>OZ007600.1:89041350-90323850 GCA_963931845.1 Maratus michaelseni
AGTTTTAGACAAAATTTGGGAGCTGAAAATGGGGGGTCGACTTATACACGAGTAAGTAAAAAAAAATAGCCGAGTGAAATACCGGAGTCATATTTTTTTCGCAGATAATTGGTGAATGTGCAAGTCTTTTAATTAATCACATATGGGTCTAGGTTGGACAGATAGATAAAAGCGAACAATGGTGATTGATAACAAACAGTTGAACAATATTGTCTGTGTAATTGTTCTGCACTCATTTTCTCTTGGGATAGAATTCCCTTTAATACAGGGGCATTTCTTTCAACATTTTAATCAGTATAAGAAATTGTTTACCCTTGTAAATGAAGCTTGAATAGATATTTCAAAAAAAAAAAAAAGTAATCATTAAATTGATGTAAATAGCTTTCAAAATAGTTTAAGCTTCTTCAGTTTTACATAATTATACAATTTTAAAATGTTGAATTAAAAAAAATAAAGAAATCTGATTAGAAACGTAAAAAAAAAAAAAAAAAAAAAAAAAAAAAACTTTACTACTTTAATGAAAATTTATTATTTTTTTTTAAATCCTCGATTACAAATCATTTTTCAACATACTACAAGAAATGTGGTTCGACTTATACACGAAAATTCAATTTTTTCCAAAATTTTGCGTAAGAATTGGGGGGTCGACTTATACATGAGTATATACGGTATATTATTTGAATAATTACGATTAAACATAATGTATAATAGTTACAATAGTTGGTGAATAATTTTTGGACAGGGAGAAAACAATCCCAGGAGCATACTAGAATACGAAGAGGGAAAAAGCTTCTCTAAGTTAGCAAACGAATACAGGAGAATTTTAATGGCATTGATAGAAACATTTAATGTAACTGTAACTAAATATTTTGCTCTTTAAAGCATGGAAACATTTCAGCGCCTCTTATTGAGATGTATTTCTCATATTCGGGACCACAAAACGCCAACAGGTAAAAAGGTTAACGGTAAAATAAAGATTCGTTACTTCATTGAACATAAAATGGAGATATATTATTTATTGAGATTCACATATGTTCAGTTATAGAAAGCCGATTCTATGAATTTTCAAGTAAAGCCCGTGCTTTAAGCACGTGTATCTGTACCCCTTAGATTAAAAGCATTATATTATACGAATATTTATACTAAAGTCTAAAATAAATAGGTGTTGTGTATATTGCAAAAGTATTCGCTGACCTGAGATGTCAACTATTCGTTAAGGGGTCCCTGGAAGCGAGGGGGGATTCAATAGAAAATAAAATCTATAGTTTCTTTCAACACGCTTCGTGGATAGCGTATTTATAAGGACAGCAACTTATATATATTTATAGAAACTTTGACGGAGACAAATTTGACAAGAATACTAATAAAATTTAGTAGTGGGAATTAGCCCATTGCCACCTAAATTTTTTCACCCCTGTTCTACAGACTATGATTACAATAACTTTTTTTTAAGGCCATTTTCTTTCAAGAGTACAGTGCAAAAATAAAGGTGCATAAATGACATGAGTAAATTCTGTACCTATCAGCGCTTAGCCAGGAAGAAGAAGGGAGTAACCATACAGAAAATATTTTGTTTACTAAAAACTAGTCGTTGGGGGCCACCGTAATACTTACCCATCATGGATATGCATAATATAAAATATGAAAATAAAACATGTGTAAACTACATATAAAATGCATTGCAATTCGAATAAAATCGTGGCCTGATGACGCCATAAACTTTAAATGATCTATTACTGAATTGCGTAAAAGAAACATCCTTATAACTCCAAAATTGATAGTCATATTAACTAATGCTTTACTGCGTCGGATTAAGCGACTCATTTCCAATTAAAATATATCTTTGAATTGAAATTTGAATGAAATTCAGGGTCATGAAAAAACGAAGAGTGTGGAAAATAAGATTACAAATATCTCGGCAACTCATTATCCGATCGACTTCATTCTTCATGCAAGATTTATATTTTTTTATTGTCTTTTATATTTACTCTTTAAAATAAACGATTTCGAAAATTTTTATATACTATTTAACAGAAGGAGTATGTGGAGAGGCTGAAAAAAATAGTTCCGGATAATCAAAGTTACTGAAATTCAATAAGCTTCTTCCATTATTACATACTAAGAACATACCAAATTTCAAGTCTCTATCTCAATTTGTTCGAGAGTAAGAGCGTTTACAGACAGACAGATGGACGGCAATTTTTTTATTTTTTTCTAAAAATATGTTTTTCGGAATCTCCAGTGTCTAAAACTTGTAATTCCGTCAAAAAAAAATTTTCGATTTTCAAAACGATTACAAGACTTACCTTATACTATTTATGACGGTTAAGTAATATTAAAGGCTCTTCTTTTCTGGGGAGAAACGAAACCTAAAGGCTTAAGAATAATAAGGGAATAACCATACAGAAAATATTTTGTTTACTAAAAATAGTCAAAGATCTTCTTTTCTGGGGGGAGAAAGCTAAAGTTTTAAGACCCTAGGTATTGCATTTTCGGAAAATCCCATTCCCCTTTCATGATTATTAGTTGTTCTTATCAAAACTTATCTTGAATTAATCCACTTACGCATCGAATACAATGGAGTCTGTCTAAAAGTGACCCTCCTTCAGTTCGAGATAACAGGTCATACTCAAAAAGGTGATCCTGTCCATACCAGGCAAAACACAAGAATTGAAATTTTTAGAAAAGAAAATACAACACACACATGTCAAAATTTTAAGTGAATACTAGCTGGTGTAGCAGCCCAATGTAAATTTCCATTGTATAAACTGTCTTTCGATTTTTAAGGGGAGGAAAAAAAAAAGAAATTTATTTTAATTCTAAGTCACTGTCTATAGAATCAGATTTTTTCATGCATTAAAACAAAGAAATTGGATTATACTATCCCACTTCTATGCATGTAACTAGGGGGGGGGGGGATTTTTCTGCATATTGAAATGAACCTTTGACTTACTAAAATTTTAATTTGGAAATATTTACTTGAATGGGTAACAGGAAAAAAAGTAATCGGAAAAAAAGTAACTGAGTCAACAAAAGCGGAAAAAAAGTAATCGGAAAAAAAGTAATCGGAAAAAAAGTAAACGGAAAAAAAGTAAACGGGAAAAAAGTAACAAGGTATTGATAAATATTGAACTTATTGATAAATAAGTGTCTGATTTATATAATTCCCTTCCCGTAGGCGGATATTTCCGAATGCTATTAGGAATTGAGTAAAATCACCCCCAGAAAAAAAGCACCATCGGTAAAAAGCTCCCTGATAAAAAAAGGGCCGTGGAGGGGGGGGGGTGGGGGAATTCACGTTAAGATGGGAAAATACCACACATTTATGAATAACACGTGTTTGAATAAGCCAATTATAATTTTGGGTAAAGCACGTGGCAACACGTGTATTTACTAACCACGTGTACTAGGAACATAAGAGTATTATATACATCATATATTCTAATACGAGATCAAATCTTGTGTGTGTGTGTGTGTAGGGGGGGGGGGTTATATATACATGCAAATTTTATTTTAAAAACGGCTCTAACGATTTTGACGAAATTTTGTATCCTACCGTTTTGAGGCATCAGAAAATCATTAGGTTGGGTTACTTGTTCGAAAAAATTCGATTAGTGGGTCATTTTGGGTCACCATCGGTCAGGGTCAAGCTAATTGTATCTGAAAAACGGTTCAAACGATTTTGACTAAACTTTTGCTATCATTTTTCGGCACGAGAAGACTATTGGGCTGGGTAACATAATCGAGAACTTACTATTAGTGGGTCATTTTTGGGTCAACGCGGGTCAAGTTAATTTTATCTAAAAAACGGATCTAACGATTTTGATTAAATTTTGTATCTTGCGAGTTTCGGGCACGAAAAAATCATTGCGCTAGGTCACATGTCGCAAAAAATTCAATTAGTGGGTCATTTTTGGGTCACTGTGGGTCAGGGTCAAGCTAATTGTATCTGAAAAATGGTTCAAACGAATTTGACTAAATTTTGCATCCTGTGGTTTTCTAGCACGAGAAGACAGTTGGGCTAGGTCACATGTTCCATAAAATTCAATTAGTGGGTCATTTTGGTCATGAGTCATTATGGGTCAAGCTATTCTTATCTTAAAAATGGCGCAGAAGATTTTAACTAAATTTAGTATTCTACAGTTTTAAGGAACAAGAAGACTATTGGGCTAGGTCACACGCTCGAGAAAATTCGATTAGTGGGTCATTTTGGGTCACCATTAGTCAGGTTATTTGAAATAAAAAATGGAAATCAGAAAAAAGGTACAATTTAATATATTTACTTACATACAGTTAAGATGTATATTTAACACCTAATTAGTTTTGAAACTTGAATGAATTTTTCCAAGTTTTATTAAAAAAGACTAGATATATTTTTAAAGGAGAGCTAACACTTTCTATTAACTAGCTCTTACAATTATCATCTTATTTATATAAAAAAATGCCCATATGATCATCTTAATAATATATAATATATATAATTTTTAAATGATATTGAGTTATTAAGTTCTTTCCACAAAGTTACTTTGAATTATTGATATATTTTTGTATATAAATTTTTAATTTTAGTGACAGATCGGTTAATTCTCTTACAGATTATATTTTCGAAGTCAATGTTTTCATGTTAAACAAACAGGCAATCAAATTCAAACTTGACTTCTTCTGATACATTGACGTAGTCAGTGCTTTCACAAATACATAAAATTTCAGGTATTCTTATTAAAATCCCACAAAATCGAACTGCTGTTGTGATTTTTTTTATAAGGAAAAACCATCGTTCAGAAATTGATACGAATGTTTCAGTATCGACGGAAATGTAGTAGCAACTTATATAATTCAAGGCGATTTTCATTCGCAAATGCATAAAATTTGCAGGTATTGTTATTCATATACCACAAATCTAGAGGAATTTGTGGTTTTTCTAAATGAGATAAGGACCTTTCAAAAAACATGTAAAAATTTCGGGGGTTTGCAGTCATGGAGAAGTCATCATCTGATAGCAAGAGATTATAATTCAAAATGCAATGAAGAAAAATGAAAAACACCTTTCGATTTTTTGGCTCTTTTGTACTAAAATTTGAAAGTTCGATATATTTACTTACAAGAATGACTTTATGTATGTGTAAATATGATTCGCATTTTTCAGCGGAGAAAAATAAAAAGAAGTGAGAACACTTTTATATCGGATAAAATCTTAATGTAATTTATTATTTATTGAAAAATATATTTTCCCCAGACTCTTTTTTTTTAAACGCAAACGCATAGCACTTTTAGCCACGATTATTGAAGCTATTTGTCATCGCATGAGGTTTTGCATTTTTTGATAAATTAATTACTTACCGATTAAAAGCTATTGTTGTCACGTGACGACAGGTTTTTCTCCATTTGTGCGCTATCGCGTCCGGAAATTTAGACTAAAACGCTAGTGTTGACAGTATTTTATGAAAGACCTGCTGCCTTTACAAACAAACAGAAAACACCATTCGATTACAACGTTTCTGAATAAGAACATTTGCCAGTGTCATGCGATTCCGAACAAAATTAATTCAGAAATTTATCAGAAAGTAGTTTCTTTGGATCTGAGAACAGCTTTAAGGCGCAAAAATCAAATTCTCTGAGAAACCTTCTGTAACATTTTTTGACTAACTTTTAAAAGTAAAAACTTGAAATAGCGATTTAGAATGGAATCGTGTTTCCCATATTTTGATAAATAAATTACTTATCTAGTTATAAGCGATTGTTGTCACGTGGCGACCGGTGTTCTCCTCTCCCGTGCTTACGCTTCCACACTGAAAAAGAAAAAAGTGCTGATTTTACAGTATAATACTAGCACTCCAACTGCCAGTATTATACAGTAAAATTAACAGTAAAATACAGTAATACGCTATGCGCGACAGCGCACTACTGCTTATATTTTAATGTTTATTATTGTTAATGTTACTGTATAATACTGGCAGCTGGAATGCCAGTATTATACTGTAAAATCAATACTTCTTCTTTTTTTTTCAGTGAGTAAATTTGGTTCAAACGCGAGCAGTATTTTCTGAAAGATCTTGCCCATTTGCCAGAAAAAACATAATAATAAAAATAAAAACAGCACTCGATTGCGTAGTTTCTGAATAAAAACTATGGCGTATTTTATGAATTTTTGAAAGAAAAACAATCCATTTTACTTATAGATTCCAACGAATAAAATTGTAACTATAGTGATGATATTTTAAATGGTATTATGATTAATTCGTTTATAAATTTAATAATTTTCTTTTATTTGTTTATGTGCAACTAAAGCTTCTTTCTTTTAGAGAAAAATTAAAAGGTAATTATTATTAATAATGAAGTTTCAGTTGAATTCGACGTAATTGGCATTGTTTACGCTCACTGCAGAAAAAAAGTGTTGATTTTACAGTATAATACTAGTATCCCAGCTGCCAGTATTATACCGTAAAATTAACAGTAATAAACAGTAAAATAAGCAGTAATACGCTGCCGCGCTAGCGATCAATCAGCGCCACATTTAGAAAATAATTTTCATGCCTGCTGTTAGTAACATTTTAAAATGTTCAAAACAAAATGCTGGAATAATTTATAATCAAATGTATCTTATTTTATTCATTCCGTTATAATGACACGATTATAAAAATATATTATTGCTTCTTTGATCATGTGTTTTCTCTTTTTTTTTTCCCCTGTAAAAAGCATTTTGCTGTACTTATGAAGTTCATACTAAATAATTTCTCAGACTTTAGATTTTTGTTTGAGAAAAAAAAATCATTTCTCATGTTTATTGCTCGTTACTAATAGAAAAATTATTAGAAAAGAAGGTTGAAAATTTTTAAGAGTTAATGTCTTCGTTATTTTAAAGTGTATGAGATATCAGTTAATTATCCAGAGAAAAATTAAAAAGGGAAGAAGGATGAAGTGTTTCAAAGATAATTTTTTTTTTTTTTTTTTTGGTTAACTTAATGAACATGAAACACTGATTGTCAATTAGTTACCCAGAGAAAATTTAAAAAAGGGGAAGACTGAAGAGTATTAAATATAATGTATTTTACATTATATTAATGCGTGTAAGAAACTGACTTTTACCTAATTATTCCGAGATTTTTTCTTTTTTTTAGACGGAGAAGGAGGATGTATTTTAAAAATAATAATGCTTTTTCATTGTCTTGAAAACTATGAAAGATTACTTATTGATTAATCCTCTGAGGAAGGTTTTAGAAGGGAGAGAGATATGTGATTATCAATTACCTATTCAGAGAAATTTTAAAAAGGGAAGAAGGATGAAGTGTTTTAAAGGCAATAATATATTTTTGTTAAGTTAATGAAAATGAAAGGCTGATTATCAATTAATCACCCAGAGGGGAAAAAAGTGGGGTGAGACTTAAGGGTGTTAAAGATAATGTATTTTACATTATCTAAAGTGGATCTCAAATGATCTGTTCAACAACGCGAAACTTCCTGACACATTTTCTGAGTCATTTTTAAACTCGAATGCATAACATTTGCAGGCATGACCATTGAAGCAATTTGTAATACAACTGAGATTTCCATTTTTTGATATATAAATTACTTATTGAGTTATAAGCGATTCGTGTCACGTGATGACTCATTTTTCCCGCTCCTCGGGCTGCCACGTTGGAAATTCGGTTCAAAACGTCGACTTTGAAAGTATTTTCAGAAAGATTTTGAGCATTTACCAAAAACTGGAAAACGTGTTCTGGTTAGAGTTTCTGGATAAGAATTCCTGCCAATTTCATGTGTTTTCGAACAAAATTGAATTCAGAAATGTGTCAGAAAGTAGCTCTTTTGGATTTGAGAAAAGCCTTAATAAGAAACTGATTTGCCTAAAATTATTCAGATTATTTTTTTTTAAAGGGAGAAGGACAAACATTGACTTCTAATATAAATGGACACCGGATCCCTTTCTTCTCTCCCGAGAGAGTTAAAGAAAACATCTCTCAAATTTCATCGTCATATAACGGCGAAAGGGTGTCGCTTTCTGGCGGTAATCCCTTTGTTGGCAACTTTCTGTTTCCTTTCTCGTAATGAAAGAAACAGACAGTGAATTTCCAGTGACAGTTTGGCGGGAGTTTGGCATATTATTCTCCCACCTGATGGTGAAAGGAATATGTTTTCTTTAAAAAGGGTTGCTGATCCCGCGTCTCTTTGTATGAGATGTCAATGAAGACAAAGCGTTTAAAATATGATAATACATTTTCATTTTCTTGAAATATGTGAAAGACTCCTTTTTGACTAATCCTTTCAGAAAGATTTAGAAGGGGAATGAGGGATTAAATTGTCACTAAGGAATGGACAATGGTACACTCTTCAGGTAGCAACAGGTGTGAGCTTTCATAATAGAATTTACACCCACTGAAAAGGGCAACCCCTGTCTGACCAATGGGTAAACGGTCTTTTATTCGGTACAATGGATACCCCTCGGGCTATCAGACGTTATATATTGCCCAGAATCTTGCAATCCCTACTTTATTTGAGTTCCCAGTGTAATCCACAGTGCAAGTCCATAGTGTAGAATCAGTGGTCAACTGCATAGTGAAATTCGCTTCAAATCTTCGTATAGTACAAATACAACCTCTGGATATTCCACAGGATTTTTGTTTGTTTTTCAAGGTGAGTTCTGATACTGATGATTTATTAAACTTAAATCTTAATTAATCTTAAATATATTTATTAATAATTTGTTTTTAAAGTAGATTTTTATAATAGATTAGCTTTTTCAGTGGAAAGTTTTAATTTTTTGTTATAATTTCATGAATTTAGGTCATTTCACCTTTATTTAAATGATTATTTAAAAGTTAAATTTATATTAGTGTTATTAAATGTCCGTGAATTGAATAGTTCATTTTAGAGAAGCTTTCAGAATGATTTTTTTTTTCATCTTAAAAGAAATCCATGTCTGTATATATATATATATATTATTAATCAGAGTTCTTTCTAGGGACAATTTGGGTCTTTTTAGGGATCCTTCACAAAATTTGTAATTTTAGAACAAGATCCTTCACAAACATTTCCATATTTAAAACACGATCTTTCACAATTTGTCTTAAAAATAGAACTATAACAAATTAAATCATTTTAATAAATAAAATCTGACCTTTTACAAAGCAGCTAGTCACCAAACAATCTATTATCTAGCTTATATACGTATAAAGGATTTTGTGAATAATTGATAAACAGAAACCTGAATATAAGGACAATTTCAAATTATCAAAATGATGACTAATTTTTTCACAAATATAACATAATAATAATAATTTCACAAAAACAGGACCCTGTTAGAAAAGTTTCACAGATCCCTGTTAATATGAAAAACCTAAAAAATTCAGGGAAATTCGCAAGTGAGCGGGAATACTTAAATCAAACTTTATTTCCTATTTATAAACATCAACTTATGTACATAAAAAAAGAAATAATAAAGTGGCCAGTACGTTTAAATGAAAATACCATCACATACAATTTCCTAAATATTCAAACTAACTTAAAACTGTAGTAGTGAAATCCAAAAGAACTTGTTTTTAACACATTTATAAATTCATTTTTGTTCGGAAACGCATCAAATTCGCATGTGTTCTTATTCAGAAACTATGTAATCGAATTGATTTTCCATTTCTTTTTGTAGAGATGAGGGGGGGGGGGGTAGAGGCAGAACATCTTTGAGAGAGAAAATACTGTCAAAGTAGTCGTTTATAACAGATTTCTCGACGCGTCAACGCCAGAAGGGGAAAAACTTGTCGTCATGTGTCAAGAATCTCCCATAACTCTGTAATTTATTTATCAAAAAATTTGATTCCTAATCACTTCGATAGTCAGTTCTGCCAATTTTATGTCTTTACGTTTTGAAATGAGTCAGAAAATGTGTCAGCAAATATCGCGTTATTCAGCAGGGAATTTTTGAACCGCCTTAATTAAATAAATTTTTAATTACAAGATACGAAACATTCGATTACGATCACCCACATTTGGTACAACGCCATCTATTATTCTCGCAAATATTGATACCCAAGTTTATAAACTATTAAAAACCAGCATTCAAAAAATGAATTCTTAAATTCATTATTGCTCCCATGAAGAGGCGAGCCTGGCGTCATATCCATCAATTCTTCCAGATACATACTTCTTCCTCATCTTTATACTTTGATGTACAGCCTATTCTAATTCTTCTTTATAAATGTGAAATCGAACTACGTGCTTAAACACTGAAATAATCGCAATAAAAAATGCTACTCTAAGTAGCAAAATCTTTCTTGAATGATTTCTTCGGCTATTAAGTTCCGGCATGCGGGTAATACGATAAGTATCACTTTAAAAATTTTCAAAATTTATTTGAATACAAAATTGATAGTTTTCATATGAAACTCTTTTATGTTGTTAGTGGGCATCTAAAAAAATATGTTTAATGTAAAAAAAAAATCGAGTAGAGTTCTCAATTAAAAAAATAGTTTTCTGCTATGCTCTGTAATCCGGGAAGGCCGTCTTGGATCATCTGTTAATAATAATAATAATAGTAATAATAATAATAATATAAACTATGGATTTTACCGAAAAATGATGGCGCAATACAGAAAGATATTGGCCCTTAGCTGCCAGTTAAAACTGCTTATTTTATGGAAAAATCTGGTTATTTTATAAATTTTAAATGCAAAATGTTATAATTGATAGTTACAAATAAGGTTTCTTTAGAATTTTTTTTCTTTTTTTTTTTTTAACAGTAAGGTTATTTTTAACAATAAGGTTTCAACAGTAATATGAGCAAGTTCAAATATTTAATTCAGGATGACGTAGTAGGCAAGGTTTTTGTTAAACTATTATGAGGAAAGAAAAGCCATAATTAAAATAATAATATTAATAATAAAAATAGAAAAGATATAATGGTACACTTAAGTGATTGAATACCTCCGTCTTGACACTGCATTAAATCTTATTACATGCAAGTGTGACATATGGAGATGAGACCAGAACCAGAACCCTGAAAATTTTATATTTTTCTCAAATTGAAAAAGGAGAAAAATAATTGCTATCTGTGAAATGAGAATGCAGCCTGAGTTTTTTTTTTTTTTTTTAATGTTTAACAATTCATTAAAAATCAGTTTATAAGGGAGTTGAATTTTTATTGTTGGTATATAAGAAGAAATATTTTATCGAATTTTGAAGTCCTTGTTTGGTCAATGTTAGTAACATAAACAAACCATGGGATATCTCTCGTCTACCCTCACTGTCTGTTTGAAGACTTTTTCCATAATTACTGTAAAATAAAACTCATGTTATTTCTTCCATATTTGCTTAAGAATATTTTAAGAGAACAAGAATTGTGACTTTTGCAGATTTCTACCAGTAGTTGGGTAAACTCTAAAAACGACATTTTCAAAACTGAGCAAAAAAATACTCATCTGAATATGTCGCATAGTCAAAATGGCTCCGAATCTAAATTATTTAAGTTTGAAACATGTCTATACTCATTTCTGAAAAAAAATGCACATACTCAAGAATAAAACATCATCTACTCTTATTTGAGTATGTCCATCTTTCAAATATTAGTTTGAAATGACTTCTATGTACTCTTTTTTGAGTATGACCATGTTTCAATATTCTGAGTATTTCTGCTATTTGAGAATTGAAAGTATTGGGTCTTCATATTTGAAACAAAAAGTTTCATTAAAAAAATAAAAACATCGATTTACTTAGATTTGAAAGTGTTTTCTCAGTGTATAAGTCAGAAATTTGCTATTTTAAAGTGGACATGAAAATTACGAAACTTTGTCATGAGAGAGTATTTAGAATTAATTCTTAGTTCTATATAAGAAAAGATTTTTAAATGAGAAAATTAATTTTTTAAAGAATTTCGAAATTTTATTAACATTTTTCTACTGTGTACATCGGCCCTGTTGAAATAATAGTTTTTCCGGACTTGAAGTCATCTCTTGTAAAGAGTCAGAAGGTCCATACTGTTTGAGTCAAAATGCCCACACTGCTATCTATTGACAAAAATCTAAATATTTAACTAATTTATTACAGTTAATTTATTACTTTTAAACTAAGTTATTATGAGAAAATCTAGCTGTGAAATGTACTATATTTTTCCAAAAAAAAAAAAAAAAAAATGTATTGATAGACCAAATTCACTTATTCGAATTGAAACTATTTATAAACATTTTTAAGTTTCCGTACTGAAGTTTGCCTTCCTGGTGAGCTTGCCTTATTTGTAGATTACACATTACAAATCTATTAAAAATTAAAGAAAAATCATGCGTCAAGCTTAGATTATGAAACCCTTTCCAACACATTTAGAATACACTAACAAAAGTTCTCCGTGCAAGAAGATGAAAGATGATATTTGAATAAACAATTTGAATAACGCATAACACATTTGGAAACTCAATTTCACCAAATACCATCTATAGTTGGAAAATAATTCAAATTATTTTGTGAAGCCCTGTATATTATATAGGAAATTGCATATATGCTACACAATACGCTAAAATATAGTTCAATTAGGAAACGCTTAACCCGGTAAACATCCCCGATTAGCAGTATATAGGTTGTGTATAAAGTAAGGAACAATGGTCGATGCAGAATTTTTTTCTTGGAGCCGATTTTGTGAAAAGCAGAATTAATTTTTGTGAAATTTCTCATATTTTTTGTGAAAGTAACAGTTTGTAACGAAAAAGAAAATCCAGTTACTCAAAATCGAACCAAGCATTTATTAATAACTTCTTTAAGTCCTTTGGCTAAAGTTTATTTTATGATGAACATGTTTTTATTTGCAAATTACACATTTTAAAACCAAACAAAATAAAAATAATCAGTGTAGAGTATACGTTAATGGAAAGGCATTTTGTCGAATCGAAAGGCCTTTTACTTACCCATCATACGTAGTATAGGGTAAGTCTTGTAATCGTTTGGAAAATCGAAATTTTTTTTGACGGATTTACACGTTTCAGACACTGGAGATTCCGAAAAACATATTTTTAGAAAAAAAAAATTGCCGTCCGTCTGTGTGTGTGTCTGTAAACGCTCTATCTCCCAAAAAAATTGAGATAGAGACTTGCAATGTGGTATGTACTTAGTATGTAATAATGGGAAGAAGCCTATTTCATTTCAATAACCTTGATTAACCGGAACTATTTTTTTCGGACTATATATAAAAATATATATATCGAAATATTCGTTCTGTTAAAAGGTATATAAAAATTTTCGAAATTGTTTATTTTAAAGTAAATATGAAAGACAATAAAAACAAAAACATAAATTTTGCATAAAAAATGATGTCGATCGGGTAATTAGTTGTCGAGATATTTGTAATCATATTTTCCACACTCTTCGATTTTTCATGACCCTGTATTTCATCCAAATTTCAATTCAAAGATATATTTTAATTGGAAATGAGACGCTTAATCAGATGCAATAAACCGCTAGTTAATAGGATTATTATTTTTGGAGTTATAAGGATGTTTCTTTCAAGCAATTCAGTAATCGAGCCTTTAAAGTTTGTGACGTCATCAAGCCTCGATTTTATTTGAATTGCAATGCATTTTATAAGTAGTTTACGCATTTTTAATTTTAATATTTTACTTTATGCATATCTAGGATGGGTAAGTATTACGGTGGCCCCCAACGACTAGTTTTATTAAGAGGAATTTTGTAAAAGGGCCTAATTTATTAAAAATAATTTTGTGAAGAGACATGTTTTATAAGGAAGAATTTTGTGAAGCACCCTGTTTTATGAAATGGATTTTTGTGAAGAGGATCTAAATAGGCCCCATTTTATTTTTTTTTTATTCAACCATGAAATAGAAATTATATTTCGTTTACAGGGATGCACAAAGGAATTCTATTACATTATGATCTACGGGTAAAAACTTTTGCAACAAATTTAATGGTGTTACACTATTTCAATGAAATTTATATACATTACTGAGGTGCATTACCAACATCTACGTCTATAGAATAAATACTAAAAATATTGTATTAGTAAGATAGACAAATGTAATTTTTAATGTAATTAAAAAACATGGATCAATGCAGGGTTGTTTTATTGGGGGGGGGGGGGGCATTTTGTAAAAATTAACATTAGGTTATTTTTGTGAAATTTATTATATTTTTGCGAAACATAACATTTTGTAAAGAAAGTTGAAATCCAGTTACTCAAATTTGAAACAAGCATTTATTAACAAAAACTTTTTTTAATCAATTTGCGGAAGTTTTACTCTCTAGTGATCTTGTTTGTTCACAAATTAAACATTTTAAAAGTCACAAAATAATAATTTAAAAAAAATAGTAAGTTTTTATGGAATAGAATTTTGTGAAAGGGCCTGTTTTATTAAAAGGAATTTTGTTAGGGGGGGAGGGGCTGTTTTATTATAAAGAATTTTGTGAAGGACACATTTCATCAAATTGATTTTTGTCAAGGAAATTATTTTATTAAAATGATTTTTGTGAAGGGTGTTGTTTTGATGGAAATAATTTACGATATTTCGTTCGCATTTCAATATTTTGAAATGATTTTTTTTTTGGATTGAATAGCTGAGGTCAATCCCTATGCTTCTTTGTACTTTTTCGATTTTGGTTGCAGTTATTTTTATTGGGGATACTTTTACTTTCGAAACCAGTTCCGAAAGTGAATTCTTAATTTAAAAAAAAAACTTGTTTTCAAAATAGAAAAAGTACAAAAGAGCGTGCATAAGAGACCTCAGCTATACAATGCAAAAAAAAAAAAAAAATTATATTTCAAAATATTTAAATGCGAACGAGGTATCGTAAATTATTTCCGCCGTAGATTAACATTAGCGAGTGGGTGTTTTCGATTGAGTGAATTAACCTCTTAAGGGGCAGTGACCGATTTCAGACGTCTTGTCAAATATCTACTGAAATTCGTGAGGAAATGCCCTTGAACCTTGAGGATGTAAAGAACATATTTGACTTCATGTTTTTCAGTGAAGGTTTATTCCCGAGGACAATTAGCGGGGGCAAGGAGGGGGGGGTATGCAATACTAATTTTAATAATAAAATAATATTTTCGATCACCCAAGTAGCAGAAAATGCTAAAAATGGAGGGGGGATAAAGGACAAAATTTGCACTCTTCGACGAGTAATACTGAAGATTTGGCGATTGACTTTATTGCCATCACTGGCCAAACATAATAGCCACACTCGCCAATTGCGACGATTGAAAGGAAAAAGATTTTTTTCCCACTGTCGCTCGACGAATTTCGAAACCATTTGACAAATTTCGCGATTTTTCCCCCGAAATCATTTGAAGAATTGTGATTTTTTTTCTCGAAGCCATTTGACGATATTCACAATATTTTTTACCTGAGACAATTTGACGATATTTGAAATTTTGATGAATTTCGCGATTTTTCCGCTATTGATTGACGAATTTCACGATTTATCGATTAACGAATTTCAAGATTTTTTCCATGAACGGTTGACGAATTGCGCACTTTCTTTCCGCTGACGTTCGATGAATTGCACACTTTTTTCCGCTGTCGTTCGACGAATTTCGCAATTATGTTCCGTGATTGTTAGACGAATTTCGCGATTTTTCTTCAGAGATAATTTGACGGATTTCGCGATTTTTTTCCCGAGTATATTTGAAAAATGTCTCACGACAGTTTGACGAATGTTATTTTTTCCTACAATAAATTTGCGAAATTCACTATATTTTTCGCGATCGATTGACAAAATCTGCTATTTATTTCCGCGATTTCTTTACAAAACTAGATTTCTTCTTTTGCTGTCATTTGACAAGTTTCGTGATTTTTCAAAATTCAAATTGTTTTCTTTTTTATTATTGTTACAGCATGCAGAGTTTTCAACCGAGTTTAACACCGCTTTCCAAAAACTTGACAAATTTTTTTTAGAAATAGTATAGTGCAATTAAAATATTGAAATTTTATAACATATGGGTATTTATATGAAATACATTTTAACTGCGCATGCAGGAACTACAGCAAAGATGCTTTGTCATGATTTGGTGTTCAATGCTATAGAGCAACTCACATAAGAGACCAGTCAAATATCGTGAAAACTCAAAGAGATACAGGGAATAGAGTAAGCTAATTGATAAATTGCAAAGGAAGTCCCATAAATTCCTATTTCAATTGCAGTATATTATTTTCTAAATTCTTTGTCAAGTTTTTGGAAAGCGGTGTTAAATTCGGTTTACTGATCTGCGTGCCATAAAAAGAAAGAAAAAAAGTTGAATTTTGCACAGAAACGTTAACATTTTCAAGAATATGCGGTGAATCAGGGATTTTTTTTTTTTTTTTTTTTTTTTTTTTTGCAGTTTCTGTAGCTATCTTGATTTTTGATTAAATCTTTACTAAATCCAAGGACAGAAATTCTTTGAGTGTATATTCTTTAACGGTACGGTCCTGAGAGATCCTTTCACGAAAATTTTTTTCTGGAAAAATTGACTTTTCATAACATTTTTCCTTCACCAAATTGAAGCTTTCACTATTTTAGTAGTATTTTACGCAGAGCATTAAAAAAATGTCACGAGGGGATTTTGCCAACTGAATGTTATAAATCATAATGGTTATCCATTTATGTGTGCATTTCAAAAGTGTCATTGGATTTAATATGATGTTTAGATTACTTGATAAAGGGGAAAAAATAAAGTATTGCGCACTTCTTTCATGGTTAATTTTCGATACAACCTCACATAAGTCTCATGCTTGTGTGTTAATTCATTCTCAGGTATATTTTTCAGTGTCATAGTATGTCAATCTCATTAATGAAATTTCATGTTAATAATTATTCAAATTATTTTGTGAAGCCTTTTATATTATCTATGGATTTGCATATATGCGATATAGTAAGCTAAAATGCAGTTCAATTAGAAAACGCATTACACAGATGAAAATTCCCGTTTAGCAGTATATAGATTTTGTACAGAGTAAGTAACAGTGGAACAGTGGCCGATGCAGAATTATTTTCTTGCTGCCTATTTTGTGAAATTTATTATTTTTTGTGAAAAGTAACCTTACGTCCTTTTGTTAAAGTTTTCCTTTATGATGAACTTATTTTTCTTTGCAAATTACACATTTTAAAACCAAACAAAATAAAAATAATCAGTAAAGAGTACACGTTTATGGAAAGGTATTTTGTCGAATCGAAAGGTCTTCTTTATTATGAGGAATTTTGTGAAAGGGCCCATTTTATTAAAATAACTTTTGTAAAGAGGCCTATTTTATAAAGAAAAATTTTGCAAAGGGCCCTGTTTTATTAAATGGGTTTTTGTGAAGGGGTCCTAAATAGGCCCCAAATTTTTACTAATTCGAACCCTGAAGTAGAAATTATACTTATTTTACAGAGATGCACAAAAGAATTCTATTACAATATGATCTACGGGAAAAAATCATTTGCAGTATATTTTAATGGTGTTGCACTATTTCAATGAAATTAATATACATTACTGAGGCGCATTACAGCGTGTTTCTATAGGTTATTGAGTACGTATAATTTATTGTTTGTTTACAGAGACACGCAAAAGAATCTGGTTACTGGGCTGAGTATGTGCCATAACTGTTGGACGTGTGTTTTTACCTGTGATATACGATTTAAAACGTAAATCGTTAGTGTATGAATAAGCGTATAGATCATATACGATCACACACAGGTCTGCACGAAAGAATTCGTACAAATTACCGACTAGGTACAACAATTTCTGTAAATGTGTTTTTACTGCAGTTTATTGTTTATTTATTTATTTATTTATTTATTTAATGTATTAACAAAAATAAAATTTCCTAACAATTTCTTAGGCAAGCTCGAGCTCTGAATCAATATTTCTCGGGCATCAAAAACTGAGCTGTAATTTCTATGAATTTTGGAGAAGGAAACTTTATTTTTAATTGTTTATTTTATTATTATTATATAGAAACATTCTTTAGAGATTAAAAAAAAAAAATCTACACTGATTTTTTTTTCCATCGTTTTGGAGTGGGAAATTTAAATATTTATGTTTTTAGAGATTGCAAATAAAACTTTTTTTTTCTGCACTGATTTATATTTTTCTCTCATCTTTTGCAAATTATTGTTTTAATATTTCGCACTGAAAAATCATTTCAAATATATTTTACTTTCTTTAGATCTCCGTGGAAAGCAAGAAGAAACATTTGGTGCTTATATAACATACGAAACTCCAGAACACGCTCAATCGTAAGTGACATTTTACAGCATTCTGCTTCTTTATTTTTTCCTTTTCTTTTTGTAAATAAGTATCATTTAATTAAAAAAAATGGGTTACAATTTAAGTAGTTCAAATAATAATCTAAATTTATGTAATAAATTATTGTGATAACATTGAGCAAGAAAATTTTTATTTAACATCTCCCCTTCCCCTACCACCACAACTTTTGTTAAGATGTTGTTTTTGACCATAACCAGAGAAAAAAGTGACCGGAGAAAAAGGGACAGAAAAAAACAAGAGCGGAAAAAAGTGAATCTAAAAAAAGTGACAAGAAATTGCAAAACATTATATTATACAGACTTTATTTTAAACCTTTGAATTTTGAAAAAAAAAAAGGGACACAAAAGTTTTGAACTTTATGACCACCTTTTCCTCATCCGTTTAGGGGGCTCCTAAAACAGTAAAATGCCATTTTATTTTTTAAATAGAATTTAAAGCCTCTAAAATGTTTTGTATTTGGGCATTTTTAAAAAGAATGGTTGCTATAGACCATCTGATATAGCGCCCATCTATCAGTTTTGGTTGAAGGAAGTAACAGCAGAAAGTATCGCAATTCCAGAAAGAAAAATAATAGAAAAATAATAATTCCCAGTCCTTACTTTTTCAAAATTTGACCAAGTTCTTCGATAAAAAAAAAAAGACTGAAAACAAGATAAATAAATTATTTAAAAATATATTTCTAAAATAATATTAAAACTTAACAAACTTTATTATTCGGCTAAAAAGCCTGTGGCTTACTTCTGGGCCCCTGACATTGCCGAGTTATGGGGGTGGTTGCTACGGTCCTGAGAGATCCTTTCACGAAAATTTTTTTCTGGAAAAATTGACTTTTCATAACATTTTTCCTTCACCAAATTGAAGCTTTCACTATTTTAGTCATTTAAAAGTAAAGCCTGGACGTCACTTTTACATGTATATTGAAAATAATGTAACGCTGGATGTAATTAGAATAGAAATAAATGTGAATGATTTGGGATTTCTTTTCTTTTTTCTCATTTTTTTTGACAAATGAAATCTTGAGTTATAAGTGCATATTGAGGTACATGCGAGTTTTTTAATATGATGACATTTCTCGGATTGTCGAGAGCAGATATCATATTCAAAACGTCAACGTTCACAGCATTTTCTAAAAAATCCCCTGCCTTTTATTGAAAAATGGAAAAAAAAACTGTTTGACTTTATAGTTTCTAAATAAGAGTATCTGCCAATGTCACGTGTATTGAATTACGCGAACGCAATTGAATTCAGAAATGTGTCCGAAAATAGTCAATTTGGATTCCAATATTGTTGAATGCGATTCCTGTATAGGCAAGTGGGGCATTTGCCCAGAGCTCCCATATTTTAGTGTCCAAAAATGCATTAACTATATTATTATTATTATTATTTTCTTTTCTGAAACCATGTTTGTTAGCCAAATGATAGATTAAATCTTGAAAGTCTAATTTTTTTGCCCTCCTATCTCACATAAACTTCAATGTGTTCAGAATTTGTAATAACACTGTTGGATAAATATGATCAATGTAATACTTTTATGTCTCCCCCCTCACTAGTTTTACAATGTAATAAAATCATCGCTATTATTTCAGTGAAAGGAATTATATCGTCTGTTATGAGCAAAATGCGCATGCCTTTTCTTTTTTAGCTCACAGGCTATCAAAGCCTGAGAGCTAATGTGTCCGCCGGCTCTGTATGTATACGTATGTATGTACGTAACGCGATAACTCTTGATAGAAATAACCGTTTTGCTTCAAATTTTGTTTATAGGCTCATTGTGATAAGGCGCTTTCGTAATTAGTTTTGGGGGTTCATTGGTTATGTATAAAGGGGAGAACGGGGGGCTAACCGTCTTAATTTAGATAAATGGGTTTTTCATGCAGAATTATCCGATTTTCTTCAAATTTTGTATATAGGTTCATTGTAATAAATCACTTCCCTCATTAGTTTTGGAGGGTCGTTGGTTAAGTATAAGAGAGGGAACAGGCGGTTGATCCCACCCACTTAATATATTGTCGATTTCTTTATTTTTCGAAGGCTCATTTCAAATTCTTTGAAATAAGAGTATAATATATATCACATATAGTTACCTATATCACCACCACCGTATCTCCTATAGTCGTCGTCTAATCCGTCCGCCCGTCCGTCTGTCCGCATATAACAGAGCAAAAACTAGCCAACCAAATGGTTTGAAATTTAAGATATATTATCTTTGCAGAATTTTGTAAAGACATTTCAAATGTCATGAAAATCGAATCAAAACTTTAGAAGATATTAATTAAAATATTTATTAAGAAATTTGAATTTAAAAAATAAAATCGGTGCTTTCTTGTTATAAGAGCTTCCGTGGTTTATCGTCAAGCGACCGAGATACTTATTTTATTACAGGAATTAATCTGCAGACGATACAATTAATTTCACAAAATAAAAAATCATCAAGATCTGAATATCTATATAACTAGCTATAGTACGAACGCACCACGTTTGTCACGTTTTACATACAATTTCCAACTTGTTTTTTACTGCTTTGACAGAAAAATGCTCAATGGAAGCCACAATTGGGTAGGCTTACAATGTAATTATATCCCCAGGTTCCAATAATAAAACTGTCATCAGATCCACCGCTCCCTGACGGACTCTGTCGGATGTCCTTTGACATCCCGAGAAAGTAATAAAAGATCCGACATACCGCATCAAAAGAACGGATACCTACGGATACGCACTGTTTACAACTTAAAAATGCAGTTCCAGATGAGATCTCAAAATATATATTTTGGAGCAGGAGTAATTTTTAGCATATTTATATATTAGTAATCAATTTGGGGCAATTTATATGATTGATTATTTATTGTCACTAACTAGAGAGCAATAAAAAGTGTAGAATTTTTTTATATAAAAATAAAACTTAAAAAATATTTTGAACTTCTTTGTATACTGGGGTGAAAAGGAAGGAGAAGTATAAGTTTGGGTTAATGAGAGAATGAGTATATTAGATGGTTATTTATTTATTTCTATTAGTGAGAGCGAGTGTTGCAGATTATTTTTTTTTAAAATAAAGAGTTTTAAAGATTTGAATATGTGTGCTGGGGGCGGGGGGATAATATATTATTATTATTTATTGTTACTAAAGACCATTAAATAGGGCAGACGATTTTATTAATAAAAAGCAAAAATTAAAAAATATTTAAATGTTATTGGAAAGGAGGGGAAAGCGTAAATTTGGGAGGTTAGGAAGGTAATTTAGTTGATTATTTATTTATTTTTGCCGAAACGTCAGTTGAGGCTCACTGTGGAGACCCGAAAAGTTTTTGGTTTCTGTCTGTCTGTCTGTCTGTCTGTTTGTCTGTCTGTCTGTTCCGCGATAACTGCCGTAAAAATGATCCGATTAGTTTGATTTTTGGTAGGTATATTGGTGAGATACCCGGAATTAGCTGTATAGTTTTTAGTTACATTTGGTTCATTCGTTCGGAAAATATAGAACATTTCTTTTTTGATCATAATGCTTTCCTATGGGATTTCAGACGATTTTGAAATTTTTCAGTCGTTGAAAATAAAATGTCGCATTTGATTAATGTATTTAAACGGTAAGTTATGAAGGCTAAAATTTATCAAGTCGGGTGTTAAATTATTCAAATTAATTTGAAATTTTGTTTATACATTCGTCAGATTTTTTAAATTAGGTGTATAATTTTTGGTGCAATTTTATACATCTGTTCTAATAATATAATACTTTTATTTTATCATTTTTTGCAAATATTAAAAATGCATTCATTTTTATTTTCCTTTTCAATTTAACCGTAACCTAGCAACCATGTTTAAAGAATATCAAAATGATAAAATTCAAGTAACTCAGACGATTTTGCTACAATATTTTATTCGCAAAATAAAATATTATTGGGTGATTTTATATTTTATTGAAATAAATGAGAATTTATTTTGGTACAAGTTACCTTTTAACTACTATAGAATGACAGCCGAAATATTTTTATATGAGATATTATTAATTTTCTGGAAGAGATGCGGATTTTTCGTGGTTGAAAATTAGTATTATTTTAAAAATATAATGTAATATCTCATACAACGAGGTAGTTAATCTAAAGAAATTAGCGTAGTAAAACGAATCCATACAGCCTGAAATAGCACAATTATTGGTAACTGAGATCATAAAAAGTTATCACAAAAAATACTTTATAGCGCCAAATCAAGATTGCTATTTAGTGAATTGGCAGTGGGCACGATTATGAAGGATTACACAATAAAAGTTTTCAGGTTTAAAAGTTTCCAAATAAGCCTATTTTGGGGAGATTTTAGTATGCTATTGCCATCGAATTAAATCAGGATGTACTAAGGTCAAATAAATATTGTACAATGGCCATCAAAACTGTTTTTCCGAAACAAAAATTGTAATAATACTAGATTTCTGAAATAGATAAGTGAATATATAGTAGATTCAGTTTACATTTCCATAAGTTGATTTTGTACACGAGATATTATTCAACTTATCTATCAGATGCGAGTGCTTCGTGGTTGGAAGGTAAGTAAATATTGCTATTTAGGTATTACATGAAATTATTTTCGAAATTTTTGCTTTTCATAATAAAACCAATGTGTAGAACGAAATCCAATATGTACTAGAATCATTCACACAAACAATAGGAAACCACAAATATAAATTTAATAAGATTACGGGGGGTTCAGGGGGCAGAGCCCCCCTGAAGAAATGTATTTTTTTACCTAAAAAATAAAATAAGAAGTTCATAAGAATGTCAGAGTATTATTGCATAAACCGTGTTTAATTTAACGTTCCTAATTTCTGAAACCTTCGAATTATTTTATATGCGTATAAATATACATGTAATAATTTAAAAAATTTAATTTGCGTATTATAAGATGTTAAATATTATGAGAAATGAGATTAAAAAACATTGACTTTCATACAGCTGCCGTTGAGGCTCCTGATCTGTAGATTTACTAGTTATTAGTAAGAAACGAATGTGGCAGACTAGCAGATTATATTTAAAAAATGACATTTGAATCTCTGTATGCTGTATAGAGGGCAGCAAAAAGGGAGAAATGTTGTTGGGAGTAAGCGTTAATTTGGAAGGATTGTGTGCGTATGTGTATGGAAGGTGGGGGGGGGGGGTAATTAGGATGATTACTAATTTATTTTTATCAGTCAGTCTTGAATGTTGCAGATAATTATTTTGAAATAAACTTTTAAAGATTTTAATCTGCATGCTAGAGGAAGGAGGAGTTCAAAGGTAAAAGAAGAAATTTTTGGGGATAGGGGTATAATTTATATGATTGATTACTTCTTGTTACTAAAAGCAAGAAATACGACAGAAGATTTTTTATATAAAAATGAAGATTTAAATATTTTTTAACTACTTTCCAATGAGGGATGGTGTGAGGAGTGCAAAGAAGAAGGAAGCGTATAGTTGGGAGGTTAGGGGGTATTTAAGATGATTATTTATTTATTGTTATTAGTGAGCAACAAATGTTGCAAACTATTTTTTTAAATAAGAATTTTAGAGGGGTTTTTTTCTGCTATTTTTCCTCAGTAAATAAACTTTTTATACAGTAAGATTTAACATTTTTTTTTTTTTAATACAGTGAGCTCTCATATATACGACTTTCAGGGGACCGTAGAAAAAAGTTGTATAACTGAGAGAGTCGTATAAGTGAGAGACCTTCTTATTACACAAGTTTCAAGCTTTATATGGATTAATTATTTTGCTTATATTAAAAACGATAAGTTTTGAGTACTAAGAACAGATTTTAACACAATTTATAAAATGATATAAAAAAATAAAACAAAATATATTTTAAAAAGTTCACAAAATAGTTCACTCACCACGATGTTTATTTTGAAGATTAACAGTTCAGATTTTCTCAAAAAATGAAGTGATATTAATTTGTCTCTGTCGTCGACAAAAAGAGAAAATGTCATCTTCTAAGTCTAATGAAACTTTTAAGCTATTTTGGTAATAATAATTTTGGTGGACATAACTCTTTAATGTATTTAAAGCGGCACTTGCTTCTGAAAAATTTACAACAGCAGGAACATGTTCTCATCTTTGAGATCATCAAAAATTTCTCATTAAAGGATTTTCATACGTCACTCAAAATCGGCTTCATTTGTTGACCTAGCATTTTGGTCTTGTGAAAAACCACATTTCCTAAAACAATTCTTAACTGTCTGCGATGTCACATTTTTCCATGCAGATGCTGTAAGATGCATAGCATCTAAAATGAAAATTGTTTTAGCTTTCATTTTGTTTTCCCGATCAAAAATAAAACGACAAATCAAATTCCTTCTGTAGTTTACTTAATATCCATTATAATCCATAAATCTAATAGCTTTAATCTGTTTATAGAATTTGCTGGCAAAATCGAGCTTTAATTCGTTGAAGAAATGGTAGACCTTTTATATCTGGATGTGATGAACATTAATCCAGGAAAGTGCATTTTGCAATAACTCTGATTTCTGACTCAGTACTGTATAGAGACGTGATTTTAGCATTATTTCCCATAAAGTGTGGACGGGACCAAGAGAATTCGGCGTATAACCGAGAGAATCGTATAACTGAGAGTCGTATAAGTGAGAGATCACTGTATGTGAAATAGAAAAAAACTCTTCAAAAACAAACATTTTGTACATTATTTCCATATCTTATTGAAAAGTTTTTCTTTTCTTTTCCTTCGTTTGCGTTTGGGGTGAGAGGGGATAGTTGAATGTGAATGAAAATCATGACTATGAACTCGTTTCATTGGTCTTTAAATGTTACTCTTTTGATCAATAACCATAGAAAAGTAATGATATCTGTACGAAAACCCTTAAAATATTTGCTATTTATGACGCAGCACTGTACCTTATGGATGTAAGAAATTTAAATCTGGATCTTAAAAATAATTATATCAAATTTTGAGTGATGATATGTTTTATTTTTTCATCCTTTTCTTTCGTTCTTTTTTTTATGTTCAGAGATACGAACATTATTTTAAACATTAAAATATATATACGATTTATTCATTGATGCTTTTTCATTCACATCTCTTATAAATTCAAAATAGGTGTTTTAAAAGGAATTATATCAAAATTCCAGTAACGTCTTGATGTGACTTTAAAATGTTTGTTTTAAAATGGAATTATAATTATTTTTGGTTTCTCTTCTAAAGTATATTTACACATTCAAACAATACTTTTAATTTTCCAATACACTGTTAAATCACACTTTCACTGAGCCTATACTATGCATTGAAATGTATTTATTTCAATAAAATAATTTATGTCTAACGTCACGCTATCCAAAATTGTAAGTAAAATTACGTAAATGTTTACTTTCCTATAGTATCCAAACTAAGTTAAATGTGTGTAAATGGATAGTATGACGCACAGTAAACATTTATAAAAATTTTACTTACGATTTTGACTCAATTGATAAACGAATTTATTGAAATAAATGCATTTCAATGCATAGTATAGGCTTAGTGAAAGTGTGATATATTTACAAGCTTATTAGAAAATTAAAATTATCGTTTGAATGTGTTAATATACTTTAAAAGACAAACGAAAAATAATTTTAATGGAATTTTAAAACAAACCTTTTAAAATCACATCAAGGTGTTACTTGAATTTTAATATAATTTCTTTTGAAACCCATATTTTGAATTTATGAGATGTGTGAAAGCATCAGTGAATGCGTTTTATATAGCTTTTAATGTTGAAAATAATGTTTGCACCTGTGAATATAATTAGAAAATAATAATAATAATAATGAAATAAAAAAATAATAGCGTAGCGTCACTCAAAATTTGGCACGATTATTTTAAAGCCCCGTGTTTAAAATTCTTAGAGCCATAAAGGTAAATGCTGCGTCACAAACTTTTAACCCGTTAAGGTCGTGGTTCTCAAATGACCTGCTGAACAACGTGAAACATTCTGACACAATTTCTGACTCATTTTTAAATGCAAAGGCATAAGATTGGCAGGTCTCACTATTGAAGCGATTTGGAATCGAAATGAGTTTTTTACTTTTTGATAAATAATTCACTTATCAGGTTAGCGATTCGTGTCACGTGACACATGTTTTATTGCCTTTCTCAGGCTGCCGCGTGGGGAATTTGGCTACGCCGACTGTGACAGTATTTTCTGATAGATCTTCTTCCTTTAAAAAAAAAATAAAAAAATAGAAAACTTATTTCGATTACATAGTTTCTAAATAAGAACACCTGCCAATTTCATGTGTTTCCGAACAAAAATGAATTTAAAAATGTGTCAAAAGATAGCCACTTTGGATTTGAGAACAGCTTTAAGGTTTTTGTACTCATTGTTATTTACATTTAGGGTATTATTTAGAGGCATTATGATTGTCCAATCTATTGAATTCAGCATCATAAAATACATGAAGAAGTATAATTTCATCATATTCGGTTGAAATAAAGTAAAGGAGAATTCTACATTTGAATATCAAAAACAAAAAATAAATAAATAAATAAAATAAAATAAAAATAAATAAAAATAAAATAGTCCCACCGCAAAGTCAATTTTTCAATGCAGGGTAATAAAAATGCCATAAAATGAATAAAATAAGTCACTATTAATATGAGTGTTTTAAGTTTAGGTTATTATTTAGAGGCTTCATGATTGTCCAAACTATTGAATTCAGCATCATAAAATAAATGAATAAAACACAATTTCATGATATTTGTTTGAAATAAGAGAATGCTGAATTCTGCATTTTGAACAAAACTTAAGGCAGATTTGAAAGTCAGCAAAGGCAGACTTCATAATAAAAATGATTTATTGAATTCAGCATCATAAAATAAATTAACATAAATAATATCATTTGCCTTTTAATAAGACAAATATCTCAATCTTAACATGGATGTTTACGTTTAGCTTATTATTTAGAGGCATCAAGATTGGCCAAACTAGTGAATTCAGCATCATAAAATAAATGAAGAAAAATATAATTTCATGAAATTAGTCTGAAGAGAGAAAACAGGATGTTGCATTCGGCATTTTTATAGAAAAACAAGAACTTGAGTTTAATTATCAGTCAGAACTCAAAATCAATTTTTAATGCAGGAGTCCTTCCAGACTTTTCAAACGGAGTCCTGTTTTGTGAAATTGCGAAATCACTTTTATTTGTGAAAAACCTAGTTATAATTGTGGGAACTTTAAATTTTTACTATATTCCAATTCCTGTTTGTATTTTTTTAAGATCCCTTATTCATATAAAAGCTAGGTAATAGGTTATTAAGCAACTTCAGCTGTTTTGTGTGTGGTCAGATTTCATTTTTAAAGATTAATTTTCAGAAAGATTCAGTCTGAGGATGGAAAAATTGAGGGGGTCGGGGCAAGAAAGTGCCAAGACACATTTTTGGTGAAATAAATCTAACACTGTAATCTATTGCTTAATATTGTAAATTATAATATCCAATCCAACATATAATTTGTTTCTAATGTCACTTGGTGGCAGCCTATGTGACAGGTGTTTTTGCCCCAGATGTTTATGCTCCCAATAAAAATAGCTAATTTACAAAATAAGTAATGCTGTATCAGGGGTCGATGCAGGTTTTTTTTTATCTTGGGGGCCATTTTGTAAAATGTAAAGATTATTTTTGTGAAAAAGAACATTTTGTAACAAAGGATGAAATCTAGTTAATCAAATTCGAGCCAAGCATTTATAAACAAACTTTTTTAATTCATTTTGCTCAATTTTTCCTCTCTGGTGATATTGTTTGTTTATAAATTACACATTTTAAAACATCACAAAATAATAAATAGTAAGTTTTTATGGAATAGAATTTTGTGAATGGGCCCATTTTATCAAATTGATTTTTGTGAAGGAGCCCATTTTATCAAATTGATTTTTGTGAAGGAGCCCATTTTATCAAACTGATTTTTGTGAAGGGACCCATTTTACTTAATAGATTTTTGTGAAGGGACCCTAAATAGGCCCCAAATTTTTCCTGGATAGACCCCTGCATATTGTTACTCAGAGTATCTCAAATGTCACTAAGGCATTGGCGAAAAAATTTTACGGTATATATCTTGACTTGCTTATGTGATCAAATTTTCAAATTTAAATATCTTAGAAGTTCAAAAGTGTGGCTTGGCACTCTCTTGTCCCGACGCCTTCAATTGTATGAATCGTTTATTTTAAAGTCAAAGAATTTTGTGAAGGGTCCTGTTTTAAGGTAAAAAATATAATGAAGTGTAATCTTGAAAAGTGAAATATTCTGAAAGGTGTCCTGTTAAAAGGGAAGGAGGGGGGATTGTGAATGGTCCTTTTTTAAGATGGGAAATAATGTGAAAAACCTAAAGCTTCGCTAAACAGACATCAGCAATGTTAAATCTGTGGCCATAAAATGCATTTGTATTTTTCAAAATTTTCAACTTCTGTTTTTTGTATTCTCTTCTTGTATGACATTTTAACTTAATATTTGACATTTCCAACTTAAATAACAAAAGTTCTAAAGTATATACTTAAGTTTATTTTAATTGCTAAAATTTTGTTAACTTTGTTCGTTTGTTCTTCTTTACTATTTTAACACTTAAAATGCAAAACTAAGTATATAGGGCGCCCTTTCTTATCATTGACTGACAGCCGAATCCCAAACCGTTAGTTTTGAAGTATAACTACAAAAATGTTCAAAATGTTGTTTTTTATCATATGAATACCAATTTACGGCAAAATAGTTACTTTTAGGTTTCTTTTCATATCTCTATTCGTCCCGCTACGTTGTCTGTCCGTCACAGAGCCGGTTCTCAGAAACTATTTAACTTACAGTCATGAAATTTTGTGTACTTATAGCTGAATAGCTACTATGAAGCTGAAAATCATAAAATAAAAAAAAAATCGTATTATTTTAATAAAGAGAGATACAAAACAAAAAACAAACAGCCTTTTTGTATTAAATATAAACTTTTTTCGTTATAGCAGTTGCCAACAATTAAAAATCCACAATAAATAATTTTCTATTGAAATATTTCCCCGTGAAACATGAAAATGAAATAAAAAGTTTCAGCAATTGATAAAATATTAATATGACTAAGCTAGTTTATTTTTGAAAAATTAAAGATTTTTAGGTGCGTTCGTAATTATATAAATACGTAGCACTTATAGTCGTCGTCTGGTCTGTCCGTCCGTCTGTCTGCCATTTCAAATTTCATGAATCCAAACTTAAAAAGATATTAATAAAATTATTTATTAAGTAATTTGAATTTTTTATTGGTACTTCTTTGTTATAGCAACTTCTGGGGATTAATCGTCAAGCGACCGAGATGTATCATTCTATTAAATCCTATAATACGTAATTAATTCAATTATATCACACGATAGGTACTGATACTAGCTTGCCATGGTGATTACATCCTATTTAAAATGGAGTCATGTTATTTCCGTATTACTGAATTTAGAAACTGAGTTTGTATACTAAAATTGTTTAATTATAGCAATCCTATAATCTACCGACAGTTTTTGGATAGATGTTTCCGGAGAAATATGTATTAAATGGAAAAAAGAGTCTAAATATGGATTTCAAGTTCTGAAATTTTCAATGGCAGGCTTATGTTTCCCATTGGAATTTTCAGTAAATGTCAACAAATGATAAAATGTTGGCAACTTAAAATGTACTTATTTTATTACGGAAATTAATCATATCATAATAACAGACGATATAATTCATTTAACTGAAACTAGTTATAGTACGAACGCACCTCATTTGTCACGTTTGACGTACAATTTCCGACTTGTTTTATTAGCGAGACATTTTGCTTTATACTATCTTTAGAAGAAAAAAGTAATGGATTCATGAAAATTTTCGACTTCCGGTTTTCAAAAGATTTATGCGTTTTAGAAGGTCCTGAACACGATTTGACTGTTTTTAGAAAATGCCTGTCTGTGACTTTGTCTGTCTGTCTGTAACTGACAAAAATTTTTGGGCGCTCTATCTCAAGAACTAATGCACCAAATTTAATAAAACTTTATATTCAGTTAGTCCTTGTTATAGATTGGTGCTGATTAGTTTTTGGTGAAAATCGCCTGACAGGAATATGCTGCATTTTTAGCAATTTGCGCAATAGCTCTATCTCAAGAACTAATGCCTTTATTTTCAGCAAACTTAAGATTCAGTTATAACCTTGACATAAATAGTACGCAGTTTCACCAAAAACTAATCAGCACGAATCTATATCAGGGACTAACTCAATATAAAGTTTTATTAAATTTGGTGCATTAGCTCTTGAGATAGAGCGCCCACAAAATTTTTGTCACATACAGACAGACAGACAAAGTCACTTTGGGGCAGATATCCCAACAGGTGGCGCTGCGATACCACTTTTTTGATTATTTTTGATTATTTGGAATTTCATTCAACTGCAGATTCTGTGAGATCTTAACACAAATAGGTACTGATTACGTTTTGGTGTAAATAGCCCAACAGGTGGCGCTGCTATGATACTTTTTTATACTTGGTATTGTGTCTTAATTCTATATTCATTTATTTTTTCTTTCCAGAATCTGAAAACATGGCAATGTCGTGCTATCCCGGTCGCACTCTTCAGGAGGACGAAATATCAAAACAACACTGGAGTTTAGAAGAGGTACTTCTGAAGGGAACTGTGCACTTCGAATCACATAACAGGAGATGGAAGTTTCTAAACTTCAAGTGCTGCAAATCAATTGATGTCATCATTACGTGCATGTGCTTTTCCAAGGAAGAGTGGGAAGTACGAGTTGGCATCGAAGACAAAATTGGAAATGAAATTGCAACTTCAGAAGCCAAAAAGAGCAAGGAAGGAAACACATTTAAAGTGTTGGACCTCATTAAAGAGTCACAGATTCCGCGGGAAACTACGGGAATGCTGTTCTTTGTTGAAATTGCAAGAAAAGAAGAGGAATTAACACGGATTATAAAAGAAGGTAAGTTATTCTGTCCTTTGTCAAAGTTCGAACTAGGTAAAAAAATTTCAAAACCTGTTATTACGTAGGATTTGCAAGGCGACAACGTTTGTCCGGAATGACGTCATCCATTCTGATCTCAATATTAGGCCTGTATCGCAAGTTATTAAAGAACTTTGCACAGAATTTCCACATAGATCGACTTTTGATACACAACGAATCACTAATTCAAATACAACATTTGCTAAATGGTACATACATTAAAATCGTGAATTTACAACACAATTAAACATCAACGTTTCATTCCGCTTCTTCGAACGTCATCAGGATGTTACAAACAACGAATCACTGCTGATCATTCAAAATTACACTGTACTTAGCAGTAGAGGGGAGAAGAGACCGCTTACCATCTTGATTAGAGATGACGGCTTTGCTCCGCTTCCAAAAGTAGGAGGAGAGAGTCACCTTAAACGCTTTGTTGTGCTATTCCAAATTGAAAATTTTATGCTAACGGCATTGTTTTCCATTTTTGGCATAAGTACACCAAATCTTTCAATTGACGTTTTCCTGCCTCGTTTTTAGCATAGGATTCCATCAACTTTCCTACTTAGCTCTTTTATTATTGACAAGGAAGAAAAGTATTATTTTTTGCTTATTAAATGTAATTGCACTATAATTTAACCTTACATCGTATAATAACTAATTGTTTTGCATCGTATATTAATTAATTGTTTTTTATATGTGTCTTTTCATATGTCATCTTTTAAACTTTGAAATCAAACAAGAAAAAGGGTGGTAATCGGATAATTGAAGTTCGGATCATCGGTGATTTACTGTGAATAAATTATTTTCTTTACGTACGTTATAAAAGCAAATTTTTGCAAAAGAAAAAATTCTGGGTGCCATTTGAATTTTTGGGATTTAAAATAAGTGGTACATTGTATGTCACCGCCCTTCAGTTGCTTTAGAAAAATAACAGGATGGTAAGGAATTTTTTTCAAATAGTCAATATTAATTTCCATTTTTTGTTGATGCTTTAGTTCTTCTTGGACAAATACCAGAGCAAGCCTATATATATATATATGTATAATTATCAAAATCGAAGATTCCTTTCCAAATCTTTCATTAAATATTAATTTCTTTGTTGGAAGTCAGTTAACATAAAACAACAATATATGGAAAAACTTTATCATCCGGCTAGTTTTCGAAAGCATTCAGTTTCACTATATCGTCGATATATTTATGAATTTTCAAGATATTCGACTTTCCGTTTTATATTAGTTGCTCTAAAGAATTTACTTCCAAATCACGAAAAAAAAAATCTTTGGTATAGTTCGTTCATGCGGGGTTAAAAATTATTTCATACAACTGCTGATATTTCATTAAATATTTAATATATTTATATTTTAATTGCACTTTGTCGTTGCTACTATATTTTGTGAAATTTTCTGAAATTGGCGTTAAATTTGGTTGGAAACCTTGCATCCTTAAAAAAACAAAAATTTCTTGATTTATTTTATTTTATTTTATTTTATTATTTATTATTTTTTTTTAGATCGTAATAGCTTCCAAGGGTCGATGCAGGTCTTCTTGGGACCACTTTTGTGAAAAATAAAAGTTATTTTTGTGAAATTTGTCCCATTTTGTGGAATAAATCATATTTTTGTGAAAAATAACATTTTGTTACGAAAGATGAAATCCAGCTACTCAAATTCAAACCAAGCATTTATTAATAACTTTTTAAAATCCTTCTGGTTTATCCCTAAAGTTTTTCTTTCTGGTGATTCTTACTTTATTACACACTAGCAAGCTACGCCCGCTACGCTGGTCAATTTCTCATAGCGAACTTTTAATCAAACAAAATATTGACATTTCATAATTCACTCTTATATTTTAACAGAATAATAAGGCTACTATAATTTGTGACTCGTGACAATATACACGTCAGGACACGTCGCTCTTATCATTATCTTTTTACCCATGAAGGTTTCTCTATGGTACTCCATTGTGAAATTTGGTAATTTTTGAAATTCAACATTTGAAAAACGGCATAATCATTAGATTTGAAATTTATATCAAGAAAAATACAATTTTTTACCTTTCAAACGCAATTTGTCTAACAATTTTCTGACAAATAATTTTCGAGCTATTATTTTTTACAGTAACTTCAAATGTTTCATTTTCCGAGATTAATCTGTGGCAACAATTAGCGAAAAACCCAGTCGTCAGCAACGCATAGCTTTTTAATAATGAGGCTGTTGGAGCAGGGATTGTCACCATCAATTTGCCACCATCACTTTTGAAATCGGTTCTGTAGTTCCAGAGATTCCATAGAAATTGTAATTTAGAATGATTTTAGAACGCTTTTCGCTCATTTCACCCTTTTAAATTTCGATTTTTTTAAATTATTCTTACAAAGCATTTACATCTCATAAGTAACTACCATGCCAAATTTCAAATTTCTAGCTCCTTCTGTATAAAAAAAATTGCAATTTTAGAACGTTTTTCTCACCTGCACCCCCCCCCCCTGGGATTAGTGACACCGACATAAAATATAGCCTATGTTGGAGCAGGGGTTGTCACCGTCAATTTGCCACCATCACTTTTGAAATCGGTTCTATAGTTCTAGAGATTGCACAGAAATTATAATTTAGAATGTTTTTAGTACGCTTTTCCCTCATCTCACTCTTTTAAATTTCGAATGTTTTTAGAATTTGTTCTTAGAGAGTATTTACATCTTATAAGTAACTACCATACCAAATTTGATGTTTCTATCTCCTTCAGTATACAAAAAAAACGAAATTTTAGAACGTTTTTTTGCTCCGCCCCCCCCCCTTTTGTTAGTGGCACCGACATAAAATATAGCCTATGTTGGAGCAGGGACTGTCACCATCAATTTGCCTCCATCACTTTTGAAAATGGTTCTGTAGTTCCAGAGATTCCATAGAAATCATAATTTAGAATGTTTTAGAACGCTTTTCCCTCATCTCACCCTTTTAAATTTCGAATGTTTTTAGAATTTGTTCTTAGAGAGCATTTACATCTTATAAGTAACTACCATACCAAATTTGATGTTTCTATCTCCTTCAGTATACAAAAAATCGAAATTTTAGAACGTTTTTCGCTCCTGCACCCCCCGGGGTAGTGGCACCGACATAAAAGATAGCCTATGTTGGAGCAGGGATTGTCACCATCAATTTGCCACCATCACTTTTGAATTAACTTCAGTAGTTCCAGAGATTACCCCCTACAAACAAACAAACAAAAAAACAATCTTTACTCCTTTATAATATTAAGTATAGATTGTAAAACCTAACAAAATAAAAATAATTAATGGAGGGTAAGTTTTTATGGAATGGAATTTTGTGAAGGATCCTACTTTATCAAGAGGTATTTTGTGAAGGGGTTGTTTTATTAAGAGGAATTTTGTGAAGGGACCTTTTTTATTAAATGGTTTTTTGTGAAGGGAAATTTAATAGGCCCCAATTTTTTCCTGGATCGACCCCTGTCTCCTTAAATATACGTGCTATTCATGTTGCACAATAACCACATAATCATGTAGTGAAGCAACAGATCCTTTCATGCATTTTATTTTACAGAGTGATTCCACTTTTTTTTCCTTAACCCTTCTTTGCATGAGTTTTTCTTTTTCAATTGTGTTTTTTTATACATATATTAAATATTAGACACCAGAAATTTTAAGATAGATTTTTAACTTTGTTCAGCAACATAGTTCACGGGAAATTTACTGGATTAATATTTCTATTTAAATAAGTGGTCGCCAAGAATTTGATTTATTTATTAAATGTTAAATAAAAAGTGATGGAAATTTACATCACTATTCATTAAGGGTTAATTTGTTGTCGGTTCCCTAATCGCCCTCGTGATCGAATCCTTGTCGAAAAATCTGAGGTCAAATATGCTCTTTATTTTTCCAAAGTTCTTAAAGAAATCGTCAAGTGTTTCTTTAGATATTCGATAAAATGTCTAAAATGTCAAGTGTCCGGTGATTTTTGTCTACGTGGTGTATGTTTGTAGAACATAAATTAATTCATATACAGGGCTACGCATAAATATGGATATATTGTCTACTATGGGCGATAATTTCTAGAAGCACGGTTTTAATTGTGTTATGCGTTTCTTAGCTGAATTAATACAGGGTTGTAAAAAAAAAAAAAAAATCCAGCACATTTCCATTTCATTGGTGAAAATTGCTGCGGGTGACTTTTCAACGGTGTTATGCGTTTTCAAAATCTAATAAAAACGAAGATATACCGGGGGTTATAATATAAGTATCTCTATTTGGAGCTATCTGTAGCTTGAAGGAATAACCGGAATGAAACCAAACTCGGTACACTTACTATTTCAGAAGGGGGAAAAAGAATGGATCAATAAAAAATAATAGCATATAATCGCCGACAGATGGCGCTTTTGAGTGTGAAATGTAATGTTTAATATTGTGTACCGTGAAGGCGTCGCAAACCTCAATTACTTTACCGCATATCACAACTTGTGCGAAACATCACTCCTGATGTGTTTTATTTCGCAGCTGAGCATATCCTGCACTACTTGGATTTTGTCCTCCAGCACAATGACCATGTGGAACCTAAACATGATCGGCACCACCGTACAAAAGCTTAACCACGTTCACTGTGACATTTTCCAATAAATTAGGTGTGCCATCCGGTTTGACGCCTTAATTTTTTGTTCTTGTATTACACATTACATATCAAACTCAGTAGCGCAATCTGTTGGAGATTATATCAATTATTTTTTTTATTGTTCCATACTTCTTTTTCTTTCTTGAATAGTAAGTGTACCGATTTTGGTTTCATTCGGATCATTCCTTCGAGCTACAGACAGCTCCAAATAGATATACTTATATTATAACCACCCTGTACATTTGATGTTAACTTCAACTTATTATGCAAAAAAAAAAAAAAAATTCTTTAAAAAACTGAAATGAAAACGAGAAATATGAAAAGAACACTGCCATTGGTTTAATATTTACTCGGGGGTGTCGTCGCGAGCCAGTGTATGTTCTTAATGCTGAGTTTTATAATGCGAAAGCCTAGAAAATTTCATCATCAGGTAGCAAGAGATTATGATAAAAGATTCAAGTACCTATTTAAAGGGAAATGGAAAACATTTTTTTATTGGGAACTTAAATAGTAATGTGTGCATATTCCATACATTTATGGTAAAAAATGAGTTCAAGAATAAGTCAAAATATTTTGTTTAGTGTGTGGAAAATTAAATTTGTGCGTTAGAAAACTTTACTTGTAAATTATTCTTGTGTTTCATACATAGATAGTTTTAATTATTTTAATTTTTGTTTGCAGACTTACGAAAATTACAATCACAATGCGAGGAATTGCTCTTTAGTGGCGAAAACAGTGATGTAACGATACAAGTCAAAGGAAAGAAGTTTAATTGTCATAAATCAGTTCTTGCTAAGAATTCGCCAGCCTTCGCTGACATGTTTGCAAATATGAAGAAAGATTACGTTTTGGAAAGTGACTGTGTTGAGCCAGATGTATTTCATCAATTTCTACTGTATTTATACACCAGTAGCGGCAAGTATCTAAGTTGGGAAAACTGTACACGTTTATTTTTGCTAGGGGAGGTGTTTGACGTCCATACTTTAATGGAACTCAGCAAGGCGAAGTGGGAGGAACATCTTCTGAAGGTAACATTCAGCTACGAGCAGTGGATTCTTGATAGAGGAGTACCGGCTGAGAAAGTTTATATTTTCATGGACGCTTTAAGAAAGGATATCAAGATCAAAACGTCGGAAACCATTTTGATAAAAAATCCGTACATTCTCGTGGATATCATTGTAGAATTTGTAGAAAATCATAATTGTAACAAAGTTAAGCCAATCCAAAGAATGTCAAAACCTGATGTTCCGTTTCAATAAAAAAATGAAGAAATTTAATGATTTTTCTTTCCTTTCTTGTGTATGTTACTATCTTAAAGATATAAATATAACATTAATTAGCTTATTTTGTGGATGATCTTATCAGTTTCATACATTTTAAAAACAATACAAGTTGTAATGCTTAATTTGGGAGCAATTTGCATATTTTTCAAATAATGATGAACAGAATATTCAGTATCTATTTGGTGTATTCATCCATACTGCCGAATTTTTGGTCAGGCTGAATACCAAATTATTCTATCTGCCGAATATCAAAATATACGGCCAAATTGATTGTATTTATTTGTTTTTATTATACTAGTTGCTTCCTAACAGTATATGAATGTAAAATTTTCCTTTTAGTTCCTTCAAAATCTCTGATTTTTAAATATTTTTTTTTTAGATATGATAAAATTTTATTCAGAGAAGATGCCACGAAATTTTAAAGTTTTATTAATTAAACACTTTTTTTTACATAACCAATCAAATCAAAGATTTTTTTCTTTTTACTGTACCGTGCTTAAAAAGTAAAAACGGAACCATTATAAGATCTCTCGTCTGTCCCTCTGTCAGAGCCGTTTTTCTCGAAAACTATGAAAAGTGGAAAGATCAAACTTGACAGAGTAACAAAGACTATTGATCCACTTATTTATTGATTATTTTTTAGGAAAAATTCAGATGGCTAATTGAGTTACTTGAAAAAGAATTGTGTGTATCTTGAGGAGTATCGTATGAAAGATCTCGTAAAAGATTCAGAGAAGCAGGGAAGCCTACCATATGACCCCTGTTGGCAAGTTTCAAAAAAAGAAAAAAAGGGGGGTAGGTGGAAGGGGATTACATATTTGACAAAGCAGCCTTCATGCGGGCATACTGAAATTATTATATATAATTTTTAAGTACAAGTAAGCAATGAAATTTGAGGTAACAATTAAACTTTTGGATGAAAATATTTGAAAAATAAAAGATTAAACATGTCATAACAGAATAAAAATAAACATGTTTTTCCAGAAGCAACAGAATAGAATGCCATTAATTTTTTATGTAAGAATAATATGCTTTATCTATATATAAACTCTTGAGGTACCGACTTTTTAAATATATGTTAAATTAATATTTAACTTCATCTATAAACTCAGATACAAGCAGTATAGATATGAAATAATATGTAGCTCTTTGAGTGCTAGCTTAAGAAATTGCTATTTACAATTTTCAAATGCTAACAGAATTAAACAGGATAAATATATAACTCTTTGAGTACAGACTTAATGTAGGTATGAATATGATATAAATTTCTCTTTGAGTACTAGTTGATAAATGGCTATATTACAGTATTTGAATACTAAGAATAAAAATGAAAATAGTATAGTAGCTCTTTGAATGCAGGTTTATAAATATAAATATATTTTATATAATTTATTTTATATTTTATATAAATAAATACATATAATATTTAATATATTATATATAAATATATATAAAAAAATATATATAATATTTTATATAATTAATGGATATACAAATTTCGCTTCCAGTGCTGACTGAATTCATGACTACTATATTTACAATTTTTGAATAACTCAAAAATATACTTTTTTAAATTTTATGTATTCCCTTTTCACAGCTATCGACGAAAATATACTGAAAAAAAACGCCCCCCCCCCATTTCTGAATTTACTAAAAGTAAAATTAGGGGTAGTAGGAGTTTTAAACATTGCAGGAAAACTATATCGATTATCCTAAGTCACATAGTTTTTGAGAAAATTGGATTTTTTCGTTTCTCACAAACTTAACTTTGCGGGGTAATCGAGGCGCGCTCGAGGTACTATCTATGGAAAATCATCCAAGGATTGTTGATAATGATTTTCTAAAACATTTATTGATTATTAGCCAATATATTATTTAAAAACCTGTCTAGAAAAACGCGTCACAGGCGTAGGCGGCCTTGTAAATCAGCGACCTCCTTTCGTAATGTGCTTGGCTGCATGCCTAGTATAAGACTTTGTGCAATGTCTTTGTTCTCGGTAGTGCGTAGTTTCATATATCTCTGAACACTCATGGTATATCATTTATATTATTTCTGCTGTAAACATCCCTTTTTCCAAGAAAATAGAAAACGCAGAAAGGCAAATGAGATATCATATGAAAGGATTTTGAACAGGCTTCTGACATAGTACACTTACATTTCTTTAAAACATGCTTTTGGATTAAAAATTTGCAGTTAATTGAAAATTAAATGCTCATTGTTTCCATACATGAAATGAAAGGTTTTTCTCAAATCAGTGTTGCCACGAAAATAAAATACCGCATTATTTCGTGCTCAACAATGATTATAAAAAATAATAAATAGTACAATAAAGATAAAGTGGACATTGTTGCCGCACAGTTTCATTTTAAATTTACGATTAAAAAGAAAAATTGAAATTGAAATGCCAAATTTAATTTTTTTTTTTTCAAAAGAGACGATGTCATACTCTAATGCAGTTAAAATATGATTAATATATTATTATTATTATTATTTTGCCTCTGCTATTTTCGATCAGTTTTTCTTTGATGGAATATTAAATTAAATGATATTATAGCGTGACTAATGTTATTTGCAGATATTTTTAGTCCTTAATTTTACGTTAGAAAATTAAACCTGCCTCTAAAAATATTAGATATCGCTAAAAAATAATAGACTTAAGTGCGAAATCTTCGCACGGGTCTACTGGTCCATGTATAATTTGCTAATATATGTAGCTATTCCCAACCATATGTTATGTATTTTTTTTTACAAAGCCTTACTATTCTTTCAGCAACAATTTTTGTAATATTGCAGTTAGTAATTAATAAATTTAATTTACGGAACCCTTTTTACGTGAGTGAAACTCTATCTTATTTTAGTGTAAAGATTAGTTGTAAATAAGTCTTGTTTATCGAAACGGAAGTATCTGTATTAAATATTATGTAAAATTGTTTTAAATTTTAACATTTTTATAATATCAATTATCTTAATAGAAAACTGCATGTCATATTTAAAATTTCAAGCCCCGATAATTTCCGAGTAATTATGATTATTGGGCATTTTCTAACCATCTCATTTTAAATATAAATTTTTTAACAAACGTTCTTAACTAGCATATGTGTGTTAAATGTACACAACATATAAAATTTCATGATTTTAGCCGAAACAGAATCAAAGTAATCTGAATTTTAGAATGTTTTTCGCTATTACACCCCTCTTGAAGGTAGTTTGTACAGAGATAAAATATAAGTCTACTTTTAAGCAGATAATGTCATCATTATTATGCGGAGAGAAGATTTGAAATTGGTTTAGTAGTTCCAAAGTAATTGTGATTTTAGAAAGTTTTCCGCTCATTTCACCCTTTTAAATTTAGATTTTTTTTTTAAACTGTTTTGTGTGAGCATTTATATCTTAAAATTAACAGCCATGTCGAATATCAAGTTTATAGTCCTAACGTTTTCAAATAAATCATGATTTAGAACGTTTTTATAATTTTTTCCAATCATTTCAGTCTTTTAAATTTCGAATTTTTTAGAAACCATTTTTAGTGAACATTTACATCTTAAGTAACCAATATGCCAAATTTCAAGTTTCTAAGTCCAAACAGTATCTCACACATCCCAATTTTAAAACTTTTTTGTTCTTCTACCCCTTTAAATTTCAATTTTTTCAGAGACCGCTCTCAGCGAGAATTTACATTTTAAAAGTAACATACCAAGGCAAATTTCAAGTTTCTAGCCCCAGCAGTATCACAAAAATCGCAACTTTAGAAAATTTTTTGCTTCTGCACAATCTTGGGAGTAAGGCACCCTCAAATTAAAAAAATAATAATAATAATAAAGATAAAACAGGCAGGAAAACAGAAGCTCATTGGAAAAGCGAAATTACACTTGTGGTAAAATTGGTTTGAAATATGCGTACTGGCATTATGCAGAATCATGCAGAATAAAATGTTATCAATAAAAATTGTGAAAAATAACGTACATATACAGGGTGTACCAAAAAGTCTGAAATGAGCTTTTATTATTTTTATTTTTTCCTTTTAGATACTACCGTAACCAATGTAAACTGCAAAAATCTGCAAAAGAAGGTCGGATTCAAGGTTGTGTTGATAAAATAATCCTGCCATTATATTTTAAAAAAGTTACACTTTTTAAATTTTTATACGGTCCCTGCATCCAACAAATGACATATATAAAAAAAACTAACCATGCTCTAAATGGTAAAACAACAAAAATACCATTCTTCTACGCCCAAAACTCACAGAGTTATGCTACATTGAATTGTATACGAATTTAGAACTTTCAGGCGGGATTTTTTATTGCCATTAAGCTCTAAAATTTCATTAAATTCAAAGTGTGATATCCCGGTAAGTTTTGGTCATAGAGGTATGACATTTTTATTGTTTTATTTGTCAGAGATTGGTTAAAAGTTCTATAACTATAACTTATAGCAGGTATATCAAACTCGCAAACCACAGAGGACCAAATTTAGCATTAAATACAAATCCGCGGGCCACATAAAAAAACAAAAAGTATAAGACAGAATAGCAGATTTATTTTATTATCATCGCACAGAATGAAATTTGCGCATACAAATTACAACGTTTAAAAAATGAGAAGAAGTCATGCAAAGTTGCAAGTTACACTAATTAAAAAAAAAAAAAAAATGTTGATTTTACAGTATAATACTGGCAGCTGGGATGCTAGTATTATACTGTAAAATCAACATTTTTTTTTTCTTTTTGCAGTGCAGTGCAGTGCACGGAAAAAATTAAATCTGTTATTGAAATAATTTAGATGAAATATTTTTTTAAGAAAAAGTCATCAATTTTAATTTTTCAGTACATTGTTAAAAATTTGCAGCAAACTGTCCAGTCATTTGAGCGTTTTTGTACATAACCGTAATTTAACTACATTCTGACCATAAAATGAGCAATAATACGGTCAGAATATAGTTAAATTACGGTTATGTAACCGTTTTCTAAAAAAACGGTCAAATGACTGGACAGTTTGCTGCAAATTTTTAACAGTGTACTTTTATTAACACTTTCCAGTATAGTTAAAAAGTGACAATATAATAAATTATAACACCTTGTAATAATATATTTCTTTTAAATGTTAAAAGGTGTAAATTAACAACATAGTACAAATTAAAAATTATGGAATATGCTCATTTGTTTTTGAAAATGACTCGGAGCGAGTCGAAACATGTAAAACAACCTAATAAAAGTTATTTTAATTTGTATTATGTTGTTAATTTACACCTTTTAGCATTTAAAATAAATATAGTTGAAAAGTGTTTCTGAATTCGGTTTGTCTGTTTCCCGTCTATCCGTGCTCTAACTCGCGTAAATACACTCGAATTGCCATGAAAATTGATATACTATGTTATTAATATTTACTGTGGCTTTCTCCGAATTGAAAATGAAGTATGTAGTAGTTATACTTTGTTTACAGGGGCACTCAAAAGAATTTCCTTACATTATGGTCTATGAGGAAAAATCCTTTGCAGTGCATTTGAATGATGTCACTCTATTTCAAATGTATATTGAAATGGATATACATCGCTGAAGTGCACTACCTGATGCTTACTATCGAATATGTTACGTTTAGCACTTATAATTAGTTTACAGGGAAACTCGAAAGAATTCCGTATTATTATGGTCTATGGGGAAAATTCGTTTCCGTAGCATTTTGACCGTGTAACACTATTACAAAGATAATGAAACTAGATAGTACCCGTCAAGATTTGACTGTAAACAACTTGAAAATTCCCTTAGTAATATGTTTTAGTTTTTAATTAGTTGAATTTAAATTAATTAAGTATCGAAAACTTGATGAAGTCTTATACTGTGTAAGGGATCAACTGTTTATTATTGTCATAAAATGCTAACTCTTATTGATTACAACATTTGCAAGCTTCACTTTTCTTTTTGAAATGATTATTCGCATTTTAATGTTTTAGTATTTTTAAGAAACTTTATTAAATTCTGAACCCCCCCCCCCCCCCCAACCCCTTTCCAGCAAAGTTTTTGGGGTTAAAGGGGTTAAATATTGCAGTCTGTTGCACTATGGCATAATATTATAAATCAATAATTGCTTGATTAATGATAAAATTCCATATTTCTACAGATTAAAATAATTCCCTTTTAAAATATACACTAAAACACTTTTCATTTTGCTTAAAAGACGTCAGCATATCAATATAAACTATATAACAATATATAATGGGAAGCGGTCTGCAGATGGATCTAAGAGCGGTGTTAAAATTAACAGTATAGAGGGCGTCGTACCTTCTATCACATAGTGACTCACACAGTGATTGTTCAAACTCTCATGTTTTTAATTAATTTAATCTCTGGTTTTCATGTACATTGTATTTGTGGATTGTATATATTCTGATGACGATTTGATGAACAAATCGAAACATGTAAATTTTAAATTTTAACATCTTTAATGTTTATATTGATATTGATATGCTGACGTCTTTTAAACAAAATAAAAAGTGTTTTAGTGTATATTTTAAAAGTTAATTCTAATGGACGTATTTTGACTCTCCATTTTATTTGAAATATAATAACAATTGAATAAAATAATTCCGCTAAATAAGTTTCCAAAATATTGATCTTGATTGAAATATTGCAGTTTGTTGCACTATGGCATAATATTATAAATCAATAATTGCTTGATTAATGATAAAATTCCATATTTCTAGAGATTAAAATAAATCCGCTAAATAAGTTTCAAAATATTGATCTTGATTGAAATATTGATTGCTTCTCTGGATCGTAAAAAAATTATTAATATTTTTGTATATACACAATTTTATATCCTTTAATACAGGTATAATTTCATTATTTATAATAATCATTTTAATTTCAATTATTTAAAAGTAATTTGTGGTAATTACTGAGGAATACTTTTGATGGTTTCCAAATGTGCAAAGTTTAACAATTAATTATCTTCAGTAATTAGAAATCAATATGTGCTCTTTTAGAATTAATTAACATTAGCATGTTAATAAAACAATATGCTTCTAGTAAATGATAATTCACTAATTATTTCTCATGTAGATGTTAAATATTTTTGAACTTTCAAAAGTTTTAATGCCTAATAAAAAGTTTAAATTTAATTATTTGTAATTTATTTTTTTATTAATGAAAACTAAGCTTATGAATAACATCAATAAAAATGTAAATAAACAAAAAAAACCTTATTATACTAGTCAGTTTTAAATTAAAATATTCCTGCTGATTTTGTAAAAATAATTTTTAAGTGATAAATGAAGTCTGTCACATGTATAATCACAATATCTTCATAAGTACTTATTGTGCAAAAATATCAATGACTAATAGAGTTTTATTATCTCTATAATAGTAGTTTACACATTCAAAGAAAGGAGTTCCGTAAATGTCACAATACCCCTCCCCATCCCCATATTCATTTACATTTAATGAGAAATTTTATAATTGCCCTTCATCAAAACAAAAAATATTGAAACATAAAATATTAATTTACCTGCATCTGAGATAAATAAGTGTTTTATAATGTAAAATGGAAATTACCTTTAGGACATAAGAAAATTAACCAATATCTTATAACTACTGTATTTTCCTTATATAACAATATGTATTTACATTATGTATGTTAAACAGGCAATGTTTAGGATCATATTTTAAAATATTCTAAATATTGGTTCTTCTGCATTTTGTTAAAATAGATCAAACTGTCTGATAAGATTGTTTATATTAATTTGTATAGAACAGATGCTTTACACTCACGCAAACATATAAACATAAGTTTGGTGACTTTTTGGTTGGCGCGATTTTCAAGAGCGCGCCAAACGAATAACTTAATACAATGGCTAGATTGCCATTAAAGGAAAAAATACCCTAAATTTGGCGACTTTTTTCCTTTTTATAACCGATTAAAAAAAAAAAAAAAAAAAATGTGCGTGAGTGTATGACATCATAGCCATTTGTATTTGTGTCTGAGTCGCAAACTTTTAAAAGGTTTGTTGATAGGGAGGCAGTCAATCATGGAAGTCACAGAACTCAACCGAATAGATGAAGGGACAGACCTCCTATTATTCGTTTTCTGTAGAGTGACAGTAAAGTCTTTTCCTAATTACAAAAAATAATTCTGTAAAACTCTCTACAATTTAAACACTTTTACTGTTTTTACAACTTACAAAAAAAGAAAAAAAAAAAAGAAAAAAAAAAGAAAAAAAAAACCTTTGTATAATAGTTTTTGTGCAAAAATTTTTAATCAGCAAGAGACTTTATGCTAATTTTGTATTTTTAGGTGGTGATGGGTGAAACCGCTTCTGTAAATTTATAGAGAGGCACATGACCCTTTGCCCATCCATCATCGTTAGCACACATGATCTGTATAAATCCAACATTTAACAAATAATATTTAATTAATAATGAAATGTTTTAATAAAAAATTATGAATAATACCAATAAATATATATAAATAAACAAAAACAAACCTTATTATACTAACCAGGTTAGAAAAATTCATATCTTAATGTTTTAAATAAGATATAATTGAAAAAGTATATTTTTCCGCCTTTCTTTTTTAAATAAGGACTCCTAACATGATATAAAAAATATATAAACTTTATTGAAAAAATATTAATGTCTGGAGACACTTATAATTCCATTACTAGACATACATAGTCTAGAAATACATAATAACACGATAATCAAGTTGAATACATTATAACACTTATCTTTAACTGTTGTAAATAAAGCTTTTTATATATCCTTTCCCCCCTTAGATTACTCTAATCCTCAATATTATAGACGGGTTTTTAATACAAATATTTTAAGAGAAAGTGCAATAAATGATTGTTTAATTACTTTGTTTACCATTAAAACTTATTCTAAGGAAAGAGCAAGCAATGAACAACAAACTGAAATTTTATTTAAATACCTACTTATATTACAGATAATTAAACATGTAGAACATAGCATATTGAACTGTTTTTGTTATTTATCGGTAAGTGCTCTTATCAGTATATCACACTCGAATGGATTTTCGACCAGAAACGTCATCCAGTTTTCACTTCGAACAATATCCTTTGAATTTTTCATGAAAAATTTCTCAGTTGTTTCAGCCAGCTCGGAATCATTTTGAATCTGGGACAACTTGAAAAAGAAAAAGAAGTTCTCCGTCGTAATGTTCGCTTTTACGTGATCCACGCGTAGCCAATTATTTGAGCCTTCGGACAGAAATGTCGGCCAGTTTTCATTTCGGATAATTTTCTTTGAGTGCCTCAAGAAAAATTTGACGTATATTTTAGTGAGCTCCAAAACATTGTGCAGCAGAGACATTTTAAATAACTCACAGAAATTACTCATGCGTAAGTTCTCTTTTATGTCATTCCTGCATACATTTTTTATGTCCTCTACGCCATACTTGTCGGCTAGTTTGTACATATCTGTAACATTTTGCCAACTTAGGTAATCTTCTTTCCCGGTATACAGGAAGAGAAGAAACTTTTCAAATACGATAGGGTCTGCATCTTCTATGATCACTTCGCCACTGACTTTTTCCTCCACATCGTTCTTCATCATGGCGGCGAAGACTGGTGACCGGGCTGCGAGAATGCACCTGTGGCAGTAAAACTTCCTGTGTTTAACTTTTAGGGTCACATCACTGTTTTTGCCACTGAACAGCAAATCTCTGTAATGGGTTTCAATCTTTTGTTTACCTATTTAAAAGTAAATTAAAGTCAATAAAATCAAGTTAAATTTTTTATTTTATTTTTCTACTCGAAAAATATAAAAAAATTTTATGGATCAAGAAATAAAATAAAATTTTACCTAGGCATACGCATCAAATTACTTTGATATTTCTTTTTTCGTGTTTTTAGGGAAATATATTTAAATTTAACACTTTTAAATCATAAGAGGATGCATATATATACAGCTGCACGCAGGATAGGAATCACATAGCTGAGACTTATGACTTAATGATATAGAGACGAACAATACGTTATTAAAATGATCTAATATCAAATCCAAAAGCTTTTTTCGGTTTCATTATGTTATTTTTACGTGTCACATATTCAAAAAATAAATATGTTTATGAAGATATTACGCAACAATTTTATTTCTTATTTTCTATACTTTTTTTTAAATCTACAATAATGATTCAAATGCTTTAAATATGAAGATATTACACAACAATTTTATTTCTTATTTTATATGCTTTTATTTTTAATCTACAATAATGATTCAAATGCTTTAAATATGAAGATATTACACAAAAATTTTATTTCTTATTTTCTATACTTTTATTTTTAATCTACAATAATGATGAAAATGCTTTAAATATGAAGATATTACGCAACAATTTTATTTCTTATTTTCTATACTTTTATTTTTAATCTACAATAATGATTCAAATGCTTTAAATATGAAGATATTACGCAACAATTTTATTTCTTATTTTCTATACTTTTATTTTTAATCTACAATAATGATTCAAATGCTTTAAATATGAAGATATTACGCAACAATTTTATTTCTTATTTTCTATACTTTTATTTTTAATCTACTATAATGATTCAAATGCTTTAAATAAGAAGATATTACACAGCAATTTTATTTCTTATTTTACATACTTTTATTTTTAATCTACTATAATAATTCAAATGCTTTAAATATGAAGATATTACACAACAATTTTATTTCTTATTTTCTATACTTTTATTTTTAATCTACAATAATGATTCAAATGCTTTAAATATGAAGATATTACGCAACAATTTTATTTCTCATTTCCTATACTTTTATTTGTAATCTACAATAATGATTCAAATGCTTTAAATATGAAGATATTACGCAACAATTTTATTTCTCATTTCCTATACATTTTTTATCAACAATAATGGATCAAATGCTTTTTAAACTAAGGTTCTGGGATCCTATTAATACGATTTCAATTTTTACCCTTTGTTGCATATACAGTGGATGAAAATGCAATTTTTTCCTGCCCAACATATTTTTTTTACAGTTGCTATTAAAATCTTATATTACTCTTTGATGTCTATGCTTTCAATAGAAAAATTGTGATAGCGCCACAACAACCCCTAACAATCTCGTTGAGATATCATCTATATAGATGTCTCTTCAGAATGCCGGTGATTTCTTTCTATGAACTATGATATGATTTCTTTCTATTGAAGGATTATGTTTCTAAACTTTGAATAATGTTATTTAAATGGTATTTTGTATATTAATTATTACTTTTAGACCTCCTGGCTTAATGCATAATTGAAATGCAAGTTTGAAAATACTTTATTTGTTTTGTTTTGGACTATAGTAAGCAAGCTGTAATGAAAAAAAAAAAAAAACAATTATCATACATAAAATAATATTTTTCTTATTCTGAGTGACCCTTTTAGTAAGAAAATAATAAATTTAATGTTGGGGATTTGCTAGTTTTAAAGTATGCAACAAAAGGTTAAGATTTGGGATTATTTTAAAATGCCACATTTATTAACTCATTAAGATAGTTCCAAAATAAAGTATAAAACTTCTGCAAAAATATTATAAAATATATAATTTTCTAAAATTTTAAGAAATGTGTTGCTTTTTCGCTCTCTTGGTATTCTCTGAAAAGAGTTTCCTTTTATGAAGCCTTCTATTCTCCAGGATGACCAACATTCAACATAAATGTTTAGTGCTTAGTTGCAATGAATATACTAAGGTAAACGAAACACCTTTACATTCACTAGTTATTTAAAACCATGGGGGATATATATATACTTTTTTAATAAGCATTCAATGTTATCTTGAAAATCGCGTCTAATTTCATGGCAAATTTCCGTTACAATACATTAATTTAGCGTAGGCACCGACATCGACTATGGAAAATCCAGGAAAGAATACATCGCTCCACAATTCTTTTCTGGTGTGTTTGTTGATTGGTCTTGATGCATTTATAAAAAATAAATAAATAAATAATATTTTTAATCGTTGCTTTTGAATGAACCCAATCAAAAAACTATATCTGACTTTTTCTGTCTTTCGATATCCCGTCATAATCTTTTGACCAAATCTCATCCTTGTATCGATTGTGAAACCGATCGAATGTGACAATTTTCTCAGCATAGAAAACAAATTTTGCCGCTTTTCATGTGCTCGCGGTCTGCTTCATTATCCTTATACACTTTTCCAGGTGTGAAAAATAAATAATTTATTTTTACTGCAGGACCAAGTGTGGTGTTTTAGAAGATTTCAGTAATTATTGTTTCAAAGATTGAATGAAGTTCTTTTATGAATAAAAATCTTTATTGGTTACGAATATGCATTATTGCAAGATATGTATGTTTACCATAAATTTGAAATTTAAATATATTAAAAAAAATTGTATAAAAAAAATTTAATTTTAATTGCACATCTGAAGCCTGGAAAAAATACCAATTTTGAACAGTGATTTACATTTAAGACTGTCCACCGATGTTTATACAATTATCAACTGAATCAATGTCTGGAATTTTCATTAAATATCATCCATACTTTTTTAACACTCAAGTAAAATTACTATCCCCTAGCACTGTGAGCATTAAATGGTAACTGTATTTTCTCAATTTTTAAATATTGTATATTGTTTATGGCGTTTTTTCGAGAGAATTGGAAAATTCTGCGATATCCACCCCTTTATTTCAGCCTATCAGCTATCATATTTCGTATACTAGTTAACCCGATTTGTAATAATGTATTATTTTTTTTTTTTTTGTTATTTTTTCTCTCATCTCATTTTTTCCCCCCAAAAGTTAATTGTATTCTTTTTGAGATTTTTTTACAATTTCATTTTTGATATCACTTCGTTATTTGTAAGCAATTTCTATATTTAGTTCCTGCATATTTTACTGATTTTAACGAGTATCATTTTCATTTCAGAGGAATATTACTAGGTCATCTTTAATGCTAAAAGCGATGCACACATACAAATTATTGATAAACATTGTACATTTTAAACGTTTATTTAATATATGATGTTATGTATTATAATTATAATGTACTATTATTGTTTATTTTGCTTAATGTATCATTGTTATAGTAAATAGAATTTTATACATTTATTGTTGAGTGAGATATTGAACAATTCAACACGTCCCAACATAGATGAAAAGTGTTTATGACTGTGGTTTGTACTAGATTATATTCCTTTTAAATTGTTTATTTGGATATCCCACGTCATTTTGTGTAAAAATAAAATTTCTTATCAGTATAAAGTTACTGTTGGAAAGTGTTTCATAATCTATACCTGATGTAATTTTTCGCTCTTTATTGGTAGTTTTTGTCTCAGACAACCACTCTTGATGCAAAAATATGCTTTAATATAACCAATATTGATTTGCAACTACACTGTTAAAAAGTTAATGTTGGGTACAACTAACTTTTAGGACTGCATTAGCTTTAACCATAAGATGGTAAAATTTCATTCCAACATTTTGGAGCTATAGTTCAACCATAGCTCTAAATGAGGGGTGAATATTTCGCCATCTTACGTTTACAGCTACAGCAGCACCAAATTTGGTTCAAACATAGCTCTAAATGAGGGAAGGATATTTCTCCAGCTTACGTTTACAGCTACAACAGCACAAATTTGATTCAACCTCGAATTAAATTTTTAACAGTGTAGGATACCGTTGTACTAGAATTATGAATTCCGTCAATATAAAGAATAAAATTACTTACGGGCTATCACTTTCTGAACATTTTCATCTTTTCTTCTGATCTCAACGAATAGGTAAAAATCTTCATTTGCCAGCAGAAAGGAATCGAACTCTAAACGGCTGATTAATTTAACAATTGTAGCAGATTTTACCGAAACAATTTCTCTTAGACCATCTCCGACAATTCCAGCTCGCAAGTCGAATAAATGATAGACATCGATTCTACTTAAGTTTACGGTATGTACGTAAACAAATTCATCTTTATAGAAAAAGAAAATATTTTGCCATATCGCACTATGTAATTTAAACGTCATGTCGACTTCATTCAAGTTACGAGATGACATCTCTTGTAGTAGTTTTCTAATGTTCCAGTAATATTTATTTCCTTCCAATATTTCGTCATCATTGTTTCTTCGTAAAAACTGCATTGTTTCTTAGTAAAAATTTGCACTGCTCCAGAGATATTTTTTTTCAGTTAAATATCTTAGAAATTGCTGCCGTTCCAGATATGTAACGATGAAACGTTCAGATTATTTTGCCGAATGAGATTCGAAACGACTTCTTCTTAAACTAGATGATGATGTCCCTGTTAAAAAGAAAGAAAAAAAATCATGGTTTAAAACATTTTATTGATCACTAGATGAAACCACGTCAAGTTTGACGGATGAAAATCAAATTAAAAGTAATTGAAGTAAGAAGCATTTTCTGTGTCAGTTCCTGAATAAATATAGATTGCATAGTTGCATAATGAAAATATTGATGATTTACATAATGAAAATATTGCAAAAATTTCACAAATTATTTTAAATTCATATATATTTGATTAAAAAGGAACCGAAAAGATTTAATTCATAAGATTTTGTGACAAATTTTCCGTGACTCGATTCCACTAGGAAATGTCAAACACAAGTGTGTCAGGTGTCAGTAGATAATAAATGGGCGTTCTACGCCATCTGCACGTGCTGAACCAACCTCAAGGTCGAATGCTGTATGCTGCAAGGTCATTGCGGCACGGAAAGGGAAACCGAAAGTACGTCATGGAGATAAGATCGTACTCTAAGAGAAGGGTAGATAAGGATTTTTTGGTGAGATAAGAAATAGGGGAGATATAACGAGGGAGAGATAAGGCTTTTTACTATAAGAGCGGACAGGACAAGGAATGTTTTAGTTAATATATCTTATAAGACAATGAAAGAATTAAATATTTAACGCTTCTTAGAAAAAATTTCTATTTAGCGAGCTACAGTGTAAAGTTGGAATTTTAAGGAGATTGAATTTTTTTTTAGCTATGTCAGAGAAGAGGGGAAAAATTTTTAACGATTAAACGGACTACAGAAGGGTAATTTTTTGATATGTTGGAGAAGAGAGGCAAATATTTTACTAATAAACGGATTTCACAAAAATAAATGTTTTACTAAATTATTTTTAAGGGCGAAATCCCCCCCCCCTCCATTTTTTTCCAAGGGGTATTCGATAAAGGTTATGCGTAAAACAGAGAGTTTCATGAAAATACAGGGTACCATATAAGATTAAACATACTGAAATAAAATTGTCCCCCCTTTTTTACGGCATAGGTTCCTTCAATAAAAGTTGCTGCAGAATAGAGGGTACCCTATAACATGATTCACCTTACAAAATTTAATAGACCCGCCCCCCCTTCTTTTTGTTTGCAGAGTTCCCTATGATAGAAGTTAGGCTAAAAATATAGGGACCCCTAAAAATACAGAATGCCACACAAAAATTCTATAGGGGTGTTAAGACATTAATGAAATAGCCCCCTTTTTCTTTGCCCAAAAGGGGCCCTTCGATAGAAGTTATGCTAAACATAGAAGGTATGCGTGAAATACAAGGTGCACTATAAGACACGAATATGCTTAAAACATTTTTGTATACAATGTAGCTAAATTCTATGAAGTGTTCAATTATATAATACATTTTCTTATAACATATAAAAATTACTTGCAAAACTTAGTTTTAAATTAATCAACCTTCTTACTTAAATGAATTTGTTAATATTTCTGTTGAAAAATTGAGTACTCTTTTGAAAAATATTAATGAAAATTATAAATGTTAATTAAGGAAAATAATTAATTACGATAGTGACTGAAGAATTTTTACGTGATTTTTTTTTTTCTGCGAGAATATTTTTAGAATTGTTTGATATTTTTCCGTAAAAGGAATTAATCACTTTCCAACATTATCGAAATGTTATATGAAATAAGAGAATAGAGATTTATACTATTTCACACTTCCCCTTAAAACCATGTGAAAGTAAAATTTCAAAACTCGACAGAGTCAAAATTTTAGGGTCTATTTACGTCACAAAAATCCATTTAATAAAATAGTTCCTTTCACAAATGTCCTTTTAATGAAACGACACCCTTCACAAAATTGCTCTTAATAAAATAGTATTAATTAACAAAATTCCGTTCCATAAAAACATACTCTTCATTAATTATTATTATTTTATGTTTTAACATGTATGATTTGAAAGAAAAGAATACCACTTAGGCATTATTTACAAAATTTAGTGATTCTCCGTAACGGAGAGTTTTATATTAGAATTTTTTGGTTTTTTAAAATCGCTGGTTAAGCTTTTGTTATTGACTTGGAGGAGAAAAATGCACAACGTTCGCATAGTAAGTATGTGCGCCCCTAAACTTGAAGGGATGTTTGATATTGAAGATTAATGATAATATAATTTTCTATAGTTAAAGAACTTTCTCAAACAATTAGTATTTAAGTTAGTATTTCGAGAATCATATCAGTAAGTAAAATGAAAAATAAATTAACTTATTTATTTCATTAGTACTCATATCTTAATTAACATTACTTTAAAATTTTTAAATGTTTATTCACCCAAATAAATTAAAAATTTCTCACTTGTTATTTCAACATATAAAGCAAATTTTACCATTTATTAAAAAGTATATATAACTAAGAATTTTACGAATTTCGAGAGAAAAAAAATAACTAATTCGTTTAACTGTTAATGTAATTAATTAATCATTTTTTTTTCATATAGCATTAATAACATATGGTAAAAAAAATTTCTTAAATAAAAAAAAAAGAAAAAAAAGCGAAAATAATACAAATTAAAATTAGAAAAAAAAAGAAAAAGTTCCTTCATACAATGAACCGAGATATCTAAATATAAATTCAAACAACACTTTTGCACGCTTTGCAACACTTTTATTTTTACATAATATATTGTACATTTTGGTGTATTTTATAATATATGTAAAGAAGAAAGTGTAGCAAGATTGCGCTCATATAAATAATTGAGGTAAAATTAGGAGAAAGTGCGTATTTTTCATAAAAAACTTGAATAATACGAACTTTGAGCTTGTGTAAAACATATAAATCCGAACAAAATGCAAAAACTATTGTTGAATTCGTATAGGATAAACCTTTTAATATTGAAAAGTGAAATAATTAAATTAGTATAACAAAACCGAGTTTTAGTCTATTTCATGGGCCAAAAATACGGCTTATGGACCCTAATCCTTTATGTGAAAAGCAGTCAAATGCGGATAAAAATTTTATTACCACAGATAAAAAAAATTTCAACTATATATATATATATGAGTGAACATAAGGGAAAGGGAGGGATGTACTTTCACTTTTTTAAGCCTGGAGAGCGAAATGGAAGTTCTAACCTTCTGTAGATTTGAATTAGGGTCGTTTTCTGTGGAAGAAAATATATTTATTTTACAACCATATAACAATATTTCTGACGTAATTTTTACAATGGCTGTAAAACCTTTATATTTATAACCCTTAAAAATTTCAAAAGGTTTGGACAACAAAAGCTTTTTTTTTTTTTTTTTTTTTTTTTTTTTATGTTTTCTTACGAGCACTTTTATCACTAATTATCAGTATTTTTTATTTGGGGTTCATTTAAGGTTTTATCCCGGGCCCGGGCAACGTCGGGCGGGACATCCAGTATATATATAAATTAAACTTTGAATCTGAGAGGTTCTTCTTTAAATCAAATCCAGAAAAACATTTTTCTTATGTAAATTTGAAATGATTGTCGTATTCAGGTTCTCGTTTTTACAGTTTTAATAAGATATGTGTATGTAAAATACACATATTTTCTTTAATATATATAAAAGTGAGAGTAAGATTTTCATTTTAAAGGATTAAATTTGTGAAAGATTCAGTTTGGCGAGGGAAAAGTTTGGTGAAAAATCTATTTTTAAGACAAAGAATTTTGTGAAGGATCCTGTTTTAAGATGAAAACTTTTAAGAAAGTTCCTGTTTTGATATGAAAAAATTGTGAAGGATCCTTTAAAGGACCCAATTTCTTCTTGAACTGATCCCTGCATTAATCATGTATACAAATACGAGGAAAAATTCTGTAAGTGTATATACATATTCAAATGTTATATTAAAAAAGGCTCTAACGATTTTGACGATATTTTGTATCCTACCGGTTTGAGGCACCAGAAAACCACATTGGGCTAGGTCACATGTTCGAGAAAATATGATTAGCGGTTCATTTTTGGTCACCATGTGGCAGGGTTAAGCTAATTGTAGCTAATAAACGGTTCAAACGATTTTGACTAAATTTAGAATCCTACCATTTTCGGGCACAAGAAGATTATTGGGCTGGGTCACATGTTCGAGAATTTTCGATTAGTGGATCATTTTTGGGCCAACGCGATTATAGTTAATATACTTATAAAACGGCTCTAATGATTTTTATTAAATTTTGTAGCCTACGAGTTTCAGGCACAAGAAAATCATTGGGCTATGTCACATGTTCGAGAAAATTCGATTAGTGGGTCATTTTTGCGTCACTGTGGGTCAAGCTAATTTTATCTAAAAAACGGCTCATACTATTTAGACTAAATTTCGCATTCTATGGTTTTCGGGGATGAGAAGACTGTTGGGCTAGGTCACATGTTCGAGAAATTTCGATTAGTGGGTCATTTTGGTGATGGGTCATTATGGGCCAAGCTATTTTTATCTTAAAAACAGCTCAGACGATTTGAACTAAATTTTGTATCAGACGGTTTTTGGGCACGAGAAAATCATTGGGCTAGTTCACATGCTCAAGAAAATTCAATTAGAGGGTCATTTATGGGTCGCTGTAGGTCAAGCTAATTTTATCTAAAAAATGGCATAGACATTTTTGACTAAATTTTATATCCTACGGATTTCGGGCACGAGAAGACAACTGGGCTTCGTCACATGTTCAAGAAAATTCAATTAGTGGGTCATTTGGTCATGGGTTATTATGGGTCAAGTTTTTTATCTTAAAAACGGCTCAGAATATTTACACTAAATTTTGCATCCTATCGTTTTCGGGCACGACAAGACTGTCACATGTTCGAGAAAATTTCATTAGTGGGTCATTTTGGTCATAAAAAAAATGACCCTTATGTTACCCTGAAGGCCACGGTTGACTCCTACGAAGCCGGGTGGTTCTGCTACCTTAAAATAAATTTCGGTCTTCCGTGCTCGTACAATTGATATACTATGACACTGAAAAATATGTCTGAGAATACCTTAACACCCACTTATGATAATTTCATATGAGGTAGTATTGAAAAAGAAAGAATTGAAAAAGAACTGTGCATACTTTATTTTTTCTCCTTTATCACATACTAGCGGCCAGTTCCGGCTTCGTGAGGGTGGACAATGTGTCGACTACAATGTAGGGCAGGGGTGGGTAGGTAATTTAAAAAACAAATCTTCTAAATCGCATAGAAGCGGGAGTGACACAAACTTGCAGTATACTTACAGTTTTTGAACTTTAAATAAAAGTTTGTAAAAATGTGATAAATAATTTTTTTTCTGTTTATATACAAATTGAAACTGATAAATTTATTTTAAGGTAGCAGAACCACCCGGCTTCGTAGGAGTCAACCGTGGCCTTCAGGGTAACATAAGTAAAAATGTAATATCCTAAAAATACGCCGATCACAATAACGCATTTCGTCCATAAACCATCGAAATGATAATCAGAAAAAACTTATGTTATTTTGACGTCATCATGAAAAATCCCTCAGCTTTAGAAATGATTTTAAAAAAAAGACCCGTAAGAAAAAAACCAACATTTTTATTATTGACTAGCAAGCTACCCCCGCTACGCTGGTCAATTTCTCTTAACGAACCTTTAATCAAACAAAATATTGATATTTCATACTGTACTTTTATATTTTAAGAGAATAATAAGAGTACTATAATTTGTGACTCGTGCTATAGCCAATATACACATCAGGACACGTCGCCCTTATGATTATCTTTTTACACGTGAAGTTATGGTACTCCATTGAGAAATTTGGTAATTTTTTAAATTCGTTATTTGAAAAATGGCATAGTCATTAGATTTGAAAATTATATCAAGAAGAATACAATTTTTTACCTTTCAAACGCAGTTTGGCTAACAATTTTCTGACAAATACTTTTTGAGCTATTATTTTTGTCAGTAACTCCAAATGTTTCAATTTCGGAGATTAATCTGTGGCAACGATTAGCGAAAAACCCAGTCGTCAGCAACGCATAGCTTTTTATTAAAGAGGAGGTTGGAGCAGGGATTGTCAACATCAATTTGCCATCATCACTTTTGAAATCGGTTCTGTAGTTCCAGAGATTCCATAGAAATTGTAATTTAAAATGTTTTTAGAACGCTTTTCCCTCATCTCACTCTTTTAAATTTCGAATGTTTTTAGAATTTGTTCTTAGAGAGCATTTACATCTTATAAGTAACTACCATACCAAATTTGATGTTTCTATCTCCTTCAGTATACAAAAAATCGAGTATACAAAAATCGTTTTTCGCTCCTGCACCCCCCTGGGGGTAGTGGCACCGACATAAAATATAGCCTATGTTGGAGCAGGGTTTGTCACCACCAATTTGCCACCATCACTTTTGAAATCGCTTCAGTAGTTCCAGATATTATCCCCTACAAATAAACAATCTTTACTCCTTTATAATATTAGTATAGATTTTAAACCAATGAATTTTGGTATACTATTTAAGATTCCTTTTGTAAGGAATAATCAGCAAAAAAAATCCACTTTTTATTAAAAAGTATATTTTTTATGGGGATATATATATATATATATATATATATATATATATATATTTTTTTTTTTTTTTTTTTTTTTTCTTTTGTGGAAAAATGCATTTTTTAAAAATACTACTCCTCATCCAATTTTCAATATTTTAGTATAAATAAAATTTCTTAAATAGTATTATGGTATGTAGAAAAGAACTAGGGAGAGATATTTTTAAATTTTTTTAATGATCTTGAAAATAAAACAAATGAATTATGCATGGTAAATTTCATTAAAATCGTTATCATTCTCATGTTTACCAATTTATGTAAAATTTTCAGAAACATTTAAAATATATCTCTATTTACTTTTGTTGCAAGTTTTTTTAAGATTTTAAAAATACAAACACTTTGTTTCTAAATTATTTTACCACTGAGACTTAGTACTTTGTACTTAGGCAAAATATGAAAAAAGTCATTTTCAGGAAAACGCATCACTACATAGTATAAAACAAAGTCGCTTTTTCTGTCCCTATATCCCTATGTACGCTTAAATCTTTAAAACTACGCAACGAATTTTGATGCGTTTTTTTTAATAGATAGAGTGATTCAAGAGGAAGGTTTATATGTATAATAACATCCATTAAATAGTGGAGAAATACTGTTATTTTTGAGGTTTTTAATGTGATGTCGTAAATAATTTCATTTTTTCCGCTTATACATTGCAAACGCAGGCTGAACCCTACAAGATTTATCAAAATAATGTACTAATTATTGTACACATTAAAAAGGTCTACAGAAAACACAAAGAGATGAAGGTTTTCAAGGTTAACCCGAAGCAAAGCGAGGGAGGGCAGCTAGTTTAAAGTATAAAATACAACAGAAATTAGTAAAAAAAAAACTTCCTTCATATTGAAACTATTTTTATAATAATTTTTAATATATCAAGACTATTTTTTAAGAAAAACTTTTTATATCGAGCACAATTGAAAAAAAAATGTAGCCAGTTTTGTCTTCGAAGAAAATTCCTCGATTTTCATCGAAGAAAATTACACATTTAAAAAATATTACTCCTCATTCAATTTTCAATATTATATAACGCGTATAACTAATATTTTTTAAATAGTGTTATGGTATACGGTAAAGATCTAGGGAAAGATATTTATTTAATTATCTTGGGGGAAAAATTCAATTACACATGGTAGATTTCTTTAAAATCATTATAATTTTGATGTTTACCAATTTATATACAATTTTCAGAAACATTAAAAAAATATCTCTCATTACGTTTGTTGCAATATTTTTCAATATTCTAAAAATATAAACACTTTGTTTCTAAATTATTTTACCATTGAACCTTAGTGCATTGAACTTAGGCAAAATATGAAACAAAATAATTCTCAGAAAAAAAAGCGAATTATAAAATAAAAAAGAAATTAGCAAAACAAAACTTACTTCGTGTTGAAACTACTTTTTTATTTTAATTTCTAATACATCAAGACTATTTTTTATATTGAACACAATAAAAATTTTTGCTGCCAATTTCGCTTTCGAAGAAAATTTTTCACTTTTACAAATATTGTATAAAATTTTGTATTATTTGTATTATTATGTATTCTTCTTTGATTAATCATAGTAAAATTAAAATGTTATTAACTGAACCTAACTTTGTAAATAGTGTAATATAAAAGTAAACAAAGATGTATGATCTTTTTAAATAACCGCTAACATTTTAAACTCTTACGAATACAATTAAAAAATATCATTTACTACCTGTTCTAAGTGCTCCCAAGTTCAGAAATTTTGCATGGACATTCGCAAATATGTATACTATCGTTTTCTAAGATAATTTTTTTTTAAACTTTCGATGATTTTTTGCTGAAAATAGGGGTACGAGTCCCTTAAAAATGTGTTACGCAAAATATCTAAGCAAAAATAAGCAATAGTTGTCTTATTCGTGTAATCTTCCACAATCGGGTTCATATCCGATGTCTAACCCCCTTAGCGGGTGGATTTCTAAAATCTATGAAATACGTGTTTAGCCTTTTTTGCAGTAGATTTATTATGCTGAATGTCATGCTCAAACCTAAAACTGTTGCTGAGATATGGCGAAATGACCTAAAACGTTCGACCATTCATTTAATTCCCTTAGTGGTTGAATTTCTAAAATCTCTGAAATACGTGTTTAAGTGTTTTACGTAGTAGATTTATTATCCTGAATTTCATGCTTCTACCTAAAATCTGCTCCTGATATATGGCGAAATGACCTAAGACGATCGGACCTCCCCCCCCCCCCCCCAACACCTTTAGTAGGTGAACTTCTAAATTCGCTGAAATGCGTGTTTAACCATCTTCTTAGTAGATTTGTTATTCTGAATTTCATGCTCCTACGTAAAATTGCTGCTGAGATATGGCGAAATGACCTAAACCGTTCGACCCCCCCCCCCCCCCAATTTTAACCCACTTCGGGTGGCGGGGATTTTTAAAAATCCTTTCGTATTGTTTGCCTAGGTAATAACAGCATACTCTCCAAATTTCGTGATCCTGACTTTAGTCGTTTCAGCTGGGCGTTGATGAGTCAGACAGAAGTTCTCTCTTTATATAATAGTATATATTATAAACATCATATAAAGTTCCATAATACTTGTGATATGCTTCAATAAATGGATAACCATTGTGTTTTATAAATTCATTTGTAAAGATTCGCCCTTGATGTATATATTCATAAATTATTTTAATGTTCTGAGTGAACGAGGAATAACGAACTTAAAGAAATTCTGTCCTTTTAATTAAAAAAAGAAATTGGTCAAATATGTGTTTCTATTTCCTTTAGTTGCCGATTTGTGTTAATGTATCCAAAGTTAAAATTATCACACAAATTGGCAAAATTATTTTATAATCTTTAATAATAAATTTTTATCTCTTGAAAACCTCATATTGGATTCATCTTGCAATTTTGTAATAGACAAACATAACATTTTTGTAAATTCAACATTACTTGTTCTTCTTAATAACTTAATTTTAAATCCAAAATATATTTTCATCAGTTTAAAAATAATTCCTGCACTAAAGGACTATTTTTTTTTAATAGGCAGTCAATGCTTAAACTGTGTTATTCAGTCATACCAATTACTTTTTTATCTCTAAAACGGATTTAATTTATAATAGTACTAAGGTTTATCCTTACATGTTATTTAAGGCTTTTCTCAAATATAAACCGATTTACGCACTTTTTTTATTCTTTTATTTTTTTATTTATTTGAAAACGTATCAATTTAGCAGATGCTTTTATTAACAAGTGGGTAAGTGTGGTCGAAGATCGCACAAAGGGCTTTCTATTATACTCTGTCATAATAATATCTCATGTGGACTAAATGCGATATTTAAAAAGAAATCAATTTCAAGATTAAACATGTTGTATAGAGACCTTCAAAATGTTAGACGTCAGATAAATTTTCTTTTTAATTCTCTAATGACGTCATATATGCTGAATTTCATGCTCCTACCTAAAACTGCTTCTAAGATATGGCGAAATGACATAAAACGATCGGACCTCCGCCCCTCCCCTCCCCCCATTTAATACCCTTAGTGGGTGAGCTAGTAAATTCGCTGAAATACATGTTTAACCATATTTTAGTAGATTTGTTATCCTGAATTTCATGCTCCTACGCAAAACTGCTGCTGAAATATGGCAAAATGACCTAAAACGTTCGACACCCCCTACCAATTTTAACCAGCTTCAGGGGGGGGGGGGGGATTCAACAAGTGGGTAAGTGTGATCTTAGATCGCACAAAGGGTTTCGTTTTATATTCCTTTCAAAACACTTTATCCTTCTTTTAATAAATCCAAATAAATTTCCTTTTCCAAAAAAAAAAAAAAAAAAAAAAAAGGCCATGTTTTTTTATAAAGTAAAAATTTACCGGTCTATTTTTCTCGTTTTTACGAATATCTGATTGGGCGAACCCCGCTATTATACCCTGTCATAATAATATCCGTCATGTGAACTAAATGCGATATTTAAAGAAAAATCCATTTCAAAATTAAACATCTTGTATAGAGACCTTCAAAATGTTAAAATATGCCAATATTTCCATAATCGGGTTTTTATCATGATTCAATACGTTCCTCAAACTTATATATTTACTATTCTCTAGTACTCATATTGATATTCTCTTTGTATTATTTTCAGGTTATAACAGCATGCTCTCTAAATTTCGTGATCCTGACTTTGGTCGTTTCAGCTGGGCGTTGATGAGTCAGTCAGGAGTTCTATCTTTATATACTAGTATAGATCCTGACTGTCCAACCTTTCAGTAAGCTCGGGCGCACCTCATCTAGTGGCAAACATTGGAGGGCGCAATTATTTAACATGTCTGGAAACATAGAACAATATTATATCACACAGTACTAGGGGTACAGTGTTGCCAGTTTGGCCTCTTTTTTTATTCATAAACTCCGAATTCATACCGCATATTCCGAAAGAATAATTTTTATTTTAAGTAATCCTTAAAATGCCCTATAATTAAATAAAGTAAAAATTACTATTACGAATTTCTGGTATGTAATCCGATTTTCTGAATAAAAAAGGGCATACTCGGAAACCTTAGTAGGGAATAACGATAGGTAAACGTCTTAAAAGATGCACAAACACCTCACAATGGGGTCATAACGTCCCATACTATGCAGAGCTTGATGTGAAAAAAAAGCATAAATCATAGTAAATTTAGAATTAATTAATTCATGGGAGAGAGGCCTAGCAAAATATTTTGTAGAGAAAGAAGCCGAAAATTTAACCCCTACTATAATAAAAAATAATGTGGAACACTAAAGATTAAAAAAAAACATCTTTTAAAAGTGATTTTTATTTAAAAAACTCCTACCAGGAATCATGTGCAAGTGCACCATGGCACCCGCGGGCGCCGCTTTGGACAGCCCTGGTATAGATTATAAACATCATATAAAGTTCAATAATACTTCTGAAATGGTTCAATAAATGAATAACCATTATGTTTTATAAAATTCATTTGTCAAAATTCGCCCTTGATGTATATATTCATATATTTTTTAATGTTCTGAGTGAACGAGGAATAACGAACTTAAAGAATTTCTGCCCTTTTAGTTAAAAATATAATTGGTCAAATATGTATTTCTATTCCTTTAGGGCAATTTCATTGTAACAGACTAAACAGTCATTGAGGAAAAATGGCCTTACTTTATTTAAAAAAGTAATAATTATGTAATTCAAAGATTGCATATGATATTTGAAGATAAATAAATATAGTTAATATGAATAAATTATTTAATGTAAATAATTATGATTAAAAAATGGTATTGTAACAGACAAACAGGAATTACCATGCTTTTCAGATACCTTAATGTTCATCTATATTACTTATAAAATAACATACAATTTATAATAACAAAAAAAGTATTTTCATTCAGAGGGCGTTCAAAAATAAATCTGCCACAAAATTTGACATTTGCACAATATAGTTATGAAAAATATATAATCTTACCTGTAACAGACCAACATCAAATAAATGACAAACAAGTAAACACATAAAGAGAAGCTATGCTGATTATAATGAGCTTGATTCTACTGACAGTTGTGATAATGAATGAAATAATTCAGATGTTATACATGCTTAGGCAATTTGAAAAAAGCATTTGACATCTGTAGTTTAATTGTGGTTCATCTAAAAATCCAACAATCGAAGTATTGTTTACATGTGTAATACCTTCATTTTCCGGAAAAACAAACATATTGTTTAAGTTTTTTTTTTTTTTTTTTTTTTGTAAATGTTACAACTGGTGTAAAGTCATTTATTATGTTTGTCATTTGGCCAATAAAATCTTTCACCCGATACTTAAGATAATATATAGTACCTATTTGATGTAAAAAATAAAATACTAAAAATAGTAACATTGGCTTGGAATTGCCCTTTACTTTCCGATTTGTGTTAATGTATCCAAAGTTTAAATTATCGCACAAATTGGTAAAATTATTTCATAATCTTTAATAATAAACTTATATTTCTTGAAAACCTCATATTGGATTAATCTTGCAATTTTGTAATAAACAAACGTAACATTTTTGTAAATTCAACTTTAGCTCTTCTTAATAACCCAATATAAATCCAAAATCTATTAATCTATTTTCATCCGTTTAAAAATAATTCATGCACTAAAGGGCTATTTTTTATTTTTAATAGGCAGTCAATGCTTAAATTGTGTTATTCTGTCATACCAGTTTTTTTTTAAATCTTTAAAGCAGATTTAATTTATAATAGTTCTAAGGTTTATCCTTACACGTTATTTAAGGCACTTTAATTAATGTCTTACGCACTTTATTTAATTTTATTTTTTATTTATTTATTTGAAAACATACCAATTTAGCAGATGCTTTTATTAAAAACTTTGTAATCAAACTCACCCCCCCCCCTTTCCCGTTTTGTCTTAAAGGCAGGCTATTTTTCAGAAAATGCTCTCTAAATTGGCGTTTTGATTTTTTTTTTATTATTATTATATTATTTATTTATTTTTGTTATTTCCGAAAGCAGTAGCGCAGGAAAAGAAAAAAAACTGCGGTTCTGAGATAACAATATCTTACAACTCAAAATGTGTCGGAAATAAACTGTTCAATTACAAATAACTTCAATAATCATTCCACCAAGTATCATGCTTTTATCATGTTTAAAAAATATTCAGAAAATGTGTCAGAAAGTTTCGCATTATTCAAAAGGGAGAAAATATCTGCTAGCGAACCGGTCTTAAAGCAAATATTTTAATAATTATTTAAATTTGTACAATTTTGGACAACATCGTAGAAACCATGCATATTTCAGTGATTTTTATCATTCGGCTCGGACAAGCTTGCACCAAAACTGTTAAGTACATTATAAACTGCATGCTCTGTGTTATAAAAATAAAAATATTTAATTTGTTTTATCTATATGCAATTTATACAAGGCGTTTTAACGTCACATGGCAATAAAATATATCCGATCAGTAACCTCCCTCCTTCGAAATTTCTTAATTAACATATCGCTCCATTCTACATAGGAAAAACATGTTATTCATGTCCAATATATGTTAAAGATATATTTGTTTTGTACAAAAATTATAGCACTAATATTTATATTTTGTAACACTAAAATTTTTATTATTGTAAAACGTGTAAAAAAATGAAATTATTAATGGTAACACAGTGATTTATAATACTTATATGAAAAACAGGAAATATTCATAGCTGCCTACTTTTTCGCTTTTCTAATAGAACTAAAATTTTGTAGAATTTCTTCTCGTATTTAATTGAGTATTTCAGCGATTAAATAAGGTACAAATAAATTTTATACTTTAGCGGTAAGAAAAAAGCGTAAGCGTTGGCAGCTATGAACTGCATTAGGATAAAATATGAATCTGTAATTTATAAAAGGAATTTTGATATCACACGGCAATAAAATATGTCCCATCAATACCATCTTTTAATAACCTCCCATCCGTTAAAATTTTGTAATATATCTCCATTCATTTGGGATAAAAATATTATGCATTTCCAATATATACTATAAATATGTTTCAGTTGTACATAAATGATAATACTAAAAGTTATATTTTGTAACACTAAAAATTTTTATGATTGTAAAACGTGCAAAAAATGAATTTTTTAATGGTAACTCATTTGTTTAAAATATATATATATATATATATATATAAAACACGAAATATGCATAGCTGCCGACTTTTACACTTTTATAATAGAACTAAAATTAAATAGAATTTTTTGTCTTATTTAATTGAAGATTTCGGTGTTAAATAAGAACAAATAAATTCTACACTTTATTGCTAAGAAAAAAGCACAAAAGTTGGCAGCTTATGACTATGCATAAGGATAAAACATGAATATAAAGTAAAGCATGAGAAGGACTGAAAAACTAGTCGTTGGTGGCCACCGTAATACCTACCTATCATGGATATGCATAATATAAAATATAAACATACAACATGTGTAAACTATTTATAAAATGCATTGCAATTCGAATAAAATCGTGACTTGATGAAGTCATAAACTTTAAATGCTCTATTACTAAATTGCGTAAAAGAAACATCCTTATAACTCCAAAAATGATAATCATAATAACTAACGGTTTACTGCGTCGGATTAAGCGTCTCATTTCCAATCAAAATATGTCTTTGAATTGATATTTGAATGAAATACAGGGTCATGAAAAATCGAAGCGTGTGGAAAATAGGATTACAAATATCTCGACAACTCATTATCCGATCGACGTCATTCTTTATGCAAAATTTGTTTTTTTTTTTATTGTCTTTTATATTTACTCTTTAAATAAACAATTTTGAAAATTTGTTTATACCTTTTATCAGAAAGAATATTTCGAGAGTCCGAAAAAATAGTTCCGGATAATCGAGGTTACTGAGATTCGATAAGCTTCTTTCCATTATTACATACTAAGTACATACCAAATTTCAAGTCTCTATCTCAATTTGTTCGGGATATAGAGCGTTTACAGACACACAAACAAACAGATGGACGGCATCTTCCCCCCCCCCCCCTAAAAATATGTTTTTCGGAATCTCCAGTGTCTGAAACGTGTAAATCCGTCAAAAAATTTTTCGATTTCCAAAACGATTACAAGACTTACAGTATTCCTTACATTAATGCAAATAAAACTTTCCGTTATAGATATGTTACTTTTATACAGGTTTTAGTGTATTTATATAATAACTGCTTAGTGATTCGAAAGAATGTGATGGGTAAACGAATAACAGAAAATAAACTAATAAATACTTGCATAGATTCTGAGATAAACATAAAAAAATATGAAACAGTTACCAGCTATGCAATAGCATGCAGCAAATTCCCACAAAAATGCATTTTAAATACAGAAAGTAAAATAAACTTACGTAAAATTATTTTCAATATATCCAAGGAAAAAACAAGTCGTCGATATTGTACTATTGTAACACTACCACTGTATCACAGAGAAATAAATTTATATTTATATGTGCCCTGCATGTGAACGCACTTCCCTTTAGCGGAGCTAAAATAATGAGTACAAATGGCATGCAATCTCAGAGCAGGTCTATGCATGCAATGCTAGACCTTCTGTACCTCTAGAATCTAGATAGACTGTCTGGACTGGAAACAACATGTAAATGACCAAAGAACTTCTACTCCTTCTTTTATATTATTTTGACTGACAACAAGGAGGTTTCGACTATTGCACAAATGTACTTGTCTGGATATGCCTCTGTTTTTGGAATGTCTGACTGAATTGAGGAGGTCGGGGCAAGAAAATGCCAAGCCACATTTTTGAACTCCTGATATATTTCAGTCTGAAAATTTTATCAAATACTCAAATCAAGATATATAATTTAAAGTTTTTTTCGCCAATGTGTCTTAGCAACATTTGAGATATTCTGAGTAACAATATGACATTACTTTAATGATATTACTAATACGGTTTTTTGTAAATTAGCTATCTTCATTGGGGCCAAAAACAAAACCTATTACATATGCGGCCACCAAGTGACATTCAAAACAAATTATATGTTAGATATTATAATTTACAATAGTAAGCAACAGATTACAGTGTTAGATTTATTTCAGCAGCAATGTGGCTTGGCACTTTTTTGCCCCGACCCCCTCAATTGTATTACAGTCGAACATCGTTAACGCAAACACTCAAGGGGAAACTTTTTTTGTTCGTGTTAAAAGTAGTTCGTGTTATCCGAACATAAATACTTTACATACAACTGGACGGGGCAATCAGAAACAGTTCTTGCTATAAAAGTAATTCGCGTTAAGAGTGTTCGTGTTAACGAGGTTTAACTGTATTTGTACTGAGAAGAAAGGGTCACTAAGTTCCGTCTATATACACGAGAATAGAGCTTGATGTTTGATATGTTGATAAAAAGTTTTAATAAAAAGCTAGATTTCTTCGTATTGTTATACAGTCAAACCTCGTTAACAAGAACACGCTTAACGTGAATTACTTTTAGCACGAATTGTTTCCGATTGCTCCGTCCAGTTGTATGTAACGTATTTAAGTTTGGATAACACGAACTACTTTTGACACGAACAAAAAAAGTTTCCCCTTGAGTGTTCGCGTTAACGAGGTTCGACTGTATACATAATTTTTATATAATAATATCCTTTTCAAAACGGCAAATAATCTCAAAATAAACTTTATTATCAATGTTTATCAAAATTGTTAAAGGCGTTCTCAATAAAAATGTCTAAGCGAATAAATTCTTGACACATTTTCCGACTCTCTTTTAAAAGTAACGGCATGAAGCAAGCAGGCCTCTGATGATTGAAATTATTGGGAAAATGGTTGTTATTTTCGATCGAGAATAGACCCCTTGACGTCGTCACTTTATTTTTTTGTAAGCGTTTTTAACGAAATTCTGTAACTTTAGAAAAATTTGTCTTTGAATAGGCAATAGAAATGCATAAAATCATTACAAAAATGTTAAAGTTTCAAAAAGGATAGATGCAAATTATCAGATATGAAAAATAAAGTAGAAATTTGGTACTTTCGTGTTTTAGCGGCCCCCAAGGATTAAATATTTTTGTTTCTGTTTTCATTACATATATTGTAAATTTGGTACTTTCGTGTTATATTTTGTTTCTGTTTTCATTAATATATTGTAAATTTGGTACTTTCGTGTTATATTTTGTTTCTGTTTTCATTAATATATTGTAAATTTGGTACTTTCGTGTTATAGCGGCCCCCAAGGATGAATTGCCAAGCGACCAAAATTTATCGCCAAATTATAAAGCATGTATATGACATTATAATAATTTATGATATACATATATCATTTCTTGACGTATGTGGCCAAGTTATAGTAATATATGACGCATATATGATGTATATATATGACATGTGTCTGTGTATGATGTATATACGACATATAAGACATAAATAATATGTGTATAATGACGTATATGGCACATATAGGAGTGTTTGGAATATATATATGCGTATCTAGGATGCATATATAAGCTTTGCGATGATCTTGGCGAAATCATAAGTGCAACCTAGGCATAATCATAATTATGGGGGCCGCTATAACACGAAAGTACGTTTTTTTTTTTTTACGATGAAATTGATATTAGAGATATAATTGTACGGTACATTTCACAACATGGATTAATTCTCTTTCCTTATGTGTTGAGGTTAAAATATGCCGGGTTTGGGTCTAGTTGAAAGTTGGCGAAAGTTATTTTGTCGGGTTGAGGTTTGATGGAACGTTATCGTCAGGTTCTTTTCAGGATTCGCTTTATTGGGATTAGCTTTAAATGGAAATTCCGGGTGCCCGACCAGCGTAGAACTCTGGACTGGATGCTTGGACAAACAGCTGGTAATTTTCTTATTAGTCTAAAACTGTACAGGGTCATTGCAATAGATGTGAGAAAACATCAAGCTGATTGAAATAAAAGTGGTTATTTTTTAATTAGCCTAACGCTGTAAAGGATCTTTGGAATAAGCATAAAAATAGCAGGCTGCTTTGAAAAAAGCATATAATTCTCCAAATAGACTCGCTCTTTGCCAAGAGCCGAATTTCTCAATTGCCCTACGACATATTATATCGTAATCACGGTCAATATATACATAAAAAATGTGATAGCTGTAATTAGTCATATAATCAGTCGAGTGACCGTCAATTGACGACTTCAATATAAAAATACAGTGGACGATTTTTTAGTCATCTGCAACATAAATTGGGAAATATCAATATTATAGTGATTTACATACAAATAATCTTCCATGTCTCGTGACTAAAATGAAAAAAAAAATATCAGTTGCATTGGGATTACGGCGTATTCTCGATTTTTATACCCGTTGCTATAAATTGGGGTGCCAGACCAACTACGTTGTATTATTTCATCTATCATTATTTCGAAAAAATTACTATACACATGGAAGTTTATTAGAAATGTAGCCTATTACTGTTTGGAAACAGTGATATATTAGGTAATATACAAATTCACCGTCGAAAATCTTGTGTATAAGACATTTAGTGTGACTCATAAAAACGGATTTGTCTGCTAAGTTGGAATACAGTCTAAAAATACTTCCATCGGTAGATTAAAATTCTGTCTTAACATGTCTTACTACATATCTTCCCCTTGATAATATTTTTGTTTTATTGAAATTCCTGGATTTAGCATGACATTTATACAAAACAGTTTAGCTTCGATCATTTTAGTACATACACTCTCAGAAATAAAACACTCAATTTTGACGATTCCGCAATCCTTAGGCCTCATTTCGTTATTTTTGACAATCATTTCCTAACAGTGTCACGTGGTTTTTGACGAAACGTGAATCCTCAAATATCTGACGAGACTGTTTCCTCGCTGTAAAAAAAAAAAAAAAAAAAAAAAAAAAAACCCTCTCACTTTTGACGATTCCGCAATTTTTGAGCTATATTTCAGCATTTTTGACCATTTCGTCGTCTTAAAATTAAGTGATTTTTAATGAAATGAAAAATCTCAAATATTTGACAAAAATGTTTCCCCATTCCCGGCCAGATTATTTTTGTTGTTACAAAATCGTTCCAAAAAAAAAATTACACAAAATTACTAAATTTACAATATATTAATGAAAACAGAAACAAAAATATTTCATCCTTGCAAAAATATTTCATCATCGCTATAACACGAAAGTACCAAATTTCTACTTTATTTGCCATACTGATAATTTGCATCTATCCTTTTTGTAACGAATTTATGAATTTCTATTGCCTATTCAAAGATAAATTTTTCTAAAGTTACAGAATTTTGTTAAAAACGTTTAAAAAATTCTTCTAAAGTTACAGAATTTCGTTAAAAACGGTTAAAATAGCAAAGTGCGAACATCATTTGGTCCATTTTCGACCGAAAGCAAAAACATTTTCCCAATGGTTAAAGAAAAAAAAATGAAAATTTTAGGAGCTTTTTTTTTTAAGAAATATATTCATATAATAATCAAATTTAAAATATGTATAACTGACCGCTTCCCCTCTATAAACAGTAATCTTATCCGCTAAAATTAATGAACTCGCCTCCAAAATATGAACTTCAAAATTAATTATTTCTGATCAACAAATTATCTAGACCATACTTTAATCATTCATTGAACAAAGGAAATTTCTCTAACAAATTATATTAATCAAGCAATATTCTAATTATTTATTAACCATAGAAAAGCCATAATAATAATCTAGCCTTATTAATTAAAACATGCAGAAATTATAACAGCACCGATAAAAATAAATCTGCTTTCTAAAAATATAAAGACACATCAACATCCCGTAAATACATTTGAAATCAAAAAGTCCGAAGTTCAGCTGGCTATAAGAGCGCTCGGCTGCCAAGCTAAAAGTCGCGCGTTCGAATCCCATTGAAGACTTGTGAAAAGTGATCTTATTTTTCTCCTAGTCTATTAAAGATGCTTCTAAAAACTCCGATAGATGGCAGCACCAACCTTTTTTTGGAACTTTCAAAAAAACAATTTGACGAAACTAATTTCTTCTTAATTTTGAGGATGCAAATTTACTCTATTTGACGAAATATTTACTCGGAGCATTTCCCAGGAAACCGTTTTGTCAAAAGCGAAGAAAATTTCTTGAAATCTGAGTATTCATTTTTGAGAGTGTACTAGGTGACCCGCCGGCTTTGCCTGGGCCCGTGATAATAACAATCTGTTCTATACGAACACGACTGATATCTGTAAGGCTATCGAAATCAAGTAGAATGAGGCAAACCCAGTCGTAATCGGGCCCATATAATCCGAAATCGGAAAGCGCACCCTGGCGGTAGAAAGTGCAACTAAAATATTTGAGGCTGTAGATAAGCAGGTCGAATTAGCCAAACGCCGTCGTAATCGGGCCCATAGAACGCGAGATACTCCTGTAGTTCCACCTTCCACCACCAGACAGCGTAATCTGTTCTGGAATAGGGCTTTTCAGAACACTCGACCCAACCAGATTTCCTAGTAGAATTGAAATTTAACCACGGGTAAATAATGCCAAAATAGCGGAAATCGCGAAAGTGGGTTACATAAACGACCGGTTTCAAAAGGATTAATGTAGATATATTTTTTAAACCCTTCGGTGCACTTTGTAGTTAGTCGATGTCTCATCGATGTCTTATGTTTGTCCGTATTCGCATTTCCCGTGTCGATGCCGATTTTTAAACCGGGGCCGAAAAACGAAAATCGAGTGATTGAGTTTTGGAAACGATTTTTTTTTTCAGAGGGTTAAGATTCATTTTTTTCAAGATTACAAGATATTAAGAAGCAAAAAAACGTACATTACGCACGGTGTTTCTAGTTTTTTATATCTTATTTATAAACGCAGATTCGAATTTTTAAAGATAGGAGAAGTCGTTAAAAATGCGAAATTGAGTAACGGTAAAAAGCGTTTTCGCAAGGGTTAAAGTTAATTTTCTTCAAACTAAAAATTTTTGCAGGAACCCTATAGAACGTAGACGTTCTTAGGTGTGTTTGTTTTTTGTTTGGTTATTTCAGAGAGCCAGTGCACAATTTTATATATCGCAGAAAATCGGAATTCGCAGAAGGGAGTCCTGCGCGAGAATTTTCTTCAAAGGGTTAATATTCGTATTTTTCAAAAACATCTGCAGATGTCAAAAACAAAACAAAGGTAGATATTGTCTGGTATTTTTAGTTTTTCGTAACTTGCTTGAAACCACTGATGCAAATTTTAAAAAAAATGGCGAAATCTTGAAAATTGCGAAACGGCGTACAGAAAATATACTATTTTGAAGTGTTAACTTTTATATTTTTTAAAACACGGCCTTACTGGCGATTTGCTTAGTGCTTTTTTGTTTGTGACCTTTGATCATTTTTTAATTAATAACCACTCTAATTTTCACAATATCAAAATTCTGAGACTCAGGTGCACCAGGAGAGGGGTTTGACTACCTAAATCTAAACGTTCAGGCTTCTAGGTAAGCTAGATTTTCCTAGCCATAGCACACAAACAAACACACAGACACACACAGAGCGAAACTTTCTTTTATTAGTACAGATGACAGGTAAGATGGTGGAAATAATGAAACTGCAATCATCTGCCGCATCAGCGATGGCTGTTGCCATAGAAACACAGCACAGCCCGCTTCAATGCTAAATGAATAACAACCCGATTATTGATGTCACCGCGACTCCGGGGCATCATCAGTAATCAGGTTACGACTCATTCATCATTCCAGCGGGATGTGAGATGACAGTATGGCAACAATCTCTCGCTGGTGTGCCACCTGTTTATTAGATTCTTTAGATGCACCATCTAATGTCTCATATACACCAAAATCATCGACCTTGAAATTTGGAAAAATGTGGCGCTGCCTCCCGTATTATAAGATGTGAACTCGCATTAAGAATATAACAAATTATGTATTACGCAATTAAGTTTATTAAAATTTAACTCATTTTGCTTAAGTAAATGTTTAGTTTATAATCATGAAATATTGAACAACTTTTTTTATTTATTGCCAACATCGTTTATCAGTACATTACACTCCAGTGGATTTTCGTCCTGAAACGTCAACCAGTTTACACTTTGAACAATATCCTTTGACTTTTTCAAGAAAAACTGGATTGTTGCTTCAGTCAATTCCTTATTATTCTGATATTGGGACAGCTTGAAAAAGAAAAAGAAGTTTTCCGTCGTAATGTTCTCTTTTATGTGGTCCAAGCGTAACCATTTCTTTGAGTCGTGGTTCAGAAATTTCGTACAGGATTTAGATCGCAAAATTTTGTTTGAATGTTTCAAGAAAAAATGAACAGTTGTTTTAGTGAGTTCCGAATCATGTTGCAGCACAGACAACTTAAATAATTCATAGAAGTTAACTATGTTAATGTTCTCTTTTATGTCATTCGTGCATACGTGTTTTATGTCCTCCACGTTATACTTGTCGCCTAGTATGTACAGAGCAGCAACATTTTGCCAACTTAGATAATCTTCATTACCAGTGTATAGGAAGAGGAGAAATTTTTGAAATACGTTAGGCTCTGCATCTTTTATGATCACTTCGTCGCTGATATTTTCCTCCATATCGTTCTTCATCATGGCAGCGAAGACTGGTGACCGGGCAGCAAGTATGCATCTGTGGCAGTAAAATTTCTTGTTTTTAATTTCTAGGATCACGTCGCTGTTTTTGCCACTGAGTAGCAAATATCTGTAATCTGATTCAATCTGTTGCTTACCTATATAAAAATTTATTAAAATCAACGAAAAATTATGCAAAAACTTTTATTTCATTTTATTTTTCTATTTTAATAAATATAAAATAATCTATTAACCAATTTCAAATAATAAAAATTAAATTTTACGTAGGCATACGCATGAAAATATTTAATATATTTTTTTAATTTTGCTTTTGAAGACATTAAATATATTTCTTTTTTACACTATTTTATTTAACTCTACTTGGTAAAGAAAGAAATTTTGTAATCGCTTTGCCTACTCATTTCCTGATGTTAAAGCGGTTTTCCAATGACCTGATCAACAACGCGAAACTTTCTGACACATTTTCTGACTCTTTTTTAAATGCAAAGGCAGGTAAATTGGCAGGCCTTACTACTGAAGTGATTTGGAATGAAATGAGTTTTTTATTTTTGGATAAACAGATTACTTACCAAGTTATAAGCGATCCTGGTCACGTGACGACATGTTTTTCTCCCTTCTCGCGCTTTTGCGTAGGGAATTCAGTTCAAAATGCCAACTTTAACAGCATTTTCTGAAAGATCTTCTGCCTTTTCCAAAAACTGGAAAACGCCTTTCGATTACATAGTTTCTGTATAAGAACACTTACCAATTTCATGCATTTCTGAATAAAAATGAATTTAGAAATGTGTCAGAAAGTAGTTTTTTAGAACAGCATTATTAAATATTATGCACAAATGTGTGTTTTTGTTGAAAGTAAATTATTTTGTTATTTTTACTACTTAATTATATAAATAAATAATAAAGAGTGTATTCTATATATGTTTTAAAATTCGCTTTAATCAGTTATTAGTTTTATATTAATTAATAATTATCAATTGGAAATCCTAAAAAGAGAGTTTTATTTTCACTTTTCTGTTGCCATAATTTAAAAAAAAAAGATAAAAAAGCATAATTTGTTATAGAAATTCAGCAGCTTGTGCTTTCTATCAAGCATAAAAAAGCAGTGAATTTTCTATAATCGAGTTCGGTGCCCACGCCACATTTATCTATTGTAATGGTGACTTTGGGAGGAAAATAAGAATAACAGTTATGAAATTAGAAGTGATTTTCAAGATAAACGTTAAATTCTAATAAATGAGTTTTATTAAAAACTTTTTATATTTTTACACATTTTAATAATTTTAAATCATAAGTGGATGAATATACTATTTACAGCCACACATAATATTAGGAATCACATAACTGAGCCGTATGAAATGTATTTTTTTTTACATATACAGAGACAACTATTTATTTATCTAATGTCAAAAAGAAAATCTTTTGAGATTTCCTTATGTTGTTTTTACGTGTCACATATTTAGAAAATAACTTTTTATGCACATATCACACAACGGTTATTTATCTCATTGTCCATTTTATCCCCACCACTTATAATCGCTTCAAATCCTTATTACAATAAAAATCTGCGTTCGTTACTACTATTACGTTTTTAAAGTTTGTGATTATTTTAAAATGCTTTATGTATTAATTTGTTAAAAAAATTATAAAATAATAATAATAATAAAATATATTCATAAATCTTTGCTTGTACGAGGGCAGTTTGATATCTCCGTGACTTTAAAAAAGGTGGCGGTCTGATCGTACTCTTATTATTATGTTTTCAATTTATTATTATCTGCGGCAACATTCGTGCAATTTGCAGACGATATTTTAAATATATTATGTTCTATTGGATTCAAAAGCAAACGATTGGCATGTTTGTTTTGATTATGGAGAAAAAAGAATTTCGTGTTTTGATAAAACGCTATTTTTGCGCGGAAAAACAATTACCGAAACTTGAGAAAAGTTAAAAAAATATTATAGGGACTCTGCTCCATCACATAATATGGTTCACAAGTGGTTTACGGAATTTCGTTGTAGCCGTACGAGCGCAACAGATGCAGAACTTTTGGAACGTCCAATTGAGATCACGACTGAAAAAATGGTCCATAAAACCCATGATATCGTGTTAAAAGACGGCCGTGTAAAAGTGCGTAAGGTAGCTAAGAAGGTAAACATTTCAAATGAACGTGTATTCAATATCTTGCATGAATATTTGGAAATGAAAAAGTTATTAGCAAGATGGGTGCCGCGATTGCTGACAGTGGATCAAAAGAGGATTCGCACTCTTAGAGATGGATACTCAAATATCACGAAATTTGCTTCGCTTTTGACGAAACTGTTTCCTGGGAAATGCTCCGAGTAAATATTTCGTCAAATCGAGTAAATTTCTTTCTTCAAAAAACGGAGGAAATTGATTTCGTCAAATTGCTTGTTCGAAAGAAATTGCAAAAAAAGATTGGTGGTATCGTCATCTAATGAGAACTTTTGAAGCATCTGTAATTGACAGGGTAAATAAGTAAGAAACATATCTCAAGTCTTCAACTGGTATCGAACTCACTACCTTCTGTGTGGGAGACCGCTGCTTTGCGTCCTACGCCAGAAGGACTTCGAATGAATTTGATTTAAAAATGTATCTATGGGATGTTGATGTGTGTTTATATTTTGAGAAGTATTTTTATCGGTGCTGTTATAATTTCTGCATGTTTTAATTAATAAGGCTAGATTATTATTATTATTATGGTTTTTCTATGGTTAATAAATAATTAGAGTACGGCTTGATTAATATAATTTATTAGAGAAATTTCCTTTGTTCAATGATAATTAGAATATGGTCTAATTAATTTGTTGGTCAGAAATAATAAATTTTAAAGTGTATATTGGAGAAGAGTTCATCAATTTTAGATAAGATTTTAACACGTTACTGTTTATAGAGGGGAAAGAGATTTTTAAATTTGATTGGTATATGAATATATTTCTTAAATAAAAAAGAACTCCTAAAATTTTGATTTTTTTTTAAACTATTGGGAAAATGGTTGTTGCTTTCGGTCGAAAATGGACCAAAGGATGTTCGCATTTTACTATTTTAACCGTTTTTAACGAAATTCTGTGACTTTAGAAGAGTTTTTAAGCGTTTTTAACGAAATTCTGCAACTTTAGAAAAAATTATCTTTGAATAGGCAATATAAATGCATAAAATCGTTACAAAAATTTTAAAGTTACAAAAAGAATAGACGCAACTTATCAGATATGAAAAATAAATTAGAAATTTAGTAATTTTCTGTTATAGCGGCCTCCAAGGATGAAATATTTTTGTTTCTGTTTTCATTAATATATTGTAATAATTTGGTACTTTCGTGTAATTTTTTTTGAACGATTTTGTAACAACAAAAATAATCTGGCCGGGGATGGCGAAACATTTTTGTCAAATATTTGAGATTTTTCCATTTCATTAAAAATCACTTGATTTTGAGACGAAATGATTGTCAAAAATGACGAAATATAGCTCAAGAATTGCGGAATCGTCAAAAAGTGAAAGTTTATTTTTGACAGCGAGGAAACACACACACAGTTTCGTCAAGATATTTGAAGATTCGCGTTTCGTCAAAAACCACGTGACTCTGTGACGAAATGATTGTCAAAAATAACGAAATGAGGTCTGAGGATTGCGGAATCGTCAAAATTGAGTGCTTTATTTCTCAGAGTGCGTGTAACCACTTCAAAGCAATGTTTGGACAAGTTCGAGTGCAATTAAAGCGAATTTTTGCGGCGTTATGTTACAGTTGATGAAACATGGATACATTTTTTACACACCAGAAATGAAAGAACATTCTAAACAGTGGACTTCTTCTAATGAACATGTTCCGAAAAAGGCAAAAACAGCTCCATCGGCCGGAAAGATTATGGCCACAGTTTTCTGGGACTCAAAGGGCGTAATATCTATTGACTATCTGGAAAAAGGAAAAACGATCACCGGACAGTATTATGCTGATTTATTAGACCGTTTTAATGCAAAGTTTAAACAAAAGCGGCCCCATTTGTCCAAGAAAAAAGTGCTTTTTCATCACGACAATGCGCCAGCGCACTCCTATGCATTCGCAGCTGCTAAATTGATTGAATTACGATACGAATCGCTCCCTCATCCACCCTACTCTCCTGACTTGCCTCCCTGTGACTTTTTTCTTTTTCAAAATTTAAAAGATAGCTTGGTGGAAAGAGATTTTCTTCACATTCTGAGATTATTAATGCCACAAATGCCTATTTTGAGGAGTTTGAGAAATCTTATTTTTGGAAAGATTAAAAAAGTTAGAACATCATTGGAAAAAGTGTATCATTATGAAAGGAGATTATGTAGAAAAATAAAATGCATTTTGGTATGTATATTAGTTTTTAGATTTCAAAGTCACAGACTTATCAAACTGCTCTCGTATATGCTACAGGGTGAACATAATTCAATATAGGTGTTTAGAGCTCATTTATAAAGGATGTACTTTGGTTTAACACAACATCATTTCATATATATACTATTTAGACCATGGGGAATCAATTTATATAAAATGAAATTAAAAATAGTTTTTACAAAAAGACCCTTTTATACACATTCAATGTTCATCTTGCAAAATCAAAACAACGCTAATTTAATTTTTTTTCCCGAAAGTTTACAAAACAATAATACATTAATTTGGCATAGGCATCGAAATCAATTAGAGAAAATCCATTTTTTTTCACCTTTGGTAGAAAAACTAAGTTAGTGAATTTACTAAAAATGTGTAACTTTTTCCTCTATTTCTTTTTTAACACTTTTCAATCTAGTTGAAACGTGTTTATGACTTCAGTTTGTCTGGCCGTCTGGTCGTTTACTATAGCATGTTCCCTATTTCAAATGAAGTGTGTATCACTTATCTTATAGATTTTTTTGCAGGGACAGTCAAAAGTATTACATTACATTACAGTCAATGGGAAATAATCGTTTCACGCACATTTTGATGACGCTCAAAATCAATTAAAACAGGATGAAATTGATATATAATTATGAAGCGCATTAAAACATACTTTTGTAGAATATGGGGTGCAAAGCATTAATTATTCATTTACAGGGTCGAACAAAAGAATTCTGTTACACATTGTTCTATGGGGAAAAATCGTTTGCAATGTAATTTAGTGATATTTCACTTTTTCAAACATAATGAAAATTATATGCATTATTGAGGTTCACTATACATTGCTCTCTTGAAATTGTGGTGTGCATTGCGTTTATTTACAGGGACACACAAAAGATATCGGTTACAGTACATGTGCAATATTTACAGTCTGTCAGGTTTCTGACTTTAACAGAACATATATTGTATGTTTATAATTAATTTAATTAATTATATGTAATCATTATTATATATTACTGTATCCCGATAAATGTTTTTCATTTTTTTTAACCTTCCGTATGTGATTGACGTTGGAATTCCCTGATCCGTTTATATATTTGGGGAATGTTCACGAGATCATTGTAAAAGTACTAATCCGGCTTTGGGAAGATACTACAAAGGGATTCCTAGCGAGCTGGAGTTCAGAGAAGAATGCAAGGGCGGAATAGTCGAGAAGAAACGAGAATAATGCAGGGATGGAATTTTCGAGATGTTTCAACGGATATGGAAGCTCCGTGAATGAAGAACCACAGGCCCGTTGATTTTGGTTGTGTGACCTAGAGAGCGAGAGTGTATCACTCGTATTCGTGGAGATGCAGCGGAGAGGGTAGGACGCCACAGTCGCTGGTGTGCCGTGAAGAGTGTAGGAGGTGTATCGTTGATATGTAGCGGAGAGCTCAGGACGCGAGAGTCGTCAGTGCAGAGTTAAGAGTTCAGAGGAGTGTATTGAATTGCAAAGAGAATGTGCAGCGGACAGTTTGGTCCAGAATAAAAGAAATTACTACGTAGACGGAATGGTATGTACGAGTTGTGCATATGAAATCGAGTAAAACGTGTGATCCGGGAGTTGCCATTCGACAGTCACATACGGCTAGTGACCATAAGATGTATTAACTATTAATAACTATCACTGTAACATTTTTCTTGCATATTAATTTAATCAATAAATTATTAATTGGTTATTTATCTAACTTTTTTCCAACGTGTCCGGTATCACTTTAATACCGGTGGTGGCAGCAAAATACCATAAAACTAAGGTATCAATTCTAGGAGAATTATTACGATGACCGAACAAGGCGACGGAACCATAACAATGATGGCAGCGTCGGGATAGAACCACAAGAACCAGTAACTGTAAAATTAAACTGTTGGACGTATGTGCTTGTCAAATTATTGTTGCATTAGTAATCTTATCCAAATAATCTTGAACCGTTATTATATTTTATATTGTCTTGCACTAGTGTCTGTATTGAAATTGTTTTGCATTATTAATAAAAGTATATTTTGCGGGTATCAATGTTCAAATGGAAATATATTGTGTTCTAAAAAGTGTTAATTCATTAGTTTTATATAAATTAAAGAATAGTAGTGTTAAAGTAACTTTGTTAGAGTAAATGTTCTGGTAAAGTTAAGTTAATAAAGTATAGAGTAACATTAGTTAACTAGCAGAAACTATAGCTTATTTACCCAAGTTTAAAAAGATTGATCTTCAGGCAGTGGCCCGAGAAATAGGGGTGGAAGTTGTAGAAGTTGATGCCAGGCTAACTCTTAAGAAAAAAATTATCGAAAGTGAGGGGTACGAGGAAGAAAGCGTTAAGGAGTTAGCTAACACTATTTTAGCGGAAAGGGAAGAAGCAAAAAGGATTCAGGCGGAAGCGGAAAGATTAGAAAAAGCTGAAAGGGCGGAAGCTGAAAGGTTAGAAAAAGCTGAAAAAGCGTATGAAAAAGAAAAAGTGAGAATGGACATTGAGTTAGAGGTGGAACGATTAAGAATTCAGGGATCCGTTAACCATAACAATGGAGTGTCGATCATAACAATGAATCTAGCATAGAAAAACCGATTAGAAGTGTTAAAACTCTATCGATCAAGGTACCAGAAGGTACCGAGGGATCAAAGTACCGAGGGATCAAGGTACCGAGGGATGGAATTTATTTTTTAACAGTTTGAAAAGGGCGTTTAAAACTAAAAATGTACCGGACGCCCAGCAGGCTGTAATTCTGTTTCATATGTTAGGAGATAAGGCGGGGATTTGCTAATATATATCATTAAAGAACAAATGGAAAGTTATACGGAGGTAAAAGAATTACTTCTTAGGGAATACGAGCCAACACCGAAAGCTTGTTTGGAGAATTTTAAGAAAGCTAGGAGGAATCAAAACGAGACTCACGTATTGTTTGTATCGCGATTGCTAGCAATATGGGAAAATTACTGTAAGTATAGGGGTGCCGATACATATGAAAAAGGGAATCAATTAATCATTACTGATAAATTAGTAAATTTGCTAGACGATGAAACTTCTACACATATTGGATTAACGCAACAAAGTAACTGAAATCTTCGTAACTGAAGCTTCGAAAATTGCTAAGTAATGTGATCATTTCTTCGACACTAAACACAAATCTTATGCGGTAACTTATAAGGGTTATAAAGGTAAAGAAAGGTATGTAAATAACGAAGAGTCTAGAAGGGAAAAAGATGAGGGATTTAGTGGTAATTGGAGACAAAATGGGAATAATGATGTTAGTCCATTTTTGAGTAGAAAACCAGATTATAAGAAACCTAACAATGCGACGCCTACTTGCTTTAAATGTGGCTTAAGGGGTCATTACCAACGTTTTTGTACGAAAGGAAATAATAAGGGAAGTAATCATAATAATAAGGGGCGAGAAAAGTATGAATAATATCTCAGTGCAAGGAATTAAAGAGTTACCAAAGAGGACGATTATGCCAAGAATTGTAGGAAAAGGGGATTGGAGAACTAAAGTTATTGGAGAGAAATTAAATAAACTCTAGAAAATTGTGGTTAGTGTAAATGGGAAAATAGCAAAAGGATTAATGGATTCAGGTTGTGAAATAAGTGTCGTTCATAAAGATTCAGTACCGGCAGATAAACTAAAAGGGGCTTGTAGCATTTATTTACGAGGGATATTTGGTGAGGCAGTTAAATCACAATTACTTCCATTGCCTTTAGCTATTTCAAAACGGGGTAAAACTAATGTAATTCATCAGGATGTACTTTGCGCGATAATTAATGATAGTAAGGAACAGGTAATTTTACATCCTGACGTGGCTAATGAATTGGCAGGGTTAAACCACGAGAAATCATTAAGAGATTCGGAAGAAAGGGAATGTAAGGAAGATAGTAGCGATAAAACGAATGAGGGGGAAAGGATAGGAAATAATAAAAGTAACCTGTGTGCCATAGAAACAAGGTCAGTAAATTTACAAAGTCAGGAAAATGAAAAAACGGAGGTAGAGAAAAGTAAGGTTGAGGAAGTTACGAAAAGTATTTCAGATATATTTCAGAAAGCCCAAATGGATTGTAAAGATTTAGAGAAAGTTGGGAAATAGCTGAAAAGGATAGAGGGTTTTATTATATTGTGAATGGGTGGTTGTATCATAAAGCGGAATTAATAGGAGAAACAGTAGCTCAGTTAGCATTACCTAAAATCAGGAGGGAGGAAATTCTAAAATTAGCGCATACTTCTGTATATGGAGAGCACCATGCGGTTATGAAAATGTTAGAAAGAATCAACTATTCATTTTATTGGGAAGGCATGGTCAAAGAAACTGAAACATTTTGTGAATCATGTTTAAAGTGTCAGTTAACGAGGGAAATGGATGTGAGTGATGAAGAGAAAGAGAAAACAGATCAACATTCAATTATCAGGGATCTGTTTAGTAAAAAATTGGGTCCTTTAAAGGACTCTTCACAAAATTTTTCATTTCAAAAAAGGACCCTTCACAAAATTATTTTCCCTAAAACAGGACCCTTCACAAAATTATTTTACCTAAAACATGACTCTTCAAAAAATTCTTTCTCTTAAAAATAGGTTTTTCACAAAAATTTTCCATCTTTAAACCAAACATTTCACAAATTAATCATTTAAAAGTAAAATCTGACCTGTCACTTTTACATATATAAAGAAAATATATGTATTTTATATTCATATATCTTCTTAAAAATGCATAAACAAGAACCTGAATATAACGACCATTTCAAATTCACAAAAATATGATTAGATTTTTCACAAATATAAAAAGCTGTTCACAATTTCACAAAAACAGGACCCTGTGAAAAAAGTCTGGACAGACCCCTGATTATAGTTGAGTTAGTGGGCGGGAGTAAGAAGGAGGTTTGCCAAAATGAAATGAGAGAATTTATCGCTAAAAATAAAGTAGTAGATATTCCTTTGATAGTGACGGGGAATTTGAAGACCGTGGAAAAACTCTTTTGTTAGATAGAGAACAACCGGTAGTTAAAGACATGAAAAGGTTTGAAATAAAGAAATTCAAACTGTCGATAAAACGCGAGGAACTTCTTTTCATCGTTATAACATAATGTGACGAGATCTATTCTCGCAAAAAGTTATCTTTTACATATATAAAAGAAAGTCCTGACTGGGGACATCATCAACGCACAGCCAAAACTACTGTAACTAGAACAAGAAAATTGCAGTGAAAATACTTCTTAGGACGTCTACGTTGATCTTGAATTATGGGGGCGGGAAATTTCTATAATTAGGTGGATTCAATTATGAAATTTATTTCGATGAGAATTTTATTGCTCAATTTTCAGAGATGGTTTTAGCATATTGCATATTGTTCTTTATCAGATTCTACAATAAATAATTAATTAAAGTTCTTATCAGCCCACATTTCGTCTGACAAAATAGAAAATATAATAGCGCAAAGATGTTCGTATCATATTCATCGGTGCGGTAGGATGTTCTGGGTGTAAATGTCCACATTGCTTTAAAGATCAAATTTCGCTTGATTCAAGATTCGTTTGGAGAATCGACCAGCGTAGCGGGCGAACCCTGCTAGTATTATATATATATATATATATTTTAAACATGTTAATTTGAAAGTCTGATATGATTTTTGACTATAGGAATGATTCGCATAGAATCCGTAGAATGAAAGAAATTTTGTTTCTTCACCATTTGTTTTCACGCTCGTCAGCAGAACCGTTCTGGATACTTATAGGATTTTTTATTTGTCCTTGAGAAAGGCATTTAGTGATATTGAAATTTGTGGATGAAATAAAAAAGAGGCTCTTTAATTAGGCTCTTTAATAGCATTTACTTCAAATAATGGTACTTTAGCTTTGAGGAAAGTGTTAGAATTTTCCCTAAGGCACAACTTGAGTTTGAAGCATATAATAAAATCATCCCTTTATAGATAAAAATTTCAAGAATTCATTGAGAAATGGTATAAGGGTAAAATTAATTTATCTAGGAGAAAACATTTTTTTGGTGGTAACTTATACTTTGACAAAGATTTTTTTAATAACATCAATTATATATGAGTATTTGGGGGTAGTATTTAATAAAATTGAAGGAATTTTTTTATGTCTTTCGGTGTTGTGTTTTAATTGAATTTGTTTTAACTAGCATCACTTTAACTTTGTATATTGTCTGAGAATTTTCTCTATGTGTGTAGATATAGGTTGGTTTCTCTAGATACTTTAATAAAATCCATTTCAACTGGTGCTACAGCTTCAACTTTGAGAAATTACCTGGACGTATGGCTGGTACAAGATATAAATGCGGGCTGATAATTGTGATCTACATCATTTGAAATCCCTTAAAACGTAAGTGATCGGGAGTCTCTTAAAGTGCTTCCGCTTTCTATCTAGGTGATGCATTTAGTTTACACAGATTGTTTTTTTTCTTTTAACAGTTAAAGTTTTTTCTTGTAATGGATGTCGTTATGCCCACCAATGAAGCTAAGCCTTTGCGAAGTTCTACACTTGTTAAGAAGATTTTTACCTGTCTTATATATACAGACACATATAAATATAGACATATATACATATTGACACACATTCACATAGATATATGCATATACGATAGACACATATATACATACATAAAATCGTTTGGTAATAAAATATCACGTATAGCAACAAAATGAGATAAAAAAAAACTTTCGTGATAAAGAGCGGTTTCAGTTTGAACACCTATAGTGGATTGTTCCTACATACTTGTGAAATTGTAAAATGTAATCGTTTCAGAACGCAGGGGTCGATGCATGTTTTTTTTCTTGGGGCCCATTTTGTGAAAAGTAAAGGTTATTTTTGTGAAATTGTATTATATTTTGTGAAAAATAACATTTTGTAATGAAAGTCGAAATCTAGCTGCTCAAATTCGAACCAAGCGTTTATTAACAAAAACTTTTTAAATACTTTTGCTGAAGTTTTCCTCTCTGGTGATCTTATTTGTTTACAAATTATACATTTTAAAAGTCAAAGAATAATAAATAAATAATAAATAGAAAGTTTTTATGAAATGGAATTTTGTGAAAGTGCCTATTTTGTTAAAAAGAATTTTGTGAAGGGGACGTTTTATCAAATTGATTTTTGTGAAGGGACTCATTTTATCAAATTTACTTTTGTGAAGGGCCCCCTTTTTATTAAATTTATTTTTGTGAAGGACCTTAAATAGGCCCCAAATTTTGTCTGGATCGACCCTTGGAACGGCACTGCTGTCCTGTGGCATGTGAACCACCATTATCTTACTACTCATAGCTCTAAATGATGGAACGAGATTTCACCATCATATGTTTACACCTAGAGCAGAACAAAATTTGATTTAACCTAGATTTAAATTTTTTTAACAGTGTAGGATACCGTTTTACTACAATTATGAATTCCCTCAATATAAAGAATAAAATTACTTACGAGACTTCATCTTCTGAACATTTTCATCTTTTCTTGTTACCTCAATGAATAGGTACAAAACTTTATTTGACAGCCGAATGGAATCAAATTCTGAACGGCTGATGAATTGCACTAACGATCCAGCTTTTACGGCAACAATTTCTTTTAGATCATCGGCAGCAATTCCAACTCTCAAGTCGAACAAATGATAGACGTCGTGCATACTGCTGCATGTGGTATATACGTAAGCAAACTCGTCATCTTTGAAAAATAATGCATTATACAATCTCTTACTTTGTAATTTAAACGTCATGCTGACTATTTTACGTTTACGAGACCAGGACATGTATTGTAGCAGTTTTGAAATTTTCCGATAATATCTATTTCTTTCCAATACTTCGTCGTCGTTATGTCTACGACAAAACGCCATTTTCATGCTCGACAGAATTTTTTTTTCCTGTTTAATCGAAGAATAACTTCTTAAAGTAGATGATGATGTCCCTGTTGAAAAAAAAAAAATCACAATTTATGCATTCGTATTGAACACTAGATGAAAGCATGTCAAGTTTCAAGAGTGAAAAGAAAAATAAAAGCATGTGAAGTGAAGTAAGAAAAAATTACTGTTTCGTTTTCTGATAAAGCTAGAAAAGTATCATTTATACAATGAAATTTTTGTAAAACGTTTTTAAAATTATACATTTGATTCAAGTACACGGGAAAAGATTTCTGTCGTAAGCTTTTGTGAATAAATATTTCGCACGAGAAGATGACAACCACATGCGATGTCAGGGGTCAATACAGGGATGTTTTCTTAATTCCCATTTTTTGTGAAATTCATTATATATATATATATATATATACATACTTAATCATTATTTCATAGTTTAAGTTGGTGTTATGGTAATGTTTAATTTATGGTGATATATATATATATATATATATATATTGTTATGGATTTTGTATATATTTGTAAATATTCCATTTGTTTAAATTTATTTTATTTTATTATTGTGAAAATTGCAGTATTATTAATGTATTTCCTATTGAGCATCATGTAACTCAATGCTAAAGGCCTCAGGTGCTTTGTAAGAACAACAACCTTACAGCATTATTTTTATAATGGAGTTCTATGAGGAAATCTCAAAGGAATGGGTTTTTCGCCAAGTTGGCGATGGTTTTGGCGACTAATTTTTGTCGCCAAATTTGGCGATGGTTTTGGCGACTAATTTTTGTCGCCAAGTTGGCGACGGACTTGGCGACTTTTTGTGCAACCACACCCCCCTTATACCTATACATTGGGATCCTTTCTTGCTTGGGTTCTCTATCGAGAGTTAAAGCACGTTCTGGTAATTTCTAGCACCCGAAAGCTCTGAAAAATTCTACAGTTATTTTTAAAGCCTATATAAGGGCCTCCGGGCAGTCAGTTCAGTTAGTTGATGATCAGCTGTGATTGAATTCACACGAGAGGCTTTTGGTTTGAGACTGTGTTGTCTATGAGCGATTTTGTATTGAACAATACGCTATATTGTTCTGTGTAGAATTTGGCTGTGCTGTTATTAGATTTGAAGATTACTGGATATTTGTATTTTGAGAAGATATTTCGGTTCTTATCGAACTGTTTGTGGTAAATAAAGCCTGTTTATTGTTCTTATATATTGGCATCAGTCCTTTCGAACCCCGAGCTCACAACAATATATATAATTATATATATATATATATATATATATATATATATATATATTAATAGCATTTTGTAATGAAAGATAAAATTTAGTGAGTTAGTCGAATTCAAACACAGTTTTTAATAATAATTTCCTTAAGTCTTTCTGCTAAAGTTTTCCTTTCTGATGAAAATGTTTTGTTTAAAATTACACATTTTAAAAACTGACGTAATAATAATAATAATAATTAATAAAGAGTATGATTTTAAGAAATGTAATTTTGTGAAGAAGCCTATTTCATTCAGAGGAATTTTTTGGAGGGACCTGTTTTATTAAAAGGAATTCTATGAAGGACCTGTTTTATTTAAATGAATTTTGTGAAGGCAGCAGTTTTATTTAATCGGCGTTGATACTCATATAGAATAATGAATTTCCCTGACTTTTCCAGGTGTATTTTAAGAGAATTTCAATCTAATGGTGTCATATGCATTCGACACGCTGAGGTTAAAATAAATATTTCAGAACTTGAAAATACTAAAATTTTCTAACTACAGATAACATTGATTGAAATTTCCAATTCTGCATCAGACCCAAACACAAAAAGCTTGATTTTAGGACTATAATAGGAACTACATTCCTTAATAATTTATGATTGTTACAAACTTTCAAATAAAATTTTCTCCAAACTGTAAAACACTATACAATTTTTTGTACCGAACCATAGTTCACTTCAGAAATTATCACATATGTACTTAAGTCCAGAAAAGGATAAGAAGACGCAGCTATTATTTGATGGGGGTTGAAGAGATCTGAAATTATTTATTGCTTATTTAAATGAATTTTGTGAAGGCAGCAGTTTTATTAAATCAGGGTCTCATATAGAAGTATGAAATTCCCTGACTTTTCCAGGTGTATTTTAAGAGAATTTCAATCTAATGGTGTCATATGCATTCGACAAGCTGAGGTTAAAATAAATATTGCACAACTTGAAAATATTAAAATTTTCTAACTGCAGATAACATTGATTGAAATTTCCAATTTTGCGTCACCCCCCCCCCCCCCTCTCCCTATAACCCAAAAAAGCTTACTTTTAGGATTATAATAGGAATTTCATTCATCATAATTTATGATTATTACAAACTTTCAAGTAAAATTTCTACAAACTGTAAAAAAAACTATACAATTTTTGTACCGAACCATAGTTTACAGCAGCAACTATCACACATGTACTTAAATATACTTAAAGATATTAATTAAATAAAATTCCAGCAAAGGGAAAGGAGACGCAGATATTTTTGGGTGGGGGTTGAAGAGATCTGAAATGATTTACTACTTACATTAATTGTCATTTCATAACAACAAATATTACAGAAAAGTTAAAAAAAATATTTAATAAATTAAAAAAATTTAAACTTTGTGGATCTACAAATGGCAAAAGTGGGAATGGAAATTTCAGAAGCAGGGTAATTTAGACAAAATTTCTAAAGAAAAGAAAAACTAGAATATAAAAATGAAAACCAGGAGATTTTCCTCACCCATCATGCTAATAAAGCGTACACTTTTTTGGCGATCACCATTAAGTTTTATTAAATTCCCCGACTTTTCCAGATTTTGGATAAAATATCTGAATTTCCTGACTTTTCCTTGACTTATTTGCCCAAATTCTAAATTCCCTGACTTTTCCAGGATCTCCAGATGGTGTAGCAGCCCTGTTAAAAGGATTTTCGTGAAGATGCCTTAAATAGGACTAAATTTTGCCTCGATTGACTCCAAGAATGTGTGTTAAATTGAACGCTATCACTTTTAACGTAACGTGTAAAAGTAAAAACATCTGAAGAAACGTAAGCTTCTTATGACCCCTTGGGGACGAGCGACAGGTATACGTGCCGCATAAGATGCTCAGACTCCTCGATTATTCCTACCAGTTAATTTCTATTGCAAGCTTTGCCTTATTTAATAATAGCATTTATGCGATTCAATTAGGCTAAAATTTCTGTTTTGAAAAACCGATGGTAAAAGATTAAAAATTCTGTGAAGGACGCTACAGTAACAGATGCAGTGTTTTTCACGAAAACCCACCCCAGCTTAGAACTACTAAATAAAAATGCCGTTTTTCCAATCTATTTGCGAAGCGTTGCAAATTTAACACCAAAATTAAGCCGTCCTATACATAAGAATATCATGGCAATAACTGGCGGGCGAAATTTCCTTTCAAACACAAACAACGAATTTTCCATATTCGTGGACCATGTCCAATTAGCGCATTTCAGTTGTCTTGTTTAAGAAAAAAACCAATTGTATTATTAATTGTGTTCTAAAACAAGACAATTGAAAATCATCCATGTAAAAAAAAAAAAAAAAAATCCTGACGGCTCGCCTTACAGGCACATGTAGATTTCGAAGACGCAGACTGTGGGGCGCCTGTTTGTTGGGAATTGCAGAAGAAATGACCTTTTTGCCATGATGCTGTAGTTGGAACCGGCCACTTCGAAACCTAACTTCTTTGCAGGCGGAGTCGGCAGGGATTTTTTTTTTTTTTTTTTGCTATAAGGGTTGGTCCTATAAAAAACTTGTCAATATAAAAGTTTTAGATAATATTAAGAGAATTTATAATAAATTTAAGCGGATTTGACATCTTGAGATTTGACGAAGTTATGAATTTTTTCTTCTAAAACCCTCCTTCCCACCCCCACCTTGGGGCCATTTTTAATGATATCAAAAATCTGTCATACATAAATTTTCGGCCCTTTTCCTAGAAGTAATAGTAACTTTAAACGGATTCTATGCGTATCATAATTAAGAAATTATGCCCCCCCCCCTGGTTCGATTCTGGCTATTAAAGAACTTGACCGAGATTTTATGCTCCTTGATTTTATGTATCAGTTTGGAAGAGATTTGTGCAGAATTATTGAAGTTATCGTGATATAGATAGATATTTGAATTGGGGTGGTGTTGGTTTTTGGGAGTCGTAATTGGCGTAGATCTGCAAAAATTTCAGCTTAGGGGTGAATGTAATAGGTAGTATTTCTTACGAAATCTACCTAAAAATAACGTGCGTAATTTGACATTGTACGTAAAATATTAAATGATGACGTTTCATAAAGCTTTAAAGATTGTAGAATATTCTTATTTGTTTTGATAATGGCTCCGATGGAGTGGAAACATGTCAACAGTCTAATAAACTTATTTCACTGTTTATACAAATTTTATTTTACGCCTTTTAGCAATTAAAAGAAATATATTATTAGAAGGTGTTATATATTGGTATAATTTAAAACATAGTTTGAGAGTGTTTATGAATTCGGTTTGTCTATCAGTCTGTCCGTGCTCTAACTCACGTAAATATACTCGGATTGTCATGCAATTGATATATGTTATTGAGGTATACTGTGGTATATTCAGCATTGAAAATGAAGTATATAGCACTTATAGTTCGTTTATCGGGACACTCAAAAGAATTCCATTACGTTCTATGCGAAAAAATCATTTGCGGTTTATTTTAATGATGTTATACTGTTTGAAATATAGTAGAACCCCTATTATCCGAATCCCAGTTATCCGAAAATCGGCTTAACCGAAAGACCTTAAAACTCTTTTTTTTTTTTTTTTTTTTTTTGTAAATATGAAATTTTTATTTTTAAACAAACATGCTCTTTATGAAATAAATAAACAGCGTCAACTTACTTATTTGGACCATTGTGTAAATGCATAGACACATGCAACACTTTATTTCTTTACAAAATATGTTGTGATTTATTTTGTTTTTCAACTTTGCAATGCTGCCTACCATGCCACCTTTTAAACAACAACGCATCTAATACTGTTTCATCTTCCTGCACGTCATTATATTGAGGTGCCAGTATCAACTTATAAAAATACGTTTGTGCTTTAATGTTTTACTCATCGTAATTGAAGTTTGGAGGAAATGAAAACACGTGTAAACAGGAAGGGGTAATCAAACAGAATATGGACACTTTCTGTACCTGCAAGAACAAACGCTTTACCTGACTGTGGGGGAGTGAGAAATGTGAGTAGTATCATCTGATAGAAGAAAATTAGGAAGCCTCCCGGTTATCCGAAAATTCCTATGAACCCTGGTCAACCGAAAATCGTTTCGTCCCATGCTTTTCGGATAATCGGAGTTTACTGTATATTGAAATTGATATATGTCACTGAGATGCACCACAAGACGCTTACTATAGAATACAAGTATATAATTTATAAAAAATGAAGGAATGTTGATCTGCGTTTCATTTTCATAAAACTTCATACAAACGAACAACATGAAGATTTTATTATTGAAGTATTTATATTGTAGAAAAGTGCATATTAAAAATGGCAAATGATTTCTACAAGTACAAACGATGAGGACTTTTCTTTCATCAATATTCAATTTTTGAAATAGTTCAACGATTGGACAAAACATTCAAAATTAAAAAAAAAATCCATGTACGAAAGTTTTTGTAAAAATTTTATTAATGAGCTTTTAAAGAGCTTATCTCACAGATCATTGTTTGATTACATAAGCAAAATTAAATGCAAATTCTGAAATGGTTTAACGATTGCACAAAACATTAAAATTTTGTTCATTTTAAATTGTATAAGTTAATAGTAAAATAGAGTTGAATTTTAATATTTCTTGAAGAACGAAGTTTTCCAGTAATGAAGAAACAAATATATAGCAGAAAGACAGAAAAAAAAAACGGTCAGAAAATTGCATGTTTAAAAAAGAAAGAAAATTGAATGTTCATGGATATTAGCTTTTTAATTCACAGTAGAAAAAAATCCCATTTAAAATGGCAGAAAAAAAAACAAAGTTTTCCAGTAATGAAAAAATATTTAAAACAAATACAACGATGAAAGTAGATTATATAACTTAAACTATTAAAAGTGCATATCAAATTAAAGCCTGATTTTTTCTTATTTTAAAAATATACCTGAAATAAAAATATAATAAATTTTGATCATTATAAATCATTTTATTTTATTTCATACTTAAATTGAAATTATTAATTATTATTGTATTAGTGTGACTAAAAAATATCTTTTCACACTCTTATTAAATTCCATTTTTTTTTCACTACAAAGTTATGTTTAAATGTTACGCTGTTACAAATCAAAATTTTGTCTGCATTGATATAATTAATGTATGCGATATGCCGTACTATATATTCTTATATTTTAATTGCGTGTCATAAGAAATATTCATTTTACAATGCAAGAAAATTTCAGTATTTCAGGTTGACGCTGAAAAATTGATATAGCCAAATTAAGTTTTTAAGAAATAAATAATACTGAGCTGAGGTTTTTAAAAGTTAATCTTGAGATAAATCAATGCGTCCTGAATTTTTCTTATTTTGAAAATATGCTTATATACATTTTATCTTATTTTACAACTTTCTAATTACTTTATATAATATTTTTCTCAACAGAAAAGTCTTTCGTTTATATTGATTGTCCATAGATGGCACCAAAACAATATGCAAAGCCTTACTATGAAAGCTGTCACCGCTATTTCTGAAAAAAGTGTTTACAGAACAAATTGTTTACAAAAATGTTGATATACATGTTTTAAAATGAAAATATGCTCATAAGAAATTTTCTCTGACTTTCATAACAAACATTCATTTTACAATGCAAATAAAATTTCAGAATGTAATTTGATATAAGCTAGGCTCTTAAAAATTGGTGTAAAAAAATAAAAATTTCAAGAAAGAAATAATATTAAGCTGAAGCTTTTAGAAGTTGATATAGAAATAATTTAATATGTCATGAACTTTTTTTATTTTAAAAATATGCTTATATGTACATTTTACATTATTTTACAACTGTATTAATATTTTACATAAATATTTTTTTCAACAGATGGTTCCTTCGTTTGTATTAACTGCCAATAGATGGCGCCAAAACAATATTTAGGAATGATGTGTAAAATACTGGTGGATCATCGCAATTCCTCTCTATGAAAGCTATCACCGCTATTTCTGAAAAAAGTGTTTACAGAAAAAAATGTTTACAGAAATAAATTAAAAAAAAATCCTTTAAAATATTTAAAGGCTTTAATATGCTTTTACAAATTTGTTTCTAGATATGGAATTTGTGATTCTGAATGGCAACAGTGTTCGTTTGTTTGCATCTGGTAATCCGATGTTATTTTTAATTTAGAACTTAAAACTGGACATATAACTGGATATGATATTCATGTTTTATATGAAAATATGCAGAACACACATGATTTCAAGTAGAAGAAATGATCATTTAGCTGTCTTTTGTTAACATATGTTTTTCACTAGACCTAACATGACTTTTAGCTACGGTCAATTCTTTTTTATTTGAGGTATGCGTTTTTAAATTTAATTAATTTTTTATTCTATTACTTAGTGTGTATAAATTTTATAGATCATATACAGGGCAGCACAAAATATTTCGAATACATTTGCATTTATTGACGGAAATTGCTGAAGGGTACAACAGTGTTATGCGTATCCAAAATGAACTGAATTTTAACTTTCCTTATAGTATATACACAAATATATACATCATATATAAGGCTGCACAAGATAATTCAGATATTTTTCCGAATATTGTTGGTAATTTCTGAAATTTGATTTTTAAATGTGTTATGAGTTATCCAAATTGTTTACTTAAACATCAAGAATTAGACCTTATTAAATATTTCTAAAAGTATTTTGAAAGTGTTCGAATGAGTCACATAATGACGCAGGATTTTTCGTGCTTGTTTAACTTTGAAGATTAAATAACCCTATCGACTCTAAGGACTTCAACGCCTGTTTTATCAACTGGAAGTGAATTCGGGAAAGGCGAATCATTTTCTAATTAGAGTTGTTCTAGAATATACTGCAAATTTCTGTGAATATTTTTTCAGAAATGTATTAGCAGATAATTCAATCCGTTAAGAGCCTACATGAGTCAGGCGAAAAAACGCTCAAGCTAATGTTAAGTCTATGGGAAAGTTCTAGCGCGATTTCTCAGTCGCATCTTAATATTTTTAAATGCTTTTTTTTTTTTTTGCATAGGATAGCTAAGGTCAATCTCCAACGTTGTTAGTTTTTACTTTTTCGATTTTTGTTCCAGTTATTTTATATAAGGGTACTTTCACTTTCAGAGCCGGTTCCAGCCTGTTCCAAAGTTGAAAATGCCGGCTTATAAAAAAAACTGCAAGAAAATTGAAAAAGTAAAAACTAACAACGTTGGAGATTGACCTCAGCTATCCTATGCAAAAAAAAAAGCATTTAAAAATATTAAAATACGAGCCAGAAATCGCGCTAGAACCTTCCTATAGACTTAAGGGGCTGCTTCACTCAGACGAAAACACCCGCTCGCTAATGTTAATCCTATGGAGGAAATTTTTGAAGATATCTCGTTCGCATTTCAATATTTTGAAATGATTTCTTTTGCATTGGATAGCTGAGGTCAATCTCTATGCACGCTCCTTTCTACTTTTTCGATTTTGATTACAAGTTTTTTTAATTAAGATACTTTCACTTATGAAACCGGTTTTGAAAGTTAAAGTATCCTAAAAAAAACTGCAACAAAAATCGAAAAAGTAGAAAGGAGCGTGCATAGAGATTTACCTCAGCTATCCGATGCAAAACAAATCATTTCAAAATATTGAAATGCGAACGAGATATCTTCAAAAATTTCCTCCATAGGATTAACATTAGCGAGCGAGTGTTTTCGTCTGAGTGAAGTAGCCCCTTAACATTAGCTTGAGCGTGTCTTCCCGTGACTAGCGTAGGCTCTTAAATGCAGAGAGGTTTTTAGGAGATTTATTGATGGTAGTTTATGCGATATTAATTTTTTTAAATTAATAAATTAAGAATTTCCACATGATTATGCACTAGTAATTTTTTTTGTTTGGTATTTAAATATTCATATATGTAAACCTCCGTTTTATTTTCGTTTTTTTTTTATATAAAAAAATAAATAAATAAAAATACTTTGAAACAGAAAATTTATTTAATTAATGAATTTAATTAAATTCATTGATCAAATATGTGGGTGCTCTTATTAAAAAACTTTGTAATTAAACTTTTTTTTTCGTAAAGACAGCAGATTTTTCAGAAAATGCTGTCAAAGTTGGTGAACTTTCCGGACATGATAGCGCAAGAAATGAAAAAAACTTCAGTCCTATTACAACAATTGCTTATAACGCAAGATGTAACTTCTTTATCGAATAAAGAAAAAACTGTTAGATTACAAATAACTTCAAAAATCATGTTCGCAAGTATCACGCTTTTATGATTAAAAATTACTCAGTAAATGTGTCAGAAATCTTCGCGTTACTGATTGCGGGAAACTATAAACAATGGAGTTTGCCGTGCTTTTTAACATTCTAAACAAAACCTTGCTCTAATACTGCTAAGTACATGATATATAAACAGCATGTTCTGTGCTATAAAATCCAAATATTAAATTTGCTTGATCGATAAGCAATTGATAAAAAGTGGTTTACACACAGCATTAAAATATGTCCTGTCACTACAGTGTTCCAATAACCTCTTTTGAAATTATTTTAACCCATTTTAGGCCAAGCATAGAAATTTTATAAAATGTGGTATTTTTTGCATTGAAATTTGCTTAAATTACATTCATTAAGACACAAAAAATGTTTCGTGCAAGAAAAATAATATTTTATTTAATTTGACGTTACCATTATTAATTTATTATTAATAATTTACCATTAAACTTAAGTAAAAAAAAAAAATAAGTTTTCTTATGGCATTTGTTTTGTTTTTATTTTATTTACAGAACTTGCAACTTTACTCTATTATAAAAACATATAATTAATTTCAAGTGGAATAATAATACATTTTCAAAAAGTCGAATTTGTCAATAACCGTTTCAAGTAAAACACCAGCGTATTTTGAAAATTTCTCAACAGAAAGTGATTACTTTAATTGAATTACTAATATTTTATAGATGTCTCCAGAACCCTTAAAAATAGCAGAAAAATAAAAATTAGTGAAAAATATACCTCACAGTGTTAATAAAAAAAATTTATTGAAATGGTGCGTTTACGCACCTTTGGCCGAAAATGGGTTAATATAACATATTTTCATTCTACGTGGGAAAAAATAGTATTCTTTTCCCAGATATATTAAAAAAATATTTGTTTTGTACATAAATGATACTACTAAAATTTTATAATACTAAAATTTATTAATTGTAAAACATGAAATTGTATGCACGGATTTATAATGACTATTATTATGTTATTTATATATTTAAGGCATTGATTTATTTCTTATTTTATATGAGAAACACTTAAGATGCACAGTCATGTGCATTTACGCTTTTCTAATACCGCTAAAATTTAAAAGAATTTTTTGCATTATTTAACTGAAAATTTCGGCGATAATAAAGTACAATTTACTATTAAATTTTCAGTAGTAAGAAAAAGGCGTAACAAGTGGGTAAGTGTGATCGAAGATCGCTCAAACGGTTTCGTTTCATATTCCTTTCAAAACACTTTAGCCTTTCATTAATAAATCCAAATAAATTTCATACAGCAAAAAAGAAAAAAAAAGAAAGAAAAAGAAAAGATAAAAGCAAAGAAAACCTCATCTTTATAAAAAAAAAAAAAATGAGGTTTTTTTTTATAAAGTAACAATATAAAGTAAAAATTTACCGGTCTATTTTTTCGTATTTTCGAATATCTAAACAAGCCCGCTATTATATTCTGTTACAATAATTTCAGTCATGCGGACTAAATGCGATATTTAAAAAAATAATTTCTAAATTAAACCTGTTGTACACCTTCAAATGTCAAAATATGCGAATATTTCCATAATCGGATTTTTATAATGATTTAATAGGTTTCTCAAACTGCTGACGTCATATCTACTTGCTATCTCTATTACTCATATTGATACTCGCTTTGTATTATTCTCAAGCATCTGAAAAATTCGTTAAATTTCCAATAGGACGTCATATTTTCTTTTTAATTTTCTAATGACGTATTATTCATCTGCTTTGTGTACATACACATACTCTTACTCCTTGTATTATTGAGAAATCTTAGAAATTTTCCGTTTTATTACCACTATGACGTTAATCATTTTTATTTAATATTAATCTTTTTTTAAATTGATGAAACTTTTTATTTCATTTTCCTTTTTCACGTGGAAATCGTCTGATAGAAAATTAATTATTGTAAAAAGAATTTCATCGTGGATTTTTTATTTTTGGCATTTGCTATAACGAAAAATGTTTAAATTTAATAGGAAAAGGCTGTTAGAATTTTGGTTTTTTATCTCTATTTATTAAAATAATACGAATTTTTCAAATTTTCATATTTTGAGCTCTTTATAGCTGGTATTCAGCCATATACACAAAGTTTCAACTCTGTAAGTTACATAGTTTCTGAGAATAGCTCTGTGACAGACAGACAACGGAGCGGGAGTAATAGAGTTGATGATGCGTGAGATGAACGAAACCCTAAATATTGACAGCTATGAATATGCATTATGATAAAATATGAATATACAATAAAGCCCGAAGCGAACCGGAAAAGAATTCTGTTTCAGAACTTTTTCCGTTTTAAAAATGTAATATACTAATAGTATTTATTCTCTCCTTTGGAACCAATAAAATTTTCCTTTATAGATTTCTGCTTTCCTATGTTTTACTGTATTAATATAACTGTGTAGTGATTCGAATAACTTTGATGGGTAAACCAATAACAGAAAAATAAACAAATAAATAGTAGCATAAATTTGGAAATTTTCACATAACGGTAACAGTTTTAATAGCTATGCTACAGCGTGCAAAACACTCGCCACAAAAATGCATTTTAAGTACGAAATGCAAACTTACCTGAAGTTACTTTCAGTATGTCCAAGGAAAAAACTATGGAACTAGGAATATCTATTGTAGGTTCTTTTTCCAAGGAAAAAACGCGTGTTCGATAACGTACTGCTGTAACGCTACCACTGTATGTGAGCACGCTTGCAGCTAGCGGGGATAAAATAAACGAAGACAAATCAAACAAATCGAGGGCATATAGTAAATGGCGTGCAATGCAGTCCTGCACCTGTTGTTAGATTGGACTGGGCAGGAAACAACATGTGAGTGACAACAAAAAAGGGGTCATCAATTTTACAAATGTATACCTGCTTGGATTTTCTTCTAAGAAATAGAACCATCTTTTGTTAAAGAGTTCGAATTGTTCTTCGAATGAGCGAGTGAAATATATTCTTTGAAGTGATAAGGTAGGGTGACTAAATTTCGTCTATACTGAAGAATTGAAGGAGTGCTTGGTGTTTGATATTTTATTTAAAGTGTTTTTAAAAATATATAAAGTTATTCATATTATTATACATAATTGTTCTATATAATATTCTTTTCAAAAACGGTAAATAATGTTTGTTTTTTTAAGTTTATTTATCAATGTTTATAAAAATTATTAAGGGTGTTCTCGAAAGAAATATTTTTAGTCACCAAAATTCCTGACACGATTACGGATTCATTTCTAAGGTGGTTCACAAATGACCTGCTCAACAACTCGAACTTTTCTGACTCATTTTTAAAAGCAAAAGCATAAAATTGGCAATTGGCAAGCATAATTTCCCTGTCCACTGCTGATAGACGATTGCGATTATCATGTTTTCTGATTAGTTGTTAAACCGAACGCTTCTTAAGTAATTTCCGGTTGAACTTGGTTTCTTACATAATATCTATTAATTTATATATAATCTAATTAATTTATTACTGTAATATAATTAATATTATAGTAGCATAATTTTCCTGTCCACCGCTGATAGACGATTGCAATTATCATGTTTTCTGATTAGTTGTTAAACCGAACGCTTCTTAAGTAATTTCCGGTTGAACTTGGTTTCTTATATAATATCTATAAATTTCTATATAATCTAATTAATTTATTACTGTAATATAATTAATATTATAGTAATATAATCTAATATATTTCTATATAATCTAATCTCTATATAATCTAATATTTCTATATAATCTAATAATATATATTAATTTCTTATATTATATCTTCTTATATCTTCATAATCCTCCAAAATACCGGAAATGACTTAAGAAGCGTTTGCTTTTACAAACAATCAGAAAGCGTAAAAATCTCAATCGTCGATCGGCGGTGGAGAGGGAAATTATGCAATTGGCATAAGCTTGACAACGGAAGGGATTTGGAATCGAAATAAGTAATCCTTATATGTATATATAAATAGATTACTTATCGGGTTATAAGTGAATCTGGTCACGTGATGACACTTTTTACCACTTCTCGGCTGCCGCGTTGGGAATTCGGTTCAAAATGGCGATTTTGATAGTATTTTCTGAACAATCATCTGCCTTTACCAAAAAAATGAAATACAAAGTTTCTGAATAAGAACAACTGCTAATTTGATACATTTGCGAAAAAAATGTATTCAAAATTGTATCATAAAGTAGCCCGTTTGGATTTGAGAACAGCCTTAAAAATAAAGTCATGAAGCTAGTGATGCAGAACGAATGAAGCGATTTAGAATCGATCAGACTTTTCATTTTTCAATGAATGAATTACATGTTCAATCGATCTATCACTTTCATAAATTCGGATCAAAACGCCAACTTTGACAGCGTTTTCTGAAAATTCTCTGTCTGTGCTGAAAAACAAATTTAAAAAGAAAAAAATTCCAATTCATGTTTTCTGTATACAAGTATCTGCCAATCACACGCGTTTACGAAAATAGTTAATTCAGGAATGTTTCAGAAGATTGTCAGTTTGGATTTCTAAGAAGCCATAAGTGGAATTCTTGAACTAGTAATTATATTTTGATGATTTTTTCTAAAAAAATAAAATAAAATAAATAGTCATTCGGTACAAACTATTCAGCTCTTGCTCCTCGTCAATTGAAAACAAATACAAAATTTAAGAAGATTTAAATTAAATGTAAAAAAAAATCGTTTTGGAATGAATAAATCTCAAACGAATTACGTTACATTATACATGGTGTCTAGCCACCTGGAAATCCTGGAAAAGTCAGGGAAATTTACCATTTCTGAGGCAAAATCAGGGAAATTGTGAGAAAAAGTTAGAAAACTTTTAACTTAAAAAAAAATGAAATTGCAACGCCATTAAAATCAAACTTTGCTCTTCAAAAGTACTGTAAAGAGTATTTCAACCTCTCTTGCAAACAATTTGGTCTACCCCCTTTCAGTCCTTCTTTGTAACTCGGAGGTTTTCATTTCAAGTTTCACTGAAACTTTCTATTGAGTATTGTAGGATTGATTAGGTGTTTCACTCTGCTTATTTATTTTTGTTTGGAAACTGAACATTTGTTAGCTTAATTTATTGAATATTTATTATTTGTATTAAAATATTGTTAAAGCAATCTGTATTTAACTGTGATTGATATGATAAAGAATTTCATCCTGATTTGACAAAATGGATAGAACCTGATGTGAAAAGTGTGTATTTAGCATGTAAAAAGTTCAACAAATCATCAATTTGTGCCTCAGAATCAGTTGTGAAAGTTTCATTCTCAAATTGACAACTTTTAAGATTTTTTGTGTGTAACATCGCAAAATCTCGATACCTGGAATTTTTCTTTTATTGGTATGGAAAACATGGAAAGTCAAGGAAATGTCAGGGAAATTCATTGCTGATGTGGAATAGACGAATCACGGAAAAAAGCGCACCGGAAAAAAGCGCACCCGGAAAAAAGCGCACCTACATCAGAAAAAATATTCATTTGGAAAAATGCCTACTGTAAATTAAAATATAAATTATTTTAATTAATATGAAAACAAATTATGTTTTGAATGTGAATTTGATACAATTTGTCATTAAAATGACATGCATTAAATGGATGTAGCTTACAGGCTATCGAATTTAGATTAAAATGTCAATAGGTAAAAGGTCAAAATAAAGATAATACATTACTTATCATTGAACATAAAATTGAGATATATTATTTATTGAGATGTATATATGTTCAGTTATAGAAAACCGATTCTATGTTTTCTCAAGTAAAGCACGTGTATCTATAACCGTAACATTACTATAGGTTGCATGTATTTGCATTTCCAATGTCCAAAAAAGGGTGAAAGGTATTGCAAACGAGTTTGCAACAGAAGGAAGGGGACATCTTATTGTCTATTTCCCCTTTACTCGTTGTTACCCCTTTGTCTATTTGCACTCTGGGATTCAACATGAAAAAGGTGTTAAATAAGTTGGTTTTTGCAATGTAAAAGGGAGTGGAAAAAAACTTTGTCTCATATTGTCATATTATTCACTAGACAGGTGCGCAAAAACGAAAAAGCATCCATCCCTTGTAAGCTCGAAATGTTTTTAATACATTCTGCAAAGAAATGTTTTATTTATTATCCATTATTTCATTGTTCAATTAACTACTCTGTATAGGCATTTACATAATTATTATATTTTCAGTTTGACTATCAAAACTATATTATGTAATTAATATAAATAATTAAATTTTCACGCCAAGTTATCTGACATGTATGACGTCATAATCATATATGATGTATATGACATTTTATAAACTTTATGACCAAATTATAGTCGCATTTTTCATTCTATAAAATACTATCATATGCAATTAATTTAGTGATATCCCATGATAGGTAATGATTCTAGGTTGTCATGGTGATTACGTCCTATTTAAGATTGATCATATTACTTCCGTCTTACAGAATTTAAAAACAAAATTTGTATAAAATTTGCGTAAACTTGTTTAATTATAGCAATCCTATAATCTACCAACAGTTTTTGGATAGATATTTCCGGAGAAATAGATATTAAATGGAAACAAGTACAATAAAAAAAAAATTAAGTCAATTCCTACATTTTAATCATAAATATATAAAATAAACCCGTGCAACATTAATGTCCCACGTTATCTTTATTGAACATTATTTTATAATCATCGTTGCGGTATTTTATTTTTTGTTGGCATCACTCATTTGAGATAAATCTTTCATTTCATTTATGAAAACAATGGGAGAAATTTTTTTCTCCCATATAAAAATTAAAATTTATTAATTAAATTTAATTAATGAATAATATTTGAAAAAACTGTATTAACAGCAAGTGTCATCCAGTACAAGTTTAAAAATTTTTATTTGAACTTGTATGGATGAATAGAAAATATTTTATTAACGATTGAAAATTCCAACAAGATATATATATAGAGAGAGTGTGAGCTAATAGTAGGAATTTAAAAAGACTAAATATGGATTTCAAGGTTCTGAAATTTTCAAAGCTGGGCTTAAGTTTCCCATTGGAATTTTCTGTAAATATCACCAAAAGATAAAGTGTTGCCAGTTTAAAATGTACTTATTTCATTACGGAAATTAATCTGTTAATTGAACTGTTATTATGATATCATAATAACAGAAGATATAATTCATTTCACTGAAATAATAACAGTACGAACGCACCTCATTTGTCATGTTTGGCGTACATTTTCCAATTTGTTTGATTTTTCAACGAATGAATTATAAGAAAATGCTTTCTTATGATGACTTTATGCGTGCAGAAATTCTATCCAAAACGCCAACTTTGACAGCAATTTCTAAAAGACCTTCTGCTTTTATTGAATAATGGGAAAAAAAACTTAGATTTTACAGTGTATCAATAAGAACACCTGCCAATTTCATTTGTTTACAAACAAAACTGAATTCAGGAATGCGTCAGAAAATAGTCACTTTGGATTTCAACATACTTGAAAACATTATTCGATTTCGAATACTCGGGATCTTTGTATGGGCAACTGGGACATTTTCCCAGAAACTAGACTTTAATCATGAAAACATTGGTTTCGCCAGCATGATAACCGGGGAAAAAAATTATTTTAAAATATTTATTTTAAAATATTTTATTTGTTTTGATTCATTATTGTTAAATTCTTTGTGGTAAAAGTTATTACGTAGTCTTTTTTACGTTCTTCCATCTTTACAAGAAGAAAGTATTGGATTCATAAAAATTTTCGACTTCGGTTTTTGACGGATTTGTACGTTTAAGAAGGTCCTGAACACGATTTGACTGTTTTTAGAAAATGTCTGTCTGTCTGTATGTGACAAAAAATTTTCTGGGCTCTCTATCTATAGAACTAACGCACGGAATTTAATAAAACATTATATTCAGTTATACCTTGATATGAATAGGTGTTGAATAGTTTTTGGTGTAAATCGCCCAACAAGTGGCACTGCTATGCTGTATTTTTAACGATTTCAGTATTAGCTCTATCTCAAGAACTAATGCACAGATTTCTAACAAACTTCAGATTCCGTATTAGACGTTGACATAAGTCGTTGTTGGTTAGTCGTTGTTGGTTGTCCCATTCCCTTACTGACTTCCCGTTTGATATCCGAAGATAGAATAAACCGAAATATCCAAATATGATGCCAACTTTAAGTGTTAGCATTGAAATTTTTTTAAGTTTGGTACAATTTCTATTTGTAGATCATCTTTAAGCAAAATTTAAGTATTGCTTTAACTTTTGTTTAGATTGATGTCTGAGCTAAAGGTATTTTGAGGAAATTAAAGTTGAAGACTACGTTTTGTGCTGTATAAAGACGATTTCTCATCCGGCGTCAATTTTTGAATTCGACTTTTTTTCATATCTGATAATTTGCATCTATCCTTTTTGTATCTTTAACATTTTTGTAACAATTTTATGCATTTCTATTGCTTATTCAAAGAAAAATTCTTCTAAAGTTACAGAATTTCGTTAAAAACGCTTAAAAAATTCTTCTACAGTTGCACAATTTCGTTAAAAACGGTTAAAATAGTAAAATGCGAACATCATTTGGTCCATTCTCGACCGAAAACAACAACCATTTTCCCAATGGTTAATAATAATAAAAAAAAGTCTTCATAATTTCTTTTCCAAGTTTGTGCAAGCTATTTAATAGAATTTTTTAATAATTCGCTCTCCCTCCCACTGCATAATGTAACATTTTTAAATCATAAAAAAAATACATATTAAAAAGAACATAAGAAAAGAAAATGGGTGAGGATCGGAACATAAACATGTTTTTAAGGTGGTTCTCAAATGACATGCTCAACAACGAGAAACTTTCTGAAACATTTTCTGACTCATTTTAAAACACATTGGCATAAAATTGGCAGGCCTGACTATTGAAGTGATTGTGAATCGAAATGAGTTTTCCATTTTTCGATAAATAAGTTATTTATTGAGTTATAAGTGATTTGGGTCACGTGATAACACGTTTTTCCCTTTTCTTGTGCTGCGGCGTCGGAAATTCGGTTCAAAACGCCAACTTTGTCTGTATGTTTTGAAATATTTTGTGCCTTTACCAAACGTAAAACGTCTTTCGATTACAAAGTTTTAGAATCGTATAATCTTTTTATATTGGAATTCAAATTGACTATTTTCTAACAGATTTCTGAATTCAGTTTCGTTCATAAACACATGGAATCGGCAAAAGCTCTTATTTAGAAGCTATAAAGTCGAACAGTTTTTTCCATTTTTGAAAAAGGCAGGCGGTCTTTTAGAAAATGCTGTGAAAATTGTCGTTTTGAATATAACTTCTGCACGCAACAACCCGATAAATGTCATCATGGAAAAAAACTCATGACTTCATTTGTCAAAAACAAAAACAAAAAAAACTATTGGATACCAAATTAGTTACATAGTTATGTCTGCATTTTTCATTTATCATTTTGTTCTGTCCTTATAGAGTGTCTCATTGTCAACCAAGTAACAATGTTCTTTTTTTTTTTTAGAACCACCATAACCAAAAAATTTAGAATCAAAATTTTAATTCAAATCATTTTTGGATTTTTTTTTTTAATTTGGCAGTGACATTGTGTTTTCTTGTACCAAATCTCCAAATTTTGACTCATATTTTCTGTTTCCCGTTAACTCTACATCCTCCTCCTTTGTAAAGGTAAAAATAATGAAAAATTTTCAATTTTCTAAAAATTTCATTTTTTTTAACTTTATTTCAACCACATGAAATCTGTGCATGTAAGTTTTATTTCTTTTAATTTCATGTCTACCCCCTCCTCCTCCCCTCGGTCAAAGTTTCCATAAATATATAAACGTTGTTGTCTTTATAAATAAGCTATCCACGTACCGTATGAAAGAAAGTATAGATTGTATTTTCTATTTAAAACCCCTCCATCACCCCCCCCTTCCAGGGACCCTTAATGAATAGTTGACGTCACCGGTCAGCGAATACTTTTGAAATACATAACACCTTTGTTATTTGTATGCTTTAGTGTAAAGATATGTCTGCTTTCAATGTTAAGAGTATACAGATACATGTGCTTAAATAGCACGTGGTTTACTTGAAAAAAACATAGAATCAGTTTTCTATAACTGAACATATATAGATCATATAAATATATAAATATATATATTTATATTGTAATAACTTTGCAGTTTTAGGTGGACGTTTTATCGGTGCGCTTTCTTCAAGGTGCGCTTTTTTCCGGTGCGCTTTTTTCCGGGTGCGCTTTTTTCCGGGTGCGCTTTTTTCCGTGCGCTTTTTTCCGGTGCGCTTTTTTCCGCCTACCGTATTGAAGATACAATTAGCTTGATCATGACCGATGGTGACCTAAATGACCCACTAATCGAATTTTCTCAAACATGTGATCCAGCCCAACGGTTTTCTGGTGCCTCAAAACTGTAGGACACAAAATTTCGCCAAAATCGTTAGGGCCGTTTTTAACATAAAATTTGCATACATATATATATAACCCCCCCCCCCTCACACACACACACACACAAAGATTTGCTCTCGTATTAGAATAAATGATGTATATAATACTCTGATTGTTCCTAGTACACGTGGTTAGTAAATACACGTGGTTACCACGTGCTTTACACGAAATTATAATTGGCTTATTCAAACACGTGTTATTCATAAATGTGTGGTATTTTTCCATCTTAACGTGAAGCCCCTCTCCCCCCATTTTTTTTTTTTATCAGGGAGCTACCGATGGTGCTTTTTTCCGGGGGTGATTTTACTTAATTCCTAATAGCAATCGCAAATATCCGTCTACGGGAATTATATAAATCAGACATATGTTACTTCGTTAGCTTTTAACACTTCTTTATCAATAAGTTCAAAATTTATCAAGACCTTGTTACTTTTTTCCGTTTACTTTTTTTCCGTTTACTTTTCTTCCGATTACTTTTTTCCGATTACTTTTTTCCGCTTTTGTTGAATCAGTTACTTTTTTTCCGTTTACTTTTTTTCCGATTACTTTTTTTCCTAGATTCTAATTTTGCCCATAGAAATTTAGAATGGAATTATACAAACAATTCTAGTTTTTTAACTGATAAACTAATCAGTTTAGTTTGTAGTCATTCAGTATGTCTGTTTGATTTGTTTGGACGAGCAGAAGATGATAGCACAAAGATAAAATTGAAAGTGATTTTTGTAATAATAAGAATACATATAATGGCTGCTAAAAAAGTTGATTTTTCATAACTTAAATAATTTTTAAAAAAAATGAAACTCTTATTTTTTCTTTTCAGAACATTTATTTCTTAGGAAATTGATTTGAAACAATTTTATATATCTATAAATAATTATTAGTAATAATAAAACAATAAAAATCTTTTATAATTCCATGAAAAAAAAATGGCATCTTTAATTTCTTTTATTTTTCTTTCGGAGAAAAAAATGTCCCTGTGTACCCTTTGACTACTCTATTATTTTGATGGAATGTAAATCCAGGATCTCTAGAGTACAAAGTTAGAAATGGAGATTAGTGTTTATCAGTTAGTACAATAAGACTGCATTTTACCCATTCCTCAACAATAGTCTATAAAATTTAAATGCAAGGGTTTAGTTTCCAACAATACAGAAATCCACCTAGCTTTTCATCTTTTTTGTTTCCTTGAGGCACGTTTTATCCAAGGAAGGTGATCCAAAGAAGGGGATATTAATCCCCTTTTCTTTCAAAGAAGTTCTGGTCCCTCACAGTATGTAAATCGTCTGACAAGCTCTAGCCTGCAGAGTTAGAAATGAAGATTAATGTTTATCATTTAGTACAATAGGGCTAGATTTCACCCATTCCTTAACAAAAGAAGATTTCAGGAAAGTACAGGGGTTCAGATTCCAGCAGTACAGAAAACCACCTACCTTTTCATCTTTTGTCGTTTCATTGATATATCTTTATCCCAGAATGGTGATGGAAATGTCAATGTGAATACACTTACCTTATTTTAGTTCAAACCAGGCTGGAAATTTTTAGGCAGGTCGAAGTGTTGTTTCCAGCTCCAGTCTAGTTTAAGCACGTACAACAGGAATAGGTTAACACTTTGTACACGTTATTTTCAACCCTCTAAACAGCAAGCCTGACATCATATATAGTAGTAGAGTTGCATTAGTACATGTCGGCCACGCGTTTTTTCCTTGGACATATTGAAAGCAATTTTAGGTAAGTTTATTTTGCCTTTCGTATTTAAAATGCATTTTTGCGAATGCGTTGCATGCTGTTGCATAGCTGGTAACTATTCCAATATTACCAAATATTTCCGACATTTATTTCTGAATTTATTTGTTTATTTTTATGTTATTCGTTCACCCATCACACGGCTCTGAAACAGTAATTATATATATATAGTAAAACATAAGAAAACGGAAAAATTTAATGGTTCCAACGAAAGGAATTGTATTTCTATTGTACCATCTAATACGAAAAAAGGTGTAAATCAGAATTTATTTTCGGTTCATCTCTGGCTTTACTCTATATTTGGTATATTCTACTGTGTATTTTTATAATATATTTATCCTAATACATTTTCATTGATGCCAGTTTGATTTTTTCTTACCACTAGAATTTAAACATTTCTTATTTAATTTCCGAAATCTTCAATTAAAAAAAGCAAAAAAAAATTCTGCTAAGTGTTAGTGGTATAGAAGGAGACAGATTACAACTAGTGTTTAGAAAATAGTAAAAATGGTAACAATGCATATTACATGATAAGATATATATAATAAGATAGATATTATCATATATATATATATATATATATATATATATATATATACCATAAGATATATATAATAAATCAATGCGTTAGCTTTAACAGGTTTCTTTTCTTTTACGGTTTAATTAATATTTTGTTTTGAATTTGTATCAATTTCATATATTGAAAATAAATAACTCTTTTTTACTACATAGATTGGAAATATTATAGGATATTACAGAAATTTCAAACGATGGGAGGTTATTATAAGGTGGCAGTGAGGAGGCATATTTTATAATGCCATGTCGCATTTTATAAATTGTATATAGATTAAACAAATTGAAGATTTAATTTTTATAACAAAGAACATGCAGATTATATATGCAGTGATGGTGCAAAATTTTGTAAAGAATGATAAAAATTCGGCGAAATCCATGCTTCTTATCGTGTTGTCCGGATTTAAATAAATATAAAAAAATATTTGCATTAAAACAATTTTCAAACAAGTATTTGCCCCCGCTCAATAACGTAAACATAAAAACATGATACTTGCAGGCTTGGTTATTGAATTTTTTTTGTAATTGTTGAAGTTATTTGTAATAAATATTGAATTTAACAGTTTTTATTGAGTTACATCTTAAGTAATAAGCAATTGTTGTCTCAGGGCTGTTATTTATACTCTATTTTATTTAGATTTGTTTGGTTTTTGTATATCATAATTGACCCGATTTGGATTTTTGCAGAATACTGAATATCCAGCATAAAAGTTTATCGAATATTCGGTATCCGGTTGAATACTTTCCCCTTTTTTATTTGAATAGTGATATTTTTTTATACTTAATTAAACAGGGATCTGTTTAGAGGAAATTGTGCCCTTTAAAGGAACTTTCCCTTTTTTTTTTTCATTTTAAAACAAAATCCTTCACAAATTTTTTTATCTCAAAACAGGATCCTCCACAAAATTATTTCTCTTAAAAATAGATCTTTTACAAAACCTTCTCCCTTTCTTCCCTTTTTTTATTTTCCTAAACTACACCTTTCACAAATTTAATCATCTAAAAGTTAAATCTGACTGTCACTTTTACATTTTCAAACAAATAACTGTAATTAAATATTGAAATTTAAAAGTTTTTTCTTTTGTCTATTGTAATGTGAATATTAGTTTTTTTTTTAATTATTATTCAGTGTTATTGTACATAAAATGATAAACATTTAAGTAAATTCTTTAATTGATTACTTATAAAGCTGGTTCATTTGTAATTACTAAACGTCCTATTGAAGTGTTTTTTTTCTTCTTCTGCATACATATTATGACATATTTCCTATGACATGATATGTTTTCTAACATAATTTAAATAGTGGAGCACATAATATTCCTACATCATAAGATGCCTTTAATAAAATTTAGTTATATATAATTAGTTGTCACATGTTAAATATTATATTTTCATTCATATACAGGGATCTGTTCAGGAAGAAATTGTGTCCTTTAAAGGAACTTTCACTTTTTTTTTTTCATTTTAAAACAAGAACCTTCACAAAATTTTCCATCTCAAAAGAGGACCCTTAACAAAATTCTTTGTCTTAAAAATAGACCTTTTTATCAAACCTTTTCCCTTTCCAAACTGCACCTTTCACAAATTTAATCATTGAAAATTTAAATCTGACTGTCACTTTTACATTTTCAAAAAATATGCATAATTGAATATTGAAATAATAATAAAAAAGATTCTTTTGTCTATTCTAATATGAATAATAAATTTTTTATTATTATTATTTAGTGTTATTGTGCATAAAAGATAAACATTTAATTAAAACATTATCAGATTTATTACTTATAAATCTGGATTATTTGTGATTACTAAACATCCTATTGAAGTGTGTTTTTTTTTTCTGCATACATATTATGACTTACATTTCCTATGACATGATAAGTATTCTAACATAATTTAAATAGTGAAGCGCGTAATGTTCCTACATCATAAGATGCGTTTAATAAAATTTAATAATAAATAATTCGTTGTCACATGTTAAATATTATACTTTCATTTATACAGGGATCTGTTTAGGAAGAAATTGTGTCCGTCTGACTTCTATGTGCTCATTTTTGAATATGCCCATATTTCAAAAATGAGTATGAACTGACCCAAATCTTTTTTGAGTATGTCCATATTTCAAAAATGAGTATGAACTGACCTCTATGTGCTCAGTTTTGAGTACGTCCATGTTTCAATATTCTGAGTGTTTCTGGTATTTCAGAATTGAAAGCATTGGTTCGTCCTATTTGAAACAAAAAGTTTTATAACAAAATGAAAACATCGATTTACTCAGATTTGGAAGTGTCATTTTTCTCAGTGCAGCCGTTTACAAGTTACAAAAACAGTGGAGTTAATTATACGCCAAATCAAAACCAGACTCGTTAAAATATGGTAACACATTTTAAAAATGCAACAAGGTAATATTTTAAACACTAAAATATATAAATAAAAAATAAAAAAGTTTAATATATTTTTCTTTTTAAATGCGTATTTATCACTTAAAAGTTTATTATTTATTAAATTATGAATATACGTTGAAAAAACAGTCTAAAAGTACAATACAGATAGTTTAATAGTGCATGTTTCCTGCTGCTGAATCTTAAGAAAGAAACACAGCAAAAATTATATATTTTAAAAATGAATTCACTGGCTCGCACTTTCTAACAAGCATTAATTAAAGCGGAGAATTTTCATAAATGGGGGTTCATGCCAAATTAATGTATTGTAGCGGAGCGGACATTTTTTTGGAAAAACGTGAATTGTAGTCACGAAATTACGTTTGATTTTTAAGATAAACTTTGAGCGCTTATAAAAGAGTGTTAAAAAAAATTTTTAAATTAATTTTTATGTATTTTCCTTCCTAGTAGTGTCTGGAAATTCGATTCAAAACGCAAACTTTGATAGCATTTTCTGGGAAATCTTCTGCTTTTACCGAAATAGGGAAAAACCGATTGAATATATAGTATCTTAATAATAGCACCTGTTCGATTTAATACGTATATATATATAGAATTACATTATAAGCTTCCATATGTGTTTATACTCTTGTTTTCTTTTTTTTTATTTGAATTAATAATATTTCATTCATTAGGACTATATATTATATTTTGTAATTTGACACTGCTATATGGTATAGTGATTTCATTGTGTATGGTCAGTTTCTTATGTTTCAATGGTTAAATTTTACAATAGGTTCATATATATACATATATATATATATATATATATATATATATATATATATTAATTTAAAAAAGCGTCCATAAAAAGACAGTTGAGATTTGATAATAGTCTTAGGATATCCTCAATTCTAAAGTTACTACTTTCTGTCACATTTTAAAATACATTTTTGTTCGGAAACGCTTGAAATTGGCAGGTGTTCTTATTAAGAAAAAACGTAATTGAATAACGTTTTTTATATTTTGGTAAATGCTGACGATCTTTCAGTAAATACAGTCAAAGTGGGCATTTTGAACTGAATTTCCGAAGCGGCAGCGCAAAAAAAAGGTAAACGTGATAAGAATCGCTAATAACTGGATAAATAATTTATTTATCAAAAATTTGAGAACGCTATTCAATTCCAAATCAGTTCAATAGCAAGGCCTGACAATTTTATGCCTTTTCGTTTAAAAATGGTTCAGAAAATTTTGCATTGTTAAGCAGGGTATTTCAGAACCCACCTTAAATAACATCTGAGAATAATCTTAATATCAAAAATAATTAAATCTGCTCTAGAGAAGAAAAGGTAGACCTGGTAATATTGAATAAAGTTTAAGCATTGAGACTGTCTATTAAACACATTAACTCTTTGGAGCATAAATTATTTTTGAATTGATAAAACATATTTTGGATTTAAAATAGGTTATTAAGGATATCTAACATTGAATTTATAAAAATCTTAGATTTGTTACAAAATTACCAGATGAATCCCATATGAGGTGTACAAGAAATGCAAATTTAGTAATATAAATTATTAAATAATTTTGTAATTTTCTGTTATAATTTTAATTTTGGATTCATTAACACAAAGGTAAAAACTAAAAAGAAAGAATAAACATATTTTTGATAAATTTCATTTTTAAATCTAAAAGGGAAGATACTTTGAATAAATCATTTTTTAAAACAAAACATTAAAAAAAATGTCAAGGGCGGATTTTCCAATGGAATTATTATATATTATAAAACATAATGATTTTGATTATCTATTTATTGCTGTACTTCACTATTGAATTTAATGTTTATATGCAGGTGTTAGGAATTTTGTTAAATCTTAACAGTCAAGGATTTTTTTTTCTCTAGCCAGCAAAAAGCAAGGTACAGTTGAAATTTGTTATGACAAACATTTTCGCGACATCAAAAATAATTCATTACTACAAAGCATACAAATTCAGTACACAGTTATATTTATATATACAGATATAATAAAGATTACTAGAGATGAATGGTTAGTGTAGTATAGAATAGAGCTTGAGAGTTAGAAAACATGAATTAGAAACAAAAATACATTACATACATACATATATATATATATATATATATATATATATATATATATATATATGGTATATTTTCTATAGACTGTAATTTTTAAAAGACTCTTAAAAAAATTCATTCGCCCTATTAGAAAATCAAATCGCCATTGGCGAGTAGAATGGTGTAATTTCCTACTCCTGTATCAAATGTGAAAAATGAGAAAATATAAGTATGCACAGTTCTTTGAGAGTCCTTTTTCAATACAATTTTGTATGAAATTTTCATGAGTGAGAATTCAGGCATTCTCAGATATAAAGTATCTTTTTTCGTTAATTGCATTAATGGAATTACAGGTTAATATTTAGGCTAGCAAAAGTTTCATTTTCCTTTTTTCATATGCATTAAAGAGGTTTTTATTAAAGAATTGATTTGAATCAGAACCTACCAGACTCAAAGGTTATTAATAATTGCATATGTACTAGCTAACCCGCCCAGCGTTTCCCCGGCCCGTGATAAAACGTTAAATAAACACCAAATTTGCATTATTTTATATATTTTACCCAATTTTGTATAAATTTATATCTTTAATTACAAAATAGCAAAATCGTAAAAAAAAAAAAAAAAAAAAAAAAAAAAAAAAAAAAAAAAAAACACTTACTTCTTTTTTCAAGTAGGATTGTTATATAGTTTTAGAAAAATAGCTTTTGTTGGCTAAGCCCATTGAAATTTTCAATGGCCATATGCATTAGTTGGCCATTGAATTTGAATTGTATGGCCATTGAAATTTTCAATGGCCATAAATAGAACGGTTTTACAGCCCGTGTAAAAATTACGTCAGAAATAATGTTATCTGGTTGTAAAATAAATGCTTTCCAAGCCAAGCGTGACCGCGGAAAACATCCCGTTATTATAGGTTTTTGCCGAAATTATCTTACATTTTAATTTAAAAAAATACTTGTTTTCGCCCGAATGCTTCGAAATTGCTGTAGGTGATGCAAATCTGGTCTACCAAGATGTTCTAAAAATATTGTGTTGAAATACGAACGTTTAGTAACTTTTAGCGTTAAAAAAATCTTCTCGTGAGGCGCTAAATGACCTTCGTCTGCCGGTGTTTTCCATAGGATTAAAATCCGTATTTAAAAAAAAAAAAAAAAGATTATACATTCGATTAGAAGAAGGTTTCAGCTTTAAGAGTATATGTTTGATTTGTCTGTATCACTCAAATTGTGCTATTGAGGGGCGTTGGCATAAGGAAGAAAAGATAAACCCGGGAAAACGACTGTTTTTCAAAAATGTTTTTCAAAGAGGTAACATAATTTTTTTTTTTTTCGAATTGATTACGGTATTGGAGACGTAAGAGTACGATCTTTCAGAATATGCTTTTCGTTTTAAATAAACCAAATGGTTTAGTCGATAGAATTTAAAACAGAATTGCGAAATAAACGCATTCTTCATATAAATGATTCTTCATTCTCGTGTGATGCCCTAAATCGGGTTCTGGGCATGCACGGGTTTTAAAAGCCGGCTCACAAAAAAAGAGATGAGTTATTGATCAGTTTTTAATTAATATTTTTGTTAATTTTCAAAGTATTAAAATTCTGAGACTCAGGTGCACCAGGCCAGGTGTGTCTTGGACTACCCACACCTAAATTTTCAGACTTCTAGGTGGGCTAGATTTTGCTATATCTCGCAGACAAACAAACACACACACACAGAGCGAAACTTTCTTTTATTAGTATAGATATATATTTCAAAAACCTGAAAACCCTGACTAATAAACACTATCTATAAATTATGGATGGGATTTCGTTGATTGTTTACGCATAAAACATTATGACAACTTTCATTTTACATATGGTAATACCAACTTTGACAGTTTTTACAGTTTCTTGTATCAAAGCATTCGGGAAAAGTTTTATGCACATCTATCTTCAAAGAGTTATGATAGAAAATGTGCAAGGGGTTTATCCAAGAATAAAATTAAACTCGTACATGGAAAATTACCGGGATTATTCAGTTGGTAACCAGAAAATAAATTATAGAAATTCTAAATATAAGATTATTAATATAATAACTATAAGAAATTTATTAAAAAAGAAACTGTGAAGATTATCTGGCAATTGCCTAGGAATTTCATTTTCACAGACCAAACTATAACGCAACGTGGTTTCCTTAGACCCTCAAAAAGTACTATTTCTACGCCTCGAAAACTGATGATAGGAAATAACTTAACCATGTTTCTGTGTACGCTTATTCTTTTTATGTAAAAACTAATTTTATGTCACAATTCATTGCTTTTTTCCATATGAAATTATATTGATATATAATTTCATATGATATATAATACTGAAATAACATAACCATAATTAAAAAAAATTTTTGAATTAAAAAAAATTATTAAATTTTGGTCATTTTGTTGTGTGTTGTGACAAATGAAACATTTCAATCGGGTGATTTTTTCGGAAGATATAAATTACAGTTCGTCACGGGGTTTCAACAATAGTATCCTCAAATTTGACGTCTTCTAATCCTATCAATATACTCACTGAATCACTCTACCAATATATTAATTCGTTTACAGAGAAACACAAAAGATTCCTGCTGCATTTTTGGTTTATTGGGAAAAATCCTTTCCAGTGTATTTTAATAAAGTTACACTACTTTAAACATAATGAAATTCATATGCATTGTTGAGATGTACTACAAGTAAAATGCACTACTGTAGAATTATTTAGTCATTTACAGGGAGACAAAAAAATTTGGTTACAGTACTGTCTATGATCAATCGCAGGAAGTATATTTTGAGATTAGGTATGCATTTTTAAGCTTAATCAAACTTTAGTATATTATGTAGTGTGTATAAATTCTGTAACTCATATACAGGGCTACGCCAAAAAATTCGTAAGTATAATTGTATATAAATTGTTTAGTGGTGTTTTTTTAATTGTGTTAAGTAATTTTTAGTTTAACTATATTTAGTATACTAAGATTTTTAGAATAAAAATCTGTAGATCCTATACAGGACTGCACAAAAAAATTCTAATAATTTTCTATTGGTGGTAAATGCCGGAATTAAATTTTGAATGTAGATCTATAACACAAATCTATACATCATATAGAGCTGCTCAAAAGAATTCGAATATTCAATCGACTATGGTCGCTTATTGTTGAAATTAGGTGTTCATTCGTGTTATCAATTAGATTTTCAGTCATGAAATTAGGTGTTCAATCGTCAGCTATGCGTCTTCTTTATTGCTGCATAAATATTTTTATCCCAATTAAATAAAGGTGAAATTTTATTATAGTATTCTGGAACTGTTGCAAAATTTCACATTCTACGCGCTTCGTATATTTTTTCTTGTAACAAATATATAGAAGAAAGTCATAGAGAAAAATTCTAGATTTTATTGGTATTTCTTTCTCTGTAAAAAAAAAAATAAACTTTTTTGCATTCCCAAAATCTCATATGGGTGGCACAGTTCATGAAAATTTTAAATGACATGACTAAAAAGTCATATTGATGTTCAACTATAAAAAGAAGAAAGAAAAAAACATGTGTCATCCATAGATTATGGAACTCTTTCCAAAACATTCAGAATAGTGTTACAAAACTTCAAGGTTTAATAAGGGGAACAATATAATGTCTAAGTACAAAATTTGAAAAATCCAACTTCAGCAATTACCTTCTATAGTCGGAAAAATATCAGAATACTTTTGTGTAGCCCTGTATACGGTTTATAGATATATATTTATATAATACATAGTATGCTAAAATTTCGTCTAGTTAGGAAACGCAGTGCGCAGTTGAAAATTCCCTTTCAGCAATTTCCATCAATACACGGAAATTTTCTGGAGATGTTTTATGCAGGCCTGTATGTGATCTACAGAATATATACACACCAAGGTACATGCAAAAAAAAAAAAATCCCGTTAAATTTAAAAACACGTACTGCAACTGAAAACGCAATCCCAGCAATTATTGATCACCGACAGTAATGTAAACGAATTCTTTTTGTGTCGCTACAAATGCTGTGTACAACATATTTCATATTAAGAAACTTGTAGTACTCCTCAGTGATATGAATCAATCCTAATTTGTTTGAAATAATTTAACATAATTTAAATGCACAGCAAACGATTTCTTCTATAGGCCGTAATCTAAGGGATTTCTTTTGAGTGTCCCCGTAAACGAACTCTAAAAGCTGCACTCAATACCAAACATGTGATGATAAACCTCAATAATAAATCTCAAGAGTTTCCCCCAAGTTACAAAAGGGCAGAGTGCTGCTGGTGAGAAAAGGCACGTTTTTTATTCTTAAGGGCACTTTTTTAAATTGTTAAATGTATTATTTTGGTTTTTAAAGCCACTTTTAATATTTAAAAGTCGGGACACTCTTTTCAAGACAACATCGAGTCAATTTTTACTATGAAAGCAAATTTTGTAATGCAAAAAGGAGAAAAGGCACTTTTTTTGCTGAAAGGCAAGAAGGGTGCTAATTATTTTATTGAGGGGACATGAAGGGTGCTAATTCTTTTCATGAGGGGCAAGAAGTGTGCAATTTTGCAGACCAAAGGGCAGGCTGGGTGCAGCACCCTTCTGAAACTGTCTGGGGAAAACTCATTGATATATATTTTAACCGCTAGGCGCATTATGGTTAACGCGGGTAAAGCTGGATGACTCTACTAGTATAGTATAAATGTTAAAGTTCGTTTTCATGGCTCTGTCCAGATTTTTCTCCCAGTGTCCTATTGTTTTTGTAAAATCGTGAAGAGCTTTTTACATTTATGAAAAATCTAGTCATAATTTTGTGAATTTGTAATGATGAAGTTCACATTCATGTCATCATTCAGATTCTTGTTTATACATTTTTAAGAAGATTTATGTATGTAAAATACATACATTTTCTTTATATTAGTACAAGTGACAGTCAGATTTTACTTTTAATTGATTAAATTTGTGAAAGGTTCAGTTTGGTGATGGAATAGTTTTGTGAAATGTCTATTTTCAAAACAAAGAATTTTGTGAAGGACCCTGTTTTAAAGTGAAAAGTTTTGTGAAGGGTCGTGGTTTGAGACAAAAAAATTTTGCGAAGGGTTCTGTTCTGAAATGAAACATTTGGTGAAGGATCCTTTAAAGGAACCAATTTCTTCCTAAACAGATCCCTGGTTTGTATGTCCATTAAAGAAATCTACAATTTTGGTCCCATTTGCACGATAACGTGACATGCATACGTTCTAGAAACGGGTAACAAATACTAGCTACTTTGCAATTTTCCTAGATGACCTCTTTTTTCAAACATAGGCATAATTATGTGTAAACAAATCATTATTTTCATTTTTTTTCTTTTTTATCTTATTTTAAACTGCATTTTTTTTATTTATCCTGTTGCCATACTTTGGAATTATAAATTTAACTCCAATATTTAATACGGAAAACCCATTTAAAAGGGTGCACGTAGTTTTAATAAGCCATTAAATATTTAGACTCTATATTTTTCCATGTGGAATTGACCAACTGACGTCATTCTGAGCCGATAATGCTGTTTTACATTGCGTGCTAAAAAATGTAGTTTCAATAAAACCGCGATTAAAGTTTTACTAAAGAAAAAAAATTATAAAAATGTTTAGTTAAACGTTATATTTTAATACTTACTGCTAGGCCACAATTCCTGGATTTTACGAAGCAAAAAATTCATTACGTGTGCAGCTGAGCCCCACATACCTGTTTTTCAGCCTGTCTGCGATCACTTTCAATCGATTGAAACTTTATAAATATTTCGAATGTCATGTAATCTTTCTACAGACTTATTCTTACACATAAAATTAAGGAATAATTTATTTTATTTCTTGAATGGTCATCTTTCCTTGATTCAAATTTGGATAGTTCGAAAATCAGATTATTTCTTTTGAAAGACATATTGTAAGCAAACTTAGCAAAAGAGCTCCGAGATGTTGTTTAACTTCAATCATGATACGGCAGGGTGTGAAAAGAGGCATGGCTATGTTAACATCCAAAGTTGTTCTGGCTATGGCTTTGTGAGCACGTGTATGCAATCTGTGATTACATGATTCAAAGAAAATGAAATCGGCAAGTTTAACATATAGGAAAAAATATGATAAGCATTGCGATTTCGCCAAAAAGATTTTCAAATTATGGTGGAATTTATTATTATTGTCAGCCCTATATATTTTTTTGGACCTTGAAGCTTAATGTCACATAATGTCACCTTTTGGTACTTGCCTAATTTCTATTCAATCCTGTATTCGTTTTCTTCTGTACAGGGGCGGATTTAAGGGGTCGCGATTGTCGCAATCGCGAGGGGCCCCGCATACCAAGGGCCCCCAAATCTTCTTTTATGTTCAAAGAGAAGAAGTGGCTTTTGATCAAAGATTTTTGTATTTTATTTTTTCAATTAGTTTTACTACATCATTTTCATGTAATAAATAGGATATTTATTCTACTATCTGTTATTTCCAGAACTATTTTAGTTCTTCCTTATCTTTTTTTCTGTTTTCGTTCATTAAGACTGTAAACATTTGTGAAGGGAGGGGGTGGGTTTTAAGGGAGACAAATGGGCTTTGCTTTGAGCTGAAAAGAACCCTGTTAGAGACCCTTTACAGAGCTATTTAAATATATAATGCACAGCATACCAAGTTTGGGGGCCCCGAAATCAGGACAACATATGTTATTAAACATAAGAGCCAAGTGGATCGTGACTCTGCGGCTCCTGATTTCGGGGCTTCTAAACTTGATATGCAGTTTCATAAAGTTGATATTTGAAATCTATTGTGATTTTGTTACCGGTTAAAATGATTATGTTTTTCTAGAGTAGGATCAGGCCCCAATTATGACTAAGTGGGACCCTGGGTAAAGATAAATTAGGGGGCCCCATTCGTATCGTTGCAGCATTATTCAAACTAGGGGATAAACCCGAGCATTCCGGGTTACAGAATATATGTAAAAAACAAATCACATATATTATTTCTGATGTCAACACCCTTTTATCTCTACACATACTAAAGGCACATCGATGAATGAGGTATTTTTTGAAAGTTTCTGCAAGCGGCTTTTGATGTAGTATGATTGTATATCGTTAAAACACGTTAATTTTAAAAACTGCAGTTAACGAAAAAATGCATCAACAAATAATCGCAAAGATTGCGGGAGAAAGCATCGCAACGATTTTTTTTAAAATTGGTAACTCTAATATATTTTTTTTTACATTTAATATGTTTTTTAGAATGCCCATTAACAATAGCTGCTCTGTTCTAAAGCTACGGAGTGGTTGAGGTTAGCTTTGAGAAAGCACTGAGCTCTGTAAGTTCTAAATAAAATTTGTTTTTCAGAAAGTTTAGTAGAATCTTTTAAAGATTAAATTTTTATTTTGTACTTGAAAATTATCAGAGTTGGAACTGGAAAAAAAATTAAATGTTTTATAAATTAATATATGAATTTGGGGGCCCCTTGAAGTCCGAGGCCCATGTGCACGATAATAAGGGCCCGAGTATAATAAGATTTTAAAAAATAATGTTTATCAAAATATTTATTTATATATTGAAATCTGTATTCTAAGATAGTTTTTTTTCTTTTTTTGTGACAGGTTCCCGAATGAACATCAGATCCTAGGCCTGTTTTGGTCAGGCCATGTACATATGAAAGGCTATGTAGAGGAGTGGGTTGCAAGGGGAGTGGGATGGAGCCGGTACAAATAGCCGAAGGTCGGCTATTTTTAAACCGTCCGTCACAAGCCCTGCCTTTAGATGATATAATGAAAAAATGTAGAGTGAAATTGATTTATATTTGAATTCTGCAAGTTAAAATAACTAACAAGTAAGAAAAATAAAAAGTCAAACCCTGAGTCGTATAATTTGTGTATTTTAAATTTTGCACAGCACTAAGAAAAGGCATTTTCTTTCTTTTTTATTTACTTTTCACTTACTAATAAATTATCAGCAGTGCAATTATCGAGTGGCTAAGATGGCGCGAAAAGCTAGGGATCCCCAGCTTTAACTGCCCCAGTGGCAGCTAAAAATTATTATCTGACCGCTGAACTCTTAACGGTAGGCGCAATTTTTCTGTACGTGAAGTCCATGAAACAAATTTATAAATAAATCAGGAGGTCAAAAGTGAAAAGAGCAACAGAAAAAAATTAAATGCTTAAAAAAAGCAAGCAAACAGTTTAAAGGCTTTTTTAGAGAAATCTGATTATTCTTTTCAAGCTCAGCTCTCAACCTGTGTATCACCACCAAAAGAAAGACCAGACGATAATACATCTCATTCCCATGTCTTAACTTGTGTACCAATGTCAGAAGAAAAACAGATATATCTCGACTTTATGTGACAAATTGCGAATCACTGTCAGAAAAAAAACTGAATGATAATACATCTCAAGTTGAAATCTCATGCTGTAAATCATTATCAGAAGAAAAACAGCATGATGATATATTTCAACCTCATATCTCAATCAATGAATCATTGTCGGAAGAAACTCTTGATGATATACAGCTCAACCTAAGGTCTCCATCTGTGATTCAAATGGAACACAGAACCAAAATTTTGAACCAATGAATCAGCTGCTTAAATGTTCTTCAAACGAAGATTTTCTGCCTGATATAGCTCTATGGCCTTCAAATCCTTCTTCAGCTATGATATAATTCTTTATTAGAAATAAACTCCAGAATATAGAAAAGCTCAAAAATCTAAAAAAATTCTTTTCTGAATCTAAATATATATATATATATATATATATATATATATATTAGAAATTTACCAGAAAATCATTTTTATATGGTGAAAGCAAATGGCACTAAAGAAAAGAGAAGCTGGGTGGTTTTCTCTGAAACATCTAAATCAGTTTATTGTTACGTATGTAAACTTTTCCCAAATCCCAAGTTACCTCAGCAAAATCTGGTACAAGAGTTTTCTGATTTGTCTCGGTCTGAAAAAGTTTTAAGTAACCATGAAATTTCGAAGTCCCATTTATCGACCATTGTAAACTTCCAGACAAGACTTCAACAATCTAAAAGAGTTGATTGTCAAATAGCTAATCAAATTGAAAATGAAAGAAATTATTGGAGAAAAGTGCTTCGTAGAGTAGTTGCCACGGTAAAATTGCTTTCTGGACTTGGCCAAGCATTCAGAAGTCATAGAGATACAAAATGACCAGAAAATACAAGAAGAGGTAACTTTTTAACTTGTATGAAGTATCTTGCCGAGTTTGATGATTTTCTGAAAAGCCACTGAGGAAAATATGAGCATTGCGGTTCAAGAAAAACAAACTATTTGTCTCATCAAACTTGTGATGAGATCCTAAATATAATGGCAAATAAAGTTGAGAAGAGATTTTGTGAAGAAGTAAAAATTTCCAAATATTTTTCAATAATTGCCGATTCAACCTCAGATGCAAGTCATGTGGATCAACTAACTTTCATTCTTCGATATGTAAAAGCTGATGGAGAAATAGTTGAGCGATTTTTTGGTTTTGTACTCATTAAATCTCATAAAGCAGAACATATCAAAGATATAATTTTGAAGAAAATTTCAGACCTTGATTTGGACATAAAAAACTGTAGGGGTCAATGTTATGACAATGCTTCGAACATGTCACGAATTTATGGTGACCTTCAGGCAAAAAGTCCGACAGCATTTTATGTGCCTTGCTCAAACCATTCTTTGAATTTAGTAGGGAATAATGCTGCTGAATGCTGCAGATATGCCGTAAGTTATTTTGATTTTGTGCAAAATATATATAAATTTTTTTGGCTTCAACTTTTAGATAATAAATGGGAGAGATTCTTAAATCTTATATTCTATCAAAGCGTAGAGTAAAACAATTGAGTGACACTTGATGGTCAGCAAGAGTCGATGCTATATCAGCATTACGTGAAAGTTACAGCGAAATTAAAAAAGCACTGATCAAAGTTTCTGACTGTGAAACTGAAAGGCCATCAACCAAATTTAGAGGCTAACTCTTTAGCAAAAAAATGTAATAAACAAGAAATTGCTTTTATGACAATTTTCTGGGACAGAATATTAAGGCGAATGGACAAAGGTAGCAAATTTTTGCAGAAAAAAAAAACATAAACTTAAAGATGGCCATAAACCAAATTCATTCCTTAAGGCTATTCTTTGAGGAAGTGCGTGATGATTATTCGGGAATTGAAACAGTGTATCTTCATCCATTCTGCGATCAGATGATGGCAAGAATAAGAGAAAAAGAAAAAGATTTCCAGACGAAAATGTTGATGGCGAAATACAGTTCGAACAGTGGTTCCCAACGGGGGGCGTACGCCCCATAGGGGGGCAATTTGACTTTTCAGGGGGGCAATTCCACATTTGTGTGAACCCATACCCTCTGAATTGTTTTTGTAATATTAATGTTGTAGACTGAAAATAAAAATTACACATTCAAATTTAAAAGACAAAAATGAGAAAAATAAGTTTTTTATTCAATTTTTTAAAACTGTCCATTCAAAAGTTTTAAATACACCTATACCAGAATAATTATAGAAAAAACTTTTTAAGATATTTTGGTACTTTTAAGTATTTAAAAATTCTTTATAATTTTTCTGATTTATAAGTATTTTAGAATTTTAAACATTTTTTTCGACTATTTATTGAATGAGTTGCACTGCAATATGTCATCTAAAAATCAATTTTACACATGAAACTATTCAAGTGTATATTTAACAATTACTTGACGACTTTCCTTTACAAAATCTTTTATCACGTTTTATTCTGATTATAAATTGTTGCGTCATTTATTCGCAGAAATTCTGTAATTAAATAAGAGAAAAATGTTTTATTAAAAATTATTGATTGGTCTAATCAAGGATTCTGAACACTCTATACATCACGCATACGTGACGACCATTGCGAAGAGATTAAAAATGACTGTCTTAACGCTTTATGTGGCAACGAAAATTTAAACTACGAGTAGTATCAGATGATTATAAAAAATATTTGATTCATCCATTAGCTTCGGTACATTTCAGGATCAATTTTAAATGCTTTTTACTCTATCAGGAGTTCATTCTTTTAAATTTTTATAAGAATTATATGTATTAGGGGGCGGGGGGCATCATCATTTTAAAGATGCTTTGGTGGGGCGCGGTCAAAAAAAGGTTGGGAAACACTGAGTTAGAAGGAACAGAAAGAGTACGTATTGAGATTCTGAATCTCATTTACGACAGCCTAGTATTTGAACTTGAGAAAAGAAAAGAAAAATTAGAATATGTTTCTAATGTATTCAAAGAAGTTTTTGTTGATGAACCTCCTAATTCCCCCAAAACTAACACCAGCTCCATTTCAAAGGTATATACGAAAAATATATACATGGAAAACAGTTCGCTGATGAACTGAAGCATTTCCGTCATTTTCTCAGTGTAATGAGGCAAGATGAGCACTCGGCAGAGCCCGAAAAATGGTATAAATTGCTACTGAATTGTGACGGGTTGAAAAAACATTTCCAAATGTGGAAATCATTTTGAAAATTATTCTCACATTACCCGTATGAAATGCAGGTGGAGAAAGATCGTTTAGTGCTCTTAAAAGAGTGAAAAAATATCTACGCTCAACTCTTTCGCAAGTGCGTTTGAATAACCTCGCAATATTATACATTAAATGTAATTCTCTAAACTCTGTATACTATGATGAAGTCATAGACAATTTTGCTGCAGTTAAGGCCAGACGAAAATTTTCCTAACATTTAGATCTGATGTAATTAAAATATAGGTTGTCCCATCCACACTACCCAAACTCTACATAGCCAAATTTCTCGCTTAGACAGCATAAAACAAGACCAAAAAACTATACTTCTACGACCCATAGCTTTCGAAAAAAAAAATACGAAAGAAAAGTATGACGTCATATCCGGTGCAAGAAAAAAATTTATTGGAAACATGAACATCGGTATTTGCATAAGTTTTCAGACGCAGAATATCCACCGCGGATATTCAGGCATGCATGCGCGCATCATGAATGGTGTCAAGCCATCGTTTGAAGCGTATTTAAAATGCTGCATCTAGTAACTACTCTTTTGTGAACATCACGCTGCTGCAATGTGTGCAATTAGCCATTCTACGGCGCGCGAATGCTCGAAATGCATGGTGGACATTTTGCGCATCTTCGTCTGCAAGCATATGGAAATACCAATTTCATGTTTCCTATGAAGTTTTTTTTTTTTTTTTTTGCTTGCACCGGATATGACGTCATACTTTTCTTTTGCATTTTACTTGAAAACAATGGGTCATAAAGGTATAGTTCTTTGTTCTTGTTTTATGTACTACAAACGAGGAATCTGGCTGTGCACAGTTTGAGTAGTCTTGATGGGAAACTTTGCATAAAGTGGATTTTGTATAATTAACAATTATCGCTTTAAAAAATTTTAATAAATTTGTAATTATTCTAATTAATGACTGTTTATTATCTTAAAATTATAAATATACCCAATTTTTCAGATGGAGGGAGGGCCCCAAAAAGTTCCAGTGAGAGGGGCCCCTCACTTTATAAATCCGCCCCTGCTTCTGTATTTAGTTTTCAGTCGCTATCGTTTCCATTTCTGGTATCGTTCAATTCTTTTTTTCGTTTTTCAAATAGCCGATAATGTTTATTTTCCAAACTGTTCGTTCTCGATATCGTTTCTCACATCGACTCTCGTTTCACAGCCATTTTTCCGGATTCAGTCGCGGTCGCTAGTTACGACGTCATTTCATTCATAACGTAGTAGTTGAGCATGCGCTCGCCGCTGTGCCGCGATACCAAGGCACTCTAATTACTTTGTCAATAGGCAGTTCTCAACTTAGCACATTAGAAAGGGGGCGTTTTTCGAAAGCGGTATTTTGATACTATTTAAAAGGGACATAGAGGCTGTTTGGAGAGTGAGAGAGAAGCAGCGATAAGAAAACGATATTTGTAGCTGGTAAATAAACGATGCTAGCGGCTGTGTAAAGTTATTGAGTGCGATGATGGATTTGAACGTTTTAAAGTGTTTTTTTTTCTGCTGCTGAAGTTCGACTAGTTTTTTTTTGTTCATGGTGATATGTGTTTTTTCTTCAAAGATAAATAATTTGTGGACTTTTCTACATCTTGTTTTCTTCTCTTAAATTCAACAAGTGATAAAAATGCCTGCTTCAATTTGTGTTTCGTGACATTCAATGAATCGTCATGTGAGTTGAAAGTGAACTTTTTTACAAGTGTTTAATGTCTTGAAAGCTCAATTTATCTTATGCTCATATTCATATTTTTGCCACCTGTTTTTTTTTTTGTCATGCCATATGTCATTATATTTTTATTTAATTAAATTTTCTGTTATATTTATCCATCTTTAATTTATTTTGTGATATGTTAAAAAACGTTAGTTTCATTTAAACCTAAAACTGCTTTATCTATGTGTTATATCTACATCAAACACTTTTTGTCACTACCTTGCCAATATCAGCCATTGGGCTTCCACGTACTCTGCTTAATTTAATTCTATTTTAGACCGGTCCCTGTATACGGGACGAACAATTATTATTATTCTAACTGATATCATTATTAGCAATAATATGAAAAATTTCGGATTTTAAAGGTTTTTAAAATTTGAATGCTTTTTTTTTTTTAAAGACTATCTATTAGTATATATTTACAAATATATATGATTAGTTCGAATTGTAAATGTTATTGAAATATGAATGTTTTCTTTGTTTTTAGGTGCGTTCGTAATTATATAAATACGTAGCATCTATAGTCGTCGTCTAGTCAATCCGTTTGTCTGTCTGTCTTTTTGTTGTTCTTTAGTATGATTAATCAGTAGTATTTTATCTAATAAACTAAACTTGGATTCATTAAAAATGATAATCTTTAAGATTTTCTGTATGTTATTATGGACATGTCTTTGATTATCAATAATTTGTCTCAATTAAGACTTATTTAAGACCTTCATTATAGTTTATATGAGTTTATAGTGAAACAAAACTTTTTCTGTAATGTGTAGTTAGTTTAGAAGTGTATGTTAAAACATCTTAAACATCATAATGCTTAATTGCATTCTAAATATAAGAAGTACATACATTCTTATTTCACATTTGAGTATGAGTGATATACTACTTCTTTTTAATCTTCAATAATAACCAAGTGTTGTCTATAAGTAAAAAATTGATTTAGACAACACTTGTACTAAACATGTTTATATTTATATATAAATATGTTTTCACTGAAAAAATATCTCGTTATTTTCGAAATAAAATCTCCTGGTTCTTGGCTTTCAGAACTTGGCAAGTTAAGACATGGTTTTTACACTATTATCTACTCTAAAACAACAAAGTTTCACTCATTATTTGTGGAATGTTACCTATATGTGTGTTATATGCGTTTGTAACTGGGTCATTCCACAGTATTCAAGTGTTATGTACGGGAGATTTTATAGCAAACTTTTAAGATAATTGTATTTTTTTCAGTATCAAAATATAAATGAGAAAGTTTGCAATTATTTTTAATGCATTATATATCACTTCAACTAGATTCTTATGAAATTTCTTTTTGTTTGAGCCAATACATATATATTCTTTAATTAATAAAGTTGTGTTACGTACGGGACATCACAAAAAATTGTTTTAAAAGTACCTCTAGCAATTTGGATTTTGCTCTGAATTTATTTAATATTTTCACAAATAAATTTAATTAGTAGAAGCAGAAATATACATTTTATTAATTAACTTTAAAATTATTTTTTTAAATTGCATCATTAATTCATGAAAGCTAATTATTTCTGTTACGTACGGGACAAAGCTATTTGTTACGTGACCAAATTTTTCTAAAAAAATGCTCTAATTTTTATTTGATTTTTAAAAAAATAATAATATTTTGGATAAATTTTAATAGAAGAGATTTAAAGCTTTAAAATGATGTATTACACTTAACTTTTTATAAAACTTTTTTTTCAAACTTGTGAAGCCAAATACTGTGAAATGACCCAACTGTTACTTGTTCGTAGCTAAAATGCTGCAAATGAACCAGTTATTCAGCTAGACAACACTAAATTATGTGTGTGATTTTATTATTAGGCCTTGAATGTTTATTTAAAAAAATGAAATGACTTGTAATCCTTTTCTATTATGCCTTAATTCTGTATCTATTTCTTTCAGGTTCTGAAGCCCATATTTCGTCGAGAATTTAGCATTACCTTGAGCAAGTCTTAATTGGTGACGAAGAAGCATACTACTCAATTTGAACATTCGTACAAAAAAGTGACGACAATGTCGCAATCAGATCGACACGAATGGCTCTTTCTGCAAGTACTACCGTCTCCGTCAACTGGTGGAATAACGAATCTCTTCAAATTACATAATAAGCCATAGAAATTATTAACTTGTATCGTTGACGACTGGTATATGGTTATTATCGCGTGCATGAGCCAACAGGCGGAAGAGTGGGATGTGAGGGTCAGTATTGTTGACGAATCAGGCAAAGAAATTACGGTTTCAAAAGCTGAAAAAAGTAAGCAGTACAACACGTATAAAGTGTACGAATTGATTCATGCTTCGCAGTTTCGACGTATTCAAGAGAAAGTAAGCAAATCAGAAGTGAGTTTAATTGTTGAGATTAAAATGAATGAAAATGAAAAAACACAGATCAAAAAATTTGGTAAGTTTTTATATTCATTCATAAGTTAAACGCAATAAGATTCCGGTCTGAATTTCGTAGCTAAACTAACGTGGCTTAGGACTCCTAAAAAGTAGTATCCTAATGATACCCCGTTGAGATGAAATAATCAGGAGTGAATTCCGCTTTGCAAGGTTTTCGTTTATTGTTTAATTATACTTGTATAATTATTTAATCCGTTTATCGAAATCAGGAGTTATTCTGTTTATAAACATGCTCCGTTTTTCATAGATTTTCATTTACATAAATGCCAATTTTAATAAAGTTTTCTTTTAATTGTCAATACGGATGTTTTCAATCATGCTTTTTATGGTCCTCTCATCATGGGAAAACGAAAATCATTTCACTGTTAGAAATAGCAAAACGAAAGAAGACCACGAGACGTTGGGGGGAACTGATTTGTATTGCACAATGCTGGTGAGTAGAAGATCAATGACCGAAAATAGCCTTGAAGTAAATAACCGCTAAATCTTAGAAATAACAAGAAAGAAATAGCATGTGTCCAGCATAGGTTATGAAACACATTCCAACACAGTCTGAATACTGCGCACGTTCTCAATAAGACCACGTTTTCAACCGCGGTACCGCGAACTCTACTTATTTCTTTGGCAGCCATCGTCTTTGGATTTTATGTTACGTAGGTTCTGTGTGTTGATATTTATATATTATAGCGATGGATATTTACAGGATTGTTAGCTTTTCCAATCTAGAACACTGTAAGTGACAGATTTTTATGTATTCATATGTCATTTAAATATTCGCATAAGTTTTCCTTAATTTCGTTGATAAATAATTATTATAATGCATTCATTCATTATTATATTACATTATTATTACACTATCAGAGATCTGTCTTTTACAAAATTCAATATAAAAAAATAGATAAAATATAATGTTTAAATGAATGTATTAAAAAAGTGGAAATTCACTTCTTTCCAACCATGTTATGAAAGTACCATTGAGAAACAAAAAATGCTTGTAAGATTACACGAATTTTTGTATTTGTTGAAATTTAACGTGGGAATTCAGTTGAATAATTATTTATTTACTGTTAATACAATTAATAAAGCGCCATCTTTTAAACACTGTGCGTAATGGGGGGGGGGGGGGGTTCAGTGTTATTTATTTAGGAAAATTATAAATCATCAGGTTTTAGGGGAAAATTCGACTTTGTACTTATAGGATGCGGAGAGGGAAAGAGGAGCATGAAATTTGGAAAATAATTATAAATGAATTTATTTAAAAAGAGGAAATTTACTCCTTTTCACCTTTTGTTATGAAAGTATCATTCAGAAAAAATACCTATTAAAGATAACATTTCAAGATTATACGATTTTTTATATTTTCTGAAATACATTAAATATTTGTAATTTGGGATCTATTCAGGGTTTTTTTTCACACTTTTCTCTAGTTTTTTTTTTATGGAGAATTTAACACGAGAATTAGTTTGATTCATTATTTATTTACTGATAAAACAATATTTAACAAAAGCATTCGATTCATTATTTATTTACTGGTAATACAATTAACAAATAATCATCTTTTAAATAATAAAATTTTTAGACACTGTGTATGAGAAGAGGTTGTGCGGTATTATTTATTTAGGAAATTTTCAAATCATCAGGTTTCAGAGCTGTGAAGGGTCCATTTTTCTGTGATTGAATTTTGTGAAAAACAGATCACTGATAATGCATTATAATAACAATGTATTATCGATATAATAAAGTACCACTTATTATTACATTTTTTTTACACAATACAATCTTCTTTTGATAGTTCTTTAAATCAAAACGAAAACTTATACGAACACTTAAATGACATATGAATGCACAAAAATCTGTCACTTATCTTGTTTTAGAATGAAAAGGGTGACAATGTTATATAACATTGTCTATCGCTGTTGCTATCACAACATAAAATGAAAGGAAATTACTGCAAAAAAAAAAAAAAGAAGTACTAAAGACAAACAATTTATGGTCTATAATTCTCTTTAATGGAAATTTGAAAAAAAATTGGCTAACATCATATGTATAATTAAAATTGGAAACAAAATACGTATTATCGAAGCAAAAATAAATAAAAATTATCCTTGAATCGTTTCCGTACAACTCAGAACAGAAAACCACCTGAATCTAAAAGGGGACTCAAAATATACATGATCGAAAAAGCGGGATTTTTGTTTGTTTGTTTGTTTGTTTGTTTTCGACTACAGTGCGCACAGATGCATCACTGCGCTTCACCACTGTAAATTTTGTTTTGCAGCAATACTTCAGACGGGGGAAAAGCACAGATCATAGTTTACATTAGCCCACGGATGAGATTTCTCCGCTTTTTTACATACCAGTATAATCCTAGAGAAAGCGTTGTTCTCTTAAATCGCAGAATGTTCCGATTAAATAAAATAAAATTTTCTGTGAGATTATACTGGTATGCAAAAAAGCGGAGAAATCGCATCCCTGCATTAGCCCTACCTAGAACTTCTATAATAGGAGTCTTAGCCCTACCAGAGCTTTGCATCTTCACGTATTGGCTTTGGCAGAAATTTGGTGCACAATGCCAATGACCCAGGTTTAAATCCTGGCCCGGACATTTTTGTTCACTCTGTAGGTTTCCACACCTTATAAGTAATTTGAATAAAAAAAACAAACGATTAAAAATTTAATTACAATTTCTAAGGGCGTATTACATTTCTACAAATTTATGCAGATATATAAGAATAACTTTTATGGAAGTATGAACAATATTCTTAGTGCATAGTTAAGATCTAGAATATTTAGGGCAATTTCTTTGCATAAAAATATGCTTTCATATTAGTTCTAGTTATTTATTTATTTTTTTCTTTTTGTAGGTAAAAGAAAGATAGAAAAAGATTACGAAGACTTGCTGCTTAGTGGTATTAATTCCGATGTGACTGCAACGCAAGAAGTTTAAGTCTTTTCTTCTATGTTAGAACATGAGATGAAAGAAAAAGTCAGTGGCGTCGTAACAATTGAAGATGTAAAATCATCAAAATTTCAAGATTTTCTCCTTTATTTGTACACGGGAAGCGGTGACCATCTGAGTTTGAAAAATATTACTGATTTGTACAAGCTTGGAGATAAGTACGTTGTAGAGGACCTTAAAAGTCTATGTGTGGAGTACATAAAGCGAAACATCACGGTAGAAAGATTCTTTGATTTTTATCATCTTTCCCAGTTACACAATGATTCGAAATTGATTGACACGACAATAGGGTTTTTCTCGAAAAATTTGGAGGAGATTATTGAAAATAAAAACTGGTTGGCATTTCTATCTGAAATTTCAGTAGAAAATACTACTATATTGATGAAAGTTCTAAAAACAAATAATAAATAAAGTATTACTTAAATTCCTGTGAGTTTTTTTTAGCTCTGACAGCAACATAATGAATGAAATCTGAGTTATATGGAAGTGCACTTTTTTTAAAGAATCAAATGAAATTGATTTTTCGAAAATACAAGTGTCTGTCTTTTTAAATTGAAAAGTCAAGTAAATGTAATGTATTGATCAAAGTTCTTGCAGTGAATAAAAAATGTCAAATTTTACAGTCAATAACATACTTTTATTTTGATAATGTAGAGCATTGTGTGTAATAAAACTTATTACGTGCTGAGAATCTCTTTTTTTTTTTTCATTTTTTACAAAACTTACACCCACCAGATCATAAGATGTCTCGTATTAGTTGTGTATAGAAAACATTTGTGTTGGGTAGAAATCTAGCAGTTAGTTCATTACTTAACAGTGGCAGGCAGTTCCACATTACAGATTTTAGAAGCTTTTAAGGGGCCGGTCTAGTGAAACTGGTTTTAACTTTAAATGTTTCGGGATCGGGTAAGAAACGGTCCTTTCAAAAGAAAGTCATGAATAGTTTTTTAATGAAAAAAAACTATAGATCTGAATATAAATGAGTTTATATGTGTTCATTTTAATACAAAAAAGGTAACATTGATATTAGGGATTTAACTGTAGATTATTTTTCCATACAAAAATAGCAAATAAATCCTTTGTGCAAGAATATTAAAAGGTAGAGAACCAACGTTGAAAATGAAAAATTATTTGTGGATTTTCAACGTTGGTTTTCTATCGTTTAATACTTTTCTCTAATTGTATTAAAATATGGATTATTTTTCTTTCACGTGGTTTTAAGGTTGACTTTAATCAGAATGTTCTGGTACAACCCGAAACGTGCATGACTCTAGTTGTGACGCAGTCTCACTTATTTGAAGTAGAAGATGTAAGGCTCGTCGGGTCTACGTCGTGCATACGACCTTATTGAATAGATGTCATTTCCACATTTAAAGGGATTGGAATGGGAGAAATTATTGTTCAAGAATTAGAAAATTTCTTTGCCAAATGTAATTTGGTTAGTAAATTTATTAATATCTTCAGATGGTGTTTCACAGTTACAATTTTATAATATCTTCCTTATAAGTTCACATGGAGGCAAGACTTTTTCAGTCTCAGGAATGATTTAAGACTTGGATTAATTTTTGAGACTGTAAATGTAGATAAAAAATTCCTTCTACCTCAGAAAGAATATAATTTAATAGTCTTTTCTATCTTCTTTTTTACTTTCTTCTACCTATACAAGAAGACAGTATTAGATTCGTGAAAATTTCAACATTTATACGTTGTAACACGAATTGACAGTATCTAGAAAATGTCTCTTTGTGTGTCTGGCTGTGCACAAATTTTGTGGGCGCTCTAACTAACGAACTACTGCGTAGAATAGGAAGAAATTTATATGAAATTCTATGCTTGTATGAACTTGTGCTGATTAGTTTTTGGGCAAAATCCCCTTCGAGTGGGTGCTGCAAATCGATGATATGTTAAATTTATATGAAACTTCTATCTCCAGTTTATGTGCGCAGAATTCAACGAAACATCAAATTTAGAAAGCTTGTGAAAGGGATAGATTGTCATTCCTTTTTATTTATTTATTGTGGTCATCTAAGATGCGGGCGCCGAAATTCGGTGACTTGTTCAAAATATGCGATGCTTATATCACCAGTTTAAAGACACAGAAAACTTTATAAACAATTTGATGACTGAATAATTACGTTAAAGTCTAATAATGCTTAAAGTGATATCACTTTGTTTAAGCATTATTAGACTTTAATTTAAAGTTAACAAGTGATTGTATTACCGTATATACTCGCGTATAAGTCGAAGAGTTTTAGACAAAATTTGGGAGCTGAAAATGGGGGGTCGACTTATACACGAGTAAGTAAAAAAAAATAGCCGAGTGAAATACCGGAGTCATATTTTTTTCGCAGATAATTGGTGAATGTGCAAGTCTTTTAATTAATCACATATGGGTCTAGGTTGGACAGATAGATAAAAGCGAACAATGGTGATTGATAACAAACAGTTGAACAATATTGTCTGTGTAATTGTTCTGCACTCATTTTCTCTTGGGATAGAATTCCCTTTAATACAGGGGCATTTCTTTCAACATTTTAATCAGTATAAGAAATTGTTTACCCTTGTAAATGAAGCTTGAATAGATATTTCAAAAAAAAAAAAAGTAATCATTAAATTGATGTAAATAGCTTTCAAAATAGTTTAAGCTTCTTCAGTTTTACATAATTATACAATTTTAAAATGTTGAATTAAAAAAAATAAAGAAATCTGATTAGAAACGTAAAAAAAAAAAAAAAAAAAAAAAAAAAAAAAAAAAACTTTACTACTTTAATGAAAATTTATTATTTTTTTTTAAATCCTCGATTACAAATCATTTTTCAACATACTACAAGAAATGTGGTTCGACTTATACACGAAAATTCAATTTTTTCCAAAATTTTGCGTAAGAATTGGGGGGTCGACTTATACACGAGTATATACGGTATATTATTTGAATAATTACGATTAAACATAATGTATAATAGTTACAATAGTTGGTGAATAATTTTTGGACAGGGAGAAAACAATCCCAGGAGCATACTAGAATACGAAGAGGGAAAAAGCTTCTCTAAGTTAGCAAACGAATACAGGAGAATTTTAATGGCATTGATAGAAACATTTAATGTAACTGTAACTAAATATTTTGCTCTTTAAAGCATGGAAACATTTCAGCGCCTCTTATTGAGATGTATTTCTCATATTCGGGACCACAAAACGCCAACAGGTAAAAAGGTTAACGGTAAAATAAAGATTCGTTACTTCATTGAACATAAAATGGAGATATATTATTTATTGAGATTCACATATGTTCAGTTATAGAAAGCCGATTCTATGAATTTTCAAGTAAAGCCCGTGCTTTAAGCACGTGTATCTGTACCCCTTAGATTAAAAGCATTATATTATACGAATATTTATACTAAAGTCTAAAATAAATAGGTGTTGTGTATATTGCAAAAGTATTCGCTGACCTGAGATGTCAACTATTCGTTAAGGGGTCCCTGGAAGCGAGGGGGGATTCAATAGAAAATAAAATCTATAGTTTCTTTCAACACGCTTCGTGGATAGCGTATTTATAAGGACAGCAACTTATATATATTTATAGAAACTTTGACGGAGACAAATTTGACAAGAATACTAATAAAATTTAGTAGTGGGAATTAGCCCATTGCCACCTAAATTTTTTCACCCCTGTTCTGCAGACTATGATTACAATAACTTTTTTTTAAGGCCATTTTCTTTCAAGAGTACAGTGCAAAAATAAAGGTGCATAAATGACATGAGTAAATTCTGTACCTATCAGCGCTTAGCCAGGAAGAAGAAGGGAGTAACCATACAGAAAATATTTTGTTTACTAAAAACTAGTCGTTGGGGGCCACCGTAATACTTACCCATCATGGATATGCATAATATAAAATATGAAAATAAAACATGTGTAAACTACATATAAAATGCATTGCAATTCGAATAAAATCGTGGCCTGATGACGCCATAAACTTTAAATGATCTATTACTGAATTGCGTAAAAGAAACATCCTTATAACTCCAAAATTGATAGTCATATTAACTAATGCTTTACTGCGTCGGATTAAGCGACTCATTTCCAATTAAAGTATATCTTTGAATTGAAATTTGAATGAAATTCATGGTCATGAAAAAACGAAGAGTGTGGAAAATAGGATTACAAATATCTCGGCAACTCATTATCCGATCGACTTCATTCTTCATGCAAGATTTATATTTTTTTATTGTCTTTTATATTTACTCTTTAAAATAAACGATTTCGAAAATTTTTATATACTATTTAACAGAAGGAGTATGTGGAGAGGCTGAAAAAAATAGTTCCGGATAGCAAAGTTACTGAAATTCAATAAGCTTCTTCCATTATTACATACTAAGAACATACCAAATTTCAAGTCTCTATCTCAATTTGTTCGAGAGTAAGAGCGTTTACAGACAGACAGATGGACGGCAATTTTTTTATTTTTTTCTAAAAATATGTTTTTCGGAATCTCCAGTGTCTAAAACTTGTAATTCCGTCAAAAAAAATTTTTCGATTTTCAAAACGATTACAAGACTTACCTTATACTATTTATGACGGTTAAGTAATATTAAAGGCTCTTCTTTTCTGGGGGGAAACGAAACCTAAAGGCTTAAGAATAATAAGGGAATAACCATACAGAAAATATTTTGTTTACTAAAAATAGTCAAAGATCTTCTTTTCTGGGGGGAGAAAGCTAAAGTTTTAAGACCCTAGGTATTGCATTTTCGGAAAATCCCATTCCCCTTTCATGATTATTAGTTGTTCTTATCAAAACTTATCTTGAATTAATCCACTTACGCATCGAATACAATGGAGTCTGTCTAAAAGTGACCCTCCTTCAGTTCGAGATAACAGGTCATACTCAAAAAGGTGATCCTGTCCATACCAGGCAAAACACAAGAATTGAAATTTTTAGAAAAGAAAATACAACACACACATGTCAAAATTTTAAGTGAATACTAGCTGGTGTAGCAGCCCAATGCATTTCCATTGTATAAACTGTCTTTCGATTTTTAAGGGGAGGAAAAAAAAAAGAAATTTATTTTAATTCTAAGTCACTGTCTATAGAATCAGCTTTTTTCATGCATTAAAACAAAGAAATTGGATTATACTATCCCACTTCTATGCATGTAACTACGGGGGGGGGGGGGGGATTTTTCTGCATATTGAAATGAACCTTTGACTTACTAAAATTTTAATTTGGAAATATTTACTTGAATGGGTAACAGGAAAAAAAGTAATCGGAAAAAAAGTAACTGAGTCAACAAAAGCGGAAAAAAAGTAATCGGAAAAAAAGTAATCGGAAAAAAAGTAAACGGGAAAAAAGTAACAAGGTATTGATAAATATTGAACTTATTGATAAATAAGTGTCTGATTTATATAATTCCCTTCCCGTAGGCGGATATTTCCGAATGCTATTAGGAATTGAGTAAAATCACCCCCAGAAAAAAAGCACCATCGATAAAAAGCTCCCTGATAAAAAAAGGGCCGTGGAGGGGGGGGGGGGGAATTCACGTTAAGATGGGAAAATACCACACATTTATGAATAACACGTGTTTGAATAAGCCAATTATAATTTTGGGTAAAACACGTGGCAACACGTGTATTTACTAACCACGTGTACTAGGAACATAAGAGTATTATATACATCATATATTCTAATACGAGATCAAATCTTGTGTGTGTGTGTGGGGGGGGGGGGGGGGGGGTTATATATACATGCAAATTTTATTTTAAAAACGGCTCTAACGATTTTGACGAAATTTTGTATCCTACCGTTTTGAGGCATCAGAAAATCATTAGGTTGGGTTACTTGTTCGAAAAAATTCGATTAGTGGGTCATTTTGGGTCACCATCGGTCAGGGTCAAGCTAATTGTATCTGAAAAACGGTTCAAACGATTTTGACTAAACTTTTGCTACCATTTTTCGGCACGAGAAGACTATTGGGCTGGGTAACATAATCGAGAACTTACTATTAGTGGGTCATTTTTGGGTCAACGCGGGTCAAGTTAATTTTATCTAAAAAACGGATCTAACGATTTTGATTAAATTTTGTATCTTGCGAGTTTCGGGCACGAAAAAATCATTGCGCTAGGTCACATGTCGCAAAAAATTCAATTAGTGGGTCATTTTTGGGTCACTGTGGGTCAGGGTCAAGCTAATTGTATCTGAAAAATGGTTCAAACGAATTTGACTAAATTTTGCATCCTGTGGTTTTCTAGCACGAGAAGACAGTTGGGCTAGGTCACATGTTCCATAAAATTCAATTAGTGGGTCATTTTGGTCATGAGTCATTATGGGTCAAGCTATTCTTATCTTAAAAATGGCGCAGAAGATTTCAACTAAATTTAGTATTCTACAGTTTTAAGGAACAAGAAGACTATTGGGCTAGGTCACACGCTCGAGAAAATTCGATTAGTGGGTCATTTTGGGTCACCATTAGTCAGGTTATTTGAAATAAAAAATGGAAATCAGAAAAAAGGTACAATTTAATATATTTACTTACATACAGTTAAGATGTATATTTAACACCTAATTAGTTTTGAAACTTGAATGAATTTTTCCAAGTTTTATTAAAAAAGAATAGATATATTTTTTAAGGAGAGCTAACACTTTCTATTAACTAGCTCTTACAATTATCATCTTATTTATATAAAAAAATGCCCATATGATCATCTTAATAATATATAATATATATAATTTTTAAATGATATTGAGTTATTAAGTTCTTTCCACACAGTTACTTTGAATTATTGATATATTTTTGTATATAAATTTTTAATTTTAGTGACAGATCGGTTAATTCTCTTACAGATTATATTTTCGAAGTCAATGTTTTCATGTTAAACAAACAGGCAATCAAATTCAAACTTGACTTCTTCTGATACATTGACGTAGTCAGTGCTTTCACAAATACATAAAATTTCAGGTATTCTTATTAAAATCCCACAAAATCGAACTGCTGTTGTGATTTTCTTTATAAGGAAAAACCATCGTTCAGAAATTGATACGAATGTTTCAGTATCGACGGAAATGTAGTAGCAACTTATATAATTCAAGGCGATTTTCATTCGCAAATGCATAAAATTTGCAGGTATTGTTATTCATATACCACAAATCTAGAGGAGTTTGTGGTTTTTCTAAATGAGATAAGGACCTTTCAAAAAACATGTGAAAATTTCGGGGGTTTGCAGTCATGGAGAAGTCATCATCTGATAGCAAGAGATTATAATTCAAAATGCAATGAAGAAAAATGAAAAACACCTTTCGATTTTTTGGCTCTTTTGTACTAAAATTTGAAAGTTCGATATATTTACTTACAAGAATGACTTTATGTATGTGTAAATATGATTCGCATTTTTCAGCGGAGAAAAATAAAAAGAAGTGAGAACACTTTTATATCGGATAAAATCTTAATGTAATTTATTATTTATTGAAAAATATATTTTCCCCAGACTCTTTTCTTTTAAACGCAAACGCATAGCACTTTTAGCCACGATTATTGAAGCTATTTGTCATCGCATGAGGTTTTGCATTTTTTGATAAATTAATTACTTACCGATTAAAAGCTATTGTTGTCACGTGACGACAGGTTTTTCTCCATTTGTGCGCTATCGCGTCCGGAAATTTAGACTAAAACGCTAGTGTTGACAGTATTTTATGAAAGACCTGCTGCCTTTACAAACAAACAGAAAACACCATTCGATTACAACGTTTCTGAATAAGAACATTTGCCAGTGTCATGCGATTCCGAACAAAATTAATTCAGAAATTTATCAGAAAGTAGTTTCTTTGGATCTGAGAACAGCTTTAAGGCGCAAAAATCAAATTCTCTGAGAAACCTTCTGTAACATTTTTTGACTAACTTTTAAAAGTAAAAACTTGAAATAGCGATTTAGAATGGAATCGTGTTTCCCATATTTTGATAAATAAATTACTTATCTAGTTATAAGCGATTGTTGTCACGTGGCGACCGGTGTTCTCCTCTCCCGTGCTTACGCTTCCACACTGAAAAAGAAAAAAGTGCTGATTTTACAGCATAATACTAGCACTCCAACTGCCAGTATTATACAGTAAAATTAACAGTAAAATACAGTAATACGCTATGCGCGACAGCGCACTACTGCTTATATTTTAATGTTTATTATTGTTAATGTTACTGTATAATACTGGCAGCTGGAATGCCAGTATTATACTGTAAAATCAATACTTCTTCGTTTTTTTTCAGTGAGTAAATTTGGTTCAAACGCGAGCAGTATTTTCTGAAAGATCTTGCCCATTTGCCAGAAAAAACATAATAATAAAAATAAAAACAGCACTCGATTGCGTAGTTTCTGAATAAAAACTATGGCGTATTTTATGAATTTTTGAAAGAAAAACAATCCATTTTACTTGTAGATTCCAACGAATAAAATTGTAACTATAGTGATGATATTTTAAATGGTATTATGATTAATTCGTTTATAAATTTAATAATTTTCTTTTATTTGTTTATGTGCAACTAAAGCTTCTTTCTTTTAGAGAAAAATTAAAAGGTAATTATTATTAATAATGAAGTTTCAGTTGAATTCGACGTAATTGGCATTGTTTACGCTCACTGCAGAAAAAAAGTGTTGATTTTACAGTATAATACTAGTATCCCAGCTGCCAGTATTATACCGTAAAATTAACAGTAATAAACAGTAAAATAAGCAGTAATACGCTGCCGCGCTAGCGATCAATCAGCGCCACATTTAGAAAATAATTTTCATGCCTGCTGTTAGTAACATTTTAAAATGTTCAAAACAAAATGCTGGAATAATTTATAATCAAATGTATCTTATTTTATTCATTCCGTTATAATGACACGATTATAAAAATATATTATTGCTTCTTTGATCATCTGTTTTCTCTTTTTTTTTTCCCTGTAAAAAGCATTTTGCTGTACTTATGAAGTTCATACTAAATAATTTCTCAGACTTTAGATTTTTGTTTGAGAAAAAAAAATCATTTCTCATGTTTATTGCTAGTTACTAATAGAAAAATTATTAGAAAAGAAGGTTGAAAATTTTTAAGAGTTAATGTCTTCGTTATTTTAAAGTGTATGAGATATCAGTTAATTATCCAGAGAAAAATTAAAAAGGGAAGAAGGATGAAGTGTTTCAAAGATAATTTTTTTTTTTTTTTTTTGGTTAACTTAATGAACATGAAACACTGATTGTCAATTAGTTACCCAGAGAAAATTTAAAAAAGGGGAAGACTGAAGAGTATTAAATATAATGTATTTTACATTATATTAATGCGTGTAAGAAACTGACTTTTACCTAATTATTCCGAGATTTTTTCTTTTTTTTAGACGGAGAAGGAGGATGTATTTTAAAAATAATAATGCTTTTTCATTGTCTTGAAAACTATGAAAGATTACTTATTGATTAATCCTCTGAGGAAGGTTTTAGAAGGGAGAGAGATATGTGATTATCAATTACCTATTCAGAGAAATTTTAAAAAGGGAAGAAGGATGAAGTGTTTTAAAGGCAATAATATATTTTTGTTAAGTTAATGAAAATGAAAGACTGATTATCAATTAATTACCCAGAGGGGAAAAAAGTGGGGTGAGACTTAAGGGTGTTAAAGATAATGTATTTTACATTATCTAAAGTGGATCTCAAATGATCTGTTCAACAACGCGAAACTTCCTGACACATTTTCTGAGTCATTTTTAAACTCGAATGCATAACATTTGCAGGCATGACCATTGAAGCAATTTGTAATACAACTGAGATTTCCGTTTTTTGATATATAAATTACTTATTGAGTTATAAGCGATTCGTGTCACGTGATGACTCGTTTTTCCCGCTCCTCGGGCTGCCACGTTGGAAATTCGGTTCAAAACGTCGACTTTGAAAGTATTTTCAGAAAGATTTTGAGCATTTACCAAAAACTGGAAAACGTGTTCTGGTTAGAGTTTCTGGATAAGAATTCCTGCCAATTTCATGTGTTTTCGAACAAAATTGAATTCAGAAATGTGTCAGAAAGTAGCTCTTTTGGATTTGAGAAAAGCCTTAATAAGAAACTGATTTGCCTAAAATTATTCAGATTATTTTTTTTTAAAGGGAGAAGGACAAACATTGACTTCTAATATAAATGGACACCGGATCCCTTTCTTCTCTCCCGAGAGAGTTAAAGAAAACATCTCTCAAATTTCATCGTCATAAAACGGCGAAAGGGTGTCGCTTTCTGGCGGTAATCCCTTTGTTGGCAACTTTCTGTTTCCTTTCTCGTAATGAAAGAAACAGACAGTGAATTTCCAGTGACAGTTTGGCGGGAGTTTGGCATATTATTCTCCCACCTGAGGGTGAAAGGAATATGTTTTCTTTAAAAAGGGTTGCTGATCCCGCGTCTCTTTGTATGAGATGTCAATGAAGACAAAGCGTTTAAAATATGATAATACATTTTCATTTTCTTGAAATATGTGAAAGACTCCTTTTTGACTAATCCTTTCAGAAAGATTTAGAAGGGGAATGAGGGATTATATTGTCACTAAGGAATGGACAATGGTACACTCTTCAGGTAGCAACAGGTGTGAGCTTTCATAATAGAATTTACACCCACTGAAAAGGGCAACCCCTGTCTGACCAATGGGTAAACGGTCTTTTATTCGGTACAATGGATACCCCTCGGGCTATCAGACGGTATATATTGCCCAGAATCTTGCAATCCCTACTTTATTTGAGTTCCCAGTGTAATCCACAGTGCAAGTCCATAGTGTAGAATCAGTGGTCAACTGCATAGTGAAATTCGCTTCAAATCTTCGTATAGTACAAATACAACCTCTGGATATTCCACAGGATTTTTGTTTGTTTTTCAAGGTGAGTTCTGATACTGATGATTTATTAAACTTAAATCTTAATTAATCTTAAATATATTTATTAATAATTTGTTTTTAAAGTAGATTTTTATAATAGATTAGCTTTTTCAGTGGAAAGTTTTAATTTTTTGTTATAATTTCATGAATTTAGGTCATTTCACCTTTATTTAAATGATTATTTAAAAGTTAAATTTATATTAGTGTTATTAAATGTCTGTGAATTGAATAGTTCATTTTAGAGAAGCTTTCAGAATGATTTTTTTTTCATCTTAAAAAAAATCCATGTCTGTATATATATATATATATTATTAATCAGAGTTCTTTCTAGGGACAATTTGGGTCTTTTTAGGGATCCTTCACAAAATTTGTAATTTTAGAACAAGATCCTTCACAAACATTTCCATATTTAAAACATGATCTTTCACAATTTGTCTTAAAAATAGAACTATAACAAATTAAATCATTTTAATAAATAAAATCTGACCTTTTACAAAGCAGCTAGTCACCAAACAATCTATTATCTAGCTTATATACGTATAAAGGATTTTGTGAATAATTGATAAACAGAAACCTGAATATAAGGACAATTTCAAATTATCAAAATGATGACTAATTTTTTCACAAATATAAAATAATAATAATAATTTCACAAAAACAGGACCCTGTTAGAAAAGTTTCACAGATCCCTGTTAATATGAAAAACCTAAAAAATTCAGGGAAATTCGCAAGTGAGCGGGAATACTTAAATCAAACTTTATTTCCTATTTATAAACATCAACTTATGTACATAAAAAAAGAAATAATAAAGTGGCCAGTACGTTTAAATGAAAATACCATCACATACAATTTCCTAAATATTCAAACTAACTTAAAACTGTAGTGAAATCCAAAAGAACTTGTTTTTAACACATTTATAAATTCATTTTTGTTCGGAAACGCATCAAATTCGCATGTGTTCTTATTCAGAAACTATGTAATCGAATTGATTTTCCATTTCTTTTTGTAGAGATGAGGGGGGGGGGGTAGAGGCAGAACATCTTTGAGAGAGAAAATACTGTCAAAGTAGTCGTTTGTAACAGATTTCTCGACGCGTCAACGCCAGAAGGGGAAAAACTTGTCGTCATGTGTCAAGAATCTCCCATAACTCTGTAATTTATTTATCAAAAAATTTGATTCCTAATCACTTCGATAGTCAGTTCTGCCAATTTTATGTCTTTACGTTTTGAAATGAGTCAGAAAATGGGTCAGCAAATATCGCGTTATTCAGCAGGGAATTTTTGAACCGCCTTAATTAAATAAATTTTTAATTACAAGATACGAAACATTCGATTACGATCACCCACACTTGGTACAACGCCATCTATTATTCTCGCAAATATTGATACCCAAGTTTATAAACTATTAAAAACCAGCATTCAAAAAATGAATTCTTAAATTCATTATTGCTCCCATGAAGAGGCGAGCCTGGCGTCATATCCATCAATTCTTCCAGATACATACTTCTTCCTCATCTTTATACTTTGATGTACAGCCTATTCTAATTCTTCTTTATAAATGTGAAATCGAACTACGTGCTTAAACACTGAAATAATCGCAATAAAAAATGCTACTCTAAGTAGCAAAATCTTTCTTGAATGATTTCTTCGGCTATTAAGTTCCGGCATGCGGGTAATACGATAAGTATCACTTTAAAAATTTTAAAAATTTATTTGAATACAAAATTGATAGTTTTCATATGAAACTCTTTTATGTTGTTAGTGGGCATCTAAAAAAATATGTTTAATGTAAAAAAAAAATCGAGTAGAGTTCTCAATTAAAAAAATAGTTTTCTGCTATGCTCTGTAATCCGGGAAGGCCGTCTTGGATCATCTGTTAATAATAATAATAATAGTAATAATAATAATAATATAAACTATGGATTTTACCGAAAAATGATGGCGCAATACAGAAAGATATTGGCCCTTAGCTGCCAGTTAAAACTGCTTATTTTATGGAAAAATCTGGTTATTTTATAAATTTTAAATGCAGAATGTTATAATTGATAGTTACAAATAAGGTTTCTTTAGAATTTTTTTTCTTTTTTTTTTTTTAACAGTAAGGTTATTTTTAACAATAAGGTTTCAACAGTAATATGAGCAAGTTCAAATATTTAATTCAGGATGACGTAGTAGGCAAGGTTTTTGTTAAACTATTATGAGGAAAGAAAAGCCATAATTAAAATAATAATATTAATAATAAAAATAGAAAAGATATAATGGTACACTTAAGTGATTGAATACCTCCGTCTTGACACTGCATTAAATCTTATTACATGCAAGTGTGACATATGGAGATGAGACCAGAACCAGAACCCTGAAAATTTTATATTTTTCTCAAATTGAAAAAGGAGAAAAATAATTGCTATCTGTGAAATGAGAATGCAGCCTGAGTTTTTTTTTTTTTTTTTTTAATGTTTAACAATTCATTAAAAATCAGTTTATAAGGGAGTTGAATTTTTATTGTTGGTATATAAGAAGAAATATTTTATCGAATTTTGAAGTCCTTGTTTGGTCAATGTTAGTAACATAAACAAACCATGGGATATCTCTCGTCTACCCTCACTGTCTGTTTGAAGACTTTTTCCATAATTACTGTAAAATAAAACTCATGTTATTTCTTCCATATTTGCTTAAGAATATTTTAAGAGAACAAGAATTGTGACTTTTGCAGATTTCTACCAGTAGTTGGGTAAACTCTAAAAACGACATTTTCAAAACTGAGCAAAAAAATACTCATCTGAATATGTCGCATAGTCAAAATGGCTCCGAATCTAAATTATTTAAGTTTGAAACATGTCTATACTCATTTCTGAAAAAAAATGCACATACTCAAGAATAAAACATCATCTACTCTTATTTGAGTATGTCCATCTTTCAAATATTAGTTTGAACTGACTTCTATGTACTCTTTTTTGAGTATGACCATGTTTCAATATTCTGAGTATTTCTGCTATTTGAGAATTGAAAGTATTGGGTCTTCATATTTGAAACAAAAAGTTTCATTAAAAAAATAAAAACATAGATTTACTTAGATTTGAAAGTGTTTTCTCAGTGTATAAGTCAGAAATTTGCTATTTTAAAGTGGACATGAAAATTACGAAACTTTGTCATGAGAGAGTATTTAGAATTAATTCTTACTTCTATATAAGAAAAGATTTTTAAATGAGAAAATTAATTTTTTAAAGAATTTCGAAATTTTATTAACATTTTTCTACTGTGTACATCGGCCCTGTTGAAATAATAGTTTTTCCGGACTTGAAGTCATCTCTTGTAAAGAGTCAGAAGGTCCATACTGTTTGAGTCAAAATGCCCACACTGCTATCTATTGACAAAAATCTAAATATTTAACTAATTTATTACAGTTAATTTATTACTTTTAAACTAAGTTATTATGAGAAAATCTAGCTGTGAAATGTACTATATTTTTCCAAAAAAAAAAAAAAAAATGTATTGATAGACCAAATTCACTTATTCGAATTGAAACTATTTATAAACATTTTTAAGTTTCCGTACTGAAGTTTGCCTTCCTGGTGAGCTTGCCTTATTTGTAGATTACACATTACAAATCTATTAAAAATTAAAGAAAAATCATGCGTCAAGCTTAGATTATGAAACCCTTTCCAACACATTTAGAATACACTAACAAAAGTTCTCCGTGCAAGAAGATGAAAGATGATATTTGAATAAACAATTTGAATAACGCATAACACATTTGGAAACTCAATTTCACCAAATACCATCTATAGTTGGAAAATAATTCAAATTATTTTGTGAAGCCCTGTATATTATATAGGAAATTGCATATATGCTACACAATACGCTAAAATATAGTTCAATTAGGAAACGCTTAACCCGGTAAACATCCCCGATTAGCAGTATATAGGTTGTGTATAAAGTAAGGAACAATGGTCGATGCAGAATTTTTTTCTTGGAGCCGATTTTGTGAAAAGCAGAATTAATTTTTGTGAAATTTCTCATATTTTTTGTGAAAGTAACAGTTTGTAACGAAAAAGAAAATCCAGTTACTCAAAATCGAACCAAGCATTTATTAATAACTTCTTTAAGTCCTGTGGCTAAAGTTTATTTTATGATGAACATGTTTTTATTTGCAAATTACACATTTTAAAACCAAACAAAATAAAAATAATCAGTGTAGAGTATACGTTAATGGAAAGGCATTTTGTCGAATCGAAAGGCCTTTTACTTACCCATCATACGTAGTATAGGGTAAGTCTTGTAATCGTTTTGAAAATCGAAATTTTTTTTTGACGGATTTACACGTTTCAGACACTGGAGATTCCGAAAAACATATTTTTAGAAAAAAAAAAATTGCCGTCCGTCTGTGTGTGTGTCTGTAAACGCTCTATCTCCCAAAAAAATTGAGAAAAGAGACTTGAACTGTGGTATGTACTTAGTATGTAATAATGGGAAGAAGCCTATTTCATTTCAATAACCTTGATTAACCGGAACTATTTTTTTCGGACTATATATAAAAATATATATATCGAAATATTCGTTCTGATAAAAGGTATATAAAAATTTTCGAAATTGTTTATTTTAAAGTAAATATGAAAGACAATAAAAACAAAAACATAAATTTTGCATAAAAAATGATGTCGATCGGGTAATTAGTTGTCGAGATATTTGTAATCATATTTTCCACACTCTTCGATTTTTCATGACCCTGTATTTCATCCAAATTTCAATTCAAAGATATATTTTAATTGGAAATGAGACGCTTAATCAGATGCAATAAACCGCTAGTTAATAGGATTATTATTTTTGGAGTTATAAGGATGTTTCTTTCAAGCAATTCAGTAATCGAGCCTTTAAAGTTTGTGACGTCATCAAGCCTCGATTTTATTTGAATTGCAATGCATTTTATAAGTAGTTTACGCATTTTTTATTTTAATATTTTACTTTATGCATATCTAGGATGGGTAAGTATTACGGTGGCCCCCAACGACTAGTTTTATTAAGAGGAATTTTGTAAAAGGGCCTAATTTATTAAAAATAATTTTGTGAAGCACCCTGTTTTATGAAATGGATTTTTGTGAAGAGGATCTAAATAGGCCCCATTTTATTTTTTTTTTTATTGAACCATGAAATAGAAATTATATTTCGTTTACAGGGATGCACAAAGGAATTCTATTACATTATGATCTACGGGTAAAAACTTTTGCAACAAATTTAATGGTGTTACACTATTTCAATGAAATTTATATACATTACTGAGGTGCATTACCAACATCTACGTCTATAGAATAAATACTAAAAATATTGTATTAGTAAGATAGACAAATGTAATTTTTAATGTAATTAAAAAACATGGATCAATGCAGGGTTGTTTTATTAGGGGGGGGGGGGGGGCATTTTGTAAAAATTAACATTAGGTTATTTTTGTGAAATTTATTATATTTTTGCGAAACATAACATTTTGTAAAGAAAGTTGAAATCCAGTTACTCAAATTTGAAACAAGCATTTATTAACAAAAACTTTTTTTAATCAATTTGCGGAAGTTTTACTCTCTAGTGATCTTGTTTGTTCACAAATTAAACATTTTAAAAGTCACAAAATAATAATTTAAAAAAAATAGTAAGTTTTTATGGAATAGAATTTTGTGAAAGGGCCTGTTTTATTAAAAGGAATTTTGTTAGGGGGGAGGGGCTGTTTTATTATAAAGAATTTTGTGAAGGACCCATTTTATCAAATTGATTTTTGTCAAGGAAATTATTTTATTAAAATGATTTTTGTGAAGGGTGTTGTTTTGATGGAAATAATTTACGATATTTCGTTCGCATTTCAATATTTTGAAATGATTTTTTTTTTGGATTGAATAGCTGAGGTCAATCCCTATGCTTCTTTGTACTTTTTCGATTTTGGTTGCAGTTATTTTTATTGGGGATACTTTTACTTTCGAAACCAGTTCCGAAAGTGAATTCTTAATTTTAAAAAAAACTTGTTTTCAAAATAGAAAAAGTACAAAAGAGCGTGCATAAGAGACCTCAGCTATACAATGCAAAAAAAAAAAAAAAAAAAAAAAAAAAAAATCATTTCAAAATATTTAAATGCGAACGAGGTATCGTAAATTATTTCCGCCGTAGATTAACATTAGCGAGTGGGTGTTTTCGATTGAGTGAATTAACCTCTTAAGGGGCAGTGACCGATTTCAGACGTCTTGTCAAATATCTACTGAAATTCGTGAGGAAATGCCCTTGAACCTTGAGGATGTAAAGAACATATTTGACTTCATGTTTTTCAGTGAAGGTTTATTCCCGAGGACAATTAGCGGGGGCAAGGAGGGGGGGTATGCAATACTAATTTTAATAATAAAATAATATTTTCGATCACCCAAGTAGCAGAAAATGCTAAAAATGGAGGGGGGATAAAGGACAAAATTTGCACTCTTCGACGAGTAATACTGAAGATTTGGCGATTGACTTTATTGCCATCACTGGCCAAACATAATAGCCACACTCGCCAATTGCGACGATTGAAAGGAAAAAGATTTTTTTCCCACTGTCGCTCGACGAATTTCGAAACCATTTGACAAATTTCGCGATTTTTCCCCCGAAATCATTTGAAGAATTGTGATTTTTTTTCTCGAAGCCATTTGACGATATTCACAATATTTTTTACCTGAGACAATTTGACGATATTTGAAATTTTGATGAATTTCGCGATTTTTCCGCTATTGATTGACGAATTTCACGATTTATCGATTTTGACGAATTGCGCACTTTCTTTCCGCTGACGTTCGATGAATTGCACACTTTTTTCTGTAGTCGTTCGACGAATTTCGCAATTATGTTCCGTGATTGTTAGACGAATTTCGCGATTTTTCTTCAGAGATAATTTGACGGATTTCGCGATTTTTTTCCCGAGTATATTTGAAAAATGTCTCACGACAGTTTGACGAATGTTATTTTTTCCTACAATAAATTTGCGAAATTCACTATATTTTTCGCGATCGATTGACAAAATCTGCTATTTATTTCCGCGATTTCTTTACAAAACTAGATTTCTTCTTTTGCTGTCATTTGACAAGTTTCGTGATTTTTCAAAATTCAAATTGTTTTCTTTTTTATTATTGTTACAGCATGCAGAGTTTTCAACCGAGTTTAACACCGCTTTCCAAAAACTTGACAAATTTTTTTTAGAAATAGTATAGTGCAATTAAAATATTGAAATTTTATAACATATGGGTATTTATATGAAATACATTTTAACTGCGCATGCGCGAACTACAGCAAAGATGCTTTGTCATGATTTGGTGTTCAATGCTATAGAGCAACTCACATAAGAGACCAGTCAAATATCGTGAAAACTCAAAGAGATACAGGGAATAGAGTAAGCTAATTGATAAATTGCAAAGGAAGTCCCATAAATTCCTATTTCAATTGCAGTATATTATTTTCTAAATTCTTTGTCAAGTTTTTGGAAAGCGGTGTTAAATTCGGTTTACTGATCTGCGGCCATAAAAAGAAAGAAAAAAAGTTGAATTTTGCACAGAAACGTTAACATTTTCAAGAATATGCGGTGAATCAGGGATTTTTTTTTTTTTTTTTTTTTTTTTTTTTTTTTTGCAGTTTCTGTAGCTATCTTGATTTTTGATTAAATCTTTACTAAATCCAAGGACAGAAATTCTTTGAGTGTATATTCTTTAACGGTACGGTCCTGAGAGATCCTTTCACGAAAATTTTTTTCTGGAAAAATTGACTTTTCATAACATTTTTCCTTCACCAAATTGAAGCTTTCACTATTTTAGTAGTATTTTACGCAGAGCATTAAAAAAATGTCACGAGGGGATTTTGCCAACTGAATGTTATAAATCATAATGGTTATCCATTTATGTGTGCATTTCAAAAGTGTCATTGGAATATGATGTTTAGATTACTTGATAAAGGCGAAAAAATAAAGTATTGCGCACATCTTTCATGGTTAATTTTCGATACAACCTCACATAAGTATCATGCTTGTGTGTTAATTCATTCTCAGGTATATTTTTCAGTGTCATAGTATGTCAATCTCATTAATGAAATTTCATGTTAATAATTATTCAAATTATTTTGTGAAGCCTTTTATATTATCTATGGATTTGCATATATGCGATATAGTAAGCTAAAATGCAGTTCAATTAGAAAACGCATTACACAGATGAAAATTCCCGTTTAGCAGTATATAGATTTTGTACAGAGTAAGTAACAGTGGAACAGTGGCCGATGCAGAATTATTTTCTTGCTGCCTATTTTGTGAAATTTATTATATTTTTTGTGAAAAGTAACCTTACGTCCTTTTGTTAAAGTTTTCCTTTATGATGAACTTATTTTTCTTTGCAAATTACACATTTTAAAACCAAACAAAATAAAAATAATCAGTAAAGAGTACACGTTTATGGAAAGGTATTTTGTCGAATCGAAAGGTCTTCTTTATTATGAGGAATTTTGTGAAAGGGCCCATTTTATTAAAATAACTTTTGTAAAGAGGCCTATTTTATAAAGAAAAATTTTGCAAAGGGCCCTGTTTTATTAAATGGGTTTTTGTGAAGGGGTCCTAAATAGGCCCCAAATTTTTACTAATTCGAACCCTGAAGTAGAAATTATACTTATTTTACAGAGATGCACAAAAGAATTCTATTACAATATGATCTACGGGAAAAAATCATTTGCAGTATATTTTAATGGTGTTGCACTATTTCAATGAAATTAATATACATTACTGAGGCGCATTACACCGTGTTTCTATAGGTTATTGAGTACGTATAATTTATTGTTTGTTTACAGAGACACGCAAAAGAATCTGGTTACTGGGCTGAGTATGTGCCATAACTGTTGGACGTGTGTTTTTACCTGTGATATACGATTTAAAACGTAAATCGTTAGTGTATGAATAAGCGTATAGATCATATACGATCACACACAGGTCTGCACGAAAGAATTCGTACAAATTACCGACTAGGTACAACAATTTCTGTAAATGTGTTTTTACTGCAGTTTATTGTTTATTTATTTATTTATTTATTTATTTAATGTATTAACAAAAATAAAATTTCCTAACAATTTCTTAGGCAAGCTCGAGCTCTGAATCAATATTTCTCGGGCATCAAAAACTGAGCTGTAATTTCTATGAATTTTGGAGAAGGAAACTTTATTTTTAATTGTTTATTTTATTATTATTATATAGAAACATTCTTTAGAGATTAAAAAAAAAAATCTACACTGATTTTTTTTTCCATCGTTTTGGAGTGGGAAATTTAAATATTTATGTTTTTAGAGATTGCAAATAAAACTTTTTTTTTCTGCACTGATTTATATTTTTCTCTCATCTTTTGCAAATTATTGTTATAATATTTCGCACTGAAAAATCATTTCAAATATATTTTACTTTCTTTAGATCTCCGTGGAAAGCAAGAAGAAACATTTGGTGCTTATATAACATACCAAACTCCAGAACACGCTCAATCGTAAGTGACATTTTACAGCATTCTGCTTCTTTATTTTTTCCTTTTCTTTTTGTAAATAAGTATCATTTAATTAAAAAAAATGGGTTACAATTTAAGTAGTTCAAATAATAATCTAAATTTATGTAATAAATTATTGTGATAACATTGAGCAAGAAAATTTTTATTTAACATCTCCCCTTCCCCTACCACCACAACTTTTGTTAAGATGTTGTTTTTGACCATAACCAGAGAAAAAAGTGACCGGAGAAAAAGGGACAGAAAAAAACAAGAGCGGAAAAAAGTGAATCTAAAAAAAGTGACAAGAAATTGCAAAACATTATATTATACAGACTTTATTTTAAAACTTTGAATTTTGAAAAAAAAAAAGGGACACAAAAGTTTTGAACTTTATGATCACCTTTTCCTCATCCGTTTAGGGGGCTCCTAAAACAGTAAAATGCCATTTTATTTTTTAAATAGAATTTAAAGCCTCTAAAATGTTTTGTATTTGGGCATTTTTAAAAAGAATGGTTGCTATAGACCATCTGATATAGCGCCCATCTATCCGTTTTGGTTGAAGGAAGTAACAGCAGAAAGTATCGCAATTCCAGAAAGAAAAATAATAGAAAAATAATAATTCCCAGTCCTTACTTTTTCAAAATTTGACCAAGTTCTTCGATAAAAAAAAAAGACTGAAAACAAGATAAATAAATTATTTAAAAATATATTTCTAAAATAATATTAAAACTTAACAAACTTTATTATTCGGCTAAAAAGCCTGTGGCTTACTTCTGGGCCCCTGACATTGCCGAGTTATGGGGGTGGTTGCTACGGTCCTGAGAGATCCTTTCACGAAAATTTTTTTCTGGAAAAATTGACTTTTCATAACATTTTTCCTTCACCAAATTGAAGCTTTCACTATTTTAGTCATTTAAAAGTAAAGCCTGGACGTCACTTTTACATGTATATTGAAAATAATGTAACGCTGGATGTAATTAGAATAGAAATAAATGTGAATGATTTGGGATCCAATAGTTTTTTTTTTACTCTTTTCTTTTCTTTTTTCTCATTTTTTTTGACAAATGAAATCTTGAGTTATAAGTGCATATTGAGGTACATGCGAGTTTTTTAATATGATGACATTTCTCGGATTGTCGAGAGCAGATATCATATTCAAAACGTCAACGTTCACAGCATTTTCTAAAAAATCCCCTGCCTTTTATTGAAAAATGGAAAAAAAAAAAACTGTTTGACTTTATAGTTTCTAAATAAGAGTATCTGCCAATGTCACGTGTATTGAATTACGCGAACGCAATTGAATTCAGAAATGTGTCCGAAAATAGTCAATTTGGATTCCAATATTGTTGAATGCGATTCCTGTATAGGCAAGTGGGGCATTTGCCCAGAGCTCCCATATTTTAGTGTCCAAAAATGCATTAACTATATTATTATTTTCTTTTCTGAAACCATGTTTGTTAGCCAAATGATAGATTAAATCTTGAAAGTCTAATTTTTTTGCCCTCCTATCTCACATAAACTTCAATGTGTTCAGAATTTGTAATAACACTGTTGGATAAATATGATCAATGTAATACTTTTATGTCTCCCCCCTCACTAGTTTTACAATGTAATAAAATCATCGCTATTATTTCAGTGAAATGAATTATATCGTCTGTTATGAGCATGCCTTTTCTTTTTTAGCTCACAGGCTATCAAAGCCTGAGAGCTAATGTGTCCGCCGGCTCTGTATGTATACGTATGTATGTACGTAACGCGATAACTCTTGATAGAAATAACCGTTTTGCTTCAAATTTTGTTTATAGGCTCATTGTGATAAGGCGCTTTCGTAATTAGTTTTGGGGGTTCATTGGTTATGTATAAAGGGGAGAACGGGGGGCTAACCGTCTTAATTTAGATAAATGGGTTTTTCATGCAGAATTATCCGATTTTCTTCAAATTTTGTATATAGGTTCATTGTAATAAATCACTTCCCTCATTAGTTTTGGAGGGTCATTGGTTAAGTATAAGAGAGGGAACGGGCGGTTGATCCCACCCACTTAATATATTGTCGATTTCTTTATTTTTCGAAGGCTCATTTCAAATTCTTTGAAATAAGAGTATAATATATATCACATATAGTCACCTATATCACCACCACCGTATCTCCTATAGTCGTCGTCTAATCCGTCCGCCCGTCCGTCTGTCCGCATATAACAGAGCAAAAACCAGCCAACCAAATGGTTTGAAATTTAAGATATATTATCTTTGCAGAATTTTGTAAAGACATTTCAAATGTCATGAAAATCGAATCAAAACTTTAGAAGATATTAATTAAAATATTTATTAAGAAATTTGAATTTAAAAAATAAAATCGGTGCTTTCTTGTTATAAGAGCTTCCGTGGTTTATCGTCAAGCGACCGAGATACTTATTTTATTACAGGAATTAATCTGCAGACGATACAATTAATTTCACAAAATAAAAAATCATCAAGATCTGAATATCTATATAACTAGCTATAGTACGAACGCACCACGTTTGTCACGTTTTACATACAATTTCCAACTTGTTTTTTACTGCTTTGACAGAAAAATGCTCAATGGAAGCCACAATTGGGTAGGCTTACAATGTAATTATATCCCCAGGTTCCAATAATAAAACTGTCATCAGATCCACCGCTCCCTGACGGACTCTGTCGGATGTCCTTTGACATCCCGAGAAAGTAATAAAAGATCCGACATACCGCATCAAAAGAACGGATACCTACGGATACGCACTGTTTACAACTTAAAAATGCAGTTCCAGATGAGATCTCAAAATATATATTTTGGAGCAGGAGTAATTTTTTGTATATTTATATATTAGTAATCAATTTGGGGCAATTTATATGATTGATTATTTATTGTCACTAACTAGAGAGCAATAAAAAGTGTAGAATTTTTTTATATAAAAATAAAACTTAAAAAATATTTTGAACTTCTTTGTATACTGGGGTGAAAAGGAAGGAGAAGTATAAGTTTGGGTTAATGAGAGAATGAGTATATTAGATGGTTATTTATTTATTTCTATTAGTGAGAGCGAGTGTTGCAGATTATTATTTTTTTTAAATAAAGAGTTTTAAAGATTTGAATATGTGTGCTGGGGGCGGGGGGATAATATATTATTATTATTTATTGTTACTAAAGACCATTAAATAGGGCAGACGATTTTATTAATAAAAAGCAAAAATTAAAAAATATTTAAATGTTGTTGGAAAGGAGGGGAAAGCGTAAATTTGGGAGGTTAGGAAGGTAATTTAGTTGATTATTTATTTATTTTTGCCGAAACGTCAGTTGAGGCTCACTGTGGAGACCCGAAAAGTTTTTGGTTTCTGTCTGTCTGTCTGTTTGTCTGTCTGTCTGTTCCGCGATAACTGCCGTAAAAATGATCCGATTAGTTTGATTTTTGGTAGGTATATTGGTGAGATACCCGGAATTAGCTGTATAGTTTTTAGTTACATTTGGTTCATTCGTTCGAAAAATATAGAACATTTCTTTTTTGATCATAATGCTTTCCTATGGGATTTCAGACGATTTTGAAATTTTTCAGTCGTTGAAAATAAAATGTCGCATTTGATTAATGTATTTAAACGGTAAGTTATGAAGGCTAAAATTCATCAAGTCGGGTGTTAAATTATTCAAATTAATTTGAAATTTTGTTTATACATTCGTCAGATTTTTTAAATTAGGTGTATAATTTTTGGTGCAATTTTATACATCTGTTCTAATAATATAATACTTTTATTTTATCATTTTTTGCAAATATTAAAAATGCATTCATTTTTATTTTCCTTTTCAATTTAACCGTAACCTAGCAACCATGTTTAAAGAATATCAAAATGATAAAATTCAAGTAACTCAGACGATTTTGCTACAATATTTTATTCGCAAAATAAAATATTATTGGGTGATTTTATATTTTATTGAAATAAATGAGAATTTATTTTGGTACAAGTTACCTTTTAACTACTATAGAATGATAGCCGAAATATTTTTATATGAGATATTATTAATTTTCTGGAAGAGATGCGGATTTTTCGTGGTTGAAAATTAGTATTATTTTAAAAATATAATGTAATATCTCATACAACGAGGTAGTTAATCTAAAGAAATTAGCGTAGTAAAACGAATCCATACAGCCTGAAATAGCACAATTATTGGTAACTGAGATCATAAAAAGTTATCACAAAAAATACTTTATAGCGCCAAATCAAGATTGCTATTTAGTGAATTGGCAGTGGGCACGATTATGAAGGATTACACAATAAAAGTTTTCAGGTTTAAAAGTTTCCAAATAATCCTATTTTGGGGAGATTTTAGTATGCTATTGCCATCGAATTAAATCAGGATGTACTAAGGTCAAATAAATATTGTACAATGGCCATCAAAACTGTTTTTCCGAAACAAAAATTGTAATAATACTAGATTTCTGAAATAGATAAGTGAATATATAGTAGATTCAGTTTACATTTCCATAAGTTGATTTTGTACACGAGATATTATTCAACTTATCTATCAGATGCGAGTGCTTCGTGGTTGGAAGGTAAGTAAATATTGCTATTTAGGTATTATATGAAATTATTTTCGAAATTTTTGCTTTTCATAATAAAACCAATGTGTAGAACGAAATCCAATATGTACTAGAATCATTCACACAAACAATAGGAAACCACAAATATAAATTTAATAAGATTACGGGGGGTTCAGGGGGCAGAGCCCCCCTGAAGAAATGTATTTTTTTACCTAAAAAATAAAATAAGAAGTTCATAAGAATCTCAGAATATTATTGCATAAACCGTGTTTAATTTAATGTTCCTAATTTCTGAAACCTTCGAATTATTTTATATGCGTATAAATATACATGTAATAATTTAAAAAATTTAATTTGCGTATTATAAGATGTTAAATATTATGAGAAATGAGATTAAAAAACATTGACTTTCATATAGCTGACGTTGAGGCTCCTGATCTGTAGATTTACTAGTTATTAGTAAGAAACGAATGTGGCAGACTAGCAGATTATATTTAAAAAATGACATTTGAATCTCTGTATGCTGTATAGAGGGGAGCAAAAAGGGAGAAATGTTGTTGGGAGTAAGCGTTAATTTGGAAGGTTTGTGTGCGTATGTGTATGGAAGGTGGGGGTAATTAGGATGATTACTAATTTATTTTTATCAGTCAGTCTTGAATGTTGCAGATAATTATTTTGAAATAAACTTTTAAAGCAGAGTTGGCAAGTTTTTGACGCATGACGGTTTTTACCGGTTTTAACCATGGTTTTTACCGTCATGTCAAAAACCTCCTTGTCAAAAATGTCAAAAACTGTCAAAAACCCATTTTTTTAGTAGTTTGTTTTTACATTTTTTTTTCATTCTATCTTTAATATTAAGTTGTTTTACATGAAATATTCAGTATCAGAAAGACTCTAAAGTATATTTATACATCCAAGAAAAACAAAAAAGAATTGCATTAGAATAATACGTGTTACATCTCTGTTAAAAGATCTCTACAATAATCTTAAGCTATTTGGCATAGTCTAAAAAAATTAGATTTTTTGAAGAAATCCTGTAACCTATAAGTATTAGATTAAACAATGTGTATAATTTCGGTACAATTTATTACATTGTTGAAAACAAAACTTTAAGATTCTACTTATTGAAGTGCAAATGAAAATCACCGTAATTGCATTTATGAAATATATAAGATATGCATTTTAAAATATTATCTAAGAATATTCAAATTTATTCACTGCCAGTCTAAGCTTAACATCTATTTTCATACAATGTAACAACAATTTTGCATCTCTAAAATAATTTTAATGCACTTTATTAAAAATGTATATTGAATGTTATTTAATAATTATAATGACCTTTTATTATCATTTAATATTAATGTTAATTGGAGTTAGTAGAATCTATATTGGTGAAGATTATGACAAATATTGTTCTTTTTTTTACTCTTGTATTTTTAAATCTTTCCCATATTAGGAAATGATCTTCTTTTAAATAAATTTAAAAAATGTAACTGTAAATAATAATAATAACAAGAAGGTAAAATCAATCTAGAAATGTATTGTATGCTACACTTGCACCATAAATTGGAGGACAATTGAAAATGATAGGTTTTTGACGGAATAAACCGGTAAAAACACGGTTTTTACCACTGTCATGTCAAAAACCAGTTTTTGACGTCAAAAACCCAACCCTGTTTTAAAGATTTTAATCTGCATGCTAGAGGAAGGAGTTCAAAGGTAAAAGAAGAAATTTTTGGGGATAGGGGTATAATTTATATGATTGATTACTTCTTGTTACTAAAAGCAAGAAATACGACAGAAGATTTTTTATATAAAAATGAAGATTTAAATATTTTTTAACTACTTTCCAATGAGGGATGGTGTGAGGAGTGCAAAGAAGAAGGAAGCGTATAGTTGGGAGGTTAGGGGGTATTTAAGATGATTATTTATTTATTGTTATTAGTGAGCAACAAATGTTGCAAACTATTTTTTTAAATAAAAATTTTAGAGGGGTTTTTTTCTGCTATTTTTCCTCAGTAAATAAACTTTTTATACAGTAAGATTTAACATTTTTTTTTTTTTAATACAGTGAGCTCTCATATATACGACTTTCAGGGGACCGTAGAAAAAAGTTGTATAACTGAGAGAGTCGTATAAGTGAGAGAGCTTCTTATTACACAAGTTTCAAGCTTTATATGGATTAATTATTTTGCTTATATTAAAAACGATAAGTTTTGAGTACTAAGAACAGATTTTAACACAATTTATAAAATGATATAAAAAAATAAAACAAAATATATTTTAAAAAGTTCACAAAATAGTTCACTCACCACGATGTTTATTTTGAAGATTAACAGTTCAGATTTTCTCAAAAAATGAAGTGATATTAATTTGTCTCTGTCGTCGACAAAAAGAGAAAATGTCATCTTCTAAGTCTAATGAAACTTTTAAGCTATTTTGGTAATAATAATTTTGGTGGACATAATTCTTTAATGTATTTAAAGCGGCACTTGCTTCTGAAAAATTTACAACAGCAGGAACATGTTCTCATCTTTGAGATCATCAAAAATTTCTCATTAAAGGATTTTCATACGTCACTCAAAATCGGCTTCATTTGTTGACCTAGCATTTTGGTCTTGTGAAAAACCACATTTCCTAAAACAATTCTTAACTGTCTGCGATGTCACATTTTTCCATGCAGATGCTGTAAGATGCATAGCATCTAAAATGAAAATTGTTTTAGCTTTCATTTTGTTTTCCCGATCAAAAATAAAACGACAAATCAAATTCCTTCTGTAGTTTACTTAATATCCATTATAATCCATAAATCTAATAGCTTTAATCTGTTTATAGAATTTGCTGGCAAAATCGAGCTTTAATTCGTTGAAGAAATGGTAGACCTTTTATATCTGGATGTGATGAACATTAATCCAGGAAAGTGCATTTTGCAATAACTCTGATTTCTGACTCAGTACTGTATAGAGACGTGATTTTAGCATTATTTCCCATAAAGTGTGGACGGGACCAAGAGAATTCGGCGTATAACCGAGAGAATCGTATAACTGAGAGTCGTATAAGTGAGAGATCACTGTATGTGAAATAGAAAAAATCTCTTCAAAAACAAACATTTTGTACATTATTTCCATATCTTATTGAAAAGTTTTTCTTTTCTTTTCCTTCGTTTGCGTTTGGGGTGAGAGGGGATAGTTGAATGTGAATGAAAATCATGACTATGAACTCGTTTCATTGGTCTTTAAATGTTACTCTTTTGATCAATAACCATAGAAAAGTAATGATATCTGTACGAAAACCCTTAAAATATTTGCTATTTATGACGCAGCACTGTACCTTATGGATGTAAGAAATTTAAATCTGGATCTTAAAAATAATTATATCAAATTTTGAGTGATGATATGTTATTTTTTTTTTCATCCTTTTCTTTCGTTCTTTTTTTTTTATGTTCAGAGATACGAACATTATTTTAAACATTAAAATATATATACGATTTATTCATTGATGCTTTTTCATTCACATCTCTTATAAATTCAAAATAGGTGTTTTAAAAGGAATTATATCAAAATTCCAGTAACGTCTTGATGTGACTTTAAAATGTTTGTTTTAAAATGGAATTATAATTATTTTTGGTTTCTCTTCTAAAGTATATTTACACATTCAAACAATACTTTTAATTTTCCAATACACTGTTAAATCACACTTTCACTGAGCCTATACTATGCATTGAAATGTATTTATTTCAATAAAATGATTCATCTCTAACGTCACGCTATCCAAAATTGTAAGTAAAATTACGTAAATGTTTACTTTCCTATAGTATCCAAACTAAGTTAAATGTGTGTAAATGGATAGTATGACGCACAGTAAACATTTATAAAAATTTTACTTACGATTTTGACTCAATTGATAAACGAATTTATTGAAATAAATGCATTTCAATGCATAGTATAGGCTTAGTGAAAGTGTGATATATTTACAAGCTTATTAGAAAATTAAAATTATCGTTTGAATGTGTTAATATACTTTAAAAGACAAACGAAAAATAATTTTAATGGAATTTTAAAACAAACCTTTTAAAATCACATCAAGGTGTTACTTGAATTTTAATATAATTTCTTTTGAAACCCATATTTTGAATTTATGAGATGTGTGAAAGCATCAGTGAATGCGTTTTATATAGCTTTTAATGTTGAAAATAATGTTTGCACCTGTGAATATAATTAGAAAATAATAATAATAATAATGAAATAAAAAAATAACAGCGTAGCGTCACTCAAAATTTGGCACGATTATTTTAAAGCCCCGTGTTTAAAATTCTTAGAGCCATAAAGGTAAGTGCTGCGTCACAAACTTTTAACCCGTTAAGGTCGTGGTTCTCAAATGACCTGCTGAACAACGTGAAACATTCTGACACAATTTCTGACTCATTTTTAAATGCAAAGGCATAAGATTGGCAGGTCTCACTATTGAAGCGATTCGGAATCGAAATGAGTTTTTTACTTTTTGATAAATAATTCACTTATCAGGTTAGCGATTCGTGTCACGTGACACATGTTTTATTGCCTTTCTCGGGCTGCCGCGTGGGGAATTTGGCTACGCCGACTGTGACAGTATTTTCTGATAGATCTTCTTCCTTTAAAAAAAAATAAAAAAATAAAAAAATAGAAAACTTATTTCGATTACATAGTTTCTAAATAAGAACACCTGCCAATTTCATGTGTTTCCGAACAAAAATGAATTTAAAAATGTGTCAAAAGGTAGCCACTTTGGATTTAAGAACAGCTTTAAGGTTTTTGTACTCATTGTTATTTACATTTAGGGTATTATTTAGAGGCATTATGATTGTCCAATCTATTGAATTCAGCATCATAAAATACATGAAGAAGTATAATTTCATCATATTCGGTTGAAATAAAGTAAAGGAGAATTCTACATTTGAATATCAAAAACAAAAAATAAATAAATAAATAAAATAAAATAAAAATAAAATAGTCCCACCGCAAAGTCAATTTTTCAATGCAGGGTAATAAAAATGCCATAAAATGAATAAAATAAGTCACTATTAATATGAGTGTTTTAAGTTTAGGTTATTATTTAGAGGCTTCATGATTGTCCAAACTATTGAATTCAGCATCATAAAATAAATGAATAAAACACAATTTCATGATATTTGTTTGAAATAAGAGAATGCTGAATTCTGCATTTTGAACAAAACTTAAGGCAGATTTGAAAGTCAGCAAAGGCAGACTTCATAATAAAAATGATTTATTGAATTCAGCATCATAAAATAAATTAACATAAATAATATCATTTGCCTTTTAATAAGAGAAATATCTCAATCTTAACATGGATGTTTACGTTTAGCTTATTATTTAGAGGCATCAAGATTGGCCAAACTAGTGAATTCAGCATCATAAAATAAATGAAGAAAAATATAATTTCATGAAATTAGTCTGAAGAGAGAAAACAGGATGTTGCATTCGGCATTTTTATAGAAAAACAAGAACTTGAGTTTAATTATCAGTCAGAACTCAAAATCAATTTTTAATGCAGGAGTCCTTCCAGACTTTTCAAACGGAGTCCTGTTTTGCGAAATTGCGAAATCACTTTTATTTGTGAAAAACCTAGTTATAATTGTGGGAACTTTAAATTTTTACTATATTCCAATTCCTGTTTGTATTTTTTTAAGATCCCTTATTCATATAAAAGCTAGGTAATAGGTTATTAAGCAACTTCAGCTGTTTTGTGTGTGGTCAGATTTCATTTTTAAAGATTAATTTTCAGAAAGATTCAGTCTGAGGATGGAAAAATTGAGGGGGTCGGGGCAAGAAAGTGCCAAGACACATTTTTGGTGAAATAAATCTAACACTGTAATCTATTGCTTAATATTGTAAATTATAATATCCAATCCAACATATAATTTGTTTCTAATGTCACTTGGTGGCAGCCTATGTGACAGGTGTTTTTGCCCCAGATGTTTATGCTCCCAATAAAAATAGCTAATTTACAAAATAAGTAATGCTGTATCAGGGGTCGATGCAGGTTTTTTTTTATCTTGGGGGCCATTTTGTAAAATGTAAAGATTATTTTTGTGAAAAAGAACATTTTGTAACAAAGGATGAAAACTAGTTAATCAAATTCGAGCCAAGCATTTATAAACAAACTTTTTTAATTCATTTTGCTCAATTTTTCCTCTCTGGTGATATTGTTTGTTTATAAATTACACATTTTAAAACATCACAAAATAATAAATAGTAAGTTTTTATGGAATAGAATTTTGTGAATGGGCCCATTTTATCAAATTGATTTTTGTGAAGGAGCCCATTTTATCAAATTGATTTTTGTGAAGGAGCCCATTTTATCAAACTGATTTTTGTGAAGGGGCCCATTTTACTTAATAGATTTTTGTGAAGGGACCCTAAATAGGCCCCAAATTTTTCCTAGATAGACCCCTGCATATTGTTACTCAGAGTATCTCAAATGTCACTAAGGCATTGGCGAAAAAATTTTACGGTATATATCTTGACTTGCTTATGTGATCAAATTTTCAAATTTAAATATCTTAGAAGTTCAAAAGTGTGGCTTGGCACTCTCTTGTCCCGACGCCTTCAATTGTATGAATCATTTATTTTAAAGTCAAAGAATTTTGTGAAGGGTCCTGTTTTAAGGTAAAAAATATAATGAAGTGTAATCTTGAAAAGTGAAATATTCTGAAAGGTGTCCTGTTAAAAGGGAAGGAGGGGGGATTGTGAATGGTCCTTTTTTAAGATGGGAAATAATGTGAAAAACCTAAAGCTTCGCTAAACAGACATCAGCAATGTTAAATCTGTGGCCATAAAATGCATTTGTATTTTTCAAAATTTTCAACTTCTGTTTTTTGTATTCTCTTCTTGTATGACATTTTAACTTAATATTTGACATTTCCAACTTAAATAACAAAAGTTCTAAAGTATATACTTAAGTATATTTTAATTGCTAAAATTTTGTTAACTTTGTTCGTTTGTTCTTCTTTACTATTTTAACACTTAAAATGCAAAACTAAGTATATAGGGCGCCCTTTCTTATCATTGACTGACAGCCGAATCCCAAACCGTTAGTTTTGAAGTATAACTACAAAAATGTTCAAAATGTTGTTTTTTATCATATGAATACCAATTTACGGCAAAATAGTTACTTTTAGGTTTCTTTTCATATCTCTATTCGTCCCGCTACGTTGTCTGTCCGTCACAGAGCCGGTTCTCAGAAACTATTTAACTTACAGTCATGAAATTTTGTGTACTTATAGCTGAATAGCTACTATGAAGCTGAAAATCATAAAATAAAAAAAAAAATCGTATTATTTTAATAAAGAGAGATACAAAACAAAAAACAAACAGCCTTTTTGTATTAAATATAAACTTTTTTCGTTATAGCAGTTGCCAACAATTAAAAATCCACAATAAATAATTTTCTATTGAAATATTTCCCCGTGAAACATGAAAATGAAATAAAAAGTTTCAGCAATTGATAAAATATTAATATGACTAAGCTAGTTTATTTTTGAAAAATTAAAGATTTTTAGGTGCGTTCGTAATTATATAAATACGTAGCACTTATAGTCGTCGTCTGGTCTGTCCGTCCGTCTGTCTGCCATTTCAAATTTCATGAATCCAAACTTAAAAAGATATTAATAAAATTATTTATTAAGTAATTTGAATTTTTTATTGGTACTTCTTTGTTATAGCAACTTCTGGGGATTAATCGTCAAGCGACCGAGATGTATCATTCTATTAAATCCTATAATACGTAATTAATTCAATTATATCACACGATAGGTACTGATACTAGCTTGCCATGGTGATTACATCCTATTTAAAATGGAGTCATGTTATTTCCGTATTACTGAATTTAGAAACTGAGTTTGTATACTAAAATTGTTTAATTATAGCAATCCTATAATCTACCGACAGTTTTTGGATAGATGTTTCCGGAGAAATATGTATTAAATGGAAAAAAGAGTCTAAATATGGATTTCAAGTTCTGAAATTTTCAATGGCAGGCTTATGTTTCCCATTGGAATTTTCAGTAAATGTCAACAAATGATAAAATGTTGGCAACTTAAAATGTACTTATTTTATTACGGAAATTAATCATATCATAATAACAGACGATATAATTCATTTAACTGAAACTAGTTATAGTACGAACGCACCTCATTTGTCACGTTTGACGTACAATTTCCGACTTGTTTTATTAGCGAGACATTTTGCTTTATACTATCTTTAGAAGAAAAAAGTAATGGATTCATGAAAATTTTCGACTTCCGGTTTTCAAAAGATTTATGCGTTTTAGAAGGTCCTGAACACGATTTGACTGTTTTTAGAAAATGCCTGTCTGTGACTTTGTCTGTCTGTCTGTAACTGACAAAAATTTTTGGGCGCTCTATCTCAAGAACTAATGCACCAAATTTAATAAAACTTTATATTCAGTTAGTCCTTGTTATAGATTGGTGCTGATTAGTTTTTGGTGAAAATCGCCTGACAGGAATATGCTGCATTTTTAGCAATTTGCGCAATAGCTCTATCTCAAGAACTAATGCCTTTATTTTCAGCAAACTTAAGATTCAGTTATAACCTTGACATAAATAGTACGCAGTTTCACCAAAAACTAATCAGCACGAATCTATATCAGGGACTAACTCAATATAAAGTTTTATTAAATTTGGTGCATTAGCTCTTGAGATAGAGCGCCCTCAAAATTTTTGTCACATACAGACAGACAGACAAAGTCACTTTGGGGCAGATATCCCAACAGGTGGCGCTGCGATACCACTTTTTTGATTATTTTTGATTATTTGGAATTTCATTCAACTGCAGATTCTGTGAGATCTTAACACAAATAGGTACTGATTACGTTTTGGTGTAAATAGCCCAACAGGTGGCGCTGCTATGATACTTTTTTATACTTGGTATTGTGTCTTAATTCTATATTCATTTATTTTTTCTTTCCAGAATCTGAAAACATGGCAATGTCGTGCTATCCCGGTCGCACTCTTCAGGAGGACGAAATATCAAAACAACACTGGAGTTTAGAAGAGGTACTTCTGAAGGGAACTGTGCACTTCGAATCACATAACAGGAGATGGAAGTTTCTAAACTTCAAGTGCTGCAAATCAATTGATGTCATCATTACGTGCATGTGCTTTTCCAAGGAAGAGTGGGAAGTACGAGTTGGCATCGAAGACAAAATTGGAAATGAAATTGCAACTTCAGAAGCCAAAAAGAGCAAGGAAGGAAACACATTTAAAGTGTTGGACCTCATTAAAGAGTCACAGATTCCGCGGGAAACTACGGGAATGCTGTTCTTTGTTGAAATTGCAAGAAAAGAAGAGGAATTAACACGGATTATAAAAGAAGGTAAGTTATTCTGTCCTTTGTCAAAGTTCGAACTAGGTAAAAAAATTTCAAAACCTGTTATTACGTAGGATTTGCAAGGCGACAACGTTTGTCCGGAATGACGTCATTCATTCTGATCTCAATATTAGGCCTGTATCGCAAGTTATTAAAGAACTTTGCACAGAATTTCCACATAGATCGACTTTTGATACACAACGAATCACTAATTCAAATACAACATTTGCTAAATGGTACATACATTAAAATCGTGAATTTACAACACAATTAAACATCAACGTTTCATTCCGCTTCTTCGAACGTCATCAGGATGTTACAAACAACGAATCACTGCTGATCATTCAAAATTACACTGTACTTAGCAGTAGAGGGGAGAAGAGACCGCTTACCATCTTGATTAGAGATGACGGCTTTGCTCCGCTTCCAAAAGTAGGAGGAGAGAGTCACCTTAAACGCTTTGTTGTGCTATTCCAAATTGAAAATTTTATGCTAACGGCATTGTTTTCCATTTTTGGCATAAGTACACCAAATCTTTCAATTGACGTTTTCCTGCCTCGTTTTTAGCATAAGATTCCATCAACTTTCCTACTTAGCTCTTTTATTATTGACAAGGAAGAAAAGTATTATTTTTTGCTTATTAAATGTAATTGCACTATAATTTAACCTTACATCGTATAATAACTAATTGTTTTGCATCGTATATTAATTAATTGTTTTTTATATGTGTCTTTTCATATGTCATCTTTTAAACTTTGAAATCAAACAAGAAAAAGGGTGGTAATCGGATAATTGAAGTTCGGATCATCGGTGATTTACTGTGAATAAATTATTTTCTTTACGTACGTTATAAAAGCAAATTTTTGCAAAAGAAAAAATTCTGGGTGCCATTTGAATTTTTGGGATTTAAAATAAGTGGTACATTGTATGTCACCGCCCTTCAGTTGCTTTAGAAAAATAACAGGATGGTAAGGAATTTTTTTCAAATAGTCAATATTAATTTCCATTTTTTGTTGATGCTTTAGTTCTTCTTGGACAAATACCAGAGCAAGCCTATGTATATATATATATATAATTATCAAAATCGAAGATTCCTTTCCAAATCTTTCATTAAATATTAATTTCTTTGTTGGAAGTCAGTTAACATAAAACAACAATATATGGAAAAACTTTATCATCCGGCTAGTTTTCGAAAGCATTCAGTTTGACTATATCGTCGATATATTTATGAATTTTCAAGATATTCGACTTTCCGTTTTATATTAGTTGCTCTAAAGAATTTACTTCCAAATCACGAAAAAAAAAATCTTTGGTATAGTTCGTTCATGCGGGGTTAAAAATTATTTCATACAACTGCTGATATTTCATTAAATATTTAATATATTTATATTTTAATTGCACTTTGTCGTTGCTACTATATTTTGTGAAATTTTCTGAAATTGGCGTTAAATTTGGTTGGAAACCTTGCATCCTTAAAAAAACAAAAATTTCTTGATTTATTTTATTTTATTTTATTTTATTTTTTATTATTTTTTTTAGATCGTAATAGCTTCCAAGGGTCGATGCAGGTCTTCTTGGGACCCCTTTTGTGAAAAATAAAAGTTATTTTTGTGAAATTTGTCCCATTTTGTGAAATAAATCATATTTTTGTGAAAAATAACATTTTGTTACGAAAGATGAAATCCAGCTACTCAAATTCAAACCAAGCATTTATTAATAACTTTTTAAAATCCTTCTGGTTTATCCCTAAAGTTTTTCTTTCTGGTGATTCTTACTTTATTACACACTAGCAAGCTACGCCCGCTACGCTGGTCAATTTCTCATAGCGAACTTTTAATCAAACAAAATATTGACATTTCATAATTCACTCTTATATTTTAACAGAATAATAAGGCTACTATAATTTGTGACTCGTGACAATATACACGTCAGGACACGTCGCTCTTATCATTATCTTTTTACCCATGAAGGTTTCTCTATGGTACTCCATTGTGAAATTTGGTAATTTTTGAAATTCAACATTTGAAAAACGGCATAATCATTAGATTTGAAATTTATATCAAGAAAAATACAATTTTTTACCTTTCAAACGCAATTTGTCTAACAATTTTCTGACAAATAATTTTCGAGCTATTATTTTTTACAGTAACTTCAAATGTTTCATTTTCCGAGATTAATCTGTGGCAACAATTAGCGAAAAACCCAGTCGTCAGCAACGCATAGCTTTTTAATAATGAGGCTGTTGGAGCAGGGATTGTCACCATCAATTTGCCACCATCACTTTTGAAATCGGTTCTGTAGTTCCAGAGATTCCATAGAAATTGTAATTTAGAATGATTTTAGAACGCTTTTCGCTCATTTCACCCTTTTAAATTTCGATTTTTTTAAATTATTCTTACAAAGCATTTACATCTCATAAGTAACTACCATGCCAAATTTCAAATTTCTAGCTCCTTCTGTATAAAAAAAAATTGCAATTTTAGAACGTTTTTCTCACCTGCACCCCCCCCCCCTGGGATTAGTGACACCGACATAAAATATAGCCTATGTTGGAGCAGGGGTTGTCACCGTCAATTTGCCACCATCACTTTTGAAATCGGTTCTATAGTTCTAGAGATTGCACAGAAATTGTAATTTAGAATGTTTTTAGTACGCTTTTCCCTCATCTCACTCTTTTAAATTTCGAATGTTTTTAGAATTTGTTCTTAGAGAGTATTTACATCTTATAAGTAACTACCATACCAAATTTGATGTTTCTATCTCCTTCAGTATACAAAAAAAACGAAATTTTAGAACGTTTTTTGCTCCGCCCCCCCCCCTTTTGTTAGTGGCACCGACATAAAATATAGCCTATGTTGGAGCAGGGACTGTCACCATCAATTTGCCTCCATCACTTTTGAAAATGGTTCTGTAGTTCCAGAGATTCCATAGAAATCATAATTTAGAATGTTTTAGAACGCTTTTCCCTCATCTCACCCTTTTAAATTTCGAATGTTTTTAGAATTTGTTCTTAGAGAGCATTTACATCTTATAAGTAACTACCATACCAAATTTGATGTTTCTATCTCCTTCAGTATACAAAAAATCGAAATTTTAGAACGTTTTTAGCTCCTGCACCCCGTTGGGGGTAGTGGCACCGACATAGAATATAGCCTATGTTATGTTACAGCAGGGACTGTCACCATCAATTTGCCACCATCACTTTTGAAAACGGTTCTGTAGTTCCAGAGATTCCATAGAAATTGTAACTTAGAATGTTTTAAGAACGCTTTTCCCTCATGTCACCCCTTTAAATTTTGAATATTTTTAGAATTTTTTCTTAGAGAACATTTACATGTTATAAGTAACTACCATACCAAATTTGATGTTTCTATCTCCTTCAGTATACAAAAAATCGAAATTTTAGAACGTTTTTCGCTCCTGCACCCCCTGGGGTAGTGGCACCGACATAAAAGATAGCCTATGTTGGAGCAGGGATTGTCACCATCAATTTGCTACCATCACTTTTGAATTCACTTCAGTAGTTCCAGAGATTACCCCCTACAAACAAACAAACAAAAAAACAATCTTTACTCCTTTATAATATTAAGTATAGATTGTAAAACCTAACAAAATAAAAATAATTAATGGAGGGTAAGTTTTTATGGAATGGAATTTTGTGAAGGATCCTACTTTATCAAGAGGTATTTTGTGAAGGGGCTGTTTTATTAAGAGGAATTTTGTGAAGGGTCCTTTTTTATTCAATGGTTTTTTGTGAAGGGAAATTTAATAGGCCCCAATTTTTTCCTGGATCAACCCCTGGCTCCTTAAATATACGTGCTATTCATGTTGCACAATAACCACATAATCATGTAGTGAAGCAACAGATCCTTTCATGCATGTTATTTTACAGAGTGATTCCACTTTTTTTTCCTTAACCCTTCTTTGCATGAGTTTTTCTTTTTCAATTGTGTTTTTTTATACATATATTAAATATTAGACACCAGAAATTTTAAGATAGATTTTTAACTTTGTTCAGCAACATAGTTCACGGGAAATTTACTGGATTAATATTTCTATTTAAATAAGTGGTCGCCAAGAATTTGATTTATTTATTAAATGTTAAATAAAAAGTGATGGAAATTTACATCACTATTCATTAAGGGTTAATTTGTTGTCGGTTCCCTAATCGCCCTCGTGATCGAATCCTTGCCGAAAAATCTGAGGTCAAATATGCTCTTTATTTTTCCAAAGTTCTTAAAGAAATCGTCAAGTGTTTCTTTAGATATTCGATAAAATGTCTAAAATGTCAAGTGTCCGGTGATTTTTGTCTACGTGGTGTATGTTTGTAGAACATAAATTAATTCATATATAGGGCTACGCATAAATATGGATATATTGTCTACTATGGGCGATAATTTCTAGAAGCACGGTTTTAATTGTGTTATGCGTTTCTTAGCTGAATTAATACAGGGTTGTAAAAAAAAAAAAAAATCCAGTACATTTCCATTTCATTGGTGAAAATTGCTGCGGGTGACTTTTCAACGGTGTTATGCGTTTTCAAAATCTAATAAAAACGAAGATATACCGGGGGTTATAATATAAGTATCTCTATTTGGAGCTATCTGTAGCTTGAAGGAATAACCGGAATGAAACCAAACTCGGTACACTTACTATTTCAGAAGGGGGAAAAAGAATGGAGCAATAAAAAATAATAGCATATAATCGCCGACAGATGGCGCTTTTGAGTGTGAAATGTAATGTTTAATATTGTGTACCGTGAAGGCGTCGCAAACCTCAATTACTTTACCGCATATCACAACTTGTGCGAAACATCACTCCTGATGTGTTTTATTTCGCAGCTGAGCATATCCTGCACTACTTGGATTTTGTCCTCCAGCACAACGACCATGTGGAACCTGAACATGATCGGCACCACCGTACAAAAGCTTAACCACGTTCACTGTGACATTTTCCAATAAATTAGGTGTGCCATCCGGTTTGACGCCTTAATTTTTTGTTCTTGTATTACACATTACATATCAAACTCAGTAGCGCAATCTGTTGGAGATTATATCAATTATTTTTTTTATTGTTCCATACTTCTTTTTCTTTCTTGAATAGTAAGTGTACCGATTTTGGTTTCATTCGGATCATTCCTTCGAGCTACAGACAGCTCCAAATAGATATACTTATATTATAACCACCCTGTACATTTGATGTTAACTTCAACTTATTATGCAAAAAAAAAAAGAATTCTTTAAAAAACTGAAATGAAAACGAGAAATATGAAAAGAACACTGCCATTGGTTTAATATTTACTCGGGGGTGTCGTCGCGAGCCAGTGTATGTTCTTAATGCTGAGTTTTATAATGCGAAAGCCTAGAAAATTTCATCATCAGGTAGCAAGAGATTATGATAAAAGATTCAAGTACCTATTTAAAGGGAAATGGAAAACATTTTTTTATTGGGAACTTAAATAGTAATGTGTGCATATTCCATACATTTATGGTAAAAAATGAGTACAAGAATAAGTCAATATATTTTGTTTAGTGTGTGGAAAATTAAATTTGTGCGTTAGAAAACTTTACTTGTAAATTATTCTTGTGTTTCATACATAGATAGTTTTAATTATTTTAATTTTTGTTTGCAGACTTACGAAAATTACAATCACAATGCGAGGAATTGCTCTTTAGTGGCGAAAACAGTGATGTAACGATACAAGTCAAAGGAAAGAAGTTTAATTGTCATAAATCAGTTCTTGCTAAGAATTCGCCAGTCTTCGCTGACATGTTTGCAAATATGAAGAAAGATTACGTTTTGGAAAGTGACTGTGTTGAGCCAGATGTATTTCATCAATTTCTACTGTATTTATACACCAGTAGCGGCAAGTATCTAAGTTGGGAAAACTGTACACGTTTATTTTTGCTAGGGGAGGTGTTTGACGTCCATTCTTTAATGGAACTCTGCAAGGCGAAGTGGGAGGAACATCTTCTGAAGGTAACATTCAGCTACGAGCAGTGGATTCTTGATAGAGGAGTACCGGCTGAGAAAGTTTATATTTTCATGGACGCTTTAAGAAAGGATATCAAGATCAAAACGTCGGAAACCATTTTGATAAAAAATCCGTACATTCTCGTGGATATCATTGTAGAATTTGTAGAAAATCATAATTGTAACAAAGTTAAGCCAATCCAAAGAATGTCAAAACCTGATGTTCCGTTTCAATAAAAAAATGAAGAAATTTAATGATTTTTCTTTCCTTTCTTGTGTATGTTACTATCTTAAAGATATAAATATAACATTAATTAGCTTATTTTGTGGATGATCTTATCAGTTTCATACATTTTAAAAACAATACAAGTTGTAATGCTTAATTTGGGAGCAATTTGCATATTTTTCAAATAATGATGAACAGAATATTCAGTATCTATTTGGTGTATTCAGCCATACTGCCGAATTTTTGGTCAGGCTGAATACCAAATTATTCTATCTGCCGAATATCAAAATATACGGCCAAATTGATTGTATTTATTTGTTTTTATTATACTAGTCGCTTCCTAACAGTATATGAATGTAAAATTTTCCTTTTAGTTCCTTCAAAATCTCTGATTTTTAAATATTTTTTTTTAGATATGAGAAAATTTTATTCAGAGAAGATGCCACGAAATTTTAAAGTTTTATTAATTAAACACTTTTTTTTTACATAACCAATCAAATCAAAGATTTTTTTTTTTTTTTTTACTGTACCGTGCTTAAAAAGTAAAAACGGAACCATTATAAGATCTCTCGTCTGTCCCTCTGTCAGAGCCGTTTTTCTCGAAAACTATGAAAAGTGGAAAGATCAAACTTGACAGAGTAACAAAGACTATTGATCCACTTATTTATTGATTATTTTTTAGGAAAAATTCAGATGGCTAATTGAGTTACTTGAAAAAGAATTGTGTGTATCTTGAAGAGTATCGTATGAAAGATCTCGTAAAAGATTCAGATTCAAAGAAGCAGGGAAGCCTACCATATGACCCCTGTTGGCAAGTTTCAAAAAAAGAAAAAAAGGGGGGTAGGTGGAAGGGGATTACATATTTGACAAAGCAGCCTTCATGCGGGCATACTGAAATTATTATATATAATTTTTAAGTACAAATAAGCAATGAAATTTGAGGTAACAATTAAACTTTTGGATTAAAATATTTGAAAAATAAAAGATTAAACATGTCATAACAGAATAAAAATAAACATGTTTTTCCAGAAGCAACAGAATAGAATGCCATTAATTTTTTATGTAAGAATAATATGCTTTATCTATATATAAACTCTTGAGGTACCGACTTTTTAAATATATGTTAAATTAATATTTAACTTCATCTATAAACTCAGATACAAGCAGTATAGATATGAAATAATATGTAGCTCTTTGAGTGCTAGCTTAAGAAATTGCTATTTACAATTTTCAAATGCTAACAGAATTAAACAGGATAAATATATAACTCTTTGAGTACAGACTTAATGTAGGTATGAATATGATATAAATTTCTCTTTGAGTACTAGTTGATAAATGGCTATATTACAGTATTTGAATACTAAGAATAAAAATGAAAATAGTATAGTAGCTCTTTGAATGCACGTTTATAAATATAAATATATTTTATATAATTTATTTTATATTTTATATAAATAAATACATATAATATTTAATATATTATATATAAATATATATAAAAAAAATATAATATTTTATATAATTAATGGATATACAAATTTCGCTTCCAGTGCTGACTGAATTCATGACTACTATATTTACAATTTTTGAATAACTCAAAAATATACTTTTTTAAATTTTATGTATTCCCTTTTCACAGCTATCGACGAAAATATAATGAAAAAAAAACGCCCCCCCCCCATTTCTGAATTTACTAAAAGTAAAATTAGGGGTAGTAGGAGTTTTAAACATTGCAGGAAAACTATATCGATTATCCTAAGTCACATAGTTTTTGAGAAAATTGGATTTTTTCGTTTCTCACAAACTTAACTTTGCGGGTAATCGAGGCGCGCTCGAGGTACTATCTATGGAAAATCATCCAAGGATTGTTGATAATGATTTTCTAAAACATTTATTGATTATTAGCCAATATATTATTTAAAAACCTGTCTAGAAAAACGCGTCACAGGCGTAGGCGGCCTTGTAAATCAGCGACCTCCTTTCGTAATGTGCTTGGCTGCATGCCTAGTATAAGACTTTGTGCAATGTCTTTGTTCTCGGTAGTGCGTAGTTTCATATATCTCTGAACACTCATGGTATATCATTTATATTATTTCTGCTGTAAACATCCCTTTTACCAAGAAAATAGAAAACGCAGAAAGGCAAATGAGATATCATATGAAAGGATTTTGAACAGGCTTCTGACATAGTACACTTACATTTCTTTAAAACATGCTTTTGGATTAAAAATTTGCAGTTAATTGAAAATTAAATGCTCATTGTTTCCATACATGAAATGAAAGGTTTTTCTCAAATCAGTGTTGCCACGAAAATAAAATACCGCATTATTTCGTGCTCAACAATGATTATAAAAAATAATAAATAGTACAATAAAGATAAAGTGGACATTGTTGCCGCACAGTTTCATTTTAAATTTACGATTAAAAAGAAAAATTGAAATTGAAATGCCAAATTTAATTTTTTTTTTCAAAAGAGACGATGTCATACTCTAATGCAGTTAAAATATGATTAATATATTATTATTATTATTATTTTGCCTCTGCTATTTTCGATCAGTTTTTCTTTGATGGAATATTAAATTAAATGATATTATAGCGTGACTAATGTTATTTGCAGATATTTCTAGTCCTTAATTTTACGTTAGAAAATTAAACCTGCCTCTAAAAATATTAGATATCGCTAAAAAATAATAGACTTAAGTGCGAAATCTTCGCACGGGTCTACTGGTCCATGTATAATTTGCTAATATATGTAGCTATTCCCAACCATATGTTATGTATTTTTTTTTACAAAGCCTTACTATTCTTTCAGCAACAATTTTTGTAATATTGCAGTTAGTAATTAATAAATTTAATTTACGGAACCCTTTTTACGTGAGTGAAACTCTATCTTATTTTAGTGTAAAGATTAGTTGTAAATAAGTCTTGTTTATCGAAACGGAAGTATCTGTATTAAATATTATGTAAAATTGTTTTAAATTTTAACTTTTTTATAATATCAATTATCTTAATAGAAAACTGCATGTCATATTTAAAATTTCAAGCCCCGATAATTTCCGAGTAATTATGATTATTGGGCATTTTCTAACCATCTCATTTTAAATATAAATTTTTTAACAAACGTTCTTAACTAGCATATGTGTGTTAAATGTACACAACATATAAAATTTCATGATTTTAGCCGAAACAGAATCAAAGTAATCTGAATTTTAGAATGTTTTTCGCTATTACACCCCTCTTGAAGGTAGTTTGTACAGAGATAAAATATAAGTCTACTTTTAAGCAGATAATGTCATCATTATTATGCGGAGAGAAGATTTGAAATTGGTTTAGTAGTTCCAAAGTAATTGTGATTTTAGAAAGTTTTCCGCTCATTTCACCCTTTTAAATTTAGATTTTTTTTTAAACTGTTTTGTGTGAGCATTTATATCTTAAAATTAACAGCCATGTCGAATATCAAGTTTATAGTCCTAACGTTTTCAAATAAATCATGATTTAGAACGTTTTTATAATTTTTTCCAATCATTTCAGTCTTTTAAATTTCGAATTTTTTAGAAACCATTTTTAGTGAACATTTACATCTTAAGTAACCACTATGCCAAATTTCAAGTTTCTAAGTCCAAACAGTATCTCACACATCCCAATTTTAAAACTTTTTTGTTCTTCTACCCCTTTAAATTTCAATTTTTTCAGAGACCGCTCTCAGCGAGAATTTACATTTTAAAAGTAACATACCAAGGCAAATTTCAAGTTTCTAGCCCCAGCAGTATCACAAAAATCGCAACTTTAGAAAATTTTTTGCTTCTGCACAATCTTGGGAGTAAGGCACCCTCAAATTAAAAAAATAATAATAATAATAAAGATAAAACAGGCAGGAAAACAGAAGCTCATTGGAAAAGCGAAATTACACTTGTGGTAAAATTGGTTTGAAATATGCGTACTGGCATTATGCAGAATCATGCAGAATAAAATGTTATCAATAAAAATTGTGAAAAATAACGTACATATACAGGGTGTACCAAAAAGTCTGAAATGAGCTTTTATTATTTTTATTTTTTCCTTTTAGATACTACCGTAACCAATGTAAACTGCAAAAATCTGCAAAAGAAGGTCGGATTCAAGATTGTGTTGATAAAATAATCCTGCCATTATATTTTAAAAAAGTTACACTTTTTAAATTTTTATACGGCCCCTGCATCCAACAAATGACATATATAAAAAAAAATAACCATGCTCTAAATGGTAAAACAACAAAAATACCATTCTTCTACGCCCAAAACTCACAGAGTTATGCTACATTGAATTGTATACGAATTTAGAACTTTCAGGCGGGATTTTTTATTGCCATTAAGCTCTAAAATTTCATTAAATTCAAAGTGTGATATCCCGGTAAGTTTTGGTCATAGAGGGATGACATTTTTATTGTTTTATTTGTCAGAGATTGGTTAAAAGTTCTATAACTATAACTTATAGCAGGTATATCAAACTCGCAAACCACAGAGGACCAAATTTAGCATTAAATACAAATCCGCGGGCCACATAAAAAAACAAAAAGTATAAGACAGAATAGCAGATTTATTTTATTATCATCGCACAGAATGAAATTTGCGCATACAAATTACAACGTTTAAAAAATGAGAAGAAGTCATGCAAAGTTGCAAGTTACACTAATTAAAAAAAAAAAAAAAAATGTTGATTTTACAGTATAATACTGGCAGCTGGGATGCTAGTATTATACTGTAAAATCAACATTTTTTTTTTCTTTTTGCAGTGCAGTGCAGTGCACGGAAAAAATTAAATCTGTTATTGAAATAATTTAGATGAAATATTTTTTTAAGAAAAAGTCATCAATTTTAATTTTTCAGTACATTGTTAAAAATTTGCAGCAAACTGTCCAGTCATTTGAGCGTTTTTGTACATAACCGTAATTTAACTACATTCTGACCATAAAATGAGCAATAATACGGTCAGAATATAGTTAAATTACGGTTATGTAACCGTTTTCTAAAAAAACGGTCAAATGACTGGACAGTTTGCTGCAAATTTTTAACAGTGTACTTTTATTAACACTTTCCAGTATAGTTAAAAAGTGACAATATAATAAATTATAACACCTTGTAATAATATATTTCTTTTAAATGTTAAAAGGTGTAAATTAACAACATAGTACAAATTAAAAATTATGGAATATGCTCATTTGTTTTTGAAAATGACTCGGAGTGAGTCGAAACATGTAAAACAACCTAATAAAAGTTATATTAATTTGTATTATGTTGTTAATTTACACCTTTTAGCATTTAAAATAAATATAGTTGAAAAGTGTTTCTGAATTCGGTTTGTCTGTTTCCCGTCTATCCGTGCTCTAACTCGCGTAAATACACTCGAATTGCCATGAAAATTGATATACTATGTTATTAATATTTACTGTGGCTTTCTCCGAATTGAAAATGAAGTATGTAGTAGTTATACTTTGTTTACAGGGGCACTCAAAAGAATTTCCTTACATTATGGTCTATGAGGAAAAATCCTTTGCAGTGCATTTGAATGATGTCACTCTATTTCAAATGTATATTGAAATGGATATACAGCGCTGAAGTGCACTACCTGATGCTTACTATCGAATATGTTACGTGTAGCACTTATAATTAGTTTACAGGGAAACTCGAAAGAATTCCGTATTATTATGGTCTATGGGGAAAATTCGTTTCCGTAGCATTTTGACCGTGTAACACTATTACAAAGATAATGAAACTAGATAGTACCCGTCAAGATTTGACTGTAAACAACTTGAAAATTCCCTTAGTAATATGTTTTAGTTTTTAATTAGTTGAATTTAAATTAATTAAGTATCGAAAACTTGATGAAGTCTTATACTGTGTAAGGGATCAACTGTTTATTATTGTCATAAAATGCTAACTCTTATTGATTACAACATTTGCAAGCTTCACTTTTCTTTTTGAAATGATTATTCGCATTTTAATGTTTTAGTATTTTTAAGAAACTTTATTAAATTCTGAACCCCCCCCCCCCCCAACCCCTTTCCAGCAAAGTTTTTGGGGTTAAAGGGTTAAATATTGCAGTCTGTTGCACTATGGCATAATATTATAAATCAATAATTGCTTGATTAATGATAAAATTCCATATTTCTACAGATTAAAATAATTCCCTTTTAAAATATACACTAAAACACTTTTCATTTTGCTTAAAAGACGTCAGCATATCAATATAAACTATATAACAATATATAATGGGAAGCGGTCTGCAGATGGATCTAAGAGCGGTGTTAAAATTAACAGTATAGAGGGCGTCGTACCTTCTATCACATAGTGACTCACACAGTGATTGTTCAGACTCTCATGTTTTTAATTAATTTAATCTCTGGTTTTCATGTACATTGTATTTGTGGATTGTATATATTCTGATGACGATTTGATGAACAAATCGAAACATGTAAATTTTAAATTTTAACATCTTTAATGTTTATATTGATATTGATATGCTGACGTCTTTTAAACAAAATAAAAAGTGTTTTAGTGTATATTTTAAAAGTTAATTCTAATGGACGTATTTTGACTCTCCATTTTATTTGAAATATAATAACAATTGAATAAAATAATTCCGCTAAATAAGTTTCCAAAATATTGATCTTGATTGAAATATTGCAGTTTGTTGCACTATGGCATAATATTATAAATCAATAATTGCTTGATTAATGATAAAATTCCATATTTCTAGAGATTAAAATAAATCCGCTAAATAAGTTTCAAAATATTGATCTTGATTGAAATATTGATTGCTTCTCTGGATCGTAAAAAAATTATTAATATTTTTGTATATACACAATTTTATATCCTTTAATACAGATATAATTTCATTATTTATAATAATCATTTTAATTTCAATTATTTAAAAGTAATTTGTGGTAATTACTGGGGAATACTTTTGATGGTTTCCAAATGTGCAAAGTTTAACAATTAATTATCGTCAGTAATTAGAAATCAATATGTGCTCTTTTAGAATTAATTAACATTAGCATGTTAATAAAATAATATGCTTCTAGTAAATGATAATTCACTAATTATTTCTCATGTAGATGTTAAATATTTTTGAACTTTCAAAAGTTTTAATGCCTAATAAAAAGTTTAAATTTAATTATTTGTAATTTATTTTTTTATTAATGAAAACTAAGCTTATGAATAATATCAATAAAAATGTAAATAAACAAAAAAAACCTTATTATACTAGTCAGTTTTAAATTAAAATATTCCTGCTGATTTTGTAAAAATAATTTTTAAGTGATAAATGAAGTCTGTCACATGTATAATCACAATATCTTCATAAGTACTTATTGTGCAAAAATATCAATGACTAATAGAGTTTTATTATCTCTATAATAGTAGTTTACACATTCAAAGAAAGGAGTTCCGTAAATGTCACAATACCCCTCCCCATCCCCATATTCATTTACATTTAATGAGAAATTTTATAATTGCCCTTCATCAAAACAAAAAATATTGAAACATAAAATATTAATTTACCTGCATCTGAGATAAATAAGTGTTTTATAATGTAAAATGGAAATTACCTTTAGGACATAAGAAAATTAACCAATATCTTATAACTACTGTATTTTCCTTATATAACAATATGTATTTACATTATGTATGTTAAACAGGCAATGTTTAGGATCATATTTTAAAATATTCTAAATATTGGTTCTTCTGCATTTTGTTAAAATAGATCAAACTGTCTGATAAGATTGTTTATATTAATTTGTATAGAACAGATGCTTTACACTCACGCAAACATATAAACATAAGTTTGGTGACTTTTTGGTTGGCGCGATTTTCAAGAGCGCGCCAAACGAATAACTTAATACAATGGCTAGATTGCCATTAAAGGAAAAAATACCCTAAATTTGGCGACTTTTTTCCTTTTTATAACCGATTAAAAAAAAAAAAAAAAAAATGTGCGTGAGTGTATGACATCATAGCCATTTGTATTTGTGTCTGAGTCGCAAACTTTTAAAAGGTTTGTTGATAGGGAGGCAGTCAATCATGGAAGTCACAGAACTCAACCGAATAGATGAAGGGACAGACCTCCTATTATTCGTTTTCTGTAGAGTGACAGTAAAGTCTTTTCCTAATTACAAAAAATAATTCTGTAAAACTCTCTACAATTTAAACACTTTTACTGTTTTTACAACTTACAAAAAAAGAAAAAAAAAAAAAAGAAAAAAAAAAACCTTTGTATAATAGTTTTTGTGCAAAAATTTTTAATCAGCAAGAGACTTTATGCTAATTTTGTATTTTTAGGTGGTGATGGGTGAAACCGCTTCTGTAAATTTATAGAGAGGCACATGACCCTTTGCCCATCCCTCATCGTTAGCACACATGATCTGTATAAATCCAACATTTAACAAATAATATTTAATTAATAATGAAATGTTTTAATAAAAAATTATGAATAATACCAATAAATATATATAAATAAACAAAAACAAACCTTATTATACTAACCAGGTTAGAAAAATTCATATCTTAATGTTTTAAATAAGATATAATTGAAAAAGTATATTTTTCCGCCTTTCTTTTTTAAATAAGGACTCCTAACATGATATAAAAATATATATAAACTTTATTGAAAAAATATTAATGTCTGGAGACACTTATAATTCCATTACTAGACATACATAGTCTAGAAATACATAATAACACGATAATCAAGTTGAATACATTATAACACTTATCTTTAACTGTTGTAAATAAAGCTTTTTATATATCCTTTCCCCCCTTAGATTACTCTAATCCTCAATATTATAGACGGGTTTTTAATACAAATATTTTAAGAGAAAGTGCAATAAATGATTGTTTAATTACTTTGTTTACCATTAAAACTTATTCTAAGGAAAGAGCAAGCAATGAACAACAAACTGAAATTTTATTTAAATACCTACTTATATTACAGATAATTAAACATGTAGAACATAGCATATTGAACTGTTTTTGTTATTTATCGGTAAGTGCTCTTATCAGTATATCACACTCGAATGGATTTTCGACCAGAAACGTCATCCAGTTTTCACTTCGAACAATATCCTTTGAATTTTTCATGAAAAATTTCTCAGTTGTTTCAGCCAGCTCGGAATCATTTTGAATCTGGGACAACTTGAAAAAGAAAAAGAAGTTCTCCGTCGTAATGTTCGCTTTTACGTGATCCACGCGTAGCCAATTATTTGAGCCTTCGGACAGAAATGTCGGCCAGTTTTCATTTCGGATAATTTTCTTTGAGTGCCTCAAGAAAAATTTGACGTATATTTTAGTGAGCTCCAAAACATTGTGCAGCAGAGACATTTTAAATAACTCACAGAAATTACTCATGCGTAAGTTCTCTTTTATGTCATTCCTGCATACATTTTTTATGTCCTCTACGCCATACTTGTCGGCTAGTTTGTACATATCTGTAACATTTTGCCAACTTAGGTAATCTTCTTTCCCGGTATACAGGAAGAGAAGAAACTTTTCAAATACGATAGGGTCTGCATCTTCTATGATCACTTCGCCACTGACTTTTTCCTCCACATCGTTCTTCTTCATGGCGGCGAAGACTGGTGACCGGGCTGCGAGAATGCACCTGTGGCAGTAAAACTTCCTGTGTTTAACTTTTAGGGTCACATCACTGTTTTTGCCACTGAACAGCAAATCTCTGTAATGGGTTTCAATCTTTTGTTTACCTATTTAAAAGTAAATTAAAGTCAATAAAATCAAGTTAAATTTTTTATTTTATTTTTCTACTCGAAAAATATAAAAAAATTTTATGGATCAAGAAATAAAATAAAATTTTACCTAGGCATACGCATCAAATTACTTTGATATTTCTTTTTTCGTGTTTTTAGGGAAATATGTTTAAATTTAACACTTTTAAATCATAAGAGGATGCATATATATACAGCTGCACGCAGGATAGGAATCACATAGCTGAGACTTATGACTTAATGATATAGAGACGAACAATACGTTATTAAAATGATCTAATATCAAATCCAAAAGCTTTTTTCGGTTTCATTATGTTATTTTTACGTGTCACATATTCAAAAAATAAATATGTTTATGAAGATATTACGCAACAATTTTATTTCTTATTTTCTATACTTTTTTTTAAATCTACAATAATGATTCAAATGCTTTAAATATGAAGATATTACACAACAATTTTATTTCTTATTTTATATGCTTTTATTTTTAATCTACAATAATGATTCAAATGCTTTAAATATGAAGATATTACACAAAAATTTTATTTCTTATTTTCTATACTTTTATTTTTAATCTACAATAATGATGAAAATGCTTTAAATATGAAGATATTACGCAACAATTTTATTTCTTATTTTCTATACTTTTATTTTTAATCTACAATAATGATTCAAATGCTTTAAATATGAAGATATTACGCAACAATTTTATTTCTTATTTTCTATACTTTTATTTTTAATCTACAATAATGATTCAAATGCTTTAAATATGAAGATATTACGCAACAATTTTATTTCTTATTTTCTATACTTTTATTTTTAATCTACTATAATGATTCAAATGCTTTAAATAAGAAGATATTACACAGCAGTTTTATTTCTTATTTTCCATACTTTTATTTTTAATCTACTATAATAATTCAAATGCTTTAAATATGAAGATATTACACAACAATTTTATTTCTTATTTTCTATACTTTTATTTTTAATCTACAATAATGATTCAAATGCTTTAAATATGAAGATATTACGCAACAATTTTATTTCTCATTTCCTATACTTTTATTTTTAATCTACAATAATGATTCAAATGCTTTAAATATGAAGATATTACGCAACAATTTTATTTCTCATTTCCTATACATTTTTTATCAACAATAATGGATCAAATGCTTTTTAAACTAAGGTTCTGGGATCCTATTAATACGATTTCAATTTTTACCCTTTGTTGCATATACAGTGGATGAAAATGCAATTTTTTCCTGCCCAACATATTTTTTTTACAGTTGCTATTAAAATCTTATATTACTCTTTGATGTCTATGCTTTCAATAGAAAAATCGTGATAGCGCCACAACAACCCCTAACAATCTCGTTGAGATATCATCAATATAGATGTCTCTTCAGAATGCCGGTGATTTCTTTCTATGAACTATGATATGATTTCTTTCTATTGAAGGATTATGTTTCTAAACTTTGAATAATGTTATTTAAATGGTATTTTGTATATTAATTATTACTTTTAGACCTCCTGGCTTAATGCATAATTGAAATGCAAGTTTGAAAATACTTTATTTGTTTTGTTTTGGACTATAGTAAGCAAGCTGTAATGAAAAAAAAAAAATTATCATACATAAAATAATATTTTTCTTATTCTGAGTGACCCTTTTAGTAAGAAAATAATAAATTTAATGTTGGGGATTTGCTAGTTTTAAAGTATGCAACAAAAGGTTAAGATTTGGGATTATTTTAAAATGCCACATTTATTAACTCATTAAGATAGTTCCAAAATAATGTATAAAACTTCTGCAAAAATATTATAAAATATATAATTTTCTAAAATTTTAAGAAATGTGTTGCTTTTTCGCTCTCTTGGTATTCTCTGAAAAGAGTTTCCTTTTATGAAGCCTTCTATTCTCCAGGATGACCAACATTCAACATAAATGTTTAGTGCTTAGTTGCAATGAATATACTAAGGTAAACGAAACACCTTTACATTCACTAGTTATTTAAAACCATGGGGGATATATATATACTTTTTTAATAAGCATTCAATGTTATCTTGAAAATCGCGTCTAATTTCATGGCAAATTTCCGTTACAATACATTAATTTAGCGTAGGCACCGACATCGACTATGGAAAATCCAGGAAAGAATACATCGCTCCACAATTCTTTTCTGGTGTGTTTGTTGATTGGTCTTGATGCATTTATAAAAAATAAATAAATAAATAATATTTTTAATCGTTGCTTTTGAATGAACCCAATCAAAAAACTATATCTGACTTTTTCTGTCTTTCGATATCCCGTCATAATCTTTTGACCAAATCTCATCCTTGTATCGATTGTGAAACCGATCGAATGTGACAATTTTCTCAGCATAGAAAACAAATTTTGCCGCTTTTCATGTGCTCGCGGTCTGCTTCATTATCCTTATACACTTTTCCAGGTGTGAAAAATAAATAATTTATTTTTACTGCAGGACCAAGTGTGGTGTTTTAGAAGATTTCAGTAATTATTGTTTCAAAGATTGAATGAAGTTCTTTTATGAATAAAAATCTTTATTGGTTACGAATATGCATTATTGCAAGATATGTATGTTTACCATAAATTTGAAATTTAAATATATTAAAAAAAATTGTATAAAAAAAATTTAATTTTAATTGCACATCTGAAGCCTGGAAAAAATACCAATTTTGAACAGTGATTTACATTTAAGACTGTCCACCGATGTTTATACAATTATCAACTGAATCAATGTCTGGAATTTTCATTAAATATCATCCATACTTTTTTAACACTCAAGTAAAATTACTATCCCCTAGCACTGTGAGCATTAAATGGTAACTGTATTTTCTCATTTTCTCAATTTTTAAATATTGTATATTGTTTATGGCGTTTTTTCGAGAGAATTGGAAAATTCTGCGATATCCACCCCTTTATTTCAGCCTATCAGCTATCATATTTCGTATACTAGTTAACCCGATTTGTAATAATGTATTATTTTTTTTTTTTTGTTATTTTTTCTCTCATCTCATTTTTTCCCCCCAAAAGTTAATTGTATTCTTTTTGAGATTTTTTTACAATTTCATTTTTGATATCACTTCGTTATTTGTAAGCAATTTCTATATTTAGTTCCTGCATATTTTACTGATTTTAACGACTATCATTTTCATTTCAGAGGAATATTACTAGGTCATCTTTAATGCTAAAAGCGATGCACACATACAAATTATTGATAAACATTGTACATTTTAAACGTTTATTTAATATATGATGTTATGTATTATAATTATAATGTACTATTATTGTTTATTTTGCTTAATGTATCATTGTTATAGTAAATAGAATTTTATACATTTATTGTTGAGTGAGATATTGAACAATTCAACACGTCCCAACATAGATGAAAAGTGTTTATGACTGTGGTTTGTACTAGATTATATTCCTTTTAAATTGTTTATTTGGATATCCCACGTCATTTTGTGTAAAAATAAAATTTCTTATCAGTATAAAGTTACTGTTGGAAAGTGTTTCATAATCTATACCTGATGTAATTTTTCGCTCTTTATTGGTAGTTTTTGTCTCAGACAACCACTCTTGATGCAAAAATATGCTTTAATATAACCAATATTGATTTGCAACTACACTGTTAAAAAGTTAATGTTGGGTACAACTAACTTTTAGGACTGCATTAGCTTTAACCATAAGATGATAAAATTTCATTCCAACATTTTGGAGCTATAGTTCAACCATAGCTCTAAATGAGGGGTGAATATTTCGCCATCTTACGTTTACAGCTACAGCAGCACCAAATTTGGTTCAAACATAGCTCTAAATGAGGGAAGGATATTTCTCCAGCTTACGTTTACAGCTACAACAGCACAAATTTGATTCAACCTCGAATTAAATTTTTAACAGTGTAGGATACCGTTGTACTAGAATTATGAATTCCGTCAATATAAAGAATAAAATTACTTACGGGCTATCACTTTCTGAACATTTTCATCTTTTCTTCTGATCTCAACGAATAGGTAAAAATCTTCATTTGCCAGCAGAAAGGAATCGAACTCTAAACGGCTGATTAATTTAACAATTGTAGCAGATTTTACCGAAACAATTTCTCTTAGACCATCTCCGACAATTCCAGCTCGCAAGTCGAATAAATGATAGACATCGATTCTACTTAAGTTTACGGTATGTACGTAAACAAATTCATCTTTATAGAAAAAGAAAATATTTTGCCATATCGCACTATGTAATTTAAACGTCATGTCGACTTCATTCAAGTTACGAGATGACATCTCTTGTAGTAGTTTTCTAATGTTCCAGTAATATTTATTTCCTTCCAATATTTCGTCATCATTGTTTCTTCGTAAAAACTGCATTGTTTCTTAGTAAAAATTTGCACTGCTCCAGAGATATTTTTTTTCAGTTAAATATCTTAGAAATTGCTGCCGTTCCAGATATGTAACGATGAAACGTTCAGATTATTTTGCCGAATGAGATTCGAAACGACTTCTTCTTAAACTAGATGATGATGTCCCTGTTAAAAAGAAAGAAAAAAAATCATGGTTTAAAACATTTTATTGATCACTAGATGAAACCACGTCAAGTTTGACGGATGAAAATCAAATTAAAAGTAATTGAAGTAAGAAGCATTTTCTGTGTCAGTTCCTGAATAAATATAGATCGCATAGTTGCATAATGAAAATATTGATGATTTACATAATGAAAATATTGCAAAATTTTCACAAATTATTTTAAATTCATATATATTTGATTAAAAAGGAACCGAAAAGATTTAATTCATAAGATTTTGTGACAAATTTTCCGTGACTCGATTCCACTAGGAAATGTCAAACACAAGTGTGTCAGGTGTCAGTAGATAATAAATGGGCGTTCTACGCCATCTGCACGTGCTGAACCAACCTCAAGGTCGAATGCTGTATGCTGCAAGGTCATTGCGGCACGGAAAGGGAAACCGAAAGTACGTCATGGAGATAAGATCGTACTCTAAGAGAAGGGTAGATAAGGATTTTTTGGTGAGATAAGAAAAAGGGGAGATATAACGAGGGAGAGATAAGGCTTTTTACTATAAGAGCGGACAGGACAAGGAATGTTTTAGTTAATATATCTTATAAGACAATGAAAGAATTAAATATTTAACGCTTCTTAGAAAAAATTTCTATTTAGCGAGCTACAGTGTAAAGTTGGAATTTTAAGGAGATTGAATTTTTTTTTAGCTATGTCAGAGAAGAGGGGAAAAATTTTTAACGATTAAACGGACTACAGAAGGGTAATTTTTTGATATGTTGGAGAAGAGAGGAAAATATTTTACTAATAAACGGATTTCACAAAAATAAATGTTTTACTAAATTATTTTTAAGGGCGAAATCCCCCCCCCCCCCTCCATTTTTTTCCAAGGGGTATTCGATAAAGGTTATGCGTAAAACAGAGAGTTTCATGAAAATACAGGGTACCATATAAGATTAAACATACTGAAATAAAATTGTCCCCCCTTTTTTACGGCATAGGTTCCTTCAATAAAAGTTGCTGCAGAATAGAGGGTACCCTATAACATGATTCACCTTACAAAATTTATTAGACCCGCCCCCCCTCCTTTTTGTTTGCAGAGTTCCCTATGATAGAAGTTAGGCTAAAAATATAGGGACCCCTAAAAATACAGAATGCCACACAAAAATTCTATAGGGGTGTTAAGACATTAATGAAATAGCCCCCTTTTTCTTTGCCCAAAAGGGGCCCTTCGATAGAAGTTATGCTAAACATAGAAGGTATGCGTGAAATACAAGGTGCACTATAAGACACGAATATGCTTAAAACATTTTTGTATACAATGTAGCTAAATTCTATGAAGTGTTCAATTATATAATACATTTTCTTATAACATATAAAAATTACTTGCAAAACTTAGTTTTAAATTAATCAACCTTCTTACTTAAATGAATTTGTTAATATTTCTGTTGAAAAATTGAGTACTCTTTTGAAAAATATTAATGAAAATTATAAATGTTAATTAAGGAAAATAATTAATTACAATAGTGACTGAAGAATTTTTACGTGATTTTTTTTTTTCTGCGAGAATATTTTTAGAATTGTTTGATATTTTTCCGTAAAAGGAATTAATCACTTTCCAACATTATCGAAATGTTATATGAAATAAGAGAATAGAGATTTATACTATTTCACACTTCCCCTTAAAACCATGTGAAAGTAAAATTTCAAAACTCGACAGAGTCAAAATTTTAGGGTCTATTTACGTCACAAAAATCCATTTAATAAAATAGTTCCTTTCACAAATGTCCTTTTAATGAAACGACACCCTTCACAAAATTGCTCTTAATAAAATAGTATTAATTAACAAAATTCCGTTCCATAAAAACATACTCTTCATTAATTATTATTATTTTATGTTTTAACATGTATGATTTGAAAGAAAAGAATACCACTTAGGCATTATTTACAAAATTTAGTGATTCTCCATAACGGAGAGTTTTATATTAGAATTTTTTGGTTTTTTAAAATCGCTGGTTAAGCTTTTGTTATTGACTTGGAGGAGAAAAATGCACAACGTTCGCATAGTAAGTATGTGCGCCCCTAAACTTGAAGGGATGTTTGATATTGAAGATTAATGATAATATAATTTTCTATAGTTAAAGAACTTTCTCAAACAATTAGTATTTAAGTTAGTATTTCGAGAATCATATCAGTAAGTAAAATGAAAAATAAATTAACTTATTTATTTCATTAGTACTCATATCTTAATTAACATTACTTTAAAATTTTTAAATGTTTATTCACCCAAATAAATTAAAAATTTCTCACTTGTTATTTCAACATATAAAGCAAATTTTACCATTTATTAAAAAGTATATATAACTAAGAATTTTACGAATTTCGAGAGAAAAAAAATAACTAATTCGTTTAACTGTTAATGTAATTAATTAATCATTTTTTTTTCATATAGCATTAATAACATATGGTAAAAAAAATTTCTTAAATAAAAAAAAAAGAAAAAAAAAGCGAAAATAATACAAATTAAAATTAGAAAAAAAAAGAAAAAGTTCCTTCATACAATGAACCGAGATATCTAAATATAAATTCAAACAACACTTTTGCACGCTTTGCAACACTTTTATTTTTACATAATATATTGTACATTTTGGTGTATTTTATAATATATGTAAAGAAGAAAGTGTAGCAAGATTGCGCTCATATAAATAATTGAGGTAAAATTAGGAGAAAGTGCGTATTTTTCATAAAAAACTTGAATAATACGAACTTTGAGCTTGTGTAAAACATATAAATCCGAACAAAATGCAAAAACTATTGTTGAATTCGTATAGGATAAACCTTTTAATATTGAAAAGTGAAATAATTAAATTAGTATAACAAAACCGAGTTTTAGTCTATTTCATGGGCCAAAAACACGGCTTATGGACCCTAATCCTTTATGTGAAAAGCAGTCAAATGCGGATAAAAATTTTATTACCACTGATAAAAAAAATTTCAACTATATATATATATATGAGTGAACATAAGGGAAAGGGAGGGATGTACTTTCACTTTTTTAAGCCTGGAGAGCGAAATGGAAGTTCTAACCTTCTGTAGATTTGAATTAGGGTCGTTTTCTGTGGAAGAAAATATATTTATTTTACAACCATATAACAATATTTCTGACGTAATTTTTACAATGGCTGTAAAACCTTTATATTTATAACCCTTAAAAATTTCAAAAGGTTTGGACAACAAAAGCTTTTTTTTTTTTTTTTTTTTTTTTTTTTTATGTTTTCTTACGAGCACTTTTATCACTAATTATCAGTATTTTTTATTTGGGGTTCATTTAAGGTTTTATCCCGGGCCCGGGCAACGTCGGGCGGGACATCCAGTATATATATAAATTAAACTTTGAATCTGAGAGGTTCTTCTTTAAATCAAATCCAGAAAAACATTTTTCTTATGTAAATTTGAAATGATTGTCGTATTCAGGTTCTCGTTTTTACAGTTTTAATAAGATATGTGTATGTAAAATACACATATTTTCTTTAATATATATAAAAGTGAGAGTAAGATTTTCATTTTAAAGGATTAAATTTGTGAAAGATTCAGTTTGGCGAGGGAAAAGTTTGGTGAAAAATCTATTTTTAAGACAAAGAATTTTGTGAAGGATCCTGTTTTAAGATGAAAACTTTTAAGAAAGTTCCTGTTTTGATATGAAAAAATTGTGAAGGATCCTTTAAAGGACCCAATTTCTTCTTGAACTGATCCCTGCATTAATCATGTATACAAATACGAGGAAAAATTCTGTAAGTGTATATACATATTCAAATGTTATATTAAAAAAGGCTCTAACGATTTTGACGATATTTTGTATCCTACCGGTTTGAGGCACCAGAAAACCACATTGGGCTAGGTCACATGTTCGAGAAAATATGATTAGCGGTTCATTTTGGGTCACCATGTGGCAGGGTTAAGCTAATTGTAGCTAATAAACGGTTCAAACGATTTTGACTAAATTTAGAATCCTACCATTTTCGGGCACAAGAAGATTATTGGGCTGGGTCACATGTTCGAGAATTTTCGATTAGTGGATCATTTTTGGGCCAACGCGATTATAGTTAATATACTTATAAAACGGCTCTAATGATTTTTATTAAATTTTGTAGCCTACGAGTTTCAGGCACGAGAAAATCATTGGGCTATGTCACATGTTCGAGAAAATTCGATTAGTGGGTCATTTTTGCGTCACTGTGGGTCAAGCTAATTTTATCTAAAAAACGGCTCATACTATTTAGACTAAATTTCGCATTCTATGGTTTTCGGGGATGAGAAGACTGTTGGGCTAGGTCACATGTTCGAGAAATTTCGATTAGTGGGTCATTTTGGTGATGGGTCATTATGGGCCAAGCTATTTTTATCTTAAAAACAGCTCAGACGATTTGAACTAAATTTTGTATCAGACGGTTTTTGGGCACGAGAAAATCATTGGGCTAGTTCACATGCTCAAGAAAATTCAATTAGAGGGTCATTTATGGGTCGCTGTAGGTCAAGCTAATTTTATCTAAAAAATGGCATAGACATTTTTGACTAAATTTTATATCCTACGGATTTCGGGCACGAGAAGACAACTGGGCTTCGTCACATGTTCAAGAAAATTCAATTAGTGGGTCATTTGGTCATGGGTTATTATGGGTCAAGTTTTTTATCTTAAAAACGGCTCAGACTATTTACACTAAATTTTGCATCCTATCGTTTTCGGGCACGACAAGACTGTCACATGTTCGAGAAAATTTCGTTAGTGGGTCATTTTGGTCATAAAAAAATGACCTTTATGTTACCCTGAAGGCCACGGTTGACTCCTACGAAGCCGGGTGGTTCTGCTACCTTAAAATAAATTTCGGTCTTCCGTGCTCGTACAATTGATATACTATGACACTGAAAAATATGTCTGAGAATACCTTAACACCCACTTATGATAATTTCATATGAGGTAGTATTGAAAAAGAAAGAATTGAAAAAGAACTGTGCATACTTTATTTTTTCTCCTTTATCACATACTAGCGGCCAGTTCCGGCTTCGTGAGGGTGGACAATGTGTCGACTACAATGTAGGGCAGGGGTGGGTAGGTAATTTAAAAAACAAATCTTCTAAATCGCATAGAAGCGGGAGTGACACAAACTTGCAGTATACTTACAGTTTTTGAACTTTAAATAAAAGTTTGTAAAAATGTGATAAATAATTTTTTTTCTGTTTATATACAAATTGAAACTGATAAATTTATTTTAAGGTAGCAGAACCACCCGGCTTCGTAGGAGTCAACCGTGGCCTTCAGGGTAACATAAGTAAAAATGTAATATCCTAAAAATACGCCGATCACAATAACGCATTTCGTCCATAAACCATCGAAATGATAATCAGAAAAAACTTATGTTATTTTGACGTCATCATGCAAAATCCCTCAGCTTTAGAAATGATTTAAAAAAAAAGACCCGTAAGAAAAAAACCAACATTTTTATTATTGACTAGCAAGCTACCCCCGCTACGCTGGTCAATTTCTCTTAACGAACCTTTAATCAAACAAAATATTGATATTTCATACTGTACTTTTATATTTTAAGTGAATAATAAGAGTACTATAATTTGTGACTCGTGCTATAGCCAATATACACATCAGGACACGTCGCCCTTATGATTATCTTTTTACACGTGAAGTTATGGTACTCCATTGAGAAATTTGGTAATTTTTTAAATTCGTTATTTGAAAAATGGCATAGTCATTAGATTTGAAAATTATATCAAGAAGAATACAATTTTTTACCTTTCAAACGCAGTTTGGCTAACAATTTTCTGACAAATACTTTTTGAGCTATTATTTTTGTCAGTAACTCCAATTGTTTCAATTTCGGAGATTAATCTGTGGCAACGATTAGCGAAAAACCCAGTCGTCAGCAACGCATAGCTTTTTATTAAAGAGGAGGTTGGAGCAGGGATTGTCAACATCAATTTGCCATCATCACTTTTGAAATCGGTTCTGTAGTTCCAGAGATTCCATAGAAATTGTAATTTAAAATGTTTTTAGAACGCTTTTCCCTCATCTCACTCTTTTAAATTTCGAATGTTTTTAGAATTTGTTCTTAGAGAGCATTTACATCTTATAAGTAACTACCATACCAAATTTGATGTTTCTATCTCCTTCAGTATACAAAAAATCGAGTATACAAAAATCGTTTTTCGCTCCTGCACCCCCCTGGGGTTAGTGGCACCGACATAAAATATAGCCTATGTTGGAGCAGGGTTTGTCACCACCAATTTGCCACCATCACTTTTGAAATCGCTTCAGTAGTTCCAGATATTATCCCCTACAAATAAACAATCTTTACTCCTTTATAATATTAGTATAGATTTTAAACCAATGAATTTTGGTATACTATTTAAGATTCCTTTTGTAAGGAATAATCAGCAAAAAAAATCCACTTTTTATTAAAAAGTATATTTTTTATGGGGATATATATATATTTTTTTTTTTTTTTCTTTTGTGGAAAAATGCATTTTTTAAAAATACTACTCCTCATCCAATTTTCAATATTTTAGTATAAATAAAATTTCTTAAATAGTATTATGGTATGTAGAAAAGAACTAGGGAGAGATATTTTTAAATTTTTTTAATGATCTTGAAAATAAAACAAATGAATTATGCATGGTAAATTTCATTAAAATCGTTATCATTCTCATGTTTACCAATTTATGTAAAATTTTCAGAAACATTTAAAATATATCTCTATTTACTTTTGTTGCAAGTTTTTTTAAGATTTTAAAAATACAAACACTTTGTTTCTAAATTATTTTACCACTGAGACTTAGTACTTTGTACTTAGGCAAAATATGAAAAAAGTCATTTTCAGGAAAACGCATCACTACATAGTATAAAACAAAGTCGCTTTTTCTGTCCCTATATCCCTATGTACGCTTAAATCTTTAAAACTACGCAACGAATTTTGATGCGTTTTTTTTTAATAGATAGAGTGATTCAAGAGGAAGGTTTATATGTATAATAACATCCATTAAATAGTGGAGAAATACTGTTATTTTTGAGGTTTTTCATGTGATGTCGTAAATAATTTCATTTTTTCCGCTTATACATTGCAAACGCAGGCTGAACCCTACAAGATTTATCAAAATAATGTACTAATTATTGTACACATTAAAAAGGTCTACAGAAAACACAAAGAGATGAAGGTTTTCAAGGTTAACCCGAAGCAAAGCGAGGGAGGGCAGCTAGTTTAAAGTATAAAATACAACAGAAATTAGTAAAAAAAAAACTTCCTTCATATTGAAACTATTTTTATAATAATTTTTAATATATCAAGACTATTTTTTAAGAAAAACTTTTTATATCGAGCACAATTGAAAAAAAAAATGTAGCCAGTTTTGTCTTCGAAGAAAATTCCTCGATTTTCATCGAAGAAAATTACACATTTAAAAAATATTACTCCTCATTCAATTTTCAATATTTTATAACGCGTATAACTAATATTTTTTAAATAGTGTTATGGTATACGGTAAAGATCTAGGGAAAGATATTTATTTAATTATCTTGGGGGGAAAATTCAATTACACATGGTAGATTTCTTTAAAATCATTATAATTTTGATGTTTACCAATTTATATACAATTTTCAGAAACATTAAAAAAATATCTCTCATTACGTTTGTTGCAATATTTTTCAATATTCTAAAAATATAAACACTTTGTTTCTAAATTATTTTACCATTGAACCTTAGTGCATTGAACTTAGGCAAAATATGAAACAAAATAATTCTCAGAAAAAAAAGCGAATTATAAAATAAAAAAGAAATTAGCAAAACAAAACTTACTTCGTGTTGAAACTACTTTTTTATTTTAATTTCTAATACATCAAGACTATTTTTTATATTGAACACAATAAAAATTTTTGCTGCCAATTTCGCTTTCGAAGAAAATTTTTCACTTTTACAAATATTGTATAAAATTTTGTATTATTTGTATTATTATGTATTCTTCTTTGATTAATCATAGTAAAATTAAAATGTTATTAACTGAACCTAACTTTGTAATAGTGTAATATAAAAGTAAACAAAGATGTATGATCTTTTTAAATAACCGCTAACATTTTAAACTCTTACGAATACAATTAAAAAATATCATTTACTACCTGTTCTAAGTGCTCCCAAGTTCAGAAATTTTGCATGGACATTCGCAAATATGTATACTATCGTTTTCTAAGATAATTTTTTTTTAAACTTTCGATGATTTTTTGCTGAAAATAGGGGTACGAGTCCCTTAAAAATGTGTTACGCAAAATATCTAAGCAAAAATAAGCAATAGTTGTCTTATTCGTGTAATCTTCCACAATCGGGTTCATATCCGATGTCTAACCCCCTTAGCGGGTGGATTTCTAAAATCTATGAAATACGTGTTTAGCCTTTTTTGCAGTAGATTTATTATGCTGAATGTCATGCTCAAACCTAAAACTGTTGCTGAGATATGGCGAAATGACCTAAAACGTTCGACCATTCATTTAATTCCCTTAGTGGTTGAATTTCTAAAATCTCTGAAATACGTGTTTAAGTGTTTTACGTAGTAGATTTATTATCCTGAATTTCATGCTTCTACCTAAAATCTGCTCCTGATATATGGCGAAATGACCTAAGACGATCGGACCTCCCCCCCCCCAACACCTTTAGTAGGTGAACTTCTAAATTCGCTGAAATGCGTGTTTAACCATCTTCTTAGTAGATTTGTTATTCTGAATTTCATGCTCCTACGTAAAATTGCTGCTGAGATATGGCGAAATGACCTAAACCGTTCGACCCCCCCCCCCCCCAATTTTAACCCACTGCGGGTGGCGGGGATTTTTAAAAATCCTTTCGTATTGTTTGCCTAGGTAATAACAGCATACTCTCCAAATTTCGTGATCCTGACTTTAGTCGTTTCAGCTGGGCGTTGATGAGTCAGACAGAAGTTCTCTCTTTATATAATAGTATATATTATAAACATCATATAAAGTTCCATAATACTTGTGATATGCTTCAATAAATGGATAACCATTGTGTTTTATAAATTCATTTGTAAAGATTCGCCCTTGATGTATATATTCATAAATTATTTTAATGTTCTGAGTGAACGAGGAATAACGAACTTAAAGAAATTCTGTCCTTTTAATTAAAAAAAGAAATTGGTCAAATATGTGTTTCTATTTCCTTAAGTTGCCGATTTGTGTTAATGTATCCAAAGTTAAAATTATCACACAAATTGGCAAAATTATTTTATAATCTTTAATAATAAATTTTTATCTCTTGACAACCTCATATTGGATTCATCTTGCAATTTTGTAATAGACAAACATAACATTTTTGTAAATTCAACATTACTTGTTCTTCTTAATAACTTAATTTTAAATCCAAAATATATTTTCATCAGTTTAAAAATAATTCCTGCACTAAAGGACTATTTTTTTTTTTAATAGGCAGTCAATGCTTAAACTGTGTTATTCAGTCATACCAATTACTTTTTTATCTCTAAAACCGATTTAATTTATAATAGTACTAAGGTTTATCCTTACATGTTATTTAAGGCTTTTCTCAAATATAAACTGATTTACGCACTTTTTTTATTCTTTTATTTTTTTATTTATTTGAAAACGTATCAATTTAGCAGATGCTTTTATTAACAAGTGGGTAAGTGTGGTCGAAGATCGCACAAAGGGCTTTCTATTATACTCTGTCATAATAATATCTCATGTGGACTAAATGCGATATTTAAAAAGAAATCAATTTCAAGATTAAACATGTTGTATAGAGACCTTCAAAATGTTAGACGTCAGATAAATTTTCTTTTTAATTCTCTAATGACGTCATATATGCTGAATTTCATGCTCCTACCTAAAACTGCTTCTAAGATATGGCGAAATGACCTAAAACGATCGGACCTCCGCCCCTCCCCCCATTTAATACCCTTAGTGGGTGAGCTAGTAAATTCGCTGAAATACATGTTTAACCATATTTTAGTAGATTTGTTATCCTGAATTTCATGCTCCTACGCAAAACTGCTGCTGAAATATGGCAAAATGACCTAAAACGTTCGACACCCCCTACCAATTTTAACCAGCTTCAGGGGGGGGGGGGGATTCAACAAGTGGGCAAGTGTGATCTTAGATCGCAGAAAGGGTTTCGTTTTATATTCCTTTCAAAACACTTTATCCTTCTTTTAATAAATCCAAATAAATTTCCTTTTCCAAAAAAAAAAAAAAAAAAAAAAAAAAAAGGCCATGTTTTTTTATAAAGTAAAAATTTACCGGTCTATTTTTCTCGTTTTTACGAATATCTGATTGGGCGAACCCCGCTATTATACCCTGTCATAATAATATCCGTCATGTGAACTAAATGCGATATTTAAAGAAAAATCCATTTCAAAATTAAACATCTTGTATAGAGACCTTCAAAATGTTAAAATATGCCAATATTTCCATAATCGGGTTTTTATCATGATTCAATACGTTCCTCAAACTTATATATTTACTATTCTCTAGTACTCATATTGATATTCTCTTTGTATTATTTTCAGGTTATAACAGCATGCTCTCTAAATTTCGTGATCCTGACTTTGGTCGTTTCAGCTGGGCGTTGATGAGTCAGTCAGGAGTTCTATCTTTATATACTAGTATAGATCCTGACTGTCCAACGTTTCAGTAAGCTCGGGCGCACCTCATCTAGTGGCAAACATTGAAGGGCGCAATTATTTAACATGTCTGGAAACATAGAACAATATTATATCACACAGTACTAGGGGTACAGTGTTGCCAGTTTGGCCTCTTTTTTTATTCATAAACTCCAAATTCATACCGCATATTCCGAAAGAATAATTTTTATTTTAAGTAATCCTTAAAATGCCCTATAATTAAATAAAGTAAAAATTACTATTACGAATTTCTGGTATGTAATCCGATTTTCTGAATAAAAAAGGGCATACTCGGAAACCTTAGTAGGGAATAACGATAGGTAAACGTCTTAAAAGATGCACAAACACCTCACAATGGGGTCATAACGTCCCATACTATGCAGAGCTTGATGTGAAAAAAAAGCATAAATCATAGTAAATTTAGAATTAATTAATTCATGGGAGAGAGGCCTAGCAAAATATTTTGTAGAGAAAGAAGCCGAAAATTTAACCCCTACTATAATAAAAAATAATGTGGAACACTAAAGATTAAAAAAAAACATCTTTTAAAAGTGATTTTTATTTAAAAAACTCCTACCAGGAATCATGTGCAAGTGCACCATGGCACCCGCGGGCGCCGCTTTGGACAGCCCTGGTATAGATTATAAACATCATATAAAGTTCAATAATACTTCTGAAATGGTTCAATAAATGAATAACCATTATGTTTTATAAAATTCATTTGTCAAAATTCGCCCTTGATGTATATATTCATATATTTTTTAATGTTCTGAGTGAACGAGGAATAACGAACTTAAAGAATTTCTGCCCTTTTAGTTAAAAATATAATTGGTCAAATATGTATTTCTATTCCTTTAGGGCAATTTCATTGTAACAGACTAAACAGTCATTGAGGAAAAATGGCCTTACTTTATTTAAAAAAGTAATAATTATGTAATTCAAAGATTGCATATGATATTTGAAGATAAATAAATATAGTTAATATGACTAAATTATTTAATGTAAATAATTATGATTAAAAAATGGTATTGTAACAGACAAACAGGAATTACCATGCTTTTCAGATACCTTAATGTTCATCTATATTACTTATAAAATAACATACAATTTATAATAACAAAAAAATTATTTTCATTCAGAGGGCGTTCAAAAATAAATCTGCCACAAAATTTGACATTTGCACAATATAGTTATGAAAAATATATAATCTTACCTGTAACAGACCAACATCAAATAAATGACAAACAAGTAAACACATAAAGAGAAGCTATGCTGATTATAATGAGCTTGATTCTACTGACAGTTGTGATAATGAATGAAATAATTCAGATGTTATACATGCTTAGGCAATTTGAAAAAAGCATTTGACATCTGTAGTTTAATTGTGGGTTCATCTAAAAATCCAACAATCGAAGTATTGTTTACATGTGTAATACCTTCATTTTCCGGAAAAACAAACATATTGTTTCAGTTTTTTTTTTTTTTTTTTTTTTTTTTTTTTTTGTAAATGTTACAACTGGTGTAAAGTTATTTATTATGTTTGTCATTTGGCCAATAAAATCTTTCACCCGATACTTAAGATAATATATAGTACCTATTTGATGTAAAAAATAAAATACTAAAAATGGTAACATTGGCTTGGAATTGCCCTTTACTTTCCGATTTGTGTTAATGTATCCAAAGTTTAAATTATCGCACAAATTGGTAAAATTATTTCATAATCTTTAATAATAAATTTATATTTCTTGAAAACCTCATATTGGATTAATCTTGCAATTTTGTAATAAATAAACGTAACATTTTTGTAAATTCAACTTTAGCTCTTCTTAATAACCCAATATAAATCCAAAATCTATTAATCTATTTTCATCCGTTTAAAAATAATTCATGCACTAAAGGGCTATTTTTTATTTTTAATAGGCAGTCAATGCTTAAATTGTGTTATTCTGTCATACCAGTTTTTTTTTTAAATCTTTAAAGCAGATTTAATTCATAATAGTTCTAAGGTTTATCCTTACACGTTATTTAAGGCACTTTAATTAATGTCTTACGCACTTTATTTAATTTAATTTTTTATTTATTTATTTGAAAACATACCAATTTAGCAGATGCTTTTATTAAAAACTTTGTAATCAAACTCACCCCCCCCCCCTTTCCCGTTTTGTCTTAAAGGCAGGCTATTTTTCAGAAAATGCTCTCTAAATTGGCGTTTTGATTTTTTTTTTTTTTATTATTATTATATTATTTATTTATTTTTGTTATTTCCGAAAGCAGTAGCGCAGGAAAAGAAAAAAAACTGCGGTTCTGAGATAACAATATCTTACAACTCAAAATGTGTCGGAAATAAACTGTTCAATTACAAATAACTTCAATAATCATTCCACCAAGTATCATGCTTTTATCATGTTTAAAAAATATTCAGAAAATGTGTCAGAAAGTTTCGCATTATTCAAAAGGGAGAAAATATCTGCTAGCGAACCGGTCTTAAAGCAAATATTTTAATAATTATTTAAATTTGTACAATTTTGGACAACATCGTAGAAACCATGCATATTTCAGTGATTTTTATCATTCGGCTCGGACAAGCTTGCACCAAAACTGTTAAGTACATTATAAACTGCATGCTCTGTGTTATAAAAATAAAAATATTTAATTTGTTTTATCTATATGCAATTTATACAAGGCGTTTTAACATCACATGGCAATAAAATATATCCGATCAGTAACCTCCCTCCTTCGAAATTTCTTAATTAACATATCGCTCCATTCTACATAGGAAAAACATGTTATTCATGTCCAATATATGTTAAAGATATATTTGTTTTGTACAAAAATTATAGCACTAATATTTATATTTTGTAACACTAAAATTTTTATTATTGTAAAACGTGTAAAAAAATGAAATTATTAATGGTAACACAGTGATTTATAATACTTATATGAAAAACAGGAAATATTCATAGCTGCCTACTTTTTCGCTTTTCTAATAGAACTAAAATTTTGTAGAATTTCTTCTCGTATTTAATTGAGTATTTCAGCGATTAAATAAGGTACAAATAAATTTTATACTTTAGCGGTAAGAAAAAAGCGTAAGCGTTGGCAGCTATGAACTGCATTAGGATAAAATATGAATCTGTAATTTATAAAAGGAATTTTGATATCACACGGCAATAAAATATGTCCCATCAATACCATCTTTTAATACCCTACCATCCGTTAAAATTTTGTAATATATCTCCATTCATTTGGGATAAAAATATTATGCATTTCCAATATATACTATAAATATGTTTCAGTTGTACATAAATGATAATACTAAAAGTTATATTTTGTAACACTAAAAATTTTTATGATTGTAAAACGTGCAAAAAATGAATTTTTTAATGGTAACTCATTTGTTTAAAAAAAAAATATATATATATATATATAACACGAAATATGCATAGCTGCCAACTTTTACACTTTTTTAATAGAACTAAAATTAAATAGAATTTTTTGTCTTATTTAATTGAAGATTTCGGTGTTAAATAAGAACAAATAAATTCTACACTTTATTGCTAAGAAAAAAGCACAAAAGTTGGCAGCTTATGACTATGCATAAGGATAAAACATGAATATAAAGTAAAGCATGAGAAGGACTGAAAAACTAGTCGTTGGTGGCCACCGTAATACCTACCTATCATGGATATGCATAATATAAAATATAAACATACAACATGTGTAAACTATTTATAAAATGCATTGCAATTCGAATAAAATCGTGACTTGATGAAGTCATAAACTTTAAATGCTCTATTACTAAATTGCGTAAAAGAAATATCCTTATAACTCCAAAAATGATAATCATAATAACTAACGGTTTACTGCGTCGGATTAAGCGTCTCATTTCCAATCAAAATATATCTTTGAATTGATATTTGAATGAAATACAGGGTCATGAAAAATCGAAGCGTGTGGAAAATAGGATTACAAATATCTCGACAACTCATTATCCGATCGACGTCATTCTTTATGCAAAATTTGTTTTTTTTTTTATTGTCTTTTATATTTACTCTTTAAATAAACAATTTTGAAAATTTGTTTATACCTTTTATCAGAAAGAATATTTCGAGAGTCCGAAAAAATAGTTCCGGATAATCGAGGTTACTGAGATTCGATAAGCTTCTTTCCATTATTACATACTAAGTACATACCAAATTTCAAGTCTCTATCTCAATTTGTTCGGGATATAGAGCGTTTACAGACACACAAACAAACAGATGGACGGCATCTCCCCCCCCCCCCCCCCTAAAAATATGTTTTTCGGAATCTCCAGTGTCTGAAACGTGTAAATCCGTCAAAAAAATTTTCGATTTCCAAAACGATTACAAGACTTACAGTATTCCTTACATTAATGCAAATAAAACTTTCCGTTATAGATATGTTACTTTTATACAGGTTTTAGTGTATTTATATAATAACTGCTTAGTGATTCGAAAGAATGTGATGGGTAAACGAATAACAGAAAATAAACTAATAAATACTTGCATAGATTCTGAGATAAACATAAAAAAAAAATGAAACAGTTACCAGCTATGCAATAGCATGCAGCAAATTCCCACAAAAATGCATTTTAAATACAGAAAGTAAAATAAACTTATGTAAAATTATTTTCAATATATCCAAGGAAAAAACAAGTCGTCGATATTGTACTAATGTAACACTACCACTGTATCACAGAGAAATAAATTTATATTTATATGTGCCCTGCATGTGAACGCACTTCCCTTTAGCGGAGCTAAAATAATGAGTACAAATGGCATGCAATCTCAGAGCAGGTCTATGCATGCAATGCTAGACCTTCTGTACCTCTAGAATCTAGATAGACTGTCTGGACAGGAAACAACATGTAAATGACCAAAGAACTTCTACTCCTTCTTTTATATTATTTTGACTGACAACAAGGAGGTTTCGACTATTGCACAAATGTACTTGTCTGGATATGCCTCTGTTTTTGGAATGTCTGACTGAATTGAGGAGGTCGGGGCAAGAAAATGCCAAGCCACATTTTTGAACTCCTGATATATTTCAATCTGAAAATTTTATCAAATACTCAAATCAAGATATATAAAGTTTTTTTCGCCAATGTGTCTTAGCAACATTTGAGATATTCTGAGTAACAATATGACATTACTTTAATGATATTACTAATACGGTTTTTTGTAAATTAGCTATCTTCATTGGGGCCAAAAACAAAACCTATTACATATGCGGCCACCAAGTGACATTCAAAACAAATTATATGTTAGATATTATAATTTACAATAGTAAGCAACAGATTACAGTGTTAGATTTATTTCAGCAGCAATGTGGCTTGGCACTTTTTTGCCCCGACCCCCTCAATTGTATTACAGTCGAACCTCGTTAACGCAAACACTCAAGGGGAAACTTTTTTTGTTCGTGTTAAAAGTAGTTCGTGTTATCCGAACATAAATACTTTACATACAACTGGACGGGGCAATCAGAAACAGTTCTTGCTATAAAAGTAATTCGCGTTAAGAGTGTTCGTGTTAACGAGGTTTAACTGTATTTGTACTGAGAAGAAAGGGTCACTAAGTTCCGTCTATATACACGAGAATAGAGCTTGATGTTTGATATGTTGATAAAAAGTTTTAATAAAAAGCTAGATTTCTTCGTATTGTTATACAGTCAAACCTCGTTAACAAGAACACGCTTAACGTGAATTACTTTTAGCACGAATTGTTTCCGATTGCCCCGTCCAGTTGTATGTAACGTATTTAAGTTTGGATAACACGAACTACTTTTGACACGAACAAAAAAAGTTTCCCCTTGAGTGTTCGCGTTAACGAGGTTCGACTGTATACATAATTTTTATATAATAATATCCTTTTCAAAACGGCAAATAATCTCAAAATAAACTTTATTATCAATGTTTATCAAAATTGTTAAAGGCGTTCTCAATAAAAATGTCTAAGCGAATAAATTCTTGACACATTTTCCGACTCTCTTTTAAAAGTAACGGCATGAAGCAAGCAGGCCTCTGATGATTGAAATTATTGGGAAAATGGTTGTTATTTTCGATCGAGAATAGACCCCTTGACGTCGTCACTTTATTTTTTTGTAAGCGTTTTTAACGAAATTCTGTAACTTTAGAAAAATTTGTCTTTGAATAGGCAATAGAAATGCATAAAATCATTACAAAAATGTTAAAGTTTCAAAAAGGATAGATGCAAATTATCAGATATGAAAAATAAAGTAGAAATTTGGTACTTTCGTGTTTTAGCGGCCCCCAAGGATTAAATATTTTTGTTTCTGTTTTCATTACATATATTGTAAATTTGGTACTTTCGTGTTATATTTTGTTTCTGTTTTCATTAATATATTGTAAATTTGGTACTTTCGTGTTATATTTTGTTTCTGTTTTCATTAATATATTGTAAATTTGGTACTTTCGTGTTATAGCGGCCCCCAAGGATGAATTGCCAAGCGACCAAAATTTATCGCCAAATTATAAAGCATGTATATGACATTATAATAATTTATGATATACATATATCATTTCTTGACGTATGTGGCCAAGTTATAGTAATATATGACGCATATATGATGTATATATATGACATGTGTCTGTGTATGATGTATATACGACATATAAGACGTAAATAATATGTGTATAATGACGTATATGACACATATAGGAGTGTTTGGAATATATATATGCGTATCTAGGATGCATATATAAGCTTTGCGATGATCTTGGCGAAATCATAAGTGCAACCTAGGCATAATCATAATTATGGGGGCCGCTATAACACGAAAGTACGTTTTTTTTTTTTTTACGATGAAATTGATATTAGAGATATAATTGTACGGTACATTTCACAACATGGATTAATTCTCTTTCCTTATGTGTTGAGGTTAAAATATGCCGGGTTTGGGTCTAGTTGCAAGTTGGCGAAAGTTATTTTGTCGGGTTGAGGTTTGATGGAACGTTATCGTCAGGTTCTTTTCAGGATTCGCTTTATTGGGATTAGCTTTAAATGGAAATTCCGGGTGCCCGACCAGCGTAGAACTCTGGACTGGATGCTTGGACAAACAGCTGGTAATTTTCTTATTAGTCTAAAACTGTACAGGGTCATTGCAATAGATGTGAGAAAACATCAAGCTGATTGAAATAAAAGTGGTTATTTTTTAATTAGCCTAACGCTGTAAAGGATCTTTGGAATAAGCATAAAAATAGCAGGCTGCTTTGAAAAAAGCATATAATTCTCCAAATAGACTCGCTCTTTGCGAAGAGCCGAATTTCTCAATTGCCCTACGACATATTATATGGTAATCACGGTCAATATATACATAAAAAATGTGATAGCTGTAATTAGTCATATAATCAGTCGAGTGACCGTCAATTGACGACTTCAATATAAAAATACAGTGGACGATTTTTTAGTCATCTGCAACATAAATTGGGAAATATCAATATTATAGTGATTTACATACAAATAATCTTCCATGTCTCGTGACTAAAATGAAAAAAAAATATCAGTTGCATTGGGATTACGGCGTATTCTCGATTTTTATACCCGTTGCTATAAATTGGGGTGCCAGACCAACTACGTTGTATTATTTCATCTATCATTATTTCGAAAAAATTACTATACACATGGAAGTTTATTAGAAATGTAGCCTATTACTGTTTGGAAACAGTGATATATTAGGTAATATACAAATTCACCGTCGAAAATCTTGTGTATAAGACATTTAGTGTGACTCATAAAAACGGATTTGTCTGCTAAGTTGGAATACAGTCTAAAAATACTTCCATCGGTAGATTAAAATTCTGTCTTAACATGTCTTACTACATATCTTCCCCTTGATAATATTTTTGTTTTATTGAAATTCCTGGATTTAGCATGACATTTATACAAAACAGTTTAGCTTCGATCATTTTAGTATATACACTCTCAGAAATAAAACACTCAATTTTGACGATTCCGCAATCCTTAGGCCTCATTTCGTTATTTTTGACAATCATTTCCTAACAGTGTCACGTGGTTTTTGACGAAACGTGAATCCTCAAATATCTGACGAAACTGTTTCCTCGCTGTAAAAAAAAAAAAAAAAAAAAAAACCCTCTCACTTTTGACGATTCCGCAATTTTTGAGCTATATTTCAGCATTTTTGACCATTTCGTCGTCTTAAAATTAAGTGATTTTTAATGAAATGAAAAATCTCAAATATTTGACAAAAATGTTTCCCCATTCCCGGCCAGATTATTTTTGTTGTTACAAAATCGTTCCAAAAAAAAAATTACACAAAAGTACTAAATTTACAATATATTAATGAAAACAGAAACAAAAATATTTCATCCTTGCAAAAATATTTCATCATCGCTATAACACGAAAGTACCAAATTTCTACTTTATTTGCCATACTGATAATTTGCATCTATCCTTTTTGTAACGAATTTATGAATTTCTATTGCCTATTCAAAGATAAATTTTTCTAAAGTTACAGAATTTTGCTAAAAACGCTTAAAAAATTCTTCTAAAGTTACAGAATTTCGTTAAAAACGGTTAAAATAGTAAAATGCGAACATCATTTGGTCCATTTTCGACCGAAAGCAAAAACATTTTCCCAATGGTTAAAGAAAAAAAAATGAAAATTTTAGGAGCTTTTTTTTTAAAGAAATATATTCATATAATAATCAAATTTAAAATATGTATAACTGACCGCTTCCCCTCTATAAACAGTAATCTTATCCGCTAAAATTAATGAACTCGCCTCCAAAATATGAACTTCAAAATTAATTATTTCTGATCAACAAATTATCTAGACCATACTTTAATCATTCATTGAACAAAGGAAATTTCTCTAACAAATTATATTAATCAAGCAATATTCTAATTATTTATTAACCATAGAAAAGCCATAATAATAATCTAGCCTTATTAATTAAAACATGCAGAAATTATAACAGCACCGATAAAAATAAATCTGCTTTCTAAAAATATAAAGACACATCAACATCCCGTAAATACATTTGAAATCAAAAAGTCCGAAGTTCAGCTGGCTATAAGAGCGCTCGGCTGCCAAGCTAAAAGTCGCGCGTTCGAATCCCATTGAAGACTTGTGAAAAGTGATCTTATTTCTCTCCTAGTCTATTAAAGATGCTTCTAAAAACTCCGATAGATGGCAGCACCAACCTTTTTTTGGAACTTTCAAAAAAAACAATTTGACGAAACTAATTTCTTCTTAATTTTGAGGATGCAAATTTACTCTATTTGACGAAATATTTACTCGGAGCATTTCCCAGGAAACCGTTTCGTCAAAAGCGAAGAAAATTTCTTGAAATCTGAGTATTCATTTTTGAGAGTGTACTAGGTGACCCGCCGGCTTTGCCGGGCCCGTGATAATAACAATCTGTTCTATACGAACACGACTGATATCTGTAAGGCTATCGAAATCAAGTAGAATGAGGCAAACCCAGTCGTAATCGGGCCCATATAATCCGAAATCGGAAAGCGCACCCTGGCGGTAGAAAGTGCAACTAAAATATTTGAGGCTGTAGATAAGCAGGTCGAATTAGCCAAACGCCGTCGTAATCGGGCCCATAGAACGCGAGATACTCCTGTAGTTCCACCTTCCACCACCAGACAGCGTAATCTGTTCTGGAATAGGGCTTTTCAGAACACTCGACCCAACCAGATTTCCTAGTAGAATTGAAATTTAACCACGGGTAAATAATGCCAGAATAGCGGAAATCGCGAAAGTGGGTTACATAAACGACCGGTTTCAAAAGGATTAATGTAGATATATTTTTTAAACCCTTCGGTGCACTTTGTAGTTAGTCGATGTCTCATCGATGTCTGCTGTTTGTCCGTATTCGCATTTCCCGTGTCGATGCCGATTTTTAAACCGGGGCCGAAAAACGAAAATCGAGTGATTGAGTTTTGGAAACGATTTTTTTTTCAGAGGGTTAAGATTCATTTTTTTCAAGATTACAAGATATTAAGAAGCAAAAAAACGTACATTACGCACGGTGTTTCTAGTTTTTTATATCTTATTTATAAAAGCAGATTCGAATTTTTAAAGATAGGAGAAGTCGTTAAAAATGCGAAATTGAGTAACGGTAAAAAGCGTTTTCGCAAGGGTTAAAGTTAATTTTCTTCAAACTAAAAATTTTTGCAGGAACCCTATAGAACGTAGACGTTCTTAGGTGTGTTTGTTTTTTGTTTGGTTATTTCAGAGACCCAGTGCACAATTTTATATATCGCAGAAAATCGGAATTCGCAAAAGGGAGTCCTGCGCGAGAATTTTCTTCAAAGGGTTAATATTCGTATTTTTCAAAAACATCTGCAGATGTCAAAAACAAAACAAATGTAGATATTGTCTGGTATTTTTAGTTTTTCGTAACTTGCTTGAAACCACTGATGCAAATTTTTTTAAAAAATGGCGAAATCTTGAAAATTGCGAAAAGGCGTACAGAAAATATACTATTTTGAAGTGTTAAATTTCATATTTTTTAAAACACGGCCTTACTGGCGATTTGCTTAGTGCTTTTTTGTTTGTGACCTTTGATCATTTTTTAATTAATAACCACTCTAATTTTCACAATATCAAAATTCTGAGACTCAGGTGCACCAGGAGAGGGGTTTGACTACCTAAATCTAAACGTTCAGGCTTCTAGGTAAGCTAGATTTTCCTAGCCATAGCACACAAACAAACACACAGACACACACAGAGCGAAACTTTCTTTTATTAGTACAGATGACAGGTAAGATGGTGGAAATAATGAAACTGCAATCATCTGCCGCATCAGCGATGGCTGTTGCCATAGAAACACAGCACAGCCCGCTTCAATGCTAAATGAATAACAACCCGATTATTGATGTCACCGCGACTCCGGGGCATCATCAGTAATCAGGTTACGACTCATTCATCATTCCAGCGGGATGTGAGATGATAGTATGGCAACAATCTCTCGCTGGTGTGCCACCTGTTTATTAGATTCTTTAGATGCACCATCTAATGTCTCATATACACCAAAATCATCGACCTTGAAATTTGGAAAAATATGGCGCTGCCTCCCGTATTATAAGATGTGAACTCGCATTAAGAATATAACAAATTATGTATTACGCAATTAAGTTTATTAAAATTTAACTCATTTTGCTTAAGTAAATGTTTAGTTTATAATCATGAAATATTGAACAACTTTTTTTATTTATTGCCAACATCGTTTATCAGTACATTACACTCCAGTGGATTTTCGTCCTGAAACGTCAACCAGTTTACACTTTGAACAATATCCTTTGACTTTTTCAAGAAAAACTGGATTGTTGCTTCAGTCAATTCCTTATTATTCTGAAATTGGGACAGCTTGAAAAAGAAAAAGAAGTTTTCTGTCATAATGTTCTCTTTTATTTGGTCCAAGCGTAGCCATTTCTTTGAGTCGTGGTTCAGAAATCTCGTCCAGTATTTAGATCGCAAAATTTTCTTTGAATGTTTCAAGAAAAAATGAACAGTTGTTTTAGTGAGTTCCGAATCATGTTGCAGCACAGACAACTTAAATAATTCACAGAAGTTAACTATGTTAATGTTCTCTTTTATGTCATTCCTGCATACATGTTTTATGTCCTCCACGTTATACTTGTCGCCTAGTATGTACAGAGCAGCAACATTTTGCCAACTTAGATAATCTTCATTACCAGTGTATAGGAAGAGGAGAAACTTTTGAAATACGTTAGGGTCTGCATCTTTTATTATCACTTCGTCGCTGATATTTTCCTCCATATCGTTCTTCATCATGGCAGCGAAGACTGGTGACCGGGCAGCAAGTATGCATCTGTGGCAGTAAAACTTCTTGTTTTTAACTTCTAGGGTCACGTCGCTGTTTTTGCCACTGAGTAACAAATATCTATAATCTGATTCAATCTGTTGCTTACCTATATAAAAATTTATTAAAATCAACGAAAAATTATGCAAAAACTTTTATTTCATTTTATTTTTCTATTTTAATAAATATAAAATAATCTATTAACCAATTTCAAATAATAAAAATTAAATTTTACGTAGGCATACGCATGAAATTATTTAATATATTTTTTTAATTTTGCTTTTGAAGACATTAAATATATTTCTTTTTTACATTATTTTATTTAACTCTACTTGGTAAAGAAAGAAATTTTGTAATCGCTTTGCCTACTCATTTCCTGATGTTAAAGCGGTTTTCCAATGACATGATCAACAACGCGAAACTTTCTGACAGATTTTCTGACTCTTTTTTAAATGCAAAGGCAGGTAAATTGGCAGGCCTTACTACTGAAGTGATTTGGAATGAAATGAGTTTTTTATTTTTGGATAAACAGATTACTTACCAAGTTATAAGCGATCCTGGTCACGTGACGACATGTTTTTCTCCCTTCTCGCGCTTTTGCGTAGGGAATTCAGTTCAAAATGCCAACTTTAACAGCATTTTCTGAAAGATCTTCTGCCTTTTCCAAAAACTGGAAAACGCCTTTCGATTACATAGTTTCTGTATAAGAACACTTACCAATTTCATGCATTTCTGAATAAAAATGAATTTAGAAATGTGTCAGAAAGTAGTTTTTTAGAACAGCATTATTAAATATTATGCACAAATGTGTGTTTTTGTTGAAAGTAAATTATTTTGTTATTTTTACTACTTAATTATATAAATAAATAATAAAGAGTGTATTCTATATATGTTTTAAAATTCGCTTTAATCAGTTATTAGTTTTATATTAATTAATAATTATCAATTGGAAATCCTAAAAAGAGTTTTATTTTCACTTTTCTGTTGCCATAATTTAAAAAAAAAAGATAAAAAAGCATAATTTGTTATAGAAATTCAGCAGCTTGTGCTTTCTATCAAGCATAAAAAGCAGTGAATTTTCTATAATCGAGTTCGGTGCCCACGCCACATTTATCTATTGTAATGGTGACTTTGGGAGGAAAATAAGAATAACAGTTATGAAATTAGAAGTGATTTTCAAGATAAACGTTAAATTCTAATAAATGAGTTTTATTAAAAACTTTTTATATTTTTACACATTTTAATAATTTTAAATCATAAGTGGATGAATATACTATTTACAGCCACACATAATGTTAGGAATCACATAACTGAGCCGTATGAAATGTATTTTTTTTTACATATACAGAGACAACTATTTATTTATCTAATGTCAAAAAGAAAATCTTTTGAGATTTCCTTATGTTGTTATGTTGTATTTTCCTTATGTTGTCACATATTTAGAAAATAACTTTTTATGCACATATCACACAACGGTTATTTATCTCATTGTCCATTTTATCCCCACCACTTATAATCGCTTCAAATCCTTATTACAATAAAAATCTGCGTTCGTTACTACTATTACGTTTTTAAAGTTTGTGATTATTTTAAAATGCTTTATGTATTAATTTGTTAAAAAAATTATAAAATAATAATAATAATAAAATATATTCATAAATCTTTGCTTGTACGAGGGCAGTTTGATATCTCCGTGACTTTAAAAAAGGTGGCGGTCTGATCGTACTCTTATTATTATGTTTTCAATTTATTATTATCTGCGGCAACATTCGTGCAATTTGCAGACGATATTTTAAATATATTATGTTCCATTGGATTCAAAAGCAAACGATTGGCATGTTTGTTTTGATTATGGAGAAAAAAGAATTTCGTGTTTTGATAAAACGCTATTTTTGCGCGGAAAAACAATTACCGAAACTTGAGAAAAGTTAAAAAAATATTATAGGGACTCTGCTCCATCACATAATATGGTTCACAAGTGGTTTACGGAATTTCGTTGTAGCCGTACGAGCGCAACAGATGCAGAACTTTTGGGACGTCCAATTGAGATCACGACTGAAAAAATGGTTCATAAAACCCATGATATCGTGTTAAAAGACGGCCGTGTAAAAGTGCGTAAGGTAGCTAAGAAGGTAAACATTTCAAATGAACGTGTATTCAATATCTTGCATGAATATTTGGAAATGAAAAAGTTATTAGCAAGATGGGTGCCGCGATTGCTGACAGTGGATCAAAAGAGGATTCGCACTCTTAGAGATGGATACTCAAATATCACGAAATTTGCTTCGCTTTTGACGAAACTGTTTCCTGGGAAATGCTCCGAGTAAATATTTCGTCAAATCGAGTAAATTTCTTTCTTCAAAAAACGGAGGAAATTGATTTCGTCAAATTGCTTGTTCGAAAGAAATTGCAAAAAAAGATTGGTGGTATCGTCATCTAATGAGAACTTTTGAAGCATCTGTAATTGACAGGGTAAATAAGTAAGAAACATATCTCAAGTCTTCAACTGGTATCGAACTCACTACCTTCTGTGTGGGAGACCGCTGCTTTGCGTCCTACGCCAGAAGGACTTCGAATGAATTTGATTTAAAAATGTATCTATGGGATGTTGATGTGTGTTTATATTTTGAGAAGTATTTTTATCGGTGCTGTTATAATTTCTGCATGTTTTAATTAATAAGGCTAGATTATTATTATTATTATGGTTTTTCTATGGTTAATAAATAATTAGAGTACGGCTTGATTAATATAATTTATTAGAGAAATTTCCTTTGTTCAATGATAATTAGAATATGGTCTAATTAATTTGTTGGTCAGAAATAATAAATTTTAAAGTGTATATTGGAGAAGAGTTCATCAATTTTAGATAAGATTTTAACACGTTACTGTTTATAGAGGGGAAAGAGATTTTTAAATTTGATTGGTATATGAATATATTTCTTAAATAAAAAAGAACTCCTAAAATTTTGATTTTTTTTTTAAACTATTGGGAAAATGGTTGTTGCTTTCGGTCGAAAATGGACCAAAGGATGTTCGCATTTTACTATTTTAACCGTTTTTAACGAAATTCTGTGACTTTAGAAGAGTTTTTAAGCGTTTTTAACGAAATTCTGCAACTTTAGAAAAAATTATCTTTGAATAGGCAATATAAATGCATAAAATCGTTACAAAAATTTTAAAGTTACAAAAAGAATAGACGCAACTTATCAGATATGAAAAATAAATTAGAAATTTAGTAATTTTCTGTTATAGCGGCCTCCAAGGATGAAATATTTTTGTTTCTGTTTTCATTAATATATTGTAATAATTTGGTACTTTCGTGTAATTTTTTTTGAACGATTTTGTAACAACAAAAATAATCTGGCCGGGGATGGCGAAACATTTTTGTCAAATATTTGAGATTTTTCCATTTCATTAAAAATCACTTGATTTTGAGACGAAATGATTGTCAAAAATGACGAAATATAGCTCAAGAATTGCGGAATCGTCAAAAAGTGAAAGTTTATTTTTGACAGCGAGGAAACACACACACAGTTTCGTCAAGATATTTGAAGATTCGCGTTTCGTCAAAAACCACGTGACTCTGTGACGAAATGATTGTCAAAAATAACGAAATGAGGTCTGAGGATTGCGGAATCGTCAAAATTGAGTGCTTTATTTCTCAGAGTGCGTGTAACCACTTCAAAGCAATGTTTGGACAAGTTCGAGTGCAATTAAAGCGAATTTTTGCGGCGTTATGTTACAGTTGATGAAACATGGATACATTTTTTACACACCAGAAATGAAAGAACAGTCTAAACAGTGGACTTCTTCTAATGAACATGTTCCGAAAAAGGCAAAAATAGCTCCATCGGCCGGAAAGATTATGGCCACAGTTTTCTGGGACTCAAAGGGCGTAATATCTATTGACTATCTGGAAAAAGGAAAAACGATCACCGGACAGTATTATGCTGATTTATTAGACCGTTTTAATGCAAAGTTTAAACAAAAGCGGCCCCATTTGTCCAAGAAAAAAGTGCTTTTTCATCACGACAATGCGCCAGCGCACTCCTATGCATTCGCAGCTGCTAAATTGATTGAATTACGATACGAATCGCTCCCTCATCCACCCTACTCTCCTGACTTGCCTCCCTGTGACTTTTTTCTTTTTCAAAATTTAAAAGATAGCTTGGTGGAAAGAGATTTTCTTCACATTCTGAGATTATTAATGCCACAAATGCCTATTTTGAGGAGTTTGAGAAATCTTATTTTTGGAAAGATTAAAAAAGTTAGAACATCATTGGAAAAAGTGTATCATTATGTAAGGAGATTATGTAGAAAAATAAAATGCATTTTGGTATGTATATTAGTTTTTAGATTTCAAAGTCACAGACTTATCAAACTGCTCTCGTATATGCTACAGGGTGAACATAATTCAATATAGGTGTTTAGAGCTCATTTATAAAGGATGTACTTTGGTTTAACACAACATCATTTCATATATATACTATTTAGACCATGGGGAATCAATTTATATAAAATGAAATTAAAAATAGTTTTTACAAAAAGACCCTTTTATACACATTCAATGTTCATCTTGCAAAATCAAAACAACGCTAATTTAATTTTTTTTCCCGAAAGTTTACAAAACAATAATACATTAATTTGGCATAGGCATCGAAATCAATTAGAGAAAATCCATTTTTTTTCACCTTTGGTAGAAAACGTAAGTTAGTGAATTTACTAAAAATGTGTAACTTTTCCTCTATTTCTTTTTTAACACTTTTCAATCTAGTTGAAACGTGTTTATGACTTCAGTTTGTCTGGCCGTCTGGTCGTTTACTATAGCATGTTCCCTATTTCAAATGAAGTGTGTATCACTTATAGATTTTTTTGCAGGGACAGTCAAAAGTATTACATTACATTACAGTCAATGGGAAATAATCGTTTCATGCACATTTTGATGACGCTCAAAATCAATTAAAACAGGATGAAATTGATATATAATTATGAAGCGCATTAAAACATACTTTTGTAGAATATGGGGTGCAAAGCATTAATTATTCATTTACAGGGTCGAACAAAAGAATTCTGTTACACATTGTTCTATGGGGAAAAATCGTTTGCAATGTAATTTAGTGATATTTCACTTTTTCAAACATGATGAAAATTATATGCATTACTGAGGTTCACTATACATTGCTCTCTTGAAATTGTGGTGTGCATTGCGTTTATTTACAGGGCACACAAAAGATATCGGTTACAGTACATGTGCAACATTTACAGTCTGTCAGGTTTCTGACTTTAACAGAACATATATTGTATGTTTATAATTAATTTAATTAATTATATGTAATCATTATTATATATTACTGTATCCCGATAAATGTTTTTCATTTTTTTTAACCTTCCGTATGTGATTGACGTTGGAATTCCCTGATCCGTTTATATATTTGGGGAATGTTCACGAGATCATTGTAAAAGTACTAATCCGGCTTTGGGAAGATACTACAAAGGGATTCCTAGCGAGCTGGAGTTCAGAGAATAATGCAAGGGCGGAATAGTCGAGAAGAAACGAGAATAATGCAGGGATGGAATTTTCGAGATGTTTCAACGGATATGGAAGCTCCGTGAATGAAGAACCACAGGCCCGTTGATTTTGGTTGTGTGACCTAGAGAGCGAGAGTGTATCACTCGTATTCGTGGAGATGCAGCGGAGAGGGTAGGACGCCACAGTCGCTGGTGTGCCGTGAAGAGTGTAGGAGGTGTATCGTTGATATGTAGCGGAGAGCTCAGGACGCGAGAGTCGTCAGTGCAGAGTTAAGAGTTCAGAGGAGTGTATTGAATTGCAAAGAGAATGTGCAGCGGACAGTTTGGTCCAGAATAAAAGAAATTACTACGTAGACGGAATGGTATGTACGAGTTGTGCATATGAAATCGAGTAAAACGTGTGATCCGGGAGTTGCCATTCGACAGTCACATACGGCTAGTGACCATAAGATGTATTAACTATTAATAACTATCACTGTAACATTTTTCTTGCATATTAATTTAATCAATAAATTATTAATTGGTTATTTATCTAACTTTTTTCCAACGTGTCCGGTATCACTTTAATACCGGTGGTGGCAGCAAAATACCATAAAACTAAGGTATCAATTCTAGGAGAATTATTACGATGACCGAACAAGGCGACGGAACCATAACAATGATGGCAGCGTCGGGATAGAACCACAAGAACCAGTAACTGTAAAATTAAACTGTTGGACGTATGTGCTTGTCAAATTATTGTTGCATTAGTAATCTTATCCAAATAATCTTGAACCGTTATTATATTTTATATTGTCTTGCACTAGTGTCTGTATTGAAATTGTTTTGCATTATTAATAAAAGTATATTTTGCGGGTATCAATGTTCAAATGGAAATATATTGTGTTCTAAAAAGTGTTAATTCATTAGTTTTATATAAATTAAAGAATAGTAGTGTTAAAGTAACTTTGTTAGAGTAAATGTTCTGGTAAAGTTAAGTTAATAAAGTATAGAGTAACATTAGTTAACTAGCAGAAACTATAGCTTATTTACCCAAGTTTAAAAAGATTGATCTTCAGGCAGTGGCCCGAGAAATAGGGGTGGAAGTTGTAGAAGTTGATGCCAGGCTAACTCTTAAGAAAAAAATTATCGAAAGTGAGGGGTACGAGGAAGAAAGCGTTAAGGAGTTAGCTAACACTATTTTAGCGGAAAGGGAAGAAGCAAAAAGGATTCAGGCGGAAGCGGAAAGATTAGAAAAAGCTGAAAGGGCGGAAGCTGAAAGGTTAGAAAAAGCTGAAAAAGCGTATGAAAAAGAAAAAGTGAGAATGGACATTGAGTTAGAGGTGGAACGATTAAGAATTCAGGGATCCGTTAACCATAACAATGGAGTGTCGATCATAACAATGAATCTAGCATAGAAAAACCGATTAGAAGTGTTAAAACTCTATCGATCAAGGTACCAGAAGGTACCGAGGGATCAAGGTACCGAGGGATCAAGGTACCGAGGGATGGAATTTATTTTTTAACAGTTTGAAAAGGGCGTTTAAAACTAAAAATGTACCGGACGCCCAGCAGGCTGTAATTCTGTTTCATATGTTAGGAGATAAGGCGGGGATTTGCTAATATATATCGTTAAAGAACAAATGGAAAGTTATACGGAGGTAAAAGAATTACTTCTTAGGGAATACGAGCCAACACCGAAAGCTTGTTTGGAGAATTTTAAGAAAGCTAGGAGGAATCAAAACGAGACTCACGTATTGTTTGTATCGCGATTGCTAGCAATATGGGAAAATTACTGTAAGTATAGGGGTGCCGATACATATGAAAAAGGGAATCAATTAATCATTACTGATAAATTAGTAAATTTGCTAGACGATGAAACTTCTACACATATTGGATTAACGCAACAAAGTAACTGAAATCTTCGTAACTGAAGCTTCGAAAATTGCTAAGTAATGTGATCATTTCTTCGACACTAAACACAAATCTTATGCGGTAACTTATAAGGGTTATAAAGGTAAAGAAAGGTATGTAAATAACGAAGAGTCTAGAAGGGAAAAAGATGAGGGATTTAGTGGTAATTGGAGACAAAATGGGAATAATGATGTTAGTCCATTTTCGAGTAGAAAACCAGATTATAAGAAACCTAACAATGCGACGCCTACTTGCTTTAAATGTGGCTTAAGGGGTCATTACCAACGTTTTTGTACGAAAGGAAATAATAAGGGAAGTAATCATAATAATAAGGGGCGAGAAAAGTATGAATAATATCTCAGTGCAAGGAATTAAAGAGTTACCAAAGAGGACGATTATGCCAAGAATTGTAGGAAAAGGGGATTGGAGAACTAAAGTTATTGGAGAGAAATTAAATAAACTCTAGAAAATTGTGGTTAGTGTAAATGGGAAAATAGCAAAAGGATTAATGGATTCAGGTTGTGAAATAAGTGTCGTTCATAAAGATTCAGTACCGGCAGATAAACTAAAAGGGGCTTGTAGCATTTATTTACGAGGGATATTTGGTGAGGCAGTTAAATCACAATTACTTCCATTGCCTTTAGCTATTTCAAAACGCGGTAAAACTAATGTAATTCATCAGGATGTACTTTGCGCGATAATTAATGATAGTAAGGAACAGGTAATTTTACATCCTGACGTGGCTAATGAATTGGCAGGGTTAAACCACGAGAAATCATTAAGAGATTCGGAAGAAAGGGAATGTAAGGAAGATAGTAGCGATAAAACGAATGAGGGGGAAAGGATAGGAAATAATAAAAGTAACCTGTGTGCCATAGAAACAAGGTCAGTAAATTTACAAAGTCAGGAAAATGAAAAAACGGAGGTAGAGAAAAGTAAGGTTGAGGAAGTTACGAAAAGTATTTCAGATATATTTCAGAAAGCCCAAATGGATTGTAAAGATTTAGAGAAAGTTGGGAAATAGCTGAAAAGGATAGAGGGTTTTATTATATTGTGAATGGGTGGTTGTATCATAAAGCGGAATTAATAGGAGAAACAGTAGCTCAGTTAGCATTACCTAAAATCAGGAGGGAGGAAATTCTAAAATTAGCGCATACTTCTGTATATGGAGAGCACCATGCGGTTATGAAAATGTTAGAAAGAATCAACTATTCATTTTATTGGGAAGGCATGGTCAAAGAAACTGAAACATTTTGTGAATCATGTTTAAAGTGTCAGTTAACGAGGGAAATGGATGTGAGTGATGAAGAGAAAGAGAAAACAGATCAACATTCAATTATCAGGGATCTGTTTAGTAAAAAATTGGGTCCTTTAAAGGACTCTTCACAAAATTTTTCATTTCAAAAAAGGACCCTTCACAAAATTATTTTCCCTAAAACAGGACCCTTCAGAAAATTATTTGACCTAAAACATGACTCTTCACAAAATTCTTTCTCTTAAAAATAGGTTTTTCACAAAAATTTTCCATCTTTAAACCAAACATTTCACAAATTAATCATTTAAAAGTAAAATCTGACCTGTCACTTTTACATATATAAAGAAAATATATGTATTTTATATTCATATATCTTCTTAAAAATGCATAAACAAGAACCTGAATATAACGACCATTTCAAATTCACAAAAGTATGATTAGATTTTTCACAAATATAAAAAGCTGTTCACAATTTCACAAAAACAGGACCCTGTGAAAAAAGTCTGGACAGACCCCTGATTATAGTTGAGTTAGTGGACGGGAGTAAGAAGGAGGTTTGCCAAAATGAAATGAGAGAATTTATCGCTAAAAATAAAGTAGTAGATATTCCTTTGATAGTGACGGGGAATTTGAAGACCGTGGAAAAACTCTTTTGTTAGATAGAGAACAACCGGTAGTTAAAGACATGAAAAGGTTTGAAATAAAGAAATTCAAACTGTTGATAAAACGCGAGGAACTTCTTTTCATCGTTATAACATAATGTGACGAGATCTATTCTCGCAAAAAGTTATCTTTTACATATATAAAAGAAAGTCCTGACTGGGGACATCATCAACGCACAGCCAAAACTACTGTAACTAGAACAAGAAAATTGCAGTGAAAATACTTCTTAGGACGTCTACGTTGATCTTGAATTATGGGGGCGGGAAATTTCTATAATTAGGTGGATTCAATTATGAAATTTATTTCGATGAGAATTTTATTGCTCAATTTTCAGAGATGGTTTTAGCATATTGCATATTGTTCTTTATCAGATTCTACAATAAATAATTAATTAAAGTTCTTATCAGCCCACATTTCGTCTGACAAAATAGAAAATATAATAGCGCAAAGATGTTCGTATCATATTCATCGGTGCGGTAGGATGTTCTGGGTGTAAATGTCCACATTGCTTTAAAGATCAAATTTCGCTTGATTCAAGATTCGTTTGGAGAATCGACCAGCGTAGCGGGCGAACCCTGCTAGTATTTTATATATATATATATATTTTAAACATGTTAATTTGAAAGTCTGATATGATTTTTGACTATAGGAATGATTCGCATAGAATCCGTAGAATGAAAGAAATTTTGTTTCTTCACCATTTGTTTTCACGCTCGTCAGCAGAACCGTTCTGGATACTTATAGGATTTTTTATTTGTCCTTGAGAAAGGCATTTAGTGATATTGAAATTTGTGGATGAAATAAAAAAGAGGCTCTTTAATTAGGCTCTTTAATAGCATTTACTTCAAATAATGGTACTTTAGCTTTGAGGAAAGTGTTAGAATTTTCCCTAAGGCACAACTTGAGTTTGAAGCATATAATAAAATCATCCCTTTATAGATAAAAATTTCAAGAATTCATTGGGAAATGGTATAAGGGTAAAATTAATTTATCTAGGAGAAAACATTTTTTTGGTGGTAACTTATACTTTGACAAAGATTTTTTTAATAACATCAATTATATATGAGTATTTGGGGGTAGTATTTAATAAAATTGAAGGAATTTTTTTATGTCTTTCGGTGTTGTGTTTTAATTGAATTTGTTTTAACTAGCATCACTTTAACTTTGTATATTGTCTGAGAATTTTCTCTATGTGTGTAGATATAGGTTGGTTTCTCTAGATACTTTAATAAAATCCATTTCAACTGGTGCTACAGCTTCAACTTTGAGAAATTACCTGGACGTATGGCTGGTACTAGATATAAATGCGGGCTGATAATTGTGATCTACATCATTTGAAATCCCTTAAAACGTAAGTGATCGGGAGTCTCTTAAAGTGCTTCCGCTTTCTATCTAGGTGATACATTTAGTTTACACAGATTGTTTTTTTTCTTTTAACAGTTAAAGTTTTTTCTTGTAATGGATGTCGTTATGCCCACCAATGAAGCTAAGCCTTTGCGAAGTTCTACACTTGTTAAGAAGATTTTTACCTGTCTTATATATACAGACACATATACATATAGACATATATACATATTGACACACATTCACATAGATATATGCATATACGATAGACACATATATACATACATAAAATCGTTTGGTAATAAAATATCACGTATAGCAACAAAATGAGATAAAAAAAAACTTTCGTGATAAAGAGCGGTTTCAGTTTGAACACCTATAGTGGATTGTTCCTACATACTTGTGAAATTGTAAAATGTAATCGTTTCAGAACGCAGGGGTCGATGCATGTTTTTTTTCTTGGGGCCCATTTTGTGAAAAGTAAAGGTTATTTTTGTGAAATTGTATTATATTTTGTGAAAAATAACATTTTGTAATGAAAGTCGAAATCTAGCTGCTCAAATTCGAACCAAGCGTTTATTAACAAAAACTTTTTAAATACTTTTGCTGAAGTTTACCTCTCTGGTGATCTTATTTGTTTACAAATTATACATTTTAAAAGTCAAAGAATAATAAATAAATAATAAATAGTAAGTTTTTATGAAATGGAATTTTGTGAAAGTGCCTATTTTGTTAAAAAGAATTTTGTGAAGGGGTCCATTTTATCAAATTGATTTTTGTGAAGGGACTCATTTTATCAAATTTACTTTTGTGAAGGGGGCCCTTTTTATTAAATTTATTTTTGTGAAGGGCCTTAAATAGGCCCCAAATTTTGTCTGGATCGACCCTTGTAACGGCACTGCTGTCCTGTGGCATGTGAACCACCATTATCTTACTACTCATAGCTCTAAATGATGGAACGAGATTTCACCATCATATGTTTACACCTAGAGCAGAACAAAATTTGATTTAACCTAGATTTAAATTTTTTTAACAGTGTAGGATACCGTTTTACTACAATTATGAATTCCCTCAATATAAAGAATAAAATTACTTACCAGACTTCATCTTCTGAACATTTTCATCTTTTCTTGTTACCTCAATGAATAGGTACAAAACTTTATTTGACAGCCGAATGGAATCAAATTCTGAACGGCTGATGAATTTCACTAACGATCCAGCTTTTACCGCAACAATTTCTTTTAGATCATCGGCAGCAATTCCAACTCTCAAGTCGAACAAATGATAGACGTCGTGCATACTGCTGCATGTGGTATATACGTAAGCAAACTCGTCATCTTTGAAAAATAATGCATTATACCATCTCTTACTTTGTAATTTAAACGTCATGCTGACTATTTTACGTTTACGAGACCAGGACATGTATTGTAGCAGTTTTGAAATTTTCCGATAATATCTATTTCTTTCCAATACTTCGTCGTCGTTATGTCTACGACAAAACGCCATTTTCATGCTCGACAGAATTTTTTTTTTCCTGTTTAATCGAAGAATAACTTCTTAAAGTAGATGATGATGTCCTGTTGAAAAGAAAAAAAAAATCACAATTTATGCATTCGTATTGAACACTAGATGAAAGCATGTCAAGTTTCAAGAGTGAAAAGAAAAATAAAAACATGTGAAGTGAAGTAAGAAAAAATTACTGTTTCGTTTTCTGATAAAGCTAGGAAAGTATCATTTATACAATGAAATTTTTGTAAAACGTTTTTAAAATTATACATTTGATTCAAGTACACGGGAAAAGATTTCTGTCGTAAGCTTTTGTGAATAAATATTTCGCACGAGAAGATGACAACCACATGCGATGTCAGGGGTCAATACAGGGATGTTTTCTTGATTCCCATTTTTTGTGAAATTCATTATATATATATATATATATATATATATATATACATACTTAATCATTATTTCATAGTTTAAGTTGGTGTTATGGTAATGTTTAATTTATGGTGATATATATATATATATATATATATTGTTATGGATTTTGTATATATTTGTAAATATTCCATTTGTTTAAATTTATTTTATTTTATTATTGTGAAAATTGCAGTATTATTAATGTATTTCCTATTGAGCATCATGTAACTCAATGCTAAAGGCCTCAGGTGCTTTGTAAGAACAACAACCTTACAGCATTATTTTTATAATGGAGTTCTATGAGGAAATCTCAAAGGAATGGGTTTTTCGCCAAGTTGGCGATGGTTTTGGCGACTAATTTTTGTCGCCAAATTTGGCGATATATCGCCAAATATCGCCAAGTTGGCGACGGACTTGGCGACTTTTTGTGCAACCACACCCCCCCTTATACCTATACATTGGGATCCTTTCTTGCTTGGGTTCTCTATCGAGAGTTAAAGCACCTTCTGGTAATTTCTAGCACCCGAAAGCTCTGAAAAATTCTACAGTTATTTTTAAAGCCTATATAAGGGCCTCCGGGCAGTCAGTTCAGTTAGTTGATGACCAGCTGTGATTGAATTCACACGAGAGGCTTTTGGTTTGAGACTGTGTTGTCTATGAGCGATTTTGTATTGAACAATACGCTATATTGTTCTGTGTAGAATTTGGCTGTGCTGTTATTAGATTTGAAGATTACTGGATATTTGTATTTTGAGAAGATATTTCGGTTCTTATCGAACTGTTTGTGGTAAATAAAGCCTGTTTATTGTTCTTATATATTGGCATCAGTCCTTTCGAACCCCGAGCTCACAACAATATATATAATTATATATATATATATATATATATATATATATATATATATATATATATATATATATATATATATATATATATATATATTAATAGCATTTTGTAATGAAAGATAAAATTTAGTGAGTTAGTCGAATTCAAACACAGTTTTTAATAATAATTTCCTTAAGTCTTTCTGCTAAAGTTTTCCTTTCTGATGAAAATGTTTTGTTTAAAATTACACATTTTAAAAACTGACGTAATAATAATAATAATAATTAATAAAGAGTATGATTTTAAGAAATGTAATTTTGTGAAGAAGCCTATTTCATTCAGAGGAATTTTTTGGAGGGACCTGTTTTATTAAAAGGAATTCTATGAAGGACCTGTTTTATTTAAATGAATTTTGTGAAGGCAGCAGTTTTATTTAATCGGGGTTGATACTCATATAGAATAATGAATTTCCCTGACTTTTCCAGGTGTATTTTAAGAGAATTTCAATCTAATGGTGTCATATGCATTCGACACGCTGAGGTTAAAATAAATATTTCAGAACTTGAAAATACTAAAATTTTCTAACTACAGATAACATTGATTGAAATTTCCAATTCTGCATCAGACCCAAACACAAAAAGCTTGATTTTAGGACTATAATAGGAACTACATTCCTTAATAATTTATGATTGTTACAAACTTTCAAATAAAATTTTCTCCAAACTGTAAAACACTATACAATTTTTTGTACCGAACCATAGTCCACTTCAGAAATTATCACATATGTACTTAAGTCCAGAAAAGGATAAGAAGACGCAGCTATTATTTGATGGGGGTTGAAGAGATCTGAAATTATTTATTGCTTATTTAAATGAATTTTGTGAAGGCAGCAGTTTTATTAAATCAGGGTCTCATATAGAAGTATGAAATTCCCTGACTTTTCCAGGTGTATTTTAAGAGAATTTCAATCTAATGGTGTCATATGCATTCGACAAGCTGAGGTTAAAATAAATATTGCACAACTTGAAAATATTAAAATTTTCTAACTGCAGATAACATTGATAGAAATTTCCAATTTTGCGTCACCCCCCCCCCTCTCCCTATAACCCAAAAAAGCTTACTTTTAGGATTATAATAGGAATTTCATTCATCATAATTTATGATTATTACAAACTTTCAAGTAAAATTTCTACAAACTGTAAAAAAACTATACAATTTTTGTACCGAACCATAGTTTACAGCAGCAACTATCACACATGTACTTAAATATACTTAAAGATATTAATTAAATAAAATTCCAGCAAAGGGAAAGGAGACGCAGATATTTTTGGGTGGGGGTTGAAGACATCTGAAATGATTTACTACTTACATTAATTGTCATTTCATAACAACAAATATTACAGAAAAGTTAAAAAAAATATTTAATAAATTAAAAAAATTTAAACTTTGTGGATCTACAAATGGCAAAAGTGGGAATGGAAATTTCAGAAGCAGGGTAATTTAGACAAAATTTCTAAAGAAAAGAAAAACTAGAATATAAAAATGAAAACCAGGAGATTTTCCTCACCCATCATGCTAATAAAGCGTACACTTTTTTGGCGATCACCATTAAGTTTTATTAAATTCCCCGACTTTTCCAGATTTTGGATAAAATATCTGAATTTCCTGACTTTTCCTTGACTTATTTGCCCAAATTCTAAATTCCCTGACTTTTCCAGGATCTCCAGATGGTGTAGCAGCCCTGTTAAAAGGATTTTCGTGAAGATGCCTTAAATAGGACTAAATTTTGCCTCGATTGACTCCAAGAATGTGTGTTAAATTGAACGCTATCACTTTTAACGTAACGTGTAAAAGTAAAAACATCTGAAGAAACGTAAGCTTCTTATGACCCCTTGGGGACGAGCGACAGGTATACGTGCCGCATAAGATGCTCAGACTCCTCGATTATTCCTACCAGTTAATTTCTATTGCAAGCTTTGCCTTATTTAATAATAGCATTTATGCGATTCAATTAGGCTAAAATTTCTGTTTTGAAAAACCGATGGTAAAAGATTAAAAATTCTGTGAAGGACGCTACAGTAACAGATGCAGTGTTTTTCACGAAAACCCACCCCAGCTTAGAACTACTAAATAAAAATGCCGTTTTTCCAATCTATTTGCGAAGCGTTGCAAATTTAACACCAAAATTAAGCCGTCCTATACATAAGAATATCATGGCAATAACTGGCGGGCGAAATTTCCTTTCAAACACAAACAACGAATTTTCCATATTCGTGGACCATGTCCAATTAGCGCATTTCAGTTGTCTTGTTTAAGAAAAAAACCAATTGTATTATTAATTGTATTCTAAAACAAGACAATTGAAAATCATCCATGTAAAAAAAAAAAAAAAATCCTGACGGCTCGCCTTACAGGCACATGTAGATTTCGAAGACGCAGACTGTGGGGCGCCTGTTTGTTGGGAATTGCAGAAGAAATGACCTTTTTGCCATGATGCTGTAGTTGGAACCGGCCACTTCGAAACCTAACTTCTTTGCAGGCGGAGTCGGCAGGGATTTTTTTTTTTTTTTTTTTGCTATAAGGGTTGGTCCTATAAAAAACTTGTCAATATAAAAGTTTTAGATAATATTAAGAGAATTTATAATAAATTTAAGCGGATTTGACATCTTGAGATTTGACGAAGTTATGAATTTTTTCTTCTAAAACCCTCCTTCCCACCCCCACCTTGGGGCCATTTTTAATGATATCAAAAATCTGTCATACATAAATTTTCGGCCCTTTTCCTAGAAGTAATAGTAACTTTAAACGGATTCTATGCGTATCATAATTAAGAAATTATGCCCCCCCCTGGTTCGATTCTGGCTATTAAAGAACTTGACCGAGATTTTATGCTCCTTGATTTTATGTATCAGTTTGGAAGAGATTTGTGCAGAATTATTGAAGTTATCGTGATATAGATAGATATTTGAATTGGGGTGGTGTTGGTTTTTGGGAGTCGTAATTGGCGTAGATCTGCAAAAATTTCAGCTTAGGGGTGAATGTAATAGGTAGTATTTCTTACGAAATCTACCTAAAAATAACGTGCGTAATTTGACATTGTACGTAAAATATTAAATGATGACGTTTCATAAAGCTTTAAAGATTGTAGAATATTCTTATTTGTTTTGATAATGGCTCCGATGGAGTGGAAACATGTCAACAGTCTAATAAACTTATTTCACTGTTTATACAAATTTTATTTTACGCCTTTTAGCAATTAAAAGAAATATATTATTAGAAGGTGTTATATATTGGTATAATTTAAAACATAGTTTGAGAGTGTTTATGAATTCGGTTTGTCTATCAGTCTGTCCGTGCTCTAACTCACGTAAATATACTCGGATTGTCATGCAATTGATATATGTTATTGAGGTATACTGTGGTATATTCAGCATTGAAAATGAAGTATATAGCACTTATAGTTCGTTTATCGGGACACTCAAAAGAATTCCATTACGTTCTATGCGAAAAAATCATTTGCGGTTTATTTTAATGATGTTATACTGTTTGAAATATAGTAGAACCCCTATTATCCGAATCCCAGTTATCCGAAAATCGGCTTAACCGAAAGACCTTAAAACTCTTTTTTTTTTTTTTTTTTTGTAAATATGAAATTTTTATTTTTAAACAAACATGCTGTTTATGAAATAAATAAACAGCGTCAACTTACTTATTTGGACCATTGTGTAAATGCATAGACACATGCAACACTTTATTTCTTTACAAAATATGTTGTGATTTATTTTGTTTTTCAACTTTGCAATGCTGCCTACCATGCCACCTTTTAAACAACAACGCATCTAATACTGTTTCATCTTCCTGCACGTCATTATATTGAGGTGCCAGTATCAACTTATAAAAATACGTTTGTGCTTTAATGTTTTACTCATCGTAATTGAAGTTTGGAGGAAATGAAAACACGTGTAAACAGGAAGGGGTAATCAAACAGAATATGGACACTTTCTGTACCTGCAAGAACAAACGCTTTACCTGACTGTGGGGGAGTGAGAAATGTGAGTAGTATCATCTGATAGAAGAAAATTAGGAAGCCTCCCGGTTATCCGAAAATTCCTATGAACCCTGGTCAACCGAAAATCGTTTCGTCCCATGCTTTTCGGATAATCGGAGTTTACTGTATATTGAAATTGATATATGTCACTGAGATGCACCACAAGACGCTTACTATAGAATACAAGTATATAATTTATAAAAAATGAAGGAATGTTGATCTGCGTTTCATTTTCATAAAACTTCATACAAACGAACAACATGAAGATTTTATTATCGAAGTATTTATATTGTAGAAAAGTGCATATTAAAAATGGCAAATGATTTCTACAAGTACAAACGATGAGGACTTTTTTTTCATCAATATTCAATTTTTGAAATAGTTCAACGATTGGACAAAACATTCAAAATTAAAAAAAAAATCCATGTACGAAAGTTTTTGTAAAAATTTTATTAATGAGCTTTTAAAGAGCTTATCTCACAGATCATTGTTTGATTACATAAGCAAAATTAAATGCAAATTCTGAAATGGTTTAACGATTGCACAAAACATTAAAATTTTGTTCATTTTAAATTGTATAAGTTAATAGTAAAATAGAGTTGAATTTTAATATTTCTTGAAGAACGAAGTTTTCCAGTAATGAAGAAACAAATATATAGCAGAAAGACAGAAAAAAAAAACGGTCAGAAAATTGCATGTTTAAAAAAGAAAGAAAATTGAATGTTCATGGATATTAGCTTTTTAATTCACAGTAGAAAAAAATCCCATTTAAAATGGCAGAAAAAAAAACAAAGTTTTCCAGTAATGAAAAAATATTTAAAACAAATACAACGATGAAAGTAGATTATATAACTTAAACTATTAAAAGTGCATATCAAATTAAAGCCTGATTTTTTCTTATTTTAAAAATATACCTGAAATAAAAATATAATAAATTTTGATCATTATAAATCATTTTATTTTATTTCATACTTAAATTGAAATTATTAATTATTATTGTATTAGTGTGACTAAAAAATATCTTTTCACACTCTTATTAAATTCCATTTTTTTTTTCACTACAAAGTTATGTTTAAATGTTACGCTGTTACAAATCAAAATTTTGTCTGCATTGATATAATTAATGTATGCGATATGCCGTACTATATATTCTTATATTTTAATTGCGTGTCATAAGAAATATTCATTTTACAATGCAAGAAAATTTCAGTATTTCAGGTTGACGCTGAAAAATTGATATAGCCAAATTAAGTTTTTAAGAAATAAATAATACTGAGCTGAGGTTTTTAAAAGTTAATCTTGAGATAAATCAATGCGTCCTGAATTTTTCTTATTTTGAAAATATGCTTATATATTTTATCTTATTTTACAACTTTCTAATTACTTTATATAATATTTTTCTCAACAGAAAAGTCTTTCGTTTATATTGATTGTCCATAGATGGCACCAAAACAATATGCAAAGCCTTACTATGAAAGCTGTCACCGCTATTTCTGAAAAAAGTGTTTACAGAACAAATTGTTTACAAAAATGTTGATATACATGTTTTAAAATGAAAATATGCTCATAAGAAATTTTCTCTGACTTTCATAACAAATATTCATTTTACAATGGAAATAAAATTTCAGAATGTAATTTGATATAAGCTAGGCTCTTAAAAATTGGTGTAAAAAAATAAAAATTTCAAGAAAGAAATAATATTAAGCTGAAGCTTTTAGAAGTTGATATAGAAATAATTTAATATGTCATGAACTTTTCTTATTTTAAAAATATGCTTATATGTACATTTTACATTATTTTACAACTGTATTAATATTTTACATAAATATTTTTTTCAACAGATGGTTCCTTCGTTTGTATTAACTGCCAATAGATGGCGCCAAAACAATATTTAGGAATGATGTGTAAAATACTGGTGGATCATCGCAATTCCTCTCTATGAAAGCTATCACCGCTATTTCTGAAAAAAGTGTTTACAGAAAAAAATGTTTACAGAAATAAATTAAAAAAAAATCCTTTAAAATATTTAAAGGCTTTAATATGCTTTTACAAATTTGTTTCTAGATATGGAATTTGCGATTCTGAATGGCAACAGTGTTCGTTTGTTTGCATCTGGTAATCCGATGTTATTTTTAATTTAGAACTTAAAACTGGACATATAACTGGATATGATATTCATGTTTTATATGAAAATATGCAGAACACACATGATTTCAAGTAGAAGAAATGATCATTTAGCTGTCTTTTGTTAACATATGTTTTTCACTAGACCTAACATGACTTTTAGCTACGGTCAATTCTTTTTTATTTGAGGTATGCGTTTTTAAATTTAATTAATTTTTTATTCTATTACTTAGTGTGTATAAATTTTATAGATCATATACAGGGCAGCACAAAATATTTCGAATACATTTGCATTTATTGACGGAAATTGCTGAAGGGTACAACAGTGTTATGCGTATCCAAAATGAACTGAATTTTAACTTTCCTTATAGTATATACACAAATATATACATCATATATAAGGCTGCACAAGATAATTCAGATATTTTTCCGAATATTGTTGGTAATTTCTGAAATTTGATTTTTAAATGTGTTATGAGTTATCCAAATTGTTTACTTAAACATCAAGAATTAGACCTTATTAAATATTTCTAAAAGTATTTTGAAAGTGTTCGAATGAGTCACATAATGACGCAGGATTTTTCGTGCTTGTTTAACTTTGAAGATTAAATAACCCTATCGACTCTAAGGACTTCAACGCCTGTTTTATCAACTGGAAGTGAATTCGGGAAAGGCGAATCATTTTCTAATTAGAGTTGTTCTAGAATATACTGCAAATTTCTGTGAATATTTTTTCAGAAATGTATTAGCAGATAATTCAATCCGTTAAGAGCCTACATGAGTCAGGCGAAAAAACGCTCAAGCTAATGTTAAGTCTATGGGAAAGTTCTAGCGCGATTTCTCAGTCGCATCTTAATATTTTTAAATGCTTTTTTTTTTTTTTTTTTTGCATAGGATAGCTAAGGTCAATCTCCAACGTTGTTAGTTTTTACTTTTTCGATTTTTGTTCCAGTTATTTTATATAAGGGTACTTTCACTTTCAGAGCCGGTTCCAGCCTGTTCCAAAGTTGAAAATGCCGGCTTATAAAAAAAACTGCAAGAAAATTGAAAAAGTAAAAACTAACAACGTTGGAGATTGACCTCAGCTATCCTATGCAAAAAGAAAAGCATTTAAAAATATTAAAATACGAGCCAGAAATCGCGCTAGAACCTTCCTATAGACGTAAGGGGCTGCTTCACTCAGACGAAAACACCCGCTCGCTAATGTTAATCCTATGGAGGAAATTTTTGAAGATATCTCGTTCGCATTTCAATATTTTGAAATGATTTCTTTTGCATTGGATAGCTGAGGTCAATCTCTATGCACGCTCCTTTCTACTTTTTCGATTTTGATTACAAGTTTTTTTAATTAAGATACTTTCACTTATGAAACCGGTTTTGAAAGTTAAAGTATCCTAAAAAAAACTGCAACAAAATTCGAAAAAGTAGAAAGGAGCGTGCATAGAGATTGACCTCAGCTATCCGATGCAAAACAAATCATTTCAAAATATTGAAATGCGAACGAGATATCTTCAAAAATTTCCTCCATAGGATTAACATTAGCGAGCGAGTGTTTTCGTCTGAGTGAAGTAGCCCCTTAACATTAGCTTGAGCGTGTCTTCCCGTGACTAGCGTAGGCTCTTAAATGCAGAGAGGTTTTTAGGAGATTTATTGATGGTAGTTTATGCGATATTAATTTTTTTAAATTAATAAATTAAGAATTTCCACATGATTATGCACTAGTAATTTTTTTTGTTTGGTATTTAAATATTCATATATGTAAACCTCCGTTTTATTTTCGTTTTTTTTTTTATATAAAAAAATAAATAAATAAAAATACTTTGAAACAGAAAATTTATTTAATTAATGAATTTAATTAAATTCATTGATCAAATATGTGGGTGCTCTTATTAAAAAACTTTGTAATTAAACTTTTTTTTTCGTAAAGACAGCAGATTTTTCAGAAAATGCTGTCAAAGTTGGTGAACTTTCCGGACATGATAGCGCAAGAAATGAAAAAAACTTCAGTCCTATTACAACAACTGCTTATAACGCAAGATGTAACTTCTTTATCGAATAAAGAAAAAACTGTTAGATTACAAATAACTTCAAAAATCATGTTCGCAAGTATCACGCTTTTATGATTAAAAATTACTCAGTAAATGTGTCAGAAATCTTCGCGTTACTGATTGCGGGAAACTATAAAGAATGGAGTTTGCCGTGCTTTTTAACATTCTAAACAAAACCTTGCTCTAATACTGCTAAGTACATGATATATAAACAGCATGTTCTGTGCTATGAAATCCAAATATTAAATTTGCTTGATCGATAAGCAATTGATAAAAAGTGGTTTACACACAGCATTAAAATATGTCCTGTCACTACAGTGTTCCAATAACCTCTTTTGAAATTATTTTAACCCATTTTAGGCCAAGCATAGAAATTTTATAAAATGTGGTATTTTTTGCATTGAAATTTGCTTAAATTACATTCATTAAGACACAAAAAATGTTTCGTGCAAGAAAAATAATATTTTATTTAATTTGACGTTACCATTATTAATTTATTATTAATAATTTACCATTAAACTTAAGTAAAAAAAAAAAAATAAGTTTTCTTATGGCATTTGTTTTGTTTTTATTTTATTTACAGAACTTGCAACTTTACTCCATTATAAAAACATATAATTAATTTCGAGTGGAATAATAATACATTTTCAAAAAGTCGAATTTGTCAATAACCGTTTCAAGTAAAACACCAGCGTATTTTGAAAATTTCTCAACAGAAAGTGATTACTTTAATTGAATTACTAATATTTTATAGATGTCTCCAGAACCCTTAAAAATAGCAGAAAAATAAAAATTAGTGAAAAATATACCTCACAGTGTTAATAAAAAAAATTTATTGAAATGGTGCGTTTACGCACCTTTGGCCGAAAATGGGTTAATATAACATATTTTCATTCTACGTGGGAAAAAATAGTATTCTTTTCCCAGATATATTAAAAAAATATTTGTTTTGTACATAAATGATACTACTAAAATTTTATAATACTAAAATTTATTAATTGTAAAACAGGTGAAACATGAAATTGTATGCACGGATTTATAATGACTATTATTATGTTATTTATATATTTAAGGCATTGATTTATTTCTTATTTTATATGAGAAACACTTAAGATGCACAGTCACGTGCATTTACGCTTTTCTAATACCGCTAAAATTTAAAAGAATTTTTTGCATTATTTAACTGAAAATTTCGGCGATAATAAAGTACAATTTACTATTAAATTTTCAGTAGTAAGAAAAAGGCGTAACAAGTGGGTAAGTGTGATCGAAGATCGCTCAAACGGTTTCGTTTCATATTCCTTTCAAAACACTTTAGCCTTTCATGAATAAATCCAAATAAATTTCATACAGCAAAAAAGAAAAAAAAAGAAAGAAAAAGAAAAGATAAAAGCAAAGAAAACCTCATCTTTATAAAAAAAAAAAATGAGGTTTTTTTTTTTATAAAGTAACAATATAAAGTAAAAATTTACCGGTCTATTTTTTCGTATTTTCGAATATCTAAACAAGCCCGCTATTATATTCTGTTACAATAATTTCAGTCATGCGGACTAAATGCGATATTTAAAAAAATAATTTCTAAATTAAACATGTTGTACACCTTCAAATGTCAAAATATGCGAATAATATTTCCATAATCGGATTTTTATAATGATTTAATAGGTTTCTCAAACTGCTGACGTCATATCTACTTGCTATCTCTATTACTCATATTGATACTCGCTTTGTATTATTCTCAAGCATCTGAAAAATTCGTTAAATTTCCAATAGGACGTCATATTTTCTTTTTAATTTTCTAATGACGTATTATTCATCTGCTTTGTGTACATACACATACTCTTACTCCTTGTATTATTGAGAAATCTTAGAAATTTTCCGTTTTATTACCACTATGACGTTAATCATTTTTATTTAATATTAATCTTTTTTTAAATTGATGAAACTTTTTATTTCATTTTCCTTTTTCACGTGGAAATCGTCTGATAGAAAATTAATTATTGTAAAAAGAATTTCATCGTGGATTTTTTATTTTTGGCATTTGCTATAACGAAAAATGTTTAAATTTAATAGGAAAAGGCTGTTAGAATTTTGGTTTTTTATCCCTATTTATTAAAATAATACGAATTTTTCAAATTTTCATATTTTGAGCTCTTTATAGCTGGTATTCAGCCATATACACAAAGTTTCAACTCTGTAAGTTACATAGTTTCTGAGAATAGCTCTGTGACAGACAGACAACGGAGCGGGAGTAATAGAGTTGATGATGCGTGAGATGAACGAAACCCTAAATATTGACAACTATGAATATGCATTATGATAAAATATGAATATACAATAAAGCCCGAAGCGAACCGGAAAATAATTCTGTTTCAGAACTTTTTCCGTTTTAAAAATGTAATATACTAATAGTATTTATTCTCTCCTTTGGAACCAATAAAATTTTCCTTTATAGATTTCTGCTTTCCTATGTTTTACTGTATTAATATAACTGTGTAGTGATTCGAATAACTTTGATGGGTAAACCAATAACAGAAAAATAAACAAATAAATAGTAGCATAAATTTGGAAATTTTCACATAACGGTAACAGTTTTAATAGCTATGCTACAGCGTGCAAAACACTCGCCACAAAAATGCATTTTAAGTACGAAAAGCAAACTTACCTGAAGTTACTTTCAGTATGTCCAAGGAAAAAACTATGGAACTAGGAATATCTATTGTAGGTTCTTTTTCCAAGGAAAAAACGCGTGTTCGATAACGTACTGCTGTAACGCTACCACTGTATGTGAGCACGCTTGCAGCTAGCGGGGATAAAATAAACGAAGACAAATCAAACAAATCGAGGGCAAATAGTAAATGGCGTGCAATGCAGTCCTGCACCTGTTGTTAGATTGGACTGGGCAGGAAACAACATGTGAGTGACAACAAAAAAGGGGTCATCAATTTTACAAATGTATACCTGCTTGGATTTTCTTCTAAGAAATAGAACCATCTTTTGTTAAAGAGTTCGAATTGTTCTTCGAATGAGCGAGTGAAATATATTCTTTGAAGTGATAAGGTAGGGTGACTAAATTTCGTCTATACTGAAGAATTGAAGGAGTGCTTGGTGTTTGATATTTTATTTAAAGTGTTTTTAAAAATATATAAAGTTATTCATATTATTATACATAATTGTTCTATATAATATTCTTTTCAAAAACGGTAAATAATGTTTTTTTTTTTAAGTTTATTTATCAATGTTTATAAAAATTATTAAGGGTGTTCTCGAAAGAAATATTTTTAGTCACCAAAATTCCTGACACGATTACGGATTCATTTCTAAGGTGGTTCACAAATGACCTGCTCAACAACTCGAACTTTTCTGACTCATTTTTAAAAGCAAAAGCATAAAATTGGCAATTGGCAAGCATAATTTCCCTGTCCACTGCTGATAGACGATTGCGATTATCATGTTTTCTGATTAGTTGTTAAACCGAACGCTTCTTAAGTAATTTCCGGTTGAACATGGTTTCTTACATAATATCTATTAATTTATATATAATCTAATTAATTTATTACTGTAATATAATTAATATTATAGTAGCATAATTTTCCTGTCCACCGCTGATAGACGATTGCAATTATCATGTTTTCTGATTAGTTGTTAAACCGAACGCTTCTTAAGTAATTTCCGGTTGAACTTGGTTTCTTATATAATATCTATAAATTTCTATATAATCTAATTAATTTATTACTGTAATATAATTAATATTATAGTAATATAATCTAATATATTTCTATATAATCTAATCTCTATATAATCTAATATTTCTATATAATCTAATAATATATATTAATTTCTTATATTATATCTTCTTATATCTTCATAATCCTCCAAAATACCGGAAATGACTTAAGAAGCGTTTGCTTTTACAAACAATCAGAAAGCGTAAAAATCTCAATCGTCGATCGGCGGTGGAGAGGGAAATTATGCAATTGGCATAAGCTTGACAACGGAAGGGATTTGGAATCGAAATAAGTAATCCTTATATGTATATATAAATAGATTACTTATCGGGTTATAAGTGAATCTGGTCACGTGATGACACTTTTTACCACTTCTCGGCTGCCGCGTTGGGAATTCGGTTCAAAATGGCGATTTTGATAGTATTTTCTGAACAATCATCTGCCTTTACCAAAAAAATGAAATACAAAGTTTCTGAATAAGAACAACTGCTAATTTGATACATTTGCGAAAAAAATGTATTCAAAATTGTATCATAAAGTAGCCCGTTTGGATTTGAGAACAGCCTTAAAAATAAAGTCATGAAGCTAGTGATGCAGAACGAATGAAGCGATTTAGAATCGATCAGACTTTTCATTTTTCAATGAATGAATTACATGTTCAATCGATCTATCACTTTCATAAATTCGGATCAAAACGCCAACTTTGACAGCGTTTTCTGAAAATTCTCTGTCTGTGCTGAAAAACAAATTTAAAAAGAAAAAAATTCCAATTCATGTTTTCTGTATACAAGTATCTGCCAATCACACGCGTTTACGAAAATAGTTAATTCAGGAATGTTTCAGAAGATTGTCAGTTTGGATTTCTAAGAAGCCATAAGTGGAATTCTTGAACTAGTAATTATATTTTGATGATTTTTTCTAAAAAAATAAAATAAAATAAATAGTCATTCGGTACAAACTATTCAGCTCTTGCTCCTCGTCAATTGAAAACAAATACAAAATTTAAGAAGATTTAAATTAAATGTAAAAAAAAATCGTTTTGGAATGAATAAATCTCAAACGAATTACGTTACATTATACATGGTGTCTAGCCACCTGGAAATCCTGGAAAAGTCAGGGAAATTTACCATTTCTGAGGCAAAATCAGGGAAATTGTGAGAAAAAGTTAGAAAACTTTTAACTTAAAAAAAAATGAAATTGCAACGCCATTAAAATCAAACTTTGCTCTTCAAAAGTACTGTAAATAGTATTTCAACCTCTCTTGCAAACAATTTGGTCTACCCCCTTTCAGTCCTTCTTTGTAACTCGGAGGTTTTCATTTCAAGTTTCACTGAAACTTTCTATTGAGTATTGTAGGATTGATTAGGTGTTTCACTCTGCTTATTTATTTTTGTTTGGAAACTGAACATTTGTTAGCTTAATTTATTGAATATTTATTATTTGTATTAAAATATTGTTAAAGCAATCTGTATTTAACTGTGATTGATATGATAAAGAATTTCATCCTGATTTGACAAAATGGATAGAACCTGATGTGAAAAGTGTGTATCTGCAAAATGTTTAGCATGTAAAAAGTTCAACAAATCATCAATTTATGCCTCAGAATCAGTTGTGAAAGTTTCATTCTCAAATTGACAACTTTTAAGATTTTTTGTGTGTAACATCGCAAAATCTCGATACATGGAATTTTTCTTTTATTGGTATGGAAAACATGGAAAGTCAAGGAAATGTCAGGGAAATTCATTGCTGATGTGGAATAGACGAATCACGGAAAAAAGCGCACCGGAAAAAAGCGCACCCGGAAAAAAGCGCACCTACATCAGAAAAAATATTCATTTGGAAAAATGCCTACTGTAAATTAAAATATAAATTATTTTAATTAATATGAAAACAAATTATGTTTTGAATGTGAATTTGATACAATTTGTCATTAAAATGACATGCATTAAATGGATGTAGCTTACAGGCTATCGAATTTAGGTTAAAATGTCAATAGGTAAAAGGTCAAAATAAAGATAATACATTACTTATCATTGAACATAAAATTGAGATATATTATTTATTGAGATGTATATATGTTCAGTTATAGAAAACCGATTCTATGTTTTCTCAAGTAAAGCACGTGTATCTATAACCGTAACATTACTATAGGTTGCATGTATTTGCATTTCCAATGTCCAAAAAAGGGTGAAAGGTATTGCAAACGAGTTTGCAACAGAAGGAAGGGGACATCTTATTGTCTATTTCCCCTTTACTCGTTGTTACCCCTTTGTCTATTTGCACTCTGGGATTCAACATGAAAAAGGTGTTAAATAAGTTGGTTTTTGCAATGTAAAAGGGAGTGGAAAAAAACTTTGTCTCATATTGTCATATTATTCACTAGACAGGTGCGCAAAAACGAAAAAGCATCCATCCCTTGTAAGCTCGAAATGTTTTTAATACATTCTGCAAAGAAATGTTTTATTTATTATCCATTATTTCATTGTTCAATTAACTACTCTGTATAGGCATTTACATAATTATTATATTTTCAGTTTGACTATCAAAACTATATTATGTAATTAATATAAATAATTAAATTTTCACGCCAAGTTATCTGACATGTATGACGTCATAATCATATATGATGTATATGACATTTTATAAACTTTATGACCAAATTATAGTCGCATTTTTCATTCTATAAAATACTATCATATGCAATTAATTCAGTGATATCCCATGATAGGTAATGATTCTAGGTTGTCATGGTGATTACGTCCTATTTAAGATTGATCATATTACTTCCGTCTTACAGAATTTAAAAACAAAATTTGTATAAAATTTGCGTAAACTTGTTTAATTATAGCAATCCTATAATCTACCAACAGTTTTTGGATAGATATTTCCGGAGAAATAGATATTAAATGGAAACAAGTACAATAAAAAAAAAATTAAGTCAATTCCTACATTTTAATCATAAATATATAAAATAAACCCGTGCAACATTAATGTCCCACGTTATCTTTATTGAACATTATTTTATAATCATCGTTGCGGTATTTTATTTTTTGTTGGCATCACTCATTTGAGATAAATCTTTCATTTCATTTATGAAAACAATGGGAGAAATTTTTTTCTCGCATATAAAAATTAAAATTAATTAATTAAATTTAATTAATGAATAATATTTGAAAAAACTGTATTAACAGCAAGTGTCATCCAGTACAAGTTTTAAAATTTTTATTTGAACTTGTATGGATGAATAGAAAATATTTTATTAACGATTGAAAATTCCAACAAGATATATATATATAGAGAGAGTGTGAGCTAATAGTAGGAATTTAAAAAGACTAAATATGGATTTCAAGGTTCTGAAATTTTCAAAGCTGGGCTTAAGTTTCCCATTGGAATTTTCTGTAAATATCACCAAAAGATAAAGTGTTGCCAGTTTAAAATGTACTTATTTCATTACGGAAATTAATCATATCATAATAACAGAAGATATAATTCATTTCACTGAAATAATAACAGTACGAACGCACCTCATTTGTCATGTTTGGCGTACATTTTCCAATTTGTTTGATTTTTCAACGAATGAATTATAAGAAAATGCTTTCTTATGATGACTTTATGCGTGCAGAAATTCTATCCAAAACGCCAACTTTGACAGCAATTTCTAAAAGACCTTCTGCTTTTATTGAATAATGGGGAAAAAAACTTAGATTTTACAGTGTATCAATAAGAACACCTGCCAATTTCATTTGTTTACAAACAAAACTGAATTCAGGAATGCGTCAGAAAATAGTCACTTTGGATTTCAACATACTTGAAAACATTATTCGATTTCGAATACTCGGGATCTTTGTATGGGCAACTGGGACATTTTCCCAGAAACTAGACTTTAATCATGAAAACATTGGTTTCGCCAGCATGATAACGGGGGAAAAAAATATTTTAAAATATTTATTTTAAAATATTTTATTTGTTTTGATTCATTATTGTTAAATTCTTTGTGGTAAAAGTTATTACGTAGTCTTTTTTACGTTCTTCCATCTTTACAAGAAGAAAGTATTGGATTCATAAAAATTTTCGACTTCGGTTTTTGACGGATTTGTACGTTTAAGAAGGTCCTGAACACGATTTGACTGTTTTTAGAAAATGTCTGTCTGTCTGTATGTGACAAAAAATTTTCTGGGCTCTCTATCTATAGAACTAACGCACGGAACTTAATAAAACATTATATTCAGTTATACCTTGATATAAATAGGTGTTGAATAGTTTTTGGTGTAAATCGCCCAACAAGTGGCACTGCTATGCTGTATTTTTAACGATTTCAGTATTAGCTCTATCTCAAGAACTAATGCACAGATTTCTAACAAACTTCAGATTCCGTATTAGACGTTGACATAAGTCGTTGTTGGTTAGTCGTTGTTGGTTGTCCCATTCCCTTACTGACTTCCCGTTTGATATCCGAAGATAGAATAAACCGAAATATCCAAATATGATGCCAACTTTAAGTGTTAGCATTGAAATTTTTTTAAGTTTGGTACAATTTCTATTTGTAGATCATCTTTAAGCAAAATTTAAGTATTGCTTTAACTTTTGTTTAGATTGATGTCTGAGCTAAAGGTATTTTGAGGAAATTAAAGTTGAAGACTACGTTTTGTGCTGTATAAAGACGATTTCTCATCCGGCGTCAATTTTTGAATTCGACTTTTTTTCATATCTGATAATTTGCATCTATCCTCTTTGTATCTTTAACATTTTTGTAACAATTTTATGCATTTCTATTGCTTATTCAAAGAAAAATTCTTCTAAAGTTACAGAATTTCGTTAAAAACGCTTAAAAAATTCTTCTACAGTTGCACAATTTCGTTAAAAACGGTTAAAATAGTAAAATGCGAACATCATTTGGTCCATTCTCGACCGAAAACAACAACCATTTTCCCAATGGTTAATAATAATAAAAAAAAGTCTTCATAATTTCTTTTCCAAGTTTGTGCAAGCTATTTAATAGAATTTTTTAATAATTCGCTCTCCCTCCCACTGCATAATGTAACATTTTTAAATCATAAAAAAAATACATATTAAAAAGAACATAAGAAAAGAAAATGGGTGAGGATCGGAACATAAACATGTTTTTAAGGTGGTTCTCAAATGACATGCTCAACAACGAGAAACTTTCTGACACATTTTCTGACTCATTTTAAAACACATTGGCATAAAATTGGCAGGCCTGACTATTGAAGTGATTGTGAATCGAAATGAGTTTTCCATTTTTCGATAAATAAGTTATTTATTGAGTTATAAGTGATTTGGGTCACGTGATAACACGTTTTTCCCTTTTCTTGTGCTGCGGCGTCGGAAATTCGGTTCAAAACGCCAACTTTGACTGTATGTTTTGAAATATTTTGTGCCTTTACCAAACGTAAAACGTCTTTCGATTACAAAGTTTTAGAATCGTATAATCTTTTTATATTGGAATTCAAATTGACTATTTTCTAACAGATTTCTGAATTCAGTTTCGTTCATAAACACATGGAATCGGCAAAAGCTCTTATTTAGAAGCTATAAAGTCGAACAGTTTTTTCCATTTTTGAAAAAGGCAGGCGGTCTTTTAGAAAATGCTGTGAAAATTGTCGTTTTGAATATAACTTCTGCACGCAACAACCCGATAAATGTCATCATGGAAAAAAACTCATGACTTCATTTGTCAAAAACAAAAACAAAAAAAACTATTGGATACCAAATTATTTACATAGTTATGTCTGCATTTTTCATTTATCATTTTGTTCTGTGCTTATAGAGTGTCTCATTGTCAACCAAGTAACAATGTTCTCTTTTTTTTTTTAGAACCACCATAACCAAAAAATTTAGAATCAAAATTTTAATTCAAATCATTTTTGGATTTTTTTTTTTTAATTTGGCAGTGACATTGTGTTTTCTTGTACCAAATCTCCAAATTTTGACTCATATTTTCTGTTTCCCGTTAACTCTACATCCTCCTCCTTTGTAAAGGTAAAGATAATGAAAAATTTTCAATTTTCTAAAAATTTCATTTTTTTTACTTTATTTCAACCACATGAAATCTGTGCATGTAAGTTTTATTTCTTTTAATTTCATGTCTACACCCTCCTCCTCCCCTCGGTCAAAGTTTCCATAAATATGTAAACGTTGTTGTCTTTATAAATAAGCTATCCACGTACCGTATGAAAGAAAGTATAGATTGTATTTTCTATTTAAAACCCCTCCATCACCCCCCCCCTTCCAGGGACCCTTAATGAATAGTTGACGTCACCGGTCAGCGAATACTTTTGAAATACATAACACCTATTTATTTGTTATTTGTATGCTTTAGTGTAAAGATATGTCTGCTCTCAATGTTAAGAGTATACAGATACATGTGCTTAAATAGCACGTGGTTTACTTGAAAAAAACATAGAATCAGTTTTCTATAACTGAACATATATAGATCATATAAATATATATATTTATATTGTAATAACTTTGCAGTTTTAGGTGGACGTTTTATCGGTGCGCTTTCTTCAAGGTGCGCTTTTTTCCGGTGCGGTTTTTTCCGGGTGCGCTTTTTTCCGTGCGCTTTTTTCCGGTGCGCTTTTTTCCGCCTACCGTATTGAAGATACAATTAGCTTGATCATGACCGATGGTGACCTAAATGACCCACTAATCGAATTTTCTCAAACATGTGATCCAGCCCAACGGTTTTCTGGTGCCTCAAAACTGTAGGACACAAAATTTCGCCAAAATCGTTAGGGCCGTTTTTAACATAAAATTTGCATACATATATATATAACCCCCCCCCTCACACACACACACACACACAAAGATTTGCTCTCGTATTAGAATAAATGATGTATATAATACTCTGATTGTTCCTAGTACACGTGGTTAGTAAATACACGTGGTTACCACGTGCTTTACACGAAATTATAATTGGCTTATTCAAACACGTGTTATTCATAAATGTGTGGTATTTTTCCATCTTAACGTGAAGCCCCTCTCCCCTCCATTTTTTTTTTTATCAGGGAGCTACCGATGGTGCTTTTTTCCGGGGGTGATTTTACTTAATTCCTAATAGCAATCGCAAATATCCGTCTACGGGAATTATATAAATCAGACATATGTTACTTCGTTAGCTTTTAACACTTCTTTATCAATAAGTTCAAAATTTATCAAGACCTTGTTACTTTTTTTCCGTTTACTTTTTTTCCGTTTACTTTTTTTCAGATTACTTTTTTCCGATTACTTTTTTCCGCTTTTGTTGAATCAGTTACTTTTTTTCCGTTTACTTTTTTTCCGATTACTTTTTTTCCTAGATTCTAATTTTGCCCATAGAAATTTAGAATGGAATTATACAAACAATTCTAGTTTTTTAACTGATAAACTAATCAGTTTAGTTTGTAGTCATTCAGTATGTCTGTTTGATTTGTTTGGACGAGCAGAAGATGATAGCACAAAGATAAAATTGAAAGTGATTTTTGTAATAATAAGAATACATATAATGGCTGCTAAAAAAGTTGATTTTTCATAACCTAAATAATTTTTTAAAAAAATGAAACTCTTATTTTTTCTTTTCAGAACATTTATTTCTTAGGAAATTGATTTGAAACAATTTTATATATCTATAAATAATTATTAGTAATAATAAAACAATAAAAATCTTTTATAATTCCATGAAAAAAAATGGCATCTTTAATTTCTTTTATTTTTCTTTCGGAGAAAAAAATGTCCCTGTGTACCCTTTGAATACTCTATTATTTTGATGGAATGTAAATCCAGGATCTCTAGAGTACAAAGTTAGATATGGAGATTAGTGTTTATCAGTTAGTACAATAAGACTGCATTTTACCCATTCCTCAACAATAGTCTATAAAATTTAAATGCAAGGGTTTAGTTTCCAACAATACAGAAATCCACCTAGCTTTTCATCTTTTTTGTTTCCTTGAGGCACGTTTTATCCAAGGAAGGTGATCCAAAGAAGGGGATATTAATCCCCTTTTCTTTCAAAGAAGTTCTGGTCCCTCACAGTATGTAAATCGTCTGACAAGCTCTAGCCTGCAGAGTTAGAAATGAAGATTAATGTTTATCATTTAGTACAATAGGGCTAGATTTCACCCATTCCTTAACAAAAGAAGATTTCAGGAAAGTACAGGGGTTCAGATTCCAGCAGTACAGAAAACCACCTACCTTTTCATCTTTTGTCGTTTCATTGATATATCTTTATCCAAGAATGGTGATGGAAATGTCAATGTGAATACACTTACCTTATTTTAGTTCAAACCAGGCTGGAAGTTTTTAGGCAGGTCGAAGTGTTGTTTCCAGCTCCAGTCTAGTTTAAGCACGTACAACAGGAACAGGTTAACACTTTGTACACGTTATTTTCAACCCTCTAAACAGCAAGCCTGACATCATATATAGTAGTAGAGTTGCATTAGTACATGTCGGCCACGCGTTTTTTCCTTGGACATATTGAAAGCAATTTTAGGTAAGTTTATTTTGCCTTTCGTATTTAAAATGCATTTTTGCGAATGCGTTGCATGCTGTTGCATAGCTGGTAACTATTCCAATATTACCAAATATTTCCGACATTTATTTCTGAATTTATTTGTTTATTTTTATGTTATTCGTTCACCCATCACACGGCTCTGAAACAGTAATTATATATATATAGTAAAACATAAGAAAACGGAAAAATTTAATGGTTCCAACGAAAGGAATTGTATTTCTATTGTACCATCTAATACGAAAAAAGGTGTAAATCAGAATTTATTTTCGGTTCATCTCTGGCTTTACTCTATATTTGGTATATTCTACTGTGTATTTTTATAATATATTTATCCTAATACATTTTCATTGATGCCAGTTTGATTTTTTCTTACCACTAGAATTTAAACATTTCTTATTTAATTTCCGAAATCTTCAATTAAAAAAAGCAAAAAAAAATTCTGCTAAGTGTTAGTGGTATAGAAGGAGACAGATTACAACTAGTGTTTAGAAAATAGTAAAAATGGTAACAATGCATATTACATGATTATAAGATATATATAATAAGATAGATATTATCATATATATATATATATATATACCATAAGATATATATAATAAATCAATGCGTTAGCTTTAACAGGTTTCTTTTCTTTTACGGTTTAATTAATATTTTGTTTTGAATTTGTATCAATTTCATATATTGAAAATAAATAACTCTTTTTTACTACATAGATTGGAAATATTATAGGATATTACAGAAATTTCAAACGATGGGAGGTTATTATAAGGTGGCAGTGAGGAGGCATATTTTATAATGCCATGTCGCATTTTATAAATTGTATATAGATTAAACAAATTGAAGATTTAATTTTTATAACAAAGAACATGCAGATTATATATGCAGTGATGGTGCAAAATTTTGTAAAGAATGATAAAAATTCGGCGAAATCCATGCTTCTTATCGTGTTGTCCGGATTTAAATAAATATAAAAAAATATTTGCATTAAAACAATTTTCAAACAAGTATTTGCCCCCGCTCAATAACGTAAACATAAAAACATGATACTTGCAGGCTTGGTTATTGAATTTTTTTTGTAATTGTTGAAGTTATTTGTAATAAATATTGAATTTAACAGTTTTTATTGAGTTACATCTTAAGTTATAAGCAATTGTTGTCTCAGGGCTGTTATTTATACTCTATTTTATTTAGATTTGTTTGGTTTTTGTATATCAAAATTGACCCAATTTGGATTTTTGCAGAATACTGAATATCCAGCATAAAAGTTTATCGAATATTCGGTATCCGGTTGAATACTTTCCCATTTTTTATTTGAATAGTGATATTTTTTTATACTTAATTAAACAGGGATCTGTTTAGAGGAAATTGTGCCCTTTAAAGGAACTTTCCCTTTTTTTTTTTCATTTTAAAACAAAATCCTTCACAAATTTTTTTATCTCAAAACAGGATCCTCCACAAAATTATTTCTCTTAAAAATAGATCTTTTACAAAACCTTCTCCCTTTCTTCCCTTTTTTTATTTTCCCAAACTACACCTTTCACAAATTTAATCATCTAAAAGTTAAATCTGACTGTCACTTTTACATTTTCAAACAAATAACTGTAATTAAATATTGAAATTTAAAAGTTTTTTCTTTTGTCTATTGTAATGTGAATATTAGTTTTTTTTTAATTATTATTCAGTGTTATTGTACATAAAATGATAAACATTTAAGTAAATTCTTTAATTGATTACTTATAAAGCTGGTTCATTTGTAATTACTAAACGTCCTATTGAAGTGTTTTTTTTCTTCTTCTGCATACATATTATGACATATTTCCTATGACATGATATGTTTTCTAACATAATTTAAATAGTGGAGCACATAATATTCCTACATCATAAGATGCCTTTAATAAAATTTAGTTATATATAATTAGTTGTCACATGTTAAATATTATATTTTCATTCATATACAGGGATCTGTTCAGGAAGAAATTGTGTCCTTTAAAGGAACTTTCACATTTTTTTTTTTCATTTTAAAACAAGAACCTTCACAAAATTTTCCATCTCAAAAGAGGACCCTTAACAAAATTCTTTGTCTTAAAAATAGACCTTTTTACCAAACCTTTTCACTTTCCAAACTGCACCTTTCACAAATTTAATCATTGAAAATTTAAATCTGACTGTCACTTTTACATTTTCAAAAAATATGCATAATTGAATATTGAAATAATAATAAAAAAGATTCTTTTGTCTATTCTAATATGAATAATAAATTTTTTATTATTATTATTTAGTGTTATTGCGCATAAAAGATAAACATTTAATTAAAACATTATCAGATTTATTACTTATAAATCTGGATTATTTGTGATTACTAAACATCCTATTGAAGTGTGTTTTTTTTCTGCATACATATTATGACTTACATTTCCTATGACATGATAAGTATTCTAACATAATTTAAATAGTGAAGCGCGTAATGTTCCTACATCATAAGATGCGTTTAATAAAATTTAATAATAAATAATTCGTTGTCACATGTTAAATATTATACTTTCATTTATACAGGGATCTGTTTAGGAAGAAATTGTGTCCGTCTGACTTCTATGTGCTCATTTTTGAATATGCCCATGTTTCAAAAATGAGTATGAACTGACCCAAATCTTTTTTGAGTATGTCCATATTTCAAAAATGAGTATGAACTGACCTCTATGTGCTCAGTTTTGAGTACGTCCATGTTTCAATATTCTGAGTGTTTCTGGTATTTCAGAATTGAAAGCATTGGATCGTCCTATTTGAAACACAAAGTTTTATAACAAAATGAAAACATCGATTTACTCAGATTTGAAAGTGTCATTTTTCTCAGTGCAGCCGTTTACAAGTTACAAAAACAGTGGAGTTAATTATACGCCAAATCAAAACCAGACTCGTTAAAATATGGTAACACATTTTAAAAATGCAACAAGGTAATATTTTAAACACTAAAATATATAAATAAAAAATATAAAAGTTTAATATATTTTTCTTTTTAAATGCGTATTTATCACTTAAAAGTTTATTATTTATTAAATTATGAATATACGTTGAAAAAACAGTCTAAAAGTACAATACAGATAGTTTAATAGTGCATGTTTCCTGCTGCTGAATCTTAAGAAAGAAACACAGCAAAAATTATATATTTTAAAAATGAATTCACTGGCTCGCACTTTCTAACAAGCATTAATTAAAGCGGAGAATTTTCATAAATGGGGGTTCATGCCAAATTAATGTATTGTAGCGGAGCGGACATTTTTTTGGAAAAACGTGAATTGTAGTCACGAAATTACGTTTGATTTTTAAGATAAACTTTGAGCGCTTATAAAAGAGTGTTAAAAAAAATTTTTAAATTAATTTTTATGTATTTTCCTTCCTAGTAGTGTCTGGAAATTCGATTCTAAACGCAAACTTTGATAGCATTTTCTGGGAAATCTTCTGCTTTTACCGAAATAGGGAAAAACCGATTGAATATATAGTATCTTAATAATAGCACCTGTTCGATTTAATACGTATATATATAGAGAATTACATTATAAGCTTCCATATGTGTTTATACTCTTGTTTTCTTTTTTTTTATTTGAATTAATAATATTTCATTCATTAGGACTATATATTATATTTTGTAATTTGACACTGCTATATGGTATAGTGATTTCATTGTGTATGGTCAGTTTCTTATGTTTCAATGGTTAAATTTTACAATAGGTTCATATATATACATATATATATATATATATATATATATATATATATATATATTAATTTAAAAAAGCGTCCATAAAAAGACAGTTGAGATTTGATAATAGTCTTAGGATATCCTCAATTCTAAAGTTACTACTTTCTGTCACATTTTAAAATACATTTTTGTTCGGAAACGCTTGAAATTGGCAGGTGTTCTTATTAAGAAAAAACGTAATTGAATAACGTTTTTTATATTTTGGTAAATGCTGACAATCTTTCAGTAAATACAGTCAAAGTGGGCATTTTGAACTGAATTTCCGAAGCGGCAGCGCAAAAAAAAGGTAAACGTGATAAGAATCGCTAATAACTGGATAAATAATTTATTTATCAAAAATTTGAGAACGCTATTCAATTCCAAATCAGTTCAATAGCAAGGCCTGACAATTTTATGCCTTTTCGTTTAAAAATGGTTCAGAAAATTTTGCATTGTTAAGCAGGGTATTTCAGAACCCACCTTAAATAACATCTGAGAATAATCTTAATATCAAAAATAATTAAATCTGCTCTAGAGAAGAAAAGGTAGACCTGGTAATATTGAATAAAGTTTAAGCATTGAGACTGTCTATTAAACACATTAACTCTTTGGAGCATAAATTATTTTTGAATTGATAAAACATATTTTGGATTTAAAATAGGTTATTAAGGATATCTAACATTGAATTTATAAAAATCTTAGATTTGTTACAAAATTACCAGATGAATCCCATATGAGGTGTACAAGAAATGCAAATTTAGTAATATAAATTATTAAATAATTTTGTAATTTTCTGTTATAATTTTAATTTTGGATTCATTAACACAAAGGTAAAAACTAAAAAGAAAGAATAAACATATTTTTGATAAATTTCATTTTTAAATCTAAAAGGGAAGATACTTTGAATAAATCATTTTTTAAAACAAAACATTAAAAAAAATGTCAAGGGCGGATTTTCCAATGGAATTATTATATATTATAAAACATAATGATTTTGATTATCTATTTATTGCTGTACTTCACTATTGAATTTAATGTTTATATGCAGGTGTTAGGAATTTTCTTAAACCTTAACAGTCAAGGATTTTTTTTTCTCTAGCCAGCAAAAAGCAAGGTACAGTTGAAATTTGTTATGACAAACATTTTCGCGACATCAAAAATAATTCATTACTACAAAGCATACAAATGCAGTACACAGTTATATTTATATATACAGATATAATAAAGATTACTAGAGATGAATGGTTAGTGTAGTATAGAATAGAGCTTGAGAGTTAGAAAACATGAATTAGAAACAAAAATACATTACATACATATATATATATATATATATATGGTATATTTTCTATAGACTGTAATTTTTAAAAGACTCTTAAAAAAATTCATTCGCCCTATTAGAAAATCAAATCGCCATTGGCGAGTAGAATGGTGTAATTTCCTACTCCTGTATCAAATGTGAAAAATGAGAAAATATAAGTATGCACAGTTCTTTGAGAGTCCTTTTTCAATACAATTTTGTATGAAATTTTCATGAGTGAGAATTCAGGCATTCTCAGATATAAAGTATCTTTTTTCGTTAATTGCATTAATGGAATTACAGGTTAATATTTAGGCTAGCAAAAGTTTCATTTTCCTTTTTTCATATGCATTAAAGAGGTTTTTATTAAAGAATTGATTTGAATCAGAACCTACCAGACTCAAAGGTTATTAATAATTGCATATGTACTAGCTAACCCGCCCAGCGTTTCCCCGGCCCGTGATAAAACGTTAAATAAACACCAAATTTGCATTATTTTATATATTTTACCCAATTTTGTATAAATTTATATCTTTAATTACAAAATAGCAAAATCGTAAAAAAAAAAAAAAACACTTACTTCTTTTTTCAAGTAGGATTGTTATATAGTTTTAGAAAAATAGCTTTTGTTGGCTAAGCCCATTGAAATTTTCAATGGCCATATGCATTATTGGCCATTGAATTTGAATTGTATGGCCATTGAAATTTTCAATGGCCATAAATAGAACGGTTTTACAGCCCGTGTAAAAATTACGTCAGAAATAATGTTATCTGGTTGTAAAATAAATGCTTTCCAAGCCAAGCGTGACCGCGGAAAACATCCCGTTATTATAGGTTTTTGCCGAAATTATCTTACATTTTAATTTAAAAAAATACTTGTTTTCGCCCGAATGCTTCGAAATTGCTGTAGGTGATGCAAATCTGGTCTACCAAGATGTTCTAAAAATATTGTGTTGAAATACGAACGTTTAGTAACTTTTAGCGTTAAAAAAATCTTCTCGTGAGGCGCTAAATGACCTTCGTCTGCCGGTGTTTTCCATAGGATTAAAATCCGTATTTAAAAAAAAAAAAAAAAAGATTATACATTCGATTAGAAGAAGGTTTCAGCTTTAAGAGTATATGTTTGATTTGTCTGTATCACTCAAATTGTGCTATTGAGGGGCGTTGGCATAAGGAAGAAAAGATAAACCCGGGAAAACGACTGTTTTTCAAAAATGTTTTTCAAAGAGGTAACATAATTTTTTTTTTTTTCGAATTGATTACGGTATTGGAGACGTAAGAGTACGATCTTTCAGAATATGCTTTTCGTTTTAAATAAACCAAATGGTTTAGTCGATAGAATTTAAAACAGAATTGCGAAATAAACGCATTCTTCATATAAATGATTCTTCATTCTCGTGTGATGCCCTAAATTGGGTTCTGGGCATGCACGGGTTTTAAAAGCCGGCTCACAAAAAAAGAGATGAGTTATTGATCAGTTTTTAATTAATATTTTTGTTAATTTTCAAAGTATTAAAATTCTGAGACTCAGGTGCACCAGGCCAGGTGTGTCTTGGACTACCCACACCTAAATTTTCAGACTTCTAGGTGGGCTAGATTTTGCTATATCTCGCAGACAAACAAACACACACACACACACAGAGTGAAACTTTCTTTTATTAGTATAGATATATATTTCAAAAACCTGAAAACCCTGACTAATAAACACTATCTATAAATTATGGATGGGATTTCGTTGATTGTTTACGCATAAAACATTATGACAACTTTCATTTTACATATGGTAATACCAACTTTGACAGTTTTTACAGTTTCTTGTATCAAAGCATTCGGGAAAAGTTTTATGCACATCTATCTTCAAAGAGTTATGATAGAAAATGTGCAAGGGGTTTATCCAAGAATAAAATTAAACTCGTACATGGAAAATTACCGGGATTATTCAGTTGGTAACCAGAAAATAAATTATAGAAATTCTAAATATAAGATTATTAATATAATAACTATAATAAATTTATTAAAAAAGAAACTGTGAAGATTATCTGGCAATTGCCTAGGAATTTCATTTTCACAGACCAAACTATAACGCAACGTGGTTTCCTTAGACCCTCAAAAAGTACTATTTCTACGCCTCGAAAACTGATGATAGGAAATAACTTAACCATGTTTCTGTGTACGCTTATTCTTTTTATGTAAAAACTAATTTTATGTCACAATTCATTGCTTTTTTCCATATGAAATTATATTGATATATAATTTCATATGATATATAATACTGAAATAACATAACCATAATTAAAAAAAATTTTTGAATTAAAAAAAATTATTAAATTTTGGTCATTTTGTTGTGTGTTGTGACAAATGAAACATTTCAATCGGGTGATTTTTTCGGAAGATATAAATTACAGTTCGTCACGGGGTTTCAACAATAGTATCCTCAAATTTGACGTCTTCTAATCCTATCAATATACTCACTGAATCACTCTACCAATATATTAATTCGTTTACAGAGAAACACAAAAGATTCCTGCTGCATTTTTGGTTTATTGGGAAAAATCCTTTCCAGTGTATTTTAATAAAGTTACACTACTTTAAACATAATGAAATTCATATGCATTGTTGAGATGTACTACAAGTAAAATGCACTACTGTAGAATTATTTAGTCATTTACAGGGAGACAAAAAAATTTGGTTACAGTACTGTCTATGATCAATCGCAGGAAGTATATTTTGAGATTAGGTATGCATTTTTAAGCTTAATCAAACTTTAGTATATTATGTAGTGTGTATAAATTCTGTAACTCATATACAGGGCTACGCCAAAAAATTCGTAAGTATAATTGTATATAAATTGTTTAGTGGTGTTTTTTTAATTGTGTTAAGTAATTTTTAGTTTAACTATATTTAGTATACTAAGATTTTTAGTATAAAAATCTGTAGATCCTATACAGGACTGCACAAAAAAATTCTAATAATTTTCTATTGGTGGTAAATGCCGGAATTAAATTTTGAATGTAGATCTATAACACAAATCTATACATCATATAGAGCTGCTCAAAAGAATTCGAATATTCAATCGACTATGGTCGCTTATTGTTGAAATTAGGTGTTCATTCGTGTTATCAATTAGATTTTCAGTCATGAAATTAGGTGTTCAATCGTCAGCTATGCGTCTTCTTTATTGCTGCATAAATATTTTTATCCCAATTAAATAAATGTGAAATTTTATTATAGTATTCTGGAACTGTTGCAAAATTTCACATTCTACGCGCTTCGTATATTTTTTCTTGTAACATATATATAGAAGAAAGTCATAGAGAAAAATTCTAGATTTTATTGGTATTTCTTTCTCTGTGAAAAAAAAAAATAAACTTTTTTGCATTCCCAAAATCTCATATGGGTGGCACAGTTCATGAAAATTTTAAATGACATGACTAAAAAGTCATATTGATGTTCAACTATAAAAAGAAGAAAGAAAAAAACATGTGTCATCCATAGATTATGGAACTCTTTCCAAAACATTCAGAATAGTGTTACAAAACTTCAAGGTTTAATAAGGGGAACAATATAATGTCCAAGTACAAAATTTGAAAAATCCAACTTCAGCAATTACCTTCTATAGTCGGAAAAATATCAGAATACTTTTGTGTAGCCCTGTATACGGTTTATAGATATATATTTATATAATACATAGTATGCTAAAATTTCGTCTAGTTAGGAAACGCAGTGCGCAGTTGAAAATTCCCTTTCAGCAATTTCCATCAATACACGGAAATTTTCTGGAGATGTTTTATGCAGGCCTGTATGTGATCTACAGAATATATACACACCAAGATACATGCAAAAAAAAAAAAAAATCCCGTTAAATTTAAAAACACGTACTGCAACTGAAAACGCAATCCCAGCAATTATTGATCACCGACAGTAATGTAAACGAATTCTTTTTGTGTCGCTACAAATGCTGTGTACAACATATTTCATATTAAGAAACTTGTAGTACTCCTCAGTGATATGAATCAATCCTAATTTGTTTGAAATAATTTAACATAATTTAAATGCACAGCAAACGATTTCTTCTATAGGCCGTAATCTAAGGGATTTCTTTTGAGTGTCCCCGTAAACGAACTCTAAAAGCTGCACTCAATACCAAACATGTGATGATAAACCTCAATAATAAATCTCAAGAGTTTCCCCCAAGTTACAAAAGGGCAGAGTGCTGCTGGTGAGAAAAGGCACGTTTTTTATTCTTAAGGGCACTTTTTTAAATTGTTAAATGTATTATTTTGGTTTTTAAAGCCACTTTTAATATTTAAAAGTCGGGACACTCTTTTCAAGACAACATCGAGTCAATTTTTACTATGAAAGCAAATTTTGTAATGCAAAAAGGAGAAAAGGCACTTTTTTTGCTGAAAGGCAAGAAGGGTGCTAATTATTTTATTGAGGGGACATGAAGGGTGCTAATTCTTTTCATGAGGGGCAAGAAGTGTGCAATTTTGCAGACCAAAGGGCAGGCTGGGTGCAGCACCCTTCTGAAACTGTCTGGGGAAAACTCATTGATATATATTTTAACCGCTAGGCGCATTATGGTTAACGCGGGTAAAGCTGGATGACTCTACTAGTATAGTATAAATGTTAAAGTTCGTTTTCATGGCTCTGTCCAGATTTTTCTCCCAGTGTCCTATTGTTTTTGTAAAATCGTGAAGAGCTTTTTACATTTATGAAAAATCTAGTCATAATTTTGTGAATTTGTAATGATGAAGTTCACATTCATGTCATCATTCAGATTCTTGTTTATACATTTTTAAGAAGATTTATGTATGTAAAATACATACATTTTCTTTATATTAGTACAAGTGACAGTCAGATTTTACTTTTAATTGATTAAATTTGTGAAAGGTTCAGTTTGGTGATGGAATAGTTTTGTGAAATGTCTATTTTCAAAACAAAGAATTTTGTGAAGGACCCTGTTTTAAAGTGAAAAGTTTTGTGAAGGGTCGTGGTTTGAGACAAAAAAATTTTGCGAAGGGTTCTGTTCTGAAATGAAACATTTGGTGAAGGATCCTTTAAAGGAACCAATTTCTTCCTAAACAGATCCCTGGTTTGTATGTCCATTAAAGAAATCTACAATTTTGGTCCCATTTGCACGATAACGTGACATGCATACGTTCTAGAAACGGGTAACAAATACTAGCTACTTTGCAATTTTCCTAGATGACCTCTTTTTTCAAACATAGGCATAATTATGTGTAAACAAATCATTATTTTCATTTTTTTCCTTTTTTATCTTATTTTAAACTGCATTTTTTTTATTTATCCTGTTGCCATACTTTGGAATTATAAATTTAACTCCAATATTTAATACGGAAAACCCATTTAAAAGGGTGCACGTAGTTTTAATAAGCCATTAAATATTTAGACTCTATATTTTTCCATGTGGAATTGACCAACTGACGTCATTCTGAGCCGATAATGCTGTTTTACATTGCGTGCTAAAAAATGTAGTTTCAATAAAACCGCGATTAAAGTTTTACTAAAGAAAAAAAAATATAAAAATGTTTAGTTAAACGTTATATTTTAATACTTACTGCTAGGCCACAATTCCTGGATTTTACGAAGCAAAAAATTCATTACGTGTGCAGCTGAGCCCCACATACCTGTTTTTCAGCCTGTCTGCGATCACTTTCAATCGATTGAAACTTTATAAATATTTCGAATGTCATGTAATCTTTCTACAGACTTATTCTTACACATAAAATTAAGGAATAATTTATTTTATTTCTTGAATGGTCATCTTTCCTTGATTCAAATTTGGATAGTTCGAAAATCAGATTATTTCTTTTGAAAGACATATTGTAAGCAAACTTAGCAAAAGAGCTCCGAGATGTTGTTTAACTTCAATCATGATACGGCAGGGTGTGAAAAGAGGCATGGCTATGTTAACATCCAAAGTTGTTCTGACTATGGCTTTGTGAGCACGTGTATGCAATCTGTGATTACATGATTCAAAGAAAATGAAATCGGCAAGTTTAACATATAGGAAAAAATATGATAAGCATTGCGATTTCGCCAAAAAGATTTTCAAATTATGGTGGAATTTATTATTATTGTCAGCCCTATATATTTTTTTGGACCTTGAAGCTTAATGTCACATAATGTCACCTTTTGGTACTTGCCTAATTTCTATTCAATCCTGTATTCGTTTTCTTCTGTACAGGGGCGGATTTAAGGGGTCGCGATTGTCGCAATCGCGAGGGGCCCCGCATACCAAGGGCCCCCAAATCTTCTTTTATGTTCAAAGAGAAGAAGTGGCTTTTGATCAAAGATTTTTGTATTTTATTTTTTCAATTAGTTTTACTACATCATTTTCATGTAATAAATAGGATATTTATTCTACTATCTGTTATTTCCAGAACTATTTTAGTTCTTCCTTATCTTTTTTTCTGTTTTCGTTCATTAAGACTGTAAACATTTGTGAAGGGAGGGGGTGGGTTTTAAGGGAGACAAATGGGCTTTGCTTTGAGCTGAAAAGAACCCTGTTAGAGACCCTTTACAGAGCTATTTAAATATATAATGCACAGCATACCAAGTTTGGGGGCCCCGAAATCAGGACAACATATGTTATTAAACATAAGAGCCAAGTGGATCGTGACTCTGCGGCTCCTGATTTCGGGGCTTCTAAACTTGATATGCAGTTTCATAAAGTTGATATTTGAAATCTATTGTGATTTTGTTACCGGTTAAAATGATTATGTTTTTCTAGAGTAGGATCAGGCCCCAATTATGACTAAGTGGGACCCTGAGTAAAGATAAATTAGGGGGCCCCATTCGAATCGTTGCAGCATTATTCAAACTAGGGGATAAACCCGAGCATTCCGGGTTACAGAATATATGTAAAAAACAAATCACATATATTATTTCTGATGTCAACACCCTTTTATCTCTACACATACTAAAGGCACATCGATGAATGAGGTATTTTTTGAAAGTTTCTGCAAGCGGCTTTTGATGTAGTATGATTGTATATCGTTAAAACACGTTAATTTTAAAAACTGCAGTTAACGAAAAAATGCATCAACAAATAATCGCAAAAATTGCGGGGAGAAAGCATCGCAACGATTTTTTTAAAAATTGGTAACTCTAATATATTTTTTTTTACATTTAATATGTTTTTTAGAATGCCCATTAACAATAGCTGCTCTGTTCTAAAGCTACGGAGTGGTTGAGGTTAGCTTTGAGAAAGCACTGAGCTCTGTAAGTTCTAAATAAAATTTGTTTTTCAGAAAGTTTAGTAGAATCTTTTAAAGATTAAATTTTTATTTTGTACTTGAAAATTATCAGAGTTGGAACTGGAAAAAAAAATTAAATGTTTTATAAATTAATATATGAATTTGGGGGCCCCTTGAAGTCCGAGGCCCCTGTGCACGATAATAAGGGCCCGAGTATAATAAGATTTTAAAAAATAATGTTTATCAAAATATTTATTTATATATTGAAATCTGTATTCTAAGATAGTTTTTTTTTCTTTTTTTGTGACAGGTTCCCGAATGAACATCAGATCCTAGGCCTGTTTTGGTCAGGCCATGTACATATGAAAGGCTATGTAGAGGAGTGGGTTGCAAGGGGAGTGGGATGGAGCCGGTACAAATAGCCGAAGGTCGGCTATTTTTAAACCGTCCGTCACAAGCCCTGCCTTTAGATGATATAATGAAAAAATGTAGAGTGAAATTGATTTATATTTGAATTCTGCAAGTTAAAATAACTAACAAGTAAGAAAAATAAAAAGTCAAACCCTGAGTCGTATAATTTGTGTATTTTAAATTTTGCACAGCACTAAGAAAAGGCATTTTCTTTCTTTTTTATTTACTTTTCACTTACTAATAAATTATCAGCAGTGCAATTATCGAGTGGCTAAGATGGCGCGAAAAGCTAGGGATCCCCAGCTTTAACTGCCCCAGTGGCAGCTAAAAATTATTATCTGACCGCTGAACTCTTAACGGTAGGCGCAATTTTTCTGTACGTGAAGTCCATGAAACAAATTTATAAATAAATCAGGAGGTCAAAAGTGAAAAGAGCAACAGAAAAAAATTAAATGCTTAAAAAAAGCAAGCAAACAGTTTAAAGGCTTTTTTAGAGAAATCTGATTATTCTTTTCAAGCTCAGCTCTCAACCTGTGTATCACCACCAAAAGAAAGACCAGACGATAATACATCTCATTCCCATGTCTTAACTTGTGTACCAATGTCAGAAGAAAAACAGATATATCTCGACTTTATGTGACAAATTGCGAATCACTGTCAGAAAAAAAACTGAATGATAATACATCTCAAGTTGAAATCTCATGCTGTAAATCATTATCAGAAGAAAAACAGCATGATGATATATTTCAACCTCATATCTCAATCAATGAATCATTGTCGGAAGAAACTCTTGATGATATACAGCTCAACCTAAGGTCTCCATCTGTGATTCAAATGGAACACAGAACCAAAATTTTGAACCAATGAATCAGCTGCTTAAATGTTCTTCAAACGAAGATTTTCTGCCTGATATAGCTCTATGGCCTTCAAATCCTTCTTCAGCTATGATATAATTCTTTATTAGAAATAAACTCCAGAATATAGAAAAGCTCAAAAATCTAAAAAAATTCTTTTCTGAATCTAAATATATATATATATATATATATATATATATATATATATATATTAGAAATTTACCAGAAAACCATTTTTATATGGTGAAAGCAAATGGCACTAAAGAAAAGAGAAGCTGGGTGGTTTTCTCTGAAACATCTAAATCAGTTTATTGTTACGTATGTAAACTTTTCCCAAATCCCAAGTTACCTCAGCAAAATCTGGTACAAGAGTTTTCTGATTTGTCTCGGTCTGAAAAAGTTTTAAGTAACCATGAAATTTTGAAGTCCCATTTATCGACCATTGTAAACTTCCAGACAAGACTTCAACAATCTAAAAGAGTTGATTGTCAAATAGCTAATCAAATTGAAAATGAAAGAAATTATTGGAGAAAAGTGCTTCGTAGAGTAGTTGCCACGGTAAAATTGCTTTCTGGACTTGGCCAAGCATTCAGAAGTCATAGAGATACAAAATGACCAGAAAATACAAGAAGAGGTAACTTTTTAACTTGTATGAAGTATCTTGCCGAGTTTGATGATTTTCTGAAAAGCCACTGAGGAAAATATGAGCATTGCGGTTCAAGAAAAACAAACTATTTGTCTCATCAAACTTGTGATGAGATCCTAAATATAATGGCAAATAAAGTTGAGAAGAGATTTTGTGAAGAAGTAAAAATTTCCAAATATTTTTCAATAATTGCCGATTCAACCTCAGATGCAAGTCATGTGGATCAACTAACTTTCATTCTTCGATATGTAAAAGCTGATGGAGAAATAGTTGAGCGATTTTTTGGTTTTGTACTCATTAAATCTCATAAAGCAGAACATATCAAAGATATAATTTTGAAGAAAATTTCAGACCTTGATTTGGACATAAAAAACTGTAGGGGTCAATGTTATGACAATGCTTCGAACATGTCACGAATTTATGGTGACCTTCAGGCAAAAAGTCCGACAGCATTTTATGTGCCTTGCTCAAACCATTCTTTGAATTTAGTAGGGAATAATGCTGCTGAATGCTGCAGATATGCCGTAAGTTATTTTGATTTTGTGCAAAATATATATAAATTTTTTTGGCTTCAACTTTTAGATAATAAATGGGAGAGATTCTTAAATCTCATATTCTATCAAAGCGTAGAGTAAAACAATTGAGTGACACTTGATGGTCAGCAAGAGTCGATGCTATATCAGCATTACGTGAAAGTTACAGCGAAATTAAAAAAGCACTGATCAAAGTTTCTGACTGTGAAACTGAAAGGCCATCAACCAAATTTAGAGGCTAACTCTTTAGCAAAAAAATGTAATAAACAAGAAATTGCTTTTATGACAATTTTCTGGGACAGAATATTAAGGCGAATGGACAAAGGTAGCAAATTTTTGCAGAAAAAAAAACATAAACTTAAAGATGGCCATAAACCAAATTCATTCCTTAAGGCTATTCTTTGAGGAAGTGCGTGATGATTATTCGGGAATTGAAACAGTGTATCTTCATCCATTCTGCGATCAGATGATGGCAAGAATAAGAGAAAAAGAAAAAGATTTCCAGACGAAAATGTTGATGGCGAAATACAGTTAGAACAGTGGTTCCCAACGGGGGGCGTACGCCCCATAGGGGGGCAATTTGACTTTTCAGGGGGGCAATTCCACATTTGTGTGAACCCATACCCTCTGAATTGTTTTTGTAATATTAATGTTGTAGACTGAAAATAAAAATTACACATTCAAATTTAAAAGACAAAAATGAGAAAAATAAGTTTTTTATTCAATTTTTTAAAACTGTCCATTCAAAAGTTTTAAATACACCTCTACCAGAATAATTATAGAAAAAACTTTTTAAGATATTTCGGTACTTTTAAGTATTTAAAAATTCTTTATAATTTTTCTGATTTATAAGTATTTTAGAATTTTAAACATTTTTTTCGACTATTTATTGAATGAGTTGCACTGCAATATGTCATCTAAAAATCAATTTTACACATGAAACTATTCAAGTGTATATTTAACAATTACTTGACGACTTTCCTTTACAAAATCTTTTATCACGTTTTATTCTGATTATAAATTGTTGCGTCATTTATTCGCAGAAATTCTGTAATTAAATAAGAGAAAAATGTTTTATTAAAAATTATTGATTGGTCTAATCAAGGATTCTGAACACTCTATACATCACGCATACGTGACGACCATTGCGAAGAGATTAAAAATGACTGTCTTAACGCTTTATGTGGCAACGAAAATTTAAACTACGAGTAGTATCAGATGATTATAAAAAATATTTGATTCATCCATTAGCTTCGGTACATTTCAGGATCAATTTTAAATGCTTTTTACTCTATCAGGAGTTCATTCTTTTAAATTTTTATAAGAATTATATGTATTAGGGGGCGGGGGGCATCATCATTTTAAAGATGCTTTGGTGGGGCGCGGTCAAAAAAAGGTTGGGAAACACTGAGTTAGAAGGAACAGAAAGAGTACGTATTGAGATTCTGAATCTCATTTACGACAGCCTAGTATTTGAACTTGAGAAAAGAAAAGAAAAATTAGAATATGTTTCTAATGTATTCAAAGAAGTTTTTGTTGATGAACCTCCTAATTCCCCCAAAACTAACACCAGCTCCATTTCAAAGGTATATACGAAAAATATATACATGGAAAACAGTTCGCTGATGAACTGAAGCATTTCCGTCATTTTCTCAGTGTAATGAGGCAAGATGAGCACTCGGCAGAGCCCGAAAAATGGTATAAATTGCTACTGAATTGTGACGGGTTGAAAAAACATTTCCAAATGTGGAAATCATTTTGAAAATTATTCTCACATTACCCGTATGAAATGCAGGTGGAGAAAGATCGTTTAGTGCTCTTAAAAGAGTGAAAAAATATCTACGCTCAACTCTTTCGCAAGTGCGTTTGAATAACCTCGCAATATTATACATTAAATGTAATTCTCTAAACTCTGTATACTATGATGAAGTCATAGACAATTTTGCTGCAGTTAAGGCCAGACGAAAATTTTCATAACATTTAGATCTGATGTAATTAAAATATAGGTTGTCCCATCCACACTACCCAAACTCTACATAGCTAAATTTCTCGCTTAGACAGCATAAAACAAGACCAAAAAACTATACTTCTACGACCCATAGTTTTCGAAAAAAAAATACGAAAGAAAAGTATGACGTCATATCCGGTGCAAGAAAAAAATTTATTGGAAACATGAACATCGGTATTTGCATAAGTTTTCAGACGCAGAATATCCACCGCGGATATTCAGGCATGCATGCGCGCATCATGAATGGTGTCAAGCCATCGTTTGAAGCGTATTTAAAATGCTGCATCTAGTAACTACTCTTTTGTGAACATCACGCTGCTGCAATGTGTGCAATTAGCCATTCTACGGCGCGCGAATGCTCGAAATGCATGGTGGACATTTTGCGCATCTTCGTCTGCAAGCATATGGAAATACCAATTTCATGTTTCCTATGAAGTTTTTTTTTTTTTTTTTTGCTTGCACCGGATATGACGTCATACTTTTCTTTTGCATTTTACTTGAAAACAATGGGTCATAAAGGTATAGTTCTTTGTTCTTGTTTTATGTACTACAAACGAGGAATCTGGCTGTGCACAGTTTGAGTAGTCTTGATGGGAAACTTTGCATAAAGTGGATTTTGTATAATTAACAATTATCGCTTTAATAAATTTTAATAAATTTGTAATTATTCTAATTAATGACTGTTTATTATCTTAAAATTATAAATATACCCAATTTTTCAGATGGAGGGAGGGCCCCAAAAAGTTCCAGTGAGAGGGGCCCCTCACTTTATAAATCCGCCCCTGCTTCTGTATTTAGTTTTCAGTCGCTATCGTTTCCATTTCTGGTATCGTTCAATTCTTTTTTTTCGTTTTTCAAATAGCCGATAATGTTTATTTTCCAAACTGTTCGTTCTCGATATCGTTTCTCACATCGACTCTCGTTTCACAGCCATTTTTCCAGATTCAGTCGCGGTCGCTAGTTACGACGTCATTTCATTCATAACGTAGTAGTTGAGCATGCGCTCGCCGCTGTGCCGCGATACCAAGGCACTCTAATTACTTTGTCAATAGGCAGTTCTCAACTTAGCACATTAGAAAGGGGGCGTTTTTCGAAAGCGGTATTTTGATACTATTTAAAAGGGACATAGAGGCTGTTTGGAGAGTGAGAGAGAAGCAGCGATAAGAAAACGATATTTGTAGCTGGTAAATAAACGATGCTAGCGGCTGTGTAAAGTTATTGAGTGCGATGATGGATTTGAACGTTTTAAAGTGTTTTTTTTTCTGCTGCTGAAGTTCGACTAGTTTTTTTTTGATCATGGTGATATGTGTTTTTTCTTCAAAGATAAATAATTTGTGGACTTCTCTACATCTTGTTTTCTTCTCTTAAATTCAACAAGTGATAAAAATGCCTGCTTCAATTTGTGTTTCGTGACATTCAATGAATCGTCATGTGAGTTGAAAGTGAACTTTTTTACAAGTGTTTAATGTCTTGAAAGCTCAATTTATCTTATGCTCATATTCATATTTTTGCCACCTGTTTTTTTTTTGTCATGCCATATGTCATTATATTTTTATTTAATTAAATTTTCTGTCATATTTATCCATCTTTAATTTATTTTGTGATATGTTAAAAAACGTTAGTTTCATTTAAACCTAAAACTGCTTTATCTATGTGTTATATCTACATCAAACACTTTTTGTCACTACCTTGCCAATATCAGCCATTGGGCTTCCACGTACTCTGCTTAATTTAATTCTATTTTAGACCGGTCCCTGTATACGGGACGAACAATTATTATTATTCTAACTGATATCATTATTAGCAATAATATGAAAAATTTCAGATTTTAAAGGTTTTTAAAATTTGAATGCTTTTTTTTTTTAAAGACTATCTATTAGTATATATTTACAAATATATATGATTAGTTCGAATTGTAAATGTTATTGAAATATGAATGTTTTCTTTGTTTTTAGGTGCGTTCGTAATTATATAAATACGTAGCATCTATAGTCGTCGTCTAGTCAATCCGTTTGTCTGTCTGTCTTTTTGTTGTTCTTTAGTATGATTAATCAGTAGTATTTTATCTAATAAACTAAACTTGGATTCATTAAAAATGATAATCTTTAAGATTTTCTGTATGTTATTATGGACATGTCTTTGATTATCAATAATTTGTCTCAATTAAGACTTATTTAAGACCTTCATTATAGTTTATATGAGTTTATAGTGAAACAAAACTTTTTCTGTAATGTGTAGTTAGTTTAGAAGTGTATGTTAAAACATCTTAAACATCATAATGCTTAATTGCATTCTAAATATAAGAAGTACATACATTCTTATTTCACATTTGAGTATGAGTGATATACTACTTCTTTTTAATCTTCAATAATAACCAAGTGTTGCCTATAAGTAAAAAATTGATTTAGACAACACTTGTACTAAACATGTTTATATTTATATATAAATATGTTTTCACTGAAAAAATATCTCGTTATTTTCGAAATAAAATCTCCTGGTTCTTGGCTTTCAGAACTTGGCAAGTTAAGACATGGTTTTTACACTATTATCTACTCTAAAACAACAAAGTTTCACTCATTATTTGTGGAATGTTACCTATATGTGTGTTATATGCGTTTGTAACTGTGTCATTCCACAGTATTCAAGTGTTATGTACGGGAGATTTTATAGCAAACTTTTAAGATAATTGTATTTTTTTCAGTATCAAAATATAAATGAGAAAGTTTGCAATTATTTTTAATGCATTATATATCACTTCAACTAGATTCTTATGAAATTTCTTTTTGTTTGAGCCAATACATATATATTCTTTAATTAATAAAGTTGTGTTACGTACGGGACATCACAAAAAATTGTTTTAAAAGTACCTCTAGCAATTTGGATTTTGCTCTGAATTTATTTAATATTTTCACAAATAAATTTAATTAGTAGAAGCAGAAATATACATTTTATTAATTAACTTTAAAATTATTTTTTAAATTGCATCATTAATTCATGAAAGCTAATTATTTCTGTTACGTACGGGACAAAGCTATTTGTTACGTGACCAAATTTTTCTAAAAAAATGCTCTAATTTTTATTTGATTTTTAAAAAAATAATAATATTTTGGATAAATTTTAATAGAAGAGATTTAAAGCTTTAAAATGATGTATTACACTTAACTTTTTATAAAACTTTTTTTTCAAACTTGTGAAGCCAAATACTGTGAAATGACCCAACTGTTACTTGTTCGTAGCTAAAATGCTGCAAATGAACCAGTTATTCAGCTAGACAACACTAAATTATGTGTGTGATTTTATTATTAGGCCTTGAATGTTTATTTAAAAAAATGAAATGACTTGTAATCCTTTTCTATTATGCCTTAATTCTGTATCTATTTCTTTCAGGTTCTGAAGCCCATATTTCGTCGAGAATTTAGCATTACCTTGAGCAAGTCTTAATTGGTGACGAAGAAGCATACTACTCAATTTGAACATTCGTACAAAAAAGTGACGACAATGTCGCAATCAGATCGACACGAATGGCTCTTTCTGCAAGTACTACCGCCTCCGTCAACTGGTGGAATAACGAATCTCTTCAAATTACATAATAAGCCATGGAAATTATTAACTTGTATCGTTGACGACTGGTATATGGTTATTATCGCGTGCATGAGCCAACAGGAGGAAGAGTGGGATGTGAGGGTCAGTATTGTTGACGAATCAGGCAAAGAAATTACGGTTTCAAAAGCTGAAAAAAGTAAGCAGTACAACACGTATAAAGTGTACGAATTGATTCATGCTTCGCAGTTTCGACGTATTCAAGAGAAAGTAAGCAAATCAGAAGTGAGTTTAATTGTTGAGATTAAAATGAATGAAAATGAAAAAACACAGATCAAAAAATTTGGTAAGTTTTTATATTCATTCATAAGTTAAACGCAATAAGATTCCGGTCTGAATTTCGTAGCTAAACTAACGTGGCTTAGGACTCCTAAAAAGTAGTATCCTAATGATACCCCGTTGAGATGAAATAATCAGGAGTGAATTCCGCTTTGCAAGGTTTTCGTTTATTGTTTAATTATACTTGTATAATTATTTAATCCGTTTATCGAAATCAGGAGTTATTCTGTTTATAAACATGCTCCGTTTTTCATAGATTTTCATTTACATAAATGCCAATTGCCAATTTTAATAAAGTTTTCTTTTAATTGTCAATACGGATGTTTTCAATCATGCTTTTTATGGTCCTCTCATCATGGGAAAACGAAAATCATTTCACTGTTAGAAATAGCAAAACGAAAGAAGACCACGAGACGTTGGGGGGAACTGATTTGTATTGCACAATGCTGGTGAGTAGAAGATCAATGACCGAAAATAGCCTTGAAGTAAATAACCGCTAAATCTTAGAAATAACAAGAAAGAAATAGCATGTGTCCAGCATAGGTTATGAAACACATTCCAACACAGTCTGAATACTGCGCACGTTCTCAATAAGACCACGTTTTCAACCGCGGTACCGCGAACTCTACTTATTTCTTTGGCAGCCATCGTCTTTGGATTTTATGTTACGTAGGTCCTGTGTGTTGATATTTATATATTATAGCGATGGATATTTACAGGATTGTTAGCTTTTCCAATCTAGAACACTGTAAGTGACAGATTTTTATGTATTCATATGTCATTTAAATATTCGCATAAGTTTTCCTTAATTTCGTTGATAAATAATTATTATAATGCATTCATTCATTATTATATTACATTATTATTACACTATCAGAGATCTGTCTTTTACAAAATTCAATATAAAAAAATAGATAAAATATAATGTTTAAATGAATGCATTAAAAAAGTAGAAATTCACTTCTTTCCAACCATGTTATGAAAGTACCATTGAGAAACAAAAAATGCTTGTAAGATTACACGAATTTTTGTATTTGTTGAAATTTAACGTGGGAATTCAGTTGAATAATTATTTATTTACTGTTAATACAATTAATAAAGCGCCATCTTTTAAACACTGTGCGTAATGGGGGGGGGGGGGGTTCAGTGTTATTTATTTAGGAAAATTATAAATCATCAGGTTTTAGGGGAAAATTCGACTTTGTACTTATAGGGTGCGGAGAGGGAAAGAGGAGCATGAAATTTGGAAAATAATTATAAATGAAATTATTTAAAAAGAGGAAATTTACTCCTTTTCACCTTTTGTTATGAAAGTATCATTCAGAAAAAATACCTATTAAAGATAACATTTCAAGATTATACGATTTTTTATATTTTCTGAAATACATTAAATATTTGTAATTTGGGATCTATTCAGGGTTTTTTTTCACACTTTTCTCTAGTTTTTTTTTATGGAGAATTTAACACGAGAATTAGTTTGATTCATTATTTATTTACTGATAAAACAATATTTAACAAAAGCATTCGATTCATTATTTATTTACTGGTAATACAATTAACAAATAATCATCTTTTAAATAATAAAATTTTTAGACACTGTGTATGAGAAGAGGTTGTGCGGTATTATTTATTTAGGAAATTTTCAAATCATCAGGTTTCAGAGCTGTGAAGGGTCCATTTTTCTGTGATTGAATTTTGTGAAAAACAGATCACTGATAATGCATTATAATAACAATGTATTATCGATATAATAAAGTACCACTTATTATTACATTTTTTTTACACAATACAATCTTCTTTTGATAGTTCTTTAAATCAAAACGAAAACTTATACGAACACTTAAATGACATATGAATGCACAAAAATCTGTCACTTATCTTGTTTTAGAATGAAAAGGCTGACAATGTTATATAACATTGTCTATCGCTGTTGCTATCACAACATAAAATGAAAGGAAATTACTGCAAAAAAAAAAAGAAGTACTAAAGACAAACAATTTATGGTCTATAATTCTCTTTAATGGAAATTTGAAAAAAAATTGGCTAACATCATATGTATAATTAAAATTGGAAAAAAAATACGTATTATCGAAGCAAAAATAAATAAAAATTATCCTTGAATCGTTTCCGTACAACTCAGAACAGAAAACCACCTGAATCTAAAAGGGGACTGTCAAAATATACATGATCGAAAAAGCGGGATTTTTGTTTGTTTGTTTGTTTGTTTGTTTTCGACTACAGTGCGCACAGATGCATCACTGCGCTTCACCACTGTAAATTTTGTTTTGCAGCAATACTTCAGACGGGGGAAAAGCACAGATCATAGTTTACATTAGCCCACGGATGAGATTTCTCCGCTTTTTTACATACCAGTATAATCCTAGAGAAAGCGTTGTTCTCTTAAATCGCAGAATGTTCCGATTAAATAAAATAAAATTTTCTGTGAGATTATACTGGTATGCAAAAAAGCGGAGAAATCGCATCCCTGCATTAGCCCTACCTAGAACTTCTATAATAGGAGTCTTAGCCCTACCAGAGCTTTGCATCTTCACGTATTGGCTTTGGCAGAAATTTGGTGCACAATGCCAATGACCCAGGTTTAAATCCTGGCCCGGACATTTTTGTTCACTCTGTAGGTTTCCACACCTTATAAGTAATTTGAATAAAAAAAACAAACGATTAAAAATTTAATTACAATTTCTAAGGGCGTATTACATTTCTACAAATTTATGCAGATATATAAGAATAACTTTTATGGAAGTATGAACAATATTCTTAGTGCATAGTTAAGATCTAGAATATTTAGGGCAATTTCTTTGCATAAAAATATGCTTTCATATTAGTTCTAGTTATTTATTTATTTTTTTCTTTTTGTAGGTAAAAGAAAGATAGAAAAAGATTACGAAGACTTGCTGCTTAGTGGTATTAATTCCGATGTGACTGTTAAAGTGCAACGCAAGAAGTTTAAGTCTTTTCTTCTATGTTAGAACATGAGATGAAAGAAAAAGTCAGTGGCGTCGTAACAATTGAAGATGTAAAATCATCAAAATTTCAAGATTTTCTCCTTTATTTGTACACGGGAAGCGGTGACCATCTGAGTTTGAAAAATATTACTGATTTGTACAAGCTTGGAGATAAGTACGTTGTAGAGGACCTTAAAAGTCTATGTGTGGAGTACATAAAGCGAAACATCACGGTAGAAAGATTCTTTGATTTTTATCATCTTTCCCAGTTACACAATGATTCGAAATTGATTGACACGATAATAGGGTTTTTCTCGAAAAATTTGGAGGAGATTATTGAAAATAAAAACTGGTTGGCATTTCTATCTGAAATTTCAGTAGAAAATACTACTATATTGATGAAAGTTCTAAAAACAAATAATAAATAAAGTATTACTTAAATTCCTGTGAGTTTTTTTTAGCTCTGACAGCAACATAATGAATGAAATCTGAGTTATATGGAAGTGCACTTTTTTTAAAGAATCAAATGAAATTGATTTTTCGAAAATACAAGTGTCTGTCTTTTTAAATCGAAAAGTCAAGTAAATGTAATGTATTGATCAAAGTTCTTGCAGTGAATAAAAAATGTCAAATTTTACAGTCAATAACATACTTTTATTTTGATAATGTAGAGCATTGTGTGTAATAAAACTTATTACGTGCTGAGAATCTCTTTTTTTTTTCTTTTTTTACAAAACTTACACCCACCAGATCATAAGATGTCTCGTATTAGTTGTGTATAGAAAACATTTGTGTTGGGTAGAAATCTAGCAGTTAGTTCATTACTTAACAGTGGCAGGCAGTTCCACATTACAGATTTTAGAAGCTTTTAAGGGGCCGGTCTAGTGAAACTGGTTTTAACTTTAAATGTTTCGGGATCGGGTAAGAAACGGTCCTTTCAAAAGAAAGTCATGAATAGTTTTTTAATGAAAAAAAACTATAGATCTGAATATAAATGAGTTTATATGTGTTCATTTTAATACAAAAAAGGTAACATTGATATTAGGGATTTAACTGTAGATTATTTTTCCATACAAAAATAGCAAATAAATCCTTTGTGCAAGAATATTAAAAGGTAGAGAACCAACGTTGAAAATGAAAAATTATTTGTGGATTTTCAACGTTGGTTTTCTATCGTTTAATACTTTTCTCTAATTGTATTAAAATATGGATTATTTTTCTTTCACGTGGTTTTAAGGTTGACTTTAATCAGAATGTTCTGGTACAACCCGAACCGTGCATGACTCTAGTTGTGACGCAGTCTCACTTATTTGAAGTAGAAGATGTAAGGCTCGTCGGGTCTACGTCGTGCATACGACCTTATTGAATAGATGTCATTTCCACATTTAAAGGGATTGGAATGGGAGAAATTATTGTTCAAGAATTAGAAAATTTCTTTGCCAAATGTAATTTGGTTAGTAAATTTATTAATATCTTCAGATGGTGTTTCACAGTTACAATTTTATAATATCTTCCTTATAAGTTCACATGGAGGCAAGACTTTTTCAGTCTCAGGAATGATTTAAGACTTGGATTAATTTTTGAGACTGTAAATGTAGATAAAAAATTCCTTCTACCTCAGAAAGAATATAATTTAATAGTCTTTTCTATCTTCTTTTTTACTTTCTTCTACCTATACAAGAAGACAGTATTAGATTCGTGAAAATTTCAACATTTATACGTTGTAACACGAATTGACAGTATCTAGAAAATGTCTCTTTGTGTGTCTGGCTGTGCACAAATTTTGTGGGCGCTCTAACTTACGAACTACTGCGTAGAATAGGAAGAAATTTATATGAAATTCTATGCTTGTATGAACTTGTGCTGATTAGTTTTTGGGCAAAATCCCCTTCGAGTGGGTGCTGCAAATCGATGATATGTTAAATTTATATGAAACTTCTATCTCCAGTTTATGTGCGCAGAATTCAACGAAACATCAAATTTAGAAAGCTTGTGAAAGGGATAGATTGTCATTCCTTTTTATTTATTTATTGTGGTCATCTAAGATGCGGGCGCCGAAATTCGGTGACTTGTTCAAAATATGCGATGCTTATATCACCAGTTTAAAGACACAGAAAACTTTATAAACAATTTGATGACTGAATAATTACGTTAAAGTCTAATAATGCTTAAAGTGATATCACTTTAGTTTAAGCATTATTAGACTTTAATTTAAAGTTAACAAGTGATTGTATTACCGTATATACTCGCGTATAAGTCGAAGAGTTTTAGACAAAATTTGGGAGCTGAAAATGGGGGGTCGACTTATACACGAGTAAGTAAAAAAAAATAGCCGAGTGAAATACCGGAGTCATATTTTTTTCGCAGATAATTGGTGAATGTGCAAGTCTTTTAATTAATCACATATGGGTCTAGGTTGGACAGATAGATAAAAGCGAACAATGGTGATTGATAACAAACAGTTGAACAATATTGTCTGTGTAATTGTTCTGCACTCATTTTCTCTTGGGATAGAATTCCCTTTAATACAGGGGCATTTCTTTCAACATTTTAATCAGTATAAGAAATTGTTTACCCTTGTAAATGAAGCTTGAATAGATATTTAAAAAAAAAAAAAGTAATCATTAAATTGATGTAAATAGCTTTCAAAATAGTTTAAGCTTCTTCAGTTTTACATAATTATACAATTTTAAAATGTTGAATTAAAAAAAAATAAAGAAATCTGATTAGAAACGTAAAAAAAAAAAAAAAAAAAAAAAAAAAAAAAAAAAAAAAAAAAAAAACTTTACTACTTTAATGAAAATTTATTATTATTTTTTAAATCCTCGATTACAAATCATTTTTCAACATACTACAAGAAATGTGGTTCGACTTATACACGAAAATTCAATTTTTTCCAAAATTTTGCGTAAGAATTGGGGGGTCGACTTATACACGAGTATATACGGTATATTATTTGAATAATTACGATTAAACATAATGTATAATAGTTACAACAGTTGGTGAATAATTTTTGGACAGGGAGAAAACAATCCCAGGAGCATACTAGAATACGAAGAGGGAAAAAGCTTCTCTAAGTTAGCAAACGAATACAGGAGAATTTTAATGGCATTGATAGAAACATTTAATGTAACTGTAACTAAATATTTTGCTCTTTAAAGCATGGAAACATTTCAGCGCCTCTTATTGAGATGTATTTCTCATATTCGGGACCACAAAACGCCAACAGGTAAAAAGGTTAACGGTAAAATAAAGATTCGTTACTTCATTGAACATAAAATGGAGATATATTATTTATTGAGATTCACATATGTTCAGTTATAGAAAGCCGATTCTATGAATTTTCAAGTAAAGCCCGTGCTTTAAGCACGTGTATCTGTACCCCTTAGATTAAAAGCATTATATTATACGAATATTTATACTAAAGTCTAAAATAAATAGGTGTTGTGTATATTGCAAAAGTATTCGCTGACCTGAGATGTCAACTATTCGTTAAGGGGTCCCTGGAAGCGAGGGGGGATTCAATAGAAAATAAAATCTATAGTTTCTTTCAACACGCTTCGTGGATAGCGTATTTATAAGGACAGCAACTTATATATATTTATAGAAACTTTGACGGAGACAAATTTGACAAGAATACTAATAAAATTTAGTAGTGGGAATTAGCCCATTGCCACCTAAATTTTTTCACCCCTGTTCTACAGACTATGATTACAATAACTTTTTTTTAAGGCCATTTTCTTTCAAGAGTACAGTGCAAAAATAAAGGTGCATAAATGACATGAGTAAATTCTGTACCTATCAGCGCTTAGCCAGGAAGAAGAAGGGAGTAACCATACAGAAAATATTTTGTTTACTAAAAACTAGTCGTTGGGGGCCACCGTAATACTTACCCATCATGGATATGCATAATATAAAATATGAAAATAAAACATGTGTAAACTACATATAAAATGCATTGCAATTCGAATAAAATCGTGGCCTGATGACGCCATAAACTTTAAATGATCTATTACTGAATTGCGTAAAAGAAACATCCTTATAACTCCAAAATTGATAGTCATATTAACTAATGCTTTACTGCGTCGGATTAAGCGACTCATTTCCAATTAAAATATATCTTTGAATTGAAATTTGAAAGAAATTCAGGGTCATGAAAAAACGAAGAGTGTGGAAAATAGGATTACAAATATCTCGGCAACTCATTATCCGATCGACTTCATTCTTCATGCAAGATTTATATTTTTTTATTGTCTTTTATATTTACTCTTTAAAATAAACGATTTCGAAAATTTTTATATACTATTTAACAGAAGGAGTATGTGGAGAGGCTGAAAAAAATAGTTCCGGATAATCAAAGTTACTGAAATTCAATAAGCTTCTTCCATTATTACATACTAAGAACATACCAAATTTCAAGTCTCTATCTCAATTTGTTCGAGAGTAAGAGCGTTTACAGACAGACAGATGGACGGCAATTTTTTTTATTTTTTTCTAAAAATATGTTTTTCGGAATCTCCAGTGTCTAAAACTTGTAATTCCGTCAAAAAAAATTTTTCGATTTTCAAAACGATTACAAGACTTACCTTATACTATTTATGACGGTTAAGTAATATTAAAGGCTCTTCTTTTCTGGGGGGAAACGAAACCTAAAGGCTTAAGAATAATAAGGGAATAACCATACAGAAAATATTTTGTTTACTAAAAATAGTCAAAGATCTTCTTTTCTGGGGGGAGAAAGCTAAAGTTTTAAGACCCTAGGTATTGCATTTTCGGAAAATCCCATTCCCCTTTCATGATTATTAGTTGTCACCTTATCAAAACTTATCTTGAATTAATCCACTTACGCATCGAATACAATGGAGTCTGTCTAAAAGTGACCCTCCTTCAGTTCGAGATAACAGGTCATACTCAAAAAGGTGATCCTGTCCATACCAGGCAAAACACAAGAATTGAAATTTTTAGAAAAGAAAATACAACACACACATGTCAAAATTTTAAGTGAATACTAGCTGGTGTAGCAGCCCAATGCATTTCCATTGTATAAACTGTCTTTCGATTTTTAAGGGGAGGAAAAAAAAAAGAAATTTATTTTAATTCTAAGTCACTGTCTATAGAATCAGCTTTTTTCATGCATTAAAACAAAGAAATTGGATTATACTATCCCACTTCTATGCATGTAACTAGGGGGGGGGGGGGATTTTTCTGCATATTGAAATGAACCTTTGACTTACTAAAATTTTAATTTGGAAATATTTACTTGAATGGGTAACAGGAAAAAAAGTAATCGGAAAAAAAGTAACTGAGTCAACAAAAGCGGAAAAAAAGTAATCGGAAAAAAAGTAATCGGAAAAAAAGTAAACGGAAAAAAAGTAAACGGGAAAAAAGTAACAAGGTATTGATAAATATTGAACTTATTGATAAATAAGTGTCTGATTTATATAATTCCCTTCCCGTAGGCGGATATTTCCGAATGCTATTAGGAATTGAGTAAAATCACCCCCAGAAAAAAAGCACCATCGGTAAAAAGCTCCCTGATAAAAAAAGGGCCGTGGAGGGGGGGGGGGGGGAATTCACGTTAAGATGGGAAAATACCACACATTTATGAATAACACGTGTTTGAATCAGCCAATTATAATTTTGGGTAAAGCACGTGGCAACACGTGTATTTACTAACCACGTGTACTAGGAACATAAGAGTATTATATACATCATATATTCTAATACGAGATCAAATCTTGTGTGTGTGTGTGTGGGGGGGGGGTTATATATACATGCAAATTTTATTTTAAAAACGGCTCTAACGATTTTGACGAAATTTTGTATCCTACCGTTTTGAGGCATCAGAAAATCATTAGGTTGGGTTACTTGTTCGAAAAAATTCGATTAGTGGGTCATTTTGGGTCACCATCGGTCAGGGTCAAGCTAATTGTATCTGAAAAACGGTTCAAACGATTTTGACTAAACTTTTGCTACCATTTTTCGGCACGAGAAGACTATTGGGCTGGGTAACATAATCGAGAACTTACTATTAGTGGGTCATTTTTGGGTCAACGCGGGTCAAGTTAATTTTATCTAAAAAACGGATCTAACGATTTTGATTAAATTTTGTATCTTGCGAGTTTCGGGCACGAAAAAATCATTGCGCTAGGTCACATGTCGCAAAAAATTCAATTAGTGGGTCATTTTTGGGTCACTGTGGGTCAGGGTCAAGCTAATTGTATCTGAAAAATGGTTCAAACGAATTTGACTAAATTTTGCATCCTGTGGTTTTCTAGCACGAGAAGACAGTTGGGCTAGGTCACATGTTCCATAAAATTCAATTAGTGGGTCATTTTGGTCATGAGTCATTATGGGTCAAGCTATTCTTATCTTAAAAATGGCGCAGAAGATTTCAACTAAATTTAGTATTCTACAGTTTTAAGGAACAAGAAGACTATTGGGCTAGGTCACACGCTCGAGAAAATTCGATTAGTGGGTCATTTTGGGTCACCATTAGTCAGGTTATTTGAAATAAAAAATGGAAATCAGAAAAAAGGTACAATTTAATATATTTACTTACATACAGTTAAGATGTATATTTAACACCTAATTAGTTTTGAAACTTGAATGAATTTTTCCAAGTTTTATTAAAAAAGACTAGATATATATTTTTAAAGGAGAGCTAACACTTTCTATTAACTAGCTCTTACAATTATCATCTTATTTATATAAAAAAATGCCCATATGATCATCTTAATAATATATAATATATATAATTTTTAAATGATATCGAGTTATTAAGTTCTTTCCACACAGTTACTTTGAATTATTGATATATTTTTGTATATAAATTTTTAATTTTAGTGACAGATCGGTTAATTCTCTTACAGATTATATTTTCGAAGTCAATGTTTTCATGTTAAACAAACAGGCAATCAAATTCAAACTTGACTTCTTCTGATACATTGACGTAGTCAGTGCTTTCACAAATACATAAAATTTCAGGTATTCTTATTAAAATCCCACAAAATCGAACTGCTGTTGTGATTTTTTTTATAAGGAAAAACCATCGTTCAGAAATTGATACGAATGTTTCAGTATCGACGGAAATGTAGTAGCAACTTATATAATTCAAGGCGATTTTCATTCGCAAATGCATAAAATTTGCAGGTATTGTTATTCATATACCACAAATCTAGAGGAGTTTGTGGTTTTTCTAAATGAGATAAGGACCTTTCAAAAAACATGTGAAAATTTCGGGGGTTTGCAGTCATGGAGAAGTCATCATCTGATAGCAAGAGATTATAATTCAAAATGCAATGAAGAAAAATGAAAAACACCTTTCGATTTTTTGGCTCTTTTGTACTAAAATTTGAAATTTCGATATATTTACTTACAAGAATGACTTTATGTATGTGTAAATATGATTCGCATTTTTCAGCGGAGAAAAATAAAAAGAAGTGAGAACACTTTTATATCGGATAAAATCTTAATGTAATTTATTATTTATTGAAAAATATATTTTCCCCAGACTCTTTTTTTTTAAACGCAAACGCATAGCACTTTTAGCCACGATTATTGAAGCTATTTGTCATCGCATGAGGTTTTGCATTTTTTGATAAATTAATTACTTACCGATTAAACGCTATTGTTGTCACGTGACGACAGGTTTTTCTCCATTTGTGCGCTATCGCGTCCGGAAATTTAGACTAAAACGCTAGTGTTGACAGTATTTTATGAAAGACCTGCTGCCTTTACAAACAAACAGAAAACACCATTCGATTACAACGTTTCTGAATAAGAACATTTGCCAGTGTCATGCGATTCCGAACAAAATTAATTCAGAAATTTATCAGAAAGTAGTTTCTTTGGATCTGAGAACAGCTTTAAGGCGCAAAAATCAAATTCTCTGAAAAACCTTCTGTAACATTTTTTGACTAACTTTTAAAAGTAAAAACTTGAAATAGCGATTTAGAATGGAATCGTGTTTCCCATATTTTGATAAATAAATTACTTATCTAGTTATAAGCGATTGTTGTCACGTGGCGACCGGTGTTCTCCTCTCCCGTGCTTACGCTTCCACACTGAAAAAGAAAAAAGTGCTGATTTTACAGTATAATACTAGCACTCCAACTGCCAGTATTATACAGTAAAATTAACAGTAAAATGCAGTAATACGCTATGCGCGACAGCGCACTACTGCTTATATTTTAATGTTTATTATTGTTAATGTTACTGTATAATACTGGCAGCTGGAATGCCAGTATTATACTGTAAAATCAATACTTCTTCTTTTTTTTTCAGTGAGTAAATTTGGTTCAAACGCGAGCAGTATTTTCTGAAAGATCTTGCCCATTTGCCAGAAAAAACATAATAATAAAAATAAAAACAGCACTCGATTGCGTAGTTTCTGAATAAAAACTATGGCGTATTTTATGAATTTTTGAAAGAAAAACAATCCATTTTACTTGTAGATTCCAACGAATAAAATTGTAACTATAGTGATGATATTTTAAATGGTATTATGATTAATTCGTTTATAAATTTAATAATTTTATTTTATTTGTTTATGTGCAACTAAAGCTTCTTTCTTTTAGAGAAAAATTAAAAGGTAATTATTATTAATAATGAAGTTTCAGTTGAATTCGACGTAATTGGCATTGTTTACGCTCACTGCAGAAAAAAAGTGTTGATTTTACAGTATAATACTAGTATCCCAGCTGCCAGTATTATACCGTAAAATTAACAGTAATAAACAGTAAAATAAGCAGTAATACGCTGCCACGCTAGCGATCAATCAGCGCCACATTTAGAAAATAATTTTTCATGCCTGCTGTTAGTAACATTTTAAAATGTTCAAAACAAAATGCTGGAATAATTTATAATCAAATGTATCTTATTTTATTCATTCCGTTATAATGACACGATTATAAAAATATATTATTGCTTCTTTGATCATCTGTTTTCTCTTTTTTTTTCCCTGTAAAAAGCATTTTGCTGTACTTATGAAGTTCATACTAAATAATTTCTCAGACTTTAGATTTTTGTTTGAGAAAAAAAAATCATTTCTCATGTTTATTGCTAGTTACTAATAGAAAAATTATTAGAAAAGAAGGTTGAAAATTTTTAAGAGTTAATGTCTTCGTTATTTTAAAGTGTATGAGATATCAGTTAATTATCCAGAGAAAAATTAAAAAGGGAAGAAGGATGCAGTGTTTCAAAGATAATTTTTTTTTTTTTTTTGGTTAACTTAATGAACATGAAACACTGATTGTCAATTAGTTACCCAGAGAAAATTTAAAAAAGGGGAAGACTGAAGAGTATTAAATATAATGTATTTTACATTATATTAATGCGTGTAAGAAACTGACTTTTACCTAATTATTCCGAGATTTTTTCTTTTTTTTAGACGGAGAAGGAGGATGTATTTTAAAAATAATAATGCTTTTTCATTGTCTTGAAAACTATGAAAGATTACTTATTGATTAATCCTCTGAGGAAGGTTTTAGAAGGGAGAGAGATATGTGATTATCAATTGCCTATTCAGAGAAATTTTAAAAAGGGAAGAAGGATGAAGTGTTTTAAAGGCAATAATATATTTTTGTTAAGTTAATGAAAATGAAAGGCTGATTATCAATTAATTACCCAGAGGGGAAAAAAGTGGGGTGAGACTTAAGGGTGTTAAAGATAATGTATTTTACATTATCTAAAGTGGATCTCAAATGATCTGTTCAACAACGCGAAACTTCCTGACACATTTTCTGAGTCATTTTTAAACTCGAATGCATAACATTTGCAGGCATGACCATTGAAGCAATTTGTAATACAACTGAGATTTCCATTTTTTGATATATAAATTACTTATTGAGTTATAAGCGATTCGTGTCACGTGATGACTCGTTTTTCCCGCTCCTCGGGCTGCCACGTTGGAAATTCGGTTCAAAACGTCGACTTTGAAAGTATTTTCAGAAAGATTTTGAGCATTTATCAAAAACTGGAAAACGTGTTCTGGTTAGAGTTTCTGGATAAGAATTCCTGCCAATTTCATGTGTTTTCGAACAAAATTGAATTCAGAAATGTGTCAGAAAGTAGCTCTTTTGGATTTGAGAAAAGCCTTAATAAGAAACTGATTTGCCTAAAATTATTCAGATTATTTTTTTTTAAAGGGAGAAGGACAAACATTGACTTCTAATATAAATGGACACCGGATCCCTTTCTTCTCTCCCGAGAGAGTTAAAGAAAACATCTCTCAAATTTCATCGTCATAAAACGGCGAAAGGGTGTCGCTTTCTGGCGGTAATCCCTTTGTTGGCAACTTTCTGTTTCCTTTCTCGTAATGAAAGAAACAGACAGTGAATTTCCAGTGACAGTTTGGCGGGAGTTTGGCATATTATTCTCCCACCTGATGGTGAAAGGAATATGTTTTCTTTAAAAAGGGTTGCTGATCCCGCGTCTCTTTGTATGAGATGTCAATGAAGACAAAGCGTTTAAAATATGATAATACATTTTCATTTTCTTGAAATATGTGAAAGACTCCTTTTTGACTAATCCTTTCAGAAAGATTTAGAAGGGGAATGAGGGATTATATTGTCACTAAGGAATGGACAATGGTACACTCTTCAGGCAGCAACAGGTGTGAGCTTTCATAATAGAATTTACACCCACTGAAAAGGGCAACCCCTGTCTGACCAATGGGTAAACGGTCTTTTATTCGGTACAATGGATACCCCTCGGGCTATCAGACGGTATATATTGCCCAGAATCTTGCAATCCCTACTTTATTTGAGTTCCCAGTGTAATCCACAGTGCAAGTCCATAGTGTAGAATCAGTGGTCAACTGCATAGTGAAATTCGCTTCAAATCTTCGTATAGTACAAATACAACCTCTGGATATTCCACAGGATTTTTGTTTGTTTTTCAAGGTGAGTTCTGATACTGATGATTTATTAAACTTAAATCTTAATTAATCTTAAATATATTTATTAATAATTTGTTTTTAAAGTAGATTTTTATAATAGATTAGCTTTTTCAGTGGAAAGTTTTAATTTTTTGTTATAATTTCATGAATTTAGGTCATTTCACCTTTATTTAAATGATTATTTAAAAGTTAAATTTATATTAGTGTTATTAAATGTCTGTGAATTGAATAGTTCATTTTAGAGAAGCTTTCAGAATGATTTTTTTTTCATCTTAAAAAAAATCCATGTCTGTATATATATATATATATATTATTAATCAGAGTTCTTTCTAGGGACAATTTGGGTCTTTTTAGGGATCCTTCACAAAATTTGTAATTTTAGAACAAGATCCTTCACAAACATTTCCATATTTAAAACACGATCTTTCACAATTTGTCTTAAAAATAGAACTATAACAAATTAAATCATTTTAATAAATAAAATCTGACCTTTTACAAAGCAGCTAGTCACCAAACAATCTATTATCTAGCTTATATACGTATAAAGGATTTTGTGAATAATTGATAAACAGAAACCTGAATATAAGGACAATTTCAAATTATCAAAATGATGACTAATTTTTTCACAAATATAAAATAATAATAATAATTTCACAAAAACAGGACCCTGTTAGAAAAGTTTCACAGATCCCTGTTAATATGAAAAACCTAAAAAATTCAGGGAAATTCGCAAGTGAGCGGGAATACTTAAATCAAACTTTATTTCCTATTTATAAACATCAACTTATGTACATAAAAAAAGAAATAATAAAGTGGCCAGTACGTTTAAATGAAAATACCATCACATACAATTTCCTAAATATTCAAACTAACTTAAAACTGTAGTGAAATCCAAAAGAACTTGTTTTTAACACATTTATAAATTCATTTTTGTTCGGAAACGCATCAAATTCGCATGTGTTCTTATTCAGAAACTATGTAATCGAATTGATTTTCCATTTCTTTTTGTAGAGATGAGGGGGGGGGGGGTAGAGGCAGAACATCTTTGAGAGAGAAAATACTGTCAAAGTAGTCGTTTGTAATAGATTTCTCGACGCGTCAACGCCAGAAGGGGAAAAACTTGTCGTCATGTGTCAAGAATCTCCCATAACTCTGTAATTTATTTATCAAAAAATTTGATTCCTAATCACTTCGATAGTCAGTTCTGCCAATTTTATGTCTTTACGTTTTGAAATGAGTCAGAAAATGTGTCAGCAAATATCGCGTTATTCAGCAGGGAATTTTTGAACCGCCTTAATTAAATAAATTTTTAATTACAAGATACGAAACATTCGATTACGATCACCCACACTTGGTACAACGCCATCTATTATTCTCGCAAATATTGATACCCAAGTTTATAAACTATTAAAAACCAGCATTCAAAAAATGAATTCTTAAATTCATTATTGCTCCCATGAAGAGGCGAGCCTGGCGTCATATCCATCAATTCTTCCAGATACATACTTCTTCCTCATCTTTATACTTTGATGTACAGCCTATTCTAATTCTTCTTTATAAATGTGAAATCGAACTACGTGCTTAAACACTGAAATAATCGCAATAAAAAATGCTACTCTAAGTAGCAAAATCTTTCTTGAATGATTTCTTCGGCTATTAAGTTCCGGCATGCGGGTAATACGATAAGTATCACTTTAAAAATTTTCAAAATTTATTTGAATACAAAATTGATAGTTTTCATATGAAACTCTTTTATGTTGTTAGTGGGCATCTAAAAAAATATGTTTAATGTAAAAAAAAAATCGAGTAGAGTTCTCAATTAAAAAAACAGTTTTCTGCTATGCTCTGTAATCCGGGAAGGCCGTCTTGGATCATCTGTTAATAATAATAATAATAGTAATAATAATAATAATATAAACTATGGATTTTACCGAAAAAGATGGCGCAATACAGAAAGATATTGGCCCTTAGCTGCCAGTTAAAACTGCTTATTTTATGGAAAAATCTGGTTATTTTATAAATTTTAAATGCAAAATGTTATAATTGATAGTTACAAATAAGGTTTCTTTAGAATTTTTTTTCTTTTTTTTTTTTTTAACAGTAAGGTTATTTTTAACAATAAGGTTTCAACAGTAATATGAGCAAGTTCAAATATTTAATTCAGGATGACGTAGTAGGCAAGGTTTTTGTTAAACTATTATGAGGAAAGAAAAGCCATAATTAAAATAATAATATTAATAATAAAAATAGAAAAGATATAATGGTACACTTAAGTGATTGAATACCTCCGTCTTGACACTGCATTAAATCTTATTACATGCAAGTGTGACATATGGAGATGAGACCAGAACCAGAACCCTGAAAATTTTATATTTTTCTCAAATTGAAAAAGGAGAAAAATAATTGCTATCTGTGAAATGAGAATGCAGCCTGAGTTTTTTTTTTTTTTTTTTTAATGTTTAACAATTCATTAAAAATCAGTTTATAAGGGAGTTGAATTTTTATTGTTGGTATATAAGAAGAAATATTTTATCGAATTTTGAAGTCCTTATTTGGTCAATGTTAGTAACATAAACAAACCATGGGATATCTCTCGTCTACCCTCACTGTCTGTTTGAAGACTTTTTCCATAATTACTGTAAAATAAAACTCATGTTATTTCTTCCATATTTGCTTAAGAATATTTTAAGAGAACAAGAATTGTGACTTTTGCAGATTTCTACCAGTAGTTGGGTAAACTCTAAAAACGACATTTTCAAAACTGAGCAAAAAAATACTCATCTGAATATGTCGCATAGTCAAAATGGCTCCGAATCTAAATTATTTAAGTTTGAAACATGTCTATACTCATTTCTGAAAAAAAATGCACATAATCAAGAATAAAACATCATCTACTCTTATTTGAGTATGTCCATTTTTCAAATATTAGTTTGAACTGACTTCTATGTACTCTTTTTTGAGTATGACCATGTTTCAATATTCTGAGTATTTCTGCTATTTGAGAATTGAAAGTATTGGGTCTTCATATTTGAAACAAAAAGTTTCATTAAAAAAATAAAAACATAGATTTACTTAGATTTGAAAGTGTTTTCTCAGTGTATAAGTCAGAAATTTGCTATTTTAAAGTGGACATGAAAATTACGAAACTTTGTCATGAGAGAGTATTTAGAATTAATTCTTACTTCTATATAAGAAAAGATTTTTAAATGAGAAAATTAATTTTTTAAAGAATTTCGAAATTTTATTAACATTTTTCTACTGTGTACATCGGCCCTGTTGAAATAATAGTTTTTCCGGACTTGAAGTCATCTCTTGTAAAGAGTCAGAAGGTCCATACTGTTTGAGTCAAAATGCCCACACTGCTATCTATTGACAAAAATCTAAATATTTAACTAATTTATTACAGTTAATTTATTATTTTTAAACTAAGTTATTATGAGAAAATCTAGCTGTGAAATGTACTATATTTTTCCAAAAAAAAAAAAAAAAAAAAAAAATGTATTGATAGACCAAATTCACTTATTCGAATTGAAACTATTTATAAACATTTTTAAGTTTCCGTACTGAAGTTTGCCTTCCTGGTGAGCTTGCCTTATTTGTAGATTACACATTACAAATCTATTAAAAATTAAACAAAAATCATGTGTCAAGCTTAGATTATGAAACCCTTTCCAACACATTTAGAATACACTAACAAAAGTTCTCCGTGCAAGAAGATGAAAGATGATATTTGAATAAACAATTTGAATAACGCATAACACATTTGGAAACTCAATTTCACCAAATACCATCTATAGTTGGAAAATAATTCAAATTATTTTGTGAAGCCCTGTATATTATATAGGAAATTGCATATATGCTACACAATACGCTAAAATATAGTTCAATTAGGAAACGCTTAACCCGGTAAACATCCCCGATTAGCAGTATATAGGTTGTGTATAAAGTAAGGAACAATGGTCGATGCAGAATTTTTTTCTTGGAGCCGATTTTGTGAAAAGCAGAATTAATTTTTGTGAAATTTCTCATATTTTTTGTGAAAGTAACAGTTTGTAACGAAAAAGAAAATCCAGTTACTCAAAATCGAACCAAGCATTTATTAATAACTTCTTTAAGTCCTTTGGCTAAAGTTTATTTTATGATGAACATGTTTTTATTTGCAAATTACACATTTTAAAACCAAACAAAATAAAAATAATCAGTGTAGAGTATACGTTAATGGAAAGGCATTTTGTCGAATCGAAAGGCCTTTTACTTACCCATCATACGTAGTATAGGGTAAGTCTTGTAATCGTTTTGAAAATCGAAATTTTTTTTTGACGGATTTACACGTTTCAGACACTGGAGATTCCGAAAAACATATTTTTAGAAAAAAAAAATTGCCGTCCGTCTGTGTGTGTGTCTGTAAACGCTCTATCTCCCAAAAAAATTGAGATAGAGACTTGCAATGTGGTATGTACTTAGTATGTAATAATGGGAAGAAGCCTATTTCATTTCAATAACCTTGATTAACCGGAACTATTTTTTTCGGACTATATATAAAAATATATATATCGAAATATTCGTTCTGATAAAAGGTATATAAAAATTTTCGAAATTGTTTATTTTAAAGTAAATATGAAAGACAATAAAAACAAAAACATAAATTTTGCATAAAAAATGATGTCGATCGGGTAATTAGTTGTCGAGATATTTGTAATCATATTTTCCACACTCTTCGATTTTTCATGACCCTGTATTTCATCCAAATTTCAATTCAAAGATATATTTTAATTGGAAATGAGACGCTTAATCAGATGCAATAAACCGCTAGTTAATAGGATTATTATTTTTGGAGTTATAAGGATGTTTCTTTCAAGCAATTCAGTAATCGAGCCTTTAAAGTTTGTGACGTCATCAAGCCTCGATTTTATTTGAATTGCAATGCATTTTATAAGTAGTTTACGCATTTTTTATTTTAATATTTTACTTTATGCATATCTAGGATGGGTAAGTATTACGGTGGCCCCCAACGACTAGTTTAATTAAGAGGAATTTTGTAAAAGGGCCTAATTTATTAAAAATAATTTTGTGAAGAGACATGTTTTATAAGGAAGAATTTTGTGAAGCACCCTGTTTTATGAAATGGATTTTTGTGAAGAGGATCTAAATAGGCCCCATTTTATTTTTTTTTTATTGAACCATGAAATAGAAATTATATTTCGTTTACAGGGATGCACAAAGGAATTCTATTGCATTATGATCTACGGGTAAAAACTTTTGCAACAAATTTAATGGTGTTACACTATTTCAATGAAATTTATATACATTACTGAGGTGCATTACCAACATCTACGTCTATAGAATAAATACTAAAAATATTGTATTAGTAAGATAGACAAATGTAATTTTTAATGTAATTAAAAAACATGGATCAATGCAGGGTTGTTTTATTAGGGGGGGGGGGGGTATTTTGTAAAAATTAACATTAGGTTATTTTTGTGAAATTTATTATATTTTTGCGAAACATAACATTTTGTAAAGAAAGTTGAAATCCAGTTACTCAAATTTGAAACAAGCATTTATTAACAAAAACTTTTTTTAATCAATTTGCGGAAGTTTTACTCTCTAGTGATCTTGTTTGTTCACAAATTAAACATTTTAAAAGTCACAAAATAATAATTAAAAAAAAATAGTAAGTTTTTATGGAATAGAATTTTGTGAAAGGGCCTGTTTTATTAAAAGGAATTTTGTTAGGGGGGGAGGGGCTGTTTTATTATAAAGAATTTTGTGAAGGACCCATTTTATCAAATTGATTTTTGTCAAGGAAATTATTTTATTAAAATGATTTTTGTGAAGGGTGTTGTTTTGATGGAAATAATTTACGATATTTCGTTCGCATTTCAATATTTTGAAATGATTTTTTTTTTGGATTGAATAGCTGAGGTCAATCCCTATGCTTCTTTGTACTTTTTCGATTTTGGTTGCAGTTATTTTTATTGGGGATACTTTTACTTTCGAAACCAGTTCCGAAAGTGAATTCTTAATTTAAAAAAAAACTTGTTTTCAAAATAGAAAAAGTACAAAAGAGCGTGCATAAGAGACCTCAGCTATACAATGCAAAAAAAAAAAAAAAAAAAAAAAAAATCATTTCAAAATATTTAAATGCGAACGAGGTATCGTAAATTATTTCCGCCGTAGATTAACATTAGCGAGTGGGTGTTTTCGATTGAGTGAATTAACCTCTTAAGGGGCAGTGACCGATTTCAGACGTCTTGTCAAATATCTACTGAAATTCGTGAGGAAATGCCCTTGAACCTTGAGGATGTAAAGAACATATTTGACTTCATGTTTTTCAGTGAAGGTTTATTCCCGAGGACAATTAGCGGGGGCAAGGAGGGGGGGTATGCAATACTAATTTTAATAATAAAATAATATTTTCGATCACCCAAGTAGCAGAAAATGCTAAAAATGGAGGGGGGATAAAGGACAAAATTTGCACTCTTCGACGAGTAATACTGAAGATTTGGCGATTGACTTTATTGCCATCACTGGCCAAACATAATAGCCACACTCGCCAATTGCGACGATTGAAAGGAAAAAGATTTTTTTCCCACTGTCGCTCGACGAATTTCGAAACCATTTGACAAATTTCGCGATTTTTCCCCCGAAATCATTTGAAGAATTGTGATTTTTTTTCTCGAAGCCATTTGACGATATTCACAATATTTTTTACCTGAGACAATTTGACGATATTTGAAATTTTGATGAATTTCGCGATTTTTCCGCTATTGATTGACGAATTTCACGATTTATCGATTAACGAATTTCAAGATTTTTTCCATGAACGGTTGACGAATTGCGCACTTTCTTTCCGCTGACGTTCGATGAATTGCACACTTTTTTCCGCTGTCGTTCGACGAATTTCGCAATTATGTTCCGTGATTGTTAGACGAATTTCGCGATTTTTCTTCAGAGATAATTTGACGGATTTCGCGATTTTTTTCCCGAGTATATTTGAAAAATGTCTCACGACAGTTTGACGAATGTTATTTTTTCCTACAATAAATTTGCGAAATTCACTATATTTTTCGCGATCGATTGACAAAATCTGCTATTTATTTCCGCGATTTCTTTACAAAACTAGATTTCTTCTTTTGCTGTCATTTGACAAGTTTCGTGATTTTTCAAAATTCAAATTGTTTTCTTTTTTATTATTGTTACAGCATGCAGAGTTTTCAACCGAGTTTAACACCGCTTTCCAAAAACTTGACAAATTTTTTTTAGAAATAGTATAGTGCAATTAAAATATTGAAATTTTATAACATATGGGTATTTATATGAAGCTATAGAGCAACTCACATAAGAGACCAGTCAAATATCGTGAAAACTCAAAGAGATACAGGGAATAGAGTAAGCTAATTGATAAATTGCAAAGGAAGTCCCATAAATTCCTATTTCAATTGCAGTATATTATTTTCTAAATTCTTTGTCAAGTTTTTGGAAAGCGGTGTTAAATTCGGTTTACTGATCTGCGTGCCATAAAAAGAAAGAAAAAAAGTTGAATTTTGCACAGAAACGTTAACATTTTCAAGAATATGCGGTAAATCAGGGATTTTTTTTTTTTTTTTTTTTTTTTTTTTTTTTTTTTTTTTTTTTGCAGTTTCTGTAGCTATCTTGATTTTTGATTAAATCTTTACTAAATCCAAGGACAGAAATTCTTTGAGTGTATATTCTTTAACGGTACGGTCCTGAGAGATCCTTTCACGAAAATTTTTTTCTGGAAAAATTGACTTTTCATAACATTTTTCCTTCACCAAATTGAAGCTTTCACTATTTTAGTAGTATTTTACGCAGAGCATTAAAAAAATGTCACGAGGGGATTTTGCCAACTGAATGTTATAAATCATAATGGTTATCCATTTATGTGTGCATTTCAAAAGTGTCATTGGATTTAATATGATGTTTAGATTACTTGATAAAGGGGAAAAAATAAAGTAATTGCGCACTTCTTTCATGGTTAATTTTCGATACAACCTCACATAAGTATCATGCTTGTGTGTTAATTCATTCTCAGGTATATTTTTCAGTGTCATAGTATGTCAATCTCATTAATGAAATTTCATGTTAATAATTATTCAAATTATTTTGTGAAGCCTTTTATATTATCTATGGATTTGCATATATGCGATATAGTAAGCTAAAATGCAGTTCAATTAGAAAACGCATTACACAGATGAAAATTCCCGTTTAGCAGTATATAGATTTTGTACAGAGTAAGTAACAGTGGAACAGTGGCCGATGCAGAATTATTTTCTTGCTGCCTATTTTGTGAAATTTATTATATTTTTTGTGAAAAGTAACCTTACGTCCTTTTGTTAAAGTTTTCCTTTATGATGAACTTATTTTTCTTTGCAAATTACACATTTTAAAACCAAACAAAATAAAAATAATCAGTAAAGAGTACACCTTTATGGAAAGGTATTTTGTCGAATCGAAAGGTCTTCTTTATTATGAGGAATTTTGTGAAAGGGCCCATTTTATTAAAATAACTTTTGTAAAGAGGCCTATTTTATAAAGAAAAATTTTGCAAAGGGCCCTGTTTTATTAAATGGGTTTTTGTGAAGGGGTCCTAAATAGGCCCCAATTTTTTACTAATTCGAACCCTGAAGTAGAAATTATACTTATTTTACAGAGATGCACAAAAGAATTCTATTACAATATGATCTACGGGAAAAAATCATTTGCAGTATATTTTAATGGTGTTGCACTATTTCAATGAAATTAATATACATTACTGAGGCGCATTACAGCGTGTTTCTATAGGTTATTGAGTACGTATAATTTATTGTTTGTTTACAGAGACACGCAAAAGAATCTGGTTACTGGGCTGAGTATGTGCCATAACTGTTGGACGTGTGTTTTTACCTGTGATATACGATTTAAAACGTAAATCGTTAGTGTATGAATAAGCGTATAGATCATATACGATCACACACAGGTCTGCACGAAAGAATTCGTACAAATTACCGACTAGGTACAACAATTTCTGTAAATGTGTTTTTACTGCAGTTTATTGTTTATTTATTTATTTATTTATTTATTTAATGTATTAACAAAAATAAAATTTCCTAACAATTTCTTAGGCAAGCTCGAGCTCTGAATCAATATTTCTCGGGCATCAAAAACTGAGCTGTAATTTCTATGAATTTTGGAGAAGGAAACTTTATTTTTAATTGTTTATTTTATTATTATTATATAGAAACATTCTTTAGAGATAAAAAAAAAAATCTACACTGATTTTTTTTTTCCATCGTTTTGGAGTGGGAAATTTAAATATTTATGTTTTTAGAGATTGCAAATAAAACTTTTTTTTTTCTGCACTGATTTATATTTTTCTCTCATCTTTTGCAAATTATTGTTATAATATTTCGCACTGAAAAATCATTTCAAATATATTTTACTTTCTTTAGATCTCCGTGAAAAGCAAGAAGAAACATTTGGTGCTTATATAACATACGAAACTCCAGAACACGCTCAATCGTAAGTGACATTTTACAGCATTCTGCTTCTTTATTTTTTCCTTTTCTTTTTGTAAATAAGTATCATTTAATTAAAAAAAATGGGTTACAATTTAAGTAGTTCAAATAATAATCTAAATTTATGTAATAAATTATTGTGATAACATTGAGCAAGAAAATTTTTATTTAACATCTCCCCTTCCCCTACCACCACAACTTTTGTTAAGATGTTGTTTTTGACCATAACCAGAGAAAAAAGTGACCGGAGAAAAAGGGACAGAAAAAAACAAGAGCGGAAAAAAGTGAATCTAAAAAAAGTGACAAGAAATTGCAAAACATTATATTATACAGACTTTATTTTAAACCTTTGAATTTTGAAAAAAAAAAAGGGACACAAAAGTTTTGAACTTTATGACCACCTTTTCCTCATCCGTTTAGGGGGCTCCTAAAACAGTAAAATGCCATTTTATTTTTTAAATAGAATTTAAAGCCTCTAAAATGTTTTGTATTTGGGCATTTTTAAAAAGAATGGTTGCTATAGACCATCTGATATAGCGCCCATCTATCCGTTTTGGTTGAAGGAAGTAACAGCAGAAAGTATCGCAATTCCAGAAAGAAAAATAATAGAAAAATAATAATTCCCAGTCCTTACTTTTTCAAAATTTGACCAAGTTCTTCGATAAAAAAAAAAAGACTGAAAACAAGATAAATAAATTATTTAAAAATATATTTCTAAAATAATATTAAAACTTAACAAACTTTATTATTCGGCTAAAAAGCCTGTGGCTTACTTCTGGGCCCCTGACATTGCCGAGTTATGGGGGTGGTTGCTACGGTCCTGAGAGATCCTTTCACGAAAATTTTTTTCTGGAAAAATTGACTTTTCATAACATTTTTCCTTCACCAAATTGAAGCTTTCACTATTTTAGTCATTTAAAAGTAAAGCCTGGACGTCACTTTTACATGTATATTGAAAATAATGTAACGCTGGATGTAATTAGAATAGAAATAAATGTGAATGATTTGGGATTTCTTTTCTTTTTTCTCATTTTTTTTGACAAATGAAATCTTGAGTTATAAGTGCATATTGAGGTACATGCGAGTTTTTTAATATGATGACATTTCTCGGATTGTCGAGAGCAGATATCATATTCAAAACGTCAACGTTCACAGCATTTTCTAAAAAATCCCCTGCCTTTTATTGAAAAATGGAAAAAAAAACTGTTTGACTTTATAGTTTCTAAATAAGAGTATCTGCCAATGTCACGTGTATTGAATTACGCGAACGCAATTGAATTCAGAAATGTGTCCGAAAATAGTCAATTTGGATTCCAATATTGTTGAATGCGATTCCTGTATAGGCAAGTGGGGCATTTGCCCAGAGCTCCCATATTTTAGTGTCCAAAAATGCATTAACTATATTATTATTATTATTATTTTCTTTTCTGAAACCATGTTTGTTAGCCAAATGATAGATTAAATCTTGAAAGTCTAATTTTTTTGCCCTCCTATCTCACATAAACTTCAATGTGTTCAGAATTTGTAATAACACTGTTGGATAAATATGATCAATGTAATACTTTTATGTCTCCCCCCTCACTAGTTTTACAATGTAATAAAATCATCGCTATTATTTCAGTGAAATGAATTATATCGTCTGTTATGAGCAAAATGCGCATGCCTTTTCTTTTTTAGCTCACAGGCTATCAAAGCCTGAGAGCTAATGTGTCCGCCGGCTCTGTATGTATACGTATGTATGTACGTAACGCGATAACTCTTGATAGAAATAACCGTTTTGCTTCAAATTTTGTTTATAGGCTCATTGTGATAAGGCGCTTTCGTAATTAGTTTTGGGGGTTCATTGGTTATGTATAAAGGGGAGAACGGGGGGCTAACCGTCTTAATTTAGATAAATGGGTTTTTCATGCAGAATTATCCGATTTTCTTCAAATTTTGTATATAGGTTCATTGTAATAAATCACTTCCCTCATTAGTTTTGGAGGGTCGTTGGTTAAGTATAAGAGAGGGAACAGGCGGTTGATCCCACCCACTTAATATATTGTCGATTTCTTTATTTTTCGAAGGCTCATTTCAAATTCTTTGAAATAAGAGTATAATATATATCACATATAGTTACCTATATCACCACCACCGTATCTCCTATAGTCGTCGTCTAATCCGTCCGCCCGTCCGTCTGTCCGCATATAACAGAGCAAAAACTAGCCAACCAAATGGTTTGAAATTTAAGATATATTATCTTTGCAGAATTTTGTAAAGACATTTCAAATGTCATGAAAATCGAATCAAAACTTTAGAAGATATTAATTAAAATATTTATTAAGAAATTTGAATTTAAAAAATAAAATCGGTGCTTTCTTGTTATAAGAGCTTCCGTGGTTTATCGTCAAGCGACCGAGATACTTATTTTATTACAGGAATTAATCTGCAGACGATACAATTAATTTCACAAAATAAAAAATCATCAAGATCTGAATATCTATATAACTAGCTATAGTACGAACGCACCACGTTTGTCACGTTTTACATACAATTTCCAACTTGTTTTTTACTGCTTTGGCAGAAAAATGCTCAATGGAAGCCACAATTGGGTAGGCTTACAATGTAATTATATTCCCAGGTTCCAATAATAAAACTGTCATCAGATCCACCGCTCCCTGACGGACTCTGTCGGATGTCCTTTGACATCCCGAGAAAGTAATAAAAGATCCGACATACCGCATCAAAAGAACGGATACCTACGGATACGCACTGTTTACAACTTAAAAATGCAGTTCCAGATGAGATCTCAAAATATATATTTTGGAGCAGGAGTAATTTTTAGCATATTTATATATTAGTAATCAATTTGGGGCAATTTATATGATTGATTATTTATTGTCACTAACTAGAGAGCAATAAAAAGTGTAGAATTTTTTTATATAAAAATAAAACTTAAAAAATATTTTGAACTTTTTTGTATACTGGGGTGAAAAGGAAGGAGAAGTATAAGTTTGGGTTAATGAGAGAATGAGTATATTAGATGGTTATTTATTTATTTCTATTAGTGAGAGCGAGTGTTGCAGATTATTTTTTTTTAAATAAAGAGTTTTAAAGATTTGAATATGTGTGCTGGGGGCGGGGGGATAATATATTATTATTATTTATTGTTACTAAAGACCATTAAATAGGGCAGACGATTTTATTAATAAAAAGCAAAAATTAAAAAATATTTATATGTTGTTGGAAAGGAGGGGAAAGCGTAAATTTGGGAGGTTAGGAAGGTAATTTAGTTGATTATTTATTTATTTTTGCCGAAACGTCAGTTGAGGCTCACTGTGGAGACCCGAAAAGTTTTTGGTTTCTGTCTGTCTGTCTGTTTGTCTGTCTGTCTGTTCCGCGATAACTGCCGTAAAAATGATCCGATTAGTTTGATTTTTGGTAGGTATATTGGTGAGATACCCGGAATTAGCTGTATAGTTTTTAGTTACATTTGGTTCATTCGTTCGGAAGATATAGAACATTTATTTTTTGATCATAATGCTTTCCTATGGGATTTCAGACGATTTTGAAATTTTTCAGTCGTTGAAAATAAAATGTCGCATTTGATTAATGTATTTAAACGGTAAGTTATGAAGGCTAAAATTTATCAAGTCGGGTGTTAAATTATTCAAATTAATTTGAAATTTTGTTTATACATTCGTCAGATTTTTTAAATTAGGTGTATAATTTTTGGTGCAATTTTATACATCTGTTCTAATAATATAATACTTTTATTTTATCATTTTTTGCAAATATTAAAAATGCATTCATTTTTATTTTCCTTTTCAATTTAACCGTAACCTAGCAACCATGTTTAAAGAATATCAAAATGATAAAATTCAAGTAACTCAGACGATTTTGCTACAATATTTTATTCGCAAAATAAAATATTATTGGGTGATTTTATATTTTATTGAAATAAATGAGAATTTATTTTGGTACAAGTTACCTTTTAACTACTATAGAATGACAGCCGAAATATTTTTATATGAGATATTATTAATTTTCTGGAAGAGATGCGGATTTTTCGTGGTTGAAAATTAGTATTATTTTAAAAATATAATGTAATATCTCATACAACGAGGTAGTTAATCTAAAGAAATTAGCGTAGTAAAACGAATCCATACAGCCTGAAATAGCACAATTATTGGTAACTGAGATCATAAAAAGTTATCACAAAAAATACTTTATAGCGCCAAATCAAGATTGCTATTTAGTGAATTGGCAGTGGGCACGATTATGAAGGATTACACAATAAAAGTTTTCAGGTTTAAAAGTTTCCAAATAAGCCTATTTTGGGGAGATTTTAGTATGCTATTGCCATCGAATTAAATCAGGATGTACTAAGGTCAAATAAATATTGTACAATGGCCATCAAAACTGTTTTTCCGAAACAAAAATTGTAATAATACTAGATTTCTGAAATAGATAAGTGAATATATAGTAGATTCAGTTTACATTTCCATAAGTTGATTTTGTACACGAGATATTATTCAACTTATCTATCAGATGCGAGTGCTTCGTGGTTGGAAGGTAAGTAAATATTGCTATTTAGGTATTACATGAAATTATTTTCGAAATTTTTGCTTTTCATAATAAAACCAATGTGTAGAACGAAATCCAATATGTACTAGAATCATTCACACAAACAATAGGAAACCACAAATATAAATTTAATAAGATTACGGGGGGTTCACGGGGCAGAGCCCCCCTGAAGAAATGTATTTTTTTACCTAAAAAATAAAATAAGAAGTTCATAAGAATGTCAGAGTATTATTGCATAAACCGTGTTTAATTTAACGTTCCTAATTTCTGAAACCTTCGAATTATTTTATATGCGTATAAATATACATGTAATAATTTAAAAAATTTAATTTGCGTATTATAAGATGTTAAATATTATGAGAAATGAGATTAAAAAACATTGACTTTCATACAGCTGACGTTGAGGCTCCTGATCTGTAGATTTACTAGTTATTAGTAAGAAACGAATGTGGCAGACTAGCAGATTATATTTAAAAAATGACATTTGAATCTCTGTATGCTGTATAGAGGGGAGCAAAAAGGGAGAAATGTTGTTGGGAGTAAGCGTTAATTTGGAAGGATTGTGTGCGTATGTGTATGGAAGGTGGGGGGGGGGGGTAATTAGGATGATTACTAATTTATTTTTATCAGTCAGTCTTGAATGTTGCAGATAATTATTTTGAAATAAACTTTTAAAGATTTTAATCTGCATGCTAGAGGAAGGAGGAGTACAAAGGTAAAAGAAGAAATTTTTGGGGATAGGGGTATAATTTATATGATTGATTACTTCTTGTTACTAAAAGCAAGAAATACGACAGAAGATTTTTTATATAAAAATGAAGATTTAAATATTTTTTAACTACTTTCCAATGAGGGATGGTGTGAGGAGTGCAAAGAAGAAGGAAGCGTATAGTTGGGATGTTAGGGGGTATTTAAGATGATTATTTATTTATTGTTATTAGTGAGGAACAAATGTTGCAAACTATTTTATTAAATAAAAATTTTAGAGGGGTTTTTTTCTGCTATTTTTCCTCAGTAAATAAACTTTTTATACAGTAAGATTTAACATTTTTTTTTTTTAATACAGTGAGTTCTCATATATACGACTTTCAGGGGACCGTAGAAAAAAGTTGTATAACTGAGAGAGTCGTATAAGTGAGAGACCTTCTTATTACACAAGTTTCAAGCTTTATATGGATTAATTATTTTGCTTATATTAAAAACGATAAGTTTTGAGTACTAAGAACAGATTTTAACACAATTTATAAAATGATATAAAAAAATAAAACAAAATATATTTTAAAAAGTTCACAAAATAGTTCACTCACCACGATGTTTATTTTGAAGATTAACAGTTCAGATTTTCTCAAAAAATGAAGTGATATTAATTTGTCTCTGTCGTCGACAAAAAGAGAAAATGTCATCTTCTAAGTCTAATGAAACTTTTAAGCTATTTTGGTAATAATAATTTTGGTGGACATAATTCTTTAATGTATTTAAAGCGGCACTTGCTTCTGAAAAATTTACAACAGCAGGAACATGTTCTCATCTTTGAGATCATCAAAAATTTCTCATTAAAGGATTTTCATACGTCACTCAAAATCGGCTTCATTTGTTGACCTAGCATTTTGGTCTTGTGAAAAACCACATTTCCTAAAACAATTCTTAACTGTCTGCGATGTCACATTTTTCCATGCAGATGCTGTAAGATGCATAGCATCTAAAATGAAAATTGTTTTAGCTTTCATTTTGTTTTCCCGATCAAAAATAAAACGACAAATCAAATTCCTTCTGTAGTTTACTTAATATCCATTATAATCCATAAATCTAATAGCTTTAATCTGTTTATAGAATTTGCTGGCAAAATCGAGCTTTAATTCGTTGAAGAAATGGTAGACCTTTTATATCTGGATGTGATGAACATTAATCCAGGAAAGTGCATTTTGCAATAACTCTGATTTCTGACTCAGTACTGTATAGAGACGTGATTTTAGCATTATTTCCCATAAAGTGTGGACGGGACCAAGAGAATTCGGCGTATAACCGAGAGAATCGTATAACTGAGAGTCGTATAAGTGAGAGATCACTGTATGTGAAATAGAAAAAAACTCTTCAAAAACAAACATTTTGTACATTATTTCCATATCTTATTGAAAAGTTTTTCTTTTCTTTTCCTTCGTTTGCGTTTGGGGTGAGAGGGGATAGTTGAATGTGAATGAAAATCATGACTATGAACTCGTTTCATTGGTCTTTAAATGTTACTCTTTTGATCAATAACCATAGAAAAGTAATGATATCTGTACGAAAACCCTTAAAATATTTGCTATTTATGACGCAGCACTGTACCTTATGGATGTAAGAAATTTAAATCTGGATCTTAAAAATAATTATATCAAATTTTGAGTGATGATATGTTATTTTTTTTCATCCTTTTCTTTCGTTCTTTTTTTATATGTTCAGAGATACGAACATTATTTTAAACATTAAAATATATATACGATTTATTCATTGATGCTTTTTCATTCACATCTCTTATAAATTCAAAATAGGTGTTTTAAAAGGAATTATATCAAAATTCCAGTAACGTCTTGATGTGACTTTAAAATGTTTGTTTTAAAATGGAATTATAATTATTTTTGGTTTCTCTTCTAAAGTATATTTACACATTCAAACAATACTTTTAATTTTCCAATACACTGTTAAATCACACTTTCACTGAGCCTATACTATGCATTGAAATGTATTTATTTCAATAAAATGATTCATCTCTAACGTCACGCTATCCAAAATTGTAAGTAAAATTACGTAAATGTTTACTTTCCTATAGTATCCAAACTAAGTTAAATGTGTGTAAATGGATAGTATGACGCACAGTAAACATTTATAAAAATTTTACTTACGATTTTGACTCAATTGATAAACGAATTTATTGAAATAAATGCATTTCAATGCATAGTATAGGCTTAGTGAAAGTGTGATATATTTACAAGCTTATTAGAAAATTAAAATTATCGTTTGAATGTGTTAATATACTTTAAAAGACAAACGAAAAATAATTTTAATGGAATTTTAAAACAAACCTTTTAAAATCACATCAAGGTGTTACTTGAATTTTAATATAATTTCTTTTGAAACCCATATTTTGAATTTATGAGATGTGTGAAAGCATCAGTGAATGCGTTTTATATAGCTTTTAATGTTGAAAATAATGTTTGCACCTGTGAATATAATTAGAAAATAATAATAATAATAATGAAATAAAAAAATAATAGCGTAGCGTCACTCAAAATTTGGCACGATTATTTTAAAGCCCCGTGTTTAAAATTCTTAGAGCCATAAAGGTAAGTGCTGCGTCACAAACTTTTAACCCGTTAAGGTCGTGGTTCTCAAATGACCTGCTGAACAACGTGAAACATTCTGACACAATTTCTGACTCATTTTTAAATGCAAAGGCATAAGATTGGCAGGTCTCACTATTGAAGCGATTTGGAATCGAAATGAGTTTTTTACTTTTTGATAAATAATTCACTTATCAGGTTAGCGATTCGTGTCACGTGACACATGTTTTATTGCCTTTCTCGGGCTGCTTGGCTACGCCGACTGTGACAGTATTTTCTGATAGATCTTCTTCCTTAAAAAAAAAAATAAAAAAATAAAAAAATAGAAAACTTATTTCGATTACATAGTTTCTAAATAAGAACACCTGCCAATTTCATGTGTTTCCGAACAAAAATGAATTTAAAAATGTGTCAAAAGGTAGCCACTTTGGATTTGAGAACAGCTTTAAGGTTTTTGTACTCATTGTTATTTACATTTAGGGTATTATTTAGAGGCATTATGATTGTCCAATCTATTGAATTCAGCATCATAAAATACATGAAGAAGTATAATTTCATCATATTCGGTTGAAATAAAGTAAAGGAGAATTCTACATTTGAATATCAAAAACAAAAAATAAATAAATAAATAAAATAAAATAAAAATAAATAAAAATAAAATAGTCCCACCGCAAAGTCAATTTTTCAATGCAGGGTAATAAAAATGCCATAAAATGAATAAAATAAGTCACTATTAATATGAGTGTTTTAAGTTTAGGTTATTATTTAGAGGCTTCATGATTGTCCAAACTATTGAATTCAGCATCATAAAATAAATGAATAAAACACAATTTCATGATATTTGTTTGAAATAAGAGAATGCTGAATTCTGCATTTTGAACAAAACTTAAGGCAGATTTGAAAGTCAGCAAAGGCAGACTTCATAATAAAAATGATTTATTGAATTCAGCATCATAAAATAAATTAACATAAATAATATCATTTGCCTTTTAATAAGAGAAATATCTCAATCTTAACATGGATGTTTACGTTTAGCTTATTATTTAGAGGCATCAAGATTGGCCAAACTAGTGAATTCAGCATCATAAAATAAATGAAGAAAACTATAATTTCATGAAATTAGTCTGAAGAGAGAAAACAGGATGTTGCATTCGGCATTTTTATAGAAAAACAAGAACTTGAGTTTAATTATCAGTCAGAACTCAAAATCAATTTTTAATGCAGGAGTCCTTCCAGACTTTTCAAACGGAGTCCTGTTTTGCGAAATTGCGAAATCACTTTTATTTGTGAAAAACCTAGTTATAATTGTGGGAACTTTAAATTTTTACTATATTCCAATTCCTGTTTGTATTTTTTTAAGATCCCTTATTCATATAAAAGCTAGGTAATAGGTTATTAAGCAACTTCAGCTGTTTTGTGTGTGGTCAGATTTCATTTTTAAAGATTAATTTTCAGAAAGATTCAGTCTGAGGATGGAAAAATTGAGGGGGTCGGGGCAAGAAAGTGCCAAGACACATTTTTGGTGAAATAAATCTAACACTGTAATCTATTGCTTAATATTGTAAATTATAATATCCAATCCAACATATAATTTGTTTCTAATGTCACTTGGTGGCAGCCTATGTGACAGGTGTTTTTGCCCCAGATGTTTATGCTCCCAATAAAAATAGCTAATTTACAAAATAAGTAATGCTGTATCAGGGGTCGATGCAGGTTTTTTTTTATCTTGGGGGCCATTTTGTAAAATGTAAAGATTATTTTTGTGAAAAAGAACATTTTGTAACAAAGGATGAAATCTAGTTAATCAAATTCGAGCCAAGCATTTATAAACAAACTTTTTTAATTCATTTTGCTCAATTTTTCCTCTCTGGTGATATTGTTTGTTTATAAATTACACATTTTAAAACATCACAAAATAATAAATAGTAAGTTTTTATGGAATAGAATTTTGTGAATGGGCCCATTTTATCAAATTGATTTTTGTGAAGGAGCCCATTTTATCAAATTGATTTTTGTGAAGGAGCCCATTTTATCAAACTGATTTTTGTGAAGGGTCCCATTTTACTTAATAGATTTTTGTGAAGGGACCCTAAATAGGCCCCAAATTTTTCCTGGATAGACCCCTGCATATTGTTACTCAGAGTATCTCAAATGTCACTAAGGCATTGGCGAAAAAATTTTACGGTATATATCTTGACTTGCTTATGTGATCAAATTTTCAAATTTAAATATCTTAGAAGTTCAAAAGTGTGGCTTGGCACTCTCTTGTCCCGACGCCTTCAATTGTATGAATCGTTTATTTTAAAGTCAAAGAATTTTGTGAAGGGTCCTGTTTTAAGGTAAAAAATATAATGAAGTGTAATCTTGAAAAGTGAAATATTCTGAAAGGTGTCCTGTTAAAAGGGAAGGAGGGGGGATTGTGAATGGTCCTTTTTTAAGATGGGAAATAATGTGAAAAACCTAAAGCTTCGCTAAACAGACATCAGCAATGTTAAATCTGTGGCCATAAAATGCATTTGTATTTTTCAAAATTTTCAACTTCTGTTTTTTGTATTCTCTTCTTGTATGACATTTTAACTTAATATTTGACATTTCCAACTTAAATAACAAAAGTTCTAAAGTATATACTTAAGTTTATTTTAATTGCTAAAATTTTGTTAACTTTGTTCGTTTGTTCTTCTTTACTATTTTAACACTTAAAATGCAAAACTAAGTATATAGGGCGCCCTTTCTTATCATTGACTGACAGCCGAATCCCAAACCGTTAGTTTTGAAGTATAACTACAAAAAAGTTCAAAATGTTGTTTTTTATCATATGAATACCAATTTACGGCAAAATAGTTACTTTTAGGTTTCTTTTCATATCTCTATTCGTCCCGCTACGTTGTCTGTCCGTCACAGAGCCGGTTCTCAGAAACTATTTAACTTACAGTCATGAAATTTTGTGTACTTATAGCTGAATAGCTACCATGAAGCTGAAAATCATAAAAAAAAAAAAAAATCGTATTATTTTAATAAAGAGAGATACAAAACAAAAAACAAACAGCCTTTTTGTATTAAATATAAACTTTTTTCGTTATAGCAGTTGCCAACAATTAAAAATCCACAATAAATAATTTTCTATTGAAATATTTCCCCGTGAAACATGAAAATGAAATAAAAAGTTTCAGCAATTGATAAAATATTAATATGACTAAGCTAGTTTATTTTTGAAAAATTAAAGATTTTTAGGTGCGTTCGTAATTATATAAATACGTAGCACTTATAGTCGTCGTCTGGTCTGTCCGTCCGTCTGTCTGCCATTTCAAATTTCATGAATCCAAACTTAAAAAGATATTAATAAAATTATTTATTAAGTAATTTGAATTTTTTATTGGTACTTCTTTGTTATAGCAACTTCTGGGGATTAATCGTCAAGCGACCGAGATGTATCATTCTATTAAATCCTATAATACGTAATTAATTCAATTATATCACACGATAGGTACTGATACTAGCTTGCCATGGTGATTACATCCTATTTAAAATGGAGTCATGTTATTTCCGTATTACTGAATTTAGAAACTGAGTTTGTATACTAAAATTGTTTAATTATAGCAATCCTATAATCTACCGACAGTTTTTGGATAGATGTTTCCGGAGAAATATGTATTAAATGGAAAAAAGAGTCTAAATATGGATTTCAAGTTCTGAAATTTTCAATGGCAGGCTTATGTTTCCCATTGGAATTTTCAGTAAATGTCAACAAATGATAAAATGTTGGCAACTTAAAATGTACTTATTTTATTACGGAAATTAATCATATCATAATAACAGACGATATAATTCATTTAACTGAAACTAGTTATAGTACGAACGCACCTCATTTGTCACGTTTGACGTACAATTTCCGACTTGTTTTATTAGCGAGACATTTTGCTTTATACTATCTTTAGAAGAAAAAAGTAATGGATTCATGAAAATTTTCGACTTCCGGTTTTCAAAAGATTTATGCGTTTTAGAAGGTCCTGAACACGATTTGACTGTTTTTAGAAAATGCCTGTCTGTGACTTTGTCTGTCTGTCTGTAACTGATAAAAATTTTTGGGCGCTCTATCTCAAGAACTAATGCACCAAATTTAATAAAACTTTATATTCAGTTAGTCCTTGTTATAGATTGGTGCTGATTAGTTTTTGGTGAAAATCGCCTGACAGGAATATGCTGCATTTTTAGCAATTTGCGCAATCGCTCTATCTCAAGAACTAATGCCTTTATTTTCAGCAAACTTAAGATTCAGTTATAACCTTGACATAAATAGTACGCAGTTTCACCAAAAACTAATCAGCACCAATCTATATCAGGGACTAACTCAATATAAAGTTTTATTAAATTTGGTGCATTAGCTCTTGAGATAGAGCGCCCACAAAATTTTTGTCACATACAGACAGACAGACAAAGTCACTTTGGGGCAGATATCCCAACAGGTGGCGCTGCGATACCACTTTTTTGATTATTTTTGATTATTTGGAATTTCATTCAACTGCAGATTCTGTGAGATCTTAACACAAATAGGTACTGATTACGTTTTGGTGTAAATAGCCCAACAGGTGGCGCTGCTATGATACTTTTTTATACTTGGTATTGTGTCTTAATTCTATATTCATTTATTTTTTCTTTCCAGAATCTGAAAACATGGCAATGTCGTGCTATCCAGCTCGCACTCTTCAGGAGGACGAAATATCAAAACAACACTGGAGTTTAGAAGAGGTACTTCTGAAGGGAACTGTGCACTTCGAATCACATAACAGGAGATGGAAGTTTCTAAACTTCAAGTGCTGCAAATCAATTGATGTCATCATTACGTGCATGTGCTTTTCCAAGGAAGAGTGGGAAGTACGAGTTGGCATCGAAGACAAAATTGGAAATGAAATTGCAACTTCAGAAGCCAAAAAGAGCAAGGAAGGAAACACATTTAAAGTGTTGGACCTCATTAAAGAGTCACAGATTCCGCGGGAAACTACGGGAATGCTGTTCTTTGTTGAAATTGCAAGAAAAGAAGAGGAATTAACACGGATTATAAAAGAAGGTAAGTTATTCTGTCCTTTGTCAAAGTTCGAACTAGGTAAAAAAATTTCAAAACCTGTTATTACGTAGGATTTGCAAGGCGACAACGTTTGTCCGGAATGACGTCATCCATACTGATCTCAATATTAGGCCTGTCTCGCAAGTTATTAAAGAACTTTGCACAGAATTTCCACATAGATCGACTTTTGATACACAACGAATCACTAATTCAAATACAACATTTGCTAAATGGTACATACATTAAAATCGTGAATTTACAACACAATTAAACATCAACGTTTCATTCCGCTTCTTCGAACGTCATCAGGATGTTACAAACAACGAATCACTGCTGATCATTCAAAATTACACTGTACTTAGCAGTAGAGGGGAGAAGAGACCGCTTACCATCTTGATTAGAGATGACGGCTTTGCTCCGCTTCCAAAAGTAGGAAGAGAGAGTCCCCTTAAACGCTTTGTTGTGCTATTCCAAATTGAAAATTTTATGCTAACGGCATTGTTTTCCATTTTTGGCATAAGTACACCAAATCTTTCAATTGACGTTTTCCTGCCTCGTTTTTAGCATAGGAATCCATCAACTTTCCTACTTAGCTCTTTTATTATTGACAAGGAAGAAAAGTATTATTTTTTGCTTATTAAATGTAATTGCACTATAATTTAACCTTACATCGTATAATAACTAATTGTTTTGCATCGTATATTAATTAATTGTTTTTTATATGTGTCTTTTCATATGTCATCTTTTAAACTTTGAAATCAAACAAGAAAAAGGGTGGTAATCGGATAATTGAAGTTCGGATCATCGGTGATTTACTGTGAATAAATTATTTTCTTTACGTACGTTATAAAAGCAAATTTTTGCAAAAGAAAAAATTCTGCGTGCCATTTGAATTTTTGGGATTTAAAATAAGTGGTACATTGTATGTCACCGCCCTTCAGTTGCTTTAGAAAAATAACAGGATGGTAAGGAATTTTTTTCAAATAGTCAATATTAATTTCCATTTTTTGTTGATGCTTTAGTTCTTCTTGGACAAATACCAGAGCAAGCCTATATATATATATATATATATATATATATATATATATATACATATATATAATTATCAAAATCGAAGCTTCCTTTCCAAATCTTTCATTAAATATTAATTTCTTTGTTGGAAGTCAGTTAATATAAAACAACAATATATGGAAAAACTTTATCATCCGGCTAGTTTTCGAAAACATTCAGTTTCACTATATCGTCGATATATTTATGAATTTTCAAGATATTCGACTTTCCGTTTTATATTAGTTGCTCTAAAGAATTTACTTCCAAATCACGAAAAAAAAAAATCTTTGGTATAGTTCGTTCATGCGGGGTTAAAAATTATTTCATACAACTGCTGATATTTCATTAAATATTTAATATATTTATATTTTAATTGCACTTTGTCGTTGCTACTATATTTTGTGAAATTTTCTGAAATTGGCGTTAAATTTGGTTGGAAACCTTGCATCCTTAAAAAAACAAAAATTTCTTGATTTATTTTATTTTATTTTATTTTATTATTTATTATTTTTTTTTAGATCGTAATAGCTTCCAAGGGTCAATGCAGGTCTTCTTGGGACCACTTTTGTGAAAAATAAAAGTTATTTTTGTGAAATTTGTCCCATTTTGTGAAATAAATCATATTTTTGTGAAAAATAACATTTTGTTACGAAAGATGAAATCCAGCTACTCAAATTCAAACCAAGCATTTATTAATAACTTTTTAAAATCCTTCTGGTTTATCCCTAAAGTTTTTCTTTCTGGTGATTCTTACTTTATTACACACTTGCAAGCTACGCCCGCTACGCTGGTCAATTTCTCATAGCGAACTTTTAATCAAACAAAATATTGACATTTCATAATTCACTCTTATATTTTAACAGAATAATAAGGCTACTATAATTTGTGACTCGTGACAATATACACGTCAGGACACGTCGCTCTTATCATTATCTTTTTACCCATGAAGGTTTCTCTATGGTACTCCATTGTGAAATTTGGTAATTTTTGAAATTCAACATTTGAAAAACGGCATAATCATTAGATTTGAAATTTATATCAAGAAAAATACATTTTTTTACTTTTCAAACGCAATTTGTCTAACAATTTTCTGACAAATAATTTTCGAGCTATTATTTTTTACAGTAACTTCAAATGTTTCATTTTCCGAGATTAATCTGTGGCAACAATTAGCGAAAAACCCAGTCGTCAGCAACGCATAGCTTTTTAATAATGAGGCTGTTGGAGCAGGGATTGTCACCATCAATTTGCCACCATCACTTTTGAAATCGGTTCTGTAGTTCCAGAGATTCCATAGAAATTGTAATTTAGAATGATTTTAGAACGCTTTTCGCTCATTTCACCCTTTTAAATTTCGATTTTTTTTAATTATTCTTACAAAGCATTTACATCTCATAAGTAACTACCATGCCAAATTTCAAATTTCTAGCTCCTTCTGTATAAAAAAAAATTGCAATTTTAGAACGTTTTTCTCACCTGCACCCCCCCCCCTGGGATTAGTGACACCGACATAAAATATAGCCTATGTTGGAGCAGGGGTTGTCACCGTCAATTTGCCACCATCACTTTTGAAATCGGTTCTATAGTTCTAGAGATTGCACAGAAATTATAATTTAGAATGTTTTTAGTACGCTTTTCCCTCATCTCACTCTTTTAAATTTCGAATGTTTTTAGAATATGTTCTTAGAGAGTATTTACATCTTATAAGTAACTACCATACCAAATTTGATGTTTCTATCTCCTTCAGTATACAAAAAAAACGAAATTTTAGAACGTTTTTTTGCTCCGCGCCCCCCCCCCCCTTTGTTAGTGGCACCGACATAAAATATAGCCTATGTTGGAGCAGGGACTGTCACCATCAATTTGCCTCCATCACTTTTGAAAATGGTTCTGTAGTTCCAGAGATTCCATAGAAATCATAATTTAGAATGTTTTAGAACGCTTTTCCCTCATCTCACCCTTTTAAATTTCGAATGTTTTTAGAATTTGTTCTTAGAGAGCATTTACATCTTATAAGTAACTACCATACCAAATTTGATGTTTCTATCTCCTTCAGTATACAAAAAATCGAAATTTTAGAACGTTTTTAGCTCCTGCACCCCGTTGGGGGTAGTGGCACCGACATAGAATATAGCCTATGTTATGTTACAGCAGGGACTGTCACCATCAATTTGCCACCATCACTTTTGAAAACGGTTCTGTAGTTCCAGAGATTCCATAGAAATTGTAACTTAGAATGTTTTAAGAACGCTTTTCCCTCATGTCACCCCTTTAAATTTCGAATGTTTTTAGAATTTTTTCTTAGAGAACATTTACATGTTATAAGTAACTACCATACCAAATTTGATGTTTCTATCTCCTTCAGTATACAAAAAATCGAAATTTTAGAACGTTTTTCGCTCCTGCACCCCCTGGGGTAGTGGCACCGACATAAAAGATAGCCTATGTTGGAGCAGGGATTGTCACCATCAATTTGCCACCATCACTTTTGAATTCACTTCAGTAGTTCCAGAGATTACCCCCTACAAACAAACAAACAAAAAAACAATCTTTACTCCTTTATAATATTAAGTATAGATTGTAAAACCTAACAAAATAAAAATAATTAATGGAGGGTAAGTTTTTATGGAATGGAATTTTGTGAAGGATCCTACTTTATCAAGAGGTATTTTGTGAAGGGGTTGTTTTATTAAGAGGAATTTTGTGAAGGGTCCTTTTTTATTAAATGGTTTTTTGTGAAGGGAAATTTAATAGGCCCCAATTTTTTCCTGGATCGACCCCTGTCTCCTTAAATATACGTGCTATTCATGTTGCACAATAACCACATAATCATGTAGTGAAGCAACAGATCCTTTCATGCATTTTATTTTACAGAGTGATTCCACTTTTTTTTCCTTAACCCTTCTTTGCATGAGTTTTTCTTTTTCAATTGTGTTTTTTTATACATATATTAAATATTAGACACCAGAAATTTTAAGATAGATTTTTAACTTTGTTCAGCAACATAGTTCACGGGAAATTTACTGGATTAATATTTCTATTTAAATAAGTGGTCGCCAAGAATTTGATTTATTTATTAAATGTTAAATAAAAAGTGATGGAAATTTACATCACTATTCATTAAGGGTTAATTTGTTGTCGGTTCCCTAATCGCCCTCGTGATCGAATCCTTGTCGAAAAATCTGAGGTCAAATATGCTCTTTATTTTTCCAAAGTTCTTAAAGAAATCGTCAAGTGTTTCTTTAGATATTCGATAAAATGTCTAAAATGTCAAGTGTCCGGTGATTTTTGTCTACGTGGTGTATGTTTGTAGAACATAAATTAATTCATATACAGGGCTACGCATAAATATGGATATATTGTCTACTATGGGCGATAATTTCTAGAAGCACGGTTTTAATTGTGTTATGCGTTTCTTAGCTGAATTAATACAGGGTTGTAAAAAAAAAAAAAAAATCCAGCACATTTCCATTTCATTGGTGAAAATTGCTGACTTTTCAACGGTGTTATGCGTTTTCAAAATCTAATAAAAACGAAGATATACCGGGGGTTATAATATAAGTATCTCTATTTGGAGCTATCTGTAGCTTGAAGGAATAACCGGAATGAAACCAAACTCGGTACACTTACTATTTCAGAAGGGGGAAAAAGAATGGATCAATAAAAAATAATAGCATATAATCGCCGACAGATGGCGCTTTTGAGTGTGAAATGTAATGTTTAATATTGTGTACCGTGAAGGCGTCGCAAACCTCAATTACTTTACCGCATATCACAACTTGTGCGAAACATCACTCCTGATGTGTTTTATTTCGCAGCTGAGCATATCCTGCACTACTTGGATTTTGTCCTCCAGCACAATGACCATGTGGAACCTAAACATGATCGGCACCACCGTACAAAAGCTTAACCACATTCATTGTGACATTTTCCAATAAATTAGGTGTGCCATCCGGTTTGACGCCTTAATTTTTTGTTCTTGTATTACACATTACATATCAAACTCAGTAGCGCAATCTGTTGGAGATTATATCAATTATTTTTTTTATTGTTCCATACTTCTTTTTCTTTCTTGAATAGTAAGTGTACCGATTTTGGTTTCATTCGGATCATTCCTTCGAGCTACAGACAGCTCCAAATAGATATACTTATATTATAACCACCCTGTACTTTTGATGTTAACTTCAACTTATTATGCAAAAAAAAAGAATTCTTTAAAAAACTGAAATGAAAACGAGAAATATGAAAAGAACACTGCCATTGGTTTAATATTTACTCGGGGGTGTCGTCGCGAGCCAGTGTATGTTCTTAATGCTGAGTTTTATAATGCGAAAGCCTAGAAAATTTCATCATCAGGTAGCAAGAGATTATGATAAAAGATTCAAGTACCTATTTAAAGGGAAATGGAAAACATTTTTTTTATTGGGAACTTAAATAGTAATGTGTGCATATTCCATACATTTATGGTAAAAAATGAGTTCAAGAATAAGTCAAAATATTTTGTTTAGTGTGTGGAAAATTAAATTTGTGCGTTAGAAAACTTTACTTGTAAATTATTCTTGTGTTTCATACATAGATAGTTTTAATTATTTTAATTTTTGTTTGCAGACTTACGAAAATTACAATCACAATGCGAGGAATTGCTCTTTAGTGGCGAAAACAGTGATGTAACGATACAAGTCAAAGGAAAGAAGTTTAATTGTCATAAATCAGTTCTTGCTAAGAATTCGCCAGTCTTCGCTGACATGTTTGCAAATATGAAGAAAGATTACGTTTTGGAAAGTGACTGTGTTGAGCCAGATGTATTTCATCAATTTCTACTGTATTTATACACCAGTAGCGGCAAGTATCTAAGTTGGGAAAACTGTACACGTTTATTTTTGCTAGGGGAGGTGTTTGACGTCCATACTTTAATGGAACTCTGCAAGGCGAAGTGGGAGGAACATCTTCTGAAGGTAACATTCAGCTACGAGCAGTGGATTCTTGATAGAGGAGTACCGGCTGAGAAAGTTTATATTTTCATGGACGCTTTAAGAAAGGATATCAAGATCAAAACGTCGGAAACCATTTTGATAAAAAATCCGTACATTCTCGTGGATATCATTGTAGAATTTGTAGAAAATCATAATTGTAACAAAGTTAAGCCAATCCAAAGAATGTCAAAACCTGATGTTCCGTTTCAATAAAAAAATGAAGAAATTTAATGATTTTTCTTTCCTTTCTTGTGTATGTTACTATCTTAAAGATATAAATATAACATTAATTAGCTTATTTTGTGGATGATCTTATCAGTTTCATACATTTTAAAAACAATACAAGTTGTAATGCTTAATTTGGGAGCAATTTGCATATTTTTCAAATAATGATGAACAGAATATTCAGTATCTATTTGGTGTATTCAGCCATACTGCCGAATTTTTGGTCAGGCTGAATACCAAATTATTCTATCTGCCGAATATCAAAATATACGGCCAAATTGATTGTATTTATTTGTTTTTATTATACTAGTCGCTTCCTAACAGTATATGAATGTAAAATTTTCCTTTTAGTTCCTTCAAAATCTCTGATTTTTAAATATTTTTTTTTTAGATATGAGAAAATTTTATTCAGAGAAGATGCCACGAAATTTTAAAGTTTTATTAATTAAACACTTTTTTTTACATAACCAATCAAATCAAAGATTTTTTTTCTTTTTACTGTACCGTGCTTAAAAAGTAAAAACGGAACCATTATAAGATCTCTCGTCTGTCCCTCTGTCAGAGCCGTTTTTCTCGAAAACTATGAAAAGTGGAAAGATCAAACTTGACAGAGTAACAAAGACTATTGATCCACTTATTTATTGATTATTTTTTAGGAAAAATTCAGATGGCTAATTGAGTTACTTGAAAAAGAATTGTGTGTATCTTGAGGAGTATCGTATGAAAGATCTCGTAAAAGATTCAGATTCAAAGAAGCAGGGAAGCCTACCATATGACCCCTGTTGGCAAGTTTCAAAAAAAGAAAAAAAGGGGGGTAGGTGGAAGGGGATTACATATTTGACAAAGCAGCCTTCATGCGGGCATACTGAAATTATTATATATAATTTTTAAGTACAAGTAAGCAATGAAATTTGAGGTAACAATTAAACTTTTGGATGAAAATATTTGAAAAATAAAAGATTAAACATGTCATAACAGAATAAAAATAAACATGTTTTTCCAGAAGCAACAGAATAGAATGCCATTAATTTTTTATGTAAGAATAATATGCTTTATCTATATATAAACTCTTGAGGTACCGACTTTTTAAATATATGTTAAATTAATATTTAACTTCATCTATAAACTCAGATACAAGCAGTATAGATATGAAATAATATGTAGCTCTTTGAGTGCTAGCTTAAGAAATTGCTATTTACAATTTTCAAATGCTAACAGAATTAAACAGGATAAATATATAACTCTTTGAGTACAGACTTAATGTAGGTATGAATATGATATAAATTTCTCTTTGAGTACTAGTTGATAAATGGCTATATTACAGTATTTGAATACTAAGAATAAAAATGAAAATAGTATAGTAGCTCTTTGAATGCAGGTTTATAAATATAAATATATTTTATATAATTTATTTTATATTTTATATAAATAAATACATATAATATTTAATATATTATATATAAATATATATATAAAAAAATATATAATATTTTATATAATTAATGGATATACAAATTTCGCTTCCAGTGCTGACTGAATTCATGACTACTATATTTACAATTTTTGAATAACTCAAAAATATACTTTTTTAAATTTTATGTATTCCCTTTTCACAGCTATCGACGAAAATATACTGAAAAAAAACGCCCCCCCCCCCATTTCTGAATTTACTAAAAGTAAAATTAGGGGTAGTAGGAGTTTTAAACATTGCAGGAAAACTATATCGATTATCCTAAGTCACATAGTTTTTGAGAAAATTGGATTTTTTCGTTTCTCACAAACTTAACTTTGCGGGGTAATCGAGGCGCGCTCGAGGTACTATCTATGGAAAATCATCCAAGGATTGTTGATAATGATTTTCTAAAACATTTATTGATTATTAGCCAATATATTATTTAAAAACCTGTCTAGAAAAACGCGTCACAGGCGTAGGCGGCCTTGTAAATCAGCGACCTCCTTTCGTAATGTGCTTGGCTGCATGCCTAGTATAAGACTTTGTGCAATGTCTTTGTTCTCGGTAGTGCGTAGTTTCATATATCTCTGAACACTCATGGTATATCATTTATATTATTTCTGCTGTAAACATCCCTTTTTCCAAGAAAATAGAAAACGCAGAAAGGCAAATGAGATATCATATGAAAGGATTTTGAACAGGCTTCTGACATAGTACACTTACATTTCTTTAAAACATGCTTTTGGATTAAAAATTTGCAGTTAATTGAAAATTAAATGCTCATTGTTTTCATACATGAAATGAAAGGTTTTTCTCAAATCAGTGTTGCCACGAAAATAAAATACCGCATTATTTCGTGCTCAACAATGATTATAAAAAATAATAAATAGTACAATAAAGATAAAGTGGACATTGTTGCCGCACAGTTTCATTTTAAATTTACGATTAAAAAGAAAAATTGAAATTGAAATGCCAAATTTAATTTTTTTTTTCAAAAGAGACGATGTCATACTCTAATGCAGTTAAAATATGATTAATATATTATTATTATTATTATTTTGCCTCTGCTATTTTCGATCAGTTTTTCTTTGATGGAATATTAAATTAAATGATATTATAGCGTGACTAATGTTATTTGCAGATATTTCTAGTCCTTAATTTTACGTTAGAAAATTAAACCTGCCTCTAAAAATATTAGATATCGCTAAAAAATAATAGACTTAAGTGCGAAATCTTCGCACGGGTCTACTGGTCCATGTATAATTTGCTAATATATGTAGCTATTCCCTACCATATGTTATGTATTTTTTTTTACAAAGCCTTACTATTCTTTCAGCAACAATTTTTGTAATATTGCAGTTAGTAATTAATAAATTTAATTTACGGAACCCTTTTTACGTGAGTGAAACTCTATCTTATTTTAGTATAAAGATTAGTTGTAAATAAGTCTTGTTTATCGAAACGGAAGTATCTGTATTAAATATTATGTAAAATTGTTTTAAATTTTAACTTTTTTATAATATCAATTATCTTAATAGAAAACTGCATGTCATATTTAAAATTTCAAGCCCCGATAATTTCCGAGTAATTATGATTATTGGGCATTTTCTAACCATCTCATTTTAAATATAAATTTTTTAACAAACGTTCTTAACTAGCATATGTGTGTTAAATGTACACAACATATAAAATTTCATGATTTTAGCCGAAACAGAATCAAAGTAATCTGAATTTTAGAATGTTTTTCGCTATTACACCCCTCTTGAAGGTAGTTTGTACAGAGATAAAATATAAGTCTACTTTTAAGCAGATAATGTCATCATTATTATGCGGAGAGAAGATTTGAAATTTGTTTAGTAGTTCCAAAGTAATTGTGATTTTAGAAAGTTTTCCGCTCATTTCACCCTTTTAAATTTAGATTTTTTTTTAAACTGTTTTGTGTGAGCATTTATATCTTAAAATTAAAAGCCATGTCGAATATCAAGTTTATAGTCCTAACGTTTTCAAATAAATCATGATTTAGAACGTTTTTATAATTTTTTCCAATCATTTCAGTCTTTTAAATTTCGAATTTTTTAGAAACCATTTTTAGTGAACAGTTACATCTTAAGTAACCACTATGCCAAATTTCAAGTTTCTAAGTCCAAACAGTATCTCACACATCCCAATTTTAAAACTTTTTTGTTCTTCTACCCCTTTAAATTTCAATTTCTTCAGAGACCGCTCTCAGCGAGAATTTACATTTTAAAAGTAACATACCAAGGCAAATTTCAAGTTTCTAGCCCCAGCAGTATCACAAAAATCGCAACTTTAGAAAATTTTTTGCTTCTGCACAATCTTGGGAGTAAGGCACCCTCAAATTTAAAAAAAAATAATAATAATAAAGATAAAACAGGCAGGAAAACAGAAGCTCATTGGAAAAGCGAAATTACACTTGTGGTAAAATTGGTTTGAAATATGCGTACTGGCATTATGCAGAATCATGCAGAATAAAATGTTATCAATAAAAATTGTGAAAAATAACGTACATATACAGGGTGTACCGAAAAGTCTGAAATGAGCTTTTATTATTTTTATTTTTTCCTTTTAGATACTACCGTAACCAATGTAAACTGCAAAAATCTGCAAAAGAAGGTCCGATTCAAGATTGTGTTGATAAAATAATCCTGCCATTATATTTTAAAAAAGTTACACTTTTTAAATTTTTATACGGTCCCTGCATCCAACAAATGACATATAGAAAGAAAATAACCATGCTCTAAATGGTAAAACAACAAAAATACCATTCTTCTACGCCCAAAACTCACAGAGTTATGCTACATTGAATTGTATACGAATTTAGAACTTTCAGGCGGGATTTTTTATTGCCATTAAGCTCTAAAATTTCATTAAATTCAAAGTGTGATATCCCGGAGTCTGTCTAAAAGTGACCCTCCTTCAGTTCGAGATAACAGGTCATACTCAAAAAGGTGATCCTGTCCATACCAGGCAAAACACAAGAATTGAAATTTTTAGAAAAGAAAATACAACACACACATGTCAAAATTTTAAGTGAATACTAGCTGGTGTAGCAGCCCAATGCATTTCCATTGTATTGATTCCATTGTCTTTCGATTTTTAAGGGGAGGAAAAAAAAAAGAAATTTATTTTAATTCTAAGTCACTGTCTATAGAATCAGCTTTTTTCATGCATTAAAACAAAGAAATTGGATTATACTATCCCACTTCTATACATGTAACTAGGGGGGGGGGGGGGATTTTTTCTGCATATTGAAATGAACCTTTGACTTACTAAAATTTTAATTTGGAAATATTTACTTGAATGGGTAACAGGAAAAAAAGTAATCGGAAAAAAAGTAACTGAGTCAACAAAAGCGGAAAAAAAGTAATCGGAAAAAAAGTAATCGGAAAAAAAGTAAACGGAAAAAAGTAAACGGGAAAAAAGTAACAAGGTATTGATAAATATTGAACTTATTGATAAATAAGTGTCTGATTTATATAATTCCCTTCCCGTAGGCGGATATTTCCGAATGCTATTAGGAATTGAGTAAAATCACCCCCAGAAAAAAAGCACCATCGGTAAAAAGCTCCCTGATAAAAAAAGGGCCGTGGAGGGGGGGGGGGAATTCACGTTAAGATGGGAAAATACCACACATTTATGAATAACACGTGTTTGAATAAGCCAATTATAATTTTGGGTAAAGCACGTGGCAACACGTGTAATTACTAACCACGTGTACTAGGAACATAAGAGTATTATATACATCATATATTCTAATACGAGATCAAATCTTGTGTGTGTGTGTGTGTGGGGGGGGGGTTATATATACATGCAAATTTTATTTTAAAAACGGCTCTAACGATTTTGACGAAATTTTGTATCCTACCGTTTTGAGGCATCAGAAAATCATTAGGTTGGGTTACTTGTTCGAAAAAATTCGATTAGTGGGTCATTTTGGGTCACCATCGGTCAGGGTCAAGCTAATTGTATCTGAAAAACGGTTCAAACGATTTTGACTAAACTTTTGCTACCATTTTTCGGCACGAGAAGACTATTGGGCTGGGTAACATAATCAAGAACTTACTATTAGTGGGTCATTTTTGGGTCAACGCGGGTCAAGTTAATTTTATCTAAAAAACGGGTCTAACGATTTTGATTAAATTTTGTATCTTGCGAGTTTCGGGCACGAAAAAATCATTGCGCTAGGTCACATGTCGCAAAAAATTCAATTAGTGGGTCATTTTTGGGTCACTGTGGGTCAGGGTCAAGCTAATTGTATCTGAAAAATGGTTCAAACGAATTTGACTAAATTTTGCATCCTGTGGTTTTCTAGCACGAGAAGACAGTTGGGCTAGGTCACATGTTCCATAAAATTCAATTAGTGGGTCATTTTGGTCATGAGTCATTATGGGTCAAGCTATTCTTATCTTAAAAATGGCGCTGAAGATTTCAACTAAATTTAGTATTCTACAGTTTTAAGGAACAAGAAGACTATTGGGCTAGGTCACACGCTCGAGAAAATTCGATTAGTGGGTCATTTTGGGTCACCATTAGTCAGGTTATTTGAAATAAAAAATGGGAATCAGAAAAAAGGTACAATTTAATATATTTACTTACATACAATTAAGATGTATATTTAACACCTAATTAGTTTTGAAACTTGAATGAATTTTTCCAAGTTTTATTAAAAAAGACTAGATATATTTTTTAAGGAGAGCTAACACTTTCTATTAACTAGCTCTTACAATTATCATCTTATTTATATAAAAAAATGCCCATATGATCATCTTAATAATATATAATATATATAATTTTTAAATGATATTGAGTTATTAAGTTCTTTCCACACAGTTACTTTGAATTATTGATATATTTTTGTATATAAATTTTTAATTTTAGTGACAGATCGGTTAATTCTCTTACAGATTATATTTTCGAAGTCAATGTTTTCATGTTAAACAAACAGGCAATCAAATTCAAACTTGACTTCTTCTGATACATTGACGTAGTCAGTGCTTTCACAAATACATAAAATTTCAGGTATTCTTATTAAAATCCCACAAAATCGAACTGCTGTTGTGATTTTTTTTATAAGGAAAAACCATCGTTCAGAAATTGATACGAATGTTTCAGTATCGACGGAAATGTAGTAGCAACTTATATAATTCAAGGCGATTTTCATTCGCAAATGCATAAAATTTGCAGGTATTGTTATTCATATACCACAAATCTAGAGGAGTTTGTGGTTTTTCTAAATGAGATAAGGACCTTTCAAAAAACATGTGAAAATTTCGGGGGTTTGCAGTCATGGAGAAGTCATCATCTGATAGCAAGAGATTATAATTCAAAATGCAATGAAGAAAAATGAAAAACACCTTTCGATTTTTTGGCTCTTTTGTACTAAAATTTGAAAGTTCGATATATTTACTTACAAGAATGACTTTATGTATGTGTAAATATGATTCGCATTTTTCAGCGGAGAAAAATAAAAAGAAGTGAGAACACTTTTATATCGGATAAAATCTTAATGTAATTTATTATTTATTGAAAAATATATTTTCCCCAGACTCTTTTTTTTTTAAACGCAAACGCATAGCACTTTTAGCCACGATTATTGAAGCTATTTGTCATCGCATGAGGTTTTGCATTTTTTGATAAATTAATTACTTACCGATTAAACGCTATTGTTGTCACGTGACGACAGGTTTTTCTCCATTTGTGCGCTATCGCGTCCGGAAATTTAGACTAAAACGCTAGTGTTGACAGTATTTTATGAAAGACCTGCTGCCTTTACAAACAAACAGAAAACACCATTCGATTACAACGTTTCTGAATAAGAACATTTGCCAGTGTCATGCGATTCCGAACAAAATTAATTCAGAAATTTATCAGAAAGTAGTTTCTTTGGATCTGAGAACAGCTTTAAGGCGCAAAAAACAAATTCTCTGAGAAACCTTCTGTAACATTTTTTGACTAACTTTTAAAAGTAAAAACTTGAAATAGCGATTTAGAATGGAATCGTGTTTCCCATATTTTGATAAATAAATTACTTATCTAGTTATAAGCGATTGTTGTCACGTGGCGACCGGTGTTCTCCTCTCCCGTGCTTACGCTTCCACACTGAAAAAGAAAAAAGTGCTGATTTTACAGTATAATACTAGCACTCCAACTGCCAGTATTATACAGTAAAATTAACAGTAAAATACAGTAATACGCTATGCGCGACAGCGCACTACTGCTTATATTTTAATGTTTATTATTGTTAATGTTACTGTATAATACTGGCAGCTGGAATGCCAGTATTATACTGTAAAATCAATACTTCTTCTTTTTTTTTCAGTGAGTAAATTTGGTTCAAACGCGAGCAGTATTTTCTGAAAGATCTTGCCCATTTGCCAGAAAAAACATAATAATAAAAATAAAAACAGCACTCGATTGCGTAGTTTCTGAATAAAAACTATGGCGTATTTTATGAATTTTTGAAAGAAAAACAATCCATTTTACTTGTAGATTCCAACGAATAAAATTGTAACTATAGTGATGATATTTTAAATGGTATTATGATTAATTCGTTTATAAATTTAATAATTTTCTTTTATTTGTTTATGTGCAACTAAAGATTCTTTCTTTTAGAGAAAAATTAAAAGGTAATTATTATTAATAATGAAGTTTCAGTTGAATTCGACGTAATTGGCATTGTTTACGCTCACTGCAGAAAAAAAGTGTTGATTTTACAGTATAATACTAGTATCCCAGCTGCCAGTATTATACCGTAAAATTAACAGTAATAAACAGTAAAATAAGCAGTAATACGCTGCCGCGCTAGCGATCAATCAGCGCCACATTTAGAAAATAATTTTCATGCCTGCTGTTAGTAACATTTTAAAATGTTCAAAACAAAATGCTGGAATAATTTATAATCAAATGTATCTTATTTTATTCATTCCGTTATAATGACACGATTATAAAAATATATTATTGCTTCTTTGATCATCTGTTTTCTCTTTTTTTTTTCCCTGTAAAAAGCATTTTGCTGTACTTATGAAGTTCATACTAAATAATTTCTCAGACTTTAGATTTTTGTTTGAGAAAAAAAAATCATTTCTCATGTTTATTGCTAGTTACTAATAGAAAAATTATTAGAAAAGAAGGTTGAAAATTTTTAAGAGTTAATGTCTTCGTTATTTTAAAGTGTATGAGATATCAGTTAATTATCCAGAGAAAAATTAAAAAGGGAAGAAGGATGAAGTGTTTCAAAGATAGTTTTTTTTTTTTTTTTTTTGGTTAACTTAATGAACATGAAACACTGATTGTCAATTAGTTACCCAGAGAAAATTTAAAAAAGGGGAAGACTGAAGAGTATTAAATATAATGTATTTTACATTATATTAATGCGTGTAAGAAACTGACTTTTACCTAATTATTCCGAGATTTTTTCTTTTTTTTAGACGGAGAAGGAGGATGTATTTTAAAAATAATAATGCTTTTTCATTGTCTTGAAAACTATGAAAGATTACTTATTGATTAATCCTCTGAGGAAGGTTTTAGAAGGGAGAGAGATATGTGATTATCAATTACCTATTCAGAGAAATTTTAAAAAGGGAAGAAGGATGAAGTGTTTTAAAGGCAATAATATATTTTTGTTAAGTTAATGAAAATGAAAGGCTGATTATCAATTAATTACCCAGAGGGGAAAAAAGTGGGGTGAGACTTAAGGGTGTTAAAGATAATGTATTTTACATTATCTAAAGTGGATCTCAAATGATCTGTTCAACAACGCGAAACTTCCTGACACATTTTCTGAGTCATTTTTAAACTCGAATGCATAACATTTGCAGGCATGACCATTGAAGCAATTTGTAATACAACTGAGATTTCCATTTTTTGATATATAAATTACTTATTGAGTTATAAGCGATTCGTGTCACGTGATGACTCGTTTTTCCCGCTCCTCGGGCTGCCACGTTGGAAATTCGGTTCAAAACGTCGACTTTGAAAGTATTTTCAGAAAGATTTTGAGCATTTACCAAAAACTGGAAAACGTGTTCTGGTTAGAGTTTCTGGATAAGAATTCCTGCCAATTTCATGTGTTTTCGAACAAAATTGAATTCAGAAATGTGTCAGAAAGTAGCTCTTTTGGATTTGAGAAAAGCCTTAATAAGAAACTGATTTGCCTAAAATTATTCAGATTATTTTTTTTTAAAGGGAGAAGGACAAACATTGACTTCTAATATAAATGGACACCGGATCCCTTTCTTCTCTCCCGAGAGAGTTAAAGAAAACATCTCTCAAATTTCATCGTCATAAAACGGCGAAAGGGTGTCGCTTTCTGGCGGTAATCCCTTTGTTGGCAACTTTCTGTTTCCTTTCTCGTAATGAAAGAAACAGACAGTGAATTTCCAGTGACAGTTTGGCGGGAGTTTGGCATATTATTCTCCCACCTGATGGTGAAAGGAATATGTTTTCTTTAAAAAGGGTTGCTGATCCCGCCTCTCTTTGTATGAGATGTCAATGAAGACAAAGCGTTTAAAATATGATAATACATTTTCATTTTCTTGAAATATATGAAAGACTCCTTTTTGACTAATCCTTTCAGAAAGATTTAGAAGGGGAATGAGGGATTATATTGTCACTAAGGAATGGACAATGGTACACTCTTCAGGTAGCAACAGGTGTGAGCTTTCATAATAGAATTTACACCCACTGAAAAGGGCAACCACTGTCTGACCAATGGGTAAACGGTCTTTTATTCGGTACAATGGATACCCCTCGGGCTATCAGACGGTATATATTGCCCAGAATCTTGCAATCCCTACTTTATTTGAGTTCCCAGTGTAATCCACAGTGCAAGTCCATAGTGTAGAATCAGTGGTCAACTGCATAGTGAAATTCGCTTCAAATCTTCGTATAGTACAAATACAACCTCTGGATATTCCACAGGATTTTTGTTTGTTTTTCAAGGTGAGTTCTGATACTGATGATTTATTAAACTTAAATCTTAATTAATCTTAAATATATTTATTAATAATTTGTTTTTAAAGTAGATTTTTATAATAGATTAGCTTTTTCAGTGGAAAGTTTTAATTTTTTGTTATAATTTCATGAATTTAGGTCATTTCACCTTTATTTAAATGATTATTTAAAAGTTAAATTTATATTAGTGTTATTAAATGTCTGTGAATTGAATAGTTCATTTTAGAGAAGCTTTCAGAATGATTTTTTTTTCATCTTAAAAAAAATCCATGTCTGTATATATATATATATATTATTAATCAGAGTTCTTTCTAGGGACAATTTGGGTCTTTTTAGGGATCCTTCACAAAATTTGTAATTTTAGAACAAGATCCTTCACAAACATTTCCATATTTAAAACACGATCTTTCACAATTTGTCTTAAAAATAGAACTATAACAAATTAAATCATTTTAATAAATAAAATCTGACCTTTTACAAAGCAGCTAGTCACCAAACAATCTATTATCTAGCTTATATACGTATAAAGGATTTTGTGAATAATTGATAAACAGAAACCTGAATATAAGGACAATTTCAAATTATCAAAATGATGACTAATTTTTTCACAAATATAAAATAATAATAATAATTTCACAAAAACAGGACCCTGTTAGAAAAGTTTCACAGATCCCTGTTAATATGAAAAACCTAAAAAATTCAGGGAAATTCGCAAGTGAGCGGGAATACTTAAATCAAACTTTATTTCCTATTTATAAACATCAACTTATGTACATAAAAAAAGAAATAATAAAGTGGCCAGTACGTTTAAATGAAAATACCATCACATACAATTTCCTAAATATTCAAACTAACTTAAAACTGTAGTGAAATCCAAAAGAACTTGTTTTTAACACATTTATAAATTCATTTTTGTTCGGAAACGCATCAAATTCGCATGTGTTCTTATTCAGAAACTATGTAATCGAATTGATTTTCCATTTCTTTTTGTAGAGATGAGGGGGGGGGGGGGGTAGAGGCAGAACATCTTTGAGAGAGAAAATACTGTCAAAGTAGTCGTTTGTAACAGATTTCTCGACGCGTCAACGCCAGAAGGGGAAAAACTTGTCGTCATGTGTCAAGAATCTCCCATAACTCTGTAATTTATTTATCAAAAAATTTGATTCCTAATCACTTCGATAGTCAGTTCTGCCAATTTTATGTCTTTACGTTTTGAAATGAGTCAGAAAATGTGTCAGCAAATATCGCGTTATTCAGCAGGGAATTTTTGAACCGCCTTAATTAAATAAATTTTTAATTACAAGATACGAAACATTCGATTACGATCACCCACACTTGGTACAACACCATCTAATATTCTCGCAAATATTGATACCCAAGTTTATAAACTATTAAAAACCAGCATTCAAAAAATGAATTCTTAAATTCATTATTGCTCCCATGAAGAGGCGAGCCTCGCGTCATATCCATCAATTCTTCCAGATACATACTTCTTCCTAATCTTTATACTTTGATGTACAGCCTATTCTAATTCTTCTTTATAAATGTGAAATCGAACTACGTGCTTAAACACTGAAATAATCGCAATAAAAAATGCTACTCTAAGTAGCAAAATCTTTCTTGAATGATTTCTTCGGCTATTAAGTTCCGGCATGCGGGTAATACGATAAGTATCACTTTAAAAATTTTAAAAATTTATTTGAATACAAAATTGATAGTTTTCATATGAAACTCTTTTATGTTGTTAGTGGGCATCTAAAAAAATATGTTTAATGTAAAAAAAAAATCGAGTAGAGTTCTCAATTAAAAAAATAGTTTTCTGCTATGCTCTGTAATCCGGGAAGGCCGTCTTGGATCATCTGTTAATAATAATAATAATAGTAATAATAATAATAATATAAACTATGGATTTTACCGAAAAATGATGGCGCAATACAGAAAGATATTGGCCCTTAGCTGCCAGTTAAAACTGCTTATTTTATGGAAAAATCTGGTTATTTTATAAATTTTAAATGCAAAATGTTATAATTGATAGTTACAAATAAGGTTTCTTTAGAATTTTTTTTCTTTTTTTTTTTTTAACAGTAAGGTTATTTTTAACAATAAGGTTTCAACAGTAATATGAGCAAGTTCAAATATTTAATTCAGGATGACGTAGTAGGCAAGGTTTTTGTTAAACTATTATGAGGAAAGAAAAGCCATAATTAAAATAATAATATTAATAATAAAAATAGAAAAGATATAATGGTACACTTAAGTGATTGAATACCTCCGTCTTGACACTGTATTAAATCTTATTACATGCAAGTGTGACATATGGAGATGAGACCAGAACCAGAACCCTGAAAATTTTATATTTTTCTCAAATTGAAAAAGGAGAAAAATAATTGCTATCTGTGAAATGAGAATGCAGCCTGAGTTTTTTTTTTTTTTTTTTTAATGTTTAACAATTCATTAAAAATCAGTTTATAAGGGAGTTGAATTTTTATTGTTGGTATATAAGAAGAAATATTTTATCGAATTTTGAAGTCCTTGTTTGGTCAATGTTAGTAACATAAACAAACCATGGGATATCTCTCGTCTACCCTCACTGTCTGTTTGAAGACTTTTTCCATAATTACTGTAAAATAAAACTCATGTTATTTCTTCCATATTTGCTTAAGAATATTTTAAGAGAACAAGAATTGTGACTTTTGCAGATTTCTACCAGTAGTTGGGTAAACTCTAAAAACGACATTTTCAAAACTGAGCAAAAAAATACTCATCTGAATATGTCGCATAGTCAAAATGGCTCCGAATCTAAATTATTTAAGTTTGAAACATGTCTATACTCATTTCTGAAAAAAAATGCACATACTCAAGAATAAAACATCATCTACTCTTATTTGAGTATGTCCATCTTTCAAATATTAGTTTGAACTGACTTCTATGTACTCTTTTTTGAGTATGACCATGTTTCAATATTCTGAGTATTTCTGCTATTTGAGAATTGAAAATATTGGGTCTTCATATTTGAAACAAAAAGTTTCATTAAAAAAATAAAAACATCGATTTACTTAGATTTGAAAGTGTTTTCTCAGTGTATAAGTCAGAAATTTGCTATTTTAAAGTGGACATGAAAATTACGAAACTTTGTCATGAGAGAGTATTTAGAATTAATTCTTACTTCTATATAAGAAAAGATTTTTAAATGAGAAAATTAATTTTTTAAAGAATTTCGAAATTTTATTAACATTTTTCTACTGTGTACATCGGCCCTGTTGAAATAATAGTTTTTCCGGACTTGAAGTCATCTCTTGTAAAGAGTCAGAAGGTCCATACTGTTTGAGTCAAAATGCCCACACTGCTATCTATTGACAAAAATCTAAATATTTAACTAATTTATTACAGTTAATTTATTACTTTTAAACTAAGTTATTATGAGAAAATCTAGCTGTGAAATGTACTATATTTTTCCAAAAAAAAAAAAAAAATGTATTGATAGACCAAATTCACTTATTCGAATTGAAACTATTTATAAACATTTTTAAGTTTCCGTACTGAAGTTTGCCTTCCTGGTGAGCTTGCCTTATTTGTAGATTACACATTACAAATCTATGAAAAATTAAAGAAAAATCATGCGTCAAGCTTAGATTATGAAACCCTTTCCAACACATTTAGAATACACAAACAAAAGTTCTCCGTGCAAGAAGATGAAAGATGATATTTGAATAAACAATTTGAATAACGCATAACACATTTGGAAACTCAATTTCACCAAATACCATCTATAGTTGGAAAATAATTCAAATTATTTTGTGAAGCCCTGTATATTATATAGGAAATTGCATATATGCTACACAATACGCTAAAATATAGTTCAATTAGGAAACGCTTAACCCGGTAAACATCCCCGATTAGCAGTATATAGGTTGTGTATAAAGTAAGGAACAATGGTCGATGCAGAATTTTTTTCTTGGGGCCGATTTTGTGAAAAGCAGAATTAATTTTTGTGAAATTTCTCATATTTTTTGTGAAAGTAACAGTTTGTAACGAAAAAGAAAATCCAGTTACTCAAAATCGAACCAAGCATTTATTAATAACTTCTTTAAGTCCTTTGGCTAAAGTTTATTTTATGATGAACATGTTTTTATTTGCAAATTACACATTTTAAAACCAAACAAAATAAAAATAATCAGTGTAGAGTATACGTTAATGGAAAGGCATTTTGTCGAATCGAAAGGCCTTTTACTTACCCATCATACGTAGTATAGGGTAAGTCTTGTAATCGTTTTGAAAATCGAAATTTTTTTTTGACGGATTTACACGTTTCAGACACTGGAGATTCCGAAAAACATATTTTTAGAAAAAAAAAATTGCCGTCCGTCTGTGTGTGTGTCTGTAAACGCTCTATCTCCCAAAAAAATTGAGATAGAGACTTGCAATGTGGTATGTACTTAGTATGTAATAATGGGAAGAAGCCTATTTCATTTCAATAACCTTGATTAACCGGAACTATTTTTTTCGGACTATATATAAAAATATATATATCGAAATATTCGTTCTGATAAAAGGTATATAAAAATTTTCGAAATTGTTTATTTTAAAGTAAATATGAAAGACAATAAAAACAAAAACATAAATTTTGCATAAAAAATGATGTCGATCGGGTAATTAGTTGTCGAGATATTTGTAATCATATTTTCCACACTCTTCGATTTTTCATGACCCTGTATTTCATCCAAATTTCAATTCAAAGATATATTTTAATTGGAAATGAGACGCTTAATCAGATGCAATAAACCGCTAGTTAATAGGATTATTATTTTTGGAGTTATAAGGATGTTTCTTTCAAGCAATTCAGTAATCGAGCCTTTAAAGTTTGTGACGTCATCAAGCCTCGATTTTATTTGAATTGCAATGCATTTTATAAGTAGTTTACGCATTTTTTATTTTAATATTTTACTTTATGCATATCTAGGATGGGTAAGTATTACGGTGGCCCCCAACGACTAGTTTTATTAAGAGGAATTTTGTAAAAGGGCCTAATTTATTAAAAATAATTTTGTGAAGAGACATGTTTTATAAGGAAGAATTTTGTGAAGCACCCTGTTTTATGAAATGGATTTTTGTGAAGAGGATCTAAATAGGCCCCATTTTATTTTTTTTTTATTGAACCATGAAATAGAAATTATATTTCGTTTACAGGGATGCACAAAGGAATTCTATTACATTATGATCTACGGGTAAAAACTTTTGCAACAAATTTAATGGTGTTACACTATTTCAATGAAATTTATATACATTACTGAGGTGCATTACCAACATCTACGTCTATAGAATAAATACTAAAAATATTGTATTAGTAAGATAGACAAATGTAATTTTTAATGTAATTAAAAAACATGGATCAATGCAGGGTTGTTTTATTAGGGGGGGGGGCATTTTGTAAAAATTAACATTAGGTTATTTTTGTGAAATTTATTATATTTTTGCGAAACATAACATTTTGTAAAGAAAGTTGAAATCCAGTTACTCAAATTTGAAACAAGCATTTATTAACAAAAACTTTTTTTAATCAATTTGCGGAAGTTTTACTCTCTAGTGATCTTGTTTGTTCACAAATTAAACATTTTAAAAGTCACAAAATAATAATTTAAAAAAAATAGTAAGTTTTTATGGAATAGAATTTTGTGAAAGGGCCTGTTTTATTAAAAGGAATTTTGTTAGGGGGGGAGGGGCTGTTTTATTATAAAGAATTTTGTGAAGGACCCATTTTATCAAATTGATTTTTGTCAAGGAAATTATTTTATAAAAATGATTTTTGTGAAGGGTGTTGTTTTGATGGAAATAATTTACGATATTTCGTTCGCATTTCAATATTTTGAAATGATTTTTTTTTGGATTGAATAGCTGAGGTCAATCCCTATGCTTCTTTGTACTTTTTCGATTTTGGTTGCAGTTATTTTTATTGGGGATACTTTTACTTTCGAAACCAGTTCCGAAAGTGAATTCTTAATTTAAAAAAAAAATTGTTTTCAAAATAGAAAAAGTACAAAAGAGCGTGCATAAGAGACCTCAGCTATACAATGCAAAAAAAAAAAAAAAAAAAAAAATCATTTCAAAATATTTAAATGCGAACGAGGTATCGTAAATTATTTCCGCCGTAGATTAACATTAGCGAGTGGGTGTTTTCCATTGAGTGAATTAACCTCTTAAGGGGCAGTGACCGATTTCAGACGTCTTGTCAAATATCTACTGAAATTCGTGAGGAAATGCCCTTGAACCTTGAGGATGTAAAGAACATATTTGACTTCATGTTTTTCAGTGAAGGTTTATTCCCGAGGACAATTAGCGGGGGCAAGGAGGGGGGGTATGCAATACTAATTTTAATAATAAAATAATATTTTCGATCACCCAAGTAGCAGAAAATGCTAAAAATGGAGGGGGGATAAAGGACAAAATTTGCACTCTTCGACGAGTAATACTGAAGATTTGGCGATTGACTTGATTGCCATCACTGGCCAAACATAATAGCCACACTCGCCAATTGCGACGATTGAAAGGAAAAAGATTTTTTTCCCACTGTCGCTCGACGAATTTCGAAACCATTTGACAAATTTCGCGATTTTTCCCCCGAAATCATTTGAAGAATTGTGATTTTTTTTTCTCGAAGCCATTTGACGATATTCACAATATTTTTTACCTGAGACAATTTGACGATATTTGAAATTTTGATGAATTTCGCGATTTTTCCGCTATTGATTGACGAATTTCACGATTTATCGATTAACGAATTTCAAGATTTTTTCCATGAACGGTTGACGAATTGCGCACTTTCTTTCCGCTGACGTTCGATGAATTGCACACTTTTTTCCGCTGTCGTTCGACGAATTTCGCAATTATGTTCCGTGATTGTTAGACGAATTTCGCGATTTTTCTTCAGAGATAATTTGACGGATTTCGCGATTTTTTTCCCGAGTATATTTGAAAAATGTCTCACGACAGTTTGACGAATGTTATTTTTTCCTACAATAAATTTGCGAAATTCACTATATTTTTCGCGATCGATTGACAAAATCTGCTATTTATTTCCGCGATTTCTTTACAAAACTAGATTTCTTCTTTTGCTGTCATTTGACAAGTTTCGTGATTTTTCAAAATTCAAATTGTTTTCTTTTTTATTATTGTTACAGCATGCAGAGTTTTCAACCGAGTTTAACACCGCTTTCCAAAAACTTGACAAATTTTTTTTAGAAATAGTATAGTGCAATTAAAATATTGAAATTTTATAACATATGGGTATTTATATGAAATACATTTTAACTGCGCATGCGCGAACTACAGCAAAGATGCTTTGTCATGATTTGGTGTTCAATGCTATAGAGCAACTCACATAAGAGACCAGTCAAATATCGTGAAAACTCAAAGAGAGACAGGGAATAGAGTAAGCTAATTGATAAATTGCAAAGGAAGTCCCATAAATTCCTATTTCAATTGCAGTATATTATTTTCTAAATTCTTTGTCAAGTTTTTGGAAAGCGGTGTTAAATTCGGTTTACTGATCTGCGTGCCATAAGAACAAAGAAAAAAAGTTGAATTTTGCACAGAAACGTTAACATTTTCAAGAATATGCGGTGAATCAGGGATTTTTTTTTTTTTTTTTTTTTTTTTTTTTTTTTTTTGCAGTTTCTGTAGCTATCTTGATTTTTGATTAAATCTTTACTAAATCCAAGGACAGAAATTCTTTGAGTGTATATTCTTTAACGGTACGGTCCTGAGAGATCCTTTCACGAAAATTTTTTTCTGGAAAAATTGACTTTTCATAACATTTTTCCTTCACCAAATTGAAGCTTTCACTATTTTAGTAGTATTTTACGCAGAGCATTAAAAAAATGTCACGAGGGGATTTTGCCAACTGAATGTTATAAATCATAATGGTTATCCATTTATGTGTGCATTTCAAAAGTGTCATTGGATTTAATATGATGTTTAGATTACTTGATAAAGGGGAAAAAATAAAGTATTGCGCACTTCTTTCATGGTTAATTTTCGATACAACCTCACATAAGTATCATGCTTGTGTGTTAATTCATTCTCAGGTATATTTTTCAGTGTCATAGTATGTCAATCTCATTAATGAAATTTCATGTTAATAATTATTCAAATTATTTTGTGAAGCCTTTTATATTATCTATGGATTTGCATATATGCGATATAGTAAGCTAAAATGCAGTTCAATTAGAAAACGCATTACACAGATGAAAATTCCCGTTTAGCAGTATATAGATTTTGTACAGAGTAAGTAACAGTGGAACAGTGGCCGATGCAGAATTATTTTCTTGCTGCCTATTTTGTGAAATTTATTATATTTTTTGTGAAAAGTAACCTTACGTCCTTTTGTTAAAGTTTTCCTTTATGATGAACTTATTTTTCTTTGCAAATTACACATTTTAAAACCAAACAAAATAAAAATAATCAGTAAAGAGTACACGTTTATGGAAAGGTATTTTGTCGAATCGAAAGGTCTTCTTTATTATGAGGAATTTTGTGAAAGGGCCCATTTTATTAAAATAACTTTTGTAAAGAGGCCTATTTTATAAAGAAAAATTTTGCAAAGGGCCCTGTTTTATTAAATGGGTTTTTGTGAAGGGGTCCTAAATAGGCCCCAAATTTTTACTAATTCGAACCCTGAAGTAGAAATTATACTTATTTTACAGAGATGCACAAAAGAATTCTATTACAATATGATCTACGGGAAAAAATCATTTACAGTATATTTTAATGGTGTTGCACTATTTCAATGAAATTAATATACATTACTGAGGCGCATTACAGCGTGTTTCTATAGGTTATTGAGTACGTATAATTTATTGTTTGTTTACAGAGACACGCAAAAGAATCTGGTTACTGGGCTGAGTATGTGCCATAACTGTTGGACGTGTGTTTTTACCTGTGATATACGATTTAAAACGTAAATCGTTAGTGTATGAATAAGCGTATAGATCATATACGATCACACACAGGTCTGCACGAAAGAATTCGTACAAATTACCGACTAGGTACAACAATTTCTGTAAATGTGTTTTTACTGCAGTTTATTGTTTATTTATTTATTTATTTATTTATTTAATGTATTAACAAAAATAAAATTTCCTAACAATTTCTTAGGCAAGCTCGAGCTCTGAATCAATATTTCTCGGGCATCAAAAACTGAGCTGTAATTTCTATGAATTTTGGAGAAGGAAACTTTATTTTTAATTGTTTATTTTATTATTATTATATAGAAACATTCTTTAGAGATTAAAAAAAAAAATCTACACTGATTTTTTTTTCCATCGTTTTGGAGTGGGAAATTTAAATATTTATGTTTTTAGAGATTGCAAATAAAACTTTTTTTTTCTGCACTGATTTATATTTTTCTCTCATCTTTTGCAAATTATTGTTATAATATTTCGCACTGAAAAATCATTTCAAATATATTTTACTTTCTTTAGATCTCCGTGGAAAGCAAGAAGAAACATTTGGTGCTTATATAACATACGAAACTCCAGAACACGCTCAATCGTAAGTGACATTTTACAGCATTCTGCTTCTTTATTTTTTCCTTTTCTTTTTGTAAATAAGTATCATTTAATTAAAAAAAATGGGTTACAATTTAAGTAGTTCAAATAATAATCTAAATTTATGTAATAAATTATTGTGATAACATTGAGCAAGAAAATTTTTATTTAACATCTCCCCTTCCCCTACCACCACAACTTTTGTTAAGATGTTGTTTTTGACCATAACCAGAGAAAAAAGTGACCGGAGAAAAAAGGGACAGAAAAAAACAAGAGCGGAAAAAAGTGAATCTAAAAAAAGTGACAAGAAATTGCAAAACATTATATTATACAGACTTTATTTTAAACCTTTGAATTTTGAAAAAAAAAAAGGGACACAAAAGTTTTGAACTTTATGACCACCTTTTCCTCATCCGTTTAGGGGGCTCCTAAAACAGTAAAATGCCATTTTATTTTTTTAAATAGAATTTAAAGCCTCTAAAATGTTTTGTATTTGGGCATTTTTAAAAAGAATGGTTGCTATAGACCATCTGATATAGCGCCCATCTATCCGTTTTGGTTGAAGGAAGTAACAGCAGAAAGTATCGCAATTCCAGAAAGAAAAATAATAGAAAAATAATAATTCCCTGTCCTTACTTTTTCAAAATTTGACCAAGTTCTTCGATAAAAAAAAAAAGACTGAAAACAAGATAAATAAATTATTTAAAAATATATTTCTAAAATAATATTAAAACTTAACAAACTTTATTATTCGGCTAAAAAGCCTGTGGCTTACTTCTGGGCCCCTGACATTGCCGAGTTATGGGGGTGGTTGCTACGGTCCTGAGAGATCCTTTCACGAAAATTTTTTTCTGGAAAAATTGACTTTTCATAACATTTTTCCTTCACCAAATTGAAGCTTTCACTATTTTAGTCATTTAAAAGTAAAGCCTGGACGTCACTTTTACATGTATATTGAAAATAATGTAATGCTGGATGTAATTAGAATAGAATGTGAATGTGAATGATTTGGGATCCAATAGTTTTTTTTTTTACTCTTTTCTTTTCTTTTTTCTCATTTTTTTTGACAAATGAAATCTTGAGTTATAAGTGCATATTGAGGTACATGCGAGTTTTTTAATATGATGACATTTCTCGGATTGTCGAGAGCAGATATCATATTCAAAACGTCAACGTTCACAGCATTTTCTAAAAAATCCCCTGCCTTTTATTGAAAAATGGAAAAAAAAAAAACTGTTTGACTTTATAGTTTCTAAATAAGAGTATCTGCAAATGTCACGAGTATTGAATTACGCGAACGCAATTGAATTCAGAAATGTGTCCGAAAATAGTCAATTTGGATTCCAATATTGTTGAATGCGATTCCTGTATAGGCAAGTGGGGCATTTGCCCAGAGCTCCCATATTTTAGTGTCCAAAAATGCATTAACTATATTATTATTATTATTATTTTCTTTTCTGAAACCATGTTTGTTAGCCAAATGATAGATTAAATCTTGAAAGTCTAATTTTTTTGCCCTCCTATCTCACATAAACTTCAATGTGTTCAGAATTTGTAATAACACTGTTGGATAAATATGATCAATGTAATACTTTTATGTCTCCCCCCTCACTAGTTTTACAGTGTAATAAAATCATCGCTATTATTTCAGTGAAATGAATTATATCGTCTGTTATGAGCAAAATGAGCATGCCTTTTCTTTTTTAGCTCACAGGCTATCAAAGCCTGAGAGCTAATGTGTCCGCCGGCTCTGTATGTATACGTATGTATGTACGTAACGCGATAACTCTTGATAGAAATAACCGTTTTGCTTCAAATTTTGTTTATAGGCTCATTGTGATAAGGCGCTTTCGTAATTAGTTTTGGGGTTCATTGGTTATGTATAAAGGGGAGAACGGGGGGCTAACCGTCTTAATTTAGATAAATGGGTTTTTCATGCAGAATTATCCGATTTTCTTCAAATTTTGTATATAGGTTCATTGTAATAAATCACTTCCCTCATTAGTTTTGGAGGGTCGTTGGTTAAGTATAAGAGAGGGAACGGGCGGTTGATCCCACCCACTTAATATATTGTCGATTTCTTTATTTTTCGAAGGCTCATTTCAAATTCTTTGAAATAAGAGTATAATATATATCACATATAGTCACCTGTATCACCACCACCGTATCTCCTATAGTCGTCGTCTAATCCGTCCGCCCGTCCGTCTGTCCGCATATAACAGAGCAAAAACCAGCCAACCAAATGGTTTGAAATTTAAGATATATTATCTTTGCAGAATTTTGTAAAGACATTTCAAATGTCATGAAAATCGAATCAAAACTTTAGAAGATATTAATTAAAATATTTATTAAGAAATTTGAATTTAAAAAATAAAATCGGTGCTTTCTTGTTATAAGAGCTTCCGTGGTTTATCGTCAAGCGACCGAGATACTTATTTTATACAGGAATTAATCTGCAGACGATACAATTAATTTCACAAAATAAAAAATCATCAAGATCTGAATATCTATATAACTAGCTATAGTACGAACGCACCACGTTTGTCACGTTTTACATACAATTTCCAACTTGTTTTTTACTGCTTTGACAGAAAAATGCTCAATGGAAGCCACAATTGGGTAGGCTTACAATGTAATTATATCCCCAGGTTCCAATAATAAAACTGTCATCAGATCCACCGCTCCCTGACGGACTCTGTCGGATGTCCTTTGACATCCCGAGAAAGTAATAAAAGATCCGACATACCGCATCAAAAGAACGGATACCTACGGATACGCACTGTTTACAACTTAAAAATGCAGTTCCAGATGAGATCTCAAAATATATATTTTGGAGCAGGAGTAATTTTTAGTATATTTATATATTAGTAATCAATTTGGGGCAATTTATATGATTGATTATTTATTGTCACTAACTAGAGAGCAATAAAAAGTGTAGAATTTTTTTATATAAAAATAAAACTTAAAAAATATTTTGAACTTCTTTGTATACTGGGGTGAAAAGGAAGGAGAAGTATAAGTTTGGGTGAATGAGAGAATGAGTATATTAGATGGTTATTTATTTATTTCTATTAGTGAGAGCGAGTGTTGCAGATTATTTTTTTTTTAAATAAAGAGTTTTAAAGATTTGAATATGTGTGCTGGGGGCGGGGGGATAATATATTATTATTATTTATTGTTACTAAAGACCATTAAATAGGGCAGACGATTTTATTAATAAAAAGCAAAAATTAAAAAATATTTAAATGTTGTTGGAAAGGAGGGGAAAGCGTAAATTTGGGAGGTTAGGAAGGTAATTTAGTTGATTATTTATTTATTTTTGCCGAAACGTCAGTTGAGGCTCACTGTGGAGACCCGAAAAGTTGTTCGTTTCTGTCTGTCTGTCTGTCTGTCTGTTTGTCTGTCTGTCTGTTCCGCGATAATTGCCGTAAAAATGATCCGATTAGTTTGATTTTTGGTAGGTATATTGGTGAGATACCCGGAATTAGCTGTATAGTTTTTAGTTACATTTGGTTCATTCGTTCGGAAAATATAGAACATTTCTTTTTTGATCATAATGCTTTCCTATGGGATTTCAGACGATTTTGAAATTTTTCAGTCGTTGAAAATAAAATGTCGCATTTGATTAATGTATTTAAACGGTAAGTTATGAAGGCTAAAATTTATCAAGTCGGGTGTTAAATTATTCAAATTAATTTGAAATTTTGTTTATACATTCGTCAGATTTTTTAAATTAGGTGTATAATCTTTGGTGCAATTTTATACATCTGTTCTAATAATATAATACTTTTATTTTATCATTTTTTGCAAATATTAAAAATGCATTCATTTTTATTTTCCTTTTCAATTTAACTGTAACCTAGCAACCATGTTTAAAGAATATCAAAATGATAAAATTCAAGTAACTCAGACGATTTTGCTACAATATTTTATTCGCAAAATAAAATATTATTGGGTGATTTTATATTTTATTGAAATAAATGAGAATTTATTTTGGTACAAGTTACCTTTTAACTACTATAGAATGACAGCCGAAATATTTTTATATGAGATATTATTAATTTTCTGGAAGAGATGCGGATTTTTCGTGGTTGAAAATTAGTATTATTTTAAAAATATAATGTAATATCTCATACAACGAGGTAGTTAATCTAAAGAAATTAGCGTAGTAAAACGAATCCATACAGCCTGAAATAGCACAATTATTGGTAACTCAGATCATAAAAAGTTATCACAAAAAATACTTTATAGCGCCAAATCAAGATTGCTATTTAGTGAATTGGCAGTGGGCACGATTATGAAGGATTACACAATAAAAGTTTTCAGGTTTAAAAGTTTCCAAATAAGCCTATTTTGGGGAGATTTTAGTATGCTATTGCCATCGAATTAAATCAGGATGTACTAAGGTCAAATAAATATTGTACAATGGCCATCAAAACTGTTTTTCCGAAACAAAAATTGTAATAATACTAGATTTCTGAAATAGATAAGTGAATATATAGTAGATTCAGTTTACATTTCCATAAGTTGATTTTGTACACGAGATATTATTCAACTTATCTATCAGATGCGAGTGCTTCGTGGTTGGAAGGTAAGTAAATATTGCTATTTAGGTATTACATGAAATTATTTTCGAAATTTTTGCTTTTCATAATAAAACCAATGTGTAGAACGAAATCCAATATGTACTAGAATCATTCACACAAACAATAGGAAACCACAAATATAAATTTAATAAGATTACGGGGGGTTCAGGGGGCAGAGCCCCCCTGAAGAAATGTATTTTTTTACCTAAAAAATAAAATAAGAAGTTCATAAGAATGTCAGAGTATTATTGCATAAACCGTGTTTAATTTAACGTTCCTAATTTCTGAAACCTTCGAATTATTTTATATGCGTATAAATATACATGTAATAATTTAAAAAATTTAATTTGCGTATTATAAGATGTTAAATATTATGAGAAATGAGATTAAAAAACATTGACTTTCATACAGCTGACGTTGAGGCTCCTGATCTGTAGATTTACTAGTTATTAGTAAGAAACGAATGTGGCAGACTAGCAGATTATATTTAAAAAATGACATTTGAATCTCTGTATGCTGTATAGAGGGGAGCAAAAAGGGAGAAATGTTGTTGGGAGTAAGCGTTAATTTGGAAGGATTGTGTGCGTATGTGTATGGAAGGTGGGGGGGGGGGGTAATTAGGATGATTACTAATTTATTTTTATCAGTCAGACTTGAATGTTGCAGATAATTATTTTGAAATAAACTTTTAAAGATTTTAATCTGCATGCTAGAGGAAGGAGGAGTTCAAAGGTAAAAGAAGAAATTTTTGGGGATAGGGGTATAATTTATATGATTGATTACTTCTTGTTACTAAAAGCAAGAAATACGACAGAAGATTTTTTATATAAAAATGAAGATTTAAATATTTTTTAACTACTTTCCAATGAGGGATGGTGTGAGGAGTGCAAAGAAGAAGGAAGCGTATAGTTGGGAGGTTAGGGGGTATTTAAGATGATTATTTATTTATTGTTATTAGTGAGCAACAAATGTTGCAAACTATTTTTTTAAATAAAAATTTTAGAGGGGTTTTTTTCTGCTATTTTTCCTCAGTAAATAAACTTTTTATACAGTAAGATTTAACATTTTTTTTTTTTTAATACAGTGAGCTCTCATATATACGACTTTCAGGGGACCGTAGAAAAAAGTTGTATAACTGAGAGAGTCGTATAAGTGAGAGACCTTCTTATTACACAAGTTTCAAGCTTTATATGGATTAATTATTTTGCTTATATTAAAAACGATAAGTTTTGAGTACTAAGAACAGATTTTAACACAATTTATAAAATGATATAAAAAAATAAAACAAAATATATTTTAAAAAGTTCACAAAATAGTTCACTCACCACGATGTTTATTTTGAAGATTAACAGTTCAGATTTTCTCAAAAAATGAAGTGATATTAATTTGTCTCTGTCGTCGACAAAAAGAGAAAATGTCATCTTCTAAGTCTAATGAAACTTTTAAGCTATTTTGGTAATAATAATTTTGGTGGACATAATTCTTTAATGTATTTAAAGCGGCACTTGCTTCTGAAAAATTTACAACAGCAGGAACATGTTCTCATCTTTGAGATCATCAAAAATTTCTCATTAAAGGATTTTCATACGTCACTCAAAATCGGCTTCATTTGTTGACCTAGCATTTTGGTCTTGTGAAAAACCACATTTCCTAAAACAATTCTTAACTGTCTGCGATGTCACATTTTTCCATGCAGATGCTGTAAGATGCATAGCATCTAAAATGAAAATTGTTTTAGCTTTCATTTTGTTTTCCCGATCAAAAATAAAACGACAAATCAAATTCCTTCTGTAGTTTACTTAATATCCATTATAATCCATAAATCTAATAGCTTTAATCTGTTTATAGAATTTGCTGGCAAAATCGAGCTTTAATTCGTTGAAGAAATGGTAGACCTTTTATATCTGGATGTGATGAACATTAATCCAGGAAAGTGCATTTTGCAATAACTCTGATTTCTGACTCAGTACTGTATAGAGACGTGATTTTAGCATTATTTCCCATAAAGTGTGGACGGGACCAAGAGAATTCGGCGTATAACTGAGAGAATCGTATAACTGAGAGTCGTATAAGTGAGAGATCACTGTATGTGAAATAGAAAAAAACTCTTCAAAAACAAACATTTTGTACATTATTTCCATATCTTATTGAAAAGTTTTTCTTTTCTTTTCCTTCGTTTGCGTTTGGGGTGAGAGGGGATAGTTGAATGTGAATGAAAATCATGACTATGAACTCGTTTCATTGGTCTTTAAATGTTACTCTTTTGATCAATAACCATAGAAAAGTAATGATATCTGTACGAAAACCCTTAAAATATTTGCTATTTATGACGCAGCACTGTACCTTATGGATGTAAGAAATTTAAATCTGGATCTTAAAAATAATTATATCAAATTTTGAGTGATGATATGTTATTTTTTTTTCATCCTTTTCTTTCGTTCTTTTTTTTTATGTTCAGAGATACGAACATTATTTTAAACATTAAAATATATATACGATTTATTCATTGATGCTTTTTCATTCACATCTCTTATAAATTCAAAATAGGTGTTTTAAAAGGAATTATATCAAAATTCCAGTAACGTCTTGATGTGACTTTAAAATGTTTGTTTTAAAATGGAATTATAATTATTTTTGGTTTCTCTTCTAAAGTATATTTACACATTCAAACAATACTTTTAATTTTCCAATACACTGTTAAATCACACTTTCACTGAGCCTATACTATGCATTGAAATGTATTTATTTCAATAAAATGATTCATCTCTAACGTCACGCTATCCAAAATTGTAAGTAAAATTACGTAAATGTTTACTTTCCTATAGTATCCAAACTAAGTTAAATGTGTGTAAATGGATAGTATGACGCACAGTAAACATTTATAAAAATTTTACTTACGATTTTGACTCAATTGATAAACGAATTTATTGAAATAAATGCATTTCAATGCATAGTATAGGCTTAGTGAAAGTGTGATATATTTACAAGCTTATTAGAAAATTAAAATTATCGTTTGAATGTGTTAATATACTTTAAAAGACAAACGAAAAATAATTTTAATGGAATTTTAAAACAAACCTTTTAAAATCACATCAAGGTGTTACTTGAATTTTAATATAATTTCTTTTGAAACCCATATTTTGAATTTATGAGATGTGTGAAAGCATCAGTGAATGCGTTTTATATAGCTTTTAATGTTGAAAATAATGTTTGCACCTGTGAATATAATTAGAAAATAATAATAATAATAATGAAATAAAAAAATAATAGCGTAGCGTCACTCAAAATTTGGCACGATTATTTTAAAGCCCCGTGTTTAAAATTCTTAGAGCCATAAAAGTAAGTGCTGCGTCACAAACTTTTAACCCGTTAAGGTCGTGGTTCTCAAATGACCTGCTGAACAACGTGAAACATTCTGACACAATTTCTGACTCATTTTTAAATGCAAAGGCATAAGATTGGCAGGTCTCACTATTGAAGCGATTTGGAATCGAAATGAGTTTTTTACTTTTTGATAAATAATTCACTTATCAGGTTAGCGATTCGTGTCACGTGACACATGTTTTATTGCCTTTCTCGGGCTGCCGCGTGGGGAATTTGGCTACGCCGACTGTGACAGTATTTTCTGATAGATCTTCTTCTTTTAAAAAAAAATAAAAAAATAAAAAAATAGAAAACTTATTTCGATTACATAGTTTCTAAATAAGAACACCTGCCAATTTCATGTGTTTCCGAACAAAAATGAATTTAAAAATGTGTCAAAAGGTAGCCACTTTGGATTTGAGAACAGCTTTAAGGTTTTTGTACTCATTGTTATTTACATTTAGGGTATTATTTAGAGGCATTATGATTGTCCAATCTATTGAATTCAGCATCATAAAATACATGAAGAAGTATAATTTCATCATATTCGGTTGAAATAAAGTAAAGGAGAATTCTACATTTGAATATCAAAAACAAAAAATAAATAAATAAATAAAATAAAATAAAAATAAATAAAAATAAAATAATCCCACCGCAAAGTCAATTTTTCAATGCAGGGTAATAAAAATGCCATAAAATGAATAAAATAAGTCACTATTAATATGAGTGTTTTAAGTTTAGGTTATTATTTAGAGGCTTCATGATTGTCCAAACTATTGAATTCAGCATCATAAAATAAATGAATAAAACACAATTTCATGATATTTGTTTGAAATAAGAGAATGCTGAATTCTGCATTTTGAACAAAACTTAAGGCAGATTTGAAAGTCAGCAAAGGCAGACTTCATAATAAAAATGATTTATTGAATTCAGCATCATAAAATAAATTAACATAAATAATATCATTTGCCTTTTAATAAGAGAAATATCTCAATCTTAACATGGATGTTTACGTTTAGCTTATTATTTAGAGGCATCAAGATTGGCCAAACTAGTGAATTCAGCATCATAAAATAAATGAAGAAAAATATAATTTCATGAAATTAGTCTGAAGAGAGAAAACAGGATGTTGCATTCGGCATTTTTATAGAAAAACAAGAACTTGAGTTTAATTATCAGTCAGAACTCAAAATCAATTTTTAATGCAGGAGTCCTTCCAGACTTTTCAAACGGAGTCCTGTTTTGCGAAATTGCGAAATCACTTTTATTTGTGAAAAACCTAGTTATAATTGTGGGAACTTTAAATTTTTACTATATTCCAATTCCTGTTTGTATTTTTTTAAGATCCCTTATTCATATAAAAGCTAGGTAATAGGTTATTAAGCAACTTCAGCTGTTTTGTGTGTGGTCAGATTTCATTTTTAAAGATTAATTTTCAGAAAGATTCAGTCTGAGGATGGAAAAATTGAGGGGGTCGGGGCAAGAAAGTGCCAAGACACATTTTTGGTGAAATAAATCTAACACTGTAATCTATTGCTTAATATTGTAAATTATAATATCCAATCCAACATATAATTTGTTTCTAATGTCACTTGGTGGCAGCCTATGTGACAGGTGTTTTTGCCCCAGATGTTTATGCTCCCAATAAAAATAGCTAATTTACAAAATAAGTAATGCTGTATCAGGGGTCGATGCAGGTTTTTTTTTATCTTGGGGGCCATTTTGTAAAATGTAAAGATTATTTTTGTGAAAAAGAACATTTTGTAACAAAGGATGAAATCTAGTTAATCAAATTCGAGCCAAGCATTTATAAACAAACTTTTTAAATTCATTTTGCTCAATTTTTCCTCTCTGGTGATATTGTTTGTTTATAAATTACACATTTTAAAACATCACAAAATAATAAATAGTAAGTTTTTATGGAATAGAATTTTGTGAATGGGCCCATTTTATCAAATTGATTTTTGTGAAGGAGCCCATTTTATCAAATTGATTTTTGTGAAGGAGCCCATTTTATCAAACTGATTTTTGTGAAGGGACTCATTTTACTTAATAGATTTTTGTGAAGGGGCCCTAAATAGGCCCCAAATTTTTCCTGGATAGACCCCTGCATATTGTTACTCAGAGTATCTCAAATGTCACTAAGGCATTGGCGGAAAAATTTTACGGTATATATCTTGACTTGCTTATGTGATCAAATTTTCAAATTTAAATATCTTAGAAGTTCAAAAGTGTGGCTTGGCCCTCTCTTGTCCCGACGCCTTCAATTGTATGAATCGTTTATTTTTAAGTCAAAGAATTTTGTGAAGGGTGCTGTTTTAAGGTAAAAAATATAATGAAGTGTAATCTTGAAAAGTGAAATATTCTGAAAGGTGTCCTGTTAAAAGGGAAGGAGGGGGGATTGTGAATGGTCCTTTTTTAAGATGGGAAATAATGTGAAAAACCTAAAGCTTCGCTAAACAGACATCAGCAATGTTAAATCTGTGGCCATAAAATGCATTTGTATTTTTCAAAATTTTCAACTTCTGTTTTTTGTATTCTCTTGTATGACATTTTAACTTAATATTTGACATTTCCAACTTAAATAACAAAAGTTCTAAAGTATATACTTAAGTTTATTTTAATTGCTAAAATTTTGTTAACTTTGTTCGTTTGTTCTTCTTTACTATTTTAACACTTAAAATGCAAAACTAAGTATATAGGGCGCCCTTTCTTATCATTGACTGACAGCCGAATCCCAAACCGTTAGTTTTGAAGTATAACTACAAAAATGTTCAAAATGTTGTTCTTTATCATATGAATACCAATTTACGGCAAAATAGTTACTTTTAGGTTTCTTTTCATATCTCTATTCGTCCCGCTACGTTGTCTGTCCGTCACAGAGCCTGTTCTCAGAAACTATTTAACTTACAGTCATGAAATTTTGTGTACTTATAGCTGAATAGCTACTATGAAGCTGAAAATCATAAAATAAAAAAAAAATCGTATTATTTTAATAAAGAGAGATACAAAACAAAAAACAAACAGCCTTTTTGTATTAAATATAAACTTTTTTCGTTATAGCAGTTGCCAACAATTAAAAATCCACAATAAATAATTTTCTATTGAAATATTTCCCCGTGAAACATGAAAATGAAATAAAAAGTTTCAGCAATTGATAAAATATTAAAATGACTAAGCTAGTTTATTTTTGAAAAATTAAATATTTTTAGGTGCGTTCGTAATTATATAAATACGTAGCACTTATAGTCGTCGTCTGGTCTGTCCGTCCGTCTGTCTGCCATTTCAAATTTCATGAATCCAAACTTAAAAAGATATTAATAAAATTATTTATTAAGTAATTTGAATTTTTTATTGGTACTTCTTTGTTATAGCAACTTCTGGGGATTAATCGTCAAGCGACCGAGATGTATCATTCTATTAAATCCTATAATACGTAATTAATTCAATTATATCACATGATAGGTACTGATACTAGCTTGCCATGGTGATTACATCCTATTTAAAATGGAGTCATGTTATTTCCGTATTACTGAATTTAGAAACTGAGTTTGTATACTAAAATTGTTTAATTATAGCAATCCTATATTTCACCAGCAGTTCATTGGATAGATGTTTCCGGAGAAATATGTATTAAATGGAAAAAAGAGTCTAAATATGGATTTCAAATTCTGAAATTTTCAATCGCAGGCTTATGTTTTCCATTGGAATTTTCAGTAAATGTCAACAAATGATAAAATGTTGGCAACTTAAAATGTACTTATTTTATTACGGAAATTAATCATATCATAATAACAGACGATATAATTCATTTAACTGAAACTAGTTATAGTACGAACGCACCTCATTTGTCACGTTTGACGTACAATTTCCGACTTGTTTTATTAGCGAGACATTTTGCTTTATACTATCTTTAGAAGAAAAAAGTAATGGATTCATGAAAATTTTCGACTTCCGGTTTTCAAAAGATTTATGCGTTTTAGAAGGTCCTGAACACGATTTGACTGTTTTTAGAAAATGCCTGTCTGTGACTTTGTCTGTCTGTCTGTAACTGACAAAAATTTTTGGGCGCTCTATCTCAAGAACTAATGCACCAAATTTAATAAAACTTTATATTCAGTTAGTCCTTGTTATAGATTGGTGCTGATTAGTTTTTGGTGAAAATCGCCTGACAGGAATATGCTGCATTTTTAGCAATTTGCGCAATAGCTCTATCTCAAGAACTAATGCCTTTATTTTCAGCAAACTTAAGATTCAGTTATAACCTTGACATAAATAGTACGCAGTTTCACCAAAAACTAATCAGCACCAATCTATATCAGGGACTAACTCAATATAAAGTTTTATTAAATTTGGTGCATTAGCTCTTGAGATAGAGCGCCCACAAAATTTTTGTCACATACAGACAGACAGACAAAGTCACTTTGGGGTAGATATCCCAACAGGTGGCGCTGCGATACCACTTTTTTGATTATTTTTGATTATTTGGAATTTCATTCAACTGCAGATTCTGTGAGATCTTAACACAAATAGGTACTGATTACGTTTTGGTGTAAATAGCCCAACAGGTGGCGCTGCTATGATACTTTTTTATACTTGGTATTGTGTCTTAATTCTATATTCATTTATTTTTTCTTTCCAGAATCTGAAAACATGGCAATGTCGTGCTATCCCGGTCGCACTCTTCAGGAGGACGAAATATCAAAACAACGCTGGAGTTTAGAAGAGGTACTTCTGAAGGGAACTGTGCACTTCGAATCACATAACAGGAGATGGAAGTTTCTAAACTTCAAGTGCTGCAAATCAATTGATGTCATCATTACGTGCATGTGCTTTTCCAAGGAAGAGTGGGAAGTACGAGTTGGCATCGAAGACAAAATTGGAAATGAAATTGCAACTTCAGAAGCCAAAAAGAGCAAGGAAGGAAACACATTTAAAGTGTTGGACCTCATTAAAGAGTCACAGATTCCGCGGGAAACTACGGGAATGCTGTTCTTTGTTGAAATTGCAAGAAAAGAAGAGGAATTAACACGGATTATAAAAGAAGGTAAGTTATTCTGTCCTTTGTCAAAGTTCGAACTAGGTAAAAAAATTTCAAAACCTGTTATTACGTAGGATTTGCAACGCTACAACTTTTGTCCGGAATGGCGTCATTCATTCTGATCTCAATATTAGGCCTGTATCGCAAGTTATTAAAGAACTTTGCACAGAATTTCCACATAGATCGACTTTTGATACACAACGAATCACTAATTCAAATACAACATTTGCTAAATGGTACATACATTAAAATCGTGAATTTACAACACAATTAAACATCAACGTTTCATTCCGCTTCTTCGAACGTCATCAGGATGTTACAAACAACGAATCACTGCTGATCATTCAAAATTACACTGTACTTAGCAGTAGAGGGGAGAAGAGACCGCTTACCATCTTGATTAGAGATGACGGCTTTGCTCCGCTTCCAAAAGTAGGAGGAGAGAGTCACCTTAAACGCTTTGTTGTGCTATTCCAAATTGAAAATTTTATGCTAACGGCATTGTTTTCCATTTTTGGCATAAGTACACCAAATCTTTCAATTGACGTTTTCCTGCCTCGTTTTTAGCATAGGATTCCATCAACTTTCCTACTTAGCTCTTTTATTATTGACAAGGAAGAAAAGTATTATTTTTTGCTTATTAAATGTAATTGCACTATAATTTAACCTTACATCGTATAATAACTAATTGTTTTGCATCGTATATTAATTAATTGTTTTTTATATGTGTCTTTTCATATGTCATCTTTTAAACTTTGAAATCAAACAAGAAAAAGGGTGGTAATCGGATAATTGAAGTTCGGATCATCGGTGATTTACTGTGAATAAATTATTTTCTTTACGTACGTTATAAAAGCAAATTTTTGCAAAAGAAAAAATTCTGGGTGCCATTTGAATTTTTGGGATTTAAAATAAGTGGTACATTGTATGTCACCGCCCTTCAGTTGCTTTAGAAAAATAACAGGATGGTAAGGAATTTTTTTCAAATAGTCAATATTAATTTCCATTTTTTGTTGATGCTTTAGTTCTTCTTGGACAAATACCAGAGCAAGCCTATATATATATATATATATATATATATATATATATATATATATATATATATATATATAATTATCAAAATCGAAGCTTCCTTTCCAAATCTTTCATTAAATATTAATTTCTTTGTTGGAAGTCAGTTAACATAAAACAACAATATATGGAAAAACTTTATCATCCGGCTAGTTTTCGAAAGCATTCAGTTTCACTATATCGTCGATATATTTATGAATTTTCAAGATATTCGACTTTCCGTTTTATATTAGTTGCTCTAAAGAATTTACTTCCAAATCACGAAAAAAAAAAAATCTTTGGTATAGTTCGTTCATGCGGGGTTAAAAATTATTTCATACAACTGCTGATATTTCATTAAATATTTAATATATTTATATTTTAATTGCACTTTGTCGTTGCTACTATATTTTGTGAAATTTTCTGAAATTGGCGTTAAATTTGGTTAGAAACCTTGCATCCTTAAAAAAACAAAAATTTCTTGATTTATTTTATTTTATTTTATTTTATTATTTATTATTTTTTTTTAGATCGTAATAGCTTCCAAGGGTCGATGCAGGTCTTCTTGGGACCACTTTTGTGAAAAATAAAAGTTATTTTTGTGAAATTTGTCCCATTTTGTGGAATAAATCATATTTTTGTGAAAAATAACATTTTGTTACGAAAGATGAAATCCAGCTACTCAAATTCAAACCAAGCATTTATTAATAACTTTTTAAAATCCTTCTGGTTTATCCCTAAAGTTTTTCTTTCTGGTGATTCTTACTTTATTACACACTAGCAAGCTACGCCCGCTACGCTGGTCAATTTCTCATAGCGAACTTTTAATCAAACAAAATATTGACATTTCATAATTCACTCTTATATTTTAACAGAATAATAAGGCTACTATAATTTGTGACTCGTGACAATATACACGTCAGGACACGTCGCTCTTATCATTATCTTTTTACCCATGAAGGTTTCTCTATGGTACTCCATTGTGAAATTTGATAATTTTTGAAATTCAACATTTGAAAAACGGCATAATCATTAGATTTGAAATTTATATCAAGAAAAATACAATTTTTTACTTTTCAAACGCAATTTGTCTAACAATTTTCTGACAAATAATTTTCGAGCTATTATTTTTTACAGGAACTTCAAATGTTTCATTTTCCGAGATTAATCTGTGGCAACAATTAGCGAAAAACCCAGTCGTCAGCAACGCATAGCTTTTTAATAATGAGGCTGTTGGAGCAGGGATTGTCACCATCAATTTGCCACCATCACTTTTGAAATCGGTTCTGTAGTTCCAGAGATTCCATAGAAATTGTAATTTAGAATGATTTTAGAACGCTTTTCGCTCATTTCACCCTTTTAAATTTCGATTTTTTTAAATTATTCTTACAAAGCATTTACATCTCATAAGTAACTACCATGCCAAATTTCAAATTTCTAGCTCCTTCTGTATAAAAAAAATTGCAATTTTAGAACGTTTTTCTCACCTGCACCCCCCCCCCCCCCCTGGGATTAGTGACACCGACATAAAATATAGCCTATGTTGGAGCAGGGGTTGTCACCGTCAATTTGCCACCATCACTTTTGAAATCGGTTCTATAGTTCTAGAGATTGCACAGAAATTATAATTTAGAATGTTTTTAGTACGCTTTTCCCTCATCTCACTCTTTTAAATTTCGAATGTTTTTAGAATTTGTTCTTAGAGAGTATTTACATCTTATAAGTAACTACCATACCAAATTTGATGTTTCTATCTCCTTCAGTATACAAAAAAAACGAAATTTTAGAACGTTTTTTTGCTCCGCCCCCCCCCCTTTTGTTAGTGGCACCGACATAAAATATAGCCTATGTTGGAGCAGGGACTGTCACCATCAATTTGCCTCCATCACTTTTGAAAATGGTTCTGTAGTTCCAGAGATTCCATAGAAATCATAATTTAGAATGTTTTAGAACGCTTTTCCCTCATCTCACCCTTTTAAATTTCGAATGTTTTTAGAATTTGTTCTTAGAGAGCATTTACATCTTATAAGTAACTACCATACCAAATTTGATGTTTCTATCTCCTTCAGTATACAAAAAAATCGAAATTTTAGAACGTTTTTAGCTCCTGCACCCCGTTGGGGGTAGTGGCACCGACATAGAATATAGCCTATGTTATGTTACAGCAGGGACTGTCACCATCAATTTGCCACCATCACTTTTGAAAACGGTTCTGTAGTTCCAGAGATTCCATAGAAATTGTAACTTAGAATGTTTTAAGAACGCTTTTCCCTCATGTCACCCCTTTAAATTTCGAATGTTTTTAGAATTTTTTCTTAGAGAACATTTACGACCCCTGTCTCCTTAAATATACGTGCTATTCATGTTGCACAATAACCACATAATCATGTAGTGAAGCAACAGATCCTTTCATGCATTTTATTTTACAGAGTGATTCCACTTTTTTTTCCTTAACCCTTCTTTGCATGAGTTTTTCTTTTTCAATTGTGTTTTTTTATACATATATTAAATATTAGACACCAGAAATTTTAAGATAGATTTTTAACTTTGTTCAGCAACATAGTTCACGGGAAATTTACTGGATTAATATTTCTATTTAAATAAGTGGTCGCCAAGAATTTGATTTATTTATTAAATGTTAAATAAAAAGTGATGGAAATTTACATCACTATTCATTAAGGGTTAATTTGTTGTCGGTTCCCTAATCGCCCTCGTGATCGAATCCTTGTCGAAAAATCTGAGGTCAAATATGCTCTTTATTTTTCCAAAGTTCTTAAAGAAATCGTCAAGTGTTTCTTTAGATATTCGATAAAATGTCTAAAATGTCAAGTGTCCGGTGATTTTTGTCTACGTGGTGTATGTTTGTAGAACATAAATTAATTCATATACAGGGCTACGCATAAATATGGATATATTGTCTACTATGGGCGATAATTTCTAGAAGCACGGTTTTAATTGTGTTATGCGTTTCTTAGCTGAATTAATACAGGGTTGTAAAAAAAAAAAAAAAAAAATCCAGCACATTTCCATTTCATTGGTGAAAATTGCTGCGGGTGACTTTTCAACGGTGTTATGCGTTTTCAAAATCTAATAAAAACGAAGATATACCGGGGGTTATAATATAAGTATCTCTATTTGGAGCTATCTGTAGCTTGAAGGAATAACCGGAATGAAACCAAACTCGGTACACTTACTATTTCAGAAGGGGGAAAAAGAATGGATCAATAAAAAATAATAGCATATAATCGCCGACAGATGGCGCTTTTGAGTGTGAAATGTAATGTTTAATATTGTGTACCGTAAAGGCGTCGCAAACCTCAATTACTTTACCGCATATCACAACTTGTGCGAAACATCACTCCTGATGTGTTTTATTTCGCAGCTGAGCATATCCTGCACTACTTGGATTTTGTCCTCCAGCACAATGACCATGTGGAACCTAAACATGATCGGCACCACCGTACAAAAGCTTAACCACGTTCACTGTGACATTTTCCAATAAATTAGGTGTGCCATCCGGTTTGACGCCTTAATTTTTTGTTCTTGTATTACACATTACATATCAAACTCAGTAGCGCAATCTGTTGGAGATTATATCAATTATTTTTTTTATTGTTCCATACTTCTTTTTCTTTCTTGAATAGTAAGTGTACCGATTTTGGTTTCATTCGGATCATTCCTTCGAGCTACAGACAGCTCCAAATAGATATACTTATATTATAACCACCCTGTACATTTGATGTTAACTTCAACTTATTATGCAAAAAAAAAAGAATTCTTTAAAAAACTGAAATGAAAACGAGAAATATGAAAAGAACACTGCCATTGGTTTAATATTTACTCGGGGGTGTCGTCGCGAGCCAGTGTATGTTCTTAATGCTGAGTTTTATAATGCGAAAGCCTAGAAAATTTCATCATCAGGTAGCAAGAGATTATGATAAAAGATTCAAGTACCTATTTAAAGGGAAATGGAAAACACTTTTTTATTGGGAACTTAAATAGTAATGTGTGCATATTCCATACATTTATGGTAAAAAATGAGTTCAAGAATAAGTCAAAATATTTTGTTTAGTGTGTGGAAAATTAAATTTGTGCGTTAGAAAACTTTACTTGTAAATTATTCTTGTGTTTCATACATAGATAGTTTTAATTATTTTAATTTTTGTTTGCAGACTTACGAAAATTACAATCACAATGCGAGGAATTGCTCTTTAGTGGCGAAAACAGTGATGTAACGATACAAGTCAAAGGAAAGAAGTTTAATTGTCATAAATCAGTTCTTGCTAAGAATTCGCCAGTCTTCGCTGACATGTTTGCAAATATGAAGAAAGATTACGTTTTGGAAAGTGACTGTGTTGAGCCAGATGTATTTCATCAATTTCTACTGTATTTATACACCAGTAGCGGCAAGTATCTAAGTTGGGAAAACTGTACACGTTTATTTTTGCTAGGGGAGGTGTTTGACGTCCATACTTTAATGGAACTCTGCAAGGCGAAGTGGGAGGAACATCTTCTGAAGGTAACATTCAGCTACGAGCAGTGGATTCTTGATAGAGGAGTACCGGCTGAGAAAGTTTATATTTTCATGGACGCTTTAAGAAAGGATATCAAGATCAAAACGTCGGAAACCATTTTGATAAAAAATCCGTACATTCTCGTGGATATCATTGTAGAATTTGTAGAAAATCATAATTGTAACAAAGTTAAGCCAATCCAAAGAATGTCAAAACCTGATGTTCCGTTTCAATAAAAAAATGAAGAAATTTAATGATTTTTCTTTCCTTTCTTGTGTATGTTACTATCTTAAAGATATAAATATAACATTAATTAGCTTATTTTGTGGATGATCTTATCAGTTTCATACATTTTAAAAACAATACAAGTTGTAATGCTTAATTTGGGAGCAATTTGCATATTTTTCAAATAATGATGAACAGAATATTCAGTATCTATTTGGTGTATTCAGCCATACTGCCGAATTTTTGGTCAGGCTGAATACCAAATTATTCTATCTGCCGAATATCAAAATATACGGCCAAATTGATTGTATTTATTTGTTTTTATTATACTAGTTGCTTCCTAACAGTATATGAATGTAAAATTTTCCTTTTAGTTCCTTCAAAATCTCTGATTTTTAAATATTTTTTTTTTAGATATGAGAAAATTTTATTCAGAGAAGATGCCACGAAATTTTAAAGTTTTATTAATTAAACACTTTTTTTTACATAACCAATCAAATCAAAGATTTTTTTCTTTTTACTGTACCGTGCTTAAAAAGTAAAAACGGAACCATTATAAGATCTCTCGTCTGTCCCTCTGTCAGAGCCGTTTTTCTCGAAAACTATGAAAAGTGGAAAGATCAAACTTGACAGAGTAACAAAGACTATTGATCCACTTATTTATTGATTATTTTTTAGGAAAAATTCAGATGGCTAATTGAGTTACTTGAAAAAGAATTGTGTGTATCTTGAGGAGTATCGTATGAAAGATCTCGTAAAAGATTCAGATTCAAAGAAGCAGGGAAGCCTACCATATGACCCCTGTTGGCAAGTTTCAAAAAAAGAAAAAAAGGGGGGTAGGTGGAAGGGGATTACATATTTGACAAAGCAGCCTTCATGCGGGCATACTGAAATTATTATATATAATTTTTAAGTACAAGTAAGCAATGAAATTTGAGGTAACAATTAAACTTTTGGATGAAAATATTTGAAAAATAAAAGATTAAACATGTCATAACAGAATAAAAATAAACATGTTTTTCCAGAAGCAACAGAATAGAATGCCATTAATTTTTTATGTAAGAATAATATGCTTTATCTATATATAAACTCTTGAGGTACCGACTTTTTAAATATATGTTAAATTAATATTTAACTTCATCTATAAACTCAGATACAAGCAGTATAGATATGAAATAATATGTAGCTCTTTGAGTGCTAGCTTAAGAAATTGCTATTTACAATTTTCAAATGCTAACAGAATTAAACAGGATAAATATATAACTCTTTGAGTACAGACTTAATGTAGGTATGAATATGATATAAATTTCTCTTTGAGTACTAGTTGATAAATGGCTATATTACAGTATTTGAATACTAAGAATAAAAATGAAAATAGTATAGTAGCTCTTTGAATGCAGGTTTATAAATATAAATATATTTTATATAATTTATTTTATATTTTATATAAATAAATACATATAATATTTAATATATTATATATAAATATATATAAAAAAATATATATAATATTTTATATAATTAATGGATATACAAATTTCGCTTCCAGTGCTGACTGAATTCATGACTACTATATTTACAATTTTTGAATAACTCAAAAATATACTTTTTTAAATTTTATGTATTCCCTTTTCACAGCTATCGACGAAAATATACTGAAAAAAAACGCCCCCCCCCCCATTTCTGAATTTACTAAAAGTAAAATTAGGGGTAGTAGGAGTTTTAAACATTGCAGGAAAACTGTATCGATTATCCTAAGTCACATAGTTTTTGAGAAAATTGGATTTTTTCGTTTCTCACAAACTTAACTTTGCGGGGTAATCGAGGCGCGCTCGAGGTACTATCTATGGAAAATCATCCAAGGATTGTTGATAATGATTTTCTAAAACATTTATTGATTATTAGCCAATATATTATTTAAAATCCTGTCTAGAAAAACGCGTCACAGGCGTAGGCGGCCTTGTAAATCAGCGACCTCCTTTCGTAATGTGCTTGGCTGCATGCCTAGTATAAGACTTTGTGCAATGTCTTTGTTCTCGGTAGTGCGTAGTTTCATATATCTCTGAACACTCATGGTATATCATTTATATTATTTCTGCTGTAAACATCCCTTTTTCCAAGAAAATAGAAAACGCAGAAAGGCAAATGAGATATCATATGAAAGGATTTTGAACAGGCTTCTGACATAGTACACTTACATTTCTTTAAAACATGCTTTTGGATTAAAAATTTGCAGTTAATTGAAAATTAAATGCTCATTGTTTCCATACATGAAATGAAAGGTTTTTCTCAAATCAGTGTTGCCACGAAAATAAAATACCGCATTATTTCGTGCTCAACAATGATTATAAAAAATAATAAATAGTACAATAAAGATAAAGTGGACATTGTTGCCGCACAGTTTCATTTTAAATTTACGATTAAAAAGAAAAATTGAAATTGAAATGCCAAATTTAATTTTTTTTTTCAAAAGAGACGATGTCATACTCTAATGCAGTTAAAATATGATTAATATATTATTATTATTATTATTTTGCCTCTGCTATTTTCGATCAGTTTTTCTTTGATGGAATATTAAATTAAATGATATTATAGCGTGACTAATGTTATTTGCAGATATTTCTAGTCCTTAATTTTACGTTAGAAAATTAAACCTGCCTCTAAAAATATTAGATATCGCTAAAAAATAATAGACTTAAGTGCGAAATCTTCGCACGGGTCTACTGGTCCATGTATAATTTGCTAATATATGTAGCTATTCCCAACCATATGTTATGTATTTTTTTTTACAAAGCCTTACTATTCTTTCAGCAACAATTTTTGTAATATTGCAGTTAGTAATTAATAAATTTAATTTACGGAACCCTTTTTACGTGAGTGAAACTCTATCTTATTTTAGTGTAAAGATTAGTTGTAAATAAGTCTTGTTTATCGAAACGGAAGTATCTGTATTAAATATTATGTAAAATTGTTTTAAATTTTAACTTTTTTATAATATCAATTATCTTAATAGAAAACTGCATGTCATATTTAAAATTTCAAGCCCCGATAATTTCCGAGTAATTATGATTATTGGGCATTTTCTAACCATCTCATTTTAAATATAAATTTTTTAACAAACGTTCTTAACTAGCATATGTGTGTTAAATGTACACAACATATAAAATTTCATGATTTTAGCCGAAACAGAATCAAAGTAATCTGAATTTTAGAATGTTTTTCGCTATTACACCCCTCTTGAAGGTAGTTTGTACAGAGATAAAATATAAGTCTACTTTTAAGCAGATAATGTCATCATTATTATGCGGAGAGAAGATTTGAAATTGGTTTAGTAGTTCCAAAGTAATTGTGATTTTAGAAAGTTTTCCGCTCATTTCACCCTTTTAAATTTAGATTTTTTTTTAAACTGTTTTGTGTGAGCATTTATATCTTAAAATTAACAGCCATGTCGAATATCAAGTTTATAGTCCTAACGTTTTCAAATAAATCATGATTTAGAACGTTTTTATAATTTTTTCCAATCATTTCAGTCTTTTAAATTTCGAATTTTTTAGAAACCATTTTTAGTGAACAGTTACATCTTAAGTAACCACTATGCCAAAGTTTCTAAGTCCAAACAGTATCTCACACATCCCAATTTTAAAACTTTTTTGTTCTTCTACCCCTTTAAATTTCAATTTCTTCAGAGACCGCTCTCAGCGAGAATTTACATTTTAAAAGTAACATACCAAGGCAAATTTCAAGTTTCTAGCCCCAGCAGTATCACAAAAATCGCAACTTTAGAAAATTTTTTGCTTCTGCACAATCTTGGGAGTAAGGCACCCTCAAATTTAAAAAAAAAAATAATAATAATAAAGATAAAACAGGCAGGAAAACAGAAGCTCATTGGAAAAGCGAAATTACACTTGTGGTAAAATTGGTTTGAAATATGCGTACTGGCATTATGCAGAATCATGCAGAATAAAATGTTATCAATAAAAATTGTGAAAAATAACGTACATATACAGGGTGTACCGAAAAGTCTGAAATGAGCTTTTATTATTTTTATTTTTTCCTTTTAGATACTACCGTAACCAATGTAAACTGCAAAAATCTGCAAAAGAAGGTCCGATTCAAGATTGTGTTGATAAAATAATCCTGCCATTATATTTTAAAAAAGTTACACTTTTTAAATTTTTATACGGTCCCTGCATCCAACAAATGACATATAGAAAGAAAATAACCATGCTCTAAATGGTAAAACAACAAAAATACCATTCTTCTACGCCCAAAACTCACAGAGTTATGCTACATTGAATTGTATACGAATTTAGAACTTTCAGGCGGGATTTTTTATTGCCATTAAGCTCTAAAATTTCATTAAATTCAAAGTGTGATATCCCGGTAAGTTTTGGTCATAGAGGGATGACATTTTTATTGTTTTATTTGTCAGAGATTGGTTAAAAGTTCTATAACTATAACTTATAGCAGGTATATCAAACTCGCAAACCACAGAGGACCAAATTTAGCATTATATACAAATCCGCGGGCCACATAAAAAAACAAAAAGTATAAGACAGAATAGCAGATTTATTTTATTATCATCGCACAGAATGAAATTTGCGCATACAAATTACAACGTTAAAAAAATGAGAAGAAGTCATGCAAAGTTGCAAGTTACACTAATTAAAAAAAAAAAAAAAAAAAAAAAAAAAAAAAATGTTGATTTTACAGTATAATACTGGCAGCTGTGATGCTAGTATTATACTGTAAAATCAACATTTTTTTTTTCTTTTTGCAGTGCAGTGCAGTGCACGGAAAAAATTAAATCTGTTATTGAAATAATTTAGATGAAATATTTTTTTAAGAAAAAGTCATCAATTTTAATTTTTCAGTACATTGTTAAAAATTTGCAGCAAACTGTCCAGTCATTTGAGCGTTTTTGTACATAACCGTAATTTAACTACATTCTGACCATAAAATGAGCAATAATACGGTCAGAATATAGTTAAATTACGGTTATGTAACCGTTTTCTAAAAAAAACGGTCAAATGACTGGACAGTTTGCTGCAAATTTTTAACAGTGTACTTTTATTAACACTTTCCAGTATAGTTAAAAAGCGACAATATAATAAATTATAACACCTTGTAATAATATATTTCTTTTAAATGTTAAAAGGTGTAAATTAACAACATAGTACAAATTAAAAATTATGGAATATGCTCATTTGTTTTTGAAAATGACTCGGAGTGAGTCGAAACATGTAAAACAACCTAATAAAAGTTATTTTAATTTATATTTTCTTGTTAATTTCCACCTTTTAGCATTTAAAATAAATATAGTTGAAAAGTGTTTCTGAATTCGGTTTGTCTGTTTCCCGTCTATCCGTGCTCTAACTCGCGTAAATACACTCGAATTGCCATGAAAATTGATATACTATGTTATTAATATTTACTGTGGCTTTCTCCGAATTGAAAATGAAGTATGTAGTAGTTATACTTTGTTTACAGGGGCACTCAAAAGAATTTCCTTACATTATGGTCTATGAGGAAAAATCCTTTGCAGTGCATTTGAATGATGTCACTCTATTTCAAATGTATATTGAAATGGATATACATCGCTGAAGTGCACTACCTGATGCTTACTATCGAATATGTTACGTTTAGCACTTATAATTAGTTTACAGGGAAACTCGAAAGAATTCCGTATTATTATGGTCTATGGGGAAAATTCGTTTCCGTAGCATTTTGACCGTGTAACACTATTACAAAGATAATGAAACTAGATAGTACCCGTCAAGATTTGACTGTAAACAACTTGAAAATTCCCTTAGTAATATGTTTTAGTTTTTAATTAGTTGAATTTAAATTAATTAAGTATCGAAAACTTGATGAAGTCTTATACTGTGTAAGGGATCAACTGTTTATTATTGTCATAAAATGCTAACTCTTATTGATTACAACATTTGCAAGCTTCACTTTTCTTTTTGAAATGATTATTCGCATTTTAATGTTTTAGTATTTTTAAGAAACTTTATTAAATTCTGAACCCCCCCCCCCAACCCCTTTCCAGCAAAGTTTTTGGGGTTAAAGGGTTAAATATTGCAGTCTGTTGCACTATGGCATAATATTATAAATCAATAATTGCTTGATTAATGATAAAATTCCATATTTCTACAGATTAAAATAATTCCCTTTTAAAATATACACTAAAACACTTTTCATTTTGCTTAAAAGACGTCAGCATATCAATATAAACTATATAACAATATATAATGGGAAGCGGTCTGCAGATGGATCTAAGAGCGGTGTTAAAATTAACAGTATAGAGGGCGTCGTACCTTCTATCACATAGTGACTCACACAGTGATTGTTCAGACTCTCATGTTTTTAATTAATTTAATCTCTGGTTTTCATGTACATTGTATTTGTGGATTGTATATATTCTGATGACGATTTGATGAACAAATCGAAACATGTAAATTTTAAATTTTAACATCTTTAATGTTTATATTGATATTGATATGCTGACGTCTTTTAAACAAAATAAAAAGTGTTTTAGTGTATATATTAAAAGTTAATTCTAATGGACGTATTTTGACTCTCCATTTTATTTGAAATATAATAACAATTGAATAAAATAATTCCGCTAAATAAGTTTCCAAAATATTGATCTTGATTGAAATATTGCAGTTTGTTGCACTATGGCATAATATTATAAATCAATAATTGCTTGATTAATGATAAAATTCCATATTTCTAGAGATTAAAATAAATCCGCTAAATAAGTTTCAAAATATTGATCTTGATTGAAATATTGATTGCTTCTCTGGATCGTAAAAAAATTATTAATATTTTTGTATATACACAATTTTATATCCTTTAATACAGATATAATTTCATTATTTATAATAATCATTTTAATTTCAATTATTTAAAAGTAATTTGTGGTAATTACTGGGGAATACTTTTGATGGTTTCCAAATGTGCAAAGTTTAACAATTAATTATCTTCAGTAATTAGAAATCAATATGTGCTCTTTTAGAATTAATTAACATTAGCATGTTAATAAAACAATATGCTTCTAGTAAATGATAATTCACTAATTATTTCTCATGTAGATGTTAAATATTTTTGAACTTTCAAAAGTTTTAATGCCTAATAAAAAGTTTAAATTTAATTATTTGTAATTTATTTTTTTATTAATGAAAACTAAGCTTATGAATAATATCAATAAAAATGTAAATAAACAAAAAAAAACCTTATTATACTAGTCAGTTTTAAATTAAAATATTCCTGCTGATTTTGTAAAAATAATTTTTAAGTGATAAATGAAGTCTGTCACATGTATAATCACAATATCTTCATAAGTACTTATTGTGCAAAAATATCAATGACTAATAGAGTTTTGTTATCTCTATAATAGTAGTTTACACATTCAAAGAAAGGAGTTCCGTAAATGTCACAATACCCCTCCCCATCCCCATATTCATTTACATTTAATGAGAAATTTTATAATTGCCCTTCATCAAAACAAAAAATATTGAAACATAAAATATTAATTTACCTGCATCTGAGATAAATAAGTGTTTTATAATGTAAAATGGAAATTACCTTTAGGACATAAGAAAATTAACCAATATCTTATAACTACTGTATTTTCCTTATATAACAATATGTATTTACATTATGTATGTTAAACAGGCAATGTTTAGGATCATATTTTTAAAATATTCTAAATATTGGTTCTTATGCATTTTGTTAAAATAGATCAAACTGTCTGATAAGATTGTTTATATTAATTTGTATAGAACAGATGCTTTACACTCACGCAAACATATAAACATAAGTTTGGTGACTTTTTGGTTGGCGCGATTTTCAAGACCGCGCCAAACGAATAACTTAATACAATGGCTAGATTGCCATTAAAGGAAAAAATACCCTAAATTTGGCGACTTTTTTCCTTTTTATAACCGATTAAAAAAAAAAAAAAATGTGCGTGAGTGTATGACATCATAGCCATTTGTATTTGTGTCTGAGTCGCAAACTTTTAAAAGGTTTGTTGATAGGGAGGCAGTCAATCATGGAAGTCACAGAACTCAACCGAATAGATGAAGGGACAGACCTCCTATTATTCGTTTTCTGTAGAGTGACAGTAAAGTCTTTTCCTAATTACAAAAAATAATTCTGTAAAACTCTCTACAATTTAAACACTTTTACTGTTTTTACAACTTACAAAAAAAGAAAAAAAAAAAAAGAAAAAAAAAACCTTTGTATAATAGTTTTTGTGCAAAAATTTTTAATCAGCAAGAGACTTTATGCTAATTTTGTATTTTTAGGTGGTGATGGGTGAAACCGCTTCTGTAAATTTATAGAGAGGCACATGACCCTTTGCCCATCCCTCATCGTTAGCACACATGATCTGTATAAATCCAACATTTAACAAATAATATTTAATTAATAATGAAATGTTTTAATAAAAAATTATGAATAATACCAATAAATATATATAAATAAACAAAAACAAACCTTATTATACTAACCAGGTTAGAAAAATTCATATCTTAATGTTTTAAATAAGATATAATTGAAAAAGTATATTTTTCCGCCTTTCTTTTTTAAATAAGGACTCCTAACATGATATAAAAAATATATAAACTTTATTGAAAAAATATTAATGTCTGGAGACACTTATAATTCCATTACTAGACATACATAGTCTAGAAATACATAATAACACGATAATCAAGTTGAATACATTAAAACACTTATCTTTAACTGTTGTAAATAAAGCTTTTTATATATCCTTTCCCCCCTTAGATTACTCTAATCCTCAATATTATAGACGGGTTTTTAATACAAATATTTTAAGAGAAAGTGCAATAAATGATTGTTTAATTACTTTGTTTACCATTAAAACTTATTCTAAGGAAAGAGCAAGCAATGAACAACAAACTGAAATTTTATTTAAATACCTACTTATATTACAGATAATTAAACATATAGAACATAGCATATTGAACTGTTTTTGTTATTTATCGGTAAGTGCTCTTATCAGTATATCACACTCGAATGGATTTTCGACCAGAAACGTCATCCAGTTTTCACTTCGAACAATATCCTTTGAATTTTTCATGAAAAATTTCTCAGTTGTTTCAGCCAGCTCGGAATCATTTTGAATCTGGGACAACTTGAAAAAGAAAAAGAAGTTCTCCGTCGTAATGTTCGCTTTTACGTGATCCACGCGTAGCCAATTATTTGAGCCTTCGGACAGAAATGTCGGCCAGTTTTCATTTCGGATAATTTTCTTTGAGTGCCTCAAGAAAAATTTGACGTATATTTTAGTGAGCTCCAAAACATTGTGCAGCAGAGACATTTTAAATAACTCACAGAAATTACTCATGCGTAAGTTCTCTTTTATGTCATTCCTGCATACATTTTTTATGTCCTCTACCTCTACGCCATACTTGTCGGCTAGTTTGTACATATCTGTAACATTTTGCCAACTTAGGTAATCTTCTTTCCCGGTATACAGGAAGAGAAGAAACTTTTCAAATACGATAGGGTCTGCATCTTCTATGATCACTTCGCCACTGACTTTTTCCTCCACATCGTTCTTCATCATGGCGGCGAAGACTGGTGACCGGGCTGCGAGAATGCACCTGTGGCAGTAAAACTTCCTGTGTTTAACTTTTAGGGTCACATCACTGTTTTTGCCACTGAACAGCAAATCTCTGTAATGGGTTTCAATCTTTTGTTTACCTATTTAAAAGTAAATTAAAGTCAATAAAATCAAGTTAAATTTTTTATTTTATTTTTCTACTCGAAAAATATAAAAAAATTTTATGGATCAAGAAATAAAATAAAATTTTACCTAGGCATACGCATCAAATTACTTTGATATTTCTTTTTTCGTGTTTTTAGGGAAATATATTTAAATTTAACACTTTTAAATCATAAGAGGATGCATATATATACAGCTGCACGCAGGATAGGAATCACATAGCTGAGACTTATGACTTAATGATATAGAGACGAACAATACGTTATTAAAATGATCTAATATCAAATCCAAAAGCTTTTTTCGGTTTCATTATGTTATTTTTACGTGTCACATATTCAAAAAATAAATATGTTTATGAAGATATTACGCAACAATTTTATTTCTTATTTTCTATACTTTTTTTTAAATCTACAATAATGATTCAAATGCTTTAAATATGAAGATATTACACAACAATTTTATTTCTTATTTTATATGCTTTTATTTTTAATCTACAATAATGATTCAAATGCTTTAAATATGAAGATATTACACAAAAATTTTATTTCTTATTTTCTATACTTTTATTTTTAATCTACAATAATGATGAAAATGCTTTAAATATGAAGATATTACGCAACAATTTTATTTCTTATTTTCTATACTTTTATTTTTAATCTACAATAATGATTCAAATGCTTTAAATATGAAGATATTACGCAACAATTTTATTTCTTATTTTCTATACTTTTATTTTTAATCTACAATAATGATTCAAATGCTTTAAATATGAAGATATTACGCAACAATTTTATTTCTTATTTTCTATACTTTTATTTTTAATCTACTATAATGATTCAAATGCTTTAAATAAGAAGATATTACACAGCAATTTTATTTCTTATTTTCCATACTTTTATTTTTAATCTACTATAATAATTCAAATGCTTTAAATATGAAGATATTACACAACAATTTTATTTCTTATTTTCTATACTTTTATTTTTAATCTACAATAATGATTCAAATGCTTTAAATATGAAGATATTACGCAACAATTTTATTTCTCATTTCCTATACTTTTATTTTTAATCTACAATAATGATTCAAATGCTTTAAATATGAAGATATTACGCAACAATTTTATTTCTCATTTCCTATACATTTTTTATCAACAATAATGGATCAAATGCTTTTTAAACTAAGGTTCTGGGATCCTATTAATACGATTTCAATTTTTACCCTTTGTTGCATATACAGTGGATGAAAATGCAATTTTTTCCTGCCCAACATATTTTTTTTACAGTTGCTATTAAAATCTTATATTACTCTTTGATGTCTATGCTTTCAATAGAAAAATCGTGATAGCGCCACAACAACCCCTAACAATCTCGTTGAGATATCATCAATATAGATGTCTCTTCAGAATGCCGGTGATTTTTTTCTATGAACTATGATATGATTTCTTTCTATTGAAGGATTATGTTTCTAAACTTTGAATAATGTTATTTAAATGGTATTTTGTATATTAATTAGTACTTTTAGACCTCCTGGCTTAATGCATAATTGAAATGCAAGTTTGAAAATACTTTATTTGTTTTGTTTTGGACTATAGTAAGCAAGCTGTAATGAAAAAAAAAAAACAATTATCATACATAAAATAATATTTTTCTTATTCTGAGTGACCCTTTTAGTAAGAAAATAATAAATTTAATGTTGGGGATTTGCTAGTTTTAAAGTATGCAACAAAAGGTTAAGATTTGGGATTATTTTAAAATGCCACATTTATTAACTCATTAAGATAGTTCCAAAATAATGTATAAAACTTCTGCAAAAATATTATAAAATATATAATTTTCTAAAATTTTAAGAAATGTGTTGCTTTTTCGCTCTCTTGGTATTCTCTGAAAAGAGTTTCCTTTTATGAAGCCTTCTATTCTCCAGGATGACCAACATTCAACATAAATGTTTAGTGCTTAGTTGCAATGAATATACTAAGGTAAACGAAACACCTTTACATTCACTAGTTATTTAAAACCATGGGGGATATATATATACTTTTTTAATAAGCATTCAATGTTATCTTGAAAATCGCGTCTAATTTCATGGCAAATTTCCGTTACAATACATTAATTTAGCGTAGGCACCGACATCGACTATGGAAAATCCAGGAAAGAATACATCGCTCCACAATTCTTTTCTGGTGTGTTTGTTGATTGGTCTTGATGCATTTATAAAAAATAAATAAATAAATAATATTTTTAATCGTTGCTTTTGAATGAACTCAATCAAAAAACTATATCTGACTTTTTCTGTCTTTCGATATCCCGTCATAATCTTTTGACCAAATCTCATCCTTGTATCGATTGTGAAACCGATCGAATGTGACAATTTTCTCAGCATAGAAAACAAATTTTGCCGCTTTTCATGTGCTCGCGGTCTGCTTCATTATCCTTATACACTTTTCCAGGTGTGAAAAATAAATAATTTATTTTTACTGCAGGACCAAGTGTGGTGTTTTAGAAGATTTCAGTAATTATTGTTTCAAAGATTGAATGAAGTTCTTTTATGAATAAAAATCTTTATTGGTTACGAATATGCATTATTGCAAGATATGTATGTTTACCATAAATTTGAAATTTAAATATATTAAAAAAAATTGTATAAAAAAAATTTAATTTTAATTGCCATCTGAAGCCTGGAAAAAATACCAATTTTGAACAGTGATTTACATTTAAGACTGTCCACCGATGTTTATACAATTATCAACTGAATCAATGTCTGGAATTTTCATTAAATATCATCCATACTTTTTTAACACTCAAGTAAAATTACTATCCCCTAGCACTGTGAGCATTAAATGGTAACTGTATTTTCTCATTTTCTCAATTTTTAAATATTGTATATTGTTTATGGCGTTTTTTCGAGAGAATTGGAAAATTCTGCGATATCCACCCCTTTATTTCAGCCTATCAGCTATCATATTTCGTATACTAGTTAACCCGATTTGTAATAATGTATTATTTTTTTTTTTTTGTTATTTTTTCTCTGATCTCATTTTTCCCCCCCAAAAGTTAATTGTATTCTTTTTGAGATTTTTTTACAATTTCATTTTAGATATCACTTCGTTATTTGTAAGCAATTTCTATATTTAGTTCCTGCATATTTTACTGATTTTAACGAGTATCATTTTCATTTCAGAGGAATATTACTAGGTCATCTTTAATGCTAAAAGCGATGCACACATACAAATTATTGATAAACATTGTACATTTTAAACGTTTATTTAATATATGATGTTATGTATTATAATTATAATGTACTATTATTGTTTATTTTGCTTAATGTATCATTGTTATAGTAAATAGAATTTTATACATTTATTGTTGAGTGAGATATTGAACAATTCAACACGTCCCAACATAGATGAAAAGTGTTTATGACTGTGGTTTGTACTAGATTATATTACTTTTAAATTGTTTATTTGGATATCCCACGTCATTTTGTGTAAAAATAAAATTTCTTATCAGTATAAAGTTACTGTTGGAAAGTGTTTCATAATCTATACCTGATGTAATTTTTCGCTCTTTATTGGTAGTTTTTGTCTCAGACAACCACTCTTGATGCAAAAATATGCTTTAATATAACCAATATTGATTTGCAACTACACTGTTAAAAAGTTAATGTTGGGTACAACTAACTTTTAGGACTGCATTAGCTTTAACCATAAGATGGTAAAATTTCATTCCAACATTTTGGAGCTATAGTTCAACCATAGCTCTAAATGAGGGGTGAATATTTCGCCATCTTACGTTTACAGCTACAGCAGCACCAAATTTGGTTCAAACATAGCTCTAAATGAGGGAAGGATATTTCTCCAGCTTACGTTTACAGCTACAACAGCACAAATTTGATTCAACCTCGAATTAAATTTTTAACAGTGTAGGATACCGTTGTACTAGAATTATGAATTCCGTCAAATTAAAGAATAAAATTACTTACGGGCTATCACTTTCTGAACATTTTCATCTTTTCTTCTGATCTCAACGAATAGGTAAAAATCTTCATTTGCCAGCAGAAAGGAATCGAACTCTAAACGGCTGATTAATTTAACAATTGTAGCAGATTTTACCGAAACAATTTCTCTTAGACCATCTCCGACAATTCCAGCTCGCAAGTCGAATAAATGATAGACATCGATTCTACTTAAGTTTACGGTATGTACGTAAACAAATTCATCTTTATAGAAAAAGAAAATATTTTGCCATATCGCACTATGTAATTTAAACGTCATGTCGACTTCATTCAAGTTACGAGATGACATCTCTTGTAGTAGTTTTCTAATGTTCCAGTAATATTTATTTCCTTCCAATATTTCGTCATCATTGTTTCTTCGTAAAAACTGCATTGTTTCTTAGTAAAAATTTGCACTGCTCCAGAGATATTTTTTTTCTGTTAAATATCTTAGAAATTGCTGCCGTTCCAGATATGTAACGATGAAACGTTCAGATTATTTTGCCGAATGAGATTCGAAACGACTTCTTCTTAAACTAGATGATGATGTCCCTGTTAAAAAGAAAGAAAAAAAATCATGGTTTAAAACATTTTATTGATCACTAGATGAAACCACGTCAAGTTTGACGGATGAAAATCAAATTAAAAGTAATTGAAGTAAGAAGCATTTTCTGTGTCAGTTCCTGAATAAATATAGATTGCATAGTTGCATAATGAAAATATTGATGATTTACATAATGAAAATATTGCAAAATTTTCACAAATTATTTTAAATTCATATATATTTGATTAAAAAGGAACCGAAAAGATTTAATTCATAAGATTTTGTGACAAATTTTCCGTGACTCGATTCCACTAGGAAATGTCAAACACAAGTGTGTCAGGTGTCAGTAGATAATAAATGGGCGTTCTACGTCATCTGCACGTGCTGAACCAACCTCAAGGTCGAATGCTGTATGCTGCAAGGTCATTGCGGCACGGAAAGGGAAACCGAAAGTACGTCATGGAGATAAGATCGTACTCTAAGAGAAGGGTAGATAAGGATTTTTTGGTGAGATAAGAAATAGGGGAGATATAACGAGGGAGAGATAAGGCTTTTTACTATAAGAGCGGACAGGACAAGGAATGTTTTAGTTAATATATCTTATAAGACAATGAAAGAATTAAATATTTAACGCTTCTTAGAAAAAAATTCTATTTAGCGAGCTACAGTGTAAAGTTGGAATTTTAAGGAGATTGAATTTTTTTTTAGCTATGTCAGAGAAGAGGGGAAAAATTTTTAACGATTAAACGGACTACAGAAGGGTAATTTTTTGATATGTTGGAGAAGAGAGGCAAATATTTTACTAATAAACGGATTTCACAAAAATAAATGTTTTACTAAATTATTTTTAAGGGCGAAATCCCCCCCCCCTCCATTTTTTTCCAAGGGGTATTCGATAAAGGTTATGCGTAAAACAGAGAGTTTCATGAAAATACAGGTTACCATATAAGATTAAACATACTGAAATAAAATTGTCCCCCCTTTTTTACGACATAGGTTCCTTCAATAAAAGTTGCTGCAGAATAGAGGGTACCCTATAACATGATTCACCTTACAAAATTTAATAGACCCGCCCCCCCCTCCTTTTTGTTTGCAGAGTTCCCTATGATAGAAGTTAGGCTAAAAATATAGGGACCCCTAAAAATACAGAATGCCACACAAAAATTCTATAGGGGTGTTAAGACATTAATGAAATAGCCCCCTTTTTCTTTGCCCAAAAGGGGCCCTTCGATAGAAGTTATGCTAAACATAGAAGGTATGCGTGAAATACAAGGTGCACTATAAGACACGAATATGCTTAAAACATTTTTGTATACAATGTAGCTAAATTCTATGAAGTGTTCAATTATATAATACATTTTCTTATAACATATAAAAATTACTTGCAAAACTTAGTTTTAAATTAATCAACCTTCTTACTTAAATGAATTTGCTAATATTTCTGTTGAAAAATTGAGTACTCTTTTGAAAAATATTAATGAAAATTATAAATGTTAATTAAGGAAAATAATTAATTACGATAGTGACTGAAGAATTTTTACGTGATTTTTTTATTTTTCTGCGAGAATATTTTTAGAATTGTTTGATATTTTTCCGTAAAAGGAATTAATCACTTTCCAACATTATCGAAATGTTATATGAAATAAGAGAATAGAGATTTATACTATTTCACACTTCCCCTTAAAACCATGTGAAAGTAAAATTTCAAAACTCGACAGAGTCAAAATTTTAGGGTCTATTTACGTCACAAAAATCCATTTAATAAAATAGTTCCTTTCACAAATGTCCTTTTAATGAAACGACACCCTTCACAAAATTGCTCTTAATAAAATAGTATTAATTAACAAAATTCCGTTCCATAAAAACATACTCTTCATTAATTATTATTATTTTATGTTTTAACATGTATGATTTGAAAGAAAAGAATACCACTTAGGCATTATTTACAAAATTTAGTGATTCTCCGTAACGGAGAGTTTTATATTAGAATTTTTTGGTTTTTTAAAATCGCTGGTTAAGCTTTTGTTATTGACTTGGAGGAGAAAAATGCACAACGTTCGCATAGTAAGTATGTGCGCCCCTAAACTTGAAGGGATGTTTGATATTGAAGATTAATGATAATATAATTTTCTATAGTTAAAGAACTTTCTCAAACAATTAGTATTTAAGTTAGTATTTCGAGAATCATATCAGTAAGTAAAATGAAAAATAAATTAACTTATTTATTTCATTAGTACTCATATCTTAATTAACATTACTTTAAAATTTTTAAATGTTTATTCACCCAAATAAATTAAAAATTTCTCACTTGTTATTTCAACATATAAAGCAAATTTTACCATTTATTAAAAAGTATATATAACTAAGAATTTTACGAATTTCGAGAGAAAAAAAATAACTAATTCGTTTAACTGTTAATGTAATTAATTAATCATTTTTTTTTTTCATATAGCATTAATAACATATGGTAAAAAAAATTTCTTAAATAAAAAAAAAAGAAAAAAAAAGCGAAAATAATACAAATTAAAATTAGAAAAAAAAAGAAAAAGTTCCTTCATACAATGAACCGAGATATCTAAATATAAATTCAAACAACACTTTTGCACGCTTTGCAACACTTTTATTTTTACATAATATATTGTACATTTTGGTGTATTTTATAATATATGTAAAGAAGAAAGTGTAGCAAGATTGCGCTCATATAAATAATTGAGGTAAAATTAGGAGAAAGTGCGTATTTTTCATAAAAAACTTGAATAATACGAACTTTGAGCTTGTGTAAAACATATAAATCCGAACAAAATGCAAAAACTATTGTTGAATTCGTATAGGATAAACCTTTTAATACTGAAAAGTGAAATAATTAAATTAGTATAACAAAACCGAGTTTTAGTCTATTTCATGGGCCAAAAACACGGCTTATGGACCCTAATCCTTTATGTGAAAAGCAGTCAAATGCGGATAAAAATTTTATTACCACAGATAAAAAAAATTTCAACTATATATATATATATGAGTGAACATAAGGGAAATGGAGGTATGTACTTTCACTTTTTTAAGCCTGGAGAGCGAAATGGAAGTTCTAACCTTCTGTAGATTTGAATTAGGGTCGTTTTCTGTGGAAGAAAATATATTTATTTTACAACCATATAACAATATTTCTGACGTAATTTTTACAATGGCTGTAAAACCTTTATATTTATAACCCTTAAAAATTTCAAAAGGTTTGGACAACAAAAGCTTTTTTTTTTTTTTTTTTTTTTTTTTTTATGTTTTCTTACGAGCACTTTTATCACTAATTATCAGTATTTTTTATTTGGGGTTCATTTAAGGTTTTATCCCGGGCCCGGGCAACGTCGGGCGGGACATCCAGTATATATATAAATTAAACTTTGAATCTGAGAGGTTCTTCTTTAAATCAAATCCAGAAAAACATTTTTCTTATGTAAATTTGAAATGATTGTCGTATTCAGGTTCTCATTTTTACAGTTTTAATAAGATATGTGTATGTAAAATACACATATTTTCTTTAATATATATAAAAGTGAGAGTAAGATTTTCATTTTAAAGGATTAAATTTGTGAAAGATTCAGTTTGGCGAGGGAAAAGTTTGGTGAAAAATCTATTTTTAAGACAAAGAATTTTGTGAAGGATCCTGTTTTAAGATGAAAACTTTTAAGAAAGTTCCTGTTTTGATATGAAAAAATTGTGAAGGATCCTTTAAAGGACCCAATTTCTTCTTGAACTGATCCCTGCATTAATCATGTATACAAATACGAGGAAAAATTCTGTAAGTGTATATACATATTCAAATGTTATATTAAAAAAGGCTCTAACGATTTTGACGATATTTTGTATCCTACCGGTTTGAGGCACCAGAAAACCACATTGGGCTAGGTCACATGTTCGAGAAAATATGATTAGCGGTTCATTTTGGGTCACCATGTGGCAGGGTTAAGCTAATTGTAGCTAATAAACGGTTCAAACGATTTTGACTAAATTTAGAATCCTACCATTTTCGGGCACAAGAAGATTATTGGGCTGGGTCACATGTTCGAGAATTTTCGATTAGTGGATCATTTTTGGGCCAACGCGATTATAGTTAATATACTTATAAAACGGCTCTAATGATTTTTATTAAATTTTGTAGCCTACGAGTTTCAGGCACGAGAAAATCATTGGGCTATGTCACATGTTCGAGAAAATTCGATTAGTGGGTCATTTTTGCGTCACTGTGGGTCAAGCTAATTTTATCTAAAAAACGGCTCATACTATTTAGACTAAATTTCGCATTCTATGGTTTTCGGGGATGAGAAGACTGTTGGGCTAGGTCACATGTTCGAGAAATTTCGATTAGTGGGTCATTTTGGTGATGGGTCATTATGGGCCAAGCTATTTTTATCTTAAAAACAGCTCAGACGATTTGAACTAAATTTTGTATCAGACGGTTTTTGGGCACGAGAAAATCATTGGGCTAGTTCACATGCTCAAGAAAATTCAATTAGAGGGTCATTTATGGGTCGCTGTAGGTCAAGCTAATTTTATCTAAAAAATGGCATAGACATTTTTGACTAAATTTTATATCCTACGGATTTCGGGCACGAGAAGACAACTGGGCTTCGTCACATGTTCAAGAAAATTCAATTAGTGGGTCATTTGGTCATGGGTTATTATGGGTCAAGTTTTTTATCTTAAAAACGGCTCAGACTATTTACACTAAATTTTGCATCCTATCGTTTTCGGGCACGACAAGACTGTCACATGTTCGAGAAAATTTCATTAGTGGGTCATTTTGGTCATAAAAAAAATGACCCTTATGTTACCCTGAAGGCCACGGTTGACTCCTACGAAGCCGGGTGGTTCTGCTACCTTAAAATAAATTTCGGTCTTCCGTGCTCGTACAATTGATATACTATGACACTGAAAAATATGTCTGAGAATACCTTAACACCCACTTATGATAATTTCATATGAGGTAGTATTGAAAAAGAAAGAATTGAAAAAGAACTGTGCATACTTTATTTTTTCTCCTTTATCACATACTAGCGGCCAGTTCCGGCTTCGTGAGGGTGGACAATGTGTCGACTACAATGTAGGGCAGGGGTGGGTAGGTAATTTAAAAAACAAATCTTCTAAATCGCATAGAAGCGGGAGTGACACAAACTTGCAGTACACTGTAAAAAATGACCGATGTTTCTTATTTTATGAATATATGCTATAACCACGAAAGAAAATATAATATAATCTTCTGAGCTATCCGAAATTTCAAATAGCATCTTACATTGTCTTTTGAATCCCCAGAAACGAATATATTTTCAAAATTTAAAGAATGATTTATAAAAACAAATTATTTTTAGCTGCCCGAATTTTTCAGGAACGTTTCCGAAGGGTTTTTATAGTGTATTAATGAGTGTCCTCAGGCTGGAATACCTGTTTTTCGAATGTTATCCATTCTCAAGTACACGTTTTCAGCCGCATAAGTTAATTTAAAAATGAAAGAGTAAAGAAATAATCTTAATTTTAATGTTATTGTTAACGCTGTTAAGTTTGCATGTTTGTCTGTTAAACATTTTTTTTTAGCATGAAAATGTTTACTTCAGAATTTGTAGCTAATGAAAAACAGGTATTCCAGGCTAAGGACACTATTTAATGCACTATAAAAACCTTTCGGAAACGTTTCTGAAAAATTCGGGCAGCTAAAAATAATTTGTTTTTATATATTATTCTTTAAATTTTGAAGATGTATTCGTTTCTGGGGATTCAAAAGACAATGTAAGATGCTATTTGAAATATCGGATAACTGAGAAGATTATATTATATTTTCGTTCGTGGTTATAGCATATTTTCATAAAATAAGAAACATCGGTCATTTCTTACAGTGTACTTACAGTTTTTGAACTTTAAATAAAAGTTTGTAAAAATGTGATAAATAATTTTTTTTCTGTTTATATACAAATTGAAACTGATAAATTTATTTTAAGGTAGCAGAACCACCCGGCTTCGTAGGAGTCAACCGTGGCCTTCAGGGTAACATAAGTAAAAATGTAATATCCTAAAAATACGCCGATCACAATAACGCATTTCGTCCATAAACCATCGAAATGATAATCAGAAAAAACTTATGTTATTTTGACGTCATCATGCAAAATCCCTCAGCTTTAGAAATGATTTTTAAAAAAAGACCCGTAAGAAAAAAACCAACATTTTTATTATTGACTAGCAAGCTACCCCCACTACGCTGGTCAATTTCTCTTAACGAACCTTTAATCAAACAAAATATTGATATTTCATACTGTACTTTTATATTTTAAGAGAATAATAAGAGTACTATAATTTGTGACTCGTGCTATAGCCAATATACACATCAGGACACGTCGCCCTTATGATTATCTTTTTACACGTGAAGTTATGGTACTCCATTGAGAAATTTGGTAATTTTTTAAATTCGTTATTTGAAAAATGGCATAGTCATTAGATTTGAAAATTATATCAAGAAGAATACAATTTTTTACCTTTCAAACGCAGTTTGGCTAACAATTTTCTGACAAATACTTTTTGAGCTATTATTTTTGTCAGTAACTCCAAATGTTTCAATTTCGGCGATTAATCTGTGGCAACGATTAGCGAAAAACCCAGTCGTCAGCAACGCATAGCTTTTTATTAAAGAGGAGGTTGGAGCAGGGATTGTCAACATCAATTTGCCATCATCACTTTTGAAATCGGTTCTGTAGTTCCAGAGATTCCATAGAAATTGTAATTTAAAATGTTTTTAGAACGCTTTTCCCTCATCTCACTCTTTTAAATTTCGAATGTTTTTAGAATTTGTTCTTAGAGAGCATTTACATCTTATAAGTAACTACCATACCAAATTTGATGTTTCTATCTCCTTCAGTATACAAAAAATCGAGTATACAAAAATCGTTTTTCGCTCCTTCACCCCCCTGGGGGTAGTGGCACCGACATAAAATATAGCCTATGTTGGAGCAGGGTTTGTCACCACCAATTTGCCACCATCACTTTTGAAATCGCTTCAGTAGTTCCAGATATTATCCCCTACAAATAAACAATCTTTACTCCTTTATAATATTAGTATAGATTTTAAACCAATGAATTTTGGTATACTATTTAAGATTCCTTTTGTAAGGAATAATCAGCAAAAAAAATCCACTTTTTATTAAAAAGTATATTTTTTATGGGGATATATATATATATATATATATATATATTTTTTTTTTTTTTTTTTTTTTCTTTTGTGGAAAAATGCATTTTTTAAAAATACTACTCCTCATCCAATTTTCAATATTTTAGTATAAATAAAATTTCTTAAATAGTATTATGGTATGTAGAAAAGAACTAGGGAGAGATATTTTTAAATTTTTTTAATGATCTTGAAAATAAAACAAATGAATTATGCATGGTAAATTTCATTAAAATCGTTATCATTCTCATGTTTACCAATTTATGTAAAATTTTCAGAAACATTTAAAATATATCTCTATTTACTTTTGTTGCAAGTTTTTTTAAGATTTTAAAAATACAAACACTTTGTTTCTAAATTATTTTACCACTGAGACTTAGTACTTTGTACTTAGGCAAAATATGAAAAAAGTCATTTTCAGGAAAACGCATCACTACATAGTATAAAACAAAGTCGCTTTTTCTGTCCCTATATCCCTATGTACGCTTAAATCTTTAAAACTACGCAACGAATTTTGATGCGTTTTTTTTTAATAGATAGAGTGATTCAAGAGGAAGGTTTATATGTATAATAACATCCATTAAATAGTGGAGAAATACTGTTATTTTTGAGGTTTTTAATGTGATGTCGTAAATAATTTCATTTTTTCCGCTTATACATTGCAAACGCAGGCTGAACCCTACAAGATTTATCAAAATAATGTACTAATTATTGTACACATTAAAAAGGTCTACAGAAAACACAAAGAGATGAAGGTTTTCAAGGTTAACCCGAAGCAAAGCGAGGGAGGGCAGCTAGTTTAAAGTATAAAATACAACAGAAATTAGTAAAAAAAAACTTCCTTCATATTGAAACTATTTTTATAATAATTTTTAATATATCAAGACTATTTTTTAAGAAAAACTTTTTATATCGAGCACAATTGAAAAAAAAATGTAGCCAGTTTTGTCTTCGAAGAAAATTCCTCGATTTTCATCGAAGAAAATTACACATTTAAAAAATATTACTCCTCATTCAATTTTCAATATTATATAACGCGTATAACTAATATTTTTTAAATAGTGTTATGGTATACGGTAAAGATCTAGGGAAAGATATTTATTTAATTATCTTGGGGGAAAAATTCAATTACACATGGTAGATTTCTTTAAAATCATTATAATTTTGATGTTTACCAATTTATATACAATTTTCAGAAACATTAAAAAAATATCTCTCATTACGTTTGTTGCAATATTTTTCAATATTCTAAAAATATAAACACTTTGTTTCTAAATTATTTTACCATTGAACCTTAGTGCATTGAACTTAGGCAAAATATGAAACAAAATAATTCTCAGAAAAAAAAGCGAATTATAAAATAAAAAAGAAATTAGCAAAACAAAACTTACTTCGTGTTGAAACTACTTTTTTATTTTAATTTCTAATACATCAAGACTATTTTTTATATTGAACACAATAAAAATTTTTGCTGCCAATTTCGCTTTCGAAGAAAATTTTTCACTTTTACAAATATTGTATAAAATTTTGTATTATTTGTATTATTATGTATTCTTCTTTGATTAATCATAGTAAAATTAAAATGTTATTAACTGAACCTAACTTTGTAATAGTGTAATATAAAAGTAAACAAAGATGTATGATCTTTTTAAATAACCGCTAACATTTTAAACTCTTACGAATACAATTAAAAAATATCATTTACTACCTGTTCTAAGTGCTCCCAAGTTCAGAAATTTTGCATGGACATTCGCAAATATGTATACTATCGTTTTCTAAGATAATTTTTTTTTAAACTTTCGATGATTTTTTGCTGAAAATAGGGGTACGAGTCCCTTAAAAATGTGTTACGCAAAATATCTAAGCAAAAATAAGCAATAGTTGTCTTATTCGTGTAATCTTCCACAATCGGGTTCATATCCGATGTCTAACCCCCTTAGCGGGTGGATTTCTAAAATCTATGAAATACGTGTTTAGCCTTTTTTGCAGTAGATTTATTATGCTGAATGTCATGCTCAAACCTAAAACTGTTGCTGAGATATGGCGAAATGACCTAAAACGTTCGACCATTCATTTAATTCCCTTAGTGGTTGAATTTCTAAAATCTCTGAAATACGTGTTTAAGTGTTTTACGTAGTAGATTTATTATCCTGAATTTCATGCTTCTACCTAAAATCTGCTCCTGATATATGGCGAAATGACCTAAGACGATCGGACCTCCCCCCCCCCCCCCAACACCTTTAGTAGGTGAACTTCTAAATTCGCTGAAATGCGTGTTTAACCATCTTCTTAGTAGATTTGTTATTCTGAATTTCATGCTCCTACGTAAAATTGCTGCTGAGATATGGCGAAATGACCTAAACCGTTCGACCCCCCCCCCCCCAATTTTAACCCACTTCGGGTGGCGGGGATTTTTAAAAATCCTTTCGTATTGTTTGCCTAGGTAATAACAGCATACTCTCCAAATTTCGTGATCCTGACTTTAGTCGTTTCAGCTGGGCGTTGATGAGTCAGACAGAAGTTCTCTCTTTATATAATAGTATATATTATAAACATCATATAAAGTTCCATAATACTTGTGATATGCTTCAATAAATGGATAACCATTGTGTTTTATAAATTCATTTGTAAAGATTCGCCCTTGATGTATATATTCATAAATTATTTTAATGTTCTGAGTGAACGAGGAATAACGAACTTAAAGAAATTCTGTCCTTTTAATTAAAAAAAGAAATTGGTCAAATATGTGTTTCTATTTCCTTTAGTTGCCGATTTGTGTTAATGTATCCAAAGTTAAAATTATCACACAAATTGGCAAAATTATTTTATAATCTTTAATAATAAATTTTTATCTCTTGAAAACCTCATATTGGATTCATCTTGCAATTTTGTAATAGACAAACATAACATTTTTGTAAATTCAACATTACTTGTTCTTCTTAATAACTTAATTTTAAATCCAAAATATATTTTCATCAGTTTAAAAATAATTCCTGCACTGAAGGACTATTTTTTTTTAATAGGCAGTCAATGCTTAAACTGTGTTATTCAGTCATACCAATTACTTTTTTATCTCTAAAACCGATTTAATTTATAATAGTACTAAGGTTTATCCTTACATGTTATTTAAGGCTTTTCACAAATATAAACCGATTTACGCACTTTTTTTATTCTTTTATTTTTTTATTTATTTGAAAACGTATCAATTTAGCAGATGCTTTTATTAACAAGTGGGTAAGTGTGGTCGAAGATCGCACAAAGGGCTTTCTATTATACTCTGTCATAATAATATCTCATGTGGACTAAATGCGATATTTAAAAAGAAATCAATTTCAAGATTAAACATGTTGTATAGAGACCTTCAAAATGTTAGACGTCAGATAAATTTTCTTTTTAATTCTCTAATGACGTCATATATGCTGAATTTCATGCTCCTACCTAAAACTGCTTCTAAGATATGGCGAAATGACATAAAACGATCGGACCTCCGCCCCTCCCCCCATTTAATACCCTTAGTGGGTGAGCTAGTAAATTCGCTGAAATACATGTTTAACCATATTTTAGTAGATTTGTTATCCTGAATTTCATGCTCCTACGCAAAACTGCTGCTGAAATATGGCAAAATGACCTAAAACGTTCGACACCCCCTACCAATTTTAACCAGCTTCAGGGGGGGGGGGGGGGGATTCAACAAGTGGGTAAGTGTGATCTTAGATCGCAGAAAGGGTTTCGTTTTATATTCCTTTCAAAACACTTTATCCTTCTTTTAATAAATCCAAATAAATTTCCTTTTCCAAAAAAAAAAAAAAAAAAAAAAAAAAAGGCCATGTTTTTTTTATAAAGTAAAAATTTACCGGTCTATTTTTCTCGTTTTTACGAATATCTGATTGGGCGAACCCCGCTATTATACCCTGTCATAATAATATCCGTCATGTGAACTAAATGCGATATTTAAAGAAAAATCCATTTCAAAATTAAACATCTTGTATAGAGACCTTCAAAATGTTAAAATATGCCAATATTTCCATAATCGGGTTTTTATCATGATTCAATACGTTCCTCAAACTTATATATTTACTATTCTCTAGTACTCATATTGATATTCTCTTTGTATTATTTTCAGGTTATAACAGCATGCTCTCTAAATTTCGTGATCCTGACTTTGGTCGTTTCAGCTGGGCGTTGATGAGTCAGTCAGGAGTTCTATCTTTATATACTAGTATAGATCCTGACTGTCCAACCTTTCAGTAAGCTCGGGCGCACCTCATCTAGTGGCAACCATTGAAGGGCGCAATTATTTAACATGTCTGGAAACATAGAACAATATTATATCACACAGTACTAGGGGTACAGTGTTGCCAGTTTGGCCTCTTTTTTTATTCATAAACTCCGAATTCATACCGCATATTCCGAAAGAATAATTTTTATTTTAAGTAATCCTTAAAATGCCCTATAATTAAATAAAGTAAAAATTACTATTACGAATTTCTGGTATGTAATCCGATTTTCTGAATAAAAAAGGGCATACTCGGAAACCTTAGTAGGGAATAACGATAGGTAAACGTCTTAAAAGATGCACAAACACCTCACAATGGGGTCATAACGTCCCATACTATGCAGAGCTTGATGTGAAAAAAAAGCATAAATCATAGTAAATTTAGAATTAATTAATTCATGGGAGAGAGGCCTAGCAAAATATTTTGTAGAGAAAGAAGCCGAAAATTTAACCCCTACTATAATAAAAAATAATGTGGAACACTAAAGATTAAAAAAAAACATCTTTTAAAAGTGATTTTTATTTAAAAAACTCCTACCAGGAATCATGTGCAAGTGCACCATGGCACCCGCGGGCGCCGCTTTGGACAGCCCTGGTATAGATTATAAACATCATATAAAGTTCAATAATACTTCTGAAATGGTTCAATAAATGAATAACCATTATGTTTTATAAAATTCATTTGTCAAAATTCGCCCTTGATGTATATATTCATATATTTTTTAATGTTCTGAGTGAACGAGGAATAACGAACTTAAAGAATTTCTGCCCTTTTAGTTAAAAATATAATTGGTCAAATATGTATTTCTATTCCTTTAGGGCAATTTCATTGTAACAGACTAAACAGTCATTGAGGAAAAATGGCCTTACTTTCTTTAAAAAAGTAATAATTATGTAATTCAAAGATTGCATATGATATTTGAAGATAAATAAATATAGTTAATATGAATAAATTATTTAATGTAAATAATTATGATTAAAAAATGGTATTGTAACAGACAAACAGGAATTACCATGCTTTTCAGATACCTTAATGTTCATCTATATTACTTATAAAATAACATACAATTTATAATAACAAAAAAAGTATTTTCATTCAGAGGGCGTTCAAAAATAAATCTGCCACAAAATTTGACATTTGCACAATATAGTTATGAAAAATATATAATCTTACCTGTAACAGACCAACATCAAATAAATGACAAACAAGTAAACACATAAAGAGAAGCTATGCTGATTATAATGAGCTTGATTCTACTGACAGTTGTGATAATGAATGAAATAATTCAGATGTTATACATGCTTAGGCAATTTGAAAAAAGCATTTGACATCTGTAGTTTAATTGTGGTTCATCTAAAAATCCAACAATCGAAGTATTGTTTACATGTGTAATACCTTCATTTTCCGGAAAAACAAACATATTGTTTCAGTTTTTTTTTTTTTTTTTTTTTTTTTTTGTAAATGTTACAACTGGTGTAAAGTTATTTATTATGTTTGTCATTTGGCCAATAAAATCTTTCACCCGATACTTAAGATAATATATAGTACCTATTTGATGTAAAAAATAAAATACTAAAAATAGTAACATTGGCTTGGAATTGCCCTTTACTTTCCGATTTGTGTTAATGTATCCAAAGTTTAAATTATCGCACAAATTGGTAAAACTATTTCATAATCTTTAATAATAAATTTATATTTCTTGAAAACCTCATATTGGATTAATCTTGCAATTTTGTAATAAACAAACGTAACATTTTTGTAAATTCAACTTTAGCTCTTCTTAATAACCCAATATAAATCCAAAATCTATTAATCTATTTTCATCCGTTTAAAAATAATTCATGCACTAAAGGGCTATTTTTTATTTTTAATAGGCAGTCAATGCTTAAATTGTGTTATTCTGTCATACCAGTTTTTTTTTAAATCTTTAAAGCAGATTTAATTTATAATAGTTCTAAGGTTTATCCTTACACGTTATTTAAGGCACTTTAATTAATGTCTTACGCACTTTATTTAATTTTATTTTTTATTTATTTATTTGAAAACATACCAATTTAGCAGATGCTTTTATTAAAAACTTTGTAATCAAACTCACCCCCCCCCTTTCCCGTTTTGTCTTAAAGGCAGGCTATTTTTCAGAAAATGCTCTCTAAATTGGCGTTTTGATTTTTTTTTTTTTATTATTATTATATTATTTATTTATTTTTGTTATTTCCGAAAGCAGTAGCGCAGGAAAAGAAAAAAAACTGCGGTTCTGAGATAACAATATCTTACAACTCAAAATGTGTCGGAAATAAACTGTTCAATTACAAATAACTTCAATAATCATTCCACCAAGTATCATGCTTTTATCATGTTTAAAAAATATTCAGAAAATGTGTCAGAAAGTTTCGCATTATTCAAAAGGGAGAAAATATCTGCTAGCGAACCGGTCTTAAAGCAAATATTTTAATAATTATTTAAATTTGTACAATTTTGGACAACATCGTAGAAACCATGCATATTTCAGTGATTTTTATCATTCGGCTCGGACAAGCTTGCACCAAAACTGTTAAGTACATTATAAACTGCATGCTCTGTGTTATAAAAATAAAAATATTTAATTTGTTTTATCTATATGCAATTTATACAAGGCGTTTTAACATCACATGGCAATAAAATATATCCGATCAGTAACCTCCCTCCTTCGAAATTTCTTAATTAACATATCGCTCCATTCTACATAGGAAAAACATGTTATTCATGTCCAATATATGTTAAAGATATATTTGTTTTGTACAAAAATTATAGCACTAATATTTATATTTTGTAACACTAAAATTTTTATTATTGTAAAACGTGTAAAAAAATGAAATTATTAATGGTAACACAGTGATTTATAATACTTATATGAAAAACAGGAAATATTCATAGCTGCCTACTTTTTCGCTTTTCTAATAGAACTAAAATTTTGTAGAATTTCTTCTCGTATTTAATTGAGTATTTCAGCGATTAAATAAGGTACAAATAAATTTTATACTTTAGCGGTAAGAAAAAAGCGTAAGCGTTGGCAGCTATGAACTGCATTAGGATAAAATATGAATCTGTAATTTATAAAAGGAATTTTGATATCACACGGCAATAAAATATGTCCCATCAATACAATCTTTTAATAACCTCCCATCCGTTAAAATTTTGTAATATATCTCCATTCATTTGGGATAAAAATATTATGCATTTCCAATATATACTATAAATATGTTTCAGTTGTACATAAATGATAATACTAAAAGTTATATTTTGTAACACTAAAAATTTTTATGATTGTAAAACGTGCAAAAAATGAATTTTTTAATGGTAACTCATTTATTTAAAATATATATATATATATATATATAAAACACGAAATATGCATAGCTGCCAACTTTTACACTTTTTTAATAGAACTAAAATTAAATAGAATTTTTTGTCTTATTTAATTGAAGATTTCGGTGTTAAATAAGAACAAATAAATTCTACACTTTATTGCTAAGAAAAAAGCACAAAAGTTGGCAGCTTATGACTATGCATAAGGATAAAACATGAATATAAAGTAAAGCATGAGAAGGACTGAAAAACTAGTCGTTGGTGGCCACCGTAATACCTACCTATCATGGATATGCATAATATAAAATATAAACATACAACATGTGTAAACTATTTATAAAATGCATTGCAATTCGAATAAAATCGTGACTTGATGAAGTCATAAACTTTAAATGCTCTATTACTAAATTGCGTAAAAGAAACATCCTTATAACTCCAAAAATGATAATCATAATAACTAACGGTTTACTGCGTCGGATTAAGCGTCTCATTTCCAATCAAAATATATCTTTGAATTGATATTTGAATGAAATACAGGGTCATGAAAAATCGAAGCGTGTGGAAAATAGGATTACAAATATCTCGACAACTCATTATCCGATCGACGTCATTCTTTATGCAAAATTTGTTTTTTTTTTTATTGTCTTTTATATTTACTCTCTAAATAAACAATTTTGAAAATTTGTTTATACCTTTTATCAGAAAGAATATTTCGAGAGTCCGAAAAAATAGTTCCGGATAATCGAGGTTACTGAGATTCGATAAGCTTCTTTCCATTATTATATACTAAGTACATACCAAATTTCAAGTCTCTATCTCAATTTGTTCGGGATATAGAGCGTTTACAGACACACAAACAAACAGATGGACGGCATCTTTCCCCCCCCCCCCTAAAAATATGTTTTTCGGAATCTCCAGTGTCTGAAACGTGTAAATCCGTCAAAAAAATTTTCGATTTACAAAACGATTAGAAGACTTACAGTATTCCTTACATTAATGCAAATAAAACTTTCCGTTATAGATATGTTACTTTTTTACAGGTTTTAGTGTATTTATATAATAACTGCTTAGTGATTCGAAAGAATGTGATGGGTAAACGAATAACAGAAAATAAACTAATAAATACTTGCATAGATTCTGAGATAAACATAAAAAAAAATGAAACAGTTACCAGCTATGCAATAGCATGCAGCAAATTCCCACAAAAATGCATTTTAAATACAGAAAGTAAAATAAACTTACGTAAAATTATTTTCAATATATCCAAGGAAAAAACAAGTCGTCGATATTGTACTATTGTAACACTACCACTGTATCACAGAGAAATAAATTTATATTTATATGTGCCCTGCATGTGAACGCACTTCCCTTTAGCGGAGCTAAAATAATGAGTACAAATGGCATGCAATCTCAGAGCAGGTCTATGCATGCAATGCTAGACCTTCTGTACCTCTAGAATCTAGATAGACTGTCTGGACTGGAAACAACATGTAAATGACCAAAGAACTTCTACTCCTTCTTTTATATTATTTTGACTGACAACAAGGAGGTTTCGACTATTGCACAAATGTACTTGTCTGGATATGCCTCTGTTTTTGGACTGAATTGAGGAGGTCGGGGCAAGAAAATGCCAAGCCACATTTTTGAACTCCTGATATATTTCAGTCTGAAAATTTTATCAAATACTCAAATCAAGATATATAATTTAAAGTTTTTTTCGCCAATGTGTCTTAGCAACATTTGAGATATTCTGAGTAAAAATATGACATTACTTTAATGATATTACTAATACGGTTTTTTGTAAATTAGCTATCTTCATTGGGGCCAAAAACAAAACCTATTACATATGCGGCCACCAAGTGACATTCAAAACAAATTATATGTTAGATGAATCTAGGAAAAAAAGTAATCGGAAAAAAAGTAAACGGAAAAAAAGTAACTGAGTCAACGAAAGCGGAAAAAAAGTAATCGGAAAAAAAGTAATCGGAAAAAAAGTAAACGGAAAAAAAGTAACAAGGTATTGATAAATATTGAACTTATTCATAAATAAGTGTTAAAAGATAACAAAGTAACATATGTCTGATTTATATAATTCCCGTAGGCGGATATTTGCGAATGCTATTATGCGATGATATTAGGAATTGAGTAAAATCACCCTCGGAAAAAAAGCACCATCGGTAAAAAGCTCCCTGATAAAAAAGGGGTGGGGGGTGGGGGGTGAAAAACTTCACGTTAAGATGGGAAAATACCACACATTTATGAATAACACGTGTTTGAATAAGCCAATTATAATTTCGGGTAAAGCACGTGGCACCACGTGTATTTACTAACCACGTGTACTAGGAACATCAGAGTATTATATACATCATATATTCCAATACGAGATCAAATCTTGTGTGTGTGTGTGGGGGGGGGGGGGGGGTTATATATACATGCAAATTTTATTTTAAAAACGGCTCTAACGATTTTGACGAAATTTTGTATCCTACAGTTTTGAGGCACCAGAAAACTGTTGGGCTGGGTCACATGTTTGAGGAAATTCGATTAGTGGGTCATTTGGGTCACCATCGGTCAGGATCAAGCTAATTGTATCTAAAATACGGTTCAAACGATTTTGACTAAACTTTTATTACCATTTTTGGGCACGAGAAGACTATTGGGCTGGGTCACATATTCGAGAGGTCATTTTTGGGTCAACGCGTGTCAAGTTAATTTTATCTAAAAAACGATCTAACGATTTTGATTAAATTTTGTATCTTACGAGTTTCGGGCACGAAAAAATCATTGCGCTAGGTCACATGTCGAAGAAAATTCAATTAGTGGGTCATTTTTGGGTCACTGTGTGTCAGGGTAAAGCTAATTATATCTAAAAAAAGGTTCAAACAATTTTGACTAAACTTTGTAGCCTACCATTCTCGGGCACAAGAAGATTGTTGGGCTAGGTCACATGTTCGGGAAAATTCAATTAGTGGGTCATTTTGGTCATGGGTCATTGTGGGTCAAGCTATTTTATCTTAAAAACAGCTCAGACTATTTACACTAAATTTTGCATCCTATGGGTTTTGGACACGAGAAGACTGTTGGGCTAGGTCACATGTTCGAGAAAATTCAATTAGTGGGTCATTTTGGGTCAACGCGGGTCAAGTTAATTTTATCATGAATCATGATTCTCAAATCTTACATTGTATTTCAAAACACCGGGATAATTTTAAGTATTAATAAAAATAATTTTTTACCAGGTATAAAGTTGTTAAAACTGCACTGTAAACTGAAATGTCTGAAATTCAGACACTTAAGTGTCTGAAACGGATGGTTCAAAAAGGAGACACTTTAAAGTGTCTTAATTTTTTAAGACACTTATTTGTGTCTGAATTTAAGACATTTGAAACGCCTGAATTGCGGCCATTTTCGTGCTCTGATCTGTCGGCAATAAGTAGCCATTTCTGACCACATTTTTTTAAAGCAGTAAATGCAGCCATATTTGACCACATTGCATCCTCAATAAATGGGACTATATATGACCACAAAGCAGGGCTGGTAATATTTTAAGAAGAAGAACCTGATTAAAGCATGGACAAACTAGCCCATGGCTCTACCTCCCCCCCCCCCTCCGATTTTATGAGGCTCAAAATTTAGAATGCAATTTTCGTAAAGCTGATCTTTTAAATCTCTTTCGACAGTGTACTGATTATATTCAATGTATTGAGCTTTTACAGTAAGATAAGATTGAAAACAAAAATTATATTTATCTAAAAACAGTAACATCTCTCAATAGTGGATACTTCGGGACCACAGAATTTTTAAGTGTTCGGTTTTAGAGGTAAAAGCGAATACCTCTATTTAGCGAAAATCCACCTTTTCAATCCACAACACAGACATGTTTGAATATTTTTACATCAGAAATGTGGAAACCTCCGAATAGTAGACAAATTTTTTAGTCTCGAAATGTCCGCTATTGAACGGTTTTACAGTTTTTAGCTAAATATATTTTTTTGTTTTTAATCTTATCCTACTCTATAAGTTTAAAATATTGAAAGAAATGTCAAATTTGGGAGGCATCTAAAATCAGAGGGGAGGGGGTCAAAGCCGTGGAAAAGTTTGCCCGTGCAATAATCAGGTCCTGCTTCTGTAAGCAACCCAAACCTGATTTATAGTTCGCTAAATGGAGGTATATAGAGAACAAACCCAGCAGTCCTGAGGTATCCGCTATTGAAAATTTTAACTGCATAAATTCATTTTGCAGTTCATTTTCTTAGTAGGAAGTACAAGTTTCTATCATTTAAGTATGCTTTAAATTATTTTAACATTTGAATAGAATAGCTCAATAATAATAATAATAATAAATTAAGTTTTCATTCTTTTTTTGAATGTTTTATATTTTTATTCAAATATTAACATCCATAAAAGCCATGCTGGTGTTATGAGACCTTCTTATTAAAATAAATAAATAGATAAGAAAGATTTTTTTTTTTTCTGTAAAAGTGTTAGGACTATATTAAAATTTGCTAAACAACTTTTATTTTTATCTTGTGACATAGCATACTTAAATAGTTATACAAAAAGAACCAATTTAATCCTAAATTTTATTACAAAAATGAAAACAAAATATTTTTCTCTGCCATGGGCCAAACATGGTTCTTATCTACCCAATCCCCCCCTCCCCCCCCACCCACACACACACACAAACACAACACCACCACCACTCTTTTTTATTCTTTTTTCAATTATCTTTATTTAGTTCCACATTATTTTGATTCTTTATTTAGAATCTTATTCAATAAGATTTTTTAAATTTTCCCAGTTCATATATGATTAAGTAAACCGATTTGGATTCTTTATTTGTGTTATATTTTGAAAATGGCTGTGTGTCCTGAAATTTAAATATGTTATTTAGATGGAACACAGTAAATACATATAAATACAGTTTTTGTATTTTAAACAAGTTTTCATGAGGAAATACTTAGAAAAAATCCATTCCCATAGGAAATATTGAAAATCATTTATAAAATATACAGAATTTCGCAACAGTTTCATTCGGATGCTTTTGTGATTCGTTTTCTTGTTCTATATTCCTTTTTAAGCAACAATGTTTTTAACAGTTTCCGAACATAAATTTAATTTTGTTTACATGAAAACATTGACTTCGAAAATATAATCTGTAAGAGAATTAACCGAATTCAAAGTAACTGTGTGGAAAGAACTTAATAACTATTATTATTATTAAGATGATCATATGGGCATTTTTTTTTATATAAATAAGATGATAATAGTAAGAACTAGTTAATAGAAAGTGTTAGCTCTCCTTAAAAAATATATCTAGTCTTTTTTAATAAAACTTGGAAAAATTCATTCAAGTTTCAAAACTAATTAGGTGCTAAATATATATCTTAACTGTATGTAAGTAAATATATTAAATTGTACCTTTTTTCTGATTTCCATTTTTTATTTCAAATAACTTTTTTATTTAAAAAAAAAAAAAAGAATAAAAAATCAAAATTAAAATTAATTTACATTTTCTCCAGTTTTTATAGCGTAAAGCTTTCAAAATGAATTTGTGTCTTGAAATCTAAATATGTCATACAGATGGAACATAGGATCTAATTGTAGTTTTTATTTTTTGAGCAAGTTTTCCGATTTAAAAAAAAATCCTGCAACTAAATATAATAGTAATTTAATTTTTTTTAATTAAAATTTATTTATAAAATATTCAGAATTTTATGATAACTTCATTCGGATGCTTTTATGATTATTTTTCAAGTTTTATGTCCCCCGTCTGAAGCTAAAATGTCCATAACATTTCCCATATATATACATTTCATTTTGTTAACATGAAAACACTAACTTCAAAATTATAATGTGTAAGAGAATTAAATGATTTGTCATTAAAAATAAAAATTCATATGCGAAATCATACCAGTAATACCTGTAACTGAAAATTACAATTAAAAAACATATTAATACAATATCATTTAATAACTTCATACTTTTAATTATATTGTCATGTTAGTAATTTCTCTTATATACATCAGATGGTAATACCAGAGTTACTAAATTGTCATTAGAAAATTATATATATTTTTTTCCATAACATGCAGGAGAAATATTTTCTAGCTTCAAGATCATTTTTCTTTATATATAGTACATTTTATCATGTCCAATTGTCCGCAGAACGAAAAAGGAGAAAAACGTGTCGTACGTAACACGAATCGCTTATAATTAGAAATTTATTTATCGAAAAATGGAAATTCATTTCGATTCCAAATCGCGTCAATAGTTAGGCCTGTCACTTTTATGACTCTGCGTTTAAAAATGAGTCTGAATTTGTGTTAGAAAGTTTTGCGTTGTTGTGCTGAGAACCACCTTAAAAATAAAATAGTGGGAATTCGAACTCCGTGAATGCATGTAGGGGTTTTATATAAGCATTCATTTTGATGCCTGATATTATTTTCGACTTTCGAAAATGCATTAAATAAAAATATATATAAATATCAGTGGCGCAGTCAGAATTCGGCTCTGAACTAGGCGGTGATTATTTCTAAACGAATGTAGTTGAAATTCTATACGATGTTACTGACTGAATTACTATGCATTTTCAGCATTTTTCGTATTTCGCATAAAGAAAGGGAAGTATATTGAAAATTTCGTTAAACTATCGCCATTATTGTTAAATGTCTGCATAAATATAAGAGTTCTGCTTGAAGTAGATTGCGTGTTTTGGTTGAATAAATGGACTGCGACTCTCGTTGACTATGCAAAAGTTGTTATTTGTAAGTGTGCTCTGCTATATATCTTAGAGTTTGTTTTGACTTTTTTTTTAACAATCTGTATTCACGAATTTTTTTTTTTTAAAGTCAATTAAATATTTGCTGAAGTTTCCACACATATGTCATATGAACTCTCTGGAAATTCTAAAGAGTGTAAGCAGCTTATGAATGAAATCAGGCAGCAGATCTTTTTTCAATAATCGAGTTTAATTTATGAGCTTTAGCAAACGTAGTTTCTTGCAAATTTACTTTCATTGTTGTAATTATTGTTGCTACAATCATACACTAAAAACTACATGGTCATACCTGCTAACGTTAAATTATCGCCAAGCTGGGCGATATTTAATTAAATATCTTGGCCGTAAAATTAAATCGCCGTAAAAGAAGCCAACTTGTCGATATCTGACTAATTTTTCGAAATTCCTATGCAAATTCAGTATTGAAGAAAACTAGTAATCTTCAATAATGGGTTCCATGCATGCATTTTAGCTTCGTGTGTTTCAGCAAAATTAGCTGAATTCTTAAAACAAAGGAAGCGGGAAGCTACCTTTCCCTTCCCCCCCCCTTTTTTTTTTTTGTCTTGAACAAAAACAATGTGGTTATTATTTTTTAGGAGGTAGGGGGGGGGGCGCAGAATTCCTTCCTGTCCCGGGCGCCAATAAAAGTAGCTACGCCATTGGTGGGACAATACTTACTTAGAACTGCCACTGAAAGGTGGACTGTCTCATGTAGAAAACCAGCTTTTCCCAGCTTCATTAGAAAAAATCTTTTCTGTTTTGGTTTAGCTTATTTTAAACCCAAGAAATGAAAAAGGTTAATAAATGTTAATGAAAATGAAAAAGCATTCAAGATTACAATTATGTTCAAAATAATTTTCTTCTGTAAAATATAAAATTTTCTGGATACTTGATACTAAATCTTATAATACAAAAATCCAAAATAATCCAAAAAACCAAATTGTTAATGAATTAATTTTGTTGAAAATATTTATAATAAGTTTTATGTTGACTAGTTTGAAAATATCGGATATATATGTAAAATATCGAATAAATATACAAATATCGGATATTTTTGATATTTTCGAAAATATGATATTTACCCTTCTTGGGACGTGTACTAGCGCATCCCCCTCCCCCCCCCCCCCCCCCCCGGTGTTACTGACTTTCGTTACTGTATTTATCTGTATTAAAATAAAACATTAGAAAATATATGATTTGTTAAAACAAATGTGAAAAAAGCGGGAATGGTAGTATTTTTCTTTTGCTTTACGTTTGTTTTAACCCCCGTTTTATTTGGAGGGCCTATTTTCAATGCGACTCTTCAAGCAAGTTCATGTTCTGCTTCTTTGCTTTCGATTTCTTTTTTACTAAATTCAGACATCGTGGTGGTCAAAGTGATAGGGAAAATGTCTTTTTAAAAATGATTTAACCAAATGTTATTTTGAAACTCATAAGCATTTTGTCATTTAGTTTTAAAACTTATGCCTGACTTTTGCTTATACAGTCGAACCTCGCTAACGCGAACACTCAAGTGGAAACATTTTTTTGTTCGTGTTATCCGAACTTAAATACATTACATACAGGACGGGGCAATCGGAAACAGTTCGTGCTAAAAGTAATATTCTCGTTAAACGTGTTCGTGTTAACGAGGTTTGACTGTATTATTCGCTAATGAAAAAACGTCATCTTTGCTAGCAAAGTCAGCAAAAATTTTCTGGAAATTGCGAAAAAATTGAATGAGTTTGAGTTGTAATTTTCGCTCTAACTCGCGGATTTTTTGAGTTCAGCTCAACTCATCGCTTGTTTTTCAAAAAGTGAGTCAAACTTAGCTCAAAGCTCACTGAAAGTGAGCGAAATTCGTGAGTTTCCGCTGTATGATCGCGCTCAGTTACAACACTGGTCACTTTTATACCTTTACGTTTAAACATGAGTCAGAAAGTTGCTCATTACTAAGCAGGGAATTTGATAACCACCTTAACTAAATCCTTAATAAATTGCAGAGAAATATTTTCCAAAATATACTTTTTTTCCCTTTATAAAGTATTAAAATTATGATTTTCTTTAACCTTTTTTTTTCATTTTAAACTACACCAATTTTTCAATGGGTGTGCATTTTATTGTCTGTAAGTAATCATTAGTATTGTTATTCCGTATTCCATAAATTGTGGACATATAATCTGCTGTACCTAAAAAAGTTTACATAAAAATGTAAGCAATATATTTTTTAAAGAATTTTAATGTTGGTCAAGAAATATTGACATGTTTTTCAGAAACTGCGTCTGGCTGAATTCATAAACTACGCAAAAAAGAAACTGCCCGAGTTGATATTTTAGCTTTTATAACAGGCCGAGCACCGCCAATAAAGCTTCCGTAAAGTTTCGGTTTGAATTTTTAGCTTTTATTACAAGCTGGGCCGAGTTGAGCCCGAGGATATAAATTTAGGTTCGTACGGTAGATCCTCTTCCTCTACCAACCAGGAAAATTTAGTGTTTATTCTGGGAAGACAAATAAAAACAGCAACATGGCAAAATTGGAAATACCACAGAAAAATAGTATTGTGAAATCATAAAATGGCACAATGAAAAAAGCAACAAAGTATGATTAACTTGATTATAATGGATATGCACAGGAGGTGAACTAACGCTAAGAAGCAGTATTATCATAGACTTTCTAATAATACTATCTTTCCTTTGAGTGTATTATTTACAGTATTTCTCAAGGCGAAATTTTCAATATTCTGACGAATACATGTTAATCTTCTTACAAACTAAATAAAGAGAAGAATGAAACAGGCAGTTTCACAGCACTTACGTGCATAATACATGTCAACAACATAATATTTATAAATCTATGTTGTTGACGTTGATGTGTGAAATTCTGAGAATCGGGAAATGCCAGGGAGTGAATACTGACTGGTTTTCAAAAGTTTGGAATTAGTGTCTAACAAAAGGGTGGAAGGCTTTTGTCCATTCGAAGGTAAAATCTCTTGGAAGGTTAGATCTCTACTCCAACTGGATTAGTAAATGTTGCAAATACAGATTGCAATAAGAAAAAGAAAACTAACTTTTAGTATAAATGTCAGCCATTTTACTAAACTATAAATTTTTATTCTTAGACAATGAAATTGGCAAGAGCTTTGTTATTCAGAAACTATGATATAGAATAGCGTTTTCCATTTTTTATTTTACGTGCCATCATATCTTTCTTAATTTTCGATTTATGCAATTACATAACATATCACCCACGAAAACGAAACATGTGAAATACTTTAAAAAATTATATGAAATAAAAGAAATAAACCTGTAAGTTACCATTTTTTGAGTGCAACGTGTCGTTTTTAATGTACGTCGCCTGGAATTTATTCCACAAACAAACTCTAATAATGTTACGCCCTTGCGATAATAAATCACTGTCTGATATGGAGGTTTTACTTTTAAACGATACGAGCAAGGAAGACAGAGCTGTGCTCGGTCAAAACTAGCTTTGAGTTTAAATATCATGACCCATGACCAAAATGACCCACAAATCAAATTTTCTCGAACATATGCGACCAAGCCCAGTTGTGTCCTCGTGCCCGAAACCCGCAGGATATAAAATTTAGTCAAAATAGTCTGTCACGTTTTTTAGATAACAATAGCTTGACCCATAGTGACCCAAAAATGACCCACTAATCGATTTTTCTCGGACGTGTGACCTAGCGCAATGATTTCCTCGTGACCGAAACTCGTAAGATACAAAATTTAATCAAAATCGTTAGAGCCTTTTTTAGATAAAATAACTTGACCCGCGTTGACCCAAAATGACGCACTAATCAAAAGTTCTCGAACATGTGACCCAGCCCAATAGTCTTCTCGTGCCCGACAATGGTAGGATATAAAAATTAGTCAAAATCGTTTGAACCGTTTTTTAGGTGCAATTAGCTTGACCCTGACTCATGGTGAACCAAAATGACCCACTAATCGAATTTTCTCGAACATGTGACCTAGCCCAATAGTCTTCTTGTTCCTTAAAACTGTAGAATACTAAATTTAGTTGAAATCTTCTGCGCCATTTTTAAGATAAGAATAGCTTGACCCATAATGACTCATGACCAAAATCACCCATTAATCGAATTTTATGGAACATGTGACCTAGCCCAACTGTCTTCTCGTGCCCGAAAACCACAGGATGCAAAATTTAGTCAAAATCGTTTGAACCGTTTTTTAGATACAATTAGCTTGACCCTGACCCACAGTGACCCAAAAATGACCCACTAATTGAATTTTCTGTGACATGTGACCTAGCGCAATGATTTTTTCGTGCCCGGAACTCGTAAGATACAAAATTTAATCAAAATCGTTAGATCCGTTTTTTAGATAAAATTAACTTGACCCGCGTTGACCCAAAAATGACCCACTAATAGTAAGTTCTGGATTATGTTACCCAGTCCAATAGTCTTCTCGTGCCCGAAAATGGTAGCAAAAGTTTAGTCAAAATAATTTGAACCGTTTTTAGATACAATTAGCTTGACCCAGACCGATGGTGACCCAAACTGACCCACTAATCAATTTTTTTCGAACATGTGACCCAACCCAATGATTTTCTGGTGCCTCAAAACGGTAGGATACAAAATTTCGTCAAAATCGTTAGAGCTGTTTTTAAAATATAATTTGTATATATAACCCCCCCCCCCCACACACACACAAGATTTGCTCTCGTATTAGAATATATGATGTATATAATCAGGGATCTGTTTAGGAAAAAATTGGGTCCTTTAAAGGACAGTTCACAAAATTTATCATTTTAAAAAAGGAACCTTCACAAAATTTTTCATTTAAAAAAAGGACCCTTCACAAAATTTTTCATTTAAAAAAATGACCTTTCACAAAATTTTTCATTTAAAAAAAGGACCCTTCACAAAATTTTTCATTTCAAAAAAGGACCTTTCACAAAATTATTTTCCCTAAAACAGGACCCTTCACAAAATTCTTTGTCTTAAAAATAGGTTTTTCACAAAATTTTTCCATCTTTTAAACCAAACATTTCACAAATTAATCATTTAAAAGTAAAATCTGACCTGTCACTTTTACATATATAAAGAAAATATATGTATTTTATATCCATATATTTTCTTAAAAATGCATAAACTAGAACCTGAATATAACAACCATTTCAAATTCACAAAATTATGATTAGATTTTTCACAAATATAAAAAGCTGTTCACAATTTCACAAAAACAGGACCCTGTGAAAAAAGTCTGGACAGACCCCTGATAATGCTCTGATTGTTCCTAGTACACGTGGTTAGTAAATACACGTAGTGCCACGTGCTTTACCCGAAATTATATATTCAAACACGTGTTATTCATAAATGTGTGGTATTTTCCCATCTTAACGTGAAGTCTTCCCCCCCCCCTACCCCCCCCCCTTTTTTTTTATCAGGGAGCTTTTTACCGATGGTGCCTTTTTTTTTTCCGGGGGTGATTTTACTCAATTCCTAATATCATTGCATAATAGCATTCGCAAATATCCGCCTACGGGAATTATATAAATCAGACATATGTTACCTTGTTATCTTTTAACACTTATTTATCAATAAGTTCAATATTTATCAATACCTTGTTACTTTTTTTCCGTTTACTTTTTTTCCGATTACTTTTTTTCCGATTACTTTTTTTCCGCTTTTGTTGATTCAGTTACTTTTTTTCCGTTTACTTTTTTTCCGATTACTTTTTTTCCTGTTACCATGTTAGATATTCTAATTTACAATAGTAAGCAACAGATTACAGTGTTAGATTTATTTCAGCAGCAATGTGGCTTGGCACTTTTTTGCCCCGACCCCCTCAATTGTATTACAGTCGAACCTCGTTAACGCAAACACTCAAGGGGAAACTTTTTTTGTTCGTGTTAAAAGTAGTTCGTGTTATCCGAACATAAATACTTTACATACAACTGGACGGGGCAATCAGAAACAGTTCTTGCTATAAAAGTAATTCGCGTTAAGAGTGTTCGTGTTAACGAGGTTTAACTGTATTTGTACTGAGAAGAAAGGGTCACTAAGTTCCGTCTATATACACGAGAATAGAGCTTGATGTTTGATATGTTGATAAAAAGTTTTAATAAAAAGCTAGATTTCTTCGTATTGTTATACAGTCAAACCTCGTTAACAAGAACACGCTTAACGTGAATTACTTTTAGCACGAATTGTTTCCGATTGCCCCGTCCAGTTGTATGTAACGTATTTAAGTTTGGATAACACGAACTACTTTTGACACGAACAAAAAAAGTTTCCCCTTGAGTGTTCGCGTTAACGAGGTTCGACTGTATACATAATTTTTATATAATAATATCCTTTTCAAAACGGCAAATAATCTCAAAATAAACTTTATTATCAATGTTTATCAAAATTGTTAAAGGCGTTCTCAATAAAAATGTCTAAGCGAATAAATTCTTGACACATTTTCTGACTCTCTTTTAAAAGTAACGGCATGAAGCAAGCAGGCCTCTGATGATTGAAATTATTGGGAAAATGGTTGTTATTTTCGATCGAGAATAGACCCCTTGACGTCGTCACTTTATTTTTTTGTAAGCGTTTTTAACGAAATTCTGTAACTTTAGAAAAATTTGTCTTTGAATAGGCAATAGAAATGCATAAAATCATTACAAAAATGTTAAAGTTTCAAAAAGGATAGATGCAAATTATCAGATATGAAAAATAAAGTAGAAATTTGGTACTTTCGTGTTTTAGCGGCCCCCAAGGATTAAATATTTTTGTTTCTGTTTTCATTACATATATTGTAAATTTGGTACTTTCGTGTTATATTTTGTTTCTGTTTTCATTAATATATTGTAAATTTGGTACTTTCGTGTTATATTTTGTTTCTGTTTTCATTAATATATTGTAAATTTGGTACTTTCGTGTTATAGCGGCCCCCAAGGATGAATTGCCAAGCGACCAAAATTTATCGCCAAATTATAAAGCATGTATATGACATTATAATAATTTATGATATACATATATCATTTCTTGACGTATGTGGCCAAGTTATAGTAATATATGACGCATATATGATGTATATATATGACATGTGTCTGTGTATGATGTATATACGACATATAAGACGTAAATAATATGTGTATAATGACGTATATGACACATATAGGAGTGTTTGGAATATATATATGCGTATCTAGGATGCATATATAAGCTTTGCGATGATCTTGGCGAAATCATAAGTGCAACCTAGGCATAATCATAATTATGGGGGCCGCTATAACACGAAAGTACGTTTTTTTTTTTTTACGATGAAATTGATATTAGAGATATAATTGTACGGTACATTTCACAACATGGATTAATTCTCTTTCCTTATGTGTTGAGGTTAAAATATGCCGGGTTTGGGTCTAGTTGCAAGTTGGCGAAAGTTATTTTGTCGGGTTGAGGTTTGATGGAACGTTATCGTCAGGTTCTTTTCAGGATTCGCTTTATTGGGATTAGCTTTAAATGGAAATTCCGGGTGCCCGACCAGCGTAGAACTCTGGACTGGATGCTTGGACAAACAGCTGGTAATTTTCTTATTAGTCTAAAACTGTACAGGGTCATTGCAATAGATGTGAGAAAACATCAAGCTGATTGAAATAAAAGTGGTTATTTTTTAATTAGCCTAACGCTGTAAAGGATCTTTGGAATAAGCATAAAAATAGCAGGCTGCTTTGAAAAAAGCATATAATTCTCCAAATAGACTCGCTCTTTGCCAAGAGCCGAATTTCTCAATTGCCCTACGACATATTATATCGTAATCACGGTCAATATATACATAAAAAATGTGATAGCTGTAATTAGTCATATAATCAGTCGAGTGACCGTCAATTGACGACTTCAATATAAAAATACAGTGGACGATTTTTTAGTCATCTGCAACATAAATTGGGAAATATCAATATTATAGTGATTTACATACAAATAATCTTCCATGTCTCGTGACTAAAATGAAAAAAAAATATCAGTTGCATTGGGATTACGGCGTATTCTCGATTTTTATACCCGTTGCTATAAATTGGGGTGCCAGACCAACTACGTTGTATTATTTCATCTATCATTATTTCGAAAAAATTACTATACACATGGAAGTTTATTAGAAATGTAGCCTATTACTGTTTGGAAACAGTGATATATTAGGTAATATACAAATTCACCGTCGAAAATCTTGTGTATAAGACATTTAGTGTGACTCATAAAAACGGATTTGTCTGCTAAGTTGGAATACAGTCTAAAAATACTTCCATCGGTAGATTAAAATTCTGTCTTAACATGTCTTACTACATATCTTCCCCTTGATAATATTTTTGTTTTATTGAAATTCCTGGATTTAGCATGACATTTATACAAAACAGTTTAGCTTCGATCATTTTAGTATATACACTCTCAGAAATAAAACACTCAATTTTGACGATTCCGCAATCCTTAGGCCTCATTTCGTTATTTTTGACAATCATTTCCTAACAGTGTCACGTGGTTTTTGACGAAACGTGAATCCTCAAATATCTGACGAAACTGTTTCCTCGCTGTAAAAAAAAAAAAAAAAAAAAAAAAAAAAACCCTCTCACTTTTGACGATTCCGCAATTTTTGAGCTATATTTCAGCATTTTTGACCATTTCGTCGTCTTAAGATTAAGTGATTTTTAATGAAATGAAAAATCTCAAATATTTGACAAAAATGTTTCCCCATTCCCGGCCAGATTATTTTTGTTGTTACAAAATCGTTCCAAAAAAAAAAATTACACAAAAGTACTAAATTTACAATATATTAATGAAAACAGAAACAAAAATATTTCATCCTTGCAAAAATATTTCATCATCGCTATAACACGAAAGTACCAAATTTCTACTTTATTTGCCATACTGATAATTTGCATCTATCCTTTTTGTAACGAATTTATGAATTTCTATTGCCTATTCAAAGATAAATTTTTCTAAAGTTACAGAATTTTGTTAAAAACGCTTAAAAAATTCTTCTAAAGTTACAGAATTTCGTTAAAAACGGTTAAAATAGTAAAATGCGAACATCATTTGGTCCATTTTCGACCGAAAGCAAAAACATTTTCCCAATGGTTAAAGAAAAAAAAATGAAAATTTTAGGAGCTTTTTTTTTTAAGAAATATATTCATATAATAATCAAATTTAAAATATGTATAACTGACCGCTTCCCCTCTATAAACAGTAATCTTCTCTAACAAATTATATTAATCAAGCAATATTCTAATTATTTATTAACCATAGAAAAGCCATAATAATAATCTAGCCTTATTAATTAAAACATGCAGAAATTATAACAGCACCGATAAAAATAAATCTGATTTCTAAAAATATAAAGACACATCAACATCCCGTAAATACATTTGAAATCAAAAAGTCCGAAGTTCAGCTGGCTATAAGAGCGCTCGGCTGCCAAGCTAAAAGTCGCGCGTTCGAATCCCATTGAAGACTTGTGAAAAGTGATCTTATTTTTCTCCTAGTCTATTAAAGATGCTTCTAAAAACTCCGATAGATGGCAGCACCAACCTTTTTTTGGAACTTTCAAAAAAACAATTTGACGAAACTAATTTCTTCTTAATTTTGAGGATGCAAATTTACTCTATTTGACGAAATATTTACTCGGAGCATTTCCCAGGAAACCGTTTCGTCAAAAGCGAAGAAAATTTCTTGAAATCTGAGTATTCATTTTTGAGAGTGTACTAGGTGACCCGCCGGCTTTGCCTGGGCCCGTGATAATAACAATCTGTTCTATACGAACACGACTGATATCTGTAAGGCTATCGAAATCAAGTAGAATGAGGCAAACCCAGTCGTAATCGGGCCCATATAATCCGAAATCGGAAAGCGCACCCTGGCGGTAGAAAGTGCAACTAAAATATTTGAGGCTGTAGATAAGCAGGTCGAATTAGCCAAACGCCGTCGTAATCGGGCCCATAGAACGCGAGATACTCCTGTAGTTCCACCTTCCACCACCAGACAGCGTAATCTGTTCTGGAATAGGGCTTTTCAGAACACTCGACCCAACCAGATTTCCTAGTAGAATTGAAATTTAACCACGGGTAAATAATGCCAAAATAGCGGAAATCGCGAAAGTGGGTTACATAAACGACCGGTTTCAAAAGGATTAATGTAGATATATTTTTTAAACCCTTCGGTGCACTTTGTAGTTAGTCGATGTCTCATCGATGTCTTCTGTTTGTCCGTATTCGCATTTCCCGTGTCGATGCCGATTTTTAAACCGGGGCAGAAAAACGAAAATCGAGTGATTGAGTTTTGGAAACGATTTTTTTTTCAGAGGGTTAAGATTCATTTTTTTCAAGATTACAAGATATTAAGAAGCAAAAAAACGTACATTACGCACGGTGTTTCTAGTTTTTTATATCTTATTTATTAACGCAGATTCGAATTTTTAAAGATAGGAGAAGTCGTTAAAAATGCGAAATTGAGTAACGGTGAAAAGCGTTTTCGCAAGGGTTAAAGTTAATTTTCTTCAAACTAAAAATTTTTGCAGGAACCCTATAGAACGTAGACGTTCTTAGGTGTGTTTGTTTTTTGTTTGGTTATTTCAGAGAGCCAGTGCACAATTTTATATATCGCAGAAAATCGGAATTCGCAAAAGGGAGTCCTGCGCGAGAATTTTCTTCAAAGGGTTAATATTCGTATTTTTCAAAAACATCTGCAGATGTCAAAAACAAAACAAATGTAGATATTGTCTGGTATTTTTAATTTTTCGTAACTTGCTTGAAACCACTGATGCAAATTTTTAAAGAAAATGGCGAAATCTTGAAAATTGCGAAAAGGCGTACAGAAAATATACTATTTTGAACTATTTTTATTTTTTTGTGTTAACTTTCGTATTTTTTAAAACACGGCCTTACTGGCGATTTGCTTAGTGCTTTTTTGTTTGTGACCTTTGATCATTTTTTAATTAATAACCACTCTAATTTTCACAATATCAAAATTCTGAGACTCAGGTGCACCAGGAGAGGGGTTTGACTACCTAAATCTAAACGTTCAGGCTTCTAGGTAAGCTAGATTTTCCTAGCCATAGCACACAAACAAACACACAGACACACACAGAGCGAAACTTTCTTTTATTAGTACAGATGACAGGTAAGATGGTGGAAATAATGAAACTGCAATCATCTGCCGCATCAGCGATGGCTGTTGCCATAGAAACACAGAACAGCCCGCTTCAATGCTAAATGAATAACAACCCGATTATTGATGTCACCGCGACTCCGGGGCATCATCAGTAATCAGGTTACGACTCATTCATCATTCCAGCGGGATGTGAGATGACAGTATGGCAACAATCTCTCGCTGGTGTGCCACCTGTTTATTAGATTCTTTAGATACACCGTCTAATGTCTCATATACGCCAAAATCATCGACCTTGAAATTTGGAAAAATGTGGCGCTGCCTCCCGTATTATAAGATGTGAACTCGCATTAAGAATATAACAAATTATGTATTACGCAATTAAGTTTATTAAAATTTAACTCATTTTGCTTAAGTAAATGTTTAGTTTATAATCATGAAATATTGAACAACTTTTTTTATTTATTGCCAACATCGTTTATCAGTACATTACACTCCAGTGGATTTTCGTCCTGAAACGTCAACCAGTTTACACTTTGAACAATATCCTTTGACTTTTTCAAGAAAAACTGGATTGTTGCTTCAGTCAATTCCTTATTATTCTGATATTGGGACAGCTTGAAAAAGAAAAAGAAGTGTTCCGTCGTAATGTTCTCTTTTATGTGGTCCAAGCGTAACCATTTCTTTGAGTCGTGGTTCAGAAATTTCGTCCAGGATTTAGATCGCAAAATTTTGTTTGAATGTTTCAAGAAAAAATGAACAGTTGTTTTAGTGAGTTCCGAATCATGTTGCAGCACAGACAACTTAAATAATTCATAGAAGTTAACTATGTTAATGTTCTCTTTTATGTCATTCCTGCATACGTGTTTTATGTCCTCCACGTTATACTTGTCGCCTAGTATGTACAGAGCAGCAACATTTTGCCAACTTATAGATAATCACAATTGAATCCATTTGAAAACAAGCTAAAATTAAGCAGGAACTCCTATCTTTCCTCTCAAAAATAAACGAAATAGATGAAAATATTAAGTTTACGTTGGAAATAGAAGAAAATTCATCACTGCCGTTCCTTGATATTCAATTAATTAAAGATGACAACAAAATAAAACGTAAAGTCTATCGTAAACCGATGAGAAGTAACACAATAATCCCATTTAATGCCTCTACAACTTTCACTTATAAGATTGCTGCCTTCAATTCATTCATCAAGCGTGCTTTTCTGGTTTGTTCAAGTGAATTCATCCAAGATGAACTTAATTTTATCAGAGATATCGCCATTGACCATGGTTTCCCCGCTCATCACGTACAGAAAATTATAGAAAAATTCAATGGCCATTTAATTCAGCATCCTGTCCCTAGCAATAATAAACCAAACTATCGGAAATTCCAATATATACCTATTATATTTGAAAGGATTAAAAGGGCCCTCCGTAAATACAATATCCATCTTATTGCTGTCCCTCCCAGAAAATTGGTTGACTTAGTTTCATATAAATTAGATCCTATCCCCCCTGATCAATTCGCAGGTGTTTATGAAATCCCCATTAGCTTAAATAATAATAGTATAATATTTTACATTGGTATGACTAAAAGAAAGTTTTTGGAAAGATTAAAAGAGCATAAAAACGACATAAAATTTGGAAAATTATCCACTGCACTCTCCCGGTTTTACGCTAAAAATAATGATATTGTAATTAATTTCGATAAAGCAAGAATTATCCATAGGTTCAATAACCCATTTAAAGCCGCCATTAGGGAATCATTGGAAATTAAAATTAGAAAAGATTGTATTTGTAATGATAACTTTTCTTTCAGCATACCTGGTTTATGGGATACATTTTTAACCCCTTGTTAATTCATTGTTTTGTTTTTCGCTCTTTGGCAACAAAGAGTGCCCGCTTATTTTATTTAAATTTTTCCATACTGTTGATTTCATTCTTCTCGTGTCGAAAATTAAAAGATCAGTAGTCGTTTGTGTTGTTCCTCTTCCCCGATGATGGCTTTAAGTTTGAAGCCGAAACATGTAGGATTTTAGCTCTTTTATGAGTTTAAAACAATTTTTACACTGATTTTAGCAACTAATAAGCACAATTTGTGCAATTTGTGTTTTTAAAATTATAGATAATCTTCATTACCAGTGTATAGGAAGAGGAGAAATTTTTGAAATACGTTAGGCTCTGCATCTTTTATGATCACTTCGTCGCTGATATTTTCCTCCATATCGTTCTTCATCATGGCAGCGAAGACTGGTGACCGGGCAGCAAGTATGCATCTGTGGCAGTAAAATTTCTTGTTTTTAATTTCTAGGATCACGTCGCTGTTTTTGCCACTGAGTAGCAAATATCTGTAATCTGATTCAATCTGTTGCTTACCTATATAAAAATTAATTACAATCAATGAAATTATTCAAAAACTTTTATTTCATTTTATTTTTCTATTTTAATAAATATAAAATAATCTATTAACCAATTTCAAATAATAAAAATTAAATTTTACGTAGGCATACGCATGAAAATATTTCAATACATATTTTTTTAATTTTGCTTTTGAAGAAATTAAATATATTTCTTTTTTACACTATTTTACTGAACTCTACTTGGTAAAGAAAGAAAGTTTGTAGTCGCTTTGCCTACTCATTTCCTGATATGCTAGAGTTAAGGTGGTTCTCAAATGACCTGATCAACAGCGCGAAACTTTCTGACACATTTTCTGACTCTTTTTAGGTGCGTTCGTAATTATATAAATACGTAGCACCTATTGTCGTCGCTTGGTTCGTCCGTCTGTCCGTCCGTCCTTCTGTCTGTCCGTCCGTCCGCATATAACAACGCAAAAACTACCCAACCGAATCGAATGGTTTGAAATTTAAGATATATTATTTTTGCAGAATTTTGTCGAGACATTTCAAATTTTATAAAAATCGAATCAAAACTTTAGGAGATATTAATAAAAGTATTTATTAAGAAATTTGAATTTTTTTTTTTAAATCGGTGCTTTTTTGTTATAGGAGCTTCTGAAGTTTAATCATCAAGCGAGCGGGACACTTATTTTATGACAGAAATGAATCTGCAGACGATATAATTCATTTCAGAGAATTAAAAATCATCCAGATCTGAATATTTATATAACTAGCTATAGTACGAACGCACCTCATTTGTCACGTTTGACGTACAATTTCCAACTTGTTTTAAATGCAAAGGCAGGTAAATTGGCAGGACTGACTACTGAAGTGATTTGGAATGAAATGAGTTTTCTATTTTTGGATAAACAGATTACTTATCAAGTTATAAGCGATCCTGACGACATGTTTTTCTCCCTTCTCGCGCTTTTGCGTAGGGAATTCAGTTCAAAATGCCAACTTTAACAGCATTTTCTGAAAGATCTTCTGCTTTTACCAAAAACTGGAAAAGGCCTTTCGATTACATATTTTCTATATAAGAACACCTGCCAATTTCATGCATTTCTGAATAAAAATGAATTCAGAAATGTGTCAGAAAGTAGTTCTTTAGAATAGCATTATTAAATATTATGCACAAATGTGTGTTTTTGTTGAAAGTAAATTATTTTGTTATTTCTAGAACTTAATTATATAAATAAATAATAAAGAGTGTATTATATACATTTTTAAAAATTCGCTTTAATCAGTTTTTAGTTTTATATTAATTAATAATTATCAATTAGAAATCCTAAAAAGAGAGTTTTATTTTTACTTTTCTGTTGCCATAAAAAAAAAAAAAAAAAAAAAAAAAAAAAAAAAAAAAAAAATCAAAAATCATAATTTTTTAAAGAAATTCAGCAGCTTGTGCTTTCTAACAAGCATAAAAAAAGCAGTGAATTTTCTATAATCGAGTTCGGTGCCCACGCCACATTAATCTATTGTAATGGTGACTTTGGTATGAAAATAAGAATAGCAGTTGTGAAATTAGGAGTTAATTTCAAGATAAACGCTAAATTCTAATAAATGAGTTTTATTAAATACTTTTTATATTTTTACACATTTCAATAATTTTAAATCATAAGTGGATGAATATACTATTTACAGCCGCACACATAAGGTTAGGAATCACATAACTGAGCAGTATGAAATGTATCTTTTTACATATACAGAGACATATATTTATCTAATGTCAAAAAGAAAATATTTTGAGATTTCCTTATGTTGTTTTTACGTGTCACATATTCTGAAAATAACTTTTTGTGCACATATTACACAACGGCTCTTTTTCTCATTTTTCATTTTATCCCCACCAGTTATAATCCCTTCAAATCCTTATTACAATATACATCTGCGTTTCGTTACTACTATTACGTTTTTAAAGTTTGTGATTATTTTAAAATGCTTTATGTATTAATTTGTTAAGAAAATTATAAAATAATAATAATAAAAAAAATATTCAAAAATCTTTGCTTGTATATGCTACAGTGTGAACATAATTCAATATAGGTGTTTAGAGCTCATTTATAAAGGATGTACTTTGGTTAAACACAACACCTTTTCTTAAATACTATTTAGACCATGGGGAATCCATTTATATAAAATTAAATTTAAAAAAGTCCTTCCGGCCTGTACCGGGAGGAAAAGGTAGCTTTCCTATATCTTCGTTTTAAAATTTTAGCTAATGTTACACGAAACAGAAAGCTAAAATGCAAAGAACCCAATTACAGAACATTCGTTAATACTGAATTTGAATAAGAAATTTGCCAAATTAGTCAACTATAGCCAAGTTGGCTTCATTTATGAAGACTTATTTCGGTCGCCAAATTTGGTGATATTTCGCCAAATGTCGCCAAGTTTGGCGAGAATTTGGTGCTAACGGATATGAATATATAGTTTTATGCCTATGATTGGGAAAATGATTACAACAATGAAAGAAAATAACTTGCGAGAAGTCGCGTTCACTAAAACTTATAAATTGATCGTTGGATTTTTGTAATGTGCTATCTTGTTTCAAAATGTCAGCCACCCTAGAATTTCAAACTGCTGTATCTCAGCCGTTTTTTAAGATAGAGGTAAAACAACAAATTCTCCGAAATCCTTGTATCGAGGCCTAACACTTAAGCAAAAAATAAATTTGAATTTTTAGCTTTTTTGTATATTTATTTTAGTTTTAAATTTTTAAATGGCCGCCATCTTGAAACAAAATGGCGGACCAAGCTGCCCAACGAACTCGGTCGAGACATTGGTGAGCTTAATACACACAATTAGTTCAATCGAAATTTATTTATAAATACGAGCGCTATCGCATGACATAGATCAGATATATATATATAATCAACATTTGAACGGAGGGTGGTTTTGGGGTCTGGGGGTCATGATCTGTGGAAATATATCGAAATTTTCCGGAATTGCTTTCCTCCGAACGGCTGCAATAGGTAGCTTTATACTTTTTTGTATTGAAAGCTACCTAATAGTTTAACAAGAACGAAAAATCATGCGTCAAGCATAGATTATGTAGCACTTTCCAACTCTTCCAAAATAATTTTACAAAACATACCGTTTAATAAGCTAAAAGATAACATCTAAGTAAACAATTTGGAAAACGCATAACATATTTAAAAACATAATTTCAGGAATTTCCAACAGATACAATATTCGGAAAAATATCCGAATACTTTTATTCAGCCCTGTATATGATCTATAGATTTGTATATGCTAGGATGCTAAATTTTAGTTTAGTTAGGAAACGCGTAGCACAGTTTAAAATTATCTTTCTGGAGTTTCTGTCAATAAACGGAAATGTGTTCGCGAACTTTTGTGCTGCCCTGTATAGGATCTACAGAATTTATACACACCACGTAATAGACAAAAAGCGAGTTAAAATTAAAATCGCGTTTAGTAACTTAAAACGCACTTCCAGGAATTAGTAATAACAGACAGTAAGATAATTCTTTTGTGTGTCCCTGTAAATGAACGATGACTGCTATACACACACTATTCTGTAGTAAGCCTCTTGTAATGCACCTTAGATATATATATATATAAATTTCAATGCGTTTAAAATAGTGAAACATTATTTAAATAAACCGCAGACGATTTTTCTCCATAGACGTCATGTAACGGAATTCTTTTGACTGTCCCTGTAAAGTAACTATAAGTGCTATGCACACCCTATTCCATATTAAGCTTCTTCTAATGCACCTTAGTGATATATATAAATTTCAATGCGTTTAAAATACTGAAACATTATTTAAATAAACCGCAAATGATTTTTCCCCATAGACCGCAATGTAACGGAATTCTTTTGAGTGTCCCTGTAATAAAACTATAAGTGCTACACACTTCCGTTGAAATAGGGAACATGCTATAGATAACGACAATAACATATAAAAATTGCAGAGCAATCCGAGCATATTTACGGGAGTTAGAGCACGGACAGACGGCAGACGGCCAGACGGCAGACGGCCAGACAAACCGAAGTCATAAGCACTTTTCAACTAGGTTGGAAAGTGCTAAAAAAGAAGACCCTTTTATACGCATTCAATGTTCATCTTGCAAAATCGAAACAAGGCTAATTTCATTTTTTCCCCCGAAAATTTACAAATCAATAATACATTAATTTGACATAGGCATCGAAATCAATTTAGAGAAAATCCATTTTTAACACTTTCCAACCTAGTTGAAAAGTGTTTATGACTTTGGTTTGTCTGCCGTCTGCCGTCTGCCGTCTGTCCGTGCTCTAACTCCCGTAAATATGCTCGGATTGCCCTGCAATTTTTATATATTATTGTCGTCAACCATAGCATGTTCCCTATTTCAACTGAAGTGTGTAGCACTTATACTTTTTTTACAGGGACACTCAAAAGAATTCCGTTACATTACGGTCTATGGGGAAAAATCATTTGCGGTTTATTTTAATGATATTACACAATTTCAAAACGTTGTAATTGATATATACCACGAAGGTGCATTACAAGAAGCTTAATATTGAATAGGGTGTACATAGCACTTATAGTTACTTTACAGGGACAGTCAAAAGAATTCCGTTACATTACGTCTATGGAGAAAAATCGTCTGCGGTTTATTTAAATAATGTTTCACTATTTTAAACGCATTGAAATTTATATATATCACTAAGGTGCATTACAAGAGGCTTACTACAGAATAGTGTGTGTATAGCAGTCATCGTTCATTTACAGGGACACACAAAAGAATTCTCTACTGTCTGTTAATAATAATTCCTGGAAGTGCGTTTTAAATTACTGAACGCGATTTTAAATTTAACTCACTTTTTGTCTATTACTTCGTGTGTATAAATTCTGTAGATCATATACAGGACAGCAAGAAAGTTCGCGAACACATTTCCGTTTATTGACAGAAACTCCAGAAGGAGAATTTTAGACTGTGCTACGCGTTTCCTAACTAAACTAAAATTTAGCATCCTATGTAGTATATATACAAATCTATAGATCCTATACAGGACTGAATAAAAGTATTCGGATATTTTTCCGAATATTATAGATGTTGGAAATTCCTGAAATTACGTTTTTAAATATGTTATGCGTTTTCCAAATTGTTCACTTAGATGTTATCTTTCAGCTTATTAAACGGTAATGATTTGTAAAATTATTTTGGAAGCGTTGGAAAGTGTTACATAATCTATGCTTGACGCATGATTTTTCGTTCTTGTTTTTTTCACCCTTGGTAGAAAACGTAAGTTAGTGAATTTACTAAAAATGTGTAACTTTTTGCTCTATTTCTTTTTTACCACTTTCCAATCTAGTTGAAACGTGTTTATGACTTCGGTTTGTCTGGCCGTCTGGCCGTTTACTATAGCATGTTACCTATTTCAAATGAAGTGTGTATCACTTATAGTTTTTTACAGGGACACTCAAAAGTATTCCATTACATTACAGTCAATGGTAAATAATCGTTTCAAGTACATTTTGATGACGCTACGTCATTTAAAATAGGATGAAATTGATATATAATTATGAAGCGCATTAAAACATGCTTTTTGCAGAATATGGGGTGCAAAGCATTAATTATTCATTTACAGGGTCAAACAAAAGAATTCTGTTACACATTGTTCTATGGGAAAAAATTGTTTGCAATGTAATTTAGTGATATTTCACTATTCCAAACATAATGAAAATTATATGCATTACTGAGGTTCAGTATAAATTGCTCTCTTAAAAGTGTGGTGTGCATTGCGTTTATTTACAGGGACACACAAAAGATATCGGTTACAGTGCATGTGCAATATTTACAGTCTGTCGGGTTTCTGACTTTAACAGAACATATATTGTATGTTTCTAATTAATTTAATTAATTATATGTAATCATTATTATATATTACTGTATCCTGATATATGTTTTTCTTTTTTTTTAAACTTCCGTATGTGATTGACGTTGGAATTCCCTGATCCGTTTATATATTTGGGGAATGTTCACGAGATCATTGTAAAAGTACTAATTCGGCTTTGGAAAGATATTACAATGGGTTTCCTAGCGAGCTGGAGTTCAGAGAAGAATGCAAGGGTGGAATAGTCGAGAAGAAACGAGAATAATGCAGGGATGGAATTTTCGAGATGTTTCAACGGATATGGAAGCTCCATGAATGAAGAATCACAGACCACAGGGTGTCACTCGTGGAGATGTAGCTGTGAGGGTAGGACGCTACAGTCGCTGGTGTGCCGTAAAGAGTGTAGGAGGTGTATCGTTGATGTGTAGCGGAGAGCGTAGGACGCGAGAGTCGTCAGTGCAGAGTTAAGAGCACAGAGGAGTGTATTGAATTGCAAAGAGAATGTGCATCGGACAGTTTGGTCCAGAATAAAAGAAATTACTACGTAGACGGAATGGTATGTACGAGTAGTGCATATGAAATCTAGTAAAACGTGTGATCCGGGAGATTGCCATTCGACAGTCACATACGGCTAGTGACCATAAGGTGTATTAACTATTAATAACTATCACTGTAACATTTTTCTTGCATATTAATTGTCTGAGTGCAACGAAGACTCATACACAGCGCAGTATTACTTTGCCCCCATATATAGCTACGATGGATATTAAAACCTTTCGTCAAGCATAACTCAAAAAATATTTAACGGATTTCGTTCAAATTTTTACAGCAGGTACCTATAAAGGTGACAACGACGTCTATTTATTACCAAGAATAAATGTCAAACCGTTTGGAAATTATATTAAAAAAATTGGTAAAAAAGCACAATTAAAGGGCATACGTCACGAAAATTTTGTGCGTACGTCATTTTCACCAGCGGTAGATTTTCGTAGACAATCGGAATTGAAAAGTTCATGGAGTACATGGAGCAAAAAAATATGCACGCACCAATATTCAGTACAATAAAATATATTTCAATTTAGTAGAAATCGAAAATTAATCTGGATTTTTTTCTGTTTGAAAGAAAACACCCGCAATAACTTGGTAGACTTGGTATTAGAGATATGGCGCAAATCTCAGCAATAGCAGCTTTTTTTATTTCGCGTGTGTAAATTAAAATAAAAAATTCTTTGGTGTTTAAATAAAAGGTTTCGATTTATGGCATTATTTCTTTTTTTTCTCTCTCTTTTTAGCATTTTAAATGGGATTAATGAAAGGCATGTATTTTAAATTAAATGAGTGAAAGGTTTATATTCAAATGAAATGAATTCAGTATGAAAATGTTATAGAAACAATATTTGGCGATTTATCAACTGCGCCAGGAAAACATAAAATTACCAATATATCAAACGGTATGTAGTATGTGAAATGAAAGAATTATATTATAATCACACATCGTACAAGAAAAAAAAACTAATATTCTGCATTCAGAGGGAAAAATCCATCTCCTGTGCCGTAAGATTTGGCGAGTTCTTTTTTGGTGATAAGTTTTTCGATGTGATTGTTGGGATCTGTAGGATTTGGCTTACTTTTTCTAAATCTTATTTTTTTTTTGCAAATGTAGTATTATGTAAATATATTTTTTTGCAGATATTTTTCTATTTTGTATATTTGGCATTCTATTTTGTATATTTCCTATTTGGCATTTGGAAAAGAGATTTTTACCTTCCTACCTGTGCCTTCGGAAATATTAAAAAATAAAAAAAGATTTACATATATCAAGCGTATAATGTTAGTCTTTGCATTTTTATACGGAACACTTCTCCATTTTTAGATTTTAAATGCTATTTATTATTTACTAGCCGTTTATTAATTGTTTACAATTTACCCCCCTGACAATAACAATTATTTATCACAAAAATGCCTCTTAGGTTTGTTAAATAATTTTGTTTATGTATTTTCATTACTTATTAAAATATCGAATATGGCATTAAAATTTTATTTTAGCATCGTGCTTAAATTTTTAAGATGGTGCAAAAACATGCTTTAATAAACGTATGTTTGTAAATATTTGAAAAACATGTTTTACCGCTCTCTTGAAAAATTTTGTAAGATGCTAAAACTACCTTTTGGCACCATTTAAAATTTTTTACGCCAACAGACATAGGATACGAAATTTTCCCCATTCAGATACACAGGCAAAGGCTGGTCTCAAACAACAGTAAAGCTAGCAACAATATTGTTTTAACTCTATAAGAGTTACAATAATGATATTAAATGTTCCGATTGGCTTTGGGCCCAATTACGAAAGTTTCTCCTAAAAAACTGTAGAAGAAGTCTTTTATATTTGTTTCAAAACGCGATAAAAAAACTTTCACTTAACTTAATAACATGTAGCTAATATAGCCCTCAGGGTACTTTGCAGTTATACAGACCTTGTGGTTTTTTTAAAATGCTTGAGATAATTCAGGTTTAAGAAGTTGAGATTTACTGTCAAATGATATAAACAACTATGATCAAAAAACTGATGGATTATTATTCAGGTTTATGTATGTATTTTTAAAAAAAAATTGCATCTGATTACACTTATTAGATAAATTACTTCTGTTTGCATTTAATAACTTGATAAACGGCTTCTGTATATTAAATGAATTGTTTAAATATTGGGAAGAGGTGGCGAGAGGTATGAAGACGAGTAAACAAACGGGTAGACAGATGGTAGAGAGACGAGTAGCGACATAGGGTAGGCTGACGGATAGCGAAACGAATAGACAGACGGCTAGAGAGAAAAGTAAAAAGAGGGTTGACAGAGAGGTAGCGAGATGGGTCACGAGACGGGTAGCGACACCGGTAGACAGGAATGTAGCGAGAAAGGTTGCGAGACACGTAGCGTGGTAGATAAAGAGACGAGTAGAGAGATGAGTACAGAGACGAGTTGACTGACGGGTAATGAGATTGGTAGCGAGTCGGGTACAAAAACAGACGGATAGTGAGACGGGTATACAGACGAGTAGAGAGACAGTAGACGGGTACGGAGATGGGTAAGAATATGCATAGAGAGGCGTATAGCCAGACGGGTAGAGAGACAGATAGACAAGTTGTGAGACAGATAGACAAATGGGTAGCGAAGTGGATAGAGACACGGCTAGACATACAAGTAGTTAGACGGAGAGACAGACGGTTAGAGAAATAGATTGGCGGGTAGCGAGACCGGTAGAGAACTATAAAGACAGGTAGCGAGACGTGTAGAGAGATAGACAATTGGTTAGAAAGACGGGCAGAAGAACGGATAGGGAAACAGACAGATTTTGGAGAGACAGACAGACAGTCAAAAGAAAAGTCTGCGGATTAGCGCAGTAAAGGCGCAGGGGGCAGAGCCTCCTAGAGAATAATCAAGAAGTATTTGTTAAGCTTAACTTTGAAATATATATAATTTTCCAATTTTGCCGATATGGAGATTTAATGTAAAAGTTATTTTACAGAAGTCATCGAAAGATTTTTTGTATACTTTAATAGTAATTTAGACTATAGTTTTGCAATCTGGTTTGTATCAAAGCGTGCTATCAATGTGGTTTAAAGTGTAAGAGTTTATATAAACAGTTATACAAATAATAGATATATAATCAAGGAAGAAAAATTTTTAATTCACACACAAAAAAAAGGTGCAACAATGAAATTAAATTTGCGTTAAGCCACTTTTCAAGTTTTGCGCAATACGCGCTTAAGAAAATGAGATTCTTTGCCACATATTAAAAAAAAATTATGACAACACATCTGATGAACGGTACTTCTTTTCTATTTTTTTAACAGTGTATATGAATTTATATATGATATTTTGTAATTCTATCATTTAATTTGCTCTTTTTCTTTATATTGTAATTGTTAACCCTATGTTCTCAGCAATATCACTCAGACTAATCCCTTTGAGGGAAGTCCTAGTTTAATCAATAAATTATTAATTGGTTATTTATATGAGAACTTTTTTTCCGACGTGTCCGGTATCACTTTAATACCGGTGGTGGCAGCAAAATACCATAAAACTGAGGTATCAATTCTAGGAGAATTATTACGATGACCGAACAAGGCGGCGGAACCATAACAATGTTGGCATCGTCGGGATAGAACCACAAGAATCAGTAGCCAGGAAAGAAGGAAAAACAGCAACGGGGAAGAAGAAAGTGTCAACAGTGCGTAAAGAAAGTGTCAACGGTGCGTAAAGAATTGTGTCAACAGTTAGTTTGTGATCAACAATCGCAAAAGGGTGTGTAACGGATACCCATCAAAAATCTAGGAGCCGAATGAAGGCAAAAAGAGTCTAGGTAAGGTATTTTGTTCATTTTTCTGTTGACAAATCCATTACTGAACCGTAAGATAGGGGTTTAACGTAAAATATTTATTGTGAAATTATTTATATAAATATATAATTGAAGCATTCATATATTGATATTTATTGTTAATTTAATAATTGTGTTGAAATACGTAATGGTTACAGTTATATTATGTATTATTTAAGAAAAAGTCATTTTGCGTTATTTGAGTTTTTTTTTTTTTATTGTTGTTAACTCACGTGAGCATAAAATAATAACTTAATGCAAAATTTAGATACCGTTTGCATCTGTGTTGAGAGCAAAAATTTAACCGGTACTTTTGAAAAAAAAAAAGAGCTTTAGCTAGATTGTTATTTTTTTATTTCGTGTAATTATTATTAATATTCCAAATTAAACTGTTGGACGTATGTGCTCCTATAGTCAAATTATTGTTGCATTAGTAATCTTATCCAAATAATCTTGAACCGATACTATATTTTATATTGTCTTACACTAGTGTTTTTATTGAAATTGTTTTGCATTATTAATAAAAGTATATTTTGGGGGTATCAATGTTCAAATAGAAGTATATCGTATTATAAAAAGTGTTAATTCATTATTTTTATATAAATTAAAGAATAGTATTTTTTTTTTTTAGTTTAGTAATTTGCTAATATATATCACTAACAAACAAATGTAAAGTTATACGGAGGTAAAAGAATTACTTCTTAGGGAATACGAACCAACACCGAAAGCTTGTTTGGAGAATTTTAAGAAAGCTAGGAGGAATCAAAACGAGACTCACGTATTGTTTGTATCGCAATTGCTAGCAATGTGGGAAAATTACTGTAAGGATCGGGGTGCTGATACATATGAAAAAGTGAATCAATTAATCATTACTGATAAATTAGTAAATTTGCTAGACGATGAAACTTCTGCGCATATCGGATTAACGCAACAAAGTAACTGGTTAGAAGCTTCGAAAATTGCTAAGGAATGTGATAATTTCTTCGACACTAAACACAAATCTTATGCGGTAACTTATAAGGGTTATAAAGGTAAAGAAAGCTATGTAAATAACGAAGAGTCTAGAAGGGAAAAAGATGAGGGATTTAGTGGTAATTGGAGACAAAATGGGAATAATGATGTTAGTCCATTTTTGAGTAGAAAACCAGAGTATAAGAAACCTAACGATCTGACGCCTACTTGCTTTAAATGTGACTTAAGGGGTCATTACCAACGTTTTGTACGAAAGGAAATAATGAGGGAAGTAATCATAATAATAAGGGCGAGAATCAGGGCAAGTAAAAATTATGTCTCAGTGCAAAGAATTAAAGAGTTACCAAATAGGACGATTATGGCAAGAATTGTAGGAAAAGGGGATTGGAGAACTAAATTTATTGGAGAGAAATTAAATAAACTCGAGAAAATTGAGGTTAGTGTAAATGGGAAAATAGCAAAAGGATTAGTGGATTCAGGTTGTGAAATAAGTGTCGTTCATAGAGATTTAGTACCGGCAGAGAAACTAAGAGGGACTGGTAGCATTTATTTACAAGGGATATTTGGTAAGACAGTTAAATCACCGTTAATTCAATTGTTTTTAGCTGCTCCAAAATGCGGTCAAACTAATGTAATTCACCAAGATGTACTTTGCGCGATTATTAATAATAGTAAGGAACAGGTAATTTTACATCCTGACGTGGCTAATGAATTGGCAGGGTTAAACCACAAGAAATCATTTAGAGAATCGGAAGGAAGGAAATATAAGGAAGATAGTAATGATAAAGTGAATGAAAGGGAAAGGATAGGAAATGATAAGAGATGCCGTTATGCCGTAGAAACGAGGTCGGTAAATTTACAAAGTCAGGAAAAGGGAAAAACGGAGGTAGGGAAAAGGAAGGTTGGTGGTGTTACGGAAAGTAATTCAGATATATTTTAGAAAGCCCAAATAGATTGTAAAGATTTAGAGAAAGCTTGGGAATTGTCTGAAAAGGATAGAGAGTTTTATTATATTGTGAATGGGTTGTTGTATTATAAAGCGGAATTAATAGGAGAAACAGTAGCTCAGTTAGTATTACCTAAAATCCGGAAGGAGGAAATTCTAAAATTAGCGCATACTTCTGTATATGGAGAGCACAACGCGGTTATGAAAATGTTAGAAAAAATCAACTATTCATTTTATGGGGAAGGCATAGCCAAAGTAACATTTTGTGAATCATGTTTAAAGTGTTAGTTAACGAGGGAAATGGATGTGAGTGATGGAGAGAAAGAGAAAACAGATCAACATTCATTTATAGTTGAGTTAGTGGACGGGAGTAAGAAGCAGGTGTGCCAAAATGAAATGAGAGTATTTATCGCTAAAAATAAAGTAGTTGATATTGTCTTGATAGTGACGGGGAATTTGAAGACCGTGGAAGGGTTTGAAATAAAGAAATTCAAACTGTCGATAAAACGCGAGGAACTTTTTTTCATTGTTATAACATAATATGACGAGATCTATTTTCGCAAAAAGATCTCTTTTACATATATAAAAGAAAGTCCTGACTGGAGAGATCATCAACGCACGGCCAAAACTACTGAAACTAGAACAAAAAAATTGCAGAGAAAATATTTCTTAGGACGTCTACGTTGATCTTGAATTAGGGGGGTGGGAAATTTCTATAATTAGATGGATTCAATTATAAAATTTATTTCGATGAGAATTTTATTGCTCAATTTTCAGAGATGGTTTTAGCATATTGTATATTGTTCTATCGTTCTTTATCAGATTCTACAATAAATAATTAACTAAAGTTCTTATCAGCCCACATTTTGTCTGACAAAATAGAAAATATAATAGCGCAAAGATGTTCGTATCATTTTCATCGGTGCGGTAGGATATTCTGGGTGTAAATGTCCACATTGCTTTAAAGATCAAATTTCGCTTGATTCAAGATTCGTTTGGAGAATCGACCAGCGTAGCGGGCGAACCCTGCTAGTATTTTATATATATTTAAAAAAAAAAGTGTTAACTTGAAAGTCTGATATGATTTTTGACTATATGAATGATTCGCATGAAATCCGTAGAATGCAAGAAATTTTGTTTTTTCACCATTTCTTCTCACGTTCGTCGGCAGAACCGTTCGGGATACTTATAGGATTTTTTATTTGTCCTTGAGAAAGACATTTTGTGATATTGAAATTTGTGGATGAATAAGTGGCTCTTTAATTAGGCTCTTTAATAGCATTTACTTCAAATAATGGTACTTTAGCTTTGAGAATAGTGTTAGAATTTTCCCTAAGGCACAACTTGAGTTTGAAGCATATAATAAAATCATCCCTTTATATATAAAAATTTCAAGAATTCATTAAAAAATGGTATAAGAGTAAAATTAATTTATCTAGGGGAAAACATTTTTTTGGTGGTAACTTATACTTTGACGAAGATTTTTTTAATAACATCAATTATTTATGAGTATTTGGAGGTAGTATTTAATAAAATTGAAGGAATTTTTTATGTCTTTCGGTGTTGTGTTTTAATTGAATTTGTTTTAATTAGCACCACTTTAACTTTGTATAATGTCTGAGAATTTTCTCTATGTGTGTAGATATAGGTTGGTTTCTCTAAATACTTTAATTACATCCATTTCAACTGGTGCTACAGCTTCAACTTTGAGAAATTACCTGGACGTATGGCTGGTACAAGGTATAAATGTTGGCTGATAATTGTGATCCACATCATTTGAAATCCCTTAAAACGTAAGTGATCGGGAGTGTCTTAAAGTGCTTCCGCTTTTTATCTAGGTGATACATTTAGTTTGCACAGATTGTTTTTTTCTTTTAAGAGTTAAAGTTTTTTCTTGTAATGGATGTCGTCATGCCCACCAATGAAGCTAAGCCTTTGTGAAGTTCTACACTTGTTAAGACGATTTTAACCTGTCTTATATATACAGACACATACACATATAGACATATATACATATTGACACACATTCACATAGATATATGCATATACGTATAGACACATATATACATACATAAAATCGTTTGGTAATAAAATATCACATATAGCAACAAAATGAGATAAAAAAAACTTTCGTGATAAAGAGCGGTTTCAGTTTGAACACCTACACTCTAAAAAAAACCTGTTGTTTTAACAGATATTCTACAGTACTTTTAACAGAATATCTCCATTTTATGCAAAGTACAGATTTTCTCTGTTATCCTGGGAAGATATCGTATACGCCCTCTGGCGGACAGTTTCAGAGTCACGCGGTTCTTCTTTTTCAACATGTATTACAGGAAAAGTTGCTTCTCTACGATCGTAGTATTAGTATCTCTACTCTAGGCTAGACTTGTGTGTATGTTTACCTCGTGGTCGCCGCCATCATAACTGGATACACGGAAAGACGGAAAAGCAGAGAACACATATATGTAGTAATATTTTGGTAAGTCTGTTTTCATAATATGTTCGTTAATTTGTTTGGTTATATCCACCTTAATCTTTATAAAGTTCATTATTTTTTAATACATTTCATTTCGTAAAGTTATAATATCTTTAAAGAATTAAATTTGATATTTTCGTTGTAGAAAATGATAGTTGTCGTGAAATTAGGGAAATATGTTTCTGCATCTTTATTATTTAAGCTTTTATGAAATATGGCATATTTTTATATTTTTAGTTCTTTTTAATTAGTGCGAATGTTTCGTGACAATGCGAATCGTCAAAAATTTCGATTGTTTAATAATAATAATTTATAATATTTGAAATTTAAATTATTCAAAGTTACTAATTCATTTATTTTTCGAGTTATTTAAACCATTTTTTTTTCACGTATCCTAGTACTTTGATCTGTATAATTTTTCATTTAATGATACTATTCAACTGCAGATAATTTTGTATGCGAAATCTTAATTTATTAAATTTTTGTTGTACAAATTGCTTGAATTTTAAAGTATTTTTAAATTTGTTCAAGACATTTTATTTCTATGAACTTTAATATAAGATAATTTTGATTAAATAAATCTATTTAAATATTTGACATTTTAAATGCACATAATAATATACATGAGAGATTTTGAAAATGTTTATTTATATTTGAAAATGAAAGATTTAATAAGAAAAATGTAAACAATGTTACTTGATTTAAATAAGGATGACATTATGGAGCATCAAATTAGATAGAATGTAAGATGCAAAGGATTCTGAAAAATTAATTGTCCTTCTGTTTAAATGAAAATATATTTAGAGAATTTAATAAATAAAAAAAAAATATGCAACATGTAGATCATATAAAAATATTTTTTAATAGTGCTGCGGAAATGTATTTTTCTAATTTTGTACAGAAAATATATAAACCAGGGGTCGATGAAGGGTTTTTTTTTTTATCTTGGGGTCCATTTTGTGAAGTAAAGGTTATTTTTGTGAAATTTATTATATTTTTGTGAAAAATAACATTTTGTAACGAAAGTTGAAATCCAGTTACTCAAATTCGAACTAAGCATTTATTAACAAAAACTTTTTTAAATCTTTTTGCTCAAGTTTTCCTCTCTTGTGAACTTGTTTGTTTACAAATTACACATTTTAAAAGTCACAAAATAATAAATAATTAATAAATAGTAAGATTTTATGGAATAGAATTTTGTGAAGGGTCCCACTTTATCAAAATGATTTTTGTGAAGGGGTCCATTTTATTAAATAGATTTTTGTGAAGGAGACCCATTTTATTAAAATAGATTTTTGTGAAGGGACCCTAAGTAGGTCCCCAATTTTGCCTGGATCGACCCTTGTAAACTCAAAATTTTGTTTATATATTTTTGAAAAAAAATAATCTCTACGAAATAAAATTATGCAGAAAAATTTAACTTTCTAAAGATTGTGGTGGATTTAATAAAACTTAAACAATTGAGCATATTTATGACAGACTTAACATTTTAAGAAACAAACAAAAAAGAAAGAAAATCACAATTATTTCAGGGTTTTTATAAACAGGGTACATTTTTAATTAAGTAATTAAAAAAGTTTTATTTTGACAGTAACGTCAATCAAAAATTTCCAACGCAGAGTGATGAAATATTTAAATTTTTAATGAAAACTAAACAGATTATTTCTTTTAACGTTTAATCTTATTTTCTGTTTACTTCTTAAGAATACGAATGTTTTTGTAATAAACTATTTGTGTAAATATTAACCTCATATAATAAATATTTTAATTAAATGAAATTGTTGAACACATTAAACTTTAAATTAAAAAAAGTATATCCACTGTTTCAGAAAATAATATCTTTTAAAATATTCGTATTCTTCACGCCATTATAAATTATAAAAAGTAAACAGAAAATACAAAGATTAAAAATTAAAATAAATACATAATTTGATTAGTTTCATTAAAAATTAAAACAACAGGTCTCCCCTGTCTATACTACAGATAAATTTTGTACAAGATAACAGGTTTCCCCTGTCCATACTACAGATAAATTTTGTACAAGATAACAGGTTTCTCCTGTCTATACTACAGATAAATTCTGTACAAGATAACAGGTTTCCTCTGTCTATACTACGGAGAAATTCTGTTGCATACAGGGAAAGTCTGTATCAATTTAACAGATTTTCTCTGTACAAACTACAGGGAAAATCTGGTAGCATAGCTGACAGATTTTCTCTGTTAAATCTACAGGGTTTTTTTAGAGTGTATAGTGAATTGTTCCTACATACTTGCGAAATTGTAAAATGTAATCGTTTCAGAGCGGCACTGCTGTCCTGTGGCATGTGAACCACCATTATCTTACTACTCATAGCTCTAAATGATGGAACGAGATTTCACCATCATATGTTTACACTTAGAGCAGAACAAAATTTGACTTAACCTAGATTTAAATTTTTTTTAACAGTGTAGGATACCGTTGTACTGGAATTATGAATTCTCTCAATATAAAGAATAAAATTACTTACGAGACTCTATCTTCTGAGCATTTTCATCTTTTCTTGTTACCTCAATGAATAGGTACAAAACTTTATTTGACAGACGAATGGAATTGAATTCTGAACGGCTGATGAATTTCACTAATGATCCAGCTTTTACCGCAACAATTTCTTTTAGATCATCGGCAGCAATTCCAACTCTCAACTAGAACAAATGATAGACGTCGTGCATACTGCTGCATGTGGTATATACGTAAGCAAACTCGTCATCTTTGAAAAATAATGCATTATACCATCTCTTACTTTGTAATTTAAACGTCATGCTGACTATTTTATGTTTACGAGACGAGGACATGTATTGTGGCAGTTTTGAAATTTTCCGATAATATCTATTTCTTTCCAATACTTCGTCGTCGTTATGTCTACGACAAAACGCCATTTTCATGCTCGACATAATTTTTTTTTCCTGTTTAATCGAAGAATAACTTCTTAAAGTAGATGATGATGGCCCTGTTGAAAAGAAAAAAAAAATCACAATTTATGCATTCGTATTGAACACTAGATGAAAGCATGTCAAGTTTCAAGAGTGAAAAGAAAAATAAAAACATGTGAAGTGAAGTAAGAAAAAATTACTGTTTCGTTTTCTGATAAAGCTAGGAAAGTATCATTTATACAATGAAATTTTTGTAAAACGTTTTTAAAATTATACATTTGATTCAAGTACACCGAAAAGATTTCAGTCGTAAGCTTTTGTGAATAAATATTTCGCACGAGCAGATGACAACCACATGCGATGTCAGGGGTCAATGCAGGGATGTTTTCTTGGTGCCCATTTTTTGTGAAATTCATTATATATATATATATATATATATATATATATATATATATATACTTAATCATTATTTATATATATATATATATATATATATATATATATATATATATATATATATATATATATAATTATAATATCTATGAATTTCAAAAAACAAATCAAGTTCTATTCTACTTAAATCTCCAAAGAGATAATCAATGATACTGTGTATACAGAATACCACATAGCTAATAATTAACATGTGCAAACATAATATTACCATAGCTGATGCTTCAATGGTAATTGGCCAAATTTTACTCATACCAAAAGAATATTGAAAAAAGAAATAGAGAGAAAGGGAAAAAAAAAAAAAAAAAAAAAAAAATATAAATTGGAGTTGCAATTAAGTAAACACAAATGGATTAACAAATTAAATATGAACCATACACAATGGAAAATTGGACCACATGAGAATTAAATATGAATTGGACATGGAAAAACACATGCACATGTACTCATCAGCCTGGATGCACCCACATGTGTTTTAAATAATAATTCAGTGTTTCATAATTCTACTGGCATAATGCTAAGATCAGTAGAATCATCCAGGTACACTGAATTATTACCAGACAACAATTGGAAATATTAAAATTTGGAAATATTTAAATAGGAAATAAAAAACCATTAATAAAATACAATATATTTCACTCACATCGATTATCCAAAAAACTGTAATTAACACCTCACTAAATTACCACGAGATAACAGTTTTGAAATAATAATTGGAAATATGAACGCGTAAAGTGTAGATAAAATATTTTACTCACAATAATTATACAGAATCCTTAAAATGTCACAACGTCTGCATAATATTCACATCCACATGGCAATGCATCATACATGTTGACTAAGTCGAGTTGAGAGAAATGATTTGTAAGACAAGTTGAGAGCACACTTTTTTTAAAACACAACCCCATAAATGACACCCAATCACAAAATGATTCAAAAACACTCAAAATAATTCTGGTTTTAATACACTTATAACAAATTTATATCCGTGAATATATATTACTCCATCCAATTTTAATTCCTGAAAGTAAAATTAATATACAATCAATAGCTCCCTCTATAGTTAAATTAAATATAATATTAACTACAACTACCTAAAAGGTAAAGTGTCGCCATCTATTGGTATTATAATAGTTCATAATTAATATTTAGTTAAATATCCACTTTATTAGTTACATACTACTTCATTAGATTTATTTATATAAATAAACTTTAAAAAACAATACTAACTTGTAGTTTTACTTAAAATTCAAATAAAATATAAAACTACTATATGAATAAATCTACACAGAATTAATTCAACTTGCACAGCATTTCAGATATTCTTAACAAGAATATATTATGTAAAAGAGATATTATTTTAATTCAAATTATTTTTGCTGCCAGCTGTGTTAATCCACTAATATTATAGACATTTATTAAATAATTAATGTTTTATTTTTACTACTACTTAAATATATATTAGACTTGTTTTTAAATAATTAATGTTTAATTTATACTACATTGTAAATATATTTTATATTTATAGATTAATCTAAATATCTAATTAAATAATTCATAAACAATTCAAAATATCTCAAAATTTATAATGTTGATAATTAATAGTATTACTACTGTTTTTCAATCAAATTAATGCAATGCAGTAATTAAAATACTTGTTAATTTTAATTATTCATAGACAAAAATAAAAACTATATATATTTATTTTTATATATATTGCAAATAGATATATATATATGAGTTATAATCACCAATTTTATCATTGTATAATTTAATTTGTTATTGTACAAGTTAATTTATAAATGTATGAAAAGTACACATCAATAATACCTTAAACAGAGGTGATCGGCAACGCACAATCACAACTATACAAAGTATAAATAGTGTTCAATCAAATATTAAATTTCCTAATATGTTATAATTGTAATTATGTATGTTATATTTGTAATTTTCTACATAAAGTGTATATAATGTTCAAACAAATATTAAATATTAAATTTCCTAATATGTTATAATTGTAATAATGTATGTTATAATTATTATTTTCTATATCTTTTGTTATATGTTATCGCACACTAAAACAATAATTTATTACATACCATGTTTATATTTAAATTATATAATAAATGTTATTTAAAAGAGTTGATGATTGAATTTATCATAAAAATTGGATATCCATATATTTTTGCTTGATCTCGAATATATCTAATATTTTTGTTTTTATTTATATCTGAGCATAAGTATTTTATACGATGTAGATAATTGATAATTATATTTTTATAAACAGATTTATGTAAACATGAAGCATAATTTGTAAAAATATTTACTTTAAATGGGAAATCAAATCTCTTATCATAAATATCAAAAATTAATTTATTATTAGTAATATTAATTTTTAAGTCAAGAAAGTTTATATTATTATTAATTAAATCATTTTCGCTTAATTTAAGCTGAGGAGGATAAAAATTGAGTGGTGATGTGCAATTTATCTCATTGAAATAAAATATGATAATGTCATCAATATAGCGATAAAATACATAATCATTGTTCGGACTTATATTTCTTTCATAATAATATAAGTAAAGGTCAGAGAGAATACTAGATGCGGTTCCGCCCTGCGGAATTCCCTGGCATTGTTTATAGATAATATTGTCATATATAATGTAATTATTATGCAATGTAAAATTTAGTAAAGTTTTAAAAAAATTTACTGAAATATGTTCTTTTAATTTTAATTGAGATTTAAATTCTTTAAATAATATACACATTGTTTTATGTAAGTCTTTTATATCAATGTTATTAAATAAATCATTAAAATCCAATGTTTTTATGAATTTTACCGGATTGATATTATGTATTTTATTAATGAGTTGAAAACTATTTTTTAGGCAATGTTGGTTATTATGTTTTAACGTTATATCATATATCTGCTTTAAAATATTAAGTAGTAAATTGCTTGCATTTTTATTATAAGTGTTACAACCGATGGTAACAGTGCGAAATTTAATAGGATTTTTATGAAATTTTGGAATTATAACAAGATAAGGATAATTAAAATTATTACATTTGATTTTTAGTAATTTGTGATAATTTAATAATTTTCTGTTATTTATTTCAATATTTAACTTAGTTTTATTAAAAATATTACTTGTGTTGATTGCATTGTGAATTAACACTTTATAGTATTCTTTACAAATGATAGCATAATTATTTGGAGATTTATCTACATAAGTAATTATAAATTTGTTTTGTAATTCTGATATATGTTTATTTATGTTTTTAAAAACTGCATGTGTAATGTGATGATAATTTTTTATAATTTCATTTTTTAATTTATCAATTACAGAAAATCTCCATTCACTATATATATAGCATTTTGTAATGAAAGATAAAATTTAGTGAGTTAGTCGAATTCAAACACAGTTTTCAATAATAATTTCCTTAAGTCTTTCTGCTAAAGTTTTCCTTTCTGATGAAAATATTTTGTTTAAAATTACACATTTTAAAAACTGACTGAATAATAATAATAATAATTAATCAAGAGTATGATTTTAAGAAATGTAATTTTGTGAAGAAGCCTATTTCATTCAGAGGAATTTTTTGGAGGGACCTGTTTTACTAAAAGGAATTCCATGAAGGACCTGTTTTATTTAAATGAATTTTGTGAAGGCAGCAGTTTTATTTAATCGGGGTTGATACTGATATAGAATAATGAATTTCCCTGACTTTTCCAGGTGTATTTTAAGAGAATTTCAATGTAATGGTGTCATATGCACCATGCATTCGACACGCTGAGGTTAAAATAAATATTGCAGAACTTGAATATACAAAAATTTTCTAACTACAGATAACATTGATTGAAACTTCCAATTCTGCATCAGACCCAAACCCAAAAAGCTTGATTTTAGGACTATAATAGGAACTTCATTCCTTAATAATTTATGATTGTTACAAACTTTCAAATAAAATTTTCTCTAAACTGTAAAACACTATAAAATTTTTTGTACCGAACCATAGTTCACTTCAGAAATTATCTCATATGTACTTAAGTCAAGAAAAGAATAAGAAGACGCAGATATTATATGATGGGGGTTGAAGAGATCTGAAATTATTTATTACTTATTTAAATGAATTTTGTGAAGGCAGCAGTTTTATTAAATCAAGGTCTCATATAGAAGTATGAAATTCCCTGACTTTTCCAGGTGTATTTTAAGAGAATTTCAATCTAATGGTGTCATATGCATTCGACAAGCTGAGGTTAAAATAAATATTGCACAACTTGAAAATACTAAAATTTTCTAACTACAGATAGCATTGATTGAAATTTCCAATTCTGCATCAGACCCAAACCCAAAAAGCTTGATTTTAGGACTATAATAGGAACTTCATTCCTTAATAATTTATGATTGTTACAAACTTTCAAATAAAATTTTCTCCAAACTGTAAAACACTATAAAATTTTTTGTACCGAACCATAGTTCACTTCAGAAATTATCACATATGTACTTAATTCAAGAAAAGAATAAGAAGACGCAGATATTATATGATGGGGGTTGAAGAGATCTGAAATTATTTATTACTTATTTAAATGAATTTTGTGAAGGCAGCAGTTTTATTAAATCAAGGTCTCATATAGAAGTATGAAATTCCCTGACTTTTCCAGGTGTATTTTAAGAGAATTTCAATCTAATGGTGTCATATGCATTCGACAAGCTGAGGTTAAAATAAATATTGCACAACTTGAAAATACTAAAATTTTCTAACTACAGATAACATTGATTGAAATTTCCAATTCTGCATCAGACCCAAACCCAAAAAGCTTGATTTTAGGACTATAATAGGAACTTCATTCCTTAATAATTTATGATTGTTACAAACTTTCAAATAAAATTTTCTCCAAACTGTAAAACACTATAAAATTTTTTGTACCGAACCATAGTTCACTTCAGAAATTATCACATATGTACTTAATTCAAGAAAAGAATAAGAAGACGCAGATATTATATGATGGGGGTTGAAGAGATCTGAAATTATTTATTACTTATTTAAATGAATTTTGTGAAGGCAGCAGTTTTATTAAATCAAGGTCTCATATAGAAGTATGAAATTCCCTGACTTTTCCAGGTGTATTTTAAGAGAATTTCAATCTAATGGTGTCATATGCATTCGACAAGCTGAGGTTAAAATAAATATTGCACAACTTGAAAATACTAAAATTTTCTAACTACAGATAACATTGATTGAAATTTCCAATTCTGCATCAGACCCAAACACAAAAAGCTTGATTTTAGGATTATAATAGGAACTTCATTCCTTAATAATTTATGATTGTTACAAACTTTCAAATAAAATTTTCTCCAAACTGTAAAACACTATAAAATTTTTTGTACCGAACCATAGTTCACTTCAGAAATTATCACATATGTACTTAATTCAAGAAAAGAATAAGAAGACGCAGATATTATATGATGGGGGTTGAAGAGATCTGAAATTATTTATTACTTATTTAAATGAATTTTGTGAAGGCAGCAGTTTTATTAAATCAAGGTCTCATATAGAAGTATGAAATTCCCTGACTTTTCCAGGTGTATTTTAAGAGAATTTCAATCTAATGGTGTCATATGCATTCGACAAGCTGAGGTTAAAATAAATATTGCACAACTTGAAAATACTAAAATTTTCTAACTACAGATAACATTGATTGAAATTTCCAATTCTGCATCAGACCCAAACACAAAAAGCTTGATTTTAGGACTATAATAGGAACTTCATTCCTTAATAATTTATGATTGTTACAAACTTTCAAATAAAATTTTCTCCAAACTGTAAAACACTATAAAATTTTTTGTACCGAACCATAGTTCACTTCAGAAATTATCACATATGTACTTAATTCAAGAAAAGAATAAGAAGACGCAGATATTATATGATGGGGGTTGAAGAGATCTGAAATTATTTATTACTTATTTAAATGAATTTTGTGAAGGCAGCAGTTTTATTAAATCAAGGTCTCATATAGAAGTATGAAATTCCCTGACTTTTCCAGGTGTATTTTAAGAGAATTTCAATCTAATGGTGTCATATGCATTCGACAAGCTGAGGTTAAAATAAATATTGCACAACTTGAAAATACTAAAATTTTCTAACTACAGATAACATTGATTGAAATTTCCAATTCTGCATCAGACCCAAACCCAAAAAGCTTGATTTTAGGACTATAATAGGAACTTCATTCCTTAATAATTTATGATTGTTACAAACTTTCAAATAAAATTTTCTCCAAACTGTAAAACACTATAAAATTTTTTGTACCGAACCATAGTTCACTTCAGAAATTATCACATATGTACTTAATTCAAGAAAAGAATAAGAAGACGCAGATATTATATGATGGGGGTTGAAGAGATCTGAAATTATTTATTACTTATTTAAATGAATTTTGTGAAGGCAGCAGTTTTATTAAATCAAGGTCTCATATAGAAGTATGAAATTCCCTGACTTTTCCAGGTGTATTTTAAGAGAATTTCAATCTAATGGTGTCATATGCATTCGACAAGCTGAGGTTAAAATAAATATTGCACAACTTGAAAATACTAAAATTTTCTAACTACAGATAACATTGATTGAAATTTCCAATTCTGCATCAGACCCAAACCCAAAAAGCTTGATTTTAGGACTATAATAGGAACTTCATTCCTTAATAATTTATGATTGTTACAAACTTTCAAATAAAATTTTCTCCAAACTGTAAAACACTATAAAATTTTTTGTACCGAACCATAGTTCACTTCAGAAATTATCACATATGTACTTAATTCAAGAAAAGAATAAGAAGACGCAGATATTATATGATGGGGGTTGAAGAGATCTGAAATTATTTATTACTTATTTAAATGAATTTTGTGAAGGCAGCAGTTTTATTAAATCAAGGTCTCATATAGAAGTATGAAATTCCCTGACTTTTCCAGGTGTATTTTAAGAGAATTTCAATCTAATGGTGTCATATGCATTCGACAAGCTGAGGTTAAAATAAATATTGCACAACTTGAAAATACTAAAATTTTCTAACTACAGATAGCATTGATTGAAATTTCCAATTCTGCATCAGACCCAAACCCAAAAAGCTTGATTTTAGGACTATAATAGGAACTTCATTCCTTAATAATTTATGATTGTTACAAACTTTCAAATAAAATTTTCTCCAAACTGTAAAACACTATAAAATTTTTTGTACCGAACCATAGTTCACTTCAGAAATTATCACATATGTACTTAAGTCCAGAAAAGGATAAGAAGACGCAGATATTATTTGATGGGGGTTGAAGAGATCTGAAATTATTTATTACTTATTTAAATGAATTTTGTGAAGGCAGCAGTTTTATTAAATCAAGGTCTCATATAGAAGTATGAAATTCCCTGACTTTTCCAGGTGTATTTTAAGAGAATTTCAATCTATTGGTGTCATATGCATTCGACAAGCTGAGGTTAAAATAAATATTGCACAACTTGAAAATACTAAAATTTTCTAACTACAGATAACATTGATTGAAATTTCCAATTTTGCGTCACCCCTCCCCCCTCCTCCCTATAACCCAAAAAAGCTTACTTTTAGGGTTATAATAGGAATTTCATTCATAATAATTTATGATTATTACAAACTTTCAAGTAAAATTTTCTACAAACTGTAAAAAAAAGCTATACAATTTTTGTACCGAACCATAGTTTACAGCAGCAACTATCACACATGTACTTAAATATACTTAAAAATATTAATTAAATAAAATTCCAGCAAAGCGAAAGGAGACGTAGATATTTTTGGGTGGGGGTTGAAGAGATCAGAAATGATTTACTACTTATATTAATTGTCATTTCATAATAACAAATATTACAGAAACGTTTCAAAAAATATTTAACAAAAAAAAAAAAAAAAAAAAAAAAATTAAACTCTCTGGATCTACAAATGGTAAAAGTGGGAATGGAAATTTCAGAAGCAGGGTAATTTAGACAAAATTTCTAAAGAAAAGAAAAACTAGAATATAAAAATGAAAACCGGGAGATTTTCCTCGCCCATCATGCTTTAAAGCGTGCACTTATTTGGCGATCACCATTAAGTTTTATTAAATTCCCCTACTTTTCCAGATTTTGGATAAAATATCTGAATTTTTTGACTTTTCCCTGACTTATTCGCCCAAATTCTAAATTCCCTGACTTTTCCAGGTTCTCCAGGTGGTGGAGCAGCCCTGTTAAAAAGATTTTCGTGAAGGTGCCTTAAATAGGCCTAAATTTTGCCTCGATTGACTCCAAGAATGTGTGTTAAATTGAACGCTATCACTTTTAACGTAACGTGTAAAAGAAAAGAAAAGAAAAAAAACATCTGAAGAAACGTAAGCTTCTTATGACCCCTTGGGGACGAGCGACACGTATACGTGCCGCATGCATGTTCACAAAACCTACTCGTTTGGTAATGGAAACCCTTGTGATTGGATGCTGATAGTCACGAGACATCCGAGTTAGGTTACTATAGTGTTGGTGTTAGTTTTCTTTGCAAGCAAAATTTTTACATTTGATATATATTTGATTTTATATCTGATTTTATATTTGATATATATATATCGAAATATATATGGAAGTGTATATTACGATAAACGCTTTGAAAAGCTCAATAGATAATACAAAAATTTCGTTCTAAAGTTATTGGCGAGTTTGTTAATATAAGTTACCATCTTTGGCAGTTATTCGCTTTTCTTAAACAGAAGAAATGAATGGAAATCTTATTTGCTAAATATTAACATTGCAGTAAATCGTTAAAAAGACGACGTTCAATGCTATTCGAACAATTAGAAAGGCCTGAATTACATTTTTGCCATATTTATTAGAATCTTAGAAATTTACAATCGTTTCTTGAAAATGTGTTGACAGCTGATAAACAAAAAAAGAAAAAAACTAAAAGAATTAAATTGAAAGATTAACTTTAGAACGAAATTTTTGTATTATCTATTGAGCTTTTCAAAGCGTTTATCGTAATATACACTTCCATATATATTTCGATATATATATATATCAAATATAAAATCATATATAAAATCAAATATATATCAAATATAAAATCAGATATAAAATCAAATATATATCAAATGTAAAAATTTTGCTTGCAAAGAAAACTAACACCAACACTATAGTAACCTAACTCGGATGTCTCGTGAATATCAGCATCCAATCACAAGGGTTTCCATTCCCAAACGAGTAGGTTTTGTGAACATGCGTGCCGCATAAGATGCTCAGAATCCTCGATTATTCCCACCAGTTAATTTTTATTGCAAGCTTTGCCTTATTTAATAATAGCATTTATGTGATTCAATGAGGCTAAAATTTCTGTTTTGAAAAACCGATGGTAAAAGATTAAAAATTCTGTGAAGGACGCTCGTCGCGAAGGTGTTTAATACAGTAACACATGCAGTGTTTTTCATGAAAACCCACCCCAGCTTAGAACTACTAAATAAACTAGTCGTTGGGGGCCACCGTAATACTTACCAATCAGGGATATGCATAATGTAAAATATTAAAATAAAAATGTGCAAACTACTTATAAAATGCATGGCAATTCAAATAAAATCGTGGCTTGATGACGTCATAAACTTTAAAGGCTCGATTACTGAATTGCTTGAAAGAGGTTTTTCCTTATAACTCCAAAAATAATCATCCTATTAACTAGCGGTTTATTGCATCTGATTAAGCGTCAAATTTCCACTTAAAATATATCTTTACAGTGAAATTTGGATGAAATACAGGGTCATGAAAAATCGAAGAGTGTGGAAAATAGGATTCCAAATATCTCGGCAACTCATTATCCAATCGACTTCATGCTTTATGTAAAATTTATGTTTTTTATTGTCTTTTATATTCATTTCTTAAAATAAACAATTTCGAAAATTTTTATATACCTTTTATCAGAACGAATATTTCGAGAGTCCGAAAAAAATAGTTCCGGTTAATCGAGGTTATTGAAATGAAATAGACTTCTTCCCATTATTACATACTAAGTACATACCAAATTGCAAGTCTCTATCTCAATTTTTTCGGGAGATAGAGCGTTTACAGACACACACACAGAGACGGACGGCAAAATTTTTTTTCTAAAAATATGTTTTTCGGAATCTCCAGTGTCTGAAACGTGTAAATCCGTCAAAAAAAATTTTTCGATTTTCAAAACGATTACAAGACTTACCCTATACTACGTATGATGGGTAAGTAAAATGACGTTTTTCCAATCTATTTGCGAAGCGTTGCCAAATTTAACACCAAAATTAAGCCGCCCTATACATAAGACTATCATGGCAATAACTGGCGGACGAAATTTCCTTTCAAACACAAACAACGAATTTTCCATATTCGTGGACCATGTCCAATTAGCGCATTTCAGTTGTCTTGTTTAAGAAAAAACCAATTGTATTATTAATTGTATTCTAAGACAAGACAATTGAAAATCATCCATGTAAAAAAAAAAAAAAAAAAAAAAAAAAAAAAAAAAAACCAGACGGCTCGGCTTACAGGCACATGTAGATTTCGAAGACGCAGACTGTGGGGCGCCTTTTTGTTGGGAATTGCAGAAGAAATGACCTTTTTGCCATGATGCTGCATTTGGAACCGGCTACTTCGAAACCTAACTTTTTTGCAGGCGGAGTCGACAGGGATTTTTTTTTTTTTTTTGCTATAAGGGTTGTTCCTATAAAAAATTTGTCAATATAAAAGTTTTAGATAATATTAAGAGAATTTATAATAAATTTAAGCGGGTTTGATAGCTTGTGATTTGACGAAGTTATGAATTTTTTCTTCTAAAACCCCCTTCCCCCCCCCCCCCCCCGCCCCTTTTCCTAGAAGTAATAATAACTTTAAACGGATTCGATGCGTATCATAATTAAGAAATTATGGGGTCCCCCTCCCCCCCTGGTTCGATTCTGGCCATTAACGAACTTGAACGAGATTTTATGCCCCTTGATTTTATGTATCAGTTTGGAAGAGATTTGTGCAGAATTGTTGAAGTTATCGTGACATAGATAGATAAACTTTTGAATTGGGGGTGATGTTGGTTTCTGGGAGTCATATTTGGCGTAGATCTGCAAAATTTTTTCAAAAATTCCAGCTTAGGGGTGAATGTAATAGGTAGTATTTCTTACGAAATCTACCTAAAAATAACGTGCGTAATTTGACATTGTACGTAAAATATTAAATGATGACGTTTCATAAAACTTTAAAGATTGTAAAATATTCTTATTTGTTTTGATAATGGCTCCGATGGAGTGGAAACATGTCAACAGTCTAATAAAACTTATTTCACTGTTTATACAAATTTTATTTTACGCCTTTTAGCAATTAAAAGAAATATATTATTAGAAGGTGTTATATATTGGTATAATTTAAAACATAGTTTGAGAGTGTTTATGAATTCGGTTTGTCTATCAGTCTGTCCGTGCTCTAACTCACGTAAATATACTCGGATTGTCATGCAATTGATATATGTTATTGAGGTATACTGTGGTATATTCAGCACTGAAAATGAAGTATGTAGCACTTATAGTTCGTTTATAGGGACACTCAAAAGAATTACGTTCTATGCGAAAAAATCATTTTCGGTTTATTTTAATGATGTTATACTGTTTGAAATATCGTAGAACCCCTATTATCCGAATCCCAGTTATCCGAAAATCGGCTTAACCGAAAGACCTTAAAACTCTTTTTTTTTTTTTTTTATAAATATGAAATTTTTATTTTTAAACAAACATGCTGTTTATGAAATAAATAAACAGCGTCAACTTACTTATTTGGACCATTGTGTAAATGCATAGACACATGCAACACTTTATTTCTTTACAAAATATGTTGTGATTTATTTTGTTTTTCAACTTTGCAATACTGCCTACCATGCCACCTTTTAAACAACAACGCATCTAATGCTGTTTCATCTTCCTGCACGTCATTATATTGAGGTGCCAGTATCAACTTATAAAAATACGTATGTGCTTTAAAGTTTTACTCATCGTAATTGAAGTTTGGAGGAAATGAAAACACGTGTAAACAGGAAGGGGTAATCAAACAGAATATGGACACTTTCTGTACCTGCAAGCACAAACGCTTTACCTGACTGTGGGGGAGTGAGAAATGTGAGTAGTATCATCTGATAGAAGAAAATTAGGAAGCCTCCCGGTTATCCGAAAATTCCTATGAACCCTGGTCAACCGAAAATCGTTTCGTCCCATGCTTTTCGGATAATCGGGGTTTACTGTATATTGAAATTGATATATGTCACTGAGATACACCACAAGACGCTTACTATAGAATACAAGTATATAATCCCCATAAAAAATGAAGGAATCTTGATCTGCGTTTCATTTTCATAAAACTTCATACAAACGAACAACATGAAGATTTTATTATTGAAGTATTTGTATTGTAGAAAAGTGCATATTAAAAATGGCAAATGATTTCTACAAGTACAAACGATGAGGACTTTTTTTTCATCAATATTCAATTTTTGAAATAGTTCAACGATTGGACAAAACATTCAAAATTTAAAAAAAAAATCCATGTACGAAAGTTTTTGTAAAAATTTTATTAATGAGCTTTTAAAGAGCTTATCTCACAGATCATTGTTTGATTACATAAGCAAAATTAAATGCAAATTCTGAAATGGTTTAACGATTGCACAAAACATTAAAATTTTGTTCATTTTAAATTGTATAAGTTAATAGTAAAATAGAGTTGAATTTTAATATTTCTTGAAGAACGAAGTTTTCCAGTAATGAAGAAACAAGCAGAAAGTATAGCAGAAAGAGAGAAAAAAAAAACGGTCAGAAAATTGCATGTTTAAAAAAGAAAGAAAATTCAATGTTCATGGATATTAGCTTTTTAATTCACAGTAGAAAAAAATCCCATTTAAAATGGCAGAAAAAAAAAACAAAGTTTTCCAGTAATGAAAAAATATTTAAAACAAATACAACGATGAAAGTAGATTATATAACTTAAACTTTTAAAAGTGCATATCAAATTAAAGCCTGATTTTTTCTTATTTTAAAAATATACCTGAAATAAAAATATAATAAATTTTGATCATTATAAATCATTTTATTTTATTTCATACTTAAATTGAAATTATTAATTATTATTGTATTAGTGTGACTAAAAAATATCTTTTCACATTCTTATTAAATTCCATTTTTTTTTCACTACAAAGTTATGTTTAAATGTTACGCTGTTACAAATCAAAATTTTGTCTGCATTGATATAATTAATATATGCGATATGCCGTACTATATATTCTTATATTTTAATTGCCTGTCATAAGAAATATTCATTTTACAAAGCAAGAAAATTTCAGTATTTCAGGTTGACGCTGAAAAATTGATATAGCCAAATTAAGTTTTTAAGAAATAAATAATACTGAGCTGAGGTTTTTAAAAGTTAATCTTGAGATAAATCAATGCGTCCTGAATTTTTCTTATTTTGAAATATGCTTATATACATTTTATCTTATTTTACAACTTTCTAATTACTTTATATAATATTTTTCTCAACAGAAAAGTCTTTCGTTTATATTGATTGTCCATAGATGGCACCAAAACAATATGCAAAGCCTTACTATGAAAGCTGTCACCGCTATTTCTGAAAAAAGTGTTTACAGAACAAATTGTTTACAAAAATGTTGATATACATGTTTTAAAATGAAAATATGCTCATAAGAAGTTTTCTCTGACTTTCATAACAAATATTCATTTTACAATGCAAATAAAATTTCAGAATGTAATTTGATATAAGCTAGGCTCTTAAAAATTGGTGTAAAAAAATAAAAATTCCAAGAAAGAAATAATATTTTAAGCTGAAGCTTTTAGAAGTTGATATAGAAATAATTTAATATGTCTTGAACTTTTCTTATTTTAAAAATATGCCTATATGTACATTTTACATTATTTTACAACTGTATTAATGATTTACATAAATATTTTTTTCAACAGATGGTTCCTTCGTTTGTATTAACTGCCAATAGATGGCGCCAAAACAATATTTAGGAACGATGTGTAAAATACTGGTGGATCATCGCAATTCCTCTCTATGAAAGCTATCACCGCTATTTCTGAAAAAAGTGTTTACAGAAATAAATTTTAAAAAAATCCTTTAAAATATTTAAAGGCTTTAATATGCTTTTACAAATTTGTTTCTAGATATGGAATTTGTGATTCTGAATGGCAACAGTGTTCGTTTGTTTGCATCTGGTAATCCGCTGTTATTTTTAATTTAGAACTTAAAACTGGACATATAACTGGATATGATATTCATGTTTTATATGAAAATATGCGGAACACACATGATTTCAAGTAGAAGAAATGATCATTTAGCTGTCTTTTGTTAACATATGTTTTTCACTAGACCTAACATGACTTTTAGCTACGGTCAATTCTTTTTTAGTTGCGGTATGCGTTTTTAAATTTAATTAATTTTTTATTCTATTACTTAGTGTGTATAAATTTTATAGATCATATACAGGAACAGGGCAGCACAAAATATTTCGAATACATTTGCATTTATTGACGGAAATTGCTGAAGGGTACAACAGTGTTATGCGTATCCAAAATGAACTGAATTTTAACTTTCCTTATAGTATATACACAAATATATACATCATATATAAGGCTGCACAAGATAATTCAGATATTTTTCCGAATATTGTTGGTAATTTCTGAAATTTGATTTTTAAATGTGTTATGAGTTATCCAAATTGTTTACTTAAACATCAAGAATTAGACCTTATTAAATATTTCTAAAAGAATTTTGAAAGTGTTCGAATGAGTCACATAATGACGCAGGATTTTTCGTGCTTGTTTAACTTTGAAGATTAAATAACCCTATCGACTCTAAGGACTTCAACGCCTGTTTTATCAACTGGAAGTGAATTCGGGAAAGGCGAATCATTTTCTAATTAGAGTTGTTCTAGAATATACTGCAAATTTCTGTGAATATTTTTTCAGAAATGTATTAGCAGATAATTCAATCCGTTAAGAGCCTACATGAGTCAGGCGAAAAAACGCTCAAGCTAATGTTAAGTCTATGGGAAGGTTCTAGCGCGATTTCTCAGTCGCATCTTAATATTTTTAAATGCTTTTTTTTTTGCATAGGATAGCTGAGGTCAATCTCCAACGTTGTTAGTTTTTACTTTTTCGATTTTTGTTCCAGTTATTTTATATAAGGGTACTTTCACTTTCAGAGCCGGTTCCAGCCTGTTCCAAAGTTGAAAATGCCGGCTTATAAAAAAAACTGCAACAAAATTGAAAAAGTAAAAACTAACAACGTTGGAGATTGACCTCAGCTATCCTATGCAAAAAAAAAGCATTTAAAAATATTAAAATACGAGCCAGAAATCGCGCTAGAACCTTCCCATAGACTTAAGGGGCTGCTTCACTCAGACGAAAACACCCTCTCGCTAATGTTAATCCTATGGAGGAAATTTTTGAAGATATCTCGTTCGCATTTCAATATTTTGAAATAATTTCTTTTGCATTGGATAGCTGAGGTCAATCTCTATGCACGCTCCTTTCTACTTTTTCGATTTTGATTACAAGTTTTTTTAATTAAGATACTTTCACTTTCGAAACCGGTTTTGAAAGTTAAAGTATCCTAAAAAAAAACTGCAACAAAAATCGAAAAAGTAGAAAGGAGCGTGCATAGAGATTGACCTCAGCTATCCAATGCAAAACAAATCATTTCAAAATATTTAAATGCGAACGAGATATCTTCAAAAATTTCCTCCATAGGATTAACATTAGCGAGCGAGTGTTTTCGTCTGAGTGAAGTAGCCCCTTAACATTAGCTTAGCGTGTCTTCCCGTGACTAGCGTAGGCTCTTAAATGCAGAGAGGTTTTTAGGAGATTTATTGATGGTAGTTTATGCGATATTAATTTTTTTAAATTAATAAATTAAGGATTTCCACATGATTATGCACTAGTAATTTTTTTTGTTTGGTATTTAAATATTCATATACTAGCCGCCATTGGCGACCAGTTTGGTCGCCCTTAAATGTATGTTAAGCATTGTAACAAATTATTTTTATTCATAATTTATTATTTTCCTTAATCCTTCGCCAAACCGGAAAAATCTAATAGACAAATCAAGAACTTTTGCGATCGTGGTGGCATTTCGCATATTTTTTGTTGTTATGTATTTCATCTTTCTTGACAAAAAACGCTTAACCCACTTTATAATAAATTAATCATTGTGTGTGTGTTTTTAATATAAAATAAACTATTTCATAATAAAATAAAAGTATATGCTGTTTTAGTAATCTCTAATAGGTACCTGAAAATGGGATTTTCTCGCCAAAATGGCGCAAAACAAAAATTCCGCCAACCCTGGTGCGTCCGTGACAGCTGTTCCAATTTAAAATACATGACGTTCACATTTTTCTTTAAAATAGAAAATAGATAAATAAGAAATATTATCATAAATCAAAACATTTGATTTCAAAATTAAAATATCGTTTCTAATTAATACACACGAAAAATAAAAGCTGACAATTTGTTTCGAAATTTGATCCATTAAATATTATTACATGAGTTCAACCACGGAGTTCAACTTACATCAAGAAAAGATCCGAAGGAAGTTGAGTTGTATGGAACAGAATTATGGTAAACTTTGACTGTCTCACTGCTGCTGATTATTTTTTTTTTACACCAGGCAGCGGTCCAAAAATTCATGGTTTAATATTTTAAACGTTCACAACGAATGAATCTTTTTTTTTGTTGTTGTTGTTTACTTTCATGGATAGAGAATTTGAACAGCGAACCTAATTGAAACTGAAGTTATTGCAGAATGTATACATAATTGAACGTAAGTCATCTCTCAAATATTAATTTATTTTGAACGATCTTTCTAAAAATGTAACTTTTATGCAGTTTTATTAGAAAAAATAATTTTGAATAAAAATGGCTGCCTGGCATATGAAACAGTGAAGCGGCATCCCGGAACTGTTGAGGACAGTCACATGACATACGGTTTTATTATAGAGATGTAAACCTCCGTTTTATTTTCGTTTTTTTATATATATATATATATATATATATATATATATATATAAATAAAAATACTTTGAAACAGAAAATTTATTTAATTAATGAATTTAATTAAATTCATTGATCAAATATGTGGGTGCTCTTATTAAAAAACTTTGTAATTAAACTTTTTTTTTCGTAAAGGCAGCAGATTTTTCAGAAAATGCTGTCAAAGTTGGCGAACTTTCCGGACATGATAGCGCAAGAAAAGAAAAAAACTTCAGTCCTATTACAACAACTGCTTATAACGCAAGATGTAACTTCTTTATCGAATAAAGAAAAAACTGTTAAATTACAAATAACTTCAAAAATCATGTTCGCAAGTATCACGTTTTTATGATTAAAAATTACTCAGGAAATGTGTCAGAAATCTTCGCGTTACTGATTGCGGGAAACTATAAACAATGGAGTTTGCCGTGCTTTTTAACATTCTAAACAAAACCTTGCTCTAATACTGCTAAGTACATGATATATAAACAGCATGTTCTGTGCTATAAAATCCAAATATTAAATTTGCTTGATCGATATGCAATTGATAAAAAGTGGTTTACACACAGCATTAAAATATGTCCTCTCACTACCGTGTTCCAATAACCTCTTTTGAAATTATTTTAACCCATTTTAGGCCAAGCATAGAAATTTTATAAAATGTGGTATTTTTTGCATTGAAATTTGCTTAAATTACATTCATTAAGACACAAAAAATGTTTCGTGCAAGAAAAATAATATTTTATTTAATTTGACGTTACCATTATTAATTTATTATTAATAATTTACCATTAAACTTAAGTAAAAAAAAAAATAAGTTTTCTTATGGCATTTGTTTTGTTTTTATTTTATTTACAGAACTTGCAACTTTACTCCATTATAAAAACATATAATTAATTTCAAGTGGAATAATAATACATTTTCAAAAAGTCGAATTTGTCAATAACCGTTTCAAGTAAAACACCAGCGTATTTTGAAAATTTCTCAACAGAAAGTGATTACTTTAATTGAATTACTAATATTTTATAGATGTCTCCAGAACCCTTAAAAATAGCAGAAAAATAAAAATTAGTGAAAAATATACCTCACAGTGTTAATAAAAAAAATTTATTGAAATGGTGCGTTTACGCACCTTTGGCCGAAAATGGGTTAATATAACATATTTTCATTCTACGTGGGAAAAAATAGTATTCTTTTCCCAGATATGTTAAAAAAATATTTGTTTTGTACATAAATGATACTACTAAAATTTTATAATACTAAAATTTATTAATTGTAAAACAGGTGAAAAATGAAATTGTATGCACGGATTTATAATGACTATTATTATGTTATTTATAGATTTAAGGCATTGATTTATTTCTTATTTTATATGAATGCACAGTCACGTGCATTTACGCTTTTCTAATACCGCTAAAATTTAAAAGAATTTTTTGCATTATTTAACTGAAAATTTCGGCGATAATAAAGTACAATTTACTATTAAATTTTCAGTAGTAAGAAAAAGGCGTAACAAGTGGGAAAGTGTGATCGAAGATCGCTCAAACGGTTTCGTTTCATATTCCTTTCAAAACACTTTAGCCTTTCATTAATAAATCCAAATAAATTTCATACAGCAAAAAAGAAAAAGATAAGATAAAAGCAAAGAAAACCTCATCTTTATAAAAAAAAAACAATGAGGTTTTTTTTTTATAAAGTAACAATATAAAGTAAAAATTTACCGGTCTATTTTTTCGTATTTTCGAATATCTAAACAAGCCCGCTATTATATTCTGTTACAATAATTTCAGTCATGCGGACTAAATGCGATATTTAAAAAAATAATTTCTAAATTAAACATGTTGTACACCTTCAAATGTTAAAATATGCGAATATTTCCATAATCGGATTTTTATAATGATTTAATAGGTTTCTCAAACTGCTGACGTCATATCTACTTGCTATCTCTATTACTCATATTGATACTCGCTTTGTATTATTCTCAAGCATCTGAAAAATTCGTTAAATTTCCAATAGGACGTCATATTTTCTTTTTAATTTTCTAATGACGTATTATTCATCTGCTTTGTGTACATACACATACTCTTACTCCTTGTATTATTGAGAAATCTTAGAAATTTTCCGTTTTATTACCACTATGACGTTAATCATTTTTATTTCATATTAATCTTTTTTTAAATTGATGAAACTTTTTATTTCATTTTCCTTTTTCACGTGGAAATCGTCTGATAGAAAATTAATTATTGTAAAAAGAATTTCATCGTGGATTTTTTATTTTTGGCATTTGCTATAACGAAAAATGTTTAAATTTAATAGGAAAAGGCTGTTAGAATTTTGGTTTTTTATCCCTATTTATTAAAATAATACGAATTTTTCAAATTTCAATATTTTGAGCTCTTTATAGCTGGTATTCAGCCATATACACAAAGTTTCAACTCTGTAAGTTACATAGTTTCTGAGAATAGCTCTGTGACAGACAGACAACGGAGCGGGAGTAATAGAGTTGATGATGCGTGAGATGAACAAAACCCTAAATATTGACAGCTATGAATATGCATTATGATAAAATATGAATATACAATAAAGCCCGAAGCGAACCGGAAAATAATTCCGTTTCAGAACTTTTTCCGTTTTAAAAATGTAATATACTAATAGTATTTATTCTCTCCTTTGGAACCAATAAAATTTTCCTTTATAGATTTCTGCTTTCCTATGTTTTACTGTATTAATATAACTGTGTAGTTATTCGAATAACTTTGATGGGTAAACCAATAACAGAAAAATAAACAAATAAATAGTAGCATAAATTTGGAAATTTTCACATAACGGTAACAGTTTTAATAGCTATGCCACAGCGTGCAAAACACTCGCCACAAAAATGCATTTTAAGTACGAAAAGCAAACTTACCTGAAATTACTTTCAGTATGTCCAAGGAAAAAACTATGGAACTAGGAATATCTATTGTAGGTTCTTTTTCCAAGGAAAAAACGCGTGTTTGATAACGTACTGCTGTAACGCACTGTATGTGAACACGCTTGCAGCTAGCGGGGATAAAATAAACGAAGACAAATCAAACAAATCGAGGGCAAATAGTGAATGGCGTGCAATGCAGTCCTGCACCTGTTGTTAGATTGGACTGGGCAGGAAACAACATGTGAGTGACAACAAAACAGGGGTAATCAATTTTACAAATGTATACCTGCTTGGATTTTCTTCTAAGAAATCGAACCATCTTTTGTTAAAGAGTTCGAATTGTTCTTCGAATGAGCGAGTGAAATATATTCTTTGAAGTGATAAGGTAGGGTGACTAAATTTCGTCTATACTGAAGAATTGAAGGAGTGCTTGGTGTTTGATATTTTATTTAAAATGTTTTTTAAAATATATAAAGTTATTCATATTATTATACATAATTGTTCTATATAATATTCTTTTCAAAAACGGTAAATAATGTTTTTTTTTAAGTTTATTTATCAATGTTTATAAAAATTATTAAGGGTGTTCTCGAAAGAAATATTTTTAGTCACCAAAATTCCTGACACGATTACGGATTCATTTCTAAGGTGGTTCACAAATGACCTGCTCAACAACTCGAACTTTTCTGACTCATTTTTAAAAGCAAAAGCATAAAATTGGCAATTGGCAAGCATAATTTCCCTGTCCACTGCTGATAGACGATTGCGATTATCATGTTTTCTGATTAGTTGTTAAACCGAACGCTTCTTAAGTAATTTCCGGTTGAACTTGGTTTCTTATATAATATCTATTAATTTCTATATAATCTAATTAATTTATTACTGTAATATAATTAATGTTATAGTAGCATAATTTTCCTGTCCACCGCTGATAGACGATTGCGATTATCATGTTTTCTGATTAGTTGTTAAACCGAACGCTTCTTAAGTAATTTCCGGTTGAACTTGGTTTCTTATATAATATCTATTAATTTCTATATCATCCAATTAATTTATTACTGTAATATAATTAATATTATAGTAGCATAATTTTCCTGTCCACCGCTGATAGACGATTACGATTATCATGTTTTCTGATTAGTTGTTAAACCGAACGCTTCTTAAGTAATTTCCGGTTGAACTTGGTTTCTTATATAATATCTATTAATTTCTATATACTCTAATTAATTTATTACTGTAATATAATTAATATTATAGTAGCATAATTTTCCTGTCCACCGCTGATAGACGATTGCGATTATCATGTTTTCTGATTAGTTGTTAAACCGAACGCTTCTTAAGTAATTTCCGGTTGAACTTGGTTTCTTATATAATATCTATTAATTTCTATATAATCTAATTAATTTATTACTGTAATATAATTAATATTATAGTAGCATAATTTTCCTGTCCACCGCTGATAGACGATTGCGATTATCATGTTTTCTGATTAGTTGTTAAACCGAACGCTTCTTAAGTAATTTCCGGTTGAACTTGGTTTCTTATATAATATCTATTAATTTCTATATAATCTAATTAATTTATTACTGTAATATAATTAATATTATAGTAATATAATCTAATATATTTCTATATATTCTAATCCCTATATAATCTAATATTTCTATATAATCTAATAATATATATTAATTTCTTATATTATATCTTCTTATATCTTCATAATCCTCCAAAATACCGGAAATGACTTAAGAAGCGTTTGCTTTTACAAATAATCAGAAAGCGTAAAAATCTCAATCGTCGATCGGCGGTGGAGAGGGAAATTATGCAATTGGCATAAGCTTGACCACGGAAGCGATTTGGAATCGAAATAAGTAATCCTTATATGTATATATAAATAGATTACTTATCGGGTTATAAGTGAATCTGGTCACGTGATGACACTTTTTACCACTTCTCGGCTGCCGCGTTGGGAATTCGGTTCAAAATGGCGATTTTGATAGTATTTTCTGAACAATCATCTGCCTTTACCAAAAAAAATGAAATACAAAGTTTCTGAATAAGAACAACTGCTAATTTGATACATTTGCGAAAAAAATGTATTCAAAATTGTATCATAAAGTAGCCCGATTGGATTTGAGAACAGCCTTAAAAATAAAGTCATGAAGCTAGTGATGCAGAACGAATGAAGCGATTAGAATCGATCAGACTTTTCATTTTTCAATGAATGAATTACATGTTCAATCGATCTATCACTTTCATAAATTCGGATCAAAACGCCAACTTTGACAGCGTTTTCTGAAAATTCTCTGTCTGTGCTGAAAAACAAATTTAAAAAGAAAAAAATTCCAATTCATGTTTTCTGTATACAAGTATCTGCCAATCACACGCGTTTACGAAAATAGTTAATTCAGGAATGTTTCAGAAGATTGTCAGTTTGGATTTCTAAGAAGCCATAAGTGGAATTCTTGAACTAGTAATTATATTTTGATGATTTTTTCTAAAAAAATAAAATAAAATAAATAGTCATTCGGTACAAACTATTCAGCTCTTGCTCCTCGTCAATTGAAAACAAATACAAAATTTAAGAAGATTTAAATTAAATGTAAAAAAAATCGTTTTGGAATGAATAAATCTCAAACGAATTACGTTACATTATACATGGTGTCTAGCCATCTGGAAATCCTGGAAAAGTCAGGGAAATTTACCATTTCTGAGGCAAAATCAGGGATATTGTGAGAAAAAGTTAGAAAACTTTTAACTTAAAAAAAAAATGAAATTGCAACGCCATTAAAATCAAACTTTGCTCTTCAAAAGTACTGTAAAGAGTATTTCAACCTCTCTTGCAAACAATTTGGTCCCTTCCAGTCCTTCTTTGTAACTCGGAGGTTTTCATTTCAAGTTTCACTGAAACTTTCTATTGAGTATTGTAGGATTGTTTAGGTGTTTCACTCTGCTTATTTATTTTTGTTTGGAAACTGAACATTTGTTAGCTTAATTTATTGAATATTTATTATTTGTATTAAAATATTGTTAAAGCAATCTGTATTTAACTGTGATTGATATGATAAAGAATTTCATCCTGATTTGACAAAATGGATAGAACCTGATGTGAAAAGTGTGTATCTGCAAAATGTTTAGCATGTAAAAAGTTCAACAAATCAGCAATTTGTGCCTCAGAATCAGTTGTGAAAGTTTCATTCTCAAATTGACAACTTTTAAGATTTTTTGTATGTAACATCGCAAAATCTCGATACCTGGAATTTTTCTTTTATTGGTATGGAAAACATGGAAAGTCAAGGAAATGTCAGGGAAATTCCTTGCTGATGTGGAATAGACACCCTGATTATATTCTATGGAAAAAAATCGTTTGTAATGTATTTTAATAATGTTTACCGATTTCACACACATTGAAATTGATATACATCACTGAGGTGCACTACAACATGTTTACTGTAGAATATGGTGAAAAGAGCATTGACGTTACTTTACAGGTACACACTAAAGGATGCGGTTATTGTAGTGTCGATGAGCGATAACTGATGGATGTACATTTTCAATTGTAGTATGCTGTATAACTAGTTACTATCTAACTAGTTACTAGTAACTATGCTGTATAAGCTAGTATAAATGTTTTAAAGAAAAAATAGTTTTTTACTGTAAAAAATGTGGATTTGGTAATTTTTACAGAAAAATACATATTTTTTACAGAAAAAAACTCTTTTATTAAAAATATACATATATTATTATACAATTTTATATCCTACGGGTTTCGGGCACGAGAACACAATTGGGCTTGGTCGCATGTTCGAGAAAATTTGATTAGTGGGTCATTTTGGTCATGGATCATGATATTTGAACTCAAAGCTAGTTTTGACCGAGCACAGCTCTGTCTTCCTTGCTCGTATCATTTAAGAGTAAAACCTCCATATTAGACAGTGACTTATTCGCAAGGGCGTAATATTATTAGAGTTTGTTTGCGGAATAAATGCCAGACGATGTACATTAAAAACGACACGTTGCACTCGAAAAATGGTAACTTACAGGTTTATTTCTTGTATTTCATATAATTTTTTAACCATTTCACATGTTCCGTTTTCGTAGGTGGTATGTTATGTAATTGCATAAATCGCAAATTAAGAAAGACATGATTGCACGTAAAATAAAAAATGGAAAACGTTATTCTATATCATAGTTTCTGAATAACAGAGCTCTTGCCAATTTCATATGTCTAAGAATAAAAATTTTTAGTTTAGTAAAATGGCTGACATTTATACTAAAAGTTAGTTTTCTTTTTCTTATTGCAATCTGTATTTGCAACATTTACTAATCCAGTTGGGGTAGAGATCTAACTTTCCAAGAGATTTTACCTTCGAATGGACAAAAGTCTTCCACCCTTTTGTTAGACACTAATTCCAAACTTTTGAAAACCAGTCAGTATTCACTCCCTGGCATTTCCCGATTCTCAGAATTTCACACATCAACGTCAACAACATAGATTTATAAATATTATGTTGTGGACGTGTATTGTGCACGTAAGTGCTGTGAAACGAATCTAGGACAAAAAGTAATCCGAAAAAAAGTAAACGGAAAAAAGTAACTCAGTCAACAAGAGCGGAAAAAAAGTAAACGGAAAAAAAGTAATCGGAAAAAAAGTAAACGGAAAAAAAGTAAACGGAAAAAAAGTAACAAGGTATTAATAAATATTGAACTTATTGACAAATAAGTGTTAAAAGATAACGAAGTAACATATGTCTGATTTATATAATTCCCGTAGGCGGATATTTGCGAATGCTATTAGGAATTGAGTAAAATCACCCCCTGAAAATGCCCCATCGGTAAAAAGCTCCCTGATAATAAAAAAAAGGGGGGGTGGGGGAGATAGGCTTCACGTTAAGATGGGAAAATACCACACATTTATGAATAACACGTGTTTGAATAAGCCAATTATAATTTCGGGTAAAGCACGTGCTACCACGTGTATTTACTAACCACGTGTACTAGGAACAATCAGAGCATTATATACATCAATATTCTAATACGAGAGCAAATCTTGTGTGTGTGTGTGTGGGGGGGGGGGGGTTATATATATATATATATATATACAAATTTTATTTTAAAAACAGCTCTCAGACGGGGGACATAAAACTTGAAAAATAATCATAAAAGCATCCGAATGAAGTTATCATAAAATTCTGAATATTTTATAAATAAATTTTAATAAAAAAAAATTAAATTACTATTATATTTAGTTGCAGAAGTTTTTTTTAATCTGAAAACTTGCTCAAAAAATAAAAACTACAATTAGATCCTATGTTCCATCTGTATAACATATTTAGATTTCAAGACACAAATTCACTTTTTAAGCTTTACGCTATAAAACCTGGAGAAAATGTAAATTAATTTTAATTTTTATTTTTTATTCTTTTTTTTTTTTTTTTTTTTTTTTTTTTAAATAAAAAAGTTATTTGAAATAAAAAATGGGAATCAGAAAAAAGATACAATTTAATATATTTACTTACATACAATTAAGATGTATATTTAACACCTAATTAGTTTTGAAACTTTAATGAACTTTTCCTAGAGTTATTAAAAAAGAATAGATATATATTTTTAAGGAGAGCTAACATTTTCTATTAACTAGCTCTTACAATTATCATCTTATTTATATAAAAAAAAATGTCCATATGATCATCTTAATTGCAACCAAATTAACACATGCGTTAAAAAATGTATAAAAAAATCATATAATCTTAGAAAATAGTAAAAAAAAAAAAATTATAACAGGACGGTTGGGTAGGTAGATGTTAGATTGAGATGGTGTGTGGCGGAGTTTTACGGAAAAAACGCAACGCATGGTTAATTTATATTATTTATAAAAAAAAAAGGGGGGGGGGGGCTTTTTGATTTACACAATTGTTTGATATTACACATTTTATAATGGACTGTGATGTGATATTTATATATGTATATTAATTTAGTTATATTTACATATTCATTATTTAATTAATTTAAATGAATTTATATTCATTAATATTAAGAATGTTTTTGATTTAATGATTTGGATTAATACCTACGGTGGACAATATCATATTAACTTTTAGTATAATGTATACTTTTCTAAAGTGTTAATATAATATGTTTTAATTTTTATTAAACGTTCTACCCTTACCACTTATATTAAGTGTAAAATCTTTTTTATTTATTTTTATTTATTTATTTATTTTAATAAGAAGGTCTCATAACATCAGCATGGTTTTTATGAACGTTAATATTTGAATAAAAATATAATACATACAGAAAAAGAATGAAAACTTGATTTTTCATTATTATTATTATTAAACTATTCTATTCAAATGTTAAAATAAGTTAAAGCATACTTAAATGATAGAAACTTGTACTTTCTACTAAGAAAATGAACTGCAAAATGAATTTATGCAGTTAAAATTTTCAATAGCGGATACCTCGGGACTGCTGGGTTTGTTCTCCATTTAGCGAGCTATAAATCAGGTTTGGGTTGCTTCCAGAAGCAAGACCTGATTATTGCACGGGCAAACTCTTCCACGGCTTTGACCCCCTCTCCTCTGAATTTAGGTGCCTGCCAAATTTGACATTTCTTTCAATATTTTAAACTTATAGAGTAGGATAAGATTAAAAACAATATATATATATTTATCTAAAAACAGTGAAACCTTTCAATAGCGGACATTTCGAGACTACAAAATTTGTTTACTATTCGGACGTGCCCACATTTCTGATGTAAAAATATTCAAACATGTATGTGTTGTGTATTGAAAAGGTGGATTTTCGCTAAATAGAGGTATCCGCTTTTACCTCTAAAACCTGACACTTCCGAAGAGCGGGAAAATTCTGTGCTCCCGAAGTATTCGCTATTGAGAGATTTTACTGTTTTTGGATAAATATCATTTTTGTTTTCAATCTTATCTTACTGTAAAAGCTCAAAACATTGAATATAATCAGTACAATGCCGAAAGAGATTTAAAATATCAGCTTTACGAAAATTGCATTCTAAATTTTGGGCACCATAAAATCGGGGGGGGGGGGATGCCATGGGCCCATGCTTTTATCAGGTTCTTCTTCTTCTTAAAAAATTACCAGCCCTGCTTTGTGATCATATATAGTCCCATTTATTGAGGATGCAATGTGGTCAAATATGGCTGCATTTAATGCTTAAAAAAATTGTGGTCAGAAATGACTAATTATTGCCGACAGATCAGAGCACGAAAATGGCCGCAATTCAGGAGTTTCAAATGTCTTAAATTCAGACACAAATAAGTGTCTTAAAAAATTAAGACACTTTAAAGTGTCTCTTTTTTTAACCATCCGTTTCAGACACTTAAGTGTCTGAATTTAAGACATTTCAGTTTACAGTGCAGTTTTAACAACTTTATACCTGGTTAAAAATTATTTTTATTAATACTTAAAATTATCCCAGTGTTTTGAAATATATGTAAGATTTGAGAATCATGATTCATGATAAAATTAACTTGACCCGCGTAGACCCAAAATAACCCACTTATAGAAAGTTCTCAAATATGTGACCCAGTCCAATAGTCTTCTCGTGTCCGAAAATGGTAATAAAAGTTTAGTCAAAATCGTTTGAACCGTATTTTAGATACAATTAGCTTGATCCTGACAGATTGTGACCCAAATGACCCACTAATCGAATTTCCTCAAACATGTGACTCAGCCCAACGGTTTTCTGGTTCCTCAAAACTGTAGGATACAAAATTTCGTCAAAATCATTAGAGCCGTTTTTAACATAAAATTTGCATATATATATATATATATATATATATATATATATATATATATATATATATAACCCCCCCACCCCCCTCACACACACACACACAAGATTTGCTCTCGTATTAGAATAAATGGTGTATATAATGCTCTGATTGTTCCTAGTACACGTGGTTAGTAAATACACGTGGTAGCACGTGCTTTACCCGAAATTATAATTGGCTTATTCAAACACGTGTTATTCATAAATGTGTGGTATTTTCCCATCTTAACGTAAAGCCTATCCCCCCACCCCCCTTTTTTTTATTATCAGGGAGCTTTTTACCGATGGGGCATTTTTCAGGGGGTGATTTTACTCAATTCCTAATAGCATTCGCAAATATCCGCCTACGGGAATTATATAAATCAGACATATGTTACTTCGTTATCTTTTAACACTTATTTATCAATAAGTTCATTATTTATCAATACCTTGTTACTTTTTTTCCGTTTACTTTTTTTCCGATTACTTTTTTTCCGATTACTTTTTTTCCGCTTTTGTTGACTCAGTTACTTTTTTTCCGTTTACTTTTTTTCCGATTACTTTTTTTCCTGTTACCCTGTGAAACTGCCTATTTCATTCTTCTCTTTATTTAGTTTGTAAGAAGATTAACATGTATTCATCAGAATATTGAAAATTTCGCCTTGAGAAATACTGTAAATAATACACTCAAAGGAAAGATAGTATTATTAGAAAGTGTATGATAATACAGCTTCTTAGCGTTAGTTCACCTCCTGGCCATATCCATTATAATCAAGCTAATCATACTTTGTTGCTTCTTTCATTGTGCCATTTTATGATTTCACAATACTATTTTTGTGTGGAAATTTCCAATTTTGCCATGTTGCTGTTTTTATTTGTCTTCCCAGAATAAACACTATATATTTTTTATTTTCTACTAAATTTCTATCATTTCCAGGGTTTAATAATTCTTAAATCATTCATTTCATAAATAAATGTTTTTTATAGTAAATAAACTGATTATTGCTTAAATACGCAAAAGCAGAGTAATGCTTTTATTGCTTGTATATTCAGGCCCATATCAGGCAAAATTTTTCGTATTATATTTTTGCCAACAAAAATTCCTTTTTTTTTTTTCTTCTTAAAATTTTATATTTCGAATTTGCAAAACTTCAGATATTGAAAAATAATATGAATAATGATTTTTCGATTACTTCTGGTATAAAGGTGATTTCAGATTTTAATTTGAAATGAGGAAAAAAGTAAGTGTTTTATATTATTTACTTGCATAACTACATTTTTCACATAAAATTGCTGGGGATTTTTTGTAAAGTTTATTTATTCATTTGCATGAAAGATAAGAAAATAACAATTGAACATGATAAAATGTACTATATATAAAGAAAAATGATCTTGAAGCTAGAAAATATTTCTCCTGCATGTTATTGATAAAAATATATATAATTTTCTAATAACAATTTAGTAACTCTGATATTACCATCTGATGTATATAAGAGAAATTACTAACATGACAATATAATTAAAAGTATGAAGTTATTAAATGATATTGTATTAATATGTTTTTTAATTGTAATTTTCAGTTACAGGTATTACTGGTATGATTTCGCATATTAATTTTTATTTTTAATGACAAGTCATTTAATTCTCTTACAAATTATAATTTTGAAGTTAATGTTTTCATGTTAACAAAATGAAATATATATATGGGAAATGTTATGGACATTTTAGCTTCAGACGGGGGACATAAAACTTGAAAAATAATCATAAAAGCATCCGAATGAAGTTATCATAAAATTCTGAATATTTTATAAATAAATTTTAATTTAAAAAAATTAAATTACTATTATATTTAGTTGCAGGATTTTTTTTAATCTGAAACTTTCTCAAAAAATAAAAACTACAATTAGATCCTATGTTCCATCTGTATAACATATTTAGATTTCAAGACCAGGGGTCGATCCAGGAAAATTTGGGGCCTATTTAGGGCCCCTTCACAAAAATCTATTTAATAAAATGGACGCCTTCACAAAAATAAATTTGGTAAAATGGGACCCTTCACAAAAATAAATTTGGTAAAATGGGCCCTTTTACAAAAATAAATTTGATAAAATGGGCCCCTTCACAAAATTCTATTCCATAAAAACTTACTATTTATTATTTATTTATTATTTTATGATGTTTTAAAATGTGTAATTTGTAAACAAACAAGTTCACCAGAGAGAAAAACTTCAGCAAAAGGGTTTAAAAAAGTTTTTGTTTATAAATGCTTGGTTCGAATTTGATTAACTGGATTTCAACTTTCATTACAAAATGTTATTTTTCACAAAAATATAATAAATTTCACAAAAATGACCTTTACTGTTCACAAAATGGGCTCCAAGAAAAAAAACCTGCATCGACCCCTGAAGACACAAATTCATTTTGAAAGCTTTACGCTATAAAAACTGGAGAAAATGTAAATTAATTTTAATTTTGATTTTTTATTCTTTTTTTTTTAAATAAAAAAGTTATTTGAAATAAATATGGAAATCAGAAAAAAGGTACAATTTAATATATTTACTTACATACAGTTAAGATGTATTTTTAACACCTAATCAGTTTTGAAACTTGAATGAATTTTTCCTAGTGTTATTAAAAAAGAATAGGTATATTTTTTAAAGAGAGCTAACATTTTCTATTAACTAGCTCTTACAATTATCATCTTATTTATGTAAAAAAATGCCCATATGATCATCTTAATAATATATATATACCGTATATACTCGTGTATAAGCCGACCCCCCAATTCTTACGTAAAATTTTCAAAAAAATTGAATTTTCGTGTATAAGTCGAACCCTCATTTCTGGTAGTAGTATGTTGAAAAATGATTTGTAATCAAGGATAAAAAAATTTATAAATTTTCATTAAATTAGTGAGCTTTTTTTTTCTTTTTACGTTTCTAATTAGATATTTTTTTTTAAATTCAACGTTTTAAAACTGTATAATTATGTAAAACTGAGGAAGCTTAATCTATTTTGAAACCTATTCACATCGATTGAATGATACTTAAAAAGAATAAATTCTTTGAAAAGTCTATTGAAGCCTTATTTACAAGGGTAAACAACTTCTTAGACTGCTAAAATATTACTTCTTTCTACTGTAGGACTTTTAGGAGAGAAATCTAGAAGCATTCTCAAGCTAAACTCTTTTTAAAAAGGGGATTACAATGTGGAAAGGAATGCACCTGTGTTGAAGGGAATTCTGTCCCAAGAGAAAATGGATGCAGAACAATTGCAACATTTTTTATTGAGTTTCATTAAAATTTTTAATCTTTAATTGAAAGCAATAAAGGTTTTTAGATTAATATTTACTACATAGGTATCATTTTCTGTCTTTAAAGATCCTAAATATCGGTTGTTGGGTAAGCTTTTTTTTTTTTTTTTTTTTTTTTTTACTCACTCGTGTATAAATCGACCCCCTCTTTTCAACTCCCAAATTTCTAAAATCACTCGGCTTATACACGAGTATATACGGTATATGTATATATATATATTAATTTTTAAATATTAATTTTCATCCAATGCTATTTTTATTCAGTGTATATTCACTTTTTACCCTAGTAGATGGCAGCACCATGGTTTCCATTGCTTTATAATAACATTCATATTATTCTAACATCTACTCTGGTAACATGGTAAATCATTTTCTAAATCTAAATTTGGCAATACGTAATGATTTTTTTGCAATTCATTCCCTCTGTTTGGTTGTTTTCATGTGTGGTTCATGTGGTGCACACGTATCTTTTTTAATCCAAATGGATTATGTACTTTATGACTCTATTTCAAGTTTTATCTGTATATTATAGGTATGGTTTCTTTCCTTTTTAATATTGTATTTATTTTTTAGTTTTTCACAGATTTGATTCATTGTTTATGAGTGGTAGTCCCAAAATCATATTCTTTAGCAATGTTATGGTTAATATGATGATGAAACCACTCATTTTATTTGTGGTATTTAGGCATTTGGGACTTGATAATTCTGTCTAAATTCCATGAATTTCATTTCATTCATTCAATTTCATTTATTCAATTTTTTATTTAATTTCTTCTTCTTTTAAATAAGTTTTTGGTATCTATATTCAGTGTGTTGGGGAATACTTTCATTCAACTAATTACATACTTAATCATTATTTCATAGTTTAAGTTGGTGTTATTGTAATGTTTCATTTATGGTTATATATATATATATATAGTATATATATATAATTTTAAAATGATATTGAGTTATTAAGTTCTTTCCATACTTTTACTTTGAATTATTGATATATGTTTGTATATGAATTTTTAATTTTAGTGACAGATCGGTTAATTCTCTTACAGATTATATTTTCGAAGTCAATGTTTTCATGTTAAACAAAATTAAAATTATGTTCGGAAACTGTTAAAAACATTGTTGCTTAAAGAGAATATAGAACAAGAAAACGAATCACAAAAGCATTCGAATCAAATTGTTGCGAAATTCTGAATATTTTATAAATGATTTTCAATATTTCCTATGGGAATGGATTTTTTTAAAGTATTTCCTCATGAAAACTTGTTCAAAATACAAAAACTGTATTTATATGTATTTACTGTGTTCCATCTAAATAACATATTTAAATTTCAAGACACACAGCCATTTTCAAAATATAACACAAACAAAGAATCCAAATCGGTTTACTTAATCATATATGAACTGGGAAAATTAAAAAAGTCTTTTTGAATAAGATTCTAAATAAAGAATCAAAATAATGTGGAACTAAATAAAGATAATTGAAAAAAGAAAAAAAAAAGAGTGGTGGTGGTGGTGGTGTGTGTGTGGGGGGGGGGGATTGGGTAGATAAGAACCATGTTTGGCCCATGGCAGAGACACATATTTTGTTTTCATTTTTGTAATAAAATTTAGGATTAAATTGGTTCTTTTTGTATAACTATTTAAGTATGCTATGTACAAGATAAAAATAAAAGTTCTTTAGCAAATTTTAATATACTCTTAACATTTTTACAAAAAAAAAAAAAATCTTTCTCATTTAATTTTAATTTTTTATTTATTTTAATAAGAAGGTCTCATAACACCAGCATGCTTTTTATGTATGTTAATATTTGAATAAAAATATAACACATTCAGAAAAAGAATGAAAACTTGATTTTTAATTATTATTATTATTAAACTATTCTATTCAAATGTTAAAATAAGTTAAAGCATACTTAAATGATAGAAACTTGTACTTTCTACTAAGAAAATGAACTGTAAAATGAATTTATGCAGTTAAAATTTTCAATAGCGGATACCTCGGACTGCTGGGTTTGTTCAAAATATACCTCAATTTAGCGAACTATAAATCAAGTTCGGGTTGCTTCCAGAAGCAAGACCTGATTATTGGACGGGCAAACTCTTCCACGGCATTGACCCCCTCCCCTCTGAATTTAGGTGCCTCCCAAATTTGACATTTCTTTCATTAGAGTAGGATAAGATTAAAAACAAAAAAAAAATATATTTATCTAAAAACAGTAAAACCTTTCAATAGCGGACATTTCGAGACTACAAAATTTATTTACTATTCGAAGGTGTCCACATTTCTGATGTAAAAATATTCAAACATGTATGTGCTGTGTAGTGAAAAGGTGGATTTTCGCTAAATAGAGGTATCCGGTTTTACCTCTAAAACCGGACACTTCCGAATAGCGGGAAAATTCTGTGCTCCCGAAGTATCCGCTATTGAGAGATTTTACTGTTTTTAGATAAATATAATTTTTTTTTCAATCTTATCTTACTGTAAAAGCTCAAAAGATTGAATATAATCAGTACAATGCCGAAAGAGATTTAAAATATCAGCTTTACGAAAATTGCATTCTAAATTTTGGGCCCCATAAGATCGGGGGAGGGGGGGGGGTGAGGTAGTGCCATAGGCCAGTTTGCCCATGCTTTTATCAGGTTCTTCTTCTTAAAAAATTACCAGCCCTGCTTTGTGATCATATATAGCCCATTTATTGAGGATGCAATGTGGTCAAATATGGCTGCATTTGATGCTTTAAAAAAATGTGGTCAGAAATGACTACTTATTGCTGACAGATCAGAGCACGAAAATGGCCGCAATTCAGGAGTTTCAAATATCTTAAATTCAGACACAAATAAGTGTCTTAAAAATTTAAGACACTTTAAAGTGTCTCTTTTTTTAACCATCCGTTTCAGACACTTCAGTGTCTGAATTTCAGACATTTCAGTTTGCAGTGCAGTTTTAACAACTTTATACCTGGTTAAAAATTATTTTTATTAATAATTAAAATTATCCCAGTGTTTTTAAATATATGTAAGATTTGAGAATCATGATTCATGATAAAATCATGATAAAATTAACTTGACCCGCGTTGACCCACTAATCGAAAGTTCTCGAGCATGTGACCCAGCCCAATAGTCTTCTCGTTCCCTAAAACTGTAGGATACAAAATTTAGTTCATATCCTCTGCGCTGTTTTTTAGATAAGAATAGCTTGACCCATAATGACCCATGACCAAAATGAGCCACTAATCGAATTTTCCCGAACATGTGACCTAGCCCAATAGTCTTCTTGTGTCCGAGAATGGTAGGATACAAAGTTTAGTCAAAATTGTTTGAGCCGTTTTTTAGATACAATTAGCATGAGCCTGACCCACAGTGACCCAAAAATGACCCACTAATTGAATTTTCTTCGATATGTGACGTAGCGCAATGATTTTTTCGTGCAAGAAACTGGTAAGATACAACATTTAATCAAAATCGTTAGATCCTGGGATAAAATTAACTTGACCCGAGTTGACCCAAAAATGACCCACTAATAGAAAGTTCTCGATTATGCGACCCAGCCCAATAGTCTTCTCGTGCCCGAAAATGGTGGCAAAAGTTTAGTCAAAATCGTTTGAAAAGTTTTTTAGATACAATTAGCTTGACCCTTTGAAATATATGTAAGATTTGAGAATGATGATTCATGATAAAATTAACTTGACCCACGTTGACCCAAAAGACCCACTTATCGAAAGTTCACGAACATGTGACCCAGTCCAATAGTCTTCTCGTTCCCTAAAACTGTAGGATACTAAATTTAGTTCATATCCTCTGAGCTGTTTTTAAGATAAGAATAGCTTGACCCATAATGACCCATGACCAAAATGACCCACTAATCGAATTTTCCCGAACATGTGACCTAGCCCAACAGTCTTCTTGTGTCCGAGAATGGTAGGATACAAAGTTTAGTCAAAATTGTTTGAGCCGTTTTTTAGATACAATTAGCTTGGGCCTGACCCACAGTGACCAAAAAATGACCCACTAATTTAATTTTCTTCGACATGTGACCTAGCGCAATGATTTTTTCGTGCCCGAAACTAGTAACATACAAAATTTAATCAAAATCGTTAGATCCTTTTTTAGATAAAATTAACTTGACCCGCGTTGACCCCAAAATGACCCACTAATAGAAAGTTCTCAAATGTGTGACCCAGTCCAATAGTCTTCTCGTGCCCAAAAATGGTAATAAAAGTTTAGTCAAAATCGTTTGTCCCGTATTTTAGATACAATTAGCTTGATCCTGACAGATGGTGACCCAAATGACCCACTAAACGAATTTCCTCAAACTGTGACTCAGCCCAACGGTTTTCTGGAGCCTCAAAACTGTAGGATACAAAATTTCGTCGAAATCGTTAGAGCCGTTTTTAACACAAAATTTGCATATACGTGTTATCCTTTCACGCAGGTCAGCTAAATCACGTGATTTAGCTGATCTGCGTGAAAGGATAACACGTACTATCAATAACATAGACAGTACCATGTTGAGTAGAGTATGGCAGGAACTGGACTATCGCATGGATGTATGCCGTGTGACCAAGTGTTCACACATAGAACACCTGTAATGTATATAAGTAAAACTTGAATAGTTTCGGAATAATTTCATATGATTCTTTTTTTCATATTCGTCTTGTTTTTTTACTATAAAGTTTCGAAACCCCGGAGGAAATTATGAATGACCCTGTATATATATATAACCCTCCCAACCCCCCTCACACACACACACAAGATTTGCTCTCGTATTAGAATAAATCATGTGTATAATGCTCTGATTGTTCCTAGTACACGTGGTTAGTAAATACACGTGGTAGCACGTGCTTTACTCCAAATTATAAATGGCTTATTCAAACACATGTTATTCATAAATGTGTGATATTTTCCCATCTTAACGTGAAGCCTCCCCCTCCTTTTTAGGTGCGTTCGTAATTATATAAATACGTAGCACCTATTGTCGTCGCTTGGTCCGCCCGTTTGTCCGTCCGTCTGTCTGTCTGTCCGTCCGTCCGCATATAACAACGCAAAAACTACCCAACCGAATGGTTTGCAATTTAAAATATATTATCTTTGCAGAATTTTGTCGAGACTTTTCAAATTTTATTAAAATCGAATCAAAACTTTAGGAGATATTAATAAAAATATATATTAAGAAATTTGAATTTTTTTTTTTTAAATCGGAGCTTTTTTGTTATAGGAGCTTCCGATATTTAATCGTCAAGCGACCGAGATACTTATTTTATTATAGAAATTAATCTGCAGACGATATAATTCATTTCACAGAATTAAAAATCAGAAAATATCTGAATATTTATGTAACTAGCTATAGTACGAACGCACCTCATTTGTCACGTTTGACGTACAATTTCCAACTTGTTTTTTATTATCAGGGAGATTTTTACCGATGGTGCATTTTTCAGAGGGGGATTTTACTCATTTCCCAATAGCATTCGCAAATATCCGCCTACGGGAATTATATAAATGAGACATATGTTACTTCGTTATCTTTTAACACTTTATTTATCAATAAGTTCAATATTTATCAATAAGTTCGTTACTTTTTTTCCGTTTACTTTTTTCCGATTACTTTTTTTCCGATTACTTTTTTTCCGCTTTTGTTGACTCAGTTACTTTTTTTCCGTTTACTTTTTTTCCGATTACTTTTTTTCCTAGATTCAATTTCCCTGTCCACCGCTGATAGACGATTGCGATTATCATGTTTTCTGATTAGTTGTTAAAGTGAACGCTTCTTAAGTAATTTCCGGTTGAACTTGGTTTCTTATATAATATCTATTAATTTCTATATAATCTAATTAATTTATTACTGTAATATAATAAATATTATAGTAATATAATCTAATATATTTCTATATAATCTAATCCCTATATAATCTAATATTTCTATATAATCTAATAATATATATTAATTTCTTATGTTATATCTTCTTATATCTTCATAATCCTCCAAAATACCGGAAATGACTTAAGAAGCGTTTGCTTTTACAAATAATCAGAAAGCGTAAAAATCTCAATCGTCGATCGGCGGTGGAGAAGGAAATTATGCAATTGGCAAGCTTGACCACGGAAGCGATTTGGAATCGAAATAAGTAATCCTTATATGTATATATAAATAGATTACTTATCGGGTTATAAGTGAATCTGGTCACGTGATGACACTTTTTACCACTTCTCGGCTGCCGCGTTGTGAATTCGGTTCAAAATGGCGATTTTGACAGTATTTTCTGAACAATCATCTGCCTTTACAAAAAAAATGAAATACAAAGTTTCTGAATAAGAACAACTGCTAATTTGATACATTTGCGAAAAAAATGTATTCAAAATTGTATCATAAAGTAGCCCGTTTGGATTTGAGAAGAGCCTTAAAAATAAAGTCATGAAGCTAGTGATGCAGAACGAATGAAGCGATTTAGAATCGATCAGACTTTTCATTTTTCAATGAATGAATTACATGTTCAATCGATCTATCACTTTCATAAATTCGGATCAAAACGCCAACTTTGACAGCGTTTTCTGAAAATTCTCTGTCTGTGCTGAAAAACAAATTTAAAAAGAAAAAATTCCAATTCATGTTTTCTGTATACGAGTATCTGCCAATCACACGCGTTTACGAAAATAGTTAATTCAGGAATGTTTCAGAAGATTGTCTGTTTGGATTTCTAAGAAGCCATAAGTGGAATTCTTGAACTAGTAATTATATTTTGATGATTTTTTCTAAAAAAAAATAAAATAAAATAAATAGTCATTTGGTACAAACTATTCAGCGTCAATTGAAAACAAATACAAAATTTAAGAAGATTTAAATTAAATGTAAAAAAAATCGTTTTGGAATGAATAAATCTCAAACGAATTACGTTACATTATACATGGTGTCTAGCCATCTGGAAAACCTGGAAAAGTCAGGGAAATTTACCATTTCTGAGGAAAAGTCAGGGAAATTGTGAGAAAAAGTTAGAAAATTTTTAACTTAAAAAAAAAAAATGAAATTGCAACGCCATTAAAATCAAACTTTGCTCTTCAAAAGTACTGTAAAGAGTATTTCAACCTCTTTTGCAAACAATTTGGTCCCTTCCAGTCCTTCTTTGTAACTCGGAGGTTTTCATTTCAAGTTTCACTGAAACTTTCTGTTGAGTATTGTAGGATTGATTAGGTGTTTCACTCTGCTTATTTATTTTTGTTTGGAAACCGAACATTTGTTAGCTTAATTTATTGAATATTTATCCTTATATACTATTTCTCCTGTCAACATCCCTTTTACTCAGAAAATATGAAACGCAGAACAACGAATGAGATACCATATGAAAGGTTTTAGAACAGGCTTCTGACATAGACCGCTTAACAATTCGTTAAAACATGTTTTTGATTAAAATTTGCTGAAAATAAAAAAATTAAATCGGCATTGTTTTCATGAAAGAAATGAAAGGTTTTCCTGAAATTATTGTTGCCAAAAAAAAAAAAAAATACCACATTATATGATGCTCATAGCAATTATTATAAAAAACACCGCACGGGTTTATTTTATACTTATGATATGATTAAAAAGCGAAATTGAAATTGAAATGTTTAGATTTATATTTCTAAGTCCCATGGTTTTCCCGAAGCGGATGACGTCATCCTCTAATGCAGTCAAAATACGATTGTTAATTTTTTTTCTCGTGCGTGCCTTTAGCAATCTTGGATCAGTTTTCAGTCTAACTTTGATGGAATAAATTAGATGATATTCTGGCTTGACTAACAACTAAATGTTGTTTGCAGATATTTTTATCCTTGCTTTTTCTTTAGAAGTTTAAACCTGCATCTAATAAATATTACATATTGATAAAAATGATACTTCTCTATTATCCCGTCGACTACTTTTCATAACAAAAAACTATCGCCAAATAAACGGGAGAACGTTGCCATTGGAATATCAAAAAATAAATAAAATATAAGAATTTAAGGACACAATTGTTATTTTAATTAATAAAATAACTACTAAATCAGTAAAACATAATGAAAAATACACGCAAATGTCGAATGTAATACCACTAGATGACGTAACAAACACGCATAATGATTCTGACATCAAGTAAATGGGACTGCATTTTTGGCTTTTAATCTTACAGTTTGGCGGTAGCTTTTTGTTATGAAAAGCGGTCGACCGGTTAATAGAGAAGTATCTAAAAAATGTTAGATTTCAGTGCGAAATCTTCGCACGGGCCCTCTGGTTATTTGTATTAAAATATTGTTAAAGCAATCTGTATTTAACTGTGATTGATATGATAAAGAATTTCATCCTGATTTGACAAAATGGATAGAACCTGATGCTAAAAGTGTGTATCTGCAAAATGTTTAGCATGTAAAAAGTTCAACAAATCAGCAATTTGTGCCTCAGAATCAGTTGTGAAAGTTTCATTCTCAAACTGACAACTTTTAAGATTTTTTGTGTGTAACATCGCAAAATCTCGATACCTGGAATTTTTCTTTTATTGGTATGGAAAACATGGAAAGTCAAGGAAATGTCAGGGAAATTCCTTGCTGATGTGGAATAGACACCCTGATTATATTCTATGGAAAAAAATCGTTTGTAATGTATTTTAATAATGTTTACCGATTTCACACACATTGAAATTGATATACATCACTGAGGTGCACTACAACATGTTTACTGTAGAATATGGTGAAAAGAGCATTGACGTTACTTTACAGGTACACACTAAAGAATGCGGTTATTGTAGTGTCGATGAGCGATTACTGATGGAAGTACATTTTCAGTTGTAGTATGCTGTATAACTAGTTACTATCTAACTAGTTACTAGTAACTATGCTGTATAAGCTAGTATAAATGTTTTAAAGAAAAAACAGTTTTTTACTGTAAAAAATGTGGATTTGGTAATTTTTACAGAAAAAAACTCTTTTAATAAAAATATACAGATACCAGAGGGCCCGTGCGAAGATTTCGCACTGAAATCTAATATTTTTAGGTACTTCTCTATTATCCCGTTGATCATTTTTCATAACAAAAAACTACCGCCAAACTAAGATTAAACGCCAAAAATGCAGTCCCATTTATTTGATGTCAGAAGCATTATACGTGTTTGTTACGTCATCAAGTGATTTTTAATTTGACATTTGCGTGTATTTTCCATTATGTTTTACTGATTTATTAGTTATTTTATTAATTAAAATAACAATTGTGTCCTTAAATTCTTATATTTTATTTACTTATTTATTTTGATATTCCAATGGCAACGTTCTCCCATTTATTTGGCGATAGTTTTTTGTTATGAAAAGTGGTCGACGGGAGAATAGAGATGTATCATTTTTTATCAATATGTAATATTTATTAGATGCAGGTTTAAACTTCTAAAGAAAACGTAAGGATAAAAATATCTGCAAAGAACATTTAGTTTTTAATCAAGCCAGAATATCATCTAATTTATTCCATCAAAGTTAGAGTAAAAACTGATCCAAGATTGCAAAAGCCACGCGCGAGAAAAAAAAAATTAACAATCATATTTTGACTGCATTAGAGGATGACGTCATTCGCTTCGGGAAAAACATGGAATTTAGAAATGTAAATCTAAACATTTCAATTTCAATTTCGCTTTTTAATAATAAATATAAAATAAACCCGTGCGGTGTGTTTTATAATAATTACTGAGCATCATATAATGTGGTATATTATTTTTGTGGCAACAATAATTTAAGGAAAACCTTTCACCTCTTTTATGAAAACAATGGCGATATTTATTTTTAATTTGCAGCAAATTTTAATCAAAAACATGTTTTAACGAATTGTTAAGTGGGCTATGTCAGAAGCCTGTTTAAAATCCTTTCATATGCTGTCTCATTCGTCGTTTTGCATTTCGTATCTTCTTAGAAAAAGGGATGTTGACAGGAGAAATAATATATATGATTTTCTGTAAATTAAACGGTTTTCCACTGGCACCAAAATTGACAGTTTTTTTCTGCCAATTTCAGAGATTTTTTTTTTTTTACAGTGTATAACTTGTATAGATCATATACAGGGAAATAATTCGAATACATTTTCATTTATTGACAGAAACTGCAGAAGGGGAATTTTCAACTGTGTTATGAGTTTCCTAACTGAACAAATTTTTGGAATACTATGTAGTCTGTATGAAAATCAATAGATCATATATAAGGTTCATATAAGGATCATTTAAAATAATTCGGACACTTTTCCAGACATAGATGATAATTGTTGATATTAGGTTTTCAAACGTGTTATGCGTTTCCAAATTCTTTCGTTAAATATCATATTTCCCCTTATTAAACGTTAAAGTTTTGTTAAGGTATTCTAAATGTGTTGGAAAGTGTTTCATGATCTATGCTTGGCTAATGTTTTTTTTTTCTTATTAGGTGCTTTCGTAATTATATAAATACGTAGCACCTATAGTCGTCGTTTGGTCCGTCCGTCTGTCCGTCCGTCTGTCTGTCTGTCCGGATATAACAACGCAAAAACTACCCAACCAAATGGTTTGCAATTTAAAATATATTATCTTTGCAGAATTTTGTCGAGACATTTCAAATTTTATTAAAATCGAATCAAAACTTTAGGAGATATTAATAAAAATATTTATTAAGAAATTTGATTTTTTTTTTTTTAAACGGTGCTTTTTTGTTATAGGAGCTTCCGATGGATGTTAAATCGTCAAGCGACCGTGATACTTATTTTATGATAGAAATTAATCTGCAGACGATATAATTCATTTCACAGAATTAAAAATCATCAAGATCTGAATATTTATATAACTAGCTGATACATATATATCTGAATATTTATATAACTAGTTAAGATATTTGTATGAACAGTGTCATAAAATATATACTTAACTAGCTGTTTAACCCGTTCTACGCACGGGATATCATGAATTTAATTCTAAAACGTGCGTACGAACGCACCTCGTTTGTAACGTTTGACGTACAATTTCCAACTTGTTATCTTTAAAATGATTTCGATTGTTTTTTTTTAATTATTTCTGTCGTTTATATATTAGAGATTTTTAGAGATATTATATTTACCCTTTTATAGTTATCGTTGATGCGTTATTGCATTTTCGACCACTTTTAAAGTGTGGTGTGGAAAAAGTTCAATCCTAAAAACCATACATATGGCAGTACCACTGAGCACGTGCACTTTTTAAATCAGAAACATTGTGCATATTTTCTGTTGTAAAAGAATAACATTTTTCACAATTGAAAGAAGAGAATTTAAATTTCTTAAAAATAAATTTCTTTTTCAAAAAAAAAATGCTTTTAATGCAGAATTTTTTTACATTAAAGCGGTTCACCGTAAAAAAAAAAAAAAAAAAAAAAAAAAAAAAAAAAAATATATATATATATATATATATATATATATATATATATATATATATATATATATATATATATATATATATATTTCTTATATATATTTTTTTTTCTTATATATATATATATATATATATATATATATATTATATATTTTTTATCTTTCCCTCCTAACAACACCGAGATTTTTGACACATTTTATGACTCATGTTTAAAATTAAAAACATGATACTTGCAGACATAATTATTGTAGTATTTGTAATATATTTTTTTCCCGATAAATGAATTACTGTCTCAACACAGGCAGTTTTTTTTTCCGTTTTCTGCGCTGTCGCTCCGAAATTTGGATAAAATGCCACCTTTAACTGCATTTTCTAAAAAGTTTTCTGCCTTTACCGAAAAACGAAAAAAAAGTTCGATTTCATAGTTTGTTATAAAGAACACCTGCCAATTCGATATTTTTGCGAACAAAAATGAATTCTAAAAAATGTGTCAGAAAGTAAACAATTAGGATTTTAGAACAGCCCTAAGAAGCTCCTACTGATAACGATGCAACATATTATAAAATGAGTGATTATATATCTAAATATTGCCTTGAATACATGTGTAATACATTGAACTCGTGCTGATTCAAACATTCAGTTTATTCGAATTAATCATAAATTCCCAAACTTTTACATTAAATTTTATATTAAAACCAGCTGAATAATTCGAATTTCTTATTGTCACTTCGGTTCAATCGAACTAAAAAACATTAATATTATGGAAAGGAAAAATATTGAAGAAAAAATACTGCTAGTGAATTGTGAATCCTTTTCCATTTTCTTGATTATAAGAAACCTCATTTCTTCAATAACAGATAAGAAAGTGCTGTACAATTCTAAAAATCATCCCAGAATACATGAATTTGAAATAAATTTTAGTGTTTGTTCGTCCTCCAAAAGCTACTGGTAACATAGTATAGTGTCAAAAATGTATAATAGCAGATTATGATAAGAAAATGGACATGATGACCGATTTTTCCATATTCAAAGGGAAATTCAGCAGCGAAAGTGTAGCAGTTTCTGAATATCTTGAAATGTTTAATGATTTCGAAATTTGTGAGGATATTGACTGATTGAAGTAATTATTAAAACTATTACACGTAAATAATTAGAAAAAATAAGTGATGACTCTTGGTCAGGTTGGTGATTCTTTTAAAATCCTTAAACGTCGTAATGAATAATCAGTAATACAGGACATAAATATTATTTTGAAATTTTTTTACAGGTATAAATTTCCTTAGACAAAGAACTGAACTTAAAGTTCCTCTCTATTTTAAAGAAAATTAACTAACGCTGACACGCAGGAAATTATTTTTCTGTGACCGGAATTCTTTATCGGCTTATATTAAAAAAACTATCGCAGATAAAAATATCAAAAGTAGTATTATTATAGAGAAATGTTCGATGAACACGCTGAAGCCTGCAGTTTTTAAATATAACAATTATTTTAAAAGCTACTTAATGCTTAATTTGGTCAAAATAGTTAAGTTTTATAGGTCAAAAACTGCGCCTAGTAATTTAAACTTATTTTGCAGGAACGTACTTAAAACGTGCGGTGTGCGGTGTGCAGTAAGCAATTATTTTTTATTTAACTAATTTTTTTTGAGGGTTTATTTTTAACGTATTAGTCAAATTTTCATTATTTCAATGGAAATTTTTCATATTTTTAAAATGGGCATGTTTTAAATATTTGCCAAATTGTAAAATTGCACAAATAATAATATTCCCTTTAAATTAAAAATATATATGTACACGTGTCTAGTAAAGTAGACAGAATACTCTAAAACAGCCATACTCAACCTTTTTTTCCCGCGAGCCGCAAACAAAAGTTTGTGACGTTTGGCGGGCCACAACACGCTTTATATATTAATGTACAAAAAAGGGTAATTAAAGTAATAAGATAACAAAAGCAGTGTAATAAAACAAAATAAAAAGTTAATACAATTAGTAGTATTAAACGTTTGTCGTGAAAGGAATGTTACCAGAAAATTTTAACACCACTATTTCCAAAAAAGTTACTTCTAAATAGTAAAGTTTTTTTTTTTTTTTTTTTTTTTTTTTTTTTTTTTTTTTACCGATATTGACACATTGGTGAGTGTGGCTTTACAGAATTTCTTGTATTTTATTTATTTATTTATTTTGCTATTCCAATGGCAACATTCTCACATTTGTTTATTTGGCATTACAGTTTGGCGATATTTTTTTGTTATGAAAAGTAGTCGACGGGATAATGGAGAAGTACCAGATTAAAATTATGAAAAATAATGTTTAGAGATGGAAAGTGATCTTAAAGTCTGCTTTTAAAGGCAAAGAATTTTGTGAAGGATGATGTTTTAAGGTGAAAAAAAATTATGAAAGGTCCTGTTAAATTTTTTTAAAAATTGTGAATGTTCCTTTAAAAGACCCAAAATTTTCCTAAACAGATGCCTGGTTTTGATCCGATTTGCCCTATATTCCAATGATTGGATGGTGGCGATCTAGAAGTCATGTAAAGAACTCAAGATATATATGAAATACGAAACTGCAAGAACGCTGCTCGATTCTGTAGCAACTTATTGTGAATATCTGAAAATTTAGGACAAGTAGAAAAAAAAATGATTTCGTGAGTATACCAGAAAGGTTCACTAACCGACATTTGAAAGTGTCATAAGAAGGAATTTTTTGGATATTTTTTTCTTTAGACTTCACGGAAAAGTTGTGTACAATACGCAGTTTGTTCATGTTTTCGGGAAGATCGCAAAATCAAAATACGGATTATTTGCGAATCGTTAAAATGCGCGGGAAAAAACATTGTGAGTATTGGAAGACTGTCGAGATCACATCGAATAAACGATAAATCGCGATTTTACAGTAATTATTATTAAGTAGCTTTCATCGCAAAAAATACTTCCGGCCCATAATGGGAGGAAGAGGTAGCTGCTCTAGTCTTTGTTTTAGGAATCACTCCAACACACGAAGCTAAAAGGCGTAGAACACGATTATAGAAATTGCATGGCAATATAAGTGTAATTACGAGAGTTAGAGTACTGCTATGCAGCAGATAAAGCGTAGTCATGGAATCTTTTCAACTGCTAAAAACTGTTGTTGTAAGGATGGAGATTACTTATATTTCGTTAAAGTGGCGGGGGGAGGGGGACAGATACAAATAATCTTTCATGTTACGTGATCAAAATGACAACATTATAAGTTTTATTTTGATCACGGTGTATTCAAAATTTATATTCACATTGGTGTAAAATGTGTTGCCACGACCGCAAAATTTTTATTATTTTGTCTCCCGCTATTTTCAGACAATTATGATGTACAGGAAAAATTAATAAAATGAGGAATGTTATTGTTTGGAAAACGTGGTAAAACAAATTGACTATAGCAACCTTGTGTAAATAACTGTAGTATAGCTCAAAAAACATGTATTATCTTCTTAGATGGAAGACAGTCTAAAAATATATTCAACCATTAGATTAAAATTTTGACTTAGCATGTTTTAGTGATTTCTTCTCTTCATGATCTACTTCTTTCCACAATAAACTGTGAGGCAGTGTCATATTTCTTCGCAACCAATTTTAGCATCGTTCATTTTAGTATGCATAACAGATTAGAGGGTGCAGATAACGAAACTGCCAGTCATCTGCCGCACCAGCGTTGTGTGTTGCCATATTAAAATCATACAGCTCGCAGCAATATTAAATAAACGGAAACCCGATTACTAATATTACCGCGATTCTGTGGCACACTCGGGTTGTAATTCTCTTGACATTGTTGCGGGCTACTCCCCCTACCCTGATCCGCTTGCTAACGGCCAGTTTCATTATCTGCACCATCTAATCTGCCATTTACACCAAAATAACAAAGCCAAATTTCGTTCAAAAATGTGACGTTGTCTTCTGGAATATAAGATGTTAACTCTCATAAAGAAAATAGAAAATCATGTATTATGCAACTAAGTTTATTAAAATTCAATTCACTTGACATAAAATCATAGTTTGATGTTTGAACATAACATGTTAAACTCTTTTTGTTATTTGTTGGCCAGAGCTTTTATAAGTACAATACATTCGAGTGGATTTTCGACCTGAAACGTCAACCAGTTTTCACTTTGAACAATATCCTTTGCGTTATTCAAGAAAAACTGGACTGTTTTTTCCATGAGCTCCGGATCATTTTGAAACTGGGATAACTTGAAAAACAAAAAGAAGTTTTTCGTCGTGATGTTATATTTTATGTAATCCACGATTAGCCATTCCTTGGAGTCTTCGGACAGATATGTCCTCCAGTTTTCATATCCGAAAACTTCCTTTATGAGTTTCAAGAAAAACTGTACTGTAATTTTGGTGATCTCCGGATCATTGTATAACAGAGAAAAATTAAATAACTCCCGGAAGTTACCCGTGTGAATGTTCTCTTTTATGTCATTCCTGTATATATTTTTTATCTCCTCCACGCCATATTTGTCGGCTAGTTTGTACATATCTGTAATATTTTTCCAACTTAGGTAATCTTCATTCCCAGTGTACAAGAAGAGGAGAAACTTTTGAAATACGTTAGGCTCTGCATCTTCGATGATTACTCCAAGGCTGGATTTTCCCTCCATATCGTTCTTCATCAAGGAGGCGAAGATTGGTGAACGGGCTGCAAGAATGCACCTGTGGGAGTAAAACTTCTTGTGTTTAACTTCTAGTCACGTCGCTGTTTTTGCCAGTGAGCAGCAAATTTCTGTAATCTCTTTCAATCTGTTGCTTATCTATATAAAAATTAACTAGCAAGCTTCGCCCGCTACGCTGGTCGGTTTCTCCAAACGAATGTTGAAGCAAACTAAATATACCGGTGAATTGCATTCATCCAACAATGTACGCTTTTGGTCAGACAGCTACAGGAATATATGAAAAGAAATCGCATATCAAATTATTGCCTTGGACTACTGAGTATTTGTCTGGCTTTAATTATGATCCTCATATTGATTATTTCAGGAATAAGGCTGTTGATATCGGATCTCAGTTACCCTGCATCTCGTGCCGTGCCTTGAAGTGGCAGGATGAGACTCCCTGGATATGTTGCAGTGGCGGTAGTAAAGAAGATATAGTAATGGATGCATTTTTAGAAATTATAACTTGTAATGTTAGAAATATTGATGAGTTGGCGCTAAAGGCATCACCAAATTATAGAAAATGTGCAATATCGAAACCGTACAGAACTTCGAAACTTTACTTCAGCAAGCATATTTTATTTAAAAATCACAATTACATAAATATCCGTAAGAATAATATGTACTTTTATATTGCTGGGCGCCAGTAAAAATTCACCAAATCTTGTTTCAATTGACATCATTTGAATTGGAACATTTTGCGTGACATTTTATTTGTATTGATATGTTTGTGTTTATGTATTTTATTATGATTATATTTTAGTTATTTAAAATAAGTTATTTAAGATATTATATCGCAATGTTAAAATAATGGCTAGTTGTTGTTAGCTAACGTTAAAAGATTAGAAAAAAAAAGGATTGGCGAGATCAAAAAAATTTTGGCGATCAGTGGCACGCAGCTAACATAAAAATACCGAATAATATTCAATTCCAAATTCCCGAAGCTAACAATAAAGTTAAAACAAAACAAAGAGCCCGAAAACTGGCATTATTGAGATTTCATCTAATCAAAATATCAGGGGATGTTTTTCTTATCCAGTATCTTATAAATCGCCAAGTATTGTTTGATCTTTAACAATGTCGAATGTATTTTAGAAAATATCACTTGGCGATCAATGCAATAAATTTTAAAGTTTTGTCGCCAAAGGCAACGCCAAATTCGAAAATGTGCAATATCTCACTAATTGTTGGAGTTAGAATATTTTTATTGGGTACCATTCGATTCAGCATGCAAAAATACATTGAAATATGTTATCATTTGACAAATAAATATAAAACCCGATTTTTAAGAAATTTTGTTATTGTTTGTTCCCATTTTAACCCCTTTAGGGATGGAATTTTAGGAAAACATTCTTATTGCGCCTCTACATCCTAAGAAGTATTTTACCCGCAATTTTCGTGTTTGTAGCTTCAGTAGTTTGGACTGTGCGTTGATGATCTCCCAAGTCAGGACTTTCTTTTACATAATATAGAATTTTATATGCAGATAAAATTAACCATTATTATTACCTAGCAGGCTTTGCTGGCTACGCTGGTCGGTTTCTCCAAAAAAAACTTGAATCAAACGAAATATATCGGTGAATTTGATCGTGTGTTTTAAAGAAACATGAACTTTTACCTTCATGTCCTTCCGCATTGGTGTAAAACGATACGAAAGCCATTACGCTGTTTTTTTCTAATGTATTACACGAAATTTAGGGTGTTAAAGACCAACTCATTTATAGTATGATTTTCTAAAAAACGATATAACGATATGCAATATACTAAAATTATCCCTGGAAAATTAACAATGCAAGTTTTATAGAAATCCATTCAGCAGAATCTTTAAAAAAGTCTAATGTTTCATAATTGGGTTCAACTGATTATAGAAATGCCCCCATGCCCCTAATTCTTTAACTAAACAACATAGAACGATATGTTATGCACTAAAACTTCCCCTCAAAATTTAGCTAACTAACAGTGCAAGTTCCAGCAAAATCCATTCAGCAGAATTCAAGGTATAAGCGGCAGGATCGAAATTCCCTTTGCATTATACATATACAGTAGACAGATATATGTATCTTTCATAATCATCTTCACCTGTTGATAGAACTCTCAGGGTTTTTGTAGCAAGTATATGCTGGTATACGCTGTCAACCTTCTGGAATTTTTAAGACGAAATTCAGCACACCGTCCGTAGCTATAATATACACTCTCTAGTATATATCCTCTGTCTATAGAGTATATCAATGTTTTTTTTACGACTACATCACTGACAACTTTCTCCCATAGCTCCATAACTAAACAATGTAGAAAATCATTTCCTGAAATATTATCACACTGCGAAACTCCCATCAAAATCCGTTCAGTAGAACTTTAAAAAAAGTAATCTTTCATAATCGGGTTCACCTAATTTTATCTATAACTTCCTCCCTTTGCTCTATAAATAAGCAATGTAGAACAATGTACTTTTTTTAAAACCTTTCTAAAACAAATTACCTAACTAACAGTGAAATCATATAAAAATCTGTTCGGTAGAACCTGAGTTTTAACCTATTGGAATGGAATAAGAATTTGCGTTTTATAAATATTATAGATGATTATGATATGATTTTTGTAATCGGATTCGTTTTCAAGCTTTCGCTTCAGAAAACACAACGCCAACTTTGCTCCAGAGACGAAAACTTTACTCCAGAAAAGTACCAACCATCCCCACAAAATTGCCTAACTAACAGTGTAAATCCCACCAAAGTCCGTACAGCAGAACTCAAATTATAAACTTTCGGAATGAAATACGAATTTGCATTTTAAATACATAGTAGATATATCTTTCATAATTGCATTCACCTTTCCCAATCACTTTCCCATTAGCTCTATCACTAAGCAACATAGAATGATATGTTATAGGGTCATTAACCATACCTGAAAAATCACTTCCATTAAAATTTGTTCAGTAGAATTTTTTTAAAGTAATCTTTAATAATCGGCTTCACATAATTTTAGAGCTTTCCTCTTTAGCTCTATAACAAAGCAACGTAGAATAGCTATGCGCTAAAACCTTTCAAAAAACATTACTTGATTAAAAATGTGAATATGCGGTTTATACTCATAGTAGATGATGATATGATTTTCTGTAACAGGATTCATCATGAAGATTTCGCTTCAAACATAAACGATGTTTTTAAAATTGTGGCTAATACGCCAATTGGCAAGGTATCCTATTGCGGAAAATTAGCCCGAAATCGTATGAATAACTATAGCCAAAGAAAAAGAGAAACATGGCTGAAGACTGAAAACAAATAAAGAAGTAATACATAATACTAATCAGACCTTCGACACTTTATTTGGTACTTCTCCATTATCCCATCGACCACTTTTCATAACAAAAAACTATCGCCAAACTCAAACGCCAAATAAACGGAAAGTTGCCATTGGAATATTAAAATAAATAAATAAATAAAATATAAGAATGTAAGGATACAATTGTTATTTTAATTAATGAATAAATCAGTAAAACATAATGAAAAATACACGCAAATGTCGAATTAAAAACCGCTTGATGACATAACAAACACGTATAATACTTCTGACATCAAGTAAATGGGACTGCATTTTTGTCGTTTAATCTTACAGTTTGGCGATAGTTTTTTGTTATGAAGTGGTTGACGGGATAATAGAGAAGTACCAATAATAATAATAAAGAATTGCATAAAATATCCGTAAGAATAATATTCAATTCCTAATTGAACAGCTAATGTTTCTATCTGTAAAAATAAACAAAAGAATTAAATAACAAAAAGATTTAATTTGAATTTCTTCCATTGCTATAGTAACGGACGTATTTTTAGAAATTATCACTTGTATTGTTAGAAATTTTGAGATTTTGACGTCAAAGACTTTGCCGAATTGGAGAAATGTGCAATATCTCACGAACTATTTGACTTATGAGTATTTAATTGATACCATTCGATTCAGCATACAAAAATACATTGAATTATGTTATCATTTGTCACGTAACTATAATATCCAATTTTTAAGGAATTTTTTTTTATTTTGTTCCCCTTTTTACCCCCCTTAGGGGTGGAGTTTTTGAAAATCCCGTCTTAGTGCACCTGTACATACTAAGAAGTATTTTTCCTGTAAGTTTCGTCTTTGTAGGTTCAGTAGTTTTGGCTGTGCGTTGATCATCTAGCCAGAAAGGACTTTCTTTTATATATATAGATTACAATCAATGAAATTATGCAAAAACTTTTATTTCATTTTATTTTTCTATTTTAATAAATATAAAATAATCTATTAACCAATTTCAAATAATAGAAATTAAATTTTACGTAGGCATACGCATGAAAATATTTAATATATTTTTTAAATTTTGCTTTTGAAGACATTAAATATATTTCTTTTTTACACTATTTTATTGAACTCTACTTGGTAAAGAAAGAAATTTTGTAATCGCTTTGCCTACTCATTTAATTTTAAAAAGTCAAGCAATTTTTTTTCTCTATTTCATAGAATATAAAATTATTTATTAATCAATTTCAAGAAATAATAATTAAATTTTACGTAGGCATAAGCATCAAAATACTTAATTTAATTTAGCTTTTAGGGAAATTATATATATTTCTTTATTACACTTTTTTATTTAAGCCAACTTGGTTCTTGAATGGAATTAAAGGTATTTTGTAATCGATTTTTAACACGTTTCCTGATATGCTAGTTGTCAGGTTTCTCTCACAAGTGCGAGAGTTGAAAGCTATTCTTAAGGGATTAGCGTATGGTATTTGTATCTATTGTGTACCGTTAGGGGCTGGATTCAAGAAAAATCTTAATCCGAAGGGTGACGAGTTGGACATAATGAAAGAGGTATTTCCATTGCAATGTGGTCTTTGATAGATAAGAAAGATAGTGCAACCTTCTATTTAGGAAGGCAGATCAGTCAAGAGGGAGGAACGGTTGTCAAGCGACCCTTGGAAATAAAAGAGCAGCCTCGTAGAGAGAGAGCGGGTGCGGTGGGGCATGACCAGTGGTGAAGTTTTAGTTCTAACGCAGGAGTGAAGGTAGAAGGTCGTTCAGAGTTGACGATCTGAGCCACGTGTGTTTAACGGTATCTCTCGAAAGAAAGAGAGAGCGGGTGTGAGATGAATAGAAATCTCAGTGCGGAATGAATTGACGTAGTCTAACGGTACACGTAGAGCGTTTTCTGTAATTGTTTTGATTTAGTGTTAAACCGGATAATTTACATCCGAGTTTAAGTGTAAATATTGTTAATAAATTGTTACTTTAACTTTAATTGAAAGAGTTAGGTTTTTCTTGAATATACATCAAGTATCGTGCCCGATATCACGTATTCATATCGGTGGTGGCAGCATATCAAAAGACCGGATTTATTTCGAAGTTGTGTGGACGGAGAAGTGGAATCCGACACTAGTGTTATAAAATATTAATTCCCACAGTGGCGCAGACGAGTAAGCTCGGTTCCCGTAAGATCACCGAAAGTGAAGCAGCATCGACCATTGTCAGTGCTTACAAGGGTGACAACCTCTCTCAATTGCGGCTGCTGTGAGACCGTGTACGTTAATGGGAGCTGGTGCACGTAAAATCTGTTTTTGGCTCCAATGTCCTTCAAGTTTGAAGACTATTCTTAAGGGATTAGCGCATGATATTTGTATCTATTGTGTACCGTTAGGGGCTGGATTCAAGAAAAATCTTAATCCGAAGGGTGGCGAGTTGGACATAATGAAAGAGGTATTTCCATTGCAATGTGGTCTTTGATAGATAAGAAAGATAGTGCAACCTTTTATTTAGGAAGGCAGATCAGTCAAGAGGGAGGAACGGTTGTCAAGCGACCCTTGGAAATAAAAGAGCAGCCCCGTAGAGAGAGAGCGGGTGCGCTGGGGCATGACCAGTGGTGAAGTTTTTGTTCTAACGCAGGAGTGAAGGTAGAAGGTCGTTCAGAGTTGACGATCTGAGCCACGTGTGTTTAACGGTATCTCTCGAAAGAAAGAGAGAGCGGGTGTGAGATGAATAGAAATCTCAGTGCGGAATGAATTGACGTAGTCTAACGGTACACGTAGAGCGTTTTCTGTAATTGTTTTGATTTAGTGTTAAACCGGATAATTTACATCCGAGTTTAAGTGTAAATATTGTTAATAAATTGTTACTTTAACTTTAATTGAAAGAGTTAGGTTTTTCTTGAATATACATCAAGTATCGTGCCCGATATCACGTATTCATATCGGTGGTGGCAGCATATCAAAAGACCGGATTTATTTCGAAGTTGTGTGGACGGAGAAGTGGAATCCGACACTAGTGTTATAAAATATTAATTCCCACAGTGGCGCAGACGAGTAAGCTCGGTTCCCGTAAGATCACCGAAAGTGAAGCAGCATCGACCATTGTCAGTGCATACAAGGGTGACAACCTCTCTCAATTGCGGCTGCTGTGAGACCGTGTACGTTAATGGGAGCTGGTGCACGTAAAATCTGTTTTTGGCTCCAATGTCCTCCAAGTTTGAAGACAATACCTCTGGGGGTGCCAATCCATGTGCAGGTATCTCATCTGGAATTGGTCCAAATGTAGCGGACCAGCTCTAGAAGTCCAACCTCTCTGGAGTCTCTGGCACCCCTTCTTTCAGAGAAGTGCCATGACAGTTTCTCTGACACGACAACAGCAACAACAACATAAAATATTAGGAATAAATGTGTTTTTGCTATGACAATAATGTTTTAAATGTTTTTAGAACTTAATCCCCATATAGAAAGCATGGCAACAGTGACATTCCTGCATGTCACTATTGTCATGTCAAATGGCACCATTCAGAGAGGTCATATTTTCACTAAAATGTGGAACTTCTAAAAAAACTCTAAAAAACATGCAACCAGCTAATGGAAAAATGCCGTAAAATTAATTTACAATTAATTTCTAAAAAAATTAAAATATAGTATCATCGGAAACCCATCTGTGGACATAATTTTTATAATTCTATCACATCAGGAAATTCGTGAATAAACGATTACAAAATTCCTTTTTACAAACAAAAACCAAGTTGTGTTCAATAAAAGAGTATAAAATAGTTCGTATTTCCGGCATCAGGTGTAGAAGTGGCGCTGCAACAACATTTCTGAAGTTTTGAAATGTTTTCAGAACCAAGGAATTAGAAATTTGTAAAAATTCCGTTTAATGGTAAAAATAAAATGTAACTACTGAAAAAAAAATGTGTTAAAATGTCTTTTTAACTTAGTCAAATACAAAAACGTTTAGTTTTTAATTCTATTTTATTGCCCAAAATCAGCCTGCAGCACCACATTTACAGGGCACCTTACTTTTACATGGAAAAAAAGTTTTCTAATCTACAGATATATAATATCAGTAAAAAACACTTAACGGGTTAAAGTTTGTGACGCAGCTGTTTCTTTTGGCTCTAAGAGTTTTAAATATAGGTCTTACATTCGAGTGACATTTTCACATGAATTTAATAGTATTGCTTTAAAAGTGAATTTAAATTATTTTTGGTTATTCTTCTAAAGTATATTTACACATACAAAAATACTTGTAATTTTCCAATACACTGTTAAATATATTACTTTCACTGAGCCTATATTATGCATTGAAATGTATTTATTTCAATAAATTGATTTATCTTTTGTGCCACGCTATTCAAAATCATAAGTAAAGTTTATGTAAATGATTATTTTCCGCCATAGTCTCCAAACAAAGGGAAATGTATTCAAGTGGATAATATGACGCAAAATAATCATTTACATAAATTTTACTTATGATTTTGGACAGCGTGGCACAAAAGTTAAATCAATACGATCATCATGTTGATGATTATGTTATAAACTCTTGTGTTCACTATATAAAAGTTGTAAAAAAAAGTCATTATGTGTTCTAAATGTACTTTTTCTTTCACCCAACACAATAGGATATCCAATAATAAGGTGGGTTTAAAATTTTTTGATTTATATAATATATTATTCGGCAAATAAGGAATTATAATTTTTATGATCACAAGCAAAGAAAAGATGCTAGAAAAGTCTTCTTAATAGAAATATGTGCGAATAAGTTATATTCTAAATTAATATGTTGAATGTAAATTTAAAAGCCTTGTACCTAAAAATTCCATTTTTTCACTTCCTTTGTTATTGCAGAGGGCCCCTCAATTGTTGACTACTTTTCATCATTACATTAAAAGATGAGCTTATTTTCTTTCATTGAGTATTCGGGTTCGGGGTTGAAATATGTCGGGTTTGGGTCGACGGCAATTATTTTGTCAGGTTCGGTTCAGGTTGCGGATCGATGGTATTTTTTGCCGTGTTCGGCTCAGTTTGCGGGTTAACTTCAAATGGAATTTTCAGGTTGAAGTCGGGAAAAACATGACCAGTGCTGGACTCTAGACTGGATATTTGGAATAAACATCTGATCATTTTCTAATTAGCTAAAACTGTATAGGCATATTGCAACAGCTCTGAAAAAAAGTCCAGCTGCGTGAGAAACAAGTGTTCATTATTGAAATAGCCTAACGCTGATTAGGCACTTTGCAATAAATCTAAAGAAATATTGAATGGAAAAAAGAAAGATGATTCTCCAATTAACCCGACTCTTAGCAAACATCCTTGGCTCTTTGCAAAGAACCAGCTTTCTCCATTAGCCTACAATATACTGGGTGTATCTGAAATACTTCAACAAACTTAGAGGGATGATAGTACTCATGAAGACGAACAAAAAATGCAATGGAACATGGGGTCGCAAATGACGTTTAACCCTTTCAGGAGCAGTAGTATGTCTATGAAACCACTTAATTTTAATTCCAAAACGCCACAATGGCACCAGAATTTTGCTAAATTCTTTTCCATTTAATATGTATGTGAAATATAGCCTTTTTCTTATTTACAAACATTTTTTTTTGTAAATTCCGGTGCCAGTCATTTATTTCAACATTTTAGTACTAAAAGTACTTCGCCCCTGAAAGGCTTAAAGGATGAAAATCGAGAAAATGCGTCTGAAAATGGGCTGGTACCGGAATTTACAAAAAAAAAAAATTGTTTGTAACTAAGAAAAAGGCTATATTTCACATACATATTAGTAGTAGAGGAATGTATGTTTCGCCTCAGCAGGCTAAATGCTAATGGAGCCGGAGCCGGAAGTAGCAGGTGTGGACACCGGAAGTTCTGCGAACGGTGAAGGTCACCGGAAGTCGCAGGTGTGGATAACAAACATGTTGAGACAGGAAACCGAAAGGAATTTGGAGATAAGGACAGGGAATTTTTTTTTTTTTAATTGTGAACCCACCATAACCACCCGCAATGAAAACAATTCATAACGCCACATTTTTTTTTTACCTATTCTTTTACACCAGTCATCTGTGAGAGACCTGTAACGAAATAAAAGGGTTTAATTATTATTATGTTTAAGCGAGAGTTGTGTCATACGGGAAATCAGATGTGTGACGTTTGCTAAAGTTGTAGAGTGTCTATGAGGAAATCCAGCTTCATGGAACCTAGAAAAAAAAAAAAACAAGTCTTGCTTGATGTATGTGATAGCTAAAGGCCCCCCAACCTATACAAAATTTTAAATAATTTTATATAGGTTGTATTATCTGACTAAGCAGAGGTCGCATGGCCGTCACACCACTCATTGTTGCCTTCGATTCGCATACAACAAACAATACTTTTTGTATTGATTAGTAAAAAATCAATATATACAGAATTTTTATACAACTTTTCGCAACGAAATATAATCATCGTCCATAAATTTCTTTGTAGAGATTAATTATATACAACATGATGAAAAATAAATATATATACAACTTTTCGCAACGAAATAGGTTCATCGTCCATAAATTTCTTTGTAGAGATTAATTATATACAACATGATGAAAAATAAATATATATACAACTTTTCGCAATGAAATAGGTTCATCGTCCATAAATTTCTTTGTAGAGATTAATTATATACAACATGATGAAAAATAAATATATACAACTTTCAGCATTCGCCATTTTCTTCAATTTCTTTAATCTTGTAATGTCCGTAGGCTAGGCTCGTTATACCATCCGATAAAAGATAACGTTTATCGTCAAACGCAGATAAACATTTTTTGTTGAATTGTACCGTGTATAGTTGATGCAGCCTTTGGTCAATCTTTTTTTGAACTTCGTAAGTACTTGTTTGGTTATTTAAACAGGCAACATAATCTTCATGTCGAAGTTTTCTTCGTACAATTCTTGTAGACACCCCCTTGGCTCGTTTTTTTTCTTCTTGTGCAGATTTTATGTTGTACATTTTAGACTTAAGACCTACGAATTGATGGGCAGCTTCACCATTCAATTCATCCTTAAATTTTCCCAAAACTTTTTTATTCGTGGAAGAATAAAGTGGGTGGCTTTTGGGATAATCAGAGAAATCAAATCTGGAGCTGTGGAGCCCCAAATCAATTTGTAGGTCTTGCGTCTTTATGTGATACATGAGAGAATCCGTATCGGTAAAAAGAAGAACTGCACGATTTCCACTATAAATTTTTTTTATAAAGTTATAGTGAAAATCATACATGAGTGTTTTTGACAACTCGAGTATCGTAAAACCGACGTATATGGGTCGATTCATCAAGATACTGTTCTTTTGTCTTTCTACACCCACGAGATTCTCGTCAAATATTTTACAGCCTTTATAGTTGGGTGAGGCCACCAACTTTTCACCTCTTCTTGTGTTATTGGTTAGCTCAATATTTCGTCTTTTTCTAAGATTTTCTATGCATTTACCGTAAATGGAGTTATTTAAGAGCTTGAAAAAATCACGCTCGAAACTGGTCTTTGCTTGTTTTCTTTTTTCTGTGTTGAATGTAATGTATTTTTCGAGCCAAGGGGACTGATTAAATTGCAATACCTTATGAATTTTGGTTAGTTTTAATCCTAATTGTAAATATAGTTGTAAATTTCTATAATGACAAATATATTTATGTTTATTGAACAGATTCGGAATTAGTTTTGGAGTACCCTTGAACCCCTTGTTGATCAGACTTTTCGCATAGGGCGATAACATGTTTTCTTGTACGGTAAGTCTTTCGGGTGCCAGTGGATACTCGTTGTGGAGTGTGTGAAGGGATTCAGGATACTCCAAATCAACTTCAAAGATGAAACCAATTTTGCTTTTTTCATTCATGTTTAAAATTCTTCTTTCATTAAATTCTTCGGGATTACCCCATTGAAATCCTCCGTGAGGTAAAAACTGCGACATAGACCACCCATATAAGTTATTGGCGTCTAAATAAATCAAATGGGATTTTTCGTCATCTTGTTTAAAGTGTGGGCAATCTGTGTTGTTGGCTGTGGCGAACCTATGATATCGATATCTGAGATATGCCCCCACGCACACCTTGTTCTATAAAAAGAAGCATATCCACGTCCGTTAAAAGTTCCAATTTCACATCGGTCATCTTCAGACAAGCCTGCCATGACAGACTGGGAAGTGTGACCAAATGTGCTGGATCCAGTTGGTAATATTGATTACATAATTTTCGGAAATTTTCAAACACATCGGCCAGCAACAACACGTCTGTTTTAACATACAGATCGTGATAATGGCCGAGGTTTTGTATCTGAAAGTCTTTCCAAACTTTATGTGCATGTGCATATTCTTCTTCTGTGATATGTTCTTCGGTAAGCGTGCTAAAAAAGGCAGATTTGGGGGGTAATGATGTATCTTTAAACTTTTTAAAACTGTCAACATATTCATAAGGGTAAATACCTTTTTTCCTTATCATATCAAAGTTTGTTTGAACAGGAAAGTTTTCATACAAAACTTGAAATTGATCAGGTTCCAAATTACTGGATAGCTTATCTAATGACGTTGCCAGAAACAGAAACGAATCGATAAATGATAAGCTTATTTTGGATCCTTGTTTTTTGATTTTAAAGGTAATATACTGTTCTAACGTTGAAGCGATCACATCGATTTTATGGTCTTTATAACGGCCTAGCCTACTCATTATTATGTGTCCGTCATATTTTTTTAAGTTGTGGAAAACCACAGGTATGGTTGTGGACTGTTTAAAGTGCAGATTGCAAAACGGATGTGCAGCTCCTCTGTATTTTGAAGTCACATGATCGTGATCCCGTACTTTTTTGGTTCCCAACGGTTTTCGACAAATGCAACATGTTTTTGCTTGTTGGAAACTTTCTTCTTCTTCTTTCGTTAAATTCATGGGTTCTACAGTCAGGAGTTTTTTTCCGAGTTCTTCTTTTATGTTTATTAACGTATCGATGAAGTGATCCACAGCATCCTCACCTCTATAAACATAAACACCCTCTTGATTAGGGGGTGTTTGTGTACATTTGTAAGTTTTTTGGTCGGACCCGACAACGACACAGGCATAACCGCACGGCACATGCTTGGCAAGATCCATTTTATAAGATGTCATGTTGGATGGTTGGGCAGTTGGTACTGGTATGATAAGCGACTCAAAGTCAGCATAAATCGTAAATGGAACAGGGGCTTGAAGGTGAATACCTGTAAAATTTAAAATATTTTTGCCTTCTTCCGGCATGTAAACAACTTGGGGTGCTTGCTTTTGGCAATAGGGTAGGGTGCATGCTTATCTAAAAGGTCTTGTCGTATAAAAGCATGCAGGCAGTTAAAACAATAAAATGAGGTTCTACAATGCTTGCTTCGATGCCCCATAAATCTCGAAAAATTTCTGATAAGGCAATAGTGTGACTTTTCACCATCGCCTATCAGAAGTAAGTTAATGACCTCATCATTTGTTTTTTTTGAAACGTACAAAATATAAATTTCACCTTCTTCATAACCAAACACATTGATCCTTAAATCGTTTTGTGATTCGATAATAGGTATTTGTTGATAAGGTACTGGGTAGGTGACTCCTTTCATATTAATTGTATGTTCATGATCTACATATTTAGAAACACGATAAGGGTTTTCATCACGAGGGAGGTTCATTTTTGAAGCTAACAGGCACCATAATAAACATTTTTCATCTTCAAAATTTTGTATATTCAAAACAGCATCCTTTCCACGCAAGTCTTTCGGTAAACGAATGTAACTGTTGCCTTTTAAAGGAGCATGTTTTGCGGTTTGAAGTTCAAAGTGTTGAACTTCACGAAGTACCCACCCAGACCCCTTTTGTAAAAACTTTTCAAAGCTTGCTAAAATTTTTTGATGTGCCTGTGCAAGATTATCCTCAATTGTGTCAATCGTATAATCAGTATACGTGTCCGACCAAAAATAGGTGGAAATGACTTCGATGTCACCTTCAGGCGAGGTCTTTTCCAATAATACTTTAATTATTAGTCTCCACTTAATGGCGTGATATTCTTCAAGAACATCTTCTAAAGTGTCAATTAATTCATTGCGAGAAGAATCGAAAAAAACAGAAATGTCAAATTTCAAGTCTTCTTCTGGTTCAATGTATATGGACTTAAACATTTCAAGTGCTTCTTTTGTGGTTCTATTATTTTTTGGGAATCGGGAAACTCTTTGTTTTTTCATACACGTAAGATTATTATTTTCACTATGCACAGTTCTTGCATGTTGCATTAAATTAAATTTCGTAGCGAATTTTCGCTCACAATCCTTACAGCTATATAACGGATTTTCGTGTAATTTTAGATGACTTTTCAAGTTATCTTCTCGTGAAAATATTTTTTGGCAAATAGAGCAGCTAAATTTCCTTTGGTTCTCTCCATGAATTTTTTTATGTCGTGTTAAACTAGGTGCATGAGAGAATGACTTTTGACAAACATCGCACATGTATAATACCTAAAAAAAATTAAGTATATTTTAATTTTTCCTAATATAAACTTGAATTACTTTTTTAACATACCTAAAACAATTAAAATCGTGAAAACCTGTAAAAATAATAATTAAATTCGCCTACCTGTTTCGATGATCTCTGCACACCCGATGTTGATGCACCCTCATTTATTTTCAGGGCTACCCTCTCATGAGTGAATTTATGTCTGCTTAGATTTGTCTTTTTCGAAAATGATTTTCCACAGACTTCACAAGTCAGACTCTGAAAACGAATCAAAAAGACCTAGTTTTAAATTGAGTTTTTTTTTTTTTAATAATAAAATTTTAAAAACTTATTTAATAAAATAAATCGTTTAAGAATCCCATTAAACATGTTTCTTTTTCAAACTTTAAAAATAATTTTTTCACCCCCTCGTTCACAAAACCCATTAAACATATATCTTTTTGAAATAATAATAATAACTAACCTTGTTTACATTGCTCATGTCTGTACTGGTAGAAGGCACAGAGGTCACGGATGATAAGAAATTTTGCAGAGATGAGTCACCCATCTTCTGCAAATCGTTAAATAAACTGGGTGGTAACTCTTGCATGATTTCTTCGATGAGAGGTGTTTCCATAACACTCTACAAAATAAACACGTTCATATTTAAAAAATGTTACACACACTTACTACTCTATTTTAAATCATAAAGGCATAAAATGTCAACTTTGACCGTTTTCTAGAAATGTATCTATCTTTACCGAAAAATGAAAAACATGTTTCGATGACAAAGTTTATCGATTAAAAGATTTATGGAAACAAATTTAAACTATTCGCAAACAATCTTAAAACTATCAAATTTAACAACATTTTCTAGAAATGTATCCTCCTTTATAAAAAAAAAAAATGAAAAACACGTTTCGATGACAAAGTTTCTCAATAAGACTATCTGCTTTTTCAAACAAAAATATTTCAAAGTCTATGAAAACAATAAAGAGAGTACTTTATCAAAAAATGTTACGATTGTTAATCTAGTTGAATATTAAATGGGGGAAATTTTATCACATATACACAAATATTTCAAAGTTTTTTGTAAACAGAAAACTTTAAAGAAAAACGATTGCTAAACTACTTCAATAGTAAAAGCTTAAGTTAGAAATTTGTATCATACAAATATTTCAAAGTTTCTGTAAACAGAAAAAGAAAAATGCGTTACGATTGCTAATATATTTCAATAGTAAAAGGATAAATTAGAAATTTTATCATACAAATATTTCAAAGTTTTTCTAAACAGACAGAGAAAAAAGAAAAAAATGCATTACGATTGCTAATCTCTTTCATTCTTAAAAGATTTTTTTTTTTTTTTTTTTTTTTTTTTTCAAACACATGTAAATAATTCAAAGTTTTTATAATTAGAAATAGATTAAACCATTTTTAAATAGTAGAAAAGTTTGATTAATTTTTTATTTAAGAAGTGTCTAAAATATTCTTTTTAAGTATAAAGTATTCAAATAGTTTTTTAAATATCACAATAATAAATAATTTAAAATATCATAGCAGAAAAAGTAAAACTAAATTTGGATTAAGAACAGACGAAAATATTCTTTTAAAATATTAAACATTCAAATAGCTTTAAAAAAAAAAAAATCACAACAATAAATAATTTTAAACCATTTACTATACTATTCTCTTAAATTACTAATCTTTTTTAAAGATAATAGTTTAAACAAACATAATTAACTTACTTCAAAATCCTGTAACACAGAATGTAAATCTTGAGTTGAATAATCCATAGCTAAGTTGAAATAATCCTTCAGCACAAAACAAGAAATTCTCAAGTAAAATAGCACTTTGAGTAAAATAACACTAGTCACAAAGCAAATTCTAAAATAAGAATGACTTGATTTGGGAAGTGAGTTCTTCTTTATCTATTTAGACCGGAAGTTGAAACACTCCCCTTTTGTCTGTCATTGGTCGAATCATTTTCCTTATCAGCCAATAAAATTTAAACATATCTCCCTCCCTCAATTTCTTATCAGCATCACCATGATTACGTCATTCGATGGCATTTTCTAGAACATATTGCATCACTAACCAGGATTCTCGAATGTTCCAAAGAAACCTTATTTCCGATAGTTTTATCAACAAGTTTATTTCCTATGTTTAAAATTAGCAAAAGACTAGTGTTGTCTTATCGAATGTTTCTAATTATAAAACAGGAAGTGTAAGGCATTTCGGATGTGTTTTATCCACAAGGTAATTTCCTGTGTTATCTGAAAAACATATGTGTAGCTTATCAAATGTTTCTAATTAACAAAACAGGAAGTGTAAGACATTCTGGATGTGTGCGTGTTTTATCAACAAGTCAATTTCCTGTGTGTTTAAAATTAGCAAAATAGTAATGTTATCTTAAGAAACATAGTGTCAGTTTCTAATTAAAAAAACAGGAAGTCAGGCAGGTGTTTATCAACAAGCTTCTTTCCTGTTTTTAAAATTAGCAAAATAGTAATGTTATCTGAACAAACATAGGGTGAGTTTCTCGAATGTTCGTAGTTAAAACAGGAAATAGAATCATTCATTATTTGCGTGATTTTTCAAGAAGCTTATTTCCTTTCTTGACCTAAAATTAGATAACACATAGGGTTTTTCAAATTGCTTTTATTTAGATAAGTCTTATCGATTTGTGAAGAAAGGCTCGTTTCTGTTTAATGGTTGTACTTTTCATTTTTTTTATAACATTGTAAAGTTTAAAAACAATTAATATTTTGAGACAATTTCTTGTTTCGTGAGTGTTAGAATTTTTTTTTTCTGTCCTATTTATGTTGTGAAAATAACTTTACAAATAGAAAATATTTAAATAGAAATCTATTTTTTAAACATAGTGTAATAAATACTCATTTTTTATAGTGTTTAAAATGAAGCTGATTAAATTAAAAAATATGTTAAATTTTGGTCTATTTACACCATGAAAAAGCTATATAAATATAAGAGACAAAATTAGAATAGAATTAAAATCTATTTTTAATAAGTTTAAGCTAATCTGTTATAGTAAAGTATATGCTAAGGATTTGTAAACATGTCCAAACAGGAAAAGTAAACAATGACTCACCTAATTTAACGTGCCACACAAAAACAAGTCTGGACAAGTTTAGACCAATACGTAATGACGTCACCCAACACGTCTAAACAAGAAACAGACCACTGCTAGCGAGGAAAAGGGAAGGAAGAATAACAGAACGAGTGTATTTAAAGTTTATTTTTATCTCAAACCGGAAATGACGTCATACACCGCAAGACGGGCAGCGCCCCCTACTAAAGATAAGGTTGTAAGGTTAGTTGTGTGAAGATCAACAGCCAGAGTGGACGTGTTTTTAAGGGTAAGTGTTGAATTTTCATATTTTATTTGTTTTTATGTAAACTCGTTACAGAAAACACACAAAGGGATACATTTCAATTCAGTTTTATTAAAATAAAGTTGACCAAGTAGGTTTGAGTAATACATTAGGTTTCGTAACAGATCTATTTTTGGGTTTTACAAAATTCATTCGAGGGGATACATTTTTAGGCTTGTCCTTTAAGGCTTCTAATGATAAATATTTATTTTTAATCGTGTTGGAGGGTACTCCCATTTCACGAAGAGCCCTTAAAAATTCTGTTGGTGGTTTCACAGGTGGCTTCTTGCTAACATTAAAAATAAGATGAAACAGTTCAGCCAAGTTTGCATTTTCCAGGGTGTTTCCATTATACATAATATTTCCAGCCAGGTCCCATTTCATTTTGCTCGATTTCAGAAACTTGAGTAAATTACTAGCATGTTTCTTCATGTGTTTGGGCACTGAATTTATCACAAATTCGTCGTAAGCAGTCTCTTGGGTTGTTTCTGTCTTGTGAGGGGATTCTAGTTTATCATGTTCCGTCTTAACAGGTTCCGTCTTAACAGGTTTCGTCTCAACAGGTTCCACTTCAGGTTCCGTCTTGTGAGGTTCATCTTCCTCAAATGGCTTCGATCTCCAAGGAACATTAAATTCTTGTAAATTCATTTTCCGTTTTAACAGTTCATAGTACATTTGTACTTTTTCATAATCGGGTCGTGCACTGTTGAGTATTTTAGACATGGCTGCATCAAACTCTGTCATTTGCTTTTTAGTAGGCACATTTCGAGTCAACTCCTCTTCTGGCACGAGGGCATATTTAGTGGCGAACTCCATTGATAAGTCCCGTTAACACACTCAACGCAGCTGGTATTAAAATATTTAAAAATCCTCCGTTTTGAATAATCAGTTTCTTTTTTTGAAACAGAGGACCTTTCTTTATGCTAATTTTTCTAAGTGTAGTTTTATATTTCTTTAAAGTCTTTTTCTGATATTTGGATAAAGGTATATTTCCGTTCAACACATTCAACGAACATTCGCAGATAGCTTTTACCGATCGAGAAGGTAATTTTTTTAAAAGTTGTCGACGTAAAGCTTTTGGACATGTATGAATCAATTCCAAGTCGCGACGTTGTTTCTCCGTCACTGTCATGATCGCAACTGAATTAAGATGTAAATGATTTTCTTTTTAAACCCTTTTTCGGGGTATACACATATTGCGTTTGTCCGGGTAAGATTTGTGTTCTTAAGCTCATGTGTTCATCCGTTTCATTTCTTAAGTCCACGAGTAAATATGAGAACGGTTTTTTAGTGGCGTCTTCAAAAACTTCTTGAAAAAGTTTACTTTGACTTGGGTATAACTGACGACCTAAATGAATAATTTGACTCATGTCACGACGATTTTTAAACAGAAATAAATATTGACTGTTGAGTGAAACACCTCTCATTTCTTTACCTTTGTGAAACAAATTTTGCGTGATAAATAAAACACTAATATTTAAATGGTGACTTCCCTTTGTATAAAGATAGGTGAGTCGTTCGTCATCACCACATTCCGCCATTAAATCATCTAAAATAATAAGGGAATCGGTCCCTAAATACTTGCGATAATCTGCTGGAAAACCTTCCACAAAAGTTACATTTTCTATTTCGTCAAAGAGCTTTTGATAAATTCCGTAAAACCAGACGACTTTGTCGGGAGGCGGGTTAAACATACGGGTTCTTTCTGCTAACAAATCGCGTAAAAACCAAGTTTTACCGACTCGTGTGGGACCGGATAAAAGCATCGTACAAGGGTGTTGAAAGCGTGGAAACTCCATCGCTAATAAACAGACACTCATTAGAACACACTTTAAATAATCACAGACACAGGGGTTTCCAGTTTACACAGACATTTATTGATAAAAAGGAGCATAGATGCCAAAACGTTTGGCTACAAAATTATAAACTCGTCGGTCATTCGACAGATCTTCTGTGACAAAATAGGATAAAAATTGTTTCAAAGTTTTACCTCTACATCGAGAAAAAAGATAAAAGATACAATATTGCCCGCAGACGGCAGTCACATGGGTTTGTAAAACAAGCGGATTAAACTTGACTCGTGAAAAACGTTGTACATAGTTCGCTATAGGTCCTTGAAAAAAGGTAGGCTTATTTCCGTATGAATCGAAAAATTCAACTCGATGAGGCAAAGTCATAAAAAAGGCTACCCAATGGCTTCCGGGTTCTGTAGACGCGTCCACATTGCAGATAAAACAGGCAGGATAGTTCTCGATTCTTGTAGGCAGTTGATCACTTGGAAACACACCCAAAAAATAATTTCGAGTAACAGGGTCTTCTGTAAGAATCTTCTCAGTTTGCAGTGAATTCATTTAGTTGGGAAAGTCGCAGATCACGTGACGTGATTTGCTAATTTCGATAATGTTTTCAAATTCAGCGTAAATGAACACGGTCGTTGTTTTTTCTAAGGCTTCGGCAAACTTAATTTCGATGCGTAAATTACCTTGTTGTTGTAAATTTAAATGAGGTCCGTCACATAAATCGGGACTTAAATCGAATACGTATAAGGTATGTCCGTTAGCAAAGTCTTCACGTGTTAAATAATTCCCAGCGTCTTGATGAAAACCAGAGAATAGACGATGATAAGCTCTTATATAATTGTTATTCTTGAAATCCAATTCCAAAGGCTTGCTCGGTACAGGTTGTCCGTCCACATAAACACTTAAAAAGTTGACGTTGTGATGGTGAAAGTAAAAGGGATTTAAATCATATTGTCCCGTATAAGCACTGTTATCTAAAAGTCCAATAATAATACGTTTCGGCATGGTTCCTAAAAACACATTATCTTGCATAAACGACTTACTACCGGTCGATATGGAATAAGTCTTACATAGAACTCGATCGATGGGATATTTCGCAGTTGTTTTTTCCAAGGCTTTGGCATGACCCAATAACACACCAGGACTGACTTTCACTTTCCGAATGAAAAGAGAGGCATGTTCTAAAATCACTTTATAGTCATGGAAGGGTCTAGCGGCATCTTTCTTCACCATCAAACAAAACTCGGGTTTGCTTCGAGTCATTTTAATTTTCATATCCACCATATTCAGTAATAGGCGATTTTGTTGAAAAATATCAGAATGTAAAGGACCAATCATATCCAACGTTTTACTGTTTTGCGTCAGTTCATAGCGTTTCTTAAGTCTAGGGTTTGCGTTGCTAGTGGGATCCGATGTTGCTAAATTCTCGTCTTTGTAAAAACACTTGTAGCTCAACAAAGTTTTTTTAGCATCTTCACTATAGTTCACTAACGATTCGAGGTATGCACGAAAGGGGTAGGTATTATTAGAAGAGGAGATGCAACGGTCGTTGGCACTCACATCCACTTGTTGAAAAACTGAATCTAAAGAATTATTGATAAAGGCAACCGGTTCACCGGCAGGTAGATCCGTTCCGTCGGATTTCACAATTTTCGCTTTCACATGAATGTAAGAAGCAGATAAATCCGAGTAATCTTCACCGGTTCCTGAGATTAGAAATTCTACAGGTCCCCCATCGCGAATATTAGCGAGAGGGTGATATTCAACGTAATATCCTTTTTCTATAGCCGTTTGCGTGGGTGGGATTAAAAATAGGTCCAATTCCGATTTAGCACAGGCAGGAGAATCTCGGTGAATAAGTCCAGTCATCTTTAGCCGAAAATATCGTGTACTTTCGCTCTCTTGACTTTGTGTTGAGTGACTACTTTAGCGGGTCGCTTTCTCTTTTTATATTGGCGACCGGAACCAATCATCGTTTTCACTTTCGTAGCCGCTTTATCTGTTAAGTTTTTTCCAGCTTCTTTAAATCGTCGTTTGGCAGCTATTTTAATGTTCTCACCTCGGGATAGGTCGTTGAGTACATCTACACCTGTATGAAACAATTGTTTTCCTACGGCTTTCGCCCCTGACTTGAAAAGGGGTACCGCAGCACGAAAAATAGACCGAAACAATCCGCCGAATCCATAACCTCTTTGTAAAGGGGCGCCTTGGTAATAGTTTAAACCATGCCCCAACTGTTGTGTATAATAATCTTCAAAAGATTTCGCACAACACTGGTAGGGAACCAACATCACGAGAGATATTTTTGTCGAAAGTGAAGTTTCACGTACGACCGCCCACGCGCAAATGGCGTTAATTCGCCCAGGTGCGTCCTTATAACAATTTCTAAAGAGTCGAATGATTTTCGACTGATTGGCATGTAATGCGGGCGATCAAAGGTCGCACAAATCACTTCTCCGTCTTTTCCAGTTACATTCACGATTCGTAACAAGGGGGCTAACACATCACCGACAATTTGCGGTTCCACAATATCCGAATAAATCATTAACACTCTATAATGAGCACACGGATCTGCTACATACGAACTCGTAACAGTTTGTTCTACATTTCCATCTAAGGATTCAATTTCAGACGGTTCGAATCCCAACATCTGTGCCAGACCGTTTTCCAAAATCACTTTAGCATTTTCTCGCACGTTGATAGTCACTCTCTTCGTAACGTTATTATAGGTGAACGAAATCTTTTTTTCAATGTCTTTAATAGAGATGGCTTTCAAAATATCCGGTACCGTCTCATAAAATCCTGGGGGGATGCGTCTACCAATAGTCTTTCCGTCGTTCAAGTCAAATCCAATCAGATTGGTCGTACTATTCACATTATACCAGGTATGCGGGTAAATAAATTCCACAAGACCCACTTCCCATTCTCCTCTTAATTCGATAGGGGCGGGTAATCGAGTAACAAAATGTGAAATTTTATTCTCGGGAAAATAATTCCTAGAACTGTCCGAGGGTAATGTCAAGTAGAACGACATGTTGCTAAATGCGCTTTCAACCTTCTTGCACTCGCTTATAAGGAAGATAAATCAGACGAGGGAATCCATTGATTAAATTTGTTTGAATACCCTTTATATTTCACATGATATTCCACTCGACCTTTACGGGTACGTTTCTCTAAAATCTTTTCAATTGTATAAGTGTCTTTCATTTGGACTTTTTGAAGTTCTTGGGGATAAAAGGTGCCTTGGATGGGTTCGTCCATCAAATCCTTAATTCGATAGACAGGAGGATCTCTTGTGACACACTCTGTCACTATAAACAGTTCTTCCGTCCAATTGGTTTCGTATCCTTTTTCAAAGGTCAGTTTCTGTTTCGAAACCCGCACCACATCACCCGGTTGAAACACACAAGGTTTTCTTTTCACATTTTCCAAGTTTCCATACAAAGTAAACCAGACATCGCTTTCGTTCTCGGGTGTTACTTCTGCTGGGGTTCTTTTGATACTCGAATGATAGGTATGGTTATAACTATCCACTAATGAGTCTAACACATCGATATAACGATAAGTATGGTTGTGGGTAAAATATTTCCACATTTTAGTTTTCAAGGTACGGTTAAAGCGTTCAACGACTGAAGCTTTCGTATTATTATGCGTCGTAAAAAATCGAATGCCTTCTTGTTTTAATAATCTTTGCAAAAGCTGGTTCTTAAATTCCTGTCCAGCATCCGATTGAAGCGCCTTGGGTTTTCTCGTTACAAAAATAGTTTGAAACGCTTTCACAACTTCTTCCCCCCGTTTCGTTTTTAAGGGAATCACCCACGCATATTTAGATAGAATGTCTATACACGTCAGTAGGTAACGAAACCTTTGATTGTACTTTTGTAAACTGATGAGATCCACCAGATCGGTCTGCCATTGTTGATCCATCGAATACACAATCACTCGATTCGTCGGGAAATGTCTTCGAACCGGTTTGTGAAGCGTGTACGAGTCGACTCCGCTTAACCATTTCTGTATCGTCTTCTTCTTGACTTTGCCTTTGGCAGCAAGATACAAGGCATTTACACCACCAAGACTTGCTGCGTGACTTGGAATAGGATAAATCGCCTTCATTACAACATAAAATTTTGTTACGTGATACGTTAATATTGAATCGCATCATATCGAATCAGATAAATTTCCCGTTTCATTTAAATTCAGTATAAAATCCACTTTAAATTTTTCGGTACCGGTAAACACATAAATCAACGAATACACAATGCAAATTGTTATATACAGACACACAGCACTCAACACTTCCTCTCTCGAAGTCATGTTCACAAATGATACATCATACACATGTCACACCCTTTTAAACATTTAAAATCACATTTTCCCACACGCCATAAAAAAACTTTTATAAAATAAAAAATAAAAAAAACTTTTATGAAATTAAAAAAATGTAAAAAACTAAATTTTTTTTCCCTCTCAAGAAGGAATCTAATTAAAACCCTTTTTATAAAAAAGAAAAATTCATATTAAACTTTTATAAAGTCAGAAAGTCTTATCACATTTCACTTCCTGATCCCTTCCGGTCTTACTTACGGAATTACTTCCTGTCTAAAGATACTTGTTTCAATCTGTGTATTATCAACATCTGTCATTTCCTATGACCTTGCGAGGTTAGCACATCTGGTGTAGAACATCTGAACGTTATCTTCTAATTTTTTTCTTTCTTACTTACGGAATCACTTCCTGTATAAACATGTCTGTTATCACCACCTGTCCCTTCCGCTAACCTTGAGAGTTTAGCACATCTGGTGTAGAAAAATTTTCCCTGTCACGAAATAACCTGTTCAAAACCCATAAAAAATACGTCTCATCCTGTCCTTATCTCCAAATTCCTTTCGGTTTCCTGTCTCAACATGTTTGTTATCCACACCTGCGACTTCCGGTGACCTTCACCGTTCGCAGAACTTCCGGTGTCCACACCTGCTACTTCCGGCTCCGGCTCCATTAGCATTTAGCCTGCTGAGGCGAAACATACATTCCTCTACTACTCATATTAAATGGAAAAGATTTTAGCAAAATTCTGGTGCCATTGTGTCGTTTTGGAATTAAAATTAAGTGGTTTCATAAACATACCACTGCCTCTGAAAGGGTTAAATGTCATTTGCGACCCCATGTTCCATTGCATTTTTTGTTCGTTTTCATGAATACTATCATCCCTCTAAGTTTGTTGAAGCTTTTGAGATACACCCTGTATATAGGTTGTGAAACCGATCGAATGTGAAAATGTTCTCAGCAGGGAAAACATACTTTTGCCACTGATCATGAACGGTCCGATTCATTACCCTTATGCACTTTTCCAGGTATGGAAAATCAATATATATTTTTACTGCAGAATAAACTGTGATGTAAAAGATTTCAGCAATTTTTGTTTCAAAGACTGATATCAGTTCGTGTAGGAATAAATATCTTTATTTGCGACGAATCATTAGTGCAAGAATTGTATGTCTCCCATTAATTGGAAGTTTAAATAGATTTTTAAAAATTAATTGGCATAAAAATAATATAATTGTATCAGCCTAGAAAACATGACAATTTTGAACAGTGAATTATATTTAAGAATGTCCATCGATGTTTATATAAATATCAATTGAATCAATGTCAGGAGAATGGGATGTTGGATTGTTGCTGGAATTTTCTTTATATATCATCCATAATTTTTTAAAGCTCGAGTGAAATGACTATCATTTAGTGTTGTAAACTTTAACCCTTCTTTGCATGAGTTTTTCTTTTACAACTGTGTTTTTTTTATACATATATTAAATATTAGACACCAGAAATTTTAAAATGGATTTTTAACTTTGTTCAGCAACATAGTTCAGGTGAAATTTGCTGGATTAATATTTCTATATAAATATAGTGGTGGCGAAGAAGTTGATTTATTTATTAAAAGTTAAATAAAAAGTGATGGAAATTTACATCACTATGCAATTAAGGGTTAAATGATAACTAGATTTTCCCATTTTTAAATATTTTTCATTGTTTTTGGGATTTTTCAAAAGAATTTAATATTTCTGCGATATCTCCTCCCCCCCCCCCTTCTTCAGCCCATCAGCTGAAGTTTCTTCCTGTACAATTTAACATGACTTGTGATTTTTTTTTTTTTTTTCGTTTTTCTCATCTCATTATTTCTTCAAAAGTGAATTGTATTTTCTTTTAGCTCTTTTCACAATTTCATTTTGGGACACCATAGTTATTTCCAAGTAATTTCTCTATTTAACTCATTAACCTTTTACTGATCTTAACAGGTATCAGTTTATTGTCAGTGGAATAATACTAGGACATCTGTAATACTAAAAGAGGTGCTTACATAAATAGTATTGATAAACATTATACATTTTAAAGGTTTGCCCGCCCATTATTTGTAGAAATTATTTGCATATATTTTTGAGTGAGATATTCAAATATTCAACACTTTCCAACATAGATGAAAAGTGTTTATAACTTCGGATTGTATTGCATTATAGGCTTTTTAAATGGTTTATTTAGATTTATTTCATTTCATTTTATGAAAACATTAAATTCTTATTTATATAATATTATGTTACTACTGGAAAGTATTTCATAATCAGTTATGCATGATTTTTATTTGTTTATTGCGAGTTTTTTTTTTTTTTTTTTTTTTTTTTTTTTTTTTTTTTTTTTTTGTCTCAGACATACGTTGATGCATAAATATAACCAATATTGATTTGATACTACACTGTTAAAAAATTAATATTGGGTTCAACGAACTTTTAGTGCTGCAGTAACTGCAACCAGAAGTTGTTTAAATCCCATGCCAGTAGTTTGGAGCTATGGTTAAACCATAGCTCTAAATGAGGGGACGAGATTTCGCCATGTTATGGTTTACGGATACAGCAGCACCAAATTTGTTTCAACCTACTAGAATTTTTTTTTAACAGTGTGAGATATAGTTGTGATAGAACACTGCCTCCTTAATACTAAATGCCGATCGTAACCGCGTTTTCCCCATACAGAAATTGGAAGTCATTTTTTCTCCAGAGTACAGTGCCATCTATTGGCGACAACTGCATATTTCAATATGCATCAGTATGGGTATGCTACCTCTGTAATACATTAACGTATATATTACGGAGGTAGTGATCAGTAAATAACGTAAACAAAGGCTGTATTGAGAATATTTATATGTAAAGTTAAAAAATATAGCTTGAAAAATAAACTTTGTAATTAATTTCTAGAATTTCACAAATGTATTGTATTATCTTTTCTATTACAAATAACAATTTAAATTGCTGCAGTAACTGATATTTTTAATTTAAAATATTTGTTTTTAATATAAAAGTTCTTTTTTTAATTAATTATAATATATAAATGAATAACACTGATCTTTATTTATAAAAAGATTTTCATAAAAAATAAAACAGACAATGTTTATGGAGTGAAAATATTTATTAACACTATAAAATTTAATTAATAAATCAAAACTATGAGTAAGTTTTAAAAAGATTAATGCAAAATACCAAGTAGTGGATTAAATTAAAATTATTTGTAGCAATTGATAATATGTGAAAGAAATGAAACAGTGGCTTGAATATTTTAAATACTAAATTAAAAGGATTTTAAAATTAAATTGCAGAGTGACGTTTGAGGCCCCCGACCTGAAGACTTACTAGCTTCATTATTAAAATAAATGAAATGAATATTTATAGTAATTATAGCTTAAAATCTTTAAAAATGATAAAGATTATGAGGCGGATCATTATTAGCTTTTCTATTGCTTAAGAGGCTGCTTCACTCACGGGAAAACATCCGCTCGCTAACGTTAATCATATGGGACAATTATTTTACAATATCTCGTTTGTATTCAATATTTTGAAATAATTTTCATTTTTTTTTTCACCGGGTAGCTGAGGTGGATCTCTACACAGACCATTTTTTACTTTTCGGTTCCGGTTGCGGGTTTTTTTCAAGAGGGTACTGCTACTTTCGAAAACGTTACCGAAAGTGAAAGTATCTTCATTAAAAAAACTGTAAACAAAATCGAAAAAGTAAAAAAACTGGCCTGCATAGAGATCAATCTCAACTATCAAGTGCAAAAAAAAAAAAAAAAAAAAAATTAAAAAAATTAAAATAAAATAAAATAAAACATTTAAAAATATTGAAATACAAACGAGATATTCTAAAATAACTGTCCCATAGGATTAACTTTTGAGAACGGATGTGTTCCCATGAGTGAAGTAGCCTCTTTACAAACATTTAAAATCTGCAAAATAATCCACTATTTTAAAGCTTTAAAATTTCAAAGCATCCTTATACAGAATTGTAACCTAATAAAAATATATCATATTAATAACAAATAGGCATTCACTTACGTTATTATTATTCAACAGACTGTTGCTAGAAAATTAAAATTTTAGTAAAAATGCCTATTTGTATTTTTAAAAATACAAAAACAAAAGGTTAAAATATAATAAACAAACATTTAAAGATTAAAAAAATACATTATCCTTGCCTAGATATTGCTTTCAGCCCGAGCACCCGACGATTATCAACTGGAAATTGATGAAAAGAAATATTTTCCTTACTTTTTACTCGATGAACGACAAAAAAGAACACAACATGACGGCATTTTGAAAAGAAAACATTAATTTTCGTTTACATAAGAACTTTCAATTAAAAAAATCAAGTAGCACTGTAAAAAATAATAAAATTGTACATTTTAAAGACACTTCTATGAAGCTATCAATGTAAATATTAGAACGAGAGGTCCCATACGGTAGCGCCATCTTGCGGCTTCCATTTTTGAATCAAAAACGTAAGGCATTTAGTATTAAGGAGGCAGTGGATAGAATTATGAAATTTGTCGATATACTTACGGTTTTTCCTCTTCTGGACATTTTCATCTTTACTTCTTATCTCAATGAATAGGTACAAAACTTCATTTGATAGCAGAATCGAATAGAACTCTGAACGGCTGATTAATTTATCCCTTGAACAATCTTTTACTGCAACAATTTCTTTTAGATAATCTCGAACAATTCCAGCTCGTAAGTCAAACAAATGACTTGCATTGTTTCTACTATTGGTACTTACGTTAACATATCCATCCTTGAAACAGAAAAGATTTTCCCAAGTCTTACTGTGTAATTTAAACGTCGTGTAGATTTCATTAATGTTACGAGACGACATGTCTTCTAGCAGTTTCGTAATTTTCCAATAATATCTATTTCCGTCCAATACTTCATCGTCGTTATCTCTAAGAAAAAACTTCATTTTCTCTCCAGGCAGACAGAAATCTTTTTTCAGTAAAATACGATGGAAATGGCAGCCGTTCCAGATCTATGATGACGAAATGTTCAAATAATTTTGTCGGTCGTATTTTGAAATCGAAGAATGACTTCTTAACGTAGATGATGATACACCTGCTAAAAAGAAAGAAAAAAAAAATCACGATTTAAATATTTGTTTTAAACGCTGGATGAAACCACGTCAAGTTTGAAAGGGGGGGGGGGGGATAAAAAAATATGTTAAAATGGCAGCCGTTCCAGATCTATGATGATGAAATGTTTTAATAATTTTGTCGGACATGTTTTGAAATCGAAGAATGACTTCTTCTTACATTAAATAATGATGCTCCTCCTAAAAAGATCGAAAAAAAAAATCACGGTTTAAACATTTGTGTTAAACGCTAGATGAATCCAGGACAGATTTGGCGAATGAAAAATAAATTAAAATGTATGTTAAGAAAAAAATTATGTGTCAATTTGGAATGTATCATTTACGTAATGAAAATATTTTTAAACTTTCACGGTATCATTTACATAATGAAAATACTTTAAAACTTTCACAGTATCATTTACGTCATGAAAATATTTTAAACCTTTCACAATATCATTTAGATATTGAAAATATTTTTAAACTTTCACAGTATCATTTACATAATGAAAATATTTTAAAACTTTCACAATTTATTTCAAATTTATATATGTGATTCAAGGATCATATATATGATTCAAGGATAATGCAAAGATTTCATTCATAACCATTTAAAACATACTAGCAGACTACGCCCGCTGCGCTGGTCGGTTTCTCCAAACGAACCTTGAATCAAACGAAATATATCGGTGAATTTAACCTTGTATTTTAAAGTAATCTGTACCTTTACCTAGATATCCTATAATAACATAATAACGAATACTTATTTCACTAAGTTATGTTTTTTTAATACGGTTTATTATTACGTTTACAATTTATTACCTACCGTTTTCGATTGATTCAGTGTTGGGCACGTTCACAAAAAAATCGAACTAATTCAAACTCAAGTTCAATTTGTCAAAAATGAGTTAGTTCACGCTCAAATTCAAAATTTATAAAATGAACTCGCTCAAACTCAAACTCTTTTTTAAAAACGAGCGAACTCACTAAAAAATTCACTTTTTAAAGAAAAAATTATAAATAAATAAGGCAAAGAAAATTAACAGAAAAAAGAAAGAAAACTATTTTGTATAATTTTGTGAATTTATGATAATGACGTCAAAATCTCTTTAATTAATTTGCTATTGGGACAAGTCTTAAACTATTTAAGCGTAATTAAAATATTGTAATTAATATAATTAATTTCTGCCAATTAATATTAAATTCTAAAATACTTGTGTGTTTTTTAGCATTCAATTGTTAGTGTAATTTTCTGTTCAAAATGTGACTTATATTTAAGAACATTACAGTGTATCTTTTTATTGGTTTTCTATTTAAGGGTGTTGATCGGGGAGATCTCAAATTCTCTTCGTTAATATTAAAACAATTGGTGTCAAATGCATTCTAATTTTTAAAATATCTCCTCAGAAAATAATTATTTTTTTATACTTCTTTTTTTCGGTGAACATTTTTCAAAGCTTTTACTTCTTTTAGTTTACAAAATATTTTAAAAATAAATGCTTAATTTTATTTGAAATGTTAAAATCTTATTCACAACTTGTCAGCTTTTAACACATAAAATATTGAATTTAGCATGTATTTCAGAGAACGCATAACGATTGAAAATGTACTTACAGTTATAACCAACCACACACAGCAATGTATCCTGTTCTTTGTATAGCCCAGCATATGAATTTATTTATAATCTACAATCATATCTTAGTGAACTAAATATAGTTCAGCTGGAAAATGCATAACTCAATTAAAAAACACACTTAGGCTCCCGTTGACTCACGCTGAAACACCCGCTCGCTACTGCTAATCCTATGGGACAATAATTATGTAATTTCAAAAATCCCTGACGGTTCGGCTTACAGGCACAGGTAGATTTTGAAGATGCAGACAGTGGGGTGCCTGTTTGTTGGGAATTGCAGAAGAAATGACCTTTTTGCCATGATGCGGCAGTTGGAACCGCCGCCTACTGTGAAACCTAACTTGTTTGCAGGCGAAGCCGGCAGGAATTTTTATTTTATTTATTTATTTATTTATTTATTTATTTGCTATAAGGGTTAGTCCTATAAAATACTTATTAGTATAAAAGGTTTAGATAATATTAAGAGGATTTATGCCCGCTACGCTGGTCAATTTGTCTTAACGAACTTTTAATCAAACAAACTATTGAAATTAAAAGAATAACAAGGCTACTATAATTTGTGACTCGTGCTATAGCCAATATACACGTCAGGACACGTCGCCCTTATCATTATCTTTTTACGCATGAAGGTTTCGCTATGGTACTCCATTGTGAAATTTCGTACATTTTTAAATTGACTATTTGAAAAACGGCATAATCATTAGATTTGAAATTTAGAAAAATACAATTTTTTACCTTTCAAACGCAGTTTGTCTAACAATTTTCTGACAAATAATTTTCGAGCTATTATTTTTTTCAGTAACTTGAAATGTTTCATTTTCCGAGATTAATCTGTGTCAACAATTAGCGAAAAACCCAGTCGTCAGCAACGCATAGCTTTTTATTAAAGAGGCTGTTGGAGCAGGGATGTCACCATCAATTTGCCACCATCACTTTTGAAATCAGTTCTGTAGTTCCAGAGATTCCATAGAAATTGTAATTTAGATTGATTTTAGAACGCTTTTCGCTTATTTCACCATTTTAAATTTCGATTTTTTTAAATTTATTCTTAGAGAGCATTTACATCTTATAAGTAACTACAATGCCAAATTTCAAATTTCTAGCTCCTTCAGTATAAAAAAAATTGCAATTTTAGAACGTTTTTCGCTCCTGCACCACATTGGGGTTAGTGGCACCGACATAAAATATAGCCTATGTTGGGGTAGGGATTGTCACCATCAATTTGCTACCATTTCTTTTTTAATTGGTTCTGTAGTTCCAGAAATTCCATAGGAATTGTAATTTAGAATGTTTTTAGAACGCTTTTCGCTTATTTCACCCTTTTAAATTTCGAATTTTTTTTATAATTTGTTCTTACAGAGCATTTACATCTTATAAGTAACTACAATGCCAAATTTCAAATTTCTAGCTCCTTCAGTATAAAAAAAATCGCAATTTAGAACGTTTTTCGCTCCTGGACCCCCCCCCCCTGGGGTTAGTGGCAGTGACATAAAATATAGCCTATGTTGAAGCAGGGATTGTCACCATCAATTTGCCACCATCACTTTTGAAATCGGTTCTATAGTTCCAGAGATTCCACAGAAATTGTAATTTAGAATGTTTTTAGAACGCTTTTCGCTTATTTCCCCCTTTTAAATTTCATTTTTTTTAATTTGTTCTTAGAGAGCATTTACATCTTATAAGTAGCTACAATGCCAAATTTCAAATTTCTAGCCCCTTCAGTATAAAAAAAAATTGCAATTTTAGAACGTTTTTCGCTCCTGCACCACATCGGGGTTAGTGGCAACGACATAAAATATAGCCTATGTTGGGATAGGGATTGTCACCATCAATTTGCCACCATCACTTTTGAAATCGGTTCTATAGTTCCAGAGATTCTACAGAAATTGTAATTTAGAATGTTTTTAGAACGCTTTTCGCTCATTTCAACCTTTTAAATTTCATTTTTTTCTTAAAATTTGTTCTTAGAGAGCATTTACATCTTATAAGGCCAAATTTCAAATTTCTAGCCCCTTCAGTATACAAAAAATCGCAATTTTAGAACGTTTTTCGCTATTGCACCCCCCTGGAGTTGGTGGCACCGACATAAAATATAGCCTATGTTGGAGCAGGGGTTGTCACCATCAATTTGCCACCATCACTTTTGAAATCGGTTCGGTACTTCCAGAGATTACCCCCTACAAACAAACAAACAAACAAATAATCTTTACTCCTTTATAATATTAGTATAGATTTAAGCGGATTTAATATCTTGTGAATTGACGAAGTTATGAATTTTTTTCTTCTAAAACCTCACTTTTTTTCCCCCATCGGGGCCATTTTTAATGATATCAAAAATCTGTCATGCATAAATTTTCAGCCCTTTTCCTAGAAGTAATAAAAACTTTAAACGGATTCGATACGTATCATAATTAAGAAATTATGTGTTTTTTCTGTTTTCACAAAAAGGCCCCCCATTTTCCCCCTCTTTGTTCGATTTTGGCCATTAACAAACTTGACCGAGATTTTATGCCCCTTGATTTTATGTATCAGTTTGGAAGAGATTTGTGCAGAAATATTGCAGTTATCGTGTCTATAAAAAAGTGACATAGATAGATAGATAAATAGATAGATAGATAGCAGACGGATAAAGTTTTGAACTGGGGGTGGTTTTGGGTTCTGGGAGTCATAATCGGCGTAGATCTGCAGAAAAATTTCAAAAACTCCAACTTAGGGGAGAATGTAATAGGTAGAATTTCTTGCGAAATCTACCTAAAAGTAAAAGTATTCTCTTTAAAAAAAAATAACCTGCTAACAAAATCGAAAAAAAAAAAAAAAAAGGCGGTTGTAGAGATTGGTCTTATGCAAAATTAAAAAAAAAAAATTATTTAAAATTTTTGAAATACAAACACGATATTATAAAATAACTGTCTCATAGAATTAACATTAGCGAGTGGGTGTTTTCGCTTGCGCGAACTGGAGCCTTAAGCAATTCAAGATCTCGCTCATAGAGAGTACTGTAACCGAATTACTATTTTGTGCGAGTCTGTAAATGAATGATTTGCTCTCCATATTCTACAGAGAGATATTTTAGTGCACCTTCAGAAATGCATATCAATTATTATGCTTCAAATAGTAAAGAATCATTAAAATTCCCCATATAGACACGAGCTGCTATATATAACGAGGTGCTTTCAGTGCCGCAACCAGTTTTTGATGTGTCTAATTTACAGCTTGTCTTTTTCCCTTCTATTTTAAGGATATATAAATATAGACAGAAGAAGAAAGCTAATCCCCACTGTCATAAAACTTTTAATTATAAAATTCTTAAATGTAATAAATGATGTTATTCGTTTTGTAATAATATGAAGTCTAGAGGAGGCTCAAGAAGGTGCTAGGAGGGGTTCAGCCCCTCCTGCCCCCATCTGATTACGGCCCTGGATTATTTTGAGTGTCCCTATAAACGAAGCAAAAATTCTACACACTCAATTTGCGATAGGGGGCATGCCTTAGAGTACTGCTCAACGGCTGGGTTCGCCCTCAGCCGAGTGGTCTTCCTCAGGCATTAAAATTAAAATTAAAATTAAAATAACACATGTCAATTACATGGCAATCAGAATATATTTACGAGAGTTAGAGCACGGATACAAACCGAATTCAGAAGCATTTTTCAACTGTGTTTAATTATGTATGTAGCACTGAATAATTCTATTATAAAAATCGTATTAGCGAGGGCTGAATTAATTTTGAAATGTTTGAGTTCCTTTCTATAAACAATTCATCAAAAAAGAGCTTTTGTACAGAAGAGCGCGGTTTTTGTCCGATGTGGTTTTAATGAGAGGGATTTTTTTTTCTTTTATAAATGTAAGTTTTATGTCATTTTATTGGTAAATTTCACATTTCATAAGAAAATGCTTCTAATCCTATTTAAGTTATATTAATGCACAGCGATAAAAAAAGGCTTCATATATGATTTTTTTTAAATATTATTAATCAAAATTTAAAATGAAATAATTTCGAAATACTATTCATAATATTCGATCAATAGTAAGAATAGGAAATAGAAAGCTTTGCAATCGCCTGTGATTGTTAAATCCGATTCAGTGAAACCACCCACAGAATTAGCTGAGTCCCTCTCCACGCACATACAGTACATAAACAGCCAACTTTCTTTTTTGTTCCCATCACAAAGACTTGTTATCTGAGAACGCGTTTTGCACCCACAAACCTCCAGAAATCCCTAGTTTTTCTGCCCCTGAAAATAGATTTCTAATTTGGATAAAAACTTAGATCTCAAGCGATTGTTACCCTCCCATTGAAATGAAATAGAAAGAAGACCCCTGCAGCTATATGACCACCCAGTAAAGCGGATCAGCATTCAGTTGAGTAATAAAAAGTGGAGACAAGAAGTCGTCCTTCTTCCACAGTTTTTGCCTTGTATTTCTACAATACTAATGTTTTGTTTACTAAAAATGATGTGTTCGTTTTTTTTTTTTTTTTTTTTTTTTTTTTCAAAGGAAAAAATCTAACAAGGAATACGTGACGAATGTGCATAATTTTTCTGGCTCTTTCAGAATTAGTATTATTGAATCAATACTTTTGTTCATTCACACAAAATTTCAGTGTGCTGGGACAATTTGATCACGAACTATCAAAGTTTAAAACTAGCGTATTTTCATACGAAAGAAAATATGATTGCATGGAAGCAGAAGTTAAAAAAAATATATTTTTTTGAGATTTCCAAAAATTATATATTTTTTATTTATTTATTTTATTTATGCAAAATAAAAAAAAATTATACAAAATTGCCTCTTGCTTTTTACGCATTTTTTAAAAGAAAAAAAAAGGGAGATTTTTTATTTTGTACGATACGAAAAGTGCGTTGTAATTAATTTTTTTAAACATGAAAGATAATAATTAAGATTAAATTTAATTGTTTTACTTTCTCATAAGTAAAAAATAGAGTTAATTGTATTTCGTTTACCTCTGATTAGAATCCTGCATCGAGTCGGGTTATCCGACCCGATTCGACCAGCGGTTCGGGGATTTTCACAATTGTATTAAAACATAATTTACTTTCCTTTCATTTCGGGTTCGGGTCTCGCTCATGAACCGCGCAGGGCTCTATCTCTGTCCGGGCTCGGGCCGAGTTTTTAACATTTTTTCGGGCCGGGCCAGTCTTGGGCGAAACTTTTAGCTGTTATACCGGGCCGGTCGGGCCAATAATTTTTTCTCTACGGGCTGGGCCGGGCCGAAGTTTTAACTTTTATACCGGGTCAGGCCAATATTTTTTGTACGGTCCTGGCCGGGCACGGACAAAGCCTGGCCGAATTTTCCTTTTTTGCTTCGGGCCGGGCCCAGGCCTTGAAAATCCGGGGTTTACAGACCTCTACCTTAGACTCCATAGTACTGGGAGTTCCGTTCCAAAATACTGTTTCTACTACATTTCTTTCTGTTGCAAAATATATTGATTTTTTAACGGATCTCTATTTGTATGTAAATATCTGAATTATTATTAATACCATTAATCCATCCTTAAAAATCTGGAAAAGTCTATATCGAAAAACCTTCTAAGACGGAATCACATAGGAGAGAAAATAATCGTTATGGTTTAGTTCCTTTTTTACCATGTCTGTCGTCTCTTGCAAAGTATTATTTATTTTCAAACGGAATATTATATCCATTTTGCACCGATCAAGAAATTTTTCCCTTGAAAACAGGATTTTGTCATACACAGATTCTTTTAATTTGTTTTACAGTACTGTATATCCTCTCCTCCCCCCTAGAAATGTAAACGTATTATTCTTTAAAGGGAATTTTAATTGTAGAATAACGGTAATTTAAAAATTTATGTATTTTCGGCAAAAATTTTTGACCCAAGGAGGTTGTTCCAAGGAGGTTGTCCTGCCAGATTTTTGCACGAATCAGACAGGGAGGAATCAATGATTTTCATACAAACAGGGTTGTTGTGACCATGCCAGAAAATTTCGGTCGATGCAGATTTCTAGGAAAAATAAAGTACAGGCCCAGAAATAAGCCCGGTTCGGTCCGGCCCGTGCCTCCAGTGAAAGCAGATCCACGCACGACGCAGAAAAAATGACGATTAGATTCGACCCGTCCCGAGTCTGTGTAGGCATCTGAATGGCATTTGAATGGGAAAAACGTGTTCTAAATGGCTGGAAAAAGTTTAAATAAATTATGAAAAAAATTGAGTTTAAGTTGTAAATTTCGTTCAAACTCACAGATTTTTCGAGTTTTCGTTCAGTTCACGTTCGTTTATCAAAAAGTGAGTCAAGTTCAACTCACGTTCACAGAAAGTGAACTAAGTTCGCGAGTTTTCGTTCAATGAGCGCGCTTATACCAACACTGGTTTTATAGCTACATTTTTTAATTACGGGAATAAACCTATATTATTCACAACTAAATAGAAATGGCGCATCTAGTATTTGTCGAGAATTAAATAAAAATCTTGCACTCGTGACATCATAATTCACGTTTACATTGTAACAGAATAATATGGTCACTATAATTTGTGACTCGTGCTGACACATTGCTGTTATTATTTTTTTACGCGGGAAGTTTCGCTATGGTACTCCTTTGTGAAATTTGGTAATTTTTGAAATTCAATATTTGAAAAATGGCATAATCAGTGGATTTGAAATTTATATCAAGAAAAATACAATTTTTTACCTTTCTAACGAATTTTGTCTAACAATTTTCTGACAAATACTTTTCGAGCAATTAATTTTTTCAGTAACTTCAAATGTTTCATTTTCTGAGATTAATATGTGGCAACGATCCCAGTCGTCAGCAACACATACCTTTTTATTAAAGAGGATTATCCATAGTTCGAATCCAGGCGAGGAGATGTCAAACACAAGCAAAGTCGGATAGGATGATGGGTTAAACTCAACGTCATCGCATATAACGTAGCGCGTAAAAAGTGAAAAGCATGCAAAAATACATAAGCAAATTTATATTTCAGTAACGGATTGAGTGTTTTTCACAAAAATTCACACTTGCTTACAACAATTCAATGGATTTTACGTCAATACAAGTCAGCTAAAATGCGCTAATTTGACATAGACAAAGAATATTGAAAATCTCTTGTCTTTGGTCTGAATGGGAATTTCGCCATATTAGTCAGTTATTGCCGAGTTAGTCTTATAGATGACCAATTAATATTGATGATTGAAATTATTAATACTGAATGATTACTGATGATTAATACTGAATTTGACAACGTATCACAAGATAGATCGATAAAATGTACTTTTTAATTAACAGACAGTGGTCAGTAAACGCTTTTAGCTAAGTAGCCATTTAAAAAAAATCTTAATTATTGTTGAATTAAAATAAAGTTAAATCAGTTAAAATTCCTTACATAGATTGCATCAGTTACCAGAGATTTTACTAAAACTGATCACTTAAAATGTAGGCTACTGAGACCAGAGACGATCTGGCCGTGTTGTTATCTGCCGTATTGGCAACTGGGTCCACGTAGACATTACGCAATATGAGCCCCCAGGCTGTTTATGAATCAGAAAAATTAAGGGCCGCTGAGCGAAACTTCCCGATCGCAAAGTCCCATGTTAACATAATAGGAAAAATTAAAAGCGCGATTACTCATTACCTAATATAATTATTCAAATTCGGTTTTTATCTTCAGAAAGTAGATGTCAGGTGCCGAAGATGTGCGCATATCTCTAGTAAAAATTCTCTCCTTAAATTTTAAGTATTTTTAAGAAGATAATAAAATTTATCAATTGGACAGCACAAACTTTATAGAGTTTTTATAATACATAAAATTTAAGGAGTACGAACGTTATCAGGGGATATGATTGGCGAATATTTTTAAATTTCAATCCCCGGCGAGATATTGACACCATCGACGTCCAGTCACATTTAGATGTTAATGCGAGTAATATTTTGGGAGCTATCGTGTTGACGAAAGCTTAATTTTTCACGGGAAGTCAGAGATGTGCTCCGACAATAAAACCTCCTGATGTAAAGAAACAGCAATAAATTATTTTATTACTTTCTTCGATCTGTAATAGAAGAAAGTACTGTAACAGAAACTTTTTTCGACTTCCGGTTTACGACGAATTTATACGTTTTAGGGCTCAGAGATTCCGAAAAACATTTTTTAACAAAATGTCTGTTTCTCACTGTTTGTATGTCCTCTTTGTATCACCGAAAAGTGTATGAAGTTATACCTAGAATTGAGCCGAATTTCATTTATAGGTTTTTGACTATTGTCAGCAGGTCCCATTAGAATTTGAGGATATTCTTCCTGAAGGGGTAATGTGATAGCGATTTTTGTTCCATTTTCATTATTGTGTCGTCAAAAAGTGTAGGAAGTTATGGAAATATTTAAACCAAATTTGACTATGGCCTACAGATCCAAGTTGGGTTTGAGGATATTCCGTCGGAAAGGATAGTTTTGATAGCCATATAAATAATTCAAATTACAAAAAGATGTACAAAAAAATTAGAAATCCTAAATGTTTTTTCTGTTAAATTTTCGGTCTTGTTCCAAGGATTTCAGAGCAAGTTCCTTTGCCTGCCTGGATTTTTCGGATCTGAACAACCGAAATATAATGCTCAAATCATTAAAATTCCGCCCCAGCCCCTCTTATTTTCTTTGTAAGAGTTCGCGAGAACTCTAATTTCAAAAGACAGATTTCTGTTTTGGGGATAGAAAACGCACCTAATCTAACTCCAATTGATGTGGGGCAGAGGATTGATAGTTTTCTTAGGATCTGTCTCTGCATAAGGCTTGCTGTAAGTAAAATGTTTATCACAAATATTTGGTGGATTTTTTACTCGTATTTATATCACATTTTCGGTTTCAATTCCATTCACTTTTGATTTAGCTTTAGATTAGCTTTTACCACTAAGCATAACAATATCAAAAACCTGGAAGGATCGATAGAAAACCACAGAAATCCGAAATACACCCGGCATACAATCACCCTTGGAATTTTATAATTTTTTGCGTTTTTGATTGAATTTTTTGACGATCAAATAAGGTACAAATTAATATAAAACTTTAGAGGTAATAAAATAACGTAAAAGTTGGAAAGTGTGAATATGCATTAGGATAAAATATGAATATACAGAAAAGTCTGGGAAGGAATAAAAAAAATACCATTATAGAAATTTTTCCGCTTTATGTGGTACAATACTATAGTGATCTTTCTGTTTGAGAAAATTCTCCATTATAGACAAGTTCTGTTTTCAGAAGTACTATAACGCAGACCTGCCATGTTTCCGGCTTTTTGGATACCAGTAATTTAGTACAGAAAATGTTGTTTTACTTAATTAGAGCATTTTGCGATTTAAAATAACAACATTTTCTTTAAAAAATTACTGGTGTGCAAAAAGCCGGAGACTTGGCAACTCTGATAACGGAATTTTTATATTATAATAACTGTTTAATGATTCGAGTGAGTATGAGTATGATAGATAAACGAATAATAGACAAATAAATGACAGGCAGCAGCATGCAATACACTCGCCACAGAAATAAATTTAAATACGTAAAGAAAAATAACCTTACCTAAAATTAGTTTCAATATGTCCAAGGAAAACACGCGTTGTGGATATTCTACTCCTGTAAAGCTATCACTGAAACACGGTTGCAGCTATTGGGAGCAAAATAAGGAGTACAACTAGTCAATGGTTTGTAATCAATGCAGTCCTGCACTTGTAGTTATACTGGACTGGACAGGAAACAACGTGTGAGCAAAGAACGTCAGTACATGTTCTTTCACGTGAGTAAATTGACAACAAAAGATATGCCTACTATTCTTCAAGTGTACTTCTCCTGGTGGGATTGATATGGAGTTCGAATTGGTCTGGGAATTGGAATGTGTGAGTGAATTGTATTCTTTGTATTGATAGGGAATGGTTAATTTCCAGCTATATACATAAGAACTGAAGGAGTGTTTCATGTTTGATATTTTGTTAAAAGGATAAAATAAAAAATAAAATAAAATAAATTGTTCACTCACTACTGCATCAAATGGAGGAGGCGTTTCGGAGTTAAAACCTTTCCTAGGGTATTCAAAACTGATAAGATGGGTACGAACCCCCCTGTGTTAAGATAAAAATATGATGGATAAAAACCAAAGTTAAAAAAAAAAAAAAAAACATAAGAATTTTATTATTTAACTGTTTCGGAGCTTCATAATAGAAGCCTCTATTTTAACACAAAAATAATGAAAGAAAATTTTGGAAGCAGCGAAGTAGTACGTTATGTTACCACTACTGATTTTTCTCCCTCTCTTCTGCTTTTTTTTCTCTGAGATTGAAGGAGATGTTCTTTTATGAAACCTTTACACACGTAAATGCTAAATTTATTTATTATGGTTGGTTGTGCATTTCATTGCGTCGGTTTTTATGTGTCACATATTTAATAAACACTACCTTATTTGCATATAACGCAACGAAATTCTTCATTTTATGTGTAACAATGTTTCATAACCCCTCCCAGATGAGGATCCTAGTTGAGCACTGTATATTATTATACATAATAGTTTTATATAATATTCTTTTCAAAACGACAGATAACTTAAAAACAAAATTTATTTATCAATGTTTATCAAACTTATTAAGAGCGTTCTCGAAAAAAAAAAATCAAGAATTCTTCTGTCACGTTTACGGACTCATTTGTAAAAGTCAAGGCATGAAGCAACATGGGTCGGTGCAGGGAGGTTTTTCTTGGGATCAGTTTTGTAAAAAGTAAAATTTATTTTTGTGAAGCTTATTATACTTTTTGTGAAAAATAACATTTTGTAACGAAAGATGAAATCCAGTTACTCAAATTCAAACGAAGTACATATTAATAACAAAATTTATTTATCAATGTTTATCAAACTTATTAAGAGCGTTCTCGAAAAAAAAAAAATCAAGAATTCTTCTGTCACGTTTACGGACTCATTTGTAAAAGTCAAGGCATGAAGCAACATGGGTCGGTGCAGGGAGGTTTTTCTTGGGATCAGTTTTGTAAAAAGTAAAATTTATTTTTGTGAAGCTTATTATACTTTTTGTGAAAAATAACATTTTGTAACGAAAGATGAAATCCAGTTACTCAAATTCAAACGAAGTACATATTAATAACAAAATTTATTTATCAATGTTTATCAAACTTATTAAGAGCGTTCTCGAAAAAAAAAAAAATCAAGAATTCTTCTGTCACGTTTACGGACTCATTTGTAAAAGTCAAGGCATGAAGCAACATGGGTCGGTGCAGGGAGGTTTTTCTTGGGATCAGTTTTGTAAAAAGTAAAATTTATTTTTGTGAAGCTTATTATACTTTTTGTGAAAAATAACATTTTGTAACGAAAGATGAAATCCAGTTACTCAAATTCAAACGAAGTACATATTAATAACAAAATTTATTTATCAATGTTTATCAAACTTATTAAGAGCGTTCTCGAAAAAAAAAATCAAGAATTCTTCTGTCACGTTTACGGACTCATTTGTAAAAGTCAAGGCATGAAGCAACATGGGTCGGTGCAGGGAGGTTTTTCTTGGGATCAGTTTTGTAAAAAGTAAAATTTATTTTTGTGAAGCTTATTATACTCTTTGTGAAAAATAACATTTTGTAACGAAAGATGAAATCCAGTTACTCAAATTCAAACGAAGTACATATTAATAACAAAATTTATAAGTCTGCCTGCTAAAGTTTTCCTTATTTGTGAACTGGTTTTGCTTACAAATTACTATTATGCATTTTAAAATTGAACAAAATAAAAACAATTAATTAAAAGTATGGTTTTATGTAGTATACTTTTGTGAAGGAGCATATTTTATTAAAAATAATTTTGTGAATGGTTTTATTACAAGGAAAATATGAATAGTTTTATAAAAAGGTTGGTTTTATTAAAAGGAATTTTCAGAATAGGCGTGTTTTATTAAGAGGAATATTTTGAAGGGTCCTGTTTTATTAAATGGATTTTTGTGAAAGGGCCCTAAAAAATCCCCAATTTTTTTTCCGTGAGCAAGCAGGCATAATAATTGAAATGATTCGGAATCGATAAGATTATCCAGTTTTCGATAAAAAATTACACTGTGTCGGAGGCTGATGTTGTGTTAGAAGTGGTAGCGTGGTACTTCCGCTCTCATTTAAAACAAAGATGCATTTATTATATTCAAAAAGGCAATAATGTAATACATTTTCTGGATTGTTAGAGATTTCACAACGTAATAATAAAATAAATGTTGAACATAATTTTTGTTTTTGTGAGAGGAACTAATGATTATTTCGAAAGTTTCTGTAATTTGCTGTAATCTGTTTAAATGTGTCTAATAATGCTATTCATTACAAATGAAGAAATAAATCGTTTAAACAAATCAAAGTTATGTACTTTTTAAATTATAAATTTTAAAGAAACTAGGGAATCGAACCCGGGCTTCCCGGGTTACAGAACGCAGGCGAAAACCATTTTTTCCCCTAAATCTAATAGATTTTTCATATTTTTATTTGTCAAAGTTGCTGCATTTAGTGATATTTTTTACTGGTTTCTTTGCTTTTCTTGTGCGTGAAGCGCTCATACATGCGGTATCCATCTAATTTTTTTTTTTTTGTACTAAGCGTTTATACATGCGATATAGTGATCGCGACATTAACGAATTTCAAGGGTTTTGTTTATTTTTTATTTTTTTTTTGCATTATTAATACAGGGAGTTCGCTGCATCCAGTGATGCTTCTTTGTTAATTTATTATTCATCATCTTATGCATGCGATATAGTGATCGCGATATTAACGAATTTCATGTATATTCGATTTTTCCAACTTCGCAATGACCGTTAACATTATTTGTAATACTGATGAAATATGAATTAAAACGTTGTTTCTTACTGCTCATATTAACTTTTTATATGCATTTTTATTAAATTTGTGAAATAATTGTTTAATATTTTATTCATAAAAATGCAATATCTAAAACAATATCTTCTGTTTATATTATCTGTTAAAATATCCGATGTTTGTTTATGGTGTAAACAAATAATTTTCTTTTAAATTTTTAAATTATTACAAAGCTTCCTTTTCTCCAAAATCGTCTGAACTAATCAAATTTTGTATCCGGTATAACGCTACTCTCATATAAAGGCACCCTATTCTTGTGACGTTTTTATTTCAAAATTCATTAATTTTACTACCTGTAACTATTTAAAAATTTATAATGGCAGCATTCTTCCATTTGTTTATTGGGCGTTTCAAAATTCATGCTTAAACATTATTTTATAAGCCATAATATATCAGGCAATTAAGATATAGTTTTCAAACCAATTGCATTTGAAAGTAATCTATAACGGTGCAAAAATTGAAAATGTGCTATGTTTAGAAATTAAAAAAATTGCAATAGCAAAAATCACAATACCGAAATTTCATCGTCAGCTGTTGACATTCGCAAAATGACGTATGCGTTACGCACGGACACGTTTGGCTTTTATAATATAGAAGATAGATAGATATGTGCTTTAGTGATGCTTTACTAGAGCAAAAATAGATGTAAGTAGATTGTACGTATGCAAATACTAATAAAAATATGATTACGCAGATTTGTAGATGGATAATTTCATATGGCTGTTTACACAAAGTGTGATGGATGATCCTTTATAGCTGGCAATCAAGTCCAATTTAGTATTAAGTCCAATTATTTCAACTCATGGCGCAACAAAATTTTTAAAAGTTATTTTTAAGGCTTTGACGTGAACGAGAAAGAGATTTCTCGTAACAGGACACTTCACAAATTTCTCGAAGTGAAGATACACTTTCGAAATGTTGGGTGAACAGTATACTTTCTTTACTAAAGAATCAGGGGATACTTGTCAGTGCTCGTACCAGGTTGATAACTTAACCTTCTCACCGAACCGCCGTGAACTGATATATCCGTTCACTATGCAGTAGGTTTCACTGCAATAGAAGCATTCTTTAAATTAATATAATTCCACAAATATAATGCAGTTTTAAAACATCAGTTTTAATAATTAATATTTTCAAGGATTATACTCATATACGTAATTAAGTTTTTTATACCAAGTTTGAAAATTCATCCGTTTTTAGCATTTTAAAAAAATACCAGAGAAAACAACATGACAAATTCACCTGTTTGCTCGACAGTCAGAGGGTTAAACCGCAAAACCCCCTGAGGTTTAAGGTAGGCTTTTCCCTACCTTAGGTAAAAGGCTTTTCACAATGGGAACCTATATAGTTGCCCGAAGCATTCACTTTTCCTCTCGCAGTAAGGACTCCAAGTATTAAGTTGAAATCTGCAAAACTAAATCATTAACTAACTTAAGAGTCTCTACACACTCTTATATAACCTGTGTTTTCGTCGCACAGAACAAAGGATACTATCCCAGCCATTTGTAATGCTAAAAAGTGATGTCACGAAGATTTCTCGTGATGTCGATTCAACTCGAGTTTCACTATTGCCGAAGGTCTCCTTGTGGGGTATTTCGGTAAGATGAAAGCTATACCTCTCAGCTTGGTTCATTGTAGTAGATACCGCTGAAACTGCAAAATAGAAGATAGACGAAGATGAATCGGATTGTTTGTTATTTAGCGGCAGATTTTTTGACGTTTACAGGGAAAAACATGGGTTTTTGAGTCAGATATTGTAGATTTCTCACAACATTCCGCCCTGAAACTCATTTTCCAGCTGAAAGAAGTAAATTCTACAAGAAAAAGTAATAGAACATCTATTACAGTGTCTCAAAAGTTCTCTTATTTTAACACCTGTCAGTGAAAGATTATTCTTACTTTTTTAACTCAACTTACGACTGCTGTGCAGGTATGGGTATGAAATTGCAATTTACATTATAAAATTTATATTTAGAATTCACAGCATTACTCTTATACAAAAGAAACAATAACACAAATATATATCTATATCTATATCTATCTATCTATCTATATATATATATATATATACATGTACATGCAGTTGAGTCTGTGTTAAATTCACTCTACTTGACTCAAACAGGCAATGTGTGGTATATCTTTACCGGCTTGATGTTTCATAACGTACTACAGTGGAACTCCAGATATACGTTACCTGAGTTGTACGTTTCCCTCAGTTATACTTTGCAACTCAGCGGTCCCTGCCGCTTGCCATTAAAAATTAGCTGAGTCATACATTTCCCTCAGTTATACGTTACGTTTTTGCGTCTCCGGATGAAATTTTGTCTCATTTACACATTTTGCAATAGAAAACACTGACGACGCGTCGGAGTCTCATTTTAAAGATCCCACTCAAACTTCGGAGCTGCTCTGGGGTATTTTGATGTAGTACAGCGGTTCGCCAGTAGTAAAAGCAGTAACGATAAGGTGGCTGTATTATTAACAGAACTGCAAAGTTTGTTGTTCAATATTGGCTCTGTCGAAAAGATAGAGTCGAAGATGAGCGATTATTTCAATAAGATTCAGTAAACTACTGAAATGTCTTTTGATAAATGATTTACATGGCAAGGTGATATGATTTCTTTTAAGTGTCTATGTATATTACAAATATTTTTACTAATAAACTTTATGTGTACTTTTCTTACGTACCTTTTTTCTACTCTGTTCCATTTTAGAAATTTATGTAGTAATACTTAGGAAACTTCTGTTTTCACTATAAAATGTAACTGTTACGCCTTATCGGAACAAAGTTTTTACTATATATTCAAAAAAAGGTTAATTAAGTATAACTCTGTGACAGACAGACAAAGAAGCGGGAGTAACAGGGTGTCGTGAGATGAACGAAACTCTAAAAAGGGAATTGCGCAAAGGGGCAAGAACTTAAATAATTAGTAAGTGCAATGAAAGTGTTAATGGAATAGTGTTTTTCATTCGTTTGAAAATTGAATACATCTTGAATTATAAAACCAAATATTATCTGATGAGAATAATTTCTGGACTATCGTGCTATGAAAATCGGCTTAACACTTTCAGGGTCTCAATTTATTCTTTAATTTTGGGTTAAAATATTTTTATTTTTAAGAAAGGAAATATAGCTCCAGGGATGAGATTTCTCCGCTTTTTTTACATACCAGTATAATCTTAGAGATAACGTTGTTCTGTTAAATCGCAGAATTTTCCGATTAAATAAAAAAGCATTTTCTGTAAGATTATACTGGTATGCAAATAAGCGGAGAAATCTCCTCCTTGTGTATCTCTTCAAACGTTAAAAAAAGGGGGTTTACTGAACTGTAACAATATGTCATTCTAAGAAACTGAAACCAAACGAATATAGTTATTTTACGTACTATTAATATGACAGTTGGATAATCTGTAATCCATATTGTATTAATTATTAATTTACATTTTACTACTTGAATGTAAAATTGAAGCGCTTTCATATGAATAAAACATTTCCCTCACACATTTTATAGTAATCTGGTACTATTATATACTGGTAGTTTTGTATCCAAAATTATAACTTAAGATTGTTAATCAGGGATACCCCTCTCACTCTTGCAAAACGTTACGTATAACATGATGAAATACACGAAGAGGTGAACGCTTTCGGAAAAAAAATACTCTTTATTTTAGATTTGATGAATATTCCAGTAATAAGAATTTTCCATCCATACTGTAGGTGGCAATGTCCATATGTTAACGATGCTTTCAGAATTGGTTCACAAACAAATAAATGTAACTTTTAATGTTGCCAATTTATTTCCCTCTTTTTTTGTTTTTTTATATTTAATTTATAATAAAATTTTAAGGCATAATTTCATCTTATATAATAAAGTTTATTTAATTTTAATCAGTTTAGAAATGGGTCTATAAATATATATTTTTTACTAGTATTTATTGCCATACAGAAGTGTGTTTTATTTAGAAAGAATATGGGTCGTTTAAGGCTGTTCTAAAATCCAAAGACGCTATTTTTTTTACACATTTCTGAGTTCATTTTTGTCCAGATACGCATGCAAATGGCTGTTGTTCGTATTCGGAAACTATGTAATCAAATAATGTTTTCAATTTTTCGGTAATGAAAAAATATTTTTCAGGAAATACTATCAAATTTGGTGTTTTGAACCGATTTCCGGACACGAGAGTGCAGGAAATGATGAAACCTATCGTCACGTAGAAAAAGACGCTTATAACTCAATAAATAATTTATTTTAAAAAAAATAGTAAACACCATTCGATTTTAAATCCTTTCAATAGTGACACCTGCAAATTTTATGCCTCTACGCTAATAAAAAAATATGTCATAATGCTTCGCATTTGTTGAGCAGAGAATTTGAAAACCGCCTTAAAGGAGCCCTCCGGATCATTTTTCATCTAAAACAGGATCCTTCACAAAATCTATTATCTTAAAACAGGATGCTCATGAGAAAATTCTTTGTCTTAAAGAAAGAACGGACTTTTTACAAGATGCTTACTCATCAAAAGTAGACTTTTCACAAATTTAATCATCTATCTACTATATATATAAAACACAAACGGAAATTTCGTTCCGTTCCTTTATAACTTGAGTTGCGCTGAATGGATTTTGATGGAATTTTCACTGTTCGATAGATAATTTTTCAGGGAAGGTTTTAGTATATAACACATCGTTCTAGGTAGATTAGTTATAGAATTATGGTGGGAAGTTCTGTTATTTTGGACGAAAAGGTTACCATTCCTTATGTTTGGCAACCATTATTGTTGGAGAAAGAATTTAAACGTCTATATACCTCGAAAAATAAAAGAAAAAACTGTTACTAATTTTATTTTTTTTTAAAGAAAGAAAAGAAAAGAAAAAGAAAAACAGTTTTCATGAGAGATAACAATATAAAACAAAAAATATTTAATTTAAACATGATTGGGAATGTTCGTAATGCTTAAAAAAATATTCAATGTGTAAGATTACGATTGAAACAATATTTGGCGATAAATCTTTCGTTTTTGGCGATTTTGATTTTATGTTTGTCGCCAAACAGTTTGATTTTAAGCCAAAAGATGTTTCTTCAAGTGTATGACAGCATTTTTGGAGGTTTTTTTTTTTTATTATTCAAATGCAAATTATATTAATATAATCTACTTCTATTTACTTCTATTATATACAGGGTGTCTCAGTACAAGGTTTCAGAACTTCTAGAAGGGGTAGAGTGCACCAAAACGACTCGGAATCATACAGCAATGTAGGGTCGGAAATAATCTCCTGACGGGGTGGATTGCGTTGCGCGAAAGTTCTCAGCGTTCTTGGAGGGAATCGTCATTTCGCACAAGGGTGCAGAGTTAGTAGAATGGCTAATCAAAGGAACGTGGAGTTAGACGTTATGCTTCAGACTTACGTGGTTGCGGATTGTAGTAGACCAGCCGGGGTGGATCCGAGACATGGCTGAAACATTCCCGAATATTCGGAATTCCATGCGCCGAAGAACTAAGGCCGGCATTGAAGTCGGTGGACGAAACTTCGAACTCTATCTTTGACTCATATTATTTTTGTTCATGTACATTTATTATTATTTATATAAATTCAAGTAAATTTATTATTAAACCGAATATTTACTAACTTATTTATTTTTATTTCTGATGTTTCTGTGTAAACCACCACGCCAGGAAAGTATTTCCAACCCTGGGAGTGTATTCTGGTGTTATCGGAACGCTCAAATGGGTCGGAAAAAATCCTCTTAGCGACAATTTGCTATTCTGGTGTAGTAGAGTCGAAATTTCGCCTATCGGAGTCGGTTGCTTTTCGTCGGCGTTTTGCCGAGTGCTTGAAGGGTATCGAGATCGCAGCGGCAAGGCTCGGAAAGATTTTTTGTTTTATTTTTTTTTTTTGGGGGGGGCGCTTGTTTAACATTAAAAAATAGAAAGAGGGCAGAGTCTTTTAATTACCAGGGTTCGTAAATATCATGACATTTTCGAAAACATCAAAAAATCTGACATTTTGATATATGTTCGATATTTTCAAAATAGTCAACTTATTGATGTTAAGAAATTTTTCCATACTTAATATAATTAGAAATTAAAATATATTACACTTAGCATGAACACTTGTAAGATTTAATATTAAGGAAATGTTGTTTAATACAACAAAATTTGAAATATAAAATAGTTTTTGTAATTGAAAAATTGGAAAGTAAATGTAAGTTTGTCTGCTTTTTCATTCCTTAACCTATTGTATAGTACTAAACTAAAGCCTGAAAAGATTCTTTCTTATGAAGATTTAAATAACTTATCTAAATTTGACAGTGTATCTTTCAGCGGGTGTTCTACATTTACAAATTCAGCTTCAAACGTAAAGGTTTGTATTATATATATATATATATATATATATATATATATTGGGCTTAAGTCACTGGCAGAGCAAAAGTTCTTTGTCTACTAAACGGTACAGTTAATGAAATTATCATGTACACAGGTTTTGAACAATTTATTTATGCTGGAAGTATAAAAAAATCCGAGTATATATTATATTTGATATCAAATATCAAATATCGAAATTAACAAACATAATAATATTTTAAAAATATCGGATATATATCAATATCAACGAACCGTGTTAATTACAAAATGTTATTTTCTTACAAGAAGCTTCTTTACAGATCCTTTGAAAGTTTTTTGACTCAGATATCTGTATATTCTTTTTTTTCTTATCGGTAAAAAATGTGCAACTAATTTACTTACAAATTTGATTAATAAATCTATATTAATCCAGACAGCAAAAAAATAAATAAACTTTCAATTACATAAAAAGGAATTACAGTTCAAACAAGGAAATAAAAAAAAAAACACCAAAAAAACAAAAAAAAAAACAATGCGTGTATTTTGGACTTGTAAACAAATTAAAAGTTTAGGCGGAAAGATACGACAGCTGACACATTTTTTTCTGTTTAATATTAAAGCTGTTCTCTAATTAAAACTGTCTATTTTCTGACACATTCCTGAGTTCATTTTTATTCTTAAACGCAGAAAATTGGATAGGTTTTCTTATTCCGAAACTGTGAAATCGAATAGCATTTCTCATTTCTCGATAAAGGCAAAGGATCTTTCAGAAAATGCAGACAAAATAGGCATTTTGAAACGAAATTACGAAAGCGACACTCGAAAAAGGTCGTCATAAGACAACAATCGCTTATAACTATAAATGTAATACATTTATCTATCTATATAGATAATAAAAATAAGTAAAAGACGCTTTTCGATTCCAAATCACTTCACTTGTCATATCTGATAATTTTATGCTTTTACGTTTAAATATAAGTCTGTAAATGTTCAGGGGCCGATCAAGCAAAGAAGGCCAGACCCTCTTCCTATGCTGTCACAAAAAAATTAAATATGTTCTATGCCATAGAATACAAATATAAATATATAAGTACATATTTACACAAATATATAATTTGTGTTTAATCTTTTCCGACTGTAATGGTACAAAATATCAATTATAATCAGCACAAGCTCGAAATAGATTTACAATATCAGTCTTAAAATATTGCAAATTAAGTTTGGGACCCCTAAAATTAAAGGGGCTCAGAACCACGGCCTAGTTGGCCCTTTTTTTAAATCAGGCCCTGTGTTTGTGTCAGAAAATATCGCGTTATTGAAGAAAAAATATTTTTTTAGATCTACTTTACAATTTTATTTTAGTTTTTAATATTTGTGTTTACATTTAATGATTTAAATGATTCAAATTATCCTGTTCACCAATAACCACGATTTTCAATTAATTGATAAACATACAATAATAATTTTTGATTAACATATTTAGTTATTTTTGAAATAAGTAATAAAACGAATTGATGATCTGATTAAGTATTTAAAATATCAATAAATAAAGAACATTTGAGCGACTTTCTTAAGAATCTTTCAACTGTTATGAAAATTATTAAATCTTTATGAATTTAAAAATGAGATTTAACAAGAGGGTGGGGGGGGGGACATAAGTTTAAAGCTAAATTAATAGACTTATCTTATTTTATTTTTTAAGTATATATTGGATTTGAGATTAAGAACAACTAATTACCCGAGTCCTTAAGCAAAGCTAGATTTTTTTTTCAGTAAAGATACAACTAAATTATACTTAAATTATATTAAATTATATATATTAAATTATATATATATATATATATTAAATTATATTTAAATTATATTTAAATATTATTATTCGGCCTAATTTACATTTTTCAGAACTGGTGTCACAGTTATAATCAATTTAAAATAAACAAAATTATCGAAACTGGAAACTAGTCATTGGGGGCCACCGTATTACTTACCCATCATGTATATGTATAATGTAAAATATTAAAATAAAAATGTGTAAACTACTTATAAAATGCATTGATATTCAAATAAAATCGTGGCTTGATGACGTCATAAAAAGGCTCGATTACTTAATTGCTTGAAAGAGGTTTTCCTTATAACTCCAAAAATAATACTCCTATTAACTAGCGGTTTATTGCATCTGATTAAGCGTCAAATTTCCAATTAAAATATATATTTGAAGTGAAATTTGGATGAAATACAGGGTCATGAAAAATCGAAGAGTGTGGAAAATAGGATTACAAATATCTCGGCAACTAATTATCCGATCGACTTCATGTTTTATGCAAAATTTATGTTTTTTTATTGTCTTTTATATTTACTCCTTAAAATAAACAATTTCGAAAATTTTTATGTAACTTTCATCAGAACGAATATTTCGAGAGTCCGAAAAAAAATGTTCCGGTTAATCGAGGTTATTGAAATGAAATAGGCTTCTTCCCATTATTACATACGAAGTACATACCAAATTGCAAGTCTCTATCTCAATTTGTTCGGGAGATAGAGCGTTTACAGACACACACACAGACACACAGACGGACGGCAAATTTTTTTTTCTAAAAATATGTTTTTCGGAATCTCCAGTGTCTGAAACGTGTAAATCCGTCAAAAAAAAATTTCGATTTTCAAAACGATTACAAGACTTACCCTATACTACGTATGATGGGTAAGTAATATAAGTTAACAATTTTAATATCATTCGCATAATTAATTCTGGTTTAGTTTATAATAAATGGTCTAAAGATACAAATAAATAAAAAAGTTATGAACTATTTTATATTTATTTAAAAAAAAATTCGATTATATTCTTAAATATTCATATAAAGCTTGGTAGAATCTACAAAAAATTCCTCCTCCCCCCCTATTTAAAAAATATTTTGCAGTGTATAAAAAAAAAAAAAAAAAATCTGACAATTTCACTGGAAATTTGCTAATCTTTTTCTGAGATCAAAATAGAGCAAAGTTACTTTTCAAAAAATTTGGTTCAAGATTAATAATAATAAAAAGTGTTTTATGCACAATTAAAAATGCAAATAGACATTTTTTTATTTTTCACTTCGGCCTGGAAATATTACACAGATTGCAGGAACGGACACGCTAATATTAAACAATCGCATTCCCTCCTTCAACCCTATTGTAAATAACCCAAACATTTTTCCGCACTGGACCAGCTGCCCAAAGCAAAACAGCTGACATCTATTCTCCCAAATAAACGAAAACACGTGCGTATTTGCATCTGATTGGCGACAAACATGTCCGACTGCAAGCAGGGGATTTTCTATTTTTCATCCTCTACTGTAAGATAACGAGGTGAGACCAGAATAGCTCCTGTCCATCGCTGTCGTTATGAAATGGAGATTCCGGTTCCGACATGTAGTTATAATCCGATAAGACCAGAATCGATCCCCTGCACATCTATATGATTCCGCGTCGTCGTCGTGCACCCTACCCCACCTAGAAGTACTGAAACGTTGTACTGAGACACCCTGTGAATGAAATTTTGTTCCAGCATCTTTAACTCGAGTTCTGCTGGATGCATTTTCATAGAACTTAAACTGTTAGATAGATAATTTTTCAGGGGAGGTTTTATTATATAACATATCGTTCTACGCAAATTAGTTATAGGATCATGATGGAATGTTCTATAATCGGATGAACCCGATTATGAAAGATTAGCCTTTTTAAAAGATTCTGTCAAATGGATTTCGATGGGACCTACACTGTTAGTTAGATATTTTTTTAGGGAATGTTTTATTATATAATGTATCATTCTACATTGCTTAGTTCTTAGAATTATAGGAGGAAATTCGGAAATCAAGTGACCCCTTTTATCAAATATTACTCTTTTCAAAAAGTTCTAATAAACGGTTTTTAATGGGATTTGCTCTGATAGTTTGATAATTTTTCAAAGACAATTTTTATTATATAAAATATTGTTCTACATTGCTTAGTTATAGAGCAATGGGGGTAAAGTCTGTAATCAGGGAACCCGTTTATGAAAGATCTGGGATGACAGTTTTGCTATTTGACTAACAAATATTCGTAAATGGATCCAATCAGTCAATTCCCAACTGATATTTGACGCCATACGAGACTGTAATTCATTAATATACGCGTCGGAATTGTATCTTTTATGACCATCACTATCTTCCTACAAAATGTTTCTTAATATATTTCTCTTACAAATGTCGTATAAACTCCCTACATGAACAGGTTTCCCGTACTTTTATGTTAGTCGGGTGCAAATCTCACCAATAGCATTTTTTTCTTGGCAATAAAGATTATATTTTTCACGTGTGCAAATTAGCAACAATACTTTGATGATGAAGTAGACTGTTTCTATTTATAGCAATATTTCTTATTCTTATTCTTTTGTATTTTTAATGAAATTTGTGAAAGGCGTATGTTTTAAATGTATGTAATATGTGTATTTTACATGTATGTATTTTAAATTACATGAGTGAAAGTTTTATATTTTAAATGAAATGACTGCAAGAGGAATTGATGGCGATGAAAACAATATTTGGCTATTTATCACATGCGCCCAGCTAACATTTCCTTGCAATTGTTGTAGTAACCTATGGCTAGAATAATTAAAAAAAATATTGGTGGCCAAAAACACGACCGCTCCGGGGGCTCTTAATAATGTCAGAAATATTGTTAATATTGAATGTTGTGATTTCGTAGGTCAAACTGAAATACCGCTACAATGATGACCTAAAAGCGGGCACTTGATGTCAAGCACACAAGTCAGATGTATGTTCTCAATAAACAAACAAACCGCTACAATGACAGACATATTTACTACATCTAGCCGTAACCACTGATCCTGATTGGAAAGTAGGTGTAGTTTGTATCAGGTGCATCAATTAAGTAGGTAAACTACATAATCGGGTCTAGAGACATTTGTCGTAAGTTCCCGGGCGTTGTTTGACGCATAATTAACTTATAAAATCGGTTAAGTTGATTCTATGTTTTTAAAGTGGATTTATTTCATAATCGAGTCTACAGAGAAATAGCGTAATTTGGAACAAAGTTTTTGGATAATTTTGGTAATTTTCCGTTATACCAACATCATGCCAAATTTATGCTAAGGCGCCATTTATTTCAACTCTGAACGTGCAAATTTTTTCTATTGCAAACAGGGCCAAACATTGCGACTCACTATTTATGGAATGCAAATCTCTTTTTTAAAAAAATACTATTTAACTGTAAGCATGCAAAACTTTTAAATTACGTCATCTTGACGCAATTGCAGTAATTTTTAGAAGAGACAACGAGAAATAACTTGCAGATTCATAAATTTTAATGATTAATATTCTTATATCTTTTCAGATAAAATTTTAATGTATAACATATCGTTCTACGTTGCTTAGTTAAAGAGTTATGGAGGAAAGTTTTACAATCAGGTGAACTCTAATATAAAAGATTAGCCCTTTTAAAAAGATTTACTAAATGGATTTTAATGAGACTTGCATTGCTAAGTAGGTAATTTTTCAAGAAGGGTTTTAATATATTACATATCGTTCTACGTTGCTTATTCGAATAGTTATGTGCGGAGTTATATAGTCAGGTGAACCCGATTACGAAAGATTAGCCTTTTTAAAAAGTTCTACTCAATAGATAGATAATTTTTAGGGATGGTTTTTGTATATTGCATGTAGTTCTGTCATTCTTTGCCAAATCCTACTGTAAATGATAAGAAAAAAGAGTTGGTCCTTAACAGCTAAAATTTTGACTGCATATTAGAAAATATAATAACGCAATGGGGTTCGTATAATTTTCAGTAATGCGGAAGGATATTCCAGGTAAGGGTACAGATTACTTTAACATATAAGGTCAAATCCACTGCTATATTTTGTTTGATTAAAAGTTCGTTGGAGAAACCGACCAGCGCAGCGGGCGCAGCTTGCTAGTCTTAAAATAAATTAAGAAATGACTTGTTAAATTGGCACATTGTCTATTATTACTATTATCAAAATTACCCATAAATATGTGGGCAGAAGTAACAAATACTGCAAGTTGTGTGAGAACGATATACTCCACAAAAACACTAAAAGTATTTTTTTAGTGGAGGATATTCCATCTACGTCATGATCACGTGGTCCAGGCGAAGAACTTCTTGGGTAAAGAAGGGAAAGCTCCGTAAACGTAATGTAAATCCTCGTCAGCCAACAAAAAAGTTCATTGGATAAAGCAATAGTAGCGTCCCTTCTCATCAATTAGAAGTTTTTGGGGGTAAATTACCGGTGCCACGTAACTTTTTTCAGCCTCGAACAAGGATTTGGATATCGGCCATAAATAATTTTTTTTTTCGCAGAGGTTATGAAAATATTCAGTTTTGTAGAGGGTGTGTTATTTTTTTGTCTAGGAAATATAGTTTCTTCACTTCTTGTGGTACTTTCCCCGGGCTTTTCTTTCTTTCTTTTTCCATTTTTTTTTCTTCCAAAGCTGTTTTATAATTTCTGATTTGAGTCTGATCTATGTATTTTATTTTATGAGTGCTTTAAACTGCAAAACAGTTGGGATCACTAAACAACCTGTTATCTAGTTATATATACATTGCTAAAAAAAAAAAAATAAGTGTTTCTTAATCTACGAAAATATAACGTAACAAAAAATGAAAATATACAATAAACTCTTCCGATTTCCCCATTATTTTGAACAGTGTTCTTTATCTTTAGAAACAAATATGTTTTCGCGATTTCTTTTGCTGCCGCTGATTTTCGGAAGCGTTTTCGAGCAGTTTTTATGATGTATTAATCAGATTCCGGAAACTAAAAATTTGGCTTTTAGGATGCTACCCATTCTCAAGAAAACATTTTCAGCTGAACATTCGAAGTTATAGATGCAAGTGTAACAAAAATCATTATATCATGACTAATGATGTGAAATAACATGTTTGTTTGTAAAAAACATTTCATGAACATGAAAATTTGTATTTAAGAACTGATAGCATCTGAAAACCTGTTTTCCAGGATAAAAAATAAACTGATTTATATACTATAAAAACTACTTGGAAACATTTCTGAAAATCACTGGCAGCAAAAGAAACATTTGTTTTCATAAATGCGTCTTTAGATAACGAAAATATATTTTCTTTTTTAAAAGATGAGGTTTTAAAGAGATGGGGGAAAAGTTTTTTTTAAAAAGGTTTTAAAGAGATGAAAAGGGTTTTAAAAAGATGAAGAACGCTGTTCGAAATCACAAGTAACTCGGCAGAAGTTATTGTTTCTTGCATAATTTTCCATGTAAAACTTTTATTAAAAAGAATACCTTTTATATAGAAAATACGGTTTTAAGAAAAGGTTCTCCTTTATAGTACAACCAATTGATGCGATATCACGAATGCTTATATATCTGTCGAAATCACAAAGATCATCAACAATGTTGCTTCTGTAAATCGTCATACAACAAATCGAATTACGGTCGATTGATCACTTAATTCAAAAATGCAGTGATAGATTTTTTAGTCATCTGCAACAGAAATTGGGACATAACAATATCATAGTGATTTGTATACAAATAATCTTCCATGTCATGTGACGAAAATGACAAGATTTCAAATTGTATTGTGGTTACAAGACATTAAAATTTTTATTGCTGTAAATTGGGTTCCCACAAGCAAATCTTTTGATTATTTTGTCTACGATTATTTACAAAAAATTACGATCTACAAGTAAGAATTGTAGAAATGTAGCTAGTTATTGTAGATTAAATAACTAAAAAAATTCGCTGGCTATCTTGCGTGAAGAATTAAGATTGAATCATTAAAATAAATGGGACTCCTGAGATGGAAAACTGCAATCAGATGGATCAATGTTTTCCATCGGCAGGCTGAAAATCTGCATGTTTTACTGCATTTTTTTCTATTTTTTTTACGTAAAATAACGGGTAACAGCGTCCCCTTTTTAAATCTGCTACTTTTAGTGTCGATGATTCTCGTACATATGACAGGTTAGATAGGTCAAATAATGAAACCGCCAGTTAGCTGCAGAACCAGCGGTGGGTTTTACCATATCAGCACTACATAGCCCTCTGCAATGTTAAATAATTGGCAACCTGGTTACTAATGTTACAGCGACTTGGGACATCATCAGTAATCCTGTTGTCATAATTTTAATATAACTGTCTTAGCATATTTTACTACATTTTTTCATGATCTATTTGTTTCGTAATATAAATCGAGTAGCAGTGTACCATTTTTTAATCTCCTACTTTTAGCGTCGATTATTCTCGTACATATGACAGGCTAGATAGGGCAAATAATGAAATCACCAGTCAGCTGCCAAACCGGTGATGGGTGTTGCCATAGCAACACTGCATAGCCCTCTGCAATTTTAAATAATTGGCAACCTGGTTACTAATGTGACAGTGACTTGGGACATAATCAGTAATCCTGTTCTCATTATTTTATTTTTGTAGCGGGTTATAAGTTGCTGCTATGGCAACACCCCTTCGCTGGTGTGACAGCTGTCTGTCAGTTTCATCAGCCGCATCATCTAATTTGTCATACATACCAAAATCATTGATGCTAAAATTTGGTGCAAAAAAAGTGAGGCTGCCTTCTAAACTTTGAGATATTAACTCGCATAAGAAAACAGTAAATTGTTTATTATGCAATCAAGTTTATTAAAATTAAATTCATTTTGATAAAATAAGATTTATTATTTGAACATAACATATTGAACTCTCTTTCTTATTTATCGGCAAGAGCTCTTATCAGAACGTCAGTTTCGACTGGACTTTCGGCAAGAAACGTCATCCAGTTATCACTATGAAAAATATCTTTTATATTTCTTAAGAAAAACTGGACAGTTGTTTCGGTCAGCTTCGAATCATTTTGCATCTGGGACAACTTGAAGAAGAAAAAGAAATTTTCCGTCGTAATATAATCTTTTACGAAATCCACGGATAGCCATTCCTTTGAATCTTCGGACAGAAATGCCCTCCAATCTTCCTGTAGAACAATGTCCTTTGAATGTTTCAAGAAAAACTGAACTGTCGTTTTAGTGATCTCCGGATCATTTTGTAACAGAGAGAACTGAAATAACTCACAGAAGTTACTCTTGCGAATGTTATCTTTTATGTCATTCCTGCATGCATTTTTCATGTCCTCCATGCCAAACTTGTGGGCTAGTATGTAAAGTTCTGTAATATTTTTCCAACTCAAGATGTTTTCATTCCCGCTATACAAGTAAAGAAGAAACTCTTGAAATATGTCATGCTCTGCATCTTCTATGATCAATTCACCACTGACATTTTCCTCCATAACATTTTTCATCATCTCGGCGAAGACTGGTGACCGGGCTGCGAGAATGCACCTGTGGCAGTAAAACTTCTTTTGTTTAACACCTAAGGTCACGTCGCTGTTTTTGCCACTGAGAAACAATTCTCTGTAATCTGATTCAATCGTCTCCTTACCTATATAGAAATAAACTAAAATCAATAAAGTCCCGTAAAGACATTTTTTTTTTAATTTCAAGAAATTTAAAATGATTCATTGATCTATTTCAGGAAATAAATGTTTAAATTTTACATAGGCAAACGCAACAAAATATTTCAATACATTTTTCAAAATTTGCTTTTATGAAAATTAAACATATTTATTTCATACTCTTTTGTTTAACTCAATTTTGTTTTTCTGTTTAAAAAATGGAATTTTGTAATGGATTTTTAACACATTTTCTGATATACTAGAAAAATAAAAATTAGATCGAAAGGTGTATTTCGATGACAATACAATATTTTAATAATTAAGAAATTCATTATAAATTAATGAATTATTTTTAGGGCATATATCCTCTAACTCGCCAAAAATGATATATCGCCAAGTTACAGTTATATACGAGTTAAAACAACAATGAATTTAATCATAGGCTAAACAACAGTTGCCAAAAAAGCTCAGCTGACTCTGAAGCTGGAAGAACAAACATTTTAAACTCTAAAAAGTAGAAAATATAAATGAAAAAAGAAGAGTGTAATATATATATTTTTTAATTAACTTTATTATTTGATAGCTTCGTATTTATAGTTTTACGTTTAGAAATCATTTTAGAAATCTTAAAAATATTATTTAAATAATGTTCTATATTTCGTTTTCCGTTGCCATATCTTAAAATAGAAATATAGCAAAAATTTTACATTTTTTTTAATAAATTCACTAGCTCGTGCTTTTTACTAAGCATAAAACAAACAGTTATTTTTCCATAATCGAGTTTGGTGCCCATGCTTAATTGGTGTTTTCTAACCGAGATTCTGTTGATAAAACAGGAATTTCAGTCATGAAATAGGCGTAACTTTTGAGATAACCATTGAATGCTTATAAAATAGTGTTTTTGTAAGGTATTATTTTTCCTTTTGTTTTACATAAATAGAAAAAAATATGAATTGCAGACATGCAATTAGCCGTGATACTAAAACCTGGACGTCTGTCATGCTAAAATTGGTCCATACATAAAGATGATTGATAAATAGTAAAAATTTGAAAAGTTTGTCGATCATTTGCAGTAAACAGCAGTTTTCTACATATGTTGTTGAGTGAGAAATTAATTTTTATACTACTTTCCCCCATAGTTAAAAAGTGTTCATGAGTTGGGCTTGTATTGAATTATATGCTTTTAAAATTATTTATTTAGATATCTCACCCCATTTTAACGAAAAAAAAAATTGTTTTATTAATACTCTACTATTGTTGGAAAGTTTTTTCTTAATCTAAGCTTGATGCATGATCTTCTTTTTCTTGTTTACTATTACTGTATGTCTCGGAAAACCTATATTGATGCAATATTAGGTTCAATATAATCAATATTGATTTGCTACTACGCGATGAAAATTTTAAAGCTGGGTTCAACCAACCTTTAATGTTGCACAAGATTTAATTATAAGATGACGAATTCTTGTTCCAACATTTTAGAGCTATGGTTCAACCTTTACTCTAAACGACGGAACTCGATTCCATTACCTTAAGGTTACAGATACAAAAAGCACAAAATATAGGTTCAACCTAGCATTAAATTTTGACATCCTGGGATACCTTTGAATTAGAATTATGAAATTCGTCATTATAAAGAATAAAATTACTTACGGTCTTTCATCTTTTGAACATTTTCATCTTTACTTCTTATCTCAACGAATAGGTAGAAAACTTTATTTGACAGTCGGATGGAATCGAATTGATGACGCATGATAACTTCATCTAAGCAACGTATGTCAATTTCTTTCGCAGAAATTACTTTCAGGTCATCTCCGGCTATTCCAACTCGCGAGTAGAACAGCTCGTCTACACAGATATCGTTTTCATTGAAGCTGTGTGTCTCTATGTAAACACGTTTATCATAGAAAAGAGTTCCACATAGCCATGTCTCTCTATGTAATTTAAACGTCCTCCAGACCCAAACGCCTTCGTCTTGCAGCAGTTTTGTGATTTTCATATAATAGTTATTTCCTTCTAATACTTTGTCGTCGTTATTTCTCAGATAAAATGCCATTTTCACTCCAGACAGAATTTTGATTCACTTAAATACTTTGGAAATTTGATCTGCCAATGTTCCAAATCTACGTATACCAATGAAATGTAAAAAAAATGAAAAAAAAAATATCCGGATCTGTTTCGGAATCGAATAGTTCCTTCTTCAAAAGTAAATGATCATGCTCCTGCTGAAAAGATAGAAAATAATCAAAGATTATACATTTGTATAAAACACTAGATAAAACACCGTCATATTTGACGAGTGAAAAAAAAAATTAAAAACAACTTAATTAAATTTTCAAGAAAAACTGGAAATCTATTATTTAAATAATGAAAATATTGTACAACTTTCACAATTTATTTTAAATTTGTATATTCGATTCACTGGTAACGAAAAGATTTTATTCATAAACTTTTGTGACAAATTTTCCGTAAGTGGAATCGACACAAGGGGATGTCAAGCATAAGTTATTTCAGGGGTCTATGCAGAGTTAGTTACACATTTTAAAACATAACAAAATAATAATAAATAATTAGGAATACGTTTTTATCGAATGGAATTTAGTGAAGAAGCCTATTTTATTTAAATAAATTTTATAAAGGAACCTGTCTATTTAAATTATTTTTTGTAAAGGAGCCCTAAATAAGTCCAAATTTTGCCTGGATCGACGACTGGATGTCGGCTAGAATGTGCGTTAAATTTCATCCCATAACATATAACAAAAGTCTTGAAATACAAGAAATAAAAAACATGTAAAAAAACATAAGCAAATTTATAATCCAGTAAAAGATTGAGTGTTTTTCACGCTTAAAGTATGCAATTAATTTTAAGCCAAATTAATGCAGCTAAAATTAGGGCTAATTTGATGTTGTGTTCGAATATGGAAAATTACTTGTTGTGGTTTGAATGGGAATATCACCCAATTAGTCAGTTATTGTCAAGTTAGTCTTATGAATGAAAATTTAATTTTGGTGCTAAATAAGGCCACGCTTCGGCAGGTAGACCAGAAAAAAAAAATTTGTCAGTAGCCAGATGATCAGCAGAGCATTTTGCTTAGTAGCCACTTTATTTTGAAATTTTAATTCTTGTTGAATTAAAATAAAATTAAATATATGTTAAAATTTTTTATGCAAGTTTATTGTGCCTAAATGTGACGAAACATTAATATGACAATGTTGTGTCTAAATTCTTAACGCAAGAATAATGTATAAATGCTGTATAATGAACCATCCGCATAACTGCCTAAATGCGGCAAACAATATCGAAACAGGAATTAAGATTTCACCTTTTAAACTTTGATGATCAAATAACCAGGGCCCGCTTAAGACTTAGAAATAGGGGATGCTCGACGTCACACAGCCCCCCCCCCCTTTTTACTCTGCCAATTATGCTTCAACAATTTGAAATTTTACCTTCAAAATTTCTAGTAAACAACACTTTTAATATTATTAAACTAAAACTAGCTTTAAAAAATAATTTATTATATACATAATTATACATAACAAATTAAATTTGTAAATGAATTTACAAATATGGAACAGGTTATTATTTACACAGGTTATTACTTTAGGTTACAGGTGGATATTTGAACTTCAAAATATATTTTATGCTTTACAAATTTTAGAATTTGCCAATGCTAAGAACAATGCAGGGACAGCAAATATTTGAAGCAAATTTATGCTTAGCTGCAACACAATTTTACTACATTTTTATAAACAGAAATTTGGTATCACTGAATGCTAATTACTTTCTCCTTTATTTAAATATCTTATTCTCTATATTTTCTATCATTTCTCCACTCTTTATGAATATAAAAAATATATTTATACAGATTCAATTATCTGTTATTTTTAGCACGCTTGAAATGTCAAACATAAGAAAAATGAAAGTAGGTTGCATTTAATCACAGTTTTTATACCATTTATTATATCAACATAGAAAAAGTAGAGTATAAATGTATCAGTAATAGTCTAAGGGAAAAATTAGTAGCCATAATTAAGGGAAAAAATACATTTTTTGCCCTGACTGAATTTCCCCCCCCTTAAAATTAGTTTTGAATGGTAAATTTGGGGGCCCCTTTGTATTTCAGCGGGTAAGCTCGGGCTTCACGGGCCTATTCGGTAAACAGGTCCTGCAAATAACGCCATCGACGCTAAGGCATCCAGCGTTTGGTCTGACTGAAGTGAAACCGGGAAAGGAGTCGCGCTTTCAAATTAGAATCTCTCTAGTACATGAGATTTGTTGATTTAAATTTGTGTGATATTTTCATATATTGCACTAAAATCATGTTTAAAATAGAAATTGTAAGTAATTAAGCTTTGTTGAATTAATAAATTAGAAATTTGCACATAATCATCCACTAATGTTTTTTTGTGGCTCGATACTTTAATATCTATACATGCCAAACTTCGATTTAAAAATAAAAATAAAAACATATTTTGAATTAAAAATTTATTTAATGAATGAATTTAAGTAAATTTCAAATGACTATCATATATAAGCAGAACACTAAACAAATTTTCTAGTTCAAAGTATGTTTTCTTAAGTTAAAAAAGTCGGAAGTTGACAAATATTAATATGTGTTTCAATTGCTCTAAATAGAAAAACACACATTTAAAATTTTTAACCAAAAATATGATTTGCTAATAGCTGTGTATATTCAAGCAAAAAATAAAGATATATGATAACTGGATTATAAAATATTCTTATATAATTGAAGCTCTGAAAAATCTTGTGCCGATTGAAAAAATTAAATTTTAGATGCATTAAAATAATCTGGTACCTTCCCATTCAGTAGCTATGCTGTTCCAGAATTATATTTCGATCCCAAATCGAAATATTTATACCTTATCGCTATAAAAAATTACAAATGCATAAAGATGAATTAAACGAATTAAGAATTTCTAAACGAGACATACCCACCAGTGGCTGCGATGATATCTACATTAAAATGTTTTTATACCTTATCGCTATAAAAAAAATTACAAATGCATAAAGATGAATTAAGAACTTCTAAACGAGACATACCCACCAGTGGCTGCGATGATATCTACATTAAAATGTTTCCTACCAATAAAAGAATTCTTACCAACCATTTTCGTTTTAATTATTCTACTATTAATGATGATCTTACTGATAAGAAGGACAATATTTCTCCGGATATTGACATTGGCGATAGTGTAATAACGATGAATAATGAAGTGTTAATAGCTTGAAGTCTTAACAGTCATATGACTTTCCCAATAATGCATGATTTTTCTCACTAAACAAATGTAACTTTGAATATAAATATATGTGATGAATATTATAAATTTTTGCAAACCATGAAAGTATATTTAAAAAAAATTAACGGACAAAAACAGGTCAGATTGCATTAAAGAACCGTCTGGATATCAAACAGAAACCCACTCACAAATATCAATTCTTGAAGATAATTCATCTCATGATTTTGAAAGCTGTTAGTTTAAAACATTTTTGTCTTAAATCAAAATTCAGCCAATAAACGATAAGCAGTAGGATCAAACTTTGTAGAATGCTTAACAACTGAAATATATATGAAAAAATAAAAGAGTACAATGAAGTAAAAAGCGAACACGTATAAAAAGCGGAAAGGAAAGAACAATTAAAGTTTTAAAACGCAAAAACAGAATTTATGAAAAAATCGAGGTCAGTGACAAAAACAATCTGGATGCAAAGGAACAGCAGAAACAGAGGCTATAAAGTAACCTAAACTTCAAAATTATCTAGAGCCATATCTTCTAGGAGTAAAATATTAAGGCCTCCGTGGAAGACTGAGAAGCAAAGATGAGTTAAAAGCAAAATAGTTGCTTAAAATATAAAGCAGGACTTGCAGCATTTCTTAAATGTTCTAACTTGTAAAAAAAAAATCAAACAAATTATCTTTGTGATAGATAGATATATTTTTTTACAAATATTAAAAGAATTTATCAAGAAGATTAGTTCATATACAAATGGTGGTAGAAAAAGTAGAAAAATTTACGAAATCTCCTGCCCTGTAGAGAGTAATAAGCATTGCTCTGGGAAAATTAAGGTTGTATTGGTCATTAGTTACTTCCTGTTCTTTACATGATGAAAGTTAAACGTATTTAAAGTATGAATGTTGGAAATAGTCAGTATTTAATTATAATATCTTCAATCTTATGTATCTCAAAGTATGTTTTTATTATTTAAATTGCTATTGGATAAAGTTATTAATATTTTAATTAGTTTAATAATATGTATTTTAACCTTCATTTTCCTTTTATTTCAATTCTTTATTAAGTACAGTGAAGATATTCATAATACAAACAAACAAACAACAACAACAAAAAAAAAATAAACGCATGGTTGTTCTTTATAAAGATCACTTTTCACACATCATTAAACTTAACTTTTAAACACGTACAAATATCTCTGAAAGATATCAAAAACCAAAACAATCAAGTATGTCTGAAAGATATCGTGACCAAACACGGAGAAATATGTCTGAAAGATATGAAAATAAAGTAGAGTATCATTATATTGCATTCCTCGTTACCAGGCGTTGCGCAGTTTATAACTTTTTTGCGTAATAAACATCATTCCACACATTGTTAAATTTACTTTATAAACATGTTCGAAATATACTTGAGCCAAGTCATTCATTATATTCATGGCTTGAAAAATGCGGTCAACAGGTCGCCACTGGCGGCCAAGTTATATATTTAATCTGCGAGTATTAGCTCACACGCTATCAAAGCCTAAGCGCTAATGTGCCCGCAGGTTCTGTATGTACGTAACGCGATAATTATTGATAGAAATATCTGATTTGCTGCAAATTTTGTATATAGGCTCATTCTGATAAGACGCTTACCTGATTAGTTTTGGGAGTTCATTGGTTAAGTATAAAGGGAGGGGGAACGAGGTTAATCCCCTCCTTAATTTAAATAAATGAGTTTTTCATTTAGAATTAATCGATTTGCTTCAAACTTTGTATATAGGTTCATTGTGATAAGGCGCTTCCCTGATTAGTTTTGGGGGTTCATTGGTTAAGTATAAAGGGGGGGAAACTGGGGCTAATCCTTCCCCCTAATTTAAACAAATTGGTTTTTCATGCAAAATATCTGATTTCCTACAAATTTTGTGTATAGGTTTATTGTGATAAGACGCTTCCTGATTAGTTTTGGAGATTCATTGGTTAAGTATAAAGTGGGGGGGGGGAGGGAGACTAAAACCCGTCCTTAATTTAGATAAATGGGTTTTTCATGCAGAATTATCCGAATTGCTTCAAACTTTGTATATAGATTCATTGTGATAAAGCGCTTCCCTGAGTAGTTTTGGGGGTTCATTGGTTAAGTATAAAGGGAGGGAACCGGGGTTAATCCCCCCCCTTAATTTAAATAAATGGGCTTTTTATGCAGAATATCCGATTTGCTTCAAATTTTGTGAATAGGTACATTGTGATAAGGCGCTTCCTTGATTAGTTTTGGGGATTCATTGGTTAAGTTTAAGTATAAAAGGGGGAAACGGGGGATAATACCCCCCTTAATTTATTGTCGATTTCTTTATTTTTCGAAGGGCATTATTCTTTAAAATAAGAGTATAATATACAATTACTATGAATAACCTGTGAGCTCTATGCCATCAATTTAACTGGGCACTTTTCTTTTTCTTTCCTTTTTTTTGTGTGTGTTTGTACAAAAATAGATATAAGAAATGAGCACAAACGGCATTTTTCCTCTTCCCCACTCCTACTCGTGCGCGGTAAGCAGGGATCATCCTGTTCTCTCCTTTTTTTTATGGAAAAACAAAGTTTAAAATGCTTTTTTCGTCTCATGCACAAAAAAAAACGTCATTCTTTGTCGCTCTAGCCGGCTAGCGTGTCACGTAATTAGAATATGATAGGAGGGGTCATTAAAACAGTAAGAAATAGCGTCAATCCAGCCTCTGGAGAATCTAAAATTGGATATAATACATTTTCATATGAAGAGCAATTATGACTCGCACGCTAGCACACAATATAATACTAAAAATATTGCAAACCTAAGCTAATGCTGATTGACTAAAGACAAAAAAGATATTCATTTCGCGTTGGATCTCTAAAATAAAAATAAAATAAACGTTCCAATTAAAATATATCCTACTATGTCACAAACGAAAATCTACCAACAAATATTATCTGGACCCATTGGCGCCATATCACCTATTAATCAGACACGTCGCAAATATCATAAATTTATTTTAAAGTAGCATTATATTACTTGAAAAGAAAAAAAGATTTCTGTTTACCTTCTATTCATTCTGATTAAAATAACATTAAAATGATTTGAAATGGAAAAAGTAATTTTTTAAGGAAAAAATAAGTTTCTTTTATTTTTTGTATATGAGAAAAAATAAAATTGTTAGTTTCAGAAAGAAAGAATCCGAGCCCGCCCCCGGTACCGAAGGCTGGTATAAGAGCCGGAATCCTTGTCGGCCCCGGGCTCGAGCTGAGCCCGTCTCATCTCTAGTGTATATTACAAAAACATCATGTTATGTGTTATAAAATCAAAATATTAAATTTGCTTGATCTATATGCAATTTATAAAAATCGGTTTGATATCACACAGTATTAAAATATGTCCCTTCACTGACATATTTTGTGGACCTCTTTTGAAATTATTTTAATGTAACATATCTGTATTCTACGCATGGGTGCAAGAAGTCCATCCAAGCCAAGACTGAAAACTTTTCTGAGTATTAGGAATAACCAAAAAGAAATGGATTATTAGAAGATTTCTAATGTCTTGTATTATGGCTGTCATGCCTGATGACGTCGTAGTTTATGGCAACCCTCTTTTTTTGCCTCTCTTCTGCTGCGGAGTGAAGGGGAGAAGGTAACAGTTGTTGGCGGGAGGCCAGAGTGATAGGGTGGTGCTGTGGGCACGGCATGAAATAAGTATTATTAAGGATATTACAAGAAATAATATTGTATCTGGTACTCCTGTAGTTATTGGTCATCTTTATATATCTATGTGTGTCATTCATGTTTTGCTGTGATGTGTCGTCCATAATAAACTTGTTGTGTTTTATAAAAATTAGTTGCATTCTTCTGAGCCGATAGAAATATAGGAATAAAAAATGGATTCATCGAATAATCATCGGTTCTAAATTATAGAAAGCCACGAATGTGGAAGAACCAGAAGTAAAGGTATTTTTAAAGGTGTATGACACGCTCTCCTTCGTAGAACCAGTGGATGGATTTATGAAGGAAGTAAGTTGCATGCTTCTCTATGTTTCTTTATGATGTTAAAAAAAAAAAAAAAAAAAAAAAAAAAACTTGCAGAATAGAATAATGTTGAGAAATATTTATGAATGAAAACACTGTGTAACTTTAGTATTATGAGTTATTTGATATTTGAGAAATATTTTATGATTGGAAACAATGTGTTAATTTTAATATTATGAGCTTTATTTGAAACGAGATAATACAGATATTTATAGAGATATTTAGAGTATTAATAGATAAGTGTTAAGAGTAAAAGTAAAATGTTTAATATTAAAGGTTTAAGAAAAGAAGACCTAGTTGTTGTTGCCACAGAATTGGGCATAAAAGTAGAAAGTGAGCACAGTATAATTGATTTAAAAGCATTAATTGAGGAAAGCGATCAGTTTGCAAAAGATAGTGAACTTGTAAAAGAATTTTTAAATACAACGGTGTCAGATCGCATAGAAAGAGAAAAGCGTGACGCAGAAGTCGCAAAATTCGACAAAGAAAAGTCTAAATCTGAACAAGATACGTTATTAGAAATTGAAAAAACCAAGCTAGAATTAGTTAAAGCTCAGATAGAAATGGCTAAAATCCAGAACGAGTATACAAACTGACACAGGGGAGGATGGAACCAAACCTAATTCGTTCGAAGCACTAATCAAAAGCGTCAAAACTTTGACTATTACAGTCCCCAGCAAGCCCGAATCATGGAATTTATTTTTTACTTCGCTAGAGAAAGCATTCAAAATTAAAAGTGTCGCAGAGGAATTAAAGGTTGAGATTTTGTTTAATTTGGTAGGGGAGCGGGCAGCGCACTTGTTGGTGTACGCAAACACGGAAGAAATGAAAGATTACCAAAAGGTTAAGGCATTAATATTAAAAGAATTTCAACCCACACCAGAAGCCTGCGTCGAAAACTTTCTGTTTGCAAAAAGATCGAGAAACGAGAATCATATGCAATTCGCGAGTAGGCTTAGAGCCAATTGGGATTTCTATTGTGAATTGAGAAAAGTAAATGATTTTGACACGCTTAATAAGTTAATTGTCAGCGACAGATTATTAAGTTCACTAGATTCGGAGACGCGAAGCTATGTCAGGATAAAACAATTAGATAATTGGTTAAAACCACGACAAATTGCGGATGTATGCGATAATTGGTTTACGTCAAAGGGCAGAACATTTTCGGAATTATTTGAGAAATCGATAAAACCCCGCAATCATGATGAATTGGGAGCTATAAGTTTCAATAATGGAAAATATGTGCCACCGCATGTCAGAAATAATTTTAACTTTTGCGGCGATAGAAAATCAAACGCGTCAAAAGAGTGTAGACTTTGTAAACAGACGACGCATTTACGGTTTTGTCCAAATAATAGAGAAAGAGATAAAATTGGAAGTTTGCAAAATCAAACGAAAAAAGATTCTTTTGTCGGAAAAAATAAGCAGGATGATAAAATAGTCGCCAAGGTTGAAACACTCTGTTTTTGAAACGAGCCAATAAGTACGCAACCACTTCAATTTGAACATTTGTGGATAAAAGGGAAAGAAGTTAAATGTATTATTGATAGTGCGGCAGAAATACCTGTAATAAACTCTAATCAATTACCGGATTCATTTAGAAATAATGAAAATTCAAAAATTCAGCTAATATCGGCTTTTGGAGAAAGAATAATTGCTAATCTTGCGACATTGCCGGTAGCTTTGAAATCCGGAGAGTCAAATTGTATATTTAACAATGTAGACGTACTGTTTGCCGTTACGGATAAATTATATGGGACGTGTATTATAACACCGGCTGTTTATGAAATATTACAGTTAGCTAGTAGCGAGGGGGGAAAGGAATGTTCTTTGGAGGATGATAGACAGAAATGTTCTTTGGCGCCAGTAAATGACACGCAATCAGAAGAAGGTAATGAAATTGGAAGGAAAAAGGGGGAAGACAACCAAATGGAGGGGGATGATATAAATATTGAAAATTTATGCTGGCGAGGTGAAAATCAAATCGCGGAGAAAGAATTAATGATTAGTTGTATTGAAAGGAAACATGATAGCGGAGATTTAAATGCAGGTCGACGATCAGATGCAAGTATATACAGGGAGCAACAGAAGAGTTGCGCAACGTTACAGGGTGCTTTCAAAGACGCGGAAAATGGTAGAAACGGGTTCGTTATAGTAGATAATTTGCTTTATCATAGAGAAAGATTCACGGAGGATTGTGTTACGCAATTAGTTGTACCAAAGGTAAGGAGGGGGAAATTTTAAAAAATGCGCATGAATCAATTTTCGCTAATCATCTCGGCATGAAAAAAACAAAAGAAAGAATTCGTTATTCATTTTATTGGCCGAATATGTCACGGGATTTAGAGGATTATTGTAAATCTTGTAAAGACTGTCAGTTACGGAGCAGAGAGAGGGCTAGCGATCAGACACCCATTGTCCCAACTGAGAGACCGGAACTTCCGTTCGACGTTGTAAATATTGACATAATTGGAAAAATTGAACCACCTTCAGCGCGTAGACATCAATATGTACTTACATTAGTGGATCAGCATTCGCGGTGGCCGGAGGCGGTCCCATTACGAACAATTACGGCTAAAGCTACGTGCGATGCATTATTAGAAATATTTATGCGAACAGGGTTACCCCGCGTAATAGCGAGTGATCAGGGCAGGAATTTTGTTTCAGGTTTAATACAGGAGTTTCATGCTAGGCTAGGAGCGGCTCCTAGATTTGCGACGCCAGGGCATCCGCAAAACTCGGGATTAGTGGAGCGGTATAATCAGATTCTGAAGCGCATGCTACACCATATAATTCGGAGCGATTCCAAAAATTGGGATAAACACATTCCTTATTTATTATTTGCTTATAGAGAAATTCCGAATAGTACCACTGGAGTATCGCCATTCAAATTAATGTACGGAAGGGAGGCGAGGGGTCCATTAGCAGTATTGAAATCTACATGGTCAGGAGAAATACCACTACCCATAAATCTGGGAAAGAGCGCAACTGAATATCTTCAGGAGATAAAGATTAATTTAGAAAGGGCGGCGGAGCAAGCAGCAATAGTAGCGGAAGTTTAACAAGGCTCGTATGCGAAGTACGCTAATCGGAGAGCGATTTAAAAAGAATTTAGACCAGGGGACCAGGTATATCTATTAATCCCGGATTCCACGAACAAACTTTATACTAGGTGGACGGGACCAGCCGAAATTGTAGAACGCCGTAAGCCTGATTCTTACAAAGTAAAATTAATAAACGGGAATGTGAGGAATATCCATGTAAATAAAATAAGAAAATTTACTCCTAGGGTACGGGCGGTGGGAGTAATCTTCGAAAATGAGGAAGAATTATGAGAAGTTCATCCCACCCCAGTGTGAATGATAATCCTGATTTGTTTAACATCGAAGAAGTAGATTTGAAGCATTTAGGATATGTAGAAAGAAAAGAGTTGTTAGATTTATTATACAAATATAAAGATTTATTTTCAAAAAAGGTACAAATAGCTAAGGTAGGAGAGCACAAAATTAGATTAAACGGCGAAGATATGGAAAATCTCTATGTTTATCGAATCCCAGAGGCGTTGAAGCCACAAGTAGATAAACAAATCGAAGAAATGCTAGAGTTAGGACTGATCGAAGAGAGTGATGCGGAGGCGCCACACCCGGTAGTGTGCGTGATGAAGAAAGATGGGGCTCTTCGACTGTGTGTAGATTTTAGAGCATTGAACGCAATCACAAAAACTGACAATTTCCCGATGGAAAACTCAACGGATATTTTGTTCAACATTGGCAGGGCCAATGTAATAACTACAATCGACTTGCTAAAAGGATATTGGGCCATACCGCTGGAAGCAGAAAGCCAGGGTTTGACATGTTTTAAGACTCACAGGGCTCAATATCGTTTCAAAGTGATGGCCTTTGAGCTCCGGAACGCAGCTGCGACCTTTCAGAGAGAAATAAATAAAGCACTTTCAAAATACAGGAACTTTTCTAGAGCGTATATAGATGATATAGCTGTTTTTTCAGAAACATGGTTAGAACATATTACACATCTTGACACGATATTTTCTAAACTTTGAGAATTACGGTTCTCAGTCAACTTGAAGAAGTGCGCCTTTGCAAAAAACCAGATTAAGTATTTAGGACATGTCATCGGGTCCGGCAGCCATCGAACCGATCCAGAGAAAGTTGAAGCCATACGAAAGTTAGCCGTTCCACAAACAAAAAACAACTTAAGAGTGTCCTCTGTTTGTGTAACTACTACCGCGATTACCTGCCTAAGTATGCCGAAACAGCATACCCATTGACAGAACGTACCAAAAAGAACAGTCCTGAGAAACTGTGCTGGTTGGAGGAACATGATAAAGCTTTCAACGAACTAAAGAGGGGTCTCGTTGAGGCACCTAGTCTATATACACCAGTTATTGGACTAACTTTTACCATTCAATGTGATGCATCAGCAATAGGCATCGGTGCATGTCTATCTCAAAAGAAAGATGAGAGACTATATCCAGTCAGTTATGCCAGTCAAAAGCTCACCAAAACTCAACAGGCTTGGCCGACCATTGAACGGGAGGCCTATGCGGTTATCTGGAGTCTAAAGAAGTTCGAAACCTGGATTTTCGGTTCGCCCGTGGAACTCATCACCGATCACAACCCACTGACTTTCATCACCAAAAATGCTCCCCAGTTTTCCAAACTGCAGCGATGGGCTTTAGCTTTGCAGAAATATGACATCATTATTTCACATTGTCCTGGTGCAAAGTTAACGAATGCGGATGCACTGTCGAGACTGGAGACAACAGACTGATAAATTGGCTGTGAACTTTTCGTGAACAATCAATGACTGTTTTAAAACAAAAAAAAACTTTTGTTTATGTTGCAGCTGTATTTCTATTTCATCTATTTCATATTAATTTGTATTCTGTTTCTCATTTGTTATTTGTATTTAGTATTATGAAACATTAATAGTATTTTTATATTGCAGTAGCTAGCAGGAGTTCCAGGAATTTTCCGGAAAAGTTATAAGTATTGTTGTTTTGTATTTCTTTATATGTATATTGAGTTCCTCATTGTTCATTAGTAGTTTAATAGTAAAGAAGGAAGAGCAGTGACGTCATCAGTCTGGATTCCAGATTGCTAAAGTGGCATACCCCTTTTTCAATCTTAGGTGCGGGGGTGTCATGCCTGATGACGTCGTAGTTTATGGCAACCCTTTTTTTGCCTCTCTTCTGCTGCGGAGTGAAGGGGAGAAGGTAACAGTTGTTGGCGGGAGGACAGAGTGATAGGGTGGTGCTGTGGGCGCGGCATGAAATAAGTATTATTAAGGATATTACAAGAAATAATATTGTATCTGGTACTCCTGTAGTTATTGGTCATCTTTATATATCTATGCGTGTCATTCATGTTTTGCTGTGATGTGTCGTCCATAATAAACTTATTGTGTTTTATAAAAATTAGTTGCATTCTTCTGAGCCGATAGAAATATAGGAATAAAAAATGGATTCACCGAATAATCATCGGTTCTAAATTATAGAAAGCCACGAATGTGGAAGAACCAGAAGTAAAGGTATTTTTAAAGGTGTATGACAATGGCTAAAAAATTGATCTCTTACAATAAAATATAGTGATTAAATTTTTTAATAGTAAAATTGCTATTATTTATGTACAGGGTGATAAAAAAAAACAAGAACGAAAAATCATGCGTCAAGCATAGATTATGTAACACTTTCCAACGCTTCCAAAATAATTTTATAAATCATTACCGTTTAATAAGCTGAAAGATAACATCTAAATAAACAATTTGGAAAACGCATAACATATTTAAAAACGTAATTTCAAGAATTTCCAACATATATTTCCAACCTTTACAATATTCGGAAAAATATCCGATTACTTTTATTCAGCCCTGTATATGATCTATAGATTTGTATATATACTACATAGGTTGCTAAATTTTAGTTTAGTGAGGAAACGCGTAGCACAGTTTAAAATTCTCCTTCTGGAGTTTCTGTCAATAAACGGAAATGTGTTCGCGAACTTTTGTGCTTCCCTGTATAGGATCTACAGAATTCATACACACCACGTAGTAGACAAAAAGCGAGTTAAAATTAAAATCGCTTTCAGTAACTTAAAACGCATTTCCAGGAATTATTGTTAACAGACAGTAGAGAATTCTTTTGTGTGTCCCTGTAAATGAACGATGATTGCTATACACACAGTATTCTGTAGTAAGCCTCTTGTAATGCACCTTAGTGATATATATAAATTTCAATGCGTTTAAAATAGTGAAACATTATTGAATTAAACCGCAAACGAGTTTTCTCCATAGACGTAATGTAACGGAATTCTTTTGACTGTCCCTGTAAAGTAACTATAAGTGGTATGCACACCCTATTCCATATTAAGCTTCTTGTAATGCACCTTAGTGATATATATCAATTAAATAGTGTTTGAAATTGTGTAACATCATTAAAATAAACCGCAAATGATTTTTCCCCATAGACCGTAATGTAACGGAATTCTTTTGAGTGTCCCTGTAAAAAAACTATAAGTGCTACACACTTCAATTGAAATAGGGAACATGCTATAGATAACGACAATAACATATAAAAATTGCAGGGCAATCCGAACATATTTACGGGAGTTAGAGCACGGACAGACGGCAGACAAACCGAAGTCATAAACACTTTTTAACTAGGTTGGAAAGTGTTAAAAAACTATCGCGATATATGAGTCCCTAGCTATCATACCGTTCACAGAAACTGAATGAAATTTTGGTATAAAGTATTTTGAGGTATGCACTCAAGAATCAAATGAACAACAACAGTTAAACTCTAACAATTATGGTTACAGTGATAAATTTCGAAATTTTCAAATGGCAACATCTACTTTTTAGGTAGATTTCGTAAGAAATACTACATATTACATTCTCCCCTAAGTTGTAATTTTTGAAAAAATATCTATGCCAATCACAACTCCTAGAACCCCCCCCCCCCCAAATTTAAAACATTATCTATCAATCTATGACACTTTTTTATGGACACGATAACTTCAATAATTCTGCACAAATCTCTTCCAAACTGATACATAAAATCAAGGGCCATAAAATCTCGGTCAAGTTTGTTAATATGCAAAATCGAACCAGGGGGGGGGGAATGGGGGGGGGGGGCTTTTTGTGAAAACAGAAAAAAACCCATAACTTCTTAATTATGATACGTATCGAATCCGTTTAAAGTTATTATTACTTCTAGGAAAAAGGCCGAAAATTTATGTATGACAGACTTTTGATATCATTAAAAATGGCCACAAGGGGGGAGGAAGGGTGTTTTAGAAGAAAAAAATTCATAACTTCGTCAATTAACAAGATATCAAATCCGCTTAGATTTATAATAAATCCTCTTAATATTATCTAAACCTTTTATATTGACTATGTTTTATAGAACCAACCCTTATAACAAAAAATAAATAAATAATAAATAAATAAATAAATAAAATTCCTGCTGGCTCCGCCTGGTCATACCCTAGCAACCAACTTAACAACCTGCTGGGCATTTTGCTTGCCCACTGGATTTTCTCGATATTGATTGGATAGACAATAATACTGCCTGCGACTTTGATTGGTTGGACAAATTGGAGAATTGTGATCATGTGGTTAAAAGCTGGCTATTATATGAAAAATTAATTTGTTGCGAAAAGTATTTTTATGAAACACTTTAAAGTATCAATTTGAAAATAAATTAGATAAATTTTTGGAATGGAATTAATTCAATAAAAAGGGCCCCCTGTTCTCTCAGTTTTGGGCCCCTTTAAAATTTTCTAGGGGAAGCACGTGCTTCTCGTGCCTATTCGGTAATAACCCATATAGCACCAAAGCTCCTGAAAACCTCCCCAGGAGCTTTAATTCATCCAAAATTCTTCCTGAAACTGCAATGACGCTATCAGGCGTTCCTGGGGAAGATACTTTAATCACTTCCCCAGGACTGACCTCCCAGATTCTTCCAGGGAGACTGCTCCCTGGGATGATATTCCTGGAGAAGTACCTAGGAAGAGTCGGTGCTGGCGCCATCTCATGGGTGATTTTGACACTAAAATAACTTATTATAATTTTTTATTTTAAAAAAAATATTTTATTTGATGTGATTCGATCTTTTAATTAATAAAGTTTATATTATTATTTGATTTATTTTATTTCCTAAGCACATCTGGTTACTGTTTAACTTTTAATTATTGTTATAATATTTCATTATCCTTATTTAGATATATTTTTAATTTATAAAATGCAATCAAAATGTAGTTAAATAAATTGAATTTAGAAAATTAAATTTAATATTCCACATCATATATTAATAATTAAAATAAATTAATCTTTAAATATAAATTGAATTTTTTTTCTGATCTTTTAAAAATTAACTTATATATTAATTCATTTTATTATTACATTCATTAATTATTTTTTCTGAACTTTCAACAATTACTTATATATTTATATATTTTTACTATTACTTTTTCATCAAACTAATACGTAATTTTACATTGATTTCACTTATATACGTTATTAGTTTCTATAGAAATAATTTAATTTTAAATATAAAATTGATTTACTTTCTCCTAATAAATTATTTTTGTTTTCAATTACAAGAGATCAGAATTATTTTTTTCGAAACATGAAATATATCAAAAGTTTAATATATATTTATATATTTGTATATAACCATATTTTATAAATTAAGGATTAGAAATACCTAGTAAAATTTACTTCTTCTGATCCTTTAAATATAGTCTTATATATTAAATTATTATTATTATTTGTATTAAATAATTAATCATTTTATATTAGTTTGAATTATATATATAAATAATTTTTGGATCAATATTTAATTTTAAAATATAAACTCGATTTATTATTTTTTTTTTCGCTGACCATTTTAAATTATCATATATATATATATATATATATATATATATCTTGTATTATTCCTAATAAATGAGTCTTTTTTTTTTTCGTAACAGTAAGAAATTAAAAGGAATCAAAAATTTGTTACAAATAAGGAATTTATCAACAGTTTAATATATATTTACATATTTGTATGTATTCAGAATTTGCCAGTTAATAGATTAGAGATAAGCATTTTTAAATTAAACAATCTATTTTTAAAAAATCTTATTTCGATTGTAAAAGTTAATTTTCCTGTAAGTTTCAAAATCGAATCATATTTAAGTCATATCGAGCATATTTACTTTTATTATTATTCTTCTATTAATTATTTTTTTCTGATCTTTTTAAAAATTACATATATATTTATGTATTTTATTATTACATTTTCAACTAATTAATAATTTTATATTTATCGTCATTATCAAATCAATAATTTACTTTTAAATCTAAATTATAACACCAACTTAAAGAGATTACATGCTCTATTGAAATGGTACATTTTGTTTTAAAAAATACAAACATAGTCCGCCACCTCCCCTGAATAAGAGTTTTGCTTGAAAGATTTTTATTTAAAAATATACATTCTTACAAAATCGGGTTAAAGATATAAATTCGTGCAGATTATTATCACGGACCTGGTCAATACCACTTGTCTCATTTAATATAGTTTATATATGTGTTGGTAATGAGCATATGTTCGTTAAATGATGTCAATTTTTAATTATGTATGAATTTTTATGAAGTGTCTGTTCTGGAGGTTTTAACCTATTTAGTTTTATTTTATTTTTTAAATACAAATTAGTTATTTTCAATTACCTCTTTCAAATTATGATACATGGTATATTTTTTTAATTCTTGATAATGAAGGTGAAATCTCAATTTAGTAAACTTAAGAAATATAAACAACATACAGATGCAGAAAATATAAATAAATATTTATCTTTCTAAATAAAAAATATTTCTCCAGAATTTAAAACTCAGTTGTGTTTCGCTTTAGTTGTTAAAACTTTCATTTAAGAAACCTATTTTCTATTTGGCAAACTTTTTAGTTCAGGATATTTATAAAATCATAGACCCCTGACGCTGATATATGTGGCTCCTAACTAAAATGATAAAACGCAATGTTGTTGCAAATGATAAAACACCTCTTCCCTTTTCCCTTTAATTGTGATGCCGCGTGGGAAATTCGGTTCAAAACGGCGACTTTCGCAGTATTTTCTAAAAGATCTGCGTTTACACACAAAAAAAATCAAAAGAAAACAGGAAAACGTTTTTCTAGTATTACATAGTTTCTAAATAAGACCACCTGCCAATTTAATGCATTTCCGAACAAAAACGAGTTAAAAAATGTGTCAGAAAGCAGCTTCTTTGGGTTTGAGAACAGCCTTAAATAATTATTGATACGCTTTTTTTTCCAGTTATCAATTTAAAATTGTATTGAATATGTATCAAAGGGAATGCATCTTTATTTGCAATAAAAGTTACAGAATTCCTGCTATACGAAGCGTAAAAATATGCATGTTTTCCATTGACTGACTTTCATAAGAGGAGAAAGAAATACATGAATACCTTATAAACGATTTAGGTACAACGGCCGTGTAGCGTAATCACTAGAGCGTGTTTTCCGTATGCGTAAGTACCCAGGTTCAAATCCAGTCGGCGGTAAGAAAGTTTATTCCGTAAAATCTGTACCATAACTTTCATGTGATTCTGTGTGCGTGATTAATAAAAGTAATGTTTGTTATATGTGTTATGTAAATTTTTAAAAAATAATGTCCATATTTATTAAAAAATAATAATAAATAAATAAAGAAATACTTTTTACATTACGTCGAATAATAATAACTTCGGATGTTTTTTATGGCATTAATTGACCTTGAAGTCTCCCAAATTCCTCCGGTATTACTTCCTGAAATCTTCCCTAGAACAACCTGAGGAGGAACCTGAAGGAGGTCCTGGGGAGCTCCCCGGGATGCTATGAGGCGGACATTTTCGGTTCCTGAGGACCTCCTGGTGACAAATTTTTGCATCCTCATGGATGCCTGGGGGATGAATGTCAATCTTCCTGGGGATGTCCTAGGGAAGCACATGTGCTATATGGGAAGGGCCTGCCCTTAATCTTTCCTAAAATGGAAATTTTCCATTTACGCTTTTACAGAGTAAATCAATATATATTGAAATCAAGTATTTATCAATCACATATATTTTTAATTAATTTAAACAAAATATTACAAATATCATATTAGATAAATGAATATATATATGTACATATTTGATAACGAAATCTATGGTAATTCATCAGATGATGCAAAATTGTCATCGTAATAGTTTTCACCACTATCCTATTCTGTTTGACTCTGATGAGCTCTTGCATACAACTGTTCAACAGGAATAAGTAGTGCTAAAGCCTTTAAAAATGATTTAGATTTTTTTTCACTTGGTATACGTTTTATACAAGATAAGAGTGGATCTTAACTGAGCAGTTACAAATTTAAAATATCCATGTTGTACGATTTTTCTTAAACTCCGACTCTCTAGATATCCTTTACAATCGTAATTCTTATGGGTCGACAGAATCTAAGGCGTGGAAGATATTAGATTTTGCCAAACATTTTTTTCTTTCTTTGACTGAGCAACAATTTGGAAAAGTACAAATAAATTCCAAAAAAGGTTTCCATCAAAATTGATATTGTTTTTTAGCTTTTTTTTTTATATTATTTTTGTTCAAAGCCGTCACATCCCCACTTTCAATTTTACACAGCGTTGTGTCATCATTCATTGTCTCGACAACTTCTTTCAGATAATGCAAGAAGCGTCTAATGGCGTGGTCTAATAAACGTTTCAACTGAAATAAAATAAGTTGAAACTGGTGTGAAACACTAAGAACTAAAATCTATATATTTAAAACGCTAAGCGTTTTGTTTCGACAATCCGTGAGAACAAACTACTACATCAAATTACATCATTCTTTTTTTAAATGAAAGGTATTTGGTCACAGATTTGTTATCGTACATTCGTTTGTTCGAAAATTTAATTAATTAGCCGGAATCTTAAATTAAAATTTTACTTCTACTTATCACGTCATAAAGTCGGCAATCGGATTAACGCCCACTGTTGCGACGTACAGAGTTTATTTTCTGAACTCAATGATTGCGAGCATAAAAAATAAATGTTAAATATTAAAAGCACGTGACTTTTAGGCCGAATTTTTTAATTTGTAAGTTAAAATATAGTTAAAATGTTTAAGTATTTCGGTAAAAATATTTATCCGTGTATTTTATAAGCAAATAAAAATTCATATTTACTGTGACGTCACGGAAATATTGTCCATTGAGTTCATTTTACCATTAAGCATTATAACTTTGTTGATGCCATTTTTTTCATTACAATTAAATGCAAAATATTTTTTTATTTGTATGCATGGTGCTTAAGCATAAATGTACGTGTGAAAAGTTTGTACCGGTGAAAATGACGTTATGCTTAGCTTGAAATGTATTTTAACATTGATAAAACTAAAAAGAAAAATTTATATGATTGTGTCAACGTGGCGTAATATTAATTGATATTTCAATTTTTAATTTTAAAGATTAGAACTGGAGCCTTTATTGGTTGCTTCATCTTGATTGCATACCTTGATTACATGTTACCAATTACTTTTTTTAAATTATAGGATTAAGTTATAGGAATTATAGGATTTAAATTATTAAGATTTCCTTTTTTAATAAAAAAATTCACAAAAGTAAAGAATTTCAGGAAAAAAAACTTGAAATAATGATTGTATTTTTAGCTAGAATAAACAATGTAAGGCTAATATTTTATAGGAATTATTTTGGTAGGTTTGTTGTAATTTCATTTAACAGTTCCTTATTAGCGGCAAAGTCTTATTTCTTTCACTGTGAATTTTTCTTTCGATGTCAAAAAATGGTAGTCTACTTTTGGACGCCAACCAAAACACAATGCCAATATTTAGAAATGTATAACGGTTGTGACAACAAACGGCACTATCGCTTTAGCTATCATCGCGCTTACATCACTTCTAATTACTAAAAATTTAATTTTTTTACTACATTTTACAATTTCAATTCTTACATCCTCAATTAGAAGAAAAAATTACCTTTCGATTGAAATTTATTTGAAATCTGCCGGTTAATTTAACGACTTTTTAAATAATTTTCAAGCATGAAATATTTTTCAATTCTATCTCAACAATGACCATCCGTTTGTTTTAATAATGTAAAATAGCCCCTTGGAAAGTTGCAACAATTGAAAATAGGTATCCCTTCCCTAACCTTCATGAAAAGTGAAAAAAATAATAATAAAAACCTGATAAATCATATGATCAGATTATTCATAAGATAGAGTATTTTGGCGCTAATATGAAATCTGTCAAAAGATCACTATTTTTAGTTTATGATTAACATAAAATTGATATGTTGAATTCGTTGATGTATATGTTGAATCGGAATGTGCTAGGAACTGATTGATATTTATTATTTTTTTTAAAGATCCATTGGATATTTAACTGTATAAGAGACCGACTGTGATGGAAAAGGAATAATCATCCTGATTATGTAAAGGGATAGAAGAAACCATACAAATAAATTACAATTGAAAACATTAAAATTCTCCCTCATCTGCATATTAATTTATTATTTTTAACAAAAATTCTTCATTTTTACATAAAAATTGATTAGCTTAAAACAATGGATGCGTTTTAGAAGATATGGATTTAAAACGAACAATGATTAAAGAGGACATTTTAAAACTTTTAATTTAAACATTTTAAAACTTTTTTTAACGTCGAATTTCAGCGGTGTCTTTGGGCAGATGCAATACATATGCACATAGGAGATCATTCGATTGCATTATCACAGGGGCGGGGGGGTGCTTATACTATGTTCTTTTATTTACTGAATATGAGATGAAAGTAGGAAATTTGTATGATTACTTTATGATAGGACTATTTGTATGATACTTTATAGGTCCATGACCTTTTTTTTTTTTTTGTGTGTGTGTGTGTGTGTGTGTGTGTGTCGTGGGGAATATGGTGGTAATGTCAAACTGATTTGCATTACACATTTGTTTACGGAGTGTTCATTTGGAGTTTGCATCGGAAATAGCATTTCACTGGGGGGGGGGGGAGATTTTTTAAAATAAAATATTTGAAAGACTGTTTCATACGAAGCCCTACTTAAATAATAAAGAAGCTTATTTTACTGATATTGTTATAGTATTTTCTTCCGTCACGTTTTGACGGGTTCCATCTAGTAGCTTCTTAAAACACCATCAAAAACTTTGAAATGCGCTAGGCCTTTCGAAAGATCTGAGTCTTTCTTCGTCTTGCTGCTGCTTTCATAGTAGACGCACGTCTTTTTGCGCCTGACGAAGAAAGACTCCAGATCTTTTGAAAGGCCTAGCGCATTTTAAAGTTTTTGATGGTGTTTTAAGAAGTTATTTTAGTTCTTAGTTTCAAGTGAACTTCTTAGAAGTCTCTGTAACTTTGTAGGAGTCCTTATTTGTGTAATAGTTATTTTCATTTGTTGCGAATTATACGACTGATATGTTTTCTTATGTTAATGTCTGACTGTTTTATAATGCATTTTCGAGATTTTGCTTCAACAAACATTGATAAAGCTTAAACAGTCGAGAACTACCAATAAGTTGTTTCATGATAATTATATAACACCTGTTTATTTTTAGCCGCAAGATATAGAACCCATGTCATTTCGTTGACTATTGTAAAAGCATTCCTATGTCCAGTAACATACTATTGTGATTCGGTAGCATGAGGAAGGATTTCAAGATTTGCTTTGCTATGTACTTCTTCGGTTTTGCTTCTTTGACTACAAATCACAGAAAAATTTCTGAGGCCAACCTGAACGTACGTACTGCAATTGGAATATTCCCTGAAATCTAGATTAACCTTTTTCTCAGAAAAATACTTAAATCATGATTTATCTGATGCTTTTGCTTTTCTTAATAATTATCTTTGTTGACAAGGTAATCCTCGAGAAATTAAAATTTCTTATCTAAATTTTCCAAATTCTGGTTATTCATACATGATCAAACCGGATTTATTTTGATATAATTTTCATTTCAGATATAAATTTATTGATCAGACATGCACATTTGAACTCTTTTATGTCTGCAGATGACATTTTGTGGTAACATTTGCAATTTAGCTATCGTAGAAGACTTTTTTAAAAATGGGGTAAATGAAAACATCATCATTTACAGAAACATGCACATTTCCGTTTGAAAGAATTTTTTCTAAAGTAGCGGTTATTAGCGGCTATTGTTTTGAAAGTTATTAACTACATATCTTGAACTCTCAATTCATGTAAAAATTATCATCGGATCTCACCCTTAAGGTTAACTAATCCCTTATGGAATATTTAAAATAACAATAAAATTTTCCAAATTATACGGTACATTTCATGTCGCTTTATCATATATTTTAATTAAGCAAATATAAACATTTTCATGTGAGATATAAACATATATTCCTGGTCTTTCATAATCCATAACTATTTCATGTAAGTAAAAATTTTGAACAAAAAAAATCACCCTGTATATAAAGTAGAATTTACTTTTAATAAAAAAATCTATCCAGGACTGAAATCCATCCTGAGACTGAAGTCTTGCACCCATGATTCTACGACTAGGAAAAAATATTATTCATTTCGAATATATGTTAAAAATTGATTTGTTTTGTACATAAATGATACTACTAAAATTTTATAACATTAAAATTTATATATTTGTAAAACGTGTGAAAAATTAAATTGTACGCACTGATGTATAATGTCTAATAATATATTATTTATATATTTAACACATTGATTTATAATACTTATTTTATTTAAAAACACACAATATATATAGTCACCTACATTTATTTTTTTCTAATACCATTAAAATTTGAATTTTCTGCATTATTTAACTGAAGATTTCAGCGACAATAATTCACAATTTACTATTAAATTTTAGCTAATAAGAAAAAAGCATACAAGTTGACAGCTATGAATATGCATTAGGATAAAACAGGAATATACAATAACGCCCGAAACGAACCCAAAATTAATTCCATTTCAGAATTTTAATTTCTTCTCTCTTAAAAATGTAAAATACTATAGTATTTATAACTTCCTAGAGCCAATAATCCATTACAAACACATTTTCACACGTTTTACTGTACTTATATAGCTATCTAGTGATTAAAAGAAGTTTGATACACTCTAAAAAAATCCGTAAATTGAACACATTTTTCCGTTATATTTTTACGGTAAAACACAAAAAATACCGCTTTGATTTGCTTTGTTTCCCGCAAAATCCGGAAAACTCAACAATCTAGCATAAAATATACTTGAAATTCTCCAATCTATGTCTGCAATTTCTTCAAACCACGGGGGTGTACCGGCAACTGTGTTACTTTTACGTATGATTTTTTTCCTTCAAAACACGGAAAATTCAAGAAACGAAGGTCAAATTTTCCCGAAATTCTCCAGTCACAAGACAGAAATTTATTCAAATAACAGAAAAATCTCTTCCAATCACAGGGGTGTTCCGGCAACTTGCCGTCTGTATTTTTTATGGTTTTTGTCGAAATTTATTTTGGGAGTGTAGGTAAAACAAAAACAAAAAATATACAAATAAATACTAGCATAAATTTGGAGATCAATGTAGAAAATTTTCGAAAAAACTAAAATAGTTAACAGCTATGTATCAGAGTATAACACACTCGTCACAAAAAATGCATTTTAAATACGAAAGGCAAAATAAACTTACCTAAAATTACTTTCAGCGTGTCCAAGGAAAAAACACGGGGTTGATAATCTACTACTGTAACCACTACCACTGTATTACAGCGCCTAGAATACATAGTGTGGAAACCGGCTACAAAATAGTACTAAAAAATTGTATCCAATAAATGTACAACGTTGCTGAAAATATTAGGATGGGTTCGCAGCGCCATCTGCTAGCTCTTGACATTGTATTAGAATGTTTCGGCTGGTGGTAAGTATTTTAAATACTTAAATTATATCATTTTCTCCTCTGACTTAGTGATTTTTATAAGTTTTCTTTTAAATTATGAAAGCATGTCTAAAAAACGTGATACGCATTTTTTTTTGTCTCTGGTTGCAACATTATCGTAGGCTTCGTAGGAGCACCGTTGCACATTTATAGACTACAACTTTTTAGCACTTTTTAAAGCATTACACCATTTGCCGGTTTCCACACTATGTATTCTAGGCGCTGTAACTGTGTGAACACTCTTGCAGCTAGTGGGTGCAAAATAACTAGGACAAATAGTCGATTGTGTGCAATGAAGTCCTGCACCTGTAGTTAGACTGGACTGGGCAGGAAACAACGTGTGACTGACAACAAAAAAAGGATTATATAATTTACAAATGTACCTGCGTCAATTTCCTTCTAAGAATTCGAAGGATCTTTTGTTAAGGAGTTCGAATTGTTCTTGGAATGTGCGAGTGAAATCTATTCTTTGAACAGATAAGGAAAGGCGACTAAATTTCTTCTATACTGAAGAATTGAAGGAGTGCTTGATGTTTGATATTCAGTTAAAATGTTTAAAATATATATATATATATAAAGTTATTCATATTATTATGCATGAATCTAGGATAAAAAGTAACCGGAAAAAAAGTAACAAGGTATTGATAAATATTGAACTTATTGATAAATAAGTGCTAAAAGCTAACGAAGTGACATATGTTCGATTTATATAATTCCCGTAGGCGGATATTTGTGAAAGCTTTTAGGAATTGTGTAAAAAAGTGAAATTATTTTCGTACGAAAATGCTCTTATTCATCACTACTTGATTTTTTTATATTCGCGTATGCGAATACGAATATTTCTCGTCGATGCCTATGAATGCGAATATTGAAAAGTGGTATGAATATTCGCATACGAGAATACTCGTTTTAATCACTGCTTGATTTTTGACATTCGCAACAGCGAATGCGAATATTTTTCGTTGATTATGAATGCGAATATTGGAAAGTGGAACGAATATTCACATACGAGAATACTCGTTTTAATCACTACTTGGTTTTCTGGTGGCTCAAAACGGTAGGATTCAAAATTCGTCAAAATCGTTAGAGCTATATATAAATAAAATTTTGCATATATATATATATATATATATAACCCCTCCCCCCCCCCAACACACACACAAGATTTGCTCTCGTATTAGAATATATGATGTATATAATGCTCTGATTGTTCCTAGTACACGTGGTTAGCACGTGCTTTGCCCGAAATTATAAATGGCTTATTCATAGACGTGTTATTCATAAATTTGTGATATTTTCCCATCTTAACGTCAAGCCCTCCCCCCTTTTTTTTAATCAGGGAGCTTTTTTCCGTTGCTGATTTTTTTCCGGGGCAGATTTTTTCCAGGATTCATAATTATTATATATAATTGTATATAATATAATATACGCGAATATAAAAAATCAATTAGTGAAGAATGAGGGCATTTTCGTACAAGAATAATTTCACTTTTTTACGCTATTCCTAATAGCATTCACAAATATCCGCCTACGAGAATTATATAAATCAGACATATGTTACTTCGTTAGCTTTTCACACTTATTTATCAATAAGTTCAATATTTATCAATACCTTGTTACTTTTTTTCCGATTACTTTTTTTCCCAGTTACTTTTTTCCGCTTTTCTCGACTTAGTTACTTTTTTTTCGGTTACTTTTTTTCCGATTCTTTTTTTTTTTCTGTTACCCTCTGAACCGAAAATTGTATATAAGAAAAAAAAACTTTTCTTTTTTTTTCTTTTTTAAGCTTTTGGAACATTTTCCCAATGGTTATTGTAATTTGTTAAATTATATATTTTTTTTCTTTAATTTATTTTCTTTTCTTTTTAACATTTTTTACATATTTGAAAAGTGTTTATGAAATCGGATTGTTTGCCCTCGCTCTAATTCACCTAAATGTACTCTGATTGCGATGTAATTGATATACGTTATTGAGGTTCACCATAGCATGATCGGTATTGAAAATGAAGTGTGTAGCATTTATAGTTAATTTACAGGAGCACTCAAACAAATTCCATTATAATATTGTCAATGGGGAAAAATAGTTCGCAGTGTATGTTAATGATGTTATACTATTTCAAACATATTGAAAATAATGTACGTCACTTAGGTGCACTGCAAAATGTTTATCGTAGAATAAGGTGTGCATAGCAGTTATCGTTCATTTACAGAGACACACAAAAAAAATCAGTTACACTACAATCTAAGTGCAATAATTGCTGGAATTGCGTTTTCAATTTTGGAATACATTTTCAAATTTAACTAATTTTTTGCATATCATTCTATAGATCATATACAGGGCTTCAGAAAAGAATTCGAGTACATTTCCACTTATTGGTGGAAACTGCTGAAGGGGAATATTCAAATGTGTTATGCGTTTCTTAATTGAATTAAATCTTTGCATATTATGTAGTATATATACAAATCTATAGATCATATACAGGAGTGCACTAAATAATTGGGATTTTTTTCTGTCTGTACATAATACTTGCTGAAAAGGGGTTTTCAAATGTGTTATACGTTTTACATATTGTTTACTTAGACATCATCTTTCACCTTATTAAATAGTGAAATTTTCTTACAGTACTCTGAAGGTGTTAGAAAGTGTTTCATAATCTATGCTTAAGGGTCTCAAGACTCTTAAATCTTCAAAAATTTCGAAATTTTAATTTTTTTATATGTTAAACTCTTATCTTTTCTGAATAATTTGATATAATGGTTTCCTTGAAATTCCGATTAGAACAGAAGTTATGACTTTTAGAATTATATACACTCACAGCTGAAGCGGTAAAAACAATATTTTGAAGTCATTTTTCTCAAGATGATGTTTTTGGGCATAACGCACAGAATATCTCCTAAACTTTTCAATATTTTTTCATGAAATTTTCAAAAGATACAGTGGTGACCAAAAGTGTGGACATTTTTTGAAAGTTTCATGTTTTTCAACTTTGTGTGCTTGTAGAATATATTAATTTTCATTTAAATACAAACGTTTATCTATCAAAATTGAAGGTAATTTAATGCAGAATTTAATAATACAAACAGTATTACAATATCTGTATTACAAAAAAAGTTATGCAACTAATAGTAAGATCTATCTTAGATTTGCATTTTTTTAAAGTGATACTTACACAATCAATACTTAGTAGGATAACCCTTATTTTTTAAGACAACTTCACAGCGTCTTTTCATCGAGTGAACGAGTGTTTGGAGTTCATCTTTTGTAATCACATGGTGCCAAGAATCAATTATAGCTTCAATAAGTTGTCTTTTATTGGATGGACGTTTTTTTCATACAAGAACTTCAGACGTCGTCGCCACAAATTTTCAATTGGATTGAGATCAGGGCTGTTTCCTGGCCATGGTAATATATCTATGCCTTTATTTTGAAACCATGCTTTGCATACTTTTGCTGTGTGGCATGGAGCTGAATCCTGCTGAAAAATAAATGGTGCGTTGTTGGGGAAGAGATCCCTGATGGAAGGTAAGGAGGGAATTTTGGTTCCAGGAAAGTTTCGATGTATTTTTTGGAATTCAGGATGCCATCAATCACTTGAATTCGGCCCACACCATCTGCAGACATACATGCCCAAACCATGACATTTGTTGGGTTTCTTGTAGTTGCTTCAATGCAATCAGGATGAAGTGCTTCTCCTACTCTACGTCTCACGTACTTTCTACCATCACTACCAAAGAGCGATATTTTACTCTCATCGCTCCAGATTACTTGCTTCCATTGATTTTCTGACCATTTAATGTGTTCTTTTGCCCACTTAACTCGTTTTTTGCGTTGCTTTTGATTTAAATATGGTTTATTCCTAGGAATTCTAGCTTGTAGTCAAAATCCTGATAACCTTCTTCTTATTGTTCTTGAACTTACTGCAATACACGCTGCATTCATTTCACATCTAATGGCATCTGATGAAATGTTTCTATCTTGAAGGCATAGCCGTTTAATTTTTCTATCGGCAGTAGCACTTGTGCATTTTTTTCGGCCTGATTTGGCCTTATTTTCCACTGATTTTGTTTTTTCATAACGTAATCAGAACTTTCGTACACCAGAACAAGTCACTGAACCACCAACTTGTCTTGCAATTTCAGCATAAGAGAGGCCATTTTCTCTCAATATGTCAATTCGGCTTCTTTTTGTAGATGTCCAATTAGTTCTTCTGGTTGATGACATTGTTTAAAATTAGTTTAATTAAAAAAAGGCTTTAAATATTCAAAAACAACAATACTCCATTTATTTGTACTAGTATGCATCATTCCACAAAATATTTCCACAACAATAACTCTTTTACCATCCAAATAACCTAAACTATAGTTACAGACATTTGATTGGTCCTCAGAACAGTGTTTGTGATTGGCTAGTACGCTTTTATTACAAAACACGTCCTTATTCAAAACGATTTGTGTTTGTTTGTTCTACTAAAATGAGCATAACTTCTTTTGTAAGACAGATATTGTAATACTGTTTTTATTATTAAATTCTACATTAAATTACCTTCAATTTGATATATAAACGTTTGTATTGAAGTGAAAATTAATATATTCTACAAGCACACAAAGTTGAAAAACATGAAACTTTCAAAAAATGTCCAAACTTTTGGCCACCACTGAATGTTTCATGTTAGTCTAAATAAACTGAACTAAATTTTCATTGCTAGAGTTCAAAAAATGTTTTTCCAAATGGTTATACTATTGAAAATTTCAATTTTTTTTATAAGATAAATACAATTTTGTATTAAAAATATAAAAATGTTTTAAATACAAATTTACTTAGGTTCCGGGTAATTACTACAATCTTAAGGTTAATTAGGCTCCAAATTTTTTGTTCTAGATACAAAATTTGTTTTGTAATACTGCTCGTAAGCTGTCATTTCAATTTTCTGCTCGAAAAATCTCTGACAGTTTGAAGCCCCCTATAAATATTAATTCTGCATATTATATATATTTTTGTATATATATGACATGAAAAAACATATATCTATATCTTTCATCCATCCAAAAATTGTGTTTTAAAGTCATATACATTTTAAGATTTTAAACGTTGAAAATGGTCATTTTTTGCAATTTTAAGGGTCTTGAGACCCCTTAATACATGAAATACGTGATTTTTCTCTCTTTCTTTTTCTTTTCTTTCAGAGGGTTACTTTTTCAGTTTTACATATCGCATTATTTCATAGATGTTATTTAACTACAATAACGTCTAAATGTACATAGCAAAACTATTGAAGATAGGCTTGGTTTAATGTTATAGAATAAATAAAATAATAAAATTGCAGCAATAATATTTACTGAAAAGAATCTATCCATATTATAAAGGACAAACGTGTCCGTGCGTAACGCTGACGTCCTTTTGCGAATGACAACACGTAACAATGAAATTTCGGTTTTGCGATTTTTGCTACTGCAATTTTTTAAATTTCTAAACATACCACATTTTCTATTTTTACATCGTTATCTAAGGAAAAAAAAAACTACTTTAAAAAGCAATTTGTTTGAACACTGTATCGCAATTTACTCATTTATTATAGCATTTAAATTAAATTTCAAGCATGATTTTTTTTTTTTTAAAATTCTATCTCTATCGCTAACAGACGATTACAATATATATCAATCCGTTTGCACTTTAAACAATATAAAAAGTTACGCATTTGTTTTCGGATAATATTCCATAACGAGATTTAAAAACTTCATTAGTAAATAAATAAAATAGTATAAATAAAACACAAATTTAACAATGTATTCGAAATAAAGCGCTTAAAACCGCTGAAATTATTAGAATAAGAAAAATTGATATATGTATATAACGAAATTTTTAGACATTTTTTTTTTTTTTTTGGCTATTAACTTCTGGCACGAGGCCCATACGAAATTACTGCTTTTAATAAATTTCAAAATTTTATTTGAATATATAATTGAACTTTTCCTTATAAAATTGTTCTTTGGTGTTGTTTGGAGGCAATCTAAAAAAAAATTATTAAATGTAAAAAATCTATCAGGGTTTTCGAAAAAAGAATAAATAAAATAAATGGTTTTCACCTATATTCTTTATCCCGGGAACCCCGGGTTGGATGACCTAGTTAAATTAAAATAAATAAATAAATAAATAAATAAATAGCAATATAAACTTCATTTCTCACAGTTACTGATAGATGGCAGCACTAAAACAGATTTTGTTAAATTGTGGAGTTTTGTTACAGTACTCTGTGTTCGAAAGTGTTTCATAATCTATGCTTAATACATGATTTCTTTCTTTCTTTTCTTTTTCTTTCTTTTTTTTTTTTTCTTTCAGAGGGTAAATCTTTTAAGTTTTATATATTGTAGTATTTCATAGAGGTTATTTAACCACAATAACTTCTAAATGTATGTAGCAAAATTTTTAAAGATAGGTTTGGTTTAATGTTATAGAATAAATAAAATAATAAAATTACAGCAATAATATCTTCTGAAAAGAATCCATTAAATTAAATTAAAGAAATAAATGAACATTAATATAAAATTCTTTTCTCAATATTACTAATAGATGGCAGCACTAAAACAGATAAACAAATATTTTATTTTATTTATTTACCGTAATTTCCAGCGTATAAAAAGCGGATCAAACAATTCTGTTTCAACCCAGAGATTTATTCAGCAATTGAAATAAAATATTTACAGCGATCTAGTAAGTTACATGTTATCAGATAAATTTTCTGATTGAAACAGAATTGTTTGATTTCCGGATTGTAGGCCGGGAATTTCGGGATTTATTTTCGAAAATCTGCTTTTGGTAAAATTAGAATACCAAAGCATCTGTATTTTTTTTAATATCGCTTTTATACATAGCACAATATTTAAAGTTTTAAGTTAAATATAATAGTTTCAGAGGTCATACGTCAAAATTAACCAACTTTCTAATACATATAGCCAGTGTTGTAATCTGAGTAATCTCCCTGTGTAACCCAGTAAAACCTGTGTGATCTGAGTGCCAGTGTTGTAATCTTTCAGTGCTGTAATCTTTTAGAGTATATGAAATTTTTAAATAGACAATTAGGATAAATCTAATTTTGTTGTTAGAAAAATTATTTAATATCTGCATTATTGAGTTGATTTTTTAGTCGCTGAAATATTTGTGGTGTTTCAAATCTTTTGATGAATATAGGATGCAAAATACTTTTATTTAAAATTTAATAAAATAACAGAACTTTACTAGAATCCTATACGGGTTGGTATTGCTTACATGTTATTAAAATTATTTCAAATAATGAGTAATTCTAAGCTAATTTGTTTTATTTTTCTCTTTTGCAAATTTAACATTATATGAGCTATATAATTCAATTAATTACATTCGTAGCCTACGATGATATGCGACGCTCCACTCGTAGGCTACGTTACATTAGAAACGTTTTAAAAGTTGATAACAGATGGCAGCACGAAAGAGCAGGGCTCGCTTAAGACTTAGAAATAGGGAAAGCCCGGCGTGACACAGGAGCCCTCCCTCCTTTTAATCTACCAATTATGCTTCAACAATTTGAAATTTTACCATGAAAATTTTGAGTAAACAACACTTTTAATATTAAACTAGTTATAAAAAATATTTTATTATATACATTATGTTATATGTTTTGTTATATACATTGTTATGTATAACATAATTATGCATAACAAATTAATTTTGTAAAGGAATTTACAAATATGGAACAGGTGCGAATATTTAAACTTCAAATATATTTTATGCTTTACAGATTGCAAGATTTGGCAGTGCTAAGAACAGTGCGGGGAAAACAAATATTTGACGTAAGTTTATGTTTAGCTGTAACACAATTTTTCTTCTATTTTAGAAACAGAAATTTGATATCACTGAATGCTAATTACTTTCTTCTTTATTTAAATAACACGTTCTTCATATTTTATATCATTTCTCCATTCTTTATGAATATAAAAAAAATATATAATTGTACAGATAAAATTTTCTGTTATTTTTACCACGCTTGAAATTAAAATGTAAAACATAAGAAAAATGAAAAAAAGTTGCATTTAATCACTGTTTTTATACCATTTATTATATCAACAGAAAAAAATAGATTATAAATGTGTCGGTAATAGTCTGAGGGAAAATTTTGTAGCTTTAATTAAGGAAAAAAAAAAATACATTTTTTACCCTGACTGAAATTTTTTTCCATAAAAATTAGTTCTGAAAAGTAAATTTGGGGGCCCCATTGTATTTCAGTGGGTAAGCTCGAGTTTCACGGGTCTATTCGGTAAACAGGCCCTGCTAAAGAGAAATAATAGGTGAGAAAGCAAGAATTACCGTATAACGGCGTACCATTCCTGCGCATTACTAACTTCTATAATTTAAGACTATATATTTTTTTGTTTTTAGGTGCATTCGCCGTATTACGCGCACCCCTTTTCCTTGCAAAGAATATTTCATAAAAAGCCGGAAAATAAAATAACATATTAATTAGTAAGAATATATGTAAAAAAAAGCGTAAAAGCCAGTTGAGAAGATACGATGCATGCGTACAATGTTCATTAATATAGGAATATCAATTTTTATATAAAATATATTAATATTCCGCACAAATAACCACCTGGAAGCTATCACAAGAGAGTCTCTAGAAATAATATCTAAAAAAGGAATAGTCTGTAACGATGTATTATCATATGGTATCCACGCAGTCTGGAATGAATTAATAAATCATTAATTACCTTTCTCATCCCACCTTATATTCCAAACCCTTGAAGTAAAATAGTTTATTCCGGGCAAGCAAGAAAACGCGAAGAGACAACAACTCAACTCAACAATTAGTTTTTCACTGATGATGGCCGAGTAGTTCGGTTGAAAACATTATGAATTTTTTAAAAGGACTTTAATGTGTTTTTAAATGTTTTATGTATGTGTTTACGCACCTTCAAGCAATATATTCACATTTAGTTGTATCACTATGAATTTTAGTTTATCAATTTTTATGTTAATCTTTTCTCAATTTTTTTCTTATTTTATTTTTACACCCGGCATAAAACGCGCACATGGGAATTCTGTCGCATCAAAAGTATGCGTTATGCGCTGATACAGCACATCTTTCTGTTCCTGTTATTTATTTATTTATTTATTTTATTTTATTATTGTTCTTTAGATTCATTTTTAGGTAGATTTCGTAAGAAATACTACCTATTACATTCTTCCCTAAGTTGGAATTTCTGAAAATTTTTTGTAGATCTACACCGAATATGACTCCTAGAACTCAAAACCACCCCCAGTTCAAAGCTTTATATATATATCACTTTTTTATGGACACGATTATTTCCATAATTCTACACAAATACATTCCAAACTGATACATAAAATCAAGGGGCATAAAATCTTGGTAAAGTTTGTTAATGGGTAAAATCGAACCAAGAGGGAGGGGGGGGGGGGATAGGGTTTTAAGAAGAAAAAAATTCACAACTTCGTCAATTCACAAGATATCAAATCCGCTTAAATTTATTATAAATCTTCTTAATATTATCTACAACTTTTATATTGACAAGTTTTTGATAAGGGTTGATCCTACAAAAACTTGTCAATATAAAAGTTTTAGATAATATTAAGAGGATGTATAATAAATTTAAGCTGATTCGATATCTTGTGAAATGACGAAGTTATGAATTTTTTTCTTCTAATAACCCCCTCCCCTCCCCCTTGGGGCCATTTTTAATGATATCAAAAATCTGTCATACATAAGTTTTCGGCCCTTTTCCTAAAAGTAATAATAACTTTAAACGGATTCGAACGTATCATAACTAAGAAATTATGGGTTTTTTTCTGTTTTCACAAAAAGCCCCCTTGGTTCCATTTTGCCCACTAATGAACTTGTCCTAGAATTTATGCCCCTTGATTTTATGTATCAGTTTTGAAGAGATTTGTGCAGAATTATTGACGTTATCGTGTCCATAAAAAAGTGACATAGAAAGATAGATAGATAGATAGATAAAGTTTTGAACTGGGGGTGGTTTTGGGTTCTGGGAGTCATGATCGGCGTAGATCTGCAAAAATTCCAACTTAGGGGAGAATGTAATAGGTAGTATTTCTTCATGGAAGAATGAACAAACAGGAAGATACATCAGAAGTTACTTTCGTTATTATTCCGACACGGAATTCTGGGTAACGCGATTCCAGTAACCCGAAGCGCTTGGCGAATTTTTGGCGCTCATTTTCAGCCACGATTTTATCGGATCTTTAAGCCTTGTAAACACGAGTTCGACAGGCGTCTGTTATTTAGAGTGGCGTCTGTTATTAATTTTATTTTAACATCTTACTTGATTAATTTAACTTCTCCAAGACCAGAGTTGCATATATACGCTTTCAAAAGGTACACATTTGGCATATATTTTTTTTTAGTACCAGTAATTCTGAAAATTATTTCCTTATTTAATTTCCTTATTTAATTTTAAAACACAAAGTACAATCACGTGTGTTTGAATAAAACATGCGCAAAAAAAAAAAAAAAAAAAAAAAAAAAAAAAAAAAAATCATAATTATAAAATAAATTTGTGCAGTAACTATGCCCCACTTTATGTTTATTGATTTTTCTTTTTTTTATATAACCATTGTTGTGGTATTTTATTTTTGTGGCAATACTAATTTGAGGACAACCCTTCATTTCATTTATGAAAATAATTGAAATTTAATTTTTAATTAATTGCAATTTTTAATCAAAATACATGTTTTAACGAAATGTGAGTGTACTATGTCAGAAGCCGCTTCAAAACCCTTTCATATGGCACGTCATGTATCGTTCTGCGTTTTATATTTGTTTAGAAAAAGGGATGTTGACAACAGAAATAATATATAGGATGATTAAATTAAATTCCCATTTATTTGCAAGTGCAGTACATCTGATATGCACTCGCAGTTTCCTTAGCTTAATACAGAATTAAGCGAATCATTATCCTCTATTTGAAGATAAAAAAGATTAGTTCAAATAAAATCTAGTCAAAATAATCGTTCAAACATCATTAATGAATGAAAAGCAATCCTATTACATTCTTGTAAATATGTAAAAGCTTTTCATGCATTATCATGCTCTCAGAAACATTTGTCAAACAGATATTTAGGTTGACTAATTATGCTTCCTTAAAAGAATATCACTTTGTTGCATTAAACAAAGCTTTCAGAGCAAACTATCAAACTGAATTTAATACTTCCTATCTTGAAATACATTGCTTTTAAGTGTTTATAGTTACTAAATGTGTTAAAAGGATGCTGTTATGTGCTGCATTGGTTCGGAATGCCTTTCAAGGAAATATTTTCTTATATAATAAGCAATGGAATTGATCGTGTTGCGTAGAATTAGAAAATTAATTACATCCTTAATTCGTGCTGGTTATACGCTTTGTTTGTTTTGCTGTAACATTATTCATAATTTTACTCTATTTATGTATGCTTAATTTGATGAGAAAAGTTATATGTGTTTTAGAAAATGAATATATTTTCCCCAAGTATGCAACACTTATTATTACTAAAATTACTGGAAAGTCCGAAATTTTTGTTAGTTAAAATCAAGGTTCTCGCTGCCGATCGCCATTGCGCCAAATCGCGACAAAATGGTTCATTTAGCGAGAAAACGAAAGACTGAAATTGCCAAATTGCGAGAGTTGTTTTCTTTTTCTTTCTTTCTTTCTTTTCTTTTCTTTTTTCCTTTTTTTTAACCATTGGGAAAATGGTTGTTGTTTTCGGTCGAGAATGGACTCTTGATGTCGTCACTTATTCTCTTTTAAGCATTTTTAAGGAAATTCTGTAACTTTAGAAGAATTTTTAAGCGTTTTTAACGAAATTCTGTAACTTTAGAAGAATTTTTCTTTGAATAGGCAATAGAAATGCTTAAAATCGTTACAAAAATGTTAAAGTTACAAAAAGAATACTTGCAAACTATCATAAATGAAAAAAGCCGAATTCAAAAATTGACGTCGGATGAGAAATCGTCTGATAAAACAAAAAACGTGGTCTTCAACTTTAATTTCCTCAAAATATCTTTAGCTCAGACATCAATCTAAACAAGAGTTAAAGTTATTGTAGAAAGGACCCGACAAAATATTAAGGTAGATATTAAGGATAAGGTATAGTAAAGGAAAATGCGTTTCAATAACTGCGGCGATGGTTCAAACGAATATTTTTGCGAGAACAGAGAATGCCAGGATCTCTACAACTGTAGTAATGGAAAATGCGTTTATTTGTAGATGTAGTTCCGATGAATATTTTTGAATAATCAATATTTTTAATTAATTTGATTTTTTTAACTTTCGGAACATTTTCCCAATGGTTGTTGTAATTTGTTAAATTATAATTTTTTTTCCGCAGACTTTTTCAATTTTAGTGATGTTACTGAACAATTGAAAGTCTTCTGAATAATTTATATTTGCGTTTTGATTTTATTCATAACTGATTCATTTTTTTTTTACACCCTTTTTTTAAATTTTTCCGTTTGTCATTCCTATATAGTATTGTACTGTACCATCTGCCTTGGTGACAAACAAGAAATGACAAACAGAAAATTTAAAACAAGGATAAAAGAATATATGGCAGATATAAGATATGACAGAAGAACTACTGCCTTAGCCAGGCAATATAGAAAGGAGCCGTTGCAGATTGATTTCAAGAATATTAAAATAATTTTTCAATCAAGAGCTTATTTCCATCCATTATCCGTGAATCAATAGAAATATATTTGCGAAAAGATAACATTTACAACGAAGCCGCTTCTTTTGAATTAGCTAAAATTTGGCATGCGATGATCGACAGATTGAAAAACCAATAACAATAAAAACAAATAATAATTTTCACATTTCCCAGTTTGATCAATTTAAGCACCTGCTTGCCTTGGACATGTGATCTCGTGGTTTATGTTGACTATTTTCAAAAATATGCGAGAATATTGTATTTATCATTTAGATCTGAAGATGTCACCGATAGAGCGAACGAAACATATGTAATCTACATTAAAAAGGTATTTTTAAATATTCCGTGTTATGTTTTCATCACTTTAAGCATTATTAGACTTTAATTTAAAGTTAACAAGTGATTGTATTATATTATTTGTTAAAGTTTTAGATTAAGATTTTGAATACGATAATTATTAATATGCACGTTGTTAATTTAAAAAGGAAATTAAACGGGAATAAATATTATTAAGAAATAGGGAAATAATGAATATGTCAGAATTTAGAATAATTTAAAGGAATATTGCGAAATAAAATTTTTATATAACATGTACAATGCATGTATTAAAACCTTTTCCGTATCTAAAACGTTTTCAGTTTATTTATACGCTTATATTTAACTTAGCGTGTGAAGTTCCATCTTCATGCGTGTGAAGATGGAATTTTGTAATCCATTTTCAACCACTTTCTGATAAATTAGAATTAAAAAAATATATATATACAGAGGTGTTTTTAGATGACTGTACAACATTGCAATAATTTTAGAACTTAATTAAAAACAATAAATTAATTTTAAGGAATTTTCCAATCAGCATGGCGCAGGAGATAAATCTACAAATATTGTTTATGGTTACAACCAGGGCTTTACAAATTTGATAAAATCTGGTGACCATTAAAAAATTCTAGTCGCCAGTAAAAAATATTTACTCCTCCCTCCCCCATCACTTATTTACAAAAATCAAAAAAGTTTTTTTATTAATTGAGAAAAAAATAACAACAAGCATAGTTTAGACTTATTAGTTACATAGTCTAGAATAGCACATAATTTTGAAAGATAATATCAATTAAGTTTTCTAATGAAACTTATCAAAATTATATATCTCTAAAAAATAACAAATAGATATTGTAAACGTATTAATTGGCATGTAGCGGAAATGCTGATTTGCCGAATGCTTCAAATATCCGGGTAGTTCAGTGCATCAAAGTCTATATCTGATGAGGGGGGGGGGGGGGGCATTGAGGAAATAGTGGTCCCGCAGTGGCGCGGACAAATAAGCTCGGTTTCCGTAAGATCACCGAAAGTAAAGCAGCATCCATCGTGGTCACTGATTGGGAGGGTGACTACCTCTCTCGGCTGCGGCTGCTGTGGGACAGTGTACGTTAATGGGAGCTGGTGCGCGTAAAATCTGTTCGTGGCTCCAATTTCCTGCAAGTTTAGAATAAGCATTACCTCTGGGGGTGCCAATCCAGGTGCAGGTCTCTTAGGTGCAGGACCGCTAAGAGACCAGCTCGACCAAAGGAGAGACCAAACGATCCAAACGACCAAACGACCAGGAGACCAAACGATCCAAGCGACCAAACGACCAAGAGACCAAACGATGTCAACGCGCGGTCGTGCAATTTTTTTAACAGCGGAAAATGTGAATGCTAGTGAAATCTATCGTGGAATGCAAAATGTGTATGGCACGGAGTGTATGCCACGCAGATCGGTATTCCGATGGTGTAGGGCTTTTTGTAGTGAAAGAAATAGTACTGACGACAGGTCAAGCGCATGTGGTTATCACCAAGGACATACAAGGTGGCAGCCTACAAGGTGACTTTGTCTAGCCTATCTGTTATGCCTGTATTACTTCTTTCTTTTGTATACTAATTTATATTAATACTATTAAACTATTTCTCAAACCGACTGTAGTGCCACTTTCATTTGGGCGACCCATATAAATTTGGTTTTTCTATTAAAAATACGAGAGAAGAGGAAGATCACTGATTTCCGCGCACGAATAGGGGCTGAGGAGAGATAAAATGCCGTTGCAGAGTCCGACTTAGACTATCTAGGGCCCCGGGGCAAGCATCATTCTCCCCCCCCCCTTTCTAACTATCCATAGGAAACTGTTCATGAATAACGCTGAAGTAACTAGTAGTAAACTTCATACCTGTTGTATGTATACATAAATTTCGTGCCAGGTACTTTTTCACATCTGTATAAAGAGTATTAGAAGAAATATGGTCAAGATGGAAAAGATAGATTCTTACTAGTACTTTAAGAAAAAGTACTAGTAGAAAACTAGTAGAAAAAATGACGGATTGGTTGACGAGAGTATTTGTTTGCAAATTTTCCTTTAATTGTTTACTTTAGCCATATGATGTCTGGAAGAAAAATGCCCTCAATTGGTCATCATGAATGCTTTTAGGAAAAGGGAAAGGGAACTCAGCGCTACTTTCCTAAATCTTTGAAAATGTAAGAATTTTGGTCACTTTTGATCAGTTTTAACCCTCTGGCACCCTCTTAATAAAATCCTGATTACTTCCATGAGAGGGGGGTCTTGAAATGGGGGGGGGGGGCGGGGTAGTGGCCCCGCAAGCCCCTACATTAGTCAGCTCCTCTGCCGTTGTGCTAACCTCTTAGATTAATTTTTGCACGCCAAAAAACCAAACTAAACAAAAATACCCCGCTAGTTAAAATAACTTGGTCGCCAAATAAAAAAAAACTTGGTCGCCCGTGGCGACCGCATTTGTCAATCCCTGGTTACAATTGTATATGAGTTACAGCAAGAATGGACTTAACCATGCGCCAAACCACGCCCCTAAAATATGCCACCAGTGAAACTGTAACAATGAAATATTTTAAAACACTAAAAAGTAGAAAATAAAAAATAAAGGGTATAATAATTCTTTTAAAAGTCGGCTTTTATCAATTAATAATTTTGTAGAAATGAAATTATGATTATACGCTGAGAAAGCAATTTTGAAACCCTGAATAGACAGTTTAAATATTGCTCTTTTTTTCTGTTGCCACATCCTAAATAATGAAACTGAGCAAAAACTAGATATTTTAAAGATAAATTCACCAGTGCGCGCTTTCTTCCAATCGTAAATCAGAGCGGTAAATTTTCCAAAATCAAGGCCCACGCCAAATTAATGTATTGTAACGGAAATGTTTTGGAACAACAGGAATTGCAGTCATAAAATTTGGTATGAATTAAAAAAAAGAAAAAAAGAAAAAAGAAAAAAAAGTTGAATGCTTCTAAAAGAATGTTTGTTAAAAGTATTTTTACTTTCGTAATTATTTATTAAGCCTTTCAGGACAAAGAATTTCTATTCGTAAAATGCTGAAAAAATGGACGGTCACTAGATTTCACGTACAAATTTATTTGAAACTAATTAAAACTTTTCTTCCCTTATGTAATAAAAGGAAAATTTTCATTCCAAAATTGAGGTGCCAATGCAGCATTTTTGGATTAAAATGAAATGGTTCAAAAATGAACCACCACCCTTCAAGTGCTTAAAAGTTTAGAAAGCCTTTTCATTCACCCATTAGTTAACAGAGAGTTTGTATGAGATAATTTTGCCCATTATTTGACTCATTCTTACAAACAAAAGTTTCATTTAAAAGTTCCTCAGAAGTAAATGAGTTCTAAATTGACTTCAAACTCCTCTTTTAGATTATGCCTTAATGTCAGGGAATTACTGAGCTGAAATAACAATATTATTCTTTACAAAGCTTAATCGGTTTTCTTTCTTTAAAGCTGAAATACAATGCGGCAGTAAAAGAAGCTCTTAACAAAATTGATTGGTACGTCTTAAAATTGTCTCTTAAAAGTTTATTTTTAATCACCTACATAGACTTTATAATCACCTAGCCGACTTCCTGAATAAGTTTTCTGTAATCATCTGTTTAATTTCTGGCGTTGTTTCTTTATCTTTATTATTGCTGAATCTTAAACAAGTGGGTAAGTGTGATCGAAGATTGCACAAAGGGTTTCGTTGAATATTCCTTTCAAAACACTTTATCCTTTCTTTAATAAATCCAAATAAATTTCATAAAAAAAGTCATGTTTTTTATAAAGTAAAAATTTAACGGTCTGTTTTTCTCGTTTTTTCGAATATCTGAACCGGCCTGATAGCGGACGAAGCCCACTATTATACTCTGTCATAAAACTATCTGTCATGTGGACTAAAAGCAATATTTAAAAAAAAATCAATTTCAAAATTAAACATGTTGTATAGAGACTTTCAAAATGTTAAAATATGCTAATATTTCCATAATCGGGTTTTTAACAGGATTCAATACGTTCCTCAAACTCATATGACGTTATAATCAGTTGCTGAAGACATATCTACTTGCTTTCTCTATTATTCATATTGATACTTTCTTTGTATTATTCTCAAACATTTGAAAAAGTCCGTTAAACTTCCAATATGACATCGGATTAATTTTCTTTTTAAAACTCTAATGACGTCCTATTAAGCTGCTTTCTGAATTTACACATACTCATACTCCTTGTATTATTGAGAAATGTTTAAAAATTTCCGTTTTCTTATCCATATGACGTCATATTAATTTTTTTTTTTTCAATTGGTGAAACTTTTTATTTCATTTTCATTTTTCACCTGGAAATCTTTCAATAGAAAATTAATTATTGTAGAAAGAATTTTATCATGGATTTTTAAATGTTGGCAACTACTATAACGAGAAATGTTTAAATTTAATAGGAAAAGGCTGTTAGATTTTTGGTTTTTTATCTCGCTATCTTGAAATAATACGATTTTTTTCAAATTTTATGATTTTGAGCTTCATACTAGGTATTCAGCTATAAGTACACAAAATTTCATGTCTGTAATTTATATAATTTCTGAGAACCGGCTCTGTGAAGAACAGACAACGTAGCGAGTCAAATAGTGTTTCGTGAGATGAACGAAACCCTAAAAATGAAACCGAATAAAAATCATAATTTTCTAATACATTCAGTAATTCGCACTTTCTGTCTAGCGTAAATCAGAAGTGAATTTTCCATAATCAGGGCCCACGCCAAATTAATGTATTGTAACGGAAATATTTTGGAACAACATGAATTGCAGCCATAACATTTGGTGTGAATTAAAAAAAAAAAAAAAAAGAAAAAAGAAAAAAAGAAAAAAAAAAAAGAAAAAAAAAAGTTGAATACTTCTAAAAGAATGTTTTTTAATACTATTTTTACTTTTATACTTATTTATTAACCCTTTCAGGGGCAAATTATGTCTATTCGTAAAATACTGAAATAATGGACGGACACCAGATTTTATTAACAAATTTATTTGAAATTAATTAAAACTTTTCTTCACATATTTAATAAAAGGAAAATTTTCATTCCAAAATTGAGGTGCCAATGCAGCATTTTTGGATTAAAATGAAATGGTTCAAAAATGAACAACCACCCTTCAAGCGCTTAAAAGTTTAGAAAGCCTTTTCATTCACCCATTAGTTAACAGAGAGTTTGTATGAGATAATTTTGCCCATTATTTGACTCATTCTTACAAACAAAAGTTTCATTTAAAAGTTCCTCAGAAGTAAATGAGTTCTAAATTGAGTTCAAACTCCTCTTTTAGATTATGCCTTAATGTCAGGGAATTACTGAGCTGAAATAACAATATTATTCTTTACAAAGCTTAATCCGTTTTCTTTCTTTAAAGCTGGAATACAATGCGGCAGTAAAAGAAGCTCTTAACAAAATTGATTGGTACGTCTTAAAATTGTCTTTTAAAAGTTTATTTTTAATCACCTACATAGACTTTACAATCACCTAAGCCGACTTCCTGAATAAGTTTTCTGTAATCATCTGTTTAATTTCTGGCGTTGTTTCTTTATCTTTATTATTGCTGAATCTTAAACAAGTGGGTAAGTGTGATCGAAGATTGCACATGGGGTTTCGTTTAATATTCCTTTCAAAACACTTTATCCTTTCTTTAATAAATCCAAATAAATTTCATAAAAAAAGTCATGTTTTTTATAAAGTAAAAATTTAACGGTCTGTTTTTCTCGTTTTTTGAATATCTGTTCCGGCCTGATAGCGGACGAAGCCCACTATTATACTCTGTCATAAAACTATCTGTCATGTGGACTAAAAGCAATATTTAAAAAAAAAATCAATTTCAAAATTAAACATGTTGTATAGAGACTTTCAAAATGTTAAAATATGCTAATATTTCCATAATCGGGTTTTTAACAGGATTCAATACGTTCCTCAAACTCATATGACGTTATAATCAGTTGCTGAAGACATATCTACTTGCTTTCTCTATTATTCATATTGATACTTTCTTTGTATTATTCTCAAACATTTGAAAAAGTCCGTTAAACTTCCAATATGACATCGGATTAATTTTCTTTTTAAAACTCTAATGACGTCGTATTAAGCTGCTTTCTGAATTTACACATACTCATACTCCTTGTATTACTGAGAAATGTTTAAAAATTTCCGTTTCATTATCCATATGACGTCATATTAATTTTTTTTTTTTCAATTGGTGAAACTTTTTATTTCATTTTCATTTTTCACCTGGAAATCTTTCAATAGAAAATTAATTATTGTAGAAAGAATTTTATCATGGATTTTTAAATGTTGGCAACTACTATAACGAGAAATGTTTAAATTTAATAGGAAAAGGCTGTTAGATTTTTGGTTTTTTATCTCGCCATCTTGAAATAATACGATTTTTTTCAAATTTTATGATTTTGAGCTTCATACTAGGTATTCAGCTATAAGTACACAAAATTTCATGTCTGTAATTTATATAATTTCTGAGAACCGGCTCTGTGAAGAACAGACAACGTAGCGAGTCAAATAGTGTTTCGTGAGATGAACGAAACCCTAAAAATGAAACCGAATAAAAATCATAATTTTCTAATACATTCAGTAATTCGCACTTTCTGTCTAGCGTAAATCAGAAGTGAATTTTCCATAATCAGGGCCCACGCCAAATTAATGTATTGTAACGGAAATATTTTGGAACAACATGAATTGCAGCCATAACATTTGGTGTGAATTAAAAAAAAAAAAAAAAAGAAAAAAGAAAAAAAGAAAAAAAAAAAAGAAAAAAAAAAGTTGAATACTTCTAAAAGAATGTTTTTTAATACTATTTTTACTTTTATACTTATTTATTAACCCTTTCAGGGGCAAATTATGTCTATTCGTAAAATACTGAAATAATGGACGGACACCAGATTTTATTAACAAATTTATTTGAAATTAATTAAAACTTTTCTTCACATATTTAATAAAAGGAAAATTTTCATTCCAAAATTGAGGTGCCAATGCAGCATTTTTGGATTAAAATGAAATGGTTCAAAAATGAACAACCACCCTTCAAGCGCTTAAAAGTTTAGAAAGCCTTTTCATTCACCCATTAGTTAACAGTGAGTTTGTATGAGATAATTTTGCCCATTATTTGACTCATTCTTACAAACAAAAGTTTCATTTAAAAGTTCCTCAGAAGTAAATGAGTTCTAAATTGAGTTCAAACTCCTCTTTTAGATTATGCCTTAATGTCAGGGAATTACTGAGCTGAAATAACAATATTATTCTTTACAAAGCTTAATCCGTTTTCTTTCTTTAAAGCTGGAATACAATGCGGCAGTAAAAGAAGCTCTTAACAAAATTGATTGGTACGTCTTAAAATTGTCTTTTAAAAGTTTATTTTTAATCACCTACATAGACTTTACAATCACCTAAGCCGACTTCCTGAATAAGTTTTCTGTAATCATCTGTTTAATTTCTGGCGTTGTTTCTTTATCTGTATTATTGCTGAATCTTAAACAAGTGGGTAAGTGTGATCGAAGATTGCACATAGGGTTTCGTTTAATATTCCTTTCAAAACACTTTATCCTTTCTTTAATAAATCCAAATAAATTTCATAAAAAAAGTCATGTTTTTTATAAAGTAAAAATTTAACGGTCTGTTTTTCTCGTTTTTTCGAATATCTGAACCGGCCTGATAGCGGACGAAGCCCACTATTATACTCTGTCATAAAACTATCTGTCATGTGGACTAAAAGCAATATTTAAAAAAAAAATCAATTTCAAAATTAAACATGTTGTATAGAGACTTTCAAAATGTTAAAATATGCTAATATTTCCATAATCGGGTTTTTAACAGGATTCAATACGTTCCTCAAACTCATATGACGTTATAATCAGTTGCTGAAGACATATCTACTTGCTTTCTCTATTATTCATATTGATACTTTCTTTGTATTATTCTCAAACATTTGAAAAAGTCCGTTAAACTTCCAATATGACATCGGATTAATTTTCTTTTTAAAACTCTAATGACGTCGTATTAAGCTGCTTTCTGAATTTACACATACTCATACTCCTTGTATTACTGAGAAATGTTTAAAAGTTTCCGTTTTATTATCCATATGACGTCATATTAATTTTTTTTTTTCAATTGGTGAAACTTTTTATTTCATTTTCATTTTTCACCTGGAAATCTTTCAATAGAAAATTAATTATTGTAGAAAGAATTTTATCATGGATTTTTAAATGTTGGCAACTACTATAACGAGAAATGTTTAAATTTAATAGGAAAAGGCTGTTAGATTTTTGGTTTTTTATCTCGCTATCTTGAAATAATACGATTTTTTTCAAATTTTATGATTTTGAGCTTCATATTAGGTATTCAGCTATAAGTACACAAAATTTCATGTCTGTAATTTATATAATTTCTGAGAACCGGCTCTGTGAAGAACAGACAACATAGCGAGTCAAATAGTGTTTCGTGAGATGAACGAAACCCTAAAAATGAAACTGAATAAAAATCATAATTTTCTAATAGATTCAGTAATTCGCACTTTCTGTCTAGCGTAAATCAGAAGTGAATTTTCCATAATCAGGGCCCACGCCAAATTAATGTATTGTAACGGAAATGTTTTGGAACAACATGAATTGCAGCCATAACATTTGGTGTGAATTAAAAAAAAAAGAAAAAAGAAAAAAAGAAAAAAAAAGTTGAATACTTCTAAAAGAATGTTTTTTAAAACTATTTTTACTTGTATACTTATTTATTAACCCTTTCAGGGGCAAAGTATGTCTATTCGTAAAATACTGAAATAATGGACGGACACCAGATTTTATTAATAAATTTATTTGAAATTAATTAAAACTTTTCTTCACATATTTAATAAAAGGAAAATTTTCATTCCAAAATTGAGGTGCCAATGCAGCATTTTTGGATTAAAATGAAATGGTTCAAAAATGAACAACCACCCTTCAAGCGCTTAAAAGTTTAGAAAGCCTTTTCATTCACCCATTAGTTAACAGAGAGTTTGTATGAGATAATTTTGCCCATTATTTGACTCATTCTTACAAACAAAAGTTTCATTTAAAAGTTCCTCAGAAGTAAATGAGTTCTAAATTGAGTTCAAACTCCTCTTTTAGATTATGCCTTAATGTCAGGGAATTACTGAGCTGAAATAACAATATTATTCTTTACAAAGCTTAATCCGTTTTCTTTCTTTAAAGCTGGAATACAATGCGGCAGTAAAAGAAGCTCTTAACAAAATTGATTGGTACGTCTTAAAATTGTCTTTTAAAAGTTTATTTTTAATCACCTACATAGACTTTACAATCACCTAAGCCGACTTCCTGAATAAGTTTTCTGTAATCATCTGTTTAATTTCTGGCGTTGTTTCTTTATCTTTATTATTGCTGAATCTTAAACAAGTGGGTAAGTGTGATCGAAGATTGCACATGGGGTTTCGTTTAATATTCCTTTCAAAACACTTTATCCTTTCTTTAATAAATCCAAATAAATTTCATAAAAAAAGTCATGTTTTTTATAAAGTAAAAATTTAACGGTCTGTTTTTCTCGTTTTTTGAATATCTGTTCCGGCCTGATAGCGGACGAAGCCCACTATTATACTCTGTCATAAAACTATCTGTCATGTGGACTAAAAGCAATATTTAAAAAAAAAATCAATTTCAAAATTAAACATGTTGTATAGAGACTTTCAAAATGTTAAAATATGCTAATATTTCCATAATCGGGTTTTTAACAGGATTCAATACGTTCCTCAAACTCATATGACGTTATAATCAGTTGCTGAAGACATATCTACTTGCTTTCTCTATTATTCATATTGATACTTTCTTTGTATTATTCTCAAACATTTGAAAAAGTCCGTTAAACTTCCAATATGACATCGGATTAATTTTCTTTTTAAAACTCTAATGACGTCGTATTAAGCTGCTTTCTGAATTTACACATACTCATACTCCTTGTATTACTGAGAAATGTTTAAAAATTTCCGTTTCATTATCCATATGACGTCATATTAATTTTTTTTTTTTCAATTGGTGAAACTTTTTATTTCATTTTCATTTTTCACCTGGAAATCTTTCAATAGAAAATTAATTATTGTAGAAAGAATTTTATCATGGATTTTTAAATGTTGGCAACTACTATAACGAGAAATGTTTAAATTTAATAGGAAAAGGCTGTTAGATTTTTGGTTTTTTATCTCGCCATCTTGAAATAATACGATTTTTTTCAAATTTTATGATTTTGAGCTTCATACTAGGTATTCAGCTATAAGTACACAAAATTTCATGTCTGTAATTTATATAATTTCTGAGAACCGGCTCTGTGAAGAACAGACAACGTAGCGAGTCAAATAGTGTTTCGTGAGATGAACGAAACCCTAAAAATGAAACCGAATAAAAATCATAATTTTCTAATACATTCAGTAATTCGCACTTTCTGTCTAGCGTAAATCAGAAGTGAATTTTCCATAATCAGGGCCCACGCCAAATTAATGTATTGTAACGGAAATATTTTGGAACAACATGAATTGCAGCCATAACATTTGGTGTGAATTAAAAAAAAAAAAAAAAAGAAAAAAGAAAAAAAGAAAAAAAAAAAAGAAAAAAAAAAGTTGAATACTTCTAAAAGAATGTTTTTTAATACTATTTTTACTTTTATACTTATTTATTAACCCTTTCAGGGGCAAATTATGTCTATTCGTAAAATACTGAAATAATGGACGGACACCAGATTTTATTAACAAATTTATTTGAAATTAATTAAAACTTTTCTTCACATATTTAATAAAAGGAAAATTTTCATTCCAAAATTGAGGTGCCAATGCAGCATTTTTGGATTAAAATGAAATGGTTCAAAAATGAACAACCACCCTTCAAGCGCTTAAAAGTTTAGAAAGCCTTTTCATTCACCCATTAGTTAACAGTGAGTTTGTATGAGATAATTTTGCCCATTATTTGACTCATTCTTACAAACAAAAGTTTCATTTAAAAGTTCCTCAGAAGTAAATGAGTTCTAAATTGAGTTCAAACTCCTCTTTTAGATTATGCCTTAATGTCAGGGAATTACTGAGCTGAAATAACAATATTATTCTTTACAAAGCTTAATCCGTTTTCTTTCTTTAAAGCTGGAATACAATGCGGCAGTAAAAGAAGCTCTTAACAAAATTGATTGGTACGTCTTAAAATTGTCTTTTAAAAGTTTATTTTTAATCACCTACATAGACTTTACAATCACCTAAGCCGACTTCCTGAATAAGTTTTCTGTAATCATCTGTTTAATTTCTGGCGTTGTTTCTTTATCTGTATTATTGCTGAATCTTAAACAAGTGGGTAAGTGTGATCGAAGATTGCACATAGGGTTTCGTTTAATATTCCTTTCAAAACACTTTATCCTTTCTTTAATAAATCCAAATAAATTTCATAAAAAAAGTCATGTTTTTTATAAAGTAAAAATTTAACGGTCTGTTTTTCTCGTTTTTTCGAATATCTGAACCGGCCTGATAGCGGACGAAGCCCACTATTATACTCTGTCATAAAACTATCTGTCATGTGGACTAAAAGCAATATTTAAAAAAAAAATCAATTTCAAAATTAAACATGTTGTATAGAGACTTTCAAAATGTTAAAATATGCTAATATTTCCATAATCGGGTTTTTAACAGGATTCAATACGTTCCTCAAACTCATATGACGTTATAATCAGTTGCTGAAGACATATCTACTTGCTTTCTCTATTATTCATATTGATACTTTCTTTGTATTATTCTCAAACATTTGAAAAAGTCCGTTAAACTTCCAATATGACATCGGATTAATTTTCTTTTTAAAACTCTAATGACGTCGTATTAAGCTGCTTTCTGAATTTACACATACTCATACTCCTTGTATTACTGAGAAATGTTTAAAAGTTTCCGTTTTATTATCCATATGACGTCATATTAATTTTTTTTTTTCAATTGGTGAAACTTTTTATTTCATTTTCATTTTTCACCTGGAAATCTTTCAATAGAAAATTAATTATTGTAGAAAGAATTTTATCATGGATTTTTAAATGTTGGCAACTACTATAACGAGAAATGTTTAAATTTAATAGGAAAAGGCTGTTAGATTTTTGGTTTTTTATCTCGCTATCTTGAAATAATACGATTTTTTTCAAATTTTATGATTTTGAGCTTCATATTAGGTATTCAGCTATAAGTACACAAAATTTCATGTCTGTAATTTATATAATTTCTGAGAACCGGCTCTGTGAAGAACAGACAACATAGCGAGTCAAATAGTGTTTCGTGAGATGAACGAAACCCTAAAAATGAAACTGAATAAAAATCATAATTTTCTAATAGATTCAGTAATTCGCACTTTCTGTCTAGCGTAAATCAGAAGTGAATTTTCCATAATCAGGGCCCACGCCAAATTAATGTATTGTAACGGAAATGTTTTGGAACAACATGAATTGCAGCCATAACATTTGGTGTGAATTAAAAAAAAAAGAAAAAAGAAAAAAAGAAAAAAAAAGTTGAATACTTCTAAAAGAATGTTTTTTAAAACTATTTTTACTTGTATACTTATTTATTAACCCTTTCAGGGGCAAAGTATGTCTATTCGTAAAATACTGAAATAATGGACGGACACCAGATTTTATTAATAAATTTATTTGAAATTAATTAAAACTTTTCTTCACATATTTAATAAAAGGAAAATTTTCATTCCAAAATTGAGGTGCCAATGCAGCATTTTTGGATTAAAATGAAATGGTTCAAAAATGAACAACCACCCTTCAAGCGCTTAAAAGTTTAGAAAGCCTTTTCATTCACCCATTAGTTAACAGAGAGTTTGTATGAGATAATTTTGCCCATTATTTGACTCATTCTTACAAACAAAAGTTTCATTTAAAAGTTCCTCAGAAGTAAATGAGTTCTAAATTGAGTTCAAACTCCTCTTTTAGATTATGCCTTAATGTCAGGGAATTACTGAGCTGAAATAACAATATTATTCTTTACAAAGCTTAATCCGTTTTCTTTCTTTAAAGCTGGAATACAATGCGGCAGTAAAAGAAGCTCTTAACAAAATTGATTGGTACGTCTTAAAATTGTCTCTTAAAAGTTTATTTTTAATCACCTACATAGACTTTATAATCACCTAGCCGACTTCCTGAATAAGTTTTCTGTAATCATCTGTTTAATTTCTGGCGTTGTTTCTTTATCTTTATTATTGCTGAATCTTAAACAAGTGGGTAAGTGTGATCGAAGATTGCACAAAGGGTTTCGTTTAATATTCCTTTCAAAACACTTTATCCTTTCTTTAATAAATCCAAATAAATTTCATAAAAAAAGTCATGTTTTTTATAAAGTAAAAATTTAACGGTCTGTTTTTCTCGTTTTTTCGAATATCTGAACCGGCCTGATAGCGGACGAAGCCCACTATTATACTCTGTCATAAAACTATCTGTCATGTGGACTAAAAGCAATATTTAAAAAAAATCAATTTCAAAATTAAACATGTTGTATAGAGACTTTCAAAATGTTAAAATATGCTAATATTTCCATAATCGGGTTTTTAACAGGATTCAATACGTTCCTCAAACTCATATGACGTTATAATCAGTTGCTGAAGACATATCTACTTGCTTTCTCTATTATTCATATTGATACTTTCTTTGTATTATTCTCAAACATTTGAAAAAGTCCGTTAAACTTCCAATATGACATCGGATTAATTTTCTTTTTAAAACTCTAATGACGTCCTATTAAGCTGCTTTCTGAATTTACACATACTCATACTCCTTGTATTATTGAGAAATGTTTAAAAATTTCCGTTTTATTATCCATATGACGTCATATTAATTTTTTTTTTTCAATTGGTGAAACTTTTTATTTCATTTTCATTTTTCACCTGGAAATCTTTCAATAGAAAATTAATTATTGTAGAAAGAATTTTATCATGGATTTTTAAATGTTGGCAACTACTATAACGAGAAATGTTTAAATTTAATAGGAAAAAGCTGTTAGATTTTTGGTTTTTTATCTCGCTATCTTGAAATAATACGATTTTTTTCAAATTTTATGATTTTGAGCTTCATACTAGGTATTCAGCTATAAGTACACAGAATTTCATGTCTGTAATTTATATAATTTCTGAGAACCGGCTCTGTGAAGAACAGACAACGTAGCGAGTCAAATAGTGTTTCGTGAGATGAACGAAACCCTAAAAATGAAACCGAATAAAAATCATAATTTTCTAATACATTCAGTAATTCGCACTTTCTGTCTAGCGTAAATCAGAAGTGAATTTTCCATAATCAGGGCCCACGCCAAATTAATGTATTGTAAGGGAAATATTTTGGAACAACATGAATTGCAGCCATAACATTTGGTGTGAATTAAAAAAAAAAAAAAAGAAAAAAGAAAAAAAGAAAAAAAAAAAAGAAAAAAAAAGTTGAATACTTCTAAAAGAATGTTTTTTAATACTATTTTTACTTTTATACTTATTTATTAACCCTTTCAGGGGCAAAGTATGTCTATTCGTAAAATACTGAAATAATGGACGAACACCAGATTTTATTAACAAATTTATTTGAAATTAATTAAAACTTTTCTTCACATATTTAATAAAAGGAAAATTTTCATTCCAAAATTGAGGTGCCAATGCAGCATTTTTGGATTAAAATGAAATGGTTCAAAAATGAACCACCACCCTTCAAGCGCTTAAAAGTTTAGAAAGCCTTTTCATTCACCCATTAGTTAACAGAGAGTTTGTATGAGATAATTTTGCCCATTATTTGACTCATTCTTACAAACAAAAGTTTCATTTAAAAGTTCCTCAGAAGTAAATGAGTTCTAAATTGAGTTCAAACTCCTCTTTTAGATTATGCCTTAATGTCAGGGAATTACTGAGCTGAAATAACAATATTATTCTTTACAAAGCTTAATCCGTTTTCTTTCTTTAAAGCTGGAATACAATGCGGCAGTAAAAGAAGCTCTTAACAAAATTGATTGGTACGTCTTAAAATTGTCTTTTAAAAGTTTATTTTTAATCACCTACATAGACTTTACAATCACCAAAGCCGACTTCCTGAATAAGTTTTCTGTAATCATCTGTTTAATTTCTGGCGTTGTTTCTTTATCTTTATTATTGCTGAATCTTAAACAAGTGGGTAAGTGTGATCGAAGATTGCACATAGGGTTTCGTTTAATATTCCTTTCAAAACACTTTATCCTTTCTTTAATAAATCCAAATAAATTTCATAAAAAAAGTCATGTTTTTTATAAAGTAAAAATTTAACGGTCTGTTTTTCTCGTTTTTTCGAATATCTGAACCGGCCTGATAGCGGACGAAGCCCACTATTATACTCTGTCATAAAACTATCTGTCATGTGGACTAAAAGCAATATTTAAAAAAAAAAAATCTATTTCAAAATTAAACATGTTGTATAGAGACTTTCAAAATGTTAAAATATGCTAATATTTCCATAATCGTGTTTTTAACAGGATTCAATACGTTCCTCAAACTCATATGACGTTATAATCAGTTGCTGAAGACATATCTACTTGCTTTCTCTATTATTCATATTGATACTTTCTTTGTATTATTCTCAAACATTTGAAAAAGTTCGTTAAACTTCCAATATGACATCGGATTAATTTTCTTTTTAAAACTCTAATGACGTCCTATTAAGCTGCTTTCTGAATTTACACATACTCATACTCCTTGTATTACTGAGAAATGTTTAAAAATTTCCGTTTTATTATCCATATGACGTCATATTAATTTTTTTTTTTCAATTGGTGAAACTTTTTATTTCATTTTCATTTTTCACCTGGAAATCTTTCAATAGAAAATTAATTATTGTAGAAAGAATTTTATCATGGATTTTTAAATGTTGGCAACTACTATAACGAGAAATGTTTAAATTTAATAGGAAAAGGCTGTTAGATTTTAGGTTTTTTATCTCGCTATCTTGAAATAATACGATTTTTTTCAAATTTTATGATTTTGAGCTTCATACTAGGTATTCAGCTATAAGTACACAAAATTTCATGTCTGTAATTTATATAATTTCTGAGAACCGGCTCTGTGAAGAACAGACAACGTAGCGAGTCAAATAGTGTTTCGTGAGATGAACGAAACCCTAAAAATGAAACTGAATAAAAATCATAATTTTCTAATAGATTCAGTAATTCGCACTTTCTGTCTAGCGTAAATCAGAAGTGAATTTTCCATAATCAGGGCACACGCCAAATTAATGTATTGTAACGGAAATGTTTTGGAACAACATGAATTGCAGCCATAACATTTGGTGTGAATTAAAAAAAAAAAAGAAAAAAGAAAAAAAGAAAAAAAAAGTTGAATACTTCTAAAAGAATGTTTTTTAAAACTATTTTTACTTTTATACTTATTTATTAACCCTTTCAGGGGCAAAGTATGTCTATTCGTAAAATACTGAAATAATGGACGGACACCAGATTTTATTAATAAATTTATTTGAAATTAATTAAAACTTTTCTTCACATATTTAGTAAAAGGAAAATTTTCATTCCAAAATTGAGGTGCCAATGCAGCATTTTTGGATTAAAATGAAATGGTTCAAAAATGAACCACCACCCTTCAAGTGCTTAAAAGTTTAGAAAGCCTTTTCATTCACCCATTAGTTAACAGAGAGTTTGTATGAGATAATTTTGCCCATTATTTGACTCATTCTTACAAACAAAAGTTTCATTTAAAAGTTCCTCAGAAGTAAATGAGTTCTAAATTGAGTTCAAACTCCTCTTTTAGATTATGCCTTAATGTCAGGGAATTACTGAGCTGAAATAACAATATTATTCTTTACAAAGCTTAATCCGTTTTCTTTCTTTAAAGCTGGAATACAATGCGGCAGTAAAAGAAGCTCTTAACAAAATTGATTGGTACGTCTTAAAATTGTCTTTTAAAAGTTTATTTTTAATCACCTACATAGACTTTACAATCACCTAAGCCGACTTCCTGAATAAGTTTTCTGTAATCATCTGTTTAATTTCTGGCGTTGTTTCTTTATCTTTATTATTGCTGAATCTTAAACAAGTGGGTAAGTGTGATCGAAGATTGCACATAGGGTTTCGTTTAATATTCCTTTCAAAACACTTTATCCTTTCTTTAATAAATCCAAATAAATTTCATAAAAAAAGTCATGTTTTTTATAAAGTAAAAATTTAACGGTCTGTATTTCTCGTTTTTTCGAATATCTGAACCGGCCTGATAGCGGACGAAGCCCACTATTATACTCTGTCATAAAACTATCTGTCATGTGGACTAAAAGCAATATTTAAAAAAAAATCAATTTCAAAATTAAACATGTTGTATAGAGACTTTCAAAATGTTAAAATATGCTAATATTTCCATAATCGGGTTTTTAACAGGATTCAATACGTTCCTCAAACTCATATGACGTTATAATCAGTTGCTGAAGACATATCTACTTGCTTTCTCTATTATTCATATTGATACGTTCTTTGTATTATTCTCAAACATTTGAAAAAGTCCGTTAAACTTCCAATATGACATCGGATTAATTTTCTTTTTAAAACTCTAATGACGTCCTATTAAGCTGCTTTCTGAATTTACACATACTCATACTCCTTGTATTATTGAGAAATGTTTAAAAATTTCCGTTTTATTATCCATATGACGTCATATTAATTTTTTTTTTTCAATTGGTGAAACTTTTTATTTCATTTTCATTTTTCACCTGGAAATCTTTCAATAGAAAATTAATTATTGTAGAAAGAATTTTATCATGGATTTTTAAATGTTGGCAACTACTATAACGAGAAATGTTTAAATTTAATAGGAAAAGGCTGTTAGATTTTTGGTTTTTTATCTCTCTATCTTGAAATAATACAATTTTTTTCAAATTTTATGATTTTGAGCTTCATACTAGGTATTCAGCTATAAGTACACAAAATTTCATGTCTGTAATTTTTATAATTTCTGAGAACCGGCTCTGTGAAGAGCAGACAACGTAGCGAGTCAAATAGTGTTTCGTGAGGTGAACGAAACCCTAAAAATGAAACTGAATAAAAATCATAATTTTCTAATACATTCAGTAATTTGCACTTTCGATCTAGCGTAAATCAGAAGTGAATTTTCCATAATCAGGGCCCACGCCAAATTAATGTATTGTAACGGAAATGTTTTGGAACAACATGAATTGCAGCCATAATATTTGGTGTGAATTAAAAAAAAAAAAAAAAAAAAAAAAAAGAAAAAGAAAAGAAAAAAGTAAAAAAAAAAAAAGAAAAAAAAGTTGAATACTTCTAAAAGAATGTTTTTCAAAACTATTTTTACTTTTATACTTATTTATTAACCCTTTCAGGGGCAAAGTATGTCTATTCGTAAAATACTGAAATAATGGACGGACACCAGATTTTATTAACAAATTTATTTGAAATTAATTAAAACTTTTCTTCGCATATTTAATAAAAGGAAAATTTTCATTCCCAAATTGAGGTGCCAATGCAGCATTTTTGGATTAAAATGAAATGGTTCAAAAATGAACCACCACCCTTCAAGTGCTTAAAAGTTTAGAAAGCCTTTTCATTCACCCATTAGTTAACAGAGAGTTTGTATGAGATAATTTTGCCCATTATTTGACTCATTCTTACAAACAAAAGTTTCATTTAAAAGTTCCTCAGAAGTAAATGAGTTCTAAATTGAGTTCAAACTCCTCTTTTAGATTATGCCTTAATGTCAGGGAATTACTGAGCTGAAATAACAATATTATTCTTTACAAAGCTTAATCCGTTTTCTTTCTTTAAAGCTGGAATACAATGCGGCAGTAAAAGAAGCTCTTAACAAAATTGATTGGTACGTCTTAAAATTGTCTTTTAAAAGTTTATTTTTAATCACCTACATAGACTTTACAATCACCTAAGCCGACTTCCTGAATAAGTTTTCTGTAATCATCTGTTTAATTTCTGGCGTTGTTTCTTTATCTTTATTATTGCTGAATCTTAAACAAGTGGGTAAGTGTGATCGAAGATTGCACAAAGGGTTTCGTTTAATATTCCTTTCAAAACACTTTATCCTTTCTTTAATAAATCCAAACAAATTTCATAAAAAAAGTCATGTTTTTTATAAAGTAAAAATTTAACGGTCTGTTTTTCTCGTTTTTTCGAATATCTGAACCGGCCTGATAGCGGACGAAGCCCACTATTATACTCTGTCATAAAACTATCTGTCATGGGACTAAATGCAATATTTAAAAAAAAAATCAATTTCAAAATTAAACATGTTGTATAGAGACTTTCAAAATGTTAAAATATGCTAATATTTCCATAATCGGGTTTTTATCAGGATTCAATACGTTCCTCAAACTCATATGACGTTATAATCACTTGCTGACGTCATATCTACTTGCTTTCTCTATTATTCATATTGAAACTCTCTTTGTATTATTCTCAAACATTTGAAAAAGTCCGTTAAACTTCCAATATGACTTATATAACTCCAATATAAACCTCCAATAATTTTCTTTTTAATGCTCTAATGACGTCATATTAAGCTGCTTTCTGTATTTACACATACTCATACTCCTTGTATTATTGAGAAATGCTTGAAAATTTCCGTTTTATTACCAATACGATGTCATATTAATATTTTTTTTCAACTGGTGGAACTTTTTATTTCTTTTTAATTTTTCACGTAGAAATCTTTCAATAGAAAATTAATTATTGTAGAAAGAATTTTATTATGGATTTTTAATTGTTGGCAACTGCTATAACGAAAAATATTTAAATTTAATAGGAAAAAGCTGTTAGATTTTTGGTTTTTTATCTCTCTATATTAAAATAATGCGATTTTTTTCAAATTTTAGGATTTGGAGCTTCATAGTAGGTATTCAGCTATAAGTACACAAAATTTCATATCTGTAAATTATATATAGTTTCTGAGAACCGGCTCTGTGACGGACAGACAACGTAGTGGGGCGAATAGGGTTTCGTGAGATGAACGAAACCCTAAAAATGAAACTGAATAAAAATCATAATTTTCTAATAAATTCACTAATTTGCACTTTCTATCAAACGTAAATCAGAAATCAATTTTCCATAATCAGGGCCCACGTCAAATTAATGTAGTGTAACTTTTTTTTTTGGAACAATATGAATTGCAGTCAAGGAATTAGGTGTGATTTTTAAGATAAACGTTGAATGCTTGCAAAAGAGTATTTTTTTAAAAGTATTTTAACTTTTACACTTATTTATTAAAATTTTATAAAGTATTATCAATCACTCATTAGATGACCGGGTGTTTGTATGAGATAATTTTGCCCTTTATTTGGACCATTCGAGAAACAAAAGTTTCTTTTAGAATTTCCTCAGAAATAAATGAGTTCTAAATTGACTTGAAACTCCTCTATTAGATCATACCTTAATGTGTGTGGGCTAAAATAACAATATTACTTTTTACAAAGGCTAATCTAATTCCTTTCGTTCAAGTTGAAATGTAATGTGACAGTAAATGAAGTTCTTAACAAAATTGTCTTTTCAAAGTTAATGTTTAATCTTTTACATAAACTTTATAATCACCTAGCCGACTTCCTGAATTAATTTTCTGTAATCATCTGTTTAATTTCTGGCGTTGTTTAGTCCTCTTTATTGTTGCCGAATCTTAAAAAATGAAACTGAATAAAAAACATAATTTTCTAATAAATTCATCAGTTCGCACTTTCTATCAAGTGTAAATTAGAATTGAATTTTCCACGCCAAATTAATGTATTATAACTTTTTTTTTCTTTTTTTTTGGAACAATATGAATTGCAGTCATGAAATTGGGTGTGATTTTTAAGCTAAACGTTGAATGCTTGCAAAAGAGTGTTTTTAAAAAAGTATTTTAACTTTTATACTTATTTATTAAAAGTTTATAAAGTATTCTCATTCACCCATTAGATGCCAGGGTGTTTGTATGTGATAATTTTGCCCTTTGTTTGGACCATTCGAGAAACAAAAGTTTCTTTTAGAAGTTCCTCAGAAACAAATGAGTTCTAAATTGACTTGAAACTCCTCTATTAGATCATACCTTAATGTGTGTGGGCTAAAATAACAATATTACTTTTTACAAAGGCTAATCTAATTCCTTTCGTTCAAGTTGAAATGTAATGTGACAGTAAATGAAGTTCTTAACAAAATTGTCTTTTCAAAGTTAATGTTTAATCTTTTACATAAACTTTATAATCACCTAGCCGACTTCCTGAATTAATTTTCTGTAATCATCTGTTTAATTTCTGGCGTTGTTTAGTCCTCTTTATTGTTGCCGAATCTTAAAAAATGAAACTGAATAAAAAACATAATTTTCTAATAAATTCATCAGTTCGCACTTTCTATCAAGTGTAAATTAGAATTGAATTTTCCACGCCAAATTAATGTATTATAACTTTTTTTTTCTTTTTTTTTGGAACAATATGAATTGCAGTCATGAAATTGGGTGTGATTTTTAAGCTAAACGTTGAATGCTTGCAAAAGAGTGTTTTTAAAAAAGTATTTTAACTTTTATACTTATTTATTAAAAGTTTATAAAGTATTCTCATTCACCCATTAGATGCCAGGGTGTTTGTATGTGATAATTTTGCCCTTTGTTTGGACCATTCGAGAAACAAAAGTTTCTTTTAGAAGTTCCTCAGAAACAAATGAGTTCTAAATTGACTTGAAACTCCTCTATTAGATCATACCTTAATGTGTGTGGGCTAAAATAACAATATTACTTTTTACAAAGGCTAATCTAATTCCTTTCGTTCAAGTTGAAATGTAATGTGACAGTAAATGAAGTTCTTAACAAAATTGTCTTTTCAAAGTTAATGTTTAATCTTTTACATAAACTTTATAATCACCTAGCCGACTTCCTGAATTAATTTTCTGTAATCATCTGTTTAATTTCTGGCGTTGTTTAGTCCTCTTTATTGTTGCCGAATCTTAAAAAATGAAACTGAATAAAAAACATAATTTTCTAATAAATTCATCAGTTCGCACTTTCTATCAAGTGTAAATTAGAATTGAATTTTCCACGCCAAATTAATGTATTATAACTTTTTTTTTCTTTTTTTTTGGAACAATATGAATTGCAGTCATGAAATTGGGTGTGATTTTTAAGCTAAACGTTGAATGCTTGCAAAAGAGTGTTTTTAAAAAAGTATTTTAACTTTTATACTTATTTATTAAAAGTTTATAAAGTATTCTCATTCACCCATTAGATGCCAGGGTGTTTGTATGTGATAATTTTGCCCTTTGTTTGGACCATTCGAGAAACAAAAGTTTCTTTTAGAAGTTCCTCAGAAACAAATGAGTTCTAAATTGACTTGAAACTCCTCTATTAGATCATACCTTAATGTGTGTGGGCTAAAATAACAATATTACTTTTTACAAAGGCTAATCTAATTCCTTTCGTTCAAGTTGAAATGTAATGTGACAGTAAATGAAGTTCTTAACAAAATTGTCTTTTCAAAGTTAATGTTTAATCTTTTACATAAACTTTATAATCACCTAGCCGACTTCCTGAATTAATTTTCTGTAATCATCTGTTTAATTTCTGGCGTTGTTTAGTCCTCTTTATTGTTGTCGAATCATAAAAAATGAAACTGAATAAAAATCATAATTTTCTAATAAATTCATCAGTTCGCACTTTCTATCAAGTGTAAATTAGAATTGAATTTTCCACGCCAAATTAATGAATTGTAACTTTTTTTTTGAACAATATAAATTGCAGTCATGAAATTGGGTGTGATTTTTAAGCTAAACGTTGAATGCTTGCAAAAGAGTGTTTTAAAAAAAGTATTTTAAGTTTTATACTTATTTATTGAAAGTTTATAAAGTATTCTCATTCACCCATTAGATGCCAGGGTGTTTGCATGCGATAATTTTGTCCTTTGTTTGGACCATTCGAGAAACAAAAGTTTCTTTTAGAAGCCCCTCAGGAAATAAATGAGTTCTAAATTGACTTGAAACTCCTCTTTTAGATCATGCCTTAATGTGAGGGAATTACTGTGAGCTGAAATAACAATATTACTCTTTACAAAGGCTAATCTGTTTCCTTTCATTCAAGCTGAAATATAATGTGAAAATAAATGAAGTTCTTAACAAAGTCGTCTTTTCAAAGTTTATATTTAATCTTTTACATAAACTTTATAATCACATTTCTGTAATCACCTCTTTAATTTCCAGGATTGTTTCCGTATATTTTATTTGTGACAATGTGCTATTTATTTCCTTATGGACTTCTCCGTTTTTATTAGAAATGTGTTGTGCACTTAATATTAGAAATGTGTTTTAAAAAGTAGTAAAGTAAGCTCAGGAAGAATTTTTTTTAGACCTAGTACTACAACTGCTTTATCCAAAATGTAGTTAACTACAACTAGAACTATTTATTTTAAAATAGCAACTACAAACTACTTTTCAAAAGTAGTCACTACTTCGCTACTTTCAGATTTTGTGAAAGGATTCAATTTACACTCGAAATTGAAGACACCGAATAAATAATAAAGTGACCTAGCATTAAATCCCATATGCCAAGATGAAGATACAATTAAATAAGTGCGATAGACCTTAATTTTTATATTTCTAGCCAATCAGGCAGTGGGTTAAAAATCGACTACTAAAATTCTATCTTTACATACAAAACCAGGTTGAGTAATGTAAAGTCTTTCCGGCCTGTACCGGAAGGAAAAGGTAGCTTTCATAGTCCATGTTTTTAAAAATTCAACTCATTCCACTCAAACACCCGAAGCTAAAATGCTTGGAACCCGATTATAGAAGATTCAATCCCAGTTTTCGTTAATACTGAATTTGAATGCGATTTTCAGCATAACAAAAATAAGATGGTTTCAAAATGACAGCCACTCTAGAATTTCAAACTGCCATATCTCAGCCATTTTTTAATATAAAGAAAATACAAGAAATGTTCCGGAATCCTGGTATCACGATCTAACACTTAACGGAAGCAACTTTTTCAGTTTATAATTCTTTATACATCTTATTAAATTAAAGATTTTTTTTTATTAACTGGCCGCCATTTTGAAACAAGATGGTGGATGAAGCTGGCCAACTCGGTCGAGACCTTGGTATGCCCATATACACATACTCAGTCACATTCAAATACGTTCATAATAGAGAGTTACAGCATGATATATGTCAGATATATACTATATGATATATATATATATATATATATATATATATATATATATATATATATATATATATATATATATAAATCAACATTTGAACGAAGGGTGGTTTGGTAGTCTGGGGTTCATGATCGGTGAAAATAAACCAAAATTTTTTGGAATTGCTGTCCTCCAAACGGCTACAATAGATAGCTTTTTGTACTGAAAGCTACCTAAAAATAGTGTAAAAAATAAATTCCTTTCGTCCTTTTTAACACTTTCCAACCTAGTTGAAAAGTGCTTATGACTTCGGTTTGTCTGGCCGCATGGCCGTCTCTCCGTGCTCTAACTCCCGTAAATATGCTCGGATTGCTCTGCAATTTTTATATGTTATTGTCGTTAATCTACACTGTAAAAAATAACGGCGAAAATTACGGCTTAAAACGCTGTAATTATTTTACGAAAAGGAAAAAAGACAGTTTACAGCTTTTTTTACTGTGATTTCTAAGCGCCACCTACTGACGAAATCGCGAAAGATTCAAAGCTGAAATTTTGAATCAAAGAGTCGAATTCGCTACAATTTAATCTGTCTATGTGTCTACACTGTAAAAATGGAAAGAAAACGAGAAAAATCGCTACAGAAAACAGAAAACATTGTAAATATTTCACTAGTATTCAAAAAACATGGATTACACCAAATGTGTTAATTTTAAGAGCTTCTAACGCCAGCTAACGCGGAAGACCGGTTTTTGACAACATTCCGAGTGAGATGAGATACAGAGTATTTCGTGCCCGCCATTGCATGCGTCAGCATTTTCATGACGTTTACTTTTGTAATTTGCTATTTCTTTTCAATATGGATACACGGATTTCACAAACATTTAAAGACCGAGGGTAAGTTTTTATCTTTATATTTACTTATATTATTGTTTTAATAACGTTACATAATTTCTGTTGCATATTTGTAAGATACAAACCACTTTCTGCGGCGTGTATCATCGACAATAACTTTCGAGTCAATTGCCTAGATTAAGTACTCAGTTTTAAATTGTAACAAGGGTGAATTTGCTTATTTTGGCTTTTATCTAGTTTACATTATCTCTCAGTGTTTCCCCACAGGGCTTTGTTATTATTTATAAAAAAAAAAAGTTTGCTAAGTGAAAGGAAACTTTATGCATTCTAATAAAAGAAAAAAACGACCCTGCTGATCTTTATTTCGTTATCATTATCATTGTTGTTTTCAAAATTTCAACTTATTCATTTGTACTTAGTAAGCTAACTCATGTATATATTTTTAATTCTGTAATAATTTTAATTTCACTTTCTGAGCCTGTTTGAATAGTTTTATTTATACACTATATAATTGAAGTTCACTAAATTTTCATTGCAGTCAGAGCCGAGTTCTAGTCAATAATTTTCAGATTTTATACATGCATGGTTTTTTTTATGTGCATTTAGTTTTAATAATCTTATAAGTAATTTTGAAGTAATTAAATCTGCGTAATTTAGATACATTATTTTATTAAATAATAAAAAAAAAAAAATCCCACTGGTTTGTTTATTCTGATCGTTTATTGATCGTATGTTTATTATCTTTTAATTTTGTCATTATCTAATATTTAAGCTTTTTTACTGTAACTCGCGTTTGTAGATAGAAATGAGATTATTTTGATTATTTGATCTCAATATATATTCTACAATTTATTAAATAAATTTATAATATTAAATTAGAAACAAAGCCCTGTGAAAAAATACTGGGTGATAGGAAAACTATTTGAAAACTAAGTAACAGGCAAAATATTCCTTTGTATTAATGTAAAGAAAAATGCTTTATCTCTAGACAAATGACTCGAAAAAAATTGTTCCGGTTACGTTAGAAAAAAAAACAAAAAAAAAACATGAAGTTTGCATCTTACGTATGTATAAAATAATTGATTATATCATAATGTTATTAAAACAATAAGCAATGGGTATGAGTAAATATAAAGATAATATTTAGTGCACTTGGTCTTTAAAATATGTCCAAATATCAAATAAGAAAAATTTTAAACAAGTAAACAATATAGGGGTTGGGGTAGAAATACAAAATATATATTGGGCCATTTTCAAAATTCGATTACATATGCTGTCCCAGAGGAAAAAGAAGGAAATTCAAACATGTATTAATATTTAAAGTTTAATTTGAGGTATGCATTATATAAAGAAGACTATATTAAATATTTCTAGCATTAAAAATTAAAAAGAAAAAAATAAAACTTGTTGAGCTATAAATAGTATAAATGAATTAGTGTCAAATCCGTTACCAAATGTCAAGTCAATTACCGCACATTTTTTAAATGTATTTTAATATTAATATCATTTTTTTCACCATTCTATTGTTATTTTTCTTTCAACTAAGAAATAGAGATATGATTTTCTTAAAATTCAACAATTTCCATAAATATATATTGTTATTATTAGAAAAAGGTTTGTATAAATATCTATGTGGTCAAAATTTGTGGTTATAAATGTTTCTCATTTCAATTTAATTTAAGAATCATATCCTGAAATTTAGGGACTTAAGTCACCTCAAAGTAAGTTGATTTTTGAAACTTTAAAAAAAGTTAAAAGGTGACTATTTTTAGTAATTTTGTAAGGTAACGGACTTGACATGTACCGGATTTGACACTAATCCATTTATACTGATTTATATCTCAACAATTTTTATTGATTTTTTAAATTTTTAATGGTAGATATATTTAATATAGTCTTCTTTATATAATGCACATCTCAAATTAAACATTAAATATTAATATATGTTTGAATTTTCTTCTTTTTCCTCTGGGACAGCATATGTAATCAAATTTTGAAAATGGCCCATTTTCAAAAAAAAAAAAAAAAAAAAAAAAAAAAAAATTACATGTTTGACTACCACTATTTCCGCATGGAATTTTTATCTTATTTAATTGCAGATCATTGGCGACTCGTGACTGGCTTTATTTGGGGCACTAAATGCATGGCTGCTAAATTTATTCTTTTCTTACAACTATTATTAAAAAAGTAATATTTTATATAATTTACTGTCAGAAAGTTCTGTCATTAAACAAAGTCAAAGTCAAACCGGGCGGGGGAAACTAAGAACCTACAACTGCCATTAAATAAGGAAAAGATATCTTGTAAAAAATGGTATGAAAATAATGTGTTTCAGGCAGGCATTTAGAGCTCCAAAAAACTAACCGCCACTGAAAGCAATACAATTTACAGCAAAATTCCGCAGCTTTACTCTAAAATGTACAAATGTGCTGTAAAAAATTAAAATAATAATAATAATAATAATAATAAGCAAAAAATAATAAAAATCTACAAAGGTTCTGTAAAACCTAAAAAACAAAATTGTTAAATTAACAGCAAAAAATTCTGAAAATTACAAAAGTTCTGTAAAACTTTAAAAAAAAAAAAGAAATTGCTGTTAAATTAACAGCAAAAAATAGTGAAAATCTACAAAAATTTTGTAAAATCTAAACAACCAAACAGCTGTTAAATTAACAGCAGAAAATGCTGAAAATCTACAAAAGTTTTGTAAAATCTAAAAACAAAATTACTGTTAAATTAACAGCAAAAAATGCTGAAATTCTACAAAAGTGCTGTGAAATCGAAAAAACAAAAGTGCTGTAAAATTAACAGCAAAAAACGCTGAAAATCCACAAAAGTGCTGTTAAATCTAAAAAAACAAAATTGCTGTAATTTTACAGCAAAATCTGCTGGCACCCATATTGCCAGCATTTTTTGCTGTAAAATTACTGTGGTTTTTTTTACAGTGTATAGCATGTTCCCCATTTCAACGGAAGTGTGTAGCACTTATAGTTTTTTTACAGGGACACTCAAAAGAATTCTGTTACATTACGGTCAATGAGGAAAATTCATTTGCGGTTTATTTTAATGATATTACACAATTTCAAACACATTGTAATTGATATATATCACTAAGGTACATTACAAGAAACTTAATACGGAATAGGGTGTGCATATCACTTATTAGTTTTAGTTACTTTACAGGAACTGTCAAAATAATTCCATTCCATTACGTCTATGGAGAAAAATCGTCTGCGGTTTATTTAAATATTGTTTCACTATTTTAAACGCATTGAAATTTATATATATAACTAAGGTGCATTACAAGAGGCTTACTACAGAATAGTGTGTGTATAGCAGTCATCGTTCATTTACAGGGACACACAAAAGAATTATCTACTGTCTGTTAACAATAATTCTTGGAAGGGCGTTTTAAGTTACTGAACGCGATTTTAAATTTAACTCACTTTTTGTATATTTCGTGGTGTGTATAAATTCTGTAGATCCTATACAGGGAAGCACAAAAGTTCGCGAACGCATTTCCGTTTATGGACAGAAACTCCAGAATGAGAATTTTAAACTGTGCTACGCGTTTCCTATAACTGAACTAAAATTTAGCATCCTATGTAGTATATATACAAATCTATAGATCATATACAGGGCTGAATAAAAGTATTCGGATATTTTTCCGAATATTGTATATGTTGGAAATTTCTGAAATTATGTTTTTAAATATGTTATGCGTTTTCCAAATTGCTTACTTAGATGTTATCTTTCAGCTTATTAAACGGTATGATTTGTAAAATTATTTTGGAAGCGTTGAAAAGTGTTACATAATCTATGCTTAACGCATGATTTTTCGTTCTTGTTTTTTTTTTTTTTTTTCAAAATAGTTTTCGCAATTATGTTCCGCCGTTTCTATCATGACTGCTGCAATGTTCTATAACGAGAATGTAATTAGAGGTTTTTAACAATACACTTGCGTGAAATAGTATTTTTCACAATTACGCCATTTGGCTATGGACCCGATGACGGAAGGACAATAGGACACCGCATTTCGGCAATAAACTGAAATTGCCCAACCAAAAGAGAGACTTTCCTTTTATGTTGAACATAAATTTAACCCATTTGCTCCGAGAACAGTATTTTTTTTTCTATGGAAATTGCTTGATTGTTACCACTTTTTTAAAATAGTAATATGCGTCTTATTTAATCTGTCATTAAATAAAGTATTAAATAAAGGAGATATAACTTATATCAAAAAAATTTAGCAATCAAACAATCCGAATAATAATAATAATAATAATAATAATAATAATAATAATAAAGCATCTCAACTGGCAACACTGTTTGGCAGGAAATCCTGCTATTCGGGTAATATGAGTTAATATGTTGAGTTGAATTGTTTGAAAAATAAATTGTATGAGAATATGGTGATCGGTGATCTCCATTTCAGTATATTTTATTTCATTTTCATCTGTTTTGAGCTGTATTTCTGCATCATTTTCTTTCAAGTTTTGTTAATTCTCTTTGTTTTAAGTATTTTCTTTATTGATATAGTTAATAATTGATTACCCACTTATGAATATATGAATATGTGGTTTCTTCTATAACAAAATTCTCAAGAGTTTTAAAACGATTATAGCACATTTTATAATGAATATATTTTAAAGGGTTCTTTTTTTCATTTATTATTTCATTTTTGTAAAACAATTTTTTTTTCTGTTCAGCCTTTTTCGTTTCTTATTTGAAGCTATACTTTTAAAAGGAGCAAAGTAGAATAAATAAATATTTTATCACTTCAATAAATACGTCGAATTTAAGTGTTCCATTAACGCATCAAAGAATATTATAAAAGAGAAGTTTATCAGTAGAAAAACAAGTTTCATTATACAAAAGGATTTATTGAATGCCAAAATAAATAAATGCACGAAGGAAAATATACAGTTATTCGTTCAATTTATGAGTAAAACATATTTTTCAAAATTCAATGTCTGAAATACTGACTTTTTTAGATAAATTTAATGGGCTATTTATATGTTTTGTAAACAAATTACTAGATTTAAAATGCAAAAGATTTTCCAAATTGTTGATGTATTTGATTTTTCAAAATTTTAAATATAAGGTAAAGCTAGGATAGTCTGTGCACAATTCAAAAGAATAGCAATAAAAATTTTAAATATTAATTTTTTGCTAAACTATCCGTGAATAATTTTTACTTCATTTGTTTTTTAAGCATTTCCATTGCTATTTTGTTGTTACGTTGTAATTTAATAGAACAGTTGTAATAAAACCAAAAAAGTTATTTTGCGCAATCTGTCCTTACAGGGATGGTGTGATTGCGCGCATGGGTAGGAGAGATTGTTACTAATAATAACTACAATTAAATTGTTAACAATAATAATTACACTTAAATGACATTGTTGTAAGGTTTTTGTGAACAAATATTATTGTAATAGGAGCGAAAATTTCAACCTAATATTTAAAGATTCAGAAAAAGGAAATAATTTTAAAAACTATTAAAAAAATTTAATTAAAGGAAAAAAATTAAAGATTCAGAAAAAGCAAGTCCAGATAAGATTACAAAATAACCGAATCGACCCTTAATTAAGGGAGTTATTAATTAACAAAACTGTTTTAATTACTGCAAAGGAAACCTATCTTGCAAAGGAATTCGCATTTTATCAAAAACCGCAAAAGCTCGCCGACGGAAGGGTTGCCAGTCAATAACACCAGACGACAATCTCGAGGTTCCCAGTGAGTAATTTAAGCAATGAAGTGTATTGGGTCGTTTTAAACCGACTCGCATCTGGGGAAGTTGCGGGCCCAGAAATTCGGAAGTCGCACGGACATAAGCAGGACAGCGTCCGCTTTCATAAATTCGAAAAATCATTTCCGTACGACAATTAGAACCGAAAAAATCCTTTAAAAATCGATCGATAAAAAAGAATTTTTTAATTCTTTCCACACGCAGCTGGGATATCATTTTCCTCTCCCATGTTTGGAGATATACTCCAGAGGAAAGAGGAAATCCAGTAAACATCACGTGACTTTTATAGACTAGTTGTTTTCAGAGGGCCGCCCTATCTCAGAATCTGAGGGGCGCAGACCTTCCGTGCTTGCGCATTTCGACGCAAAAAAATATCAGCTTTTAGTGAATCTGAAAATTATTCTGATAACTTCATTACGAGCTTAGATATTAATAGTGAGCTGATATATTATTTAATTATTAATATTTTAACTATGCCCAGACAAAAATAATAAATTAGAAGCAGATTGGGAACAGAAGATTCTGTGGTACTGTTAAACCACGCTTCTGTGAACTCCGGTTGACAGAATGCCAAGCCGATTCCATTCACACTGTAGGGAGAATAGCCTCGGCAAAAGAAGCTGAAATCACCGCTCTTTATTCAAGATTACTATTAGTATGTATGGAAACAGTGTTCAATATTGTTTGCTATTTTCTATTCTGATTTATTAACATATATTGCGAGGGAAAAAAGTTATGTTTAGTTTTATGATCATATTTCTAAAACAATCTTTTTTACAATATTTGTCTTTTTATAACTTATTTTAATATGATTGGATTACAATATAATATTTTAAAACATATAATTCAATGACAGAAACAAAAAGATATTCCAATAAAGCCAATATTCAGATATTCCAAAGATATTCGCCAAAAAAATGCGACATACCTGTGATGTTTAATAAACTAACTCATTCCGAGATGGTACGGACTTCCCCATTTTCGACATGGACTAGCCATTTTCGCCCATGCGTAGTTCGCTCCAGGTTTCTATCAAGCGTGGTGCATCAGTAAGATGTTCAAGCTGAGTGCGGGTCAGATATTATGATTTTAATTAACATTTTTTTTATTCGTCCCTAGCGTTTGATTGTGTTTATGTATAGAAATTACCAGTATTTTCAAATAATAAATTCAGAGGTTTTTTTTTTCAGTTCTAAGTTTTTCAAGTCGCCTTTGAACAAGTACTCCGGTAGTTTAAATCAGTTGTTTGAGGAAAAGTAGTGTCATCGCCCTTTCCCTGCTCCCCCCCCCCCTTCAGGGTTTTCTCGTAACTGTGGTCCGTTTTCATAACTCAGAAACTATGTTACGGATTTCCACCAAACTGATTCCAACCATTATAATTAAAGTAATAAGGACCGTCTACACCATTTTTAAAAGTTTCTGAGTTTATACCACTCTTTTCGAATAATAATATCAGATTTTATATTTTGATTTCATAATATATCGAGTTCTACGAGCCCAATCGCAACGCCGTTTGGCTCATTCGACTCGATATCGATAGAGCTTACATATTTTAGTTCCAAATTTCACCAGCAGGGGCGCTTCCTGAAATCGGGTTCTATGGGCCCGATTACGACGGGGTTTGGCTCTTTCGACTGGATTTCGATAGCTTTACAGTTTTCGGTCATGTTCATATAGAATAGATTGCGCCCCCTGGTGGTGGAAGGTGTAATTAAAGGATTTTTAAGCCAACTCGGGTTCTATGGCTATCACGACGCGGTTTGGCTCAATCGACTTGACATCGATAGAGGATACTAGATCTTATCGATTTTAGTTCGTTTTTCACCACCAGGGGGCGTTTTCTTATCTCTATTTCTATGGCCCGGATCACGACGGGGTATGGGTCATTCGACTCAACGTCGATAGAGGATACTAGAGCTTATCGATTTTTGCTCCGAGTTTCACCACCAGGGGCGCTTTCCTATCTCTGTTTCTATGGGAAGGATCACGACGGGGTATGGCTGATTCGACTCGACATCGATAGAACTTACCGATTTTAGTTCGTTTTTTCACCACCAGGGGCGCTTTCCTATCTCCGGTTCTACGGGCATGAAAACGACGGGGTATGGCTCATTCGATTCGACATCGAAAGCCTTAACGATTTCAGTTATAATCGTATAAACAGATAGCGCCACCTGGTGGTGGAAGGTGGAACTAACGTATACTGTAGCGCGTGCGCAGCACGAATGCTATACGGTGCCGCAGGCAGCGGGGACCCGAGCCGGAGGTTCGTTCAGTTAGAGGCTTATACTATTCGATGTGCAATTTAAGGGCTTATCCGGTGCCGAAGGCAGCGGGGACCAGGGTCAGAGTTTCGTTCGGTTAGAGGTTTATATTACTCAATGTGCAAATTAAGGGATTATCCGGTGCCGAATGCAGTGGGGACCCGGGTCAGAGGTTCGTTCGGTTCGAGGGGGATGCGAGCCGGAGAAAGCAAAAGATTCGAGGCACTGATGTAAAATAGGGGCCCGCTAGCGGGCGAAGCCAGCTAGTATATTTATTAAAGTACAAATCCAAAATGAACAATCTTTATACCAATGAAAAGAGGAAGTTTTAAAGTTATTTTAACACATTATAAATGTTCAATATGTCCACCGTTTGCTGCACGGCAAACATCTACGCGATAGCCAAACTCGTCCCACACAGGAGAAAGCGTATCTGCTGATACTGAGTGCACGGCTTTCAAAGCGGTGATGGTTCCAGAGGCGGCCGGTAGAGGTCGCACGGCAATAGGCCGCGATTTCGTTTCACTGTCAGTTGTGAGTGAGATGGCTACTGTGGAGCACAAGGTTTTCTGCGTTCTTGAGTTCGCAAGAAGTGAGTCGCAAATGGCAGTGCAGCGGTCATTTTGTACCAAATTCGGTATTAAAAAAACCTTAGAAACTTCCTCTTTTCATTGGTATAAAGATTGTTCATTTTGGATTTGTACTTTAATAAATAATTTTTTTTGAAAATGGGTCCATCATTTAGAATAACCTTGTATACATTATACAATTTTTGCAAACAAAGTTTATCAGATCTCTAACTTTGACCTATAGGGCATTAACATGAATCAGGTCTCGATGCTAGATGCGAGCGTGACCAAAAGACCATCTGATTTAGGTATCAAGAAAGTTTTATTTTATTTCCATTTTTCAAAAAAGTTAAGTGTTTAATTACAAAATCTATATTTACATGGCACTACAAAGGATGGGAATTTCTTTTCACTTTGCTAAACAGCGTAGAACCAACAGAGTAAAAAATGTGTCCAGATCGGGGATCGAACCCAAATACCTTAGTATAGCGCACCAAGTGCTTTACCAATTAAGCCATCCGGACAACATACAGTCTGGCATTTTTCACTAATATACGTACGTTGGCAAGGCTGCAACTTCGCAGCGCGAAATGGGATATTAACATGAGCACACTATTCAGTGGTGTACATGAAACTAATAAGTTCCCAGCATAGGATGATATACACATATAAATCACTTAGCGTGCTATACCAAGGTATCTGGATTCGATCCCCGGTCTGGACACGTTTTTTATTTTGTTGGTTGTACGCTGTTTAGCAAAGTGGAAAGAAATTCATATCCTTTGTAGTGCCATTGAAAGATTTATGTCATTTTTTCAGTTCTGCTGAAAATGTAATTGAAAATTTACACAGATATATTTACATTTTTCTTAAACAAAATAACATATTTTTTAAAACTGCAAAAGTAAAAATCTGAAAAGGTAACCAAGTAAGCACGATGCCCCAAGTATTGTCATTTGACTGTAATTCTAAAAAAACCCCATTAATAATTCATTATGTTTAGTTTCTTAAAAAAATACTTATATAATTAATAGTATATTTAATATTCAGTTAGTTAGAAATAATTTGACATATTTTCCAGATAATATCGCAATCATATATATACACTACAAAGTCTTGTCCAACACCATTAACTTCAGAATAGAGACAACTACAGGTATAAACATGATGTCCAGGTACAATGTAAAAAATGACCAATGTTTCTTATTTTATAAAAATATACTATAACCACGAACGAAAATATTATATAATCTTCTGAGTTATCCAAAATTCCGAATAGCGTGTTCCATTGTCTTTTGAATCTCCAGAAACCAATACATTTCCAATATTTAAAGAATTATTTATAAAAACAAAGTATTTTTCGCTGCCTGTATTTTTCAGAAACGTTTCCGAAGTGTTTTTGTTGTGCATTAATTAGTGTCCTACCTGTTTTTCGAATGCTATCAATTCTCAAGTAAACATTTTTATGCTCAAAAAATATGTTTAACAGACAAACATGCAAAATTATCAGCATTAACAACAACATTAAAATTAAGATTATTTCTTTACTCTTTCATGTATAAATTAACTTATGCGGCTGAAAACGTTTACTTGAAATTGATGACATTCGAAAAACAGGTATTCCAGGCTGAGAACACTAATTAATACACTATAAAAGCCCTTCGGAAACGTTTCTGAAAAATATCGGCAGCGAAAAATACTTTGTTTTTATAAATAATTCTTTAAATTTTGGAAATGTATTGGTTTCTGGGGATTCAAAAGACAACGGAATACGCTATTCGGAATATCGGATAACTCAGAAGATTATATTATATTTTGTTCGTGGTTATAGTATATTTTCATAAAATAAGAAACATTGGTCATTTTTTACAGTGTATAGTAAAGTGGCTATTTTGCTGAGAGATAAGACTGTCTACAGCGCCATCTAGCAGCAAACTCTAGAATCAACGTACCTATATCGAAAATTTTGCGATATACAAGAAAAATATCAATTAAACAGCTGTCGAGCGTCTTCAATTTAGTATGAAATGATGTCTTACATGCGAATATAAATAAAATCACCGAAACATATTTTTTGTTATATCCTATCACCAACTTAAGTACGCCACAAATTGGACACGAGATGTCTGGCATTATAAGACAGACGCACATTTACTAATAAAATTAACGCACGCATGCACGGTACAGTTTATTTTATCAAGAAAATCATGTTAAATATGCTCAATGTGTCTAATATCGAGAACAATGCATCATGTATTTTGTATGTATTTTGATAGGCCTAGACACTTACACATATTGAGAGCAGTTATAAATATATTCTTATATTTCTGCCATCAATTATAAAATAATTGATGGCAGAATATATATATATAATTATTGCCATTACAATAATATTTTTTCAAAGAGAGCTGAAAAAAAATAGTTAGCGCGAATTAGCGTACATTTTTCAGCATAGTTTAAAAGTGTTTATGAATTCGTTTTGTCTGTCCACCTGTCAGTGGCATAGCCAGGGTGGGGGTCCAGATGCTCTGGGTGCCACTAATTTTGTAAAGTTTTTTTTTGCCTTATCTAATTGGAGAACTTTCTGCAATTATCAAGGAGAAGAAAACTTTACAATATTACTGGCATCCAGAGCATTTGGACCCCCTTCCTGGCTACGCCACTGCCGCCTGGCCGTGGTCTAACTCGCGTAAATATACTCGGATTTCCATAAAATTGATATATGTTATTGAAGTTTATTATGGCATGTTCGCTATTTAAAATGGAATGTGTAGCATTTATTGTTCGCTTATATGCACGCTCCTTACATTATGGTCAATGGTAAACATCTTTTGGCGTGAATTTTAATTATTGTTACTCAGTTTCAAACATAAGAAATCTCATTACATAATTAGTTAAATAACTCGTTTCATGAAATTAAATGACTTGTTACATAAGAATCTCGTTACATAATGATCAATGGGAAACATCTTGGAGTGAATTTTAATTATTGTTACACAGTTTCAAACATAAGAAATCTCGTTACATAACGAGTTAAATAACTCGTTTCATGAGATTAAATAACTCGTTACAAAAGAATCTCGCTACATAATGATCAATGGGAAACATCTTTTGGAGTGAATTTTAATTATTGTTACTCAGTTTCAAACATAAGAAATCTCATTACATAATTAGTTAAATATCTCGTTTCATGAAATTAAATGACTTGTTACAAAAGAATCTCGTTACATAATGATCAATGGGAAACATTTTTTGGAGTGAATTTTAATTATTGTTACACAGTTTTAAACATAAGAAATCTCGTTACATAACGAGTTAAATAACTCATTTCATGAGATTAAATAACTCGTTACAAAAGAATCTCGCTACATAATGATCAATGGGAAACATCTTTTTGGAGTGAATTTTAATTATTGTTACACAGTTTCAAACATAAGAAATCTCGTTACATAACGAGTTAAATAACTTGTTTCATGAGATTAAATAACTCGTTACAAAAGAATCTCGCTACATAATGATCAATGGGAAACATCTTTTGGCGTGAATTTTATTTATTGCTACACAGTTTCAAACATAATGAAATTGATATGCATTTATGAACCGCAATAAAACCTACTTAGTGTAGAATATGGTGTGCGAAGAACAATGCTACGATATTACATTTAATCACATATAAAATTTAAAATTACATACAATGCAATTAAAACTTACATGAAAATGTTTCGAGCTCTATAGCCTAGCCCCTCATCAGTGTAATAAAATAATTTTATATATCAGACGTTAAAATTGTTTAGTTATTTTAATAATGCTGCGCTATTTCAAACATAATAAAATTTATATACATTATTGAGCTGCACGACAAGATGCTTACTGTAGATTATGACCTGCATAACAGTTATCGTTCATTTACAGGGACACACAAAATATTTTAGTGATAAAAGCTGGAGGTGCGCTTTAAGATGCGGCATGCGTTTTTACGTTTAAAAGTAATTTTTTGCATACTGTGGGGTGCGTGTAAATTCTATTGATCATAAGGTAAAGCTAGGATAGTCTGCGCACAATTCAAAAGAACAGCAATAAAAAATCTAAATATTAATTTTTTGCTAAACTATCCATCAATAATTTTTATTTCATTTGTTTTTTATGCATTTCCATTGCTATTTTGTTGTTGTGTTGCAATTTAATAGAACAGTTGTAATAAAACCAAGAAAGTTATTTTGCCCAATCTCTCCTTACAAGGTTGGTGTGATTGCGCACATGGGTAGGAGAGATTGTTACTAATAATAACTACAAGTAAATTGTTAACAATAATAATTACACTTAAATGACATTGCTGTAAGGTTTTTGTGAACAAATTTTATTGTATTGCGAGTGAATATTTCAACCTAATGTTTAAAGAATCAGAAAAAGGAAATAATTTTAAAAACGATTAAAAAATTTTAATTAAAGGAAAAAAAATGAAGAACCAGAAAAAACAAGTCCAGATAAGATTACAAAATAAAATTATGTATACTTAATAACACGTTTAACTTAAAATTAGTCCATTTTCATTTTTCATTTTTTTATACAAATTTACCTATAAGCTGCGTAATCTCTCCTAGCATGAAAACTAGTTGGAACAATGCGCCATCTCTCCTAAGTAGCAGATGCGCAAACTATCCAATTTCGGTAGGAGAGATTGCGCGGCCTTTTATTTAAACATGGTCGCTACTAAAACGAACCGTTGATGTTCACATTATTAGTCTAGATTAGTAGCTTATGAGAAATCGTTTAAGTTTAAAATATTTTGCACTATTGACACTGTACAGAAATTTTGATGAATAGCTATGAAAATTCAAGCACTTACTTTGGGAAAACATAACAAAATAGCAATAGTTTATCTTAGACGCTCAAAGCAATCAATGTGCACTTTCAAGTAGACACCCCACTACTGTTGTTGTACAACTACCTGGAGTCGCTGCGCTCTCACTCTACTCCTTCCCACCAAAACTCTATGTGCGCAATCTCTCCGACTGCGTCATCTCTCCTGGCTTTACCTTATACTGGTCTACACAAAATATTTCTCAAGCATCACTATGCATGATCATGAATTGCTTAAGTGTGTTTTTTTAATTGCGTTATGCATTTTCCAAGTGATTTTTATTTAATATACTAAGAGCGTTTTCTAAAATATAAATAAAGTCTTATCTAGGGCTTTGCAAGGTACCGCATACATTGCCATCTATGGATAATAATTTCTGAAAGTACGATTCCAGTTTTGCTGCTAGTTATTTTCCTGAATTAAATTTTAGTTTAATATGAGGAGTATTGGGAAATATAAAGGGGTGTACAAAATTATTCGAGTGCATTTCCGTCGATTGCTGGCAAATGCTGCAGTTGAAGTTCTGACTGTGCTATGCGGTTTGCAACTAAGCTAAATAGTAGCACACTATGTAGTATATATACAGATCTATAGATCATATGCAGGGTTGCACAAAAGATGACGAGTGACTTTCCATCTATACACGGTAACTGCTGAAATCTGGTTTCACTATTTTAAACGGTGAAGTTCCGTTGCAGTATTCTGGAAGAGTTGGAAAGTGATTCATAATCTATGCTTGACGCATGTTTCTTTTTGTTGTTTTTAAAAATATGTACGGCAATGTATTTCTAAATGAAAATAGGTATTATGAATAAACAACAGTTTTATAGAAAAAAGTAATATTAGCATTTTTATCTGTAAGCCTTAACTATTACTCTAACAATACACATATATAATAACATTTCCATTCAAATAAACTGAAAAGAAGAGTGTTTAATATTTGGAATAAAATAACTTACCAGTCGTTTTTATAGCTTTTACTAGTAATGTGTACCATTTTCCGCTATAATTAAAATATGAACTAACTTTTATATTTTCCCACTGATAAGGAATTGTCCTATGTTTATTTTCAGTAGTCACTTTTATTTTATCAATTACATACCTTTTTTTGGTAATAAAAGTTTTTTTGGGTATACAGAAAATTCTTCTAGTTTTTAGTTAGTATTAATATCCATTAATACATTACTTTATATATCAGCAAGAAGAAAATTCTATTAGGAGAAGATTCAGAAAACAAATATTTGTTGTAGAACTACAACAATAAAAACTACGTTTTTTTTATTATTCAATTATTTTACCATTTGCAAATGATAAAATCTAATTAAAATAAAGCATAAAAAATTAAGCTTTTTTTTTATTACTGTTACTGTTCTAGAAATTTATTTGACCAAAAAAATTTTCTCAATGCATATTTTGGGCAATTCCTATTTTTAAAAGATTTATATAAAAAGAACAAAAAATCATTCATTGAGCATAGATTATGAAACACTTTCCAACACAACCATTAAACTCTAACGAAACTTCCCCGTTAAATAATGTGAAACAAGATATGTAAGTAAACAATTTAGGAAACAAAACACTTTTAAAGATCCAATTTTAGCAACCACCTTCCACAATCAAAAAAGTAGTCGAAATATTTTGTACAGCTCTGTATATGATTTATAGATTTGAATATATACTACATAGCATGATAAAATTTAGTTCATCTAAAAAATTCACATCTAGCAATTTCCGCCAATCGCTGGAAATGCATTCGAAATCTCTTGTACAACCCTGTATATTATCTAAAGACTTTTGTACACACCACATATTAAGCTAAAATTTAATTCAGGTAAAAAACGCATAAGGCAACTTAAAGCTTACTTCCAGCAATTACCAACCATAAACGACAATGTACCTTGTTATTTGCGTAGCCCTGTATATGACTTTATTTATGTTCCACAAATTTCTATAAGTCTAGTAAATATAGTTCAGCAGAAAAATGTGTAACACAATTAAAAATACTCTTGAGCAATTTACTCCCATGGTCAATAATACATAAGAATTCTTTTGTGCAGCTCTGTGTATGATTAAAAAAAATATGCACACCATGTACTATGCAAAAACTGAGTATAACTTAAAAACGCACTTATATCACAGATCGACTGTAGTCATTACACTAAGACTGTAATCGAATTCTTTTGTGTGTCCCTGTAAAAGAACGATAAACGCAATGCACATCATACTTTTCAGTGAGCAATTTATAGTGCACCTCAGCAATGCATATAAATTTCATTATGTTTGAAATAGTGAAATATCATGTAAAATATTTTACTCCATAGAATATCAGAATACTTTGTGTATCAGAATACTTTTGTGTGACCCTGTAAATGAATAATAAAGGCTTTGTACTCCACATTTTACAAAAAGCATGTTTTAGTGTATAATTAATGTATATATAGTGTATAATTGTCATAATTGTATATCAATTTCATCTCTTTTGAAATGGCGTAACATCATCAAAATTTACTTGAAAATATTTTTTCCCATTGACCGTAATGTAATGGAATACTTTTGACTGGCCCTGTAAATAAACTATAAGTGCTACACACTTCATTTTTAATAGGGATCATGCTAAAATAGTGAAACATTATTTAAATAAACCGCAGACGATTTTTCTCCATAGACGTAATGTAATGGAATTATTTTGACTGTCCCTGTAAAGTAACTGTAAGTGATATGTACACCCTATTCCATATTCAGCTTCTAGTAATGCACCTTCGTGATATATATCAATTACAATGTGTTTGAAATTGTGTAACATCATTAAAATAAACCGCAAATGATTTTTCCCCATAGATCGTCATGTAACGGAATTATTTGAGTGCCCCTGTAAAAAAACTATAAGTGCTATACACTTCAGTTGAAATAGGGAACATGCTATAGATAACGACAATAATATAGAAAAAATTGCAAGGCAATCCGATCATATTTACAGGAGTTAGAGCACGGCCAGACGGACATACGGCCAGACAAACCGAAGTCATAAACACTTTTCAACTAGGTTGGAGAGTGTTAAAAAAACATTTTACATTTAAATATTTTAAATATTTTAAATGATAGAGACTTATTTAACATTAAGTGCTAACACCACTTTGACGCCCAGCAATTTTAAACTTTTTTTTTTTTTTTTTTTTTTTTTTTTAAAGAATTTATGCTAATTTATTATGCATATGTTAAAGTAGAAAATCAGTTGAGGGGATATATTAAATAAGAAAGGAAATCATGCGTCAAGCATAACGTATGAACACATTCAGAATACTGTGATAAATCTTCATAGTTAAATAACATGAAAGGTGGTGTTGGAAAACGTATAACACATTTGAAAACCCAATTTCAGCAATTACCGTGTGTATAATCGATAAAATATATGGATTTGTTTGTGTAGCCCTGTTTATGATCTATAGATTTGTATTTATGCTTTGCAGAAATTTAGTTCAGTTAAGATACGCATCACACAGTTATAAATTTATATTCAGCAATTTCCTTCGAAAATGTACTCGAATTCTTTTGTGCAGTCCTATATATGTTCTATAGAACTTATAATACACCACGTACTATGTAAAAATTTAGTTAAACTAGCTGACCCGCCCGACGTTGCCCGGACAGACTGTCATTGAAAAATATAGCAGTGGAGGGGACTTCATAAAAAAAAGATTGAATAATATTTAGTTATGCTAATAACTTGTTAAAAATTAAATAACAGCTAAAATTTCAAAAATAAAACACCTAAGTTTAAAAAATGAAACGGCCAGGGAAAATTATTACACTTACTCATCCCTTTTTACTAAATATCCCTTTTTAAAAATCATTACTTTGTTTACATTTTAAATTTTATATTGCTAATTGTATTTTTTAAATTATAAATATTAGATGCTTACAAAAATCAATGAAAATATATCTATTTAATTGTTAATGTTGACAAATTATAATTACAATTTGAAATCATTGTTTGTTTCGCTTTTATTCCTGTAGATGGCAGCACCTAACCAGTGAGATGCCTTTCATTCGGGTTTTGCCTTTAAACAATTAACAAATAATCGTGATTACTGTGCCACGTACGATAGCGTAATCTATATATAGATTTAAAAACGCAAACCAAAGTTGAAAACGCACTTCTAGCAATTGTCACTCATTGGCAGTACTGTAACCAAATCCTTTTGTGTGTCCCTGTAAATGAACAATAAATGCAATGCACACCATACTTTTCAGTAATCAAATTACAGTGCACCTCAGTAATTCATATATATTTCATTATGTTTGAAATAGTGTAACATTATTAAAATACACTGCAAACTATTCCCCCCCCCTCCCGTAAAACATTTATGTAAAAGGATCTTTTTGTGTGACCCTGTAAATGAAAAATAAATGCTTTGCACTCCATATTATACAGATCGAATGTTTGTGTGCTCCTCAGAAATGTATAACAAGTTCATTATGTTTAAAATGGTGTAACATTATTAAAATGCATTTGAAACGATTTTTTCCCACTGACCGTAATGTATCGGAATATTTCTGACCTGTAAACGAACTGCAACTTATACACACTTCGTTTTTAATAGCGATTGATCTCTAAGTAAGCGTTAATAACATATCTACAAAAACAACTTTTCAAAAGTAAAAAAAAAGCCAAGCGTAAAAAAAAAAGTTGTGGCTAAAAAATGGTGTGATATCAAATTTCCAAGCTATTATATTACTTTTTAAACTTTTTTCCATTAAATAAGTTATCATATATATAAGTCGAGTGCCTACGTATATGTTAATAGAAATCGTTTTCTCCTGTACTAAATACATCCTAACGAGTTTCTGAAAATTCAATTTTTTTCAAATTATGCATGATGGGCTTGGCGGCCATCTTTGCATATTATTCACAAAATTCTAAGCATCCAAATCCGTAGTTAAAATCCGAAGTTCAAAATTGTTATTTAAGCAAATATTTTAAGCGTTTCATTTATAGATTTGTATGATCTGAAAATTGTGTCTTAAGATAATGATGACTTATCTTAAAGATTCATCTTATGATTTACTTTTTACAGTAATTAATAATTTCAAACTAGTAAAAATCAATTTCTCAAAATATCAGTCTTATCTAATTTATCTGTCCGTAGTTAAAATCTGAAGTTCGAAATTGTTATAAACATATTACATTGCAAACATATTACGCTTTTACTTTAGAAATTTGGGTGCTTGGAAATATGAAAAGATGGCCGCCAAGCCCATCATGCATAATTTGAAAAAAATTGAATTTTCAGAAACTCGTTAGGATGTATTTAGTACAGGAGAAAACGATTTCTATTAACATATACGTAGGCACTCGACTTATATATATGATAACTTATTTAATGGAAAAAAGTTAAAAAAGTAATATAATAGCTTGGAAATTTGATATCACACCATTTTTTAGCCACAACTTTTTTTTTTACGCTTGGCTTTTTTTTTACTTTTGAAAAGTTGTTTTTGTAGATATCATTTCTTTTTTTAAAACAGAATAAACATAATTTAAATAATCTAAACATGAGAAATAATTTAAAATTACATTTTACTTTCAGTCATTGTTTAAAAGGTTAACTAGAAATACCAGTAGATTTTTAAATTAAACTAATAACAACATACTAAATGTGGCTTGTTATAATACTTGTTATCCCCCGTTAAAAAATATCACTGACTTATCGATGAAATGAATAAAAATACAATACGTACATAGCGTGTCAGCGCTGCATTTGAAATCAAACGTGATATCACGCTCTTTTATTATTAGCACTAGCTGGCTTCGCCCGCTAGCGGACCCCTAATTTATATCGGGGCCTCGAATCTTGTAAAACCTCGAACCGAACGAACCTCCGACCTGGTTCTCCGCTGCCTTCGGCACCAGATAATCCCTTAATTTGCACATCGAATAGTATAAACCTCTAATCAAACTAACTTCCGACACGGGTCCCCGCTGCCTTCGGCACCGTATAGCAGTCGTGCTGCGCACGCTCAAGTTCCATCTTCCACCACCAGGTAGCGCAATCTGTTCTGTATGAACCTCGGGCACTGAAATCGTTAAGGCTATAGATGTGGAGTCGAATGAGCTATACCCCGTCGTGATCTAGCCCATAGAACCAGAGATAGAAAGTGCCCCCTGGTGGTGAAAAAACGAACTAAAATCGGAAAGCTCTATTGATGTCGAGTCGAATGAGCCATACCCCGTCGTGATCCGACTCGTAGGAACAGATATAGGAAAGCGTCCCCTGGTGGTGAAAGCTAATCGCGCTTGGGGGGCAAAAGGGGGGATGAACACCGGAGATGCATAATAGGATTAAGCGGTCACAGACCTTTCCAACGATGTATCAAATGAGGGGTATGTGCAAAATTTAGAAAATACCCCCCCCCCCCCCCCTGCATATTATGATTAAGCGTTCACAGACTTTTCCAACGATATATCACATGAGAGGTGTCGGCAAAATTTAGAAAAGTGCCCCCTTTGGGTGGGAGGGCTGAAAGTGGGAGGATGGACCCCGAAGATACATAATATGAATAGCGGAACAATTTTTAGAATTTCTGAAAGCTGATTTTTATTTATTTATTTATTTATTTATCTATTTTTTATTTTTTGTTTATTATTATTTTATTTTTTTGCGTTGCCCTGTGCAGGTTTGGAATTTCTTAGCAATTTCTTAGATTTACCTTATTTTATTCAATTAAACATTGTACTGTTACAATAAATTTAAATGGAAACTTCACTTCTAAAACAAAAATAATTTAACAACTGGATTTCATTAATTTATAGGAAAACTAGCAAGCTACGTCCGCCGCGCTGGTCGGTTTCTACAAATGAACCCTGAATCAAACGAAATATATTGTTTAATTTGACCTTGTATTTGAAAGCAATCTATATATTTACGTGGAATATCCTTCCACATTACTGAAAAATGACGCAATTGCGCTATTATATTTTCTAATGTGCAGTCAAAATTTTAGCTGTTAAGGACCAACTCTTTTATTTGGTCATTTACAGTTAGAGTTTGCTAAAGAATGATAAAACTATATGCAATATACTAAAACCATCACTAAAAATTATCGAAATAGCAATGCAAACAAATTAACTAACAAAATCCATTCAGAAGAAGTTTTTATAAAGGCTAATCTTTGATAATCTGATTATTGAACTTTTCCACATAATTCTAAAACAACAAAACGATATAAAATATACTAAAACAATCCTTACAAATTATCTACTTAACAATGCAAGTCACAAAAAATACGCCCAGTAAAAACTATCAAAAAGGCTAATATTTCGGAATCGGGTTCACTTGACTATATAACCTTCACACATAACTGTTGGACTAAGCAACGTAGGACAATATATAGTACATTAAAACCATTTCTGAAATAGCATCTATCTAACAATACAATTCTCATCAAAATCCGTTCAGTTGAACTTTTTTAGAAGGCTAATCTTTCATAATCGGAATCAAATATTGAAAAGGCTAATATTTTTATAAAAAAAATGGTCACCCGATTTTCGAATTTCCCCCTATAATTCTAGAACTAAGCAACGTTATATAATAAAACGTTACCTAGAAAATTATTTAACAGTATAGGTTCCATCGAAATACATTCGGCAAAATCTTTTAAAAAGGCTAATCTTTCATAATCGGATTGATCTGATTATAGAACTTCCCAGAATAATTATATAACTAAACTACGTAGAACGATATGTTGTACAATAAAACCTTCCCTTAAAAATTATCTTAGTTTAAGTTCTACGAAAATGCATTCAGCAGAACTCGAGTTATAAGCAACCGGTACGAAATTTCATATATGTAGAAGTAAATAGAAGTATATTGCCATTAATATAGTTTGCATTTGAATAAAAAAAGGTACTTTTCGGTTAGCCGGGCGCCAGTGATATATCAACACACACACACACACACTCACATATATATATATATATATATATATATATATATATATTCATACATATAAGTGTATATATATATATGTATGTATATACATGTATTTGTGTAGATATATGTGTATATATGTGTGTGTATATATATACATGTATATATATATATATATATATATATCACTGGCGCCCGGCTAACCAAAAAGTACCAAAAAAAAAAAATACTGCGAAAATGGAGTCGTACACTTGAAAAAAAAAACACCTTTTGGCCTGAAATCTCTCATCAAAACTGTTTTTCTTTTTTTTTCTTTTCTTTCTTTTTAAAAAAAATAAAATTAGTAACAGTTTTTTCTTTTATTTTTCCAGATGTATAGCCATTTCAATTCTTTCTGCAACAAAAAAAGACACTTTTTGGCTTAAAATCAAATTGTTTGGGGTCAAAAGTAAAATCAAAATCGCCAAAAACAAAAGATAAATCGCCAAATTTGTTTCAATAGAAATCTTGCCCCTTGAATAATGTTTTAAGCATTATGAACATTTCTAATCATGTTTAAATTAAATATTTTCGTTTTATAATATTCTCTCATCAAAACTCTTTTTTTTTCTTTCTTTCTTTCTTTTTTTTTTTTTTTTAATAAAATTAGTAACAGTTTTTCTTTTATTTTTCGAGATGTATAGCCTTTTCATTTCTTTCTGCAACAGTAATGATCGCCAAAAAATTAGCAATGGTAACCTTTTCGGGCAAAATAACAGAACTTTCTATCATAATTCGATAGCTAATATACGTAGAACGTTGTGTTACATACTAAAACCTTCCCTGAAAAATTATCTCTCGAACAGTGCAAGTTCCATCAAATTCCATTCAGCAGATCTCGAGTTATAAAGGAACGGAACGAAATTTCCGTTTGTGTTTTATATATATAGTGAGGCTAACGAAAAAGACAGGCTACCGCGGTGCGTTCCACTTATCTTTTTTTACAGACCGCTAGAGTGACGTGATGCTCTTTTCGTACACCTGCATTGGTGGATTCGAGCCTCACGTGATTCCCGCGGTCTGTAAAAAAAGATACGCGTAAAGCACCGCGGTAGCCTTTCTTTTTCGCTAGCCTAGTATATATAGTAGATGACGTGAAAGGTATTCCTGCGAACGAAATGCCTGTCCTTTACCGTGTTTTTTTAGTTTTAGAAATAAATGAATCACATTTAATTCATTTCAAAATTTTTGTTTACGTTTGGAAAGAAATTTTAAATGGCGATAACTCTTAATGTATACATTTTAGAAGGTACATCTTCCCTCAAAAACTAATTTATTTTTAAAGATCTTTCTAAAAACGTAAATTATATATTTAAAATATTTTTAAAGCATAAACACTACGTCTGATTACTTTATGTTACAAAATTTATAAGAACACGCATTTTATCAGACAATTAAATACACTAAACAAAAAAAATTGACCTGGGCCTGGACTCGAACCTGGGACCTTATGCGTACTATGCCGACGCTCTGCGACTGAATTACCCAGATCCATATCCGTAACCGGCAATTTCTCATACTTATTCATGTTAGAAACAATCATCTGCCACAGTTTGCAGTCATATTTAATTATTTGATAAAATATGTGTTCTTATAATTGTGAAGTTTTATTAAAAAAAAAAAAAATATCTTCAGAAGAAAATGGCTGACTTGCAGATGAAATTTGATGTGGTTATATTATAACCTGTAACTGATTTGTGCTATTTTAATACAGATGGTACATGGTCGTTGGCGGGTTTTATCTCTGTTTTGGCATAATTTTTTAATCGCCAAGTTAATTAACAGTTTTTTGCTAATTAAGGATAGAAAATATTTTTTTTTTACACTGAATTTTATAAAAGCACATAGATTACGTAATTACTTGTCCAAAAATGCAATCCTTTTTTTATTCTGCCGAATATTAAGGCCTGTAGCTTGTTTGAAAAAAAAAGTTTGACGAAGAAAATAGTGATCATTTTAAGTAACTCGGCGTTTTTTAAAAAAAAGCTATATCTCTGTTTATAAATCACTTATGAAGATGAGTTTGGTCTTAAATTGAAGAAATTCTCCCTTAGATTCTTCTAGTTTTCATTTTTTTTTATTCAGCGACGCTTGGTTTGTTTGATATCTGATATTTTAATCTGGCATGTTTTGTCGATTTAACATTGCGAAGTTGCTTTCTGTATATAAGCATTAGCGGTCTTTATTCCAGTTCTTGGCGTTGTTTGTGTGGCGTTTTTTTTTTAAGCTTGGCTTGGCAGAGCGACCGCCCTGCTTGATAAAAATTACAGGGCATTCTGAGTATATTTACGAGAGTTGGAGTATGGACAGACAAACCGAAATCATAAGCCCTTTCCAACTATGTTGAAAAGTGTTAACAAGTTGGAAATTGTATGTTAAACGTGACATAGGAGGTGCGATCGTTTTATAACTAGTTTCACAATGTAAAAAAATCATCCTTATTATTTCAGTGAAATTAATTATATCGTCTGCTATGAGCGAAATGAGCATGCCTTTTTTTCTTATTACGTACGCCATGTTTACAAATGCGATTTTTTTTTCTATACCAGACAGCACTGTAAAATTCACCATGGAGATCTTGCTTTGCAAATGATTACGTCCATGGTTTAATATTTTTTGACTCATAATGAACGAATCTCCGGTGTTTATTTACACTAATGGATTGAGATATTCGGCTGTTAACGTAATTTCCACTGAAGTTATCTCAGAATCTATACATTTTTTAATGTAACTCATCTCTCAAGCAAACAATTTTTTTCAACGATCTTTCTAAAAATGAAACTTTTATGCAGTTTTATTCGAAAAAAATAATTTTGAATAAAAATGACCGCCAGTCATATGAAAAATGAAGTGGTTTGCCCGTATTTATTTTCCGCAGTCACATGACTTGCGCTTTTATTATATAGATTATGTACGATAGGATTTAATAGAATGAAGAAAACTTTTAATAATATCTTTTTAAGTTTTGATTCGATTTTCATAAAATTTGAAATGATTCGACAAAATTCAACAACAATAATATATTAAATTTCACACCATTCGGTTGGGTAGTTTTTGCGCTGTTATATGCGGACAGACGGACTGACAGGCGGACGGACCAGACGACGACTATAGGTGCTACCTATTTATATAATTACGAACGCACCTAAAAACGGACAAAATTAAATCTTTAAAACTTAAATCTTTAAGAAACTTAAATCTTTAGATTTTATTAAAAATTCGTTTAGTATAGAAACACAGCATACTCAATTTATTAGCAAATTCGGAAATATATTCAATATATATTTTTAAGAGATAATACAATCAATACATTTTTTTCTAAGAACAAACTTTTTAAGGCTAAAACTGTTTTTAGAAGTTTGTTTACAATTAATGATATGTACAGATTTAAAAAAAAATCTTAGGTTATGTCTCTTGCAAAATAACGACTATCAAAATTTGCATTTAAAAAAAATCTATAGAAATTCATTACAAGGATTAAAATTTTTTAGCAGTATATTTCAAAATTTAACAGTTCTTTGAATATTTAGGGAATCTTAGTTTTAATTTGCTTCCGTATTTTCCTTAAGAAACTTGCATAACATCATTGCGAAACTAATAAAAAAGCAATGCTATTCCATCAGAACATTATCTGACAACTCAGGAAATTACTCTCGCAAAAGCTGGAATTAATCTGGCGATATTAAACATCTTTAATATTTTTTGTATTGTGTACTTAAAGTTGCGCTGATCAGCAAAGTTAAACAAGAATCTTAGATTGATTTAATATTTTCAATTTATTTTCATTTCATATATATATATATATATATATATATATATATATATATATATATGCCCTGTTAGTTACTATTTTTTTCGATGCGCTTAAAAATACGAAATAATAATAAAAAAATATATTAATCAAATCACTTGCAAGTCGACGCGAATTAATATATATTTTTTTATACTTTCCGTTAATAGGGCATTGTAACGAATCGAGTGCCTGGCGTACAGTATTGAATCCAGCGGTCAGTGGCGTAGGAACTTTGTACAAATAGGGGGAGCCGGGGCATATTGTGAAAAGCTAGTAGTGGGGATCATTTCATTCATAATTTCATTCATTTTGGAGGATTCCTTCATAGAGTTGCACTTTTCACAAACAGGAGTATAAAATAGAAGCATATCAAAAGATCACCAACTCTTTAATCCAGTTAAAATAATTTTTACGAGATATACTTGATACATAGAAACTTAATTTATGGACCAGCCCGAATACAATATTCAAATTTAAGGCTTCTCCCACTCTCATTCGCCAAATGTTAAAGTTCTTTCTGTTGTTGTGCTTACAAATTCTTTACAAATCTCTTCCAAATTAGTTTTAAAGGCCTCCTCTTTATAAATATGCAGTAGCATCAAGTGGTTGAGTCTCTGTTGATGTTGACCCATTATTGTTCGGAGGTGTGTTTGAATCCGGCGAAGAAGGCAGAAAGATCTATCTCTCAGCTGTCGCTACTGATGTCGCCACAATAAATTCTGCCAAAAAGTAAACTTCAGAAAATTATTTCTTCACTAATTCCTCCGATGACATAATTTTAATTGCGATCGACAACGTATTTCTGTCAGTTTCGACCGGGATTAGTGTTGGTAGAAGCGTCAACTGAGCAGAAAGATTTGTCAAGTCAAAATCATCAGCATGTATTCCAAGCTTTTGTTTCAGATCTTCTGAAATGGTTGAAGCTGCGTCCGTGAATATGAATTCGATCTTTATGAGAGAGTCAAACGTTTTTTGGTCAAATCGTTTAATTCATTGGTAATAAGGTCTAGTGCTTCTCTGAAATTTCTACGCAATTTTTCTCGCTGTCCAAGTTGTGCTGGAGCGGAGGAATGGCTTCTCTTATAACGAGGGGGTTATCGAGAGGGTCATAAACGAAGAGAAAATGGGTGAAGCCACAAACAAGTGTGCTCACCTGCTCATCACCTCCTCTCTCTCTTCTCTTTGTTGTTTATTGTGTGACTTTCGAAGAAAAAGTAGACTTTATTTTTAATTCAACAATGCATCGTAAACAGATGTGGTGCGAGAATTTCTCCCGGGAGAGCTGAGACCGTCAGAAATATTCCAGGGGGAGACACAGTTTCCGCAGCTCCCCCGGTTCCTAGGCCTTTGCCAGTGGTCCACCCATGAATGCAATGCCAAAGAATTTCCGAGGAAAGTTTTTGGCAAAACACAGATTTCCTCCTTCAGCGAAGTATGAGGTGTTTGACAAAGTGTTATTGAAATTTATAATGGCAAGTGTCGCGCAATGCAAGCGTACTGAAATGTAAGAATTTTACTATCAAAACTACAAGCTATGTGTTAAAGATATTGCCCTTTTAATTCTGCAGTCTTTTCTAAGCCGTGTGAAAATGACATTACCTTTTGTTTTTAGTTTTGATTCGAATTCTTTTTACAGGCGAGTTCTTTTTATGTGAATAAGTTACGGTGGCTCATTGTGAGTGTAATTGTGCTTTTCATCTTATTCGGAATATTTGAGTAGTGAGATTATTTGCAAATAAACTGGTGTAAAAGAAAATTAGAGTATTTTAATGAGTACGAGCATTATTATTAATTATTCCGGGTCAAAGGATTAAACATGAGGTAGATATTTTCAATTTGAATTATCTTTTAAAATTATGACTCTGTTTCTGCAATTTTCACTGATATATATTTTTTATTGAAAAAAAAACTACAGTTTTCACTTAAATTCATAGTAAATAATTAATTTGATATTAGTTAAAAATGAAATTTTATGTAAACTCAACAAAAAGAAATGATATATTTTTTAAGTATTTGTATAAAAATTTGTATGGAAAAGGTATAGAAATAACCAGAAGTGACAAAAAGTATGCCGAAAAATGTGAAAAAATATCCATAATATTAAACTAGTGGTTGGGGGCCACCGTAATACTTACCATTATGGATATGCATAATATAAAATATGAAAATAAAACATGTGTAAACTATTTGTAAAATGCATTGCAATTTGAATAAAATCGTGGCTTGATGACATCCTTATAACTCCAAAATTTATAATCATATTAACTAACGGTTTACTGCGTCGAATTAAGCGCCGCGTTTCCAATTAAAATATATCTTTGAATTGAAATTTGAATGAAATAGAGGGTCATGAAAGATCGAAGAGTGTGGAAAATATAATTACAAATATCTCGGCAACTAATTATCCGATCGACTTAATTCTTTATGAAAAATATATGTTTTTTTATTGTTTTTTATATTCATTCCTTAAAATAAACAATTTCGAAAATTTTTATATACCTTTTATCAGAGCGACTATTTCGAGAGTCCGAAAAAAAATAGTTCCGGATAATGGAGGTTACTGAAGTTCAATAAGCTTCTTCCCAATATTACGTGCTAAGTACATACCAAATTTCAAGTCTCTATCTTAATTTGTTCGGCAGATAGAGCGTTTAAAGACACACACTCAAACACATACACAGACAGACGGACGGCAATTTTTTTTTCTAAAAATATGTTTTTTGGTATCTTTAGTGTCTGAAACGTGTAAATCCGTCTAAACTTTTTTTTCCGATTTTAAACGATTACAAGACTTACCTTATACCTATGATGGGTAAGTAATAAAATAGTGGCTTGATGACGTCCTAAACTTTAAATGCTCTATTACTGAATTGCGTAAAAGAAACATCCTTATAACTCCAAAATTAATAATCCTATTAACTAACATGAAAAATCGAAGAGTGTGGCAAATAGGATTACAAATATCTCGGCAACTCATTATCCGATTGACTTCATTGATGGGTAAGTAAAAAAACAATGCAGGATTCATTGCTTGCACGCATTGAAAGTTTGATGCGGTTGCGGTAGAAAGCGAACTGGTGAGTTAGCACTCCGTTCTATTCTCTCTCTCTCTCGAGAGGACAGTTGAGTCCGAAAGCTGTTTGGAAACCGACTTATAATTAACTTGAGAACACTAATTATTATCTTATCGAATTATGACGAGTGACTGGAGATGAAATATGAGGGGAATGAGTAATCACAGATATTTGTAACATTATTTTATTAATTAATTTACAATAATCTGTTCTAATAAAGAACAGTTGAAACTAAAAAGATGTGTGAACTTTGAACTGAAAGGGTCATTCATAAATGGAAATTTTCGAAAAACTACCGTCACGACAGCGCAGCTTATATACTATAATAAAATAGTATCAGCCAATCGGATAAAGATGTGTAGATTAAATTAGACACAGAGCCTACATAAACTGATGTGCAGACGCAAAACCAGCGGATTAAATATAAACAGTCGGATGTCTCTTGAGATCGACATCAACCAGTAGAATTTTTCAGAGTGTCTAGTACAGAGGACGGGTAAATATCGGTGAGTTGCTTATGGAAGCTGCGTGCAATGAAGACTGGTGAAAAGAGGGTAGACTGCTCGAGATGAAATGTGAGGTGAAAGTGCGAGAATTGAAAGAGTCATTCATAAATTTAAATTTTAGAAAAAGTGCCGTCACGACAGCGCAGTTTATATACTATAATAAAATAGTAATAGCCTATCGGATAAAGATGTCTTAGGTTAAATTAGACACAGAGCCTACGTAAACTGATATTCAGAAGGAAAACCAGTGGATTAAATAGAAACAGTCGGATGTCTCTTGAGATCGACGTCAACCAGTAAGTTTTTCCCAGAACGTCTAGTTCAGAAGATGGGTGAATATCGGTGTGTCGCTTATGGAAGCTGCGTGCAATGAAGACTGGTGAAAAGAGGGTAGACTGCTCGAGATGAAATGTGAGGTGAATGTGTGAGAATTGAAAGAGTCATTCATAAATTTAAATTTTAGAAAAAGTGCTGTCACGACAGCGCAGCTTATATACTATAATAAAATAGTAACAGCCTATCGGATAAAGATGTCTTAGGTTAAATTAGACACAGAGCCTACGTAAACTGATATTCAGAAGGAAATCCAGTGGATTAAATAGAAACAGTCGGATGTCTCTTGAGATCGACGTCAACCAGTAAGTTTTTCCCAGAACGTCTAGTTCAGAAGATGGGTGAATATCGGTGTGTCGCTTATGGAAGCTGCGTGCAATGAAGACTGGTGAAAAGAGGGTAGACTTCTTGAGATGAAATGTGTGAGAATTGAAAAAGTCATTCATAAATTGAAATTTTAGAAAAAGTGCCGTCACGACTGAGCAGCTTATATACTATAATAAAATAGTAATAGCCTATCGTATAAAGATGTCTGGATTAAATTAGACACAGAGCCTACGTAAACTGATGTGCAGACGGAAAACCAGCGGATTAAATAGAAACAGTCGGATGTCTCTTGAGATCGACGTCAACCAGTAAGTTTTTCCCAGAACGTCTAGTTCAGAAGACGGGTGAATATCGGTGTGTCGCTTATGGAAGCTGCGTGCAATGCAGACTGGTGAAAGAAGGGTAGACTGCTCGTGATGAAATGTGAGGTGAATGTGTGACATTACTCACGAATATGTGTAACTTTATTTTATTAATTAATTTATACTCATTTGTTCTAAGAAAGAACAATTAAACGAAAAGAAGTGTGAATTTTGAAATGAAAGTGTCATGTAAAAAAAAAAAAAAAAAAAAAAAAAAATGCGCTTTCCAAATAGATTTTTTTTTTCGAATTAAAATTAAAATTCGAAAAGCCTGATTTTTATATCCGCTTTACCTCACCAGACACAATTGTACATATATATATATATATCAACAAAAAATAGAAAGACTACATTTTTCTAGAATAATTTTTTTTTCGAATAATTCTTTTTTTGTTATGAAGGATTATCAAAGACTATGTTCTTTGACAAACATGCAATATTTTAATAAAGAAAATCTATCATGATGACAAGAAAACAAACAAACAAACATCAGTTCCGAAAGAAAAGTTCTAGAGGGTAAAAAAAGGAACCCATAAATATATTCTAAGTTTATAAATTACATTTATCAGGCTAACAGATATTTTATTTTATGATACTTTGGAAGTGTATAAAAAGGATGTTTTCTTCCCTTTTTTCAATCCATGAATTATTTTGAATAATTTTATTTCTGTAAAAAGTACATTTTAATATCTCCTTTCGGTATTTTTTTTAATAAACATTTAGTTAATTTTATCAAACTTAAATAAAGCTTACAGTTTTTTTATAAATAAAAATAAAATATATTTAAAAATTTTAGAGAAAAAATACTAGAGGCGTTGAATTTTTTATTAAGTAAATATGATATGGAAATAGAAATTCATAGAAATAACCTACAAATAAAAACTTCTTTAAATATGTCTTAGTACATATGTACTGTAGTAAAAAGAAATCACATGATTATAGAAGGAGGGTAGTTTTTCGTTATAAAAAAATACCAGATATAATGTTTTTTCAAAAAAAAAATAAATAAATGTATTCTATTAATACAGAAAATAAATCAGTGTTTCGGTGAGTAATGTGAGATTTAATAGATGTTTTATCAGGAAATGAAATAAGACGTCATAAACAAACTTCGAGCCGATAAATGACATTTGTCATGACATTTGGTTGAAATATATCTATATTATTACACAAAAGAACAAAAAAGAAATAGTTTTTCCCACGGAATTACGTACATTACGTAAATGTTTGGTGATTTTGATACATACAAAAGTTTATAATTACGTAATACAAAGTAGTCAGTTGGAATGGCTATGGTTGTTACAATAATTATTTTTTAAGGTATCCACTGTGGTGTTTTTTACACAGAAATTTAGACAATTTTTCTGAAAACTTAGTTGATTATACTGAAGAGCAGGGTAAACGGTTCCAGCACGATTTCAGACGTATGAAGCCAAGGTACCAATGACGTTCGGATCACCACATGATAGCCAACTACTGTTGGACCCAAGGCCGCTGCCTGAATAATATTTTGGAGGGGGATTTGTGTCTAAAAATTTACTTTTATTATCTATCTTTTGACTTTTTTATTTATTTATTTTTTTAAACTAATTTAATAGAGGTAAATGGAGTTAAAATATTTGTTATGTGTTACTGTACTGTGAATTCTAATAATTTAATAACATACACTCTGAAAACGACATTTTCAAAACTGAGCAAAAAATACTCAAATCTGAGTATGTCGCATAGTCGAAATGGCTCCGAATCTAAATTACTCAAGTTTGAAACATGTGTATACTCATTTATAAAAACATGCACACACTCAAGAATAAAACCTCTTGTGTTTTTATTTGAGTATGTTCATATTTCAAAAATGAGTATGAACGGACTTCTATGTGCTCATTTTTGAGCATTTCCATGTTTCAAAAATGAGTTTGAACTGATTCTAATCATTTTTGAGTATGCCTATGTTTCAAAAATGAGTAGGAACTGACCTCAGAAAACTGCATTTTCAAAACTGAGCAAAAAATATTCAAATCTGAGTATGTCGCATAGTCAAAATGGCTCCGAATCAAAATGACTCAAGTTTGAAACATGTATATACTCATTTCGAAAACATGCACACAACCAAGAATAAAACATCATGTGCTCATATTTGAGTATGTCCATGTTTCAAAAATGAGTATGAACGGACTTCTATGTGCTCATTTTTGAGTATGTCCATGTTTAAAAAATGAGTTTCGACTGATTCTAATCATTTTTGAGTATGTCCATGTTTCAAAAAAGAGTATGAACTGAGCTCTATGTGCTCAGTTTTGAGTATGTCCATGTTCCACTATTCTGAGTATTTCTGGTATTTCAGAATTGAAAGCATTGGTATGTCCTATTTGAAACACAAAGTTTCATAATAAAATGAAAACGTCGATTTACTCAGATTTGAAAGTGTTACTTTTCTCAGTGTTGTTATTACAAAATAAAATTTTATTTCTTCGTGTTCTTCTTTGCAAATTAGTTTAGAACCCCATTGTGTTGATACTGCTTTGACATTACTGTCAACCAAATTATGTTTTCTGGAATTTTGTACATGCTTTATTATCAATTGCATACGTTGGAAACAACTAAGTTTGCCAAAATTATTTGAAGGTTTATGAATATTTCGAAATAATACTGTCACTGCATGCTTTGAATTTCAGTTGTACAATGAACGATCTGTATCAAACTTATGTAAATTAACAGCTTTGAAATTATACTTTTAGAGTCCTATTCTAATAAAATTAGTATAAATTAAAAAGACATCCAACTAATTGCATTCGTTTTTGCAATAAACTGAAGGAATTACAGAGAGAAAAAGGATGTTAGCGCAGAATTTTCATATTTGAATCTTTACTGTCTAAACTGATAATTATTGGGCATGTTTATAGTCATCCAGTTAGAAATTTTGAAGGAAGATCAAACCCTGATGATTCCTCATTGGCTACGGCCTGGGTTGCACCATGCAAAAATATTGTCATGTAGAGATACATTCTAGAAAATCATACAGGAAACTATTTTAATTGCAATGTTCAATCTATATTTCTGTTTTGTAATACCTATCTCACTCAAAATATAATGTTATAAAATATGTAAAATAAAAATAATAACAATAAGTCTTTACACATTTAATGTTACTTTTTTGTACTTGTGTTTTATCGTATTGCCTTGGTTGGACCATACAAAAGGATTGTCCTGAAGAGAAACATTCTAGAAAATCATACAGGAAAAAGGTTTAATTGTAATGTTCAAGCTATATTTCAGTTTTACAATACCTATCTCATTGAAAATACAATGTTACAAAATATGTAAACTAAAAAAAATAACAATAAGTCTTTACACATTTAATGTTACTTTTTTGTACTTGTGTATTATCGTATTGTCCTGGTTGGACCATACAAAAAGATTGTCCTAAAGAGAAACATTCTAGAAAATCATACAGAAAACGGTTTAATTGTAATGTTCGGTGTATGTTTTAGTTTTGCAATACATATCTCATTCAAAATACAATTTTACAAAATATGTAAAATAATAATGTCTTTACAAATTTAATGTTACTTTTTTGTACCTGTGCTATTATCGTATTGTTGACTTTATTTTAAAAACGAGAGCCAATCAAGAGAATTTGCTATTATTCAAATTCAGAATACCAAAATTACTCGAAATCCGTTGTTCAATCCCATGCCGCAAAATCCATGTTCCCCTGTTTATCTCTTACATAATCGCAACAGTTTTTAAAATTATTGAGAGGGAAAGACTGAAAGGAAAAAATAAAATTAATAAGAATAAAAGTAAAACTATTTTTTATAAATTGTTTGCAACGATAAAGTAAATTTAACCATTTTAAAATTTTATACCAAAAACATGTCCATTCATTCTCTATGAAAATAATGAAATTTTGAATTATTAAGAAAAATATTTGAATACAATAAACAAAGTCAAGTCTATGTTCATTTCTGAGTTATAATCCATCTATATGCTAATTTTTCTTTTTAAATTTGTCCGGTTTCAATTTTCAGATTTTTTCCCCTTTCCACTTGCCTTCCGCAAGAGTCTTGGTATGAAAGGGATGTAGCAAGGATCATCACGCGAAACGCCGCGCTCCGCAAATTCTGCGGCGGTATATTTCCTTTTTAACACTTTTCCAACCTAGTTGAAAAGTGTTTATGACTTCGGTTTGTCTGGCCGTCTGCCGTCTGTCCGTGCTATAACTCCCGTAAATATGCTTGGATTGCCCTGCAATTTTTATATGTTATAATCGTTATCTATAGCATGTTCCCTATTTCAACGGAAGTGTGTAGCACTTATAGTTTTTTTACAGGGACACTCAAAAGAATTCCGTTACATTGCGGTCTATGGGGAAAAATCATTTGCGGTTTATTTAAATAATGTTTCACTATTTTAAACGCATTGAAATTTATATATATCACTAAGGTGCATTAGAAGAAGCTTAATATGGAATAGGGTGTGCATAGCACTTATACTTACTTTACAGGGACAGTCAAAAGAATTCCGTTACATTACGTCTATGGAGAAAAATCGTCTGCGGTTTATTTAAATAATGTTTCCCTATTTTAAACGCATTGAAATTTATATAAGGTTCATTACAAGAGACTTACTACAGAATATTGTGTGTATAGCAGTCATCGTTCATTTACAGGGACACACAAAAGAATTCTCTACTGTATGTTAACAATAATTCCTGGAAGTGCGTTTTAAGTTACTGAAGGCGATTTTAATTTTAAATCGCTTTTTGTATATTACGTGGTGTGTATAAATTCTGTAGATCCTATACAGGGAAGCACAAAAGTTCGGGAACACATTTCCGTATTATTTAACTCTAGACGGAGAATTTTAAACTGTGCTACGTGTTTCCTAACTGAACTAAAATTTAGCATCCTATGTAGTATATATACAAATCTATAGATCCTATACAGGGCTGAATAAAAGTATTCGGATTACTTAGATGTTATCTTTTAGCTTATTAAAGAGTATGATTCGTAAAATTATTTTGGAAGCGTTGGAAAGTGTTACATAATCTATGCTTGACGCATGATTTTTCGTTCTTGTTTTTTTTCCCGATGAAAGTAATTTTGTGAATCTGTTAGGAAGCAGCAAATATGGATTTGATAATATCCTTTTCAGACAAGTACTAACAGTCTAGTTAAATTGTCATTTTCAGTAAACATGCAAATTCCTATGTTTAAAAAATATTCCTAAAAATACAGAAATTAAAGATCCGGATTCCCCATACAATTTCCATATATTTCCGATTTTTTTTTTCCGGAAATCTATTAGAAAGTTGCGAATATAGAGTTGAGAATATTATTTTTGTACAATAGTTAAAAGCATAATTAAATTGTCATTTTCATTAAACAAACATATTGGCAACCTGGATGCCAGTAAAATTTTGGATTTTTTTGGATTGTTATAATGTAGTTTTTCACAGTGATATGTTTATATTAAATGCACTGAAACTTATAAATCCTGCTTAAGATATAAATTATACAAAATATAATTGTATGTAAAAATATAAAATTGTAATACATAGATGCTTAATAAGTTTTGTTTGTATGATTTTACAAAATATTCATGTATTTCTTCACAGCATATCTAAGGAAATTCATGCTTAATTAGAAAACAAAACAAAACAAAACAAAAACAGTTAAATACAAAGCATGTGAATTATCACTTTACTAAACAGGGTATAACCAATAGAGTGAAAAAAATTCCAGACCGGGGATCGATCCCGGATCCCTTGGTATAGCGCACCAAGTTCTTTTACCATTTAAGCCCTCCGGACGACATCCAATCTAGCATTTTCTCACTCTTATATGGGTAAGCTACAAACTCGCAGCACAAGATAGAACGTCAAGCCACTGGAATTGTGCTCATGATTTACGTTCCATTTTCTGCTACGAATTTGTAGTTTGGCCATATAAGAGTGAGATAATGATAGACTGGATGTCGTCCGGAAGGCTTAAATGGTAAAAGAACTTGGTGCGCTATACCAAGGGATCCGGGATCGATCCCCGGTCTGGAATTTTTTTCACTCTATTGATTATACGCTGTTTAGTAAAGTGATAATTCCCATGCTTTGTATTTAACTGTTTTTTTTTCTAATTAAGCATGAATTTCCTACATATACTGTTTAGTAATGTTATAATTCACATCCTTTGTATTTTATTAATTTGCAGCGTAATTTCGGCTCTGCTGAAAAATTAATTAGTATACAGAAATAGTTATTTTAAAATAAATTCTTCCAAATATATTTCCTTATAATTTAAGATTGAAATATATAGGGGAAAAATAAACAAGAGAATCAGACATTTTTAATTTTCTCCTACTCCTGAGCTGCATTTATATTAAATATGCTAAAATGTGTAAAACTAATTATAAGAAATGCTGTCGAAGTATTTTTATTTATATACTTAATTTTTTTAACCTATTTCATTATAATTTATTTACATCTGATTAAATTTAATAAAATTTATTACATATGATTATTTACAAAAAAGTCCATAATCTGTAAATAAATCCTTGAAAATATATTTTATACTACTTTAGAAAAAAAATATGTACTGTCAAAAAATAGAAGAATCCCATTTTTGGAAAATAGCTTTTTGTCATGAAGTAATGGAAAAGATAACATTCTTCGAGAAAAACGTATTCTATTAATAATGAAAATGTATCATCATGTCAGAAAAAAAGCGTGAGATTCAACAGACAAATTCTAACAGGAAATGAAAGATCTTATAAACAAATTCCAAGTTGATAAATGATATTTTTGAGATTAAAAAATATTTTTTTTACTCATATACTCGTACGTTGTCATCTAAGTTTCGAAGAAGTTATTTTATTTTCCTTTTTCCTATCAGAGGGTATTAAAAACTTTTTTTTCTTTGGATTGATAATATTTTACTGTCTTCTTGTATTATAAAGTATATTAATGATTACATTTTATCAAATATACGAAATTTCAAATAAAATTTATTTTAGAACTTTATAAACTAGCTCTTAATTTGCACTTATTTAGCTTCTTTTTCAACAAAGCGTAAGTATGTTGATATTCCTTGGTTATTTTTATATATAAAACGACTTAAACTTATTTCAGCTTCAACTGAATAATAATAATAATAATAATAATAATAATAATAATAATAATAATAATAAAACAGCAGACATCAGGCATTTAAATAACAGCAGGCATTTAAACAACAGCAGACATTTAAACAACAGCAGACATTTAAATAACAGCAGACATTTAAATTAAATAACAGCAGACATTTCAATTGTAGGTCAAGGTTATCCAAACCCCTGAAAGTAAGTGAATATTTCTTTCAATTAAAGCTATAACTAAATAAATTTTAACACTTGTAATAATATTTTTTATTTAAATGCTAAAAGGTGTAAACTAAAAACATAATATACATTAAAATAACGTTTATTAGATAGTTGACACGTTTCAGTTCACTCCAAGCTATTATAAAAAAACAAATGAGAATATTCTATAATTGAAGTATTCTTTGAAGTAATTATTTGAAATGCTTTCATATAATTTTCATGTACTTTTTAGGTGCGTTCGTAATTATATAAATACGTAGCACCTACAGTCGTCGTTTGGTCCGTCCGTCTGTCCGTCCGTCTGTCTGTCTGTCTGTCTGTCCGTCTGTCCGTCCGTCCGTCTGTCTGTCTGTCCGCATATAACAACGCAAAAACTACCCAACCAAATGATTTGCAATTTAAAATATATTATCTTTGCAGAATTTTGTCGAGACATTTCAAATTTTATTAAAATCGAATCAAAACTTCAGGAGATATTAATAAAAATATTTATTAAGAAATTTGATTTTTTTTTAAATCGGTGCTTTCTTGTTATAGGAGCTTCCGATGGATGTTAAATCGTCAAGCGACCGAGGTACTTATTTTATTACAGAAATTAATCTGCAGACGATATAATCCATTTCACAGAATTAAAAATCATCAAGATCTGAATATTTATATAACTAGCTGATACATATATATCTGAATATTTATATAACTAGTTAAGATATTTTTATGAACAGTGTCATAAAATATATACTTAACTAGCTGTTTAACCCGTTCTACGCACGGGAGATCATGAATTTAATTCTAAAACGTGCGTACGAACGCACCTCGTTTGTAACGTTTGACGTACAATTTCCAACTTGTTAAAATTATATTTATATTATTTAATTTCCATAAAAGATAACGTGTGTAATTTTAAAAACGTACATAGAAATTAAATGATAGCATCTCAAATAATAGCTTCAAAGACTGTGCAATTATAGAACATTCTCATTTGTTTTTGAAAATGGCTCGGAGTAAGCCGAAACATGTCAACAATCTAATAGAAGTTATTTTGCTGTATATTATGTTGTTAATTTACACCTTTTAGCATTTAAAAGAAATATATAATGACAAGGTATTAAAATTTATTACATTTTCATACAGTATATAAAAAAAGTTTTTCTTTAAGTAACTTAATTAGCCCCCTAAATTTTTCCTAAAAATATTTTTGATTGTCTAATAATCTATAAATATGTGGGTCACTAACCATTATAACTCTGCCAAATTTGAACTTTCCATGTTCCATAGTTTTCGAGAAAAACGACTGTGACAGCCCGGCAGACCGATACACGAGTGATCTTATAATTGTTCCGTGTTTACTTTTTTCTATCTTTACAAGAAGAATGTATTGGATTCATGAAAATTTTCGACTTCCGGTTTTCAACGGATGTATATGTTTTAGAAGGTCCTGAACACGATTGGACTGTTTTTAGAAAATGTCTGTCAGTGAGTCTGTGACTGTCTGTCTGTCTGTCTGTGACAAAAATTGTGTGGGCGCTCTAGCTCAAGAACTAATGCACGAAATTTAATAAAACTTTATATCCAGTTAGTCCCTAATATAAATTGGTGCTGATTAGTTTTTGGGGAAAATCGCCCGACTGGTGGCGCTGCTAAGCTACGATTTTTGCAATAGCTCTATCTCAAGAACTAATGCAGTTATTTTCATAAAACTTCAGATTCAGTTAGACCTTGACATGAATAGACGCTGATTACGTTTTGATGTACACACTGTTAAAAATACAGGTTCAACCATTCACCAAAATATTCGTTCAAGCAAAGAACTTCGAACGATTGAACCATTATAATAGTTATAGTAAAATGCCATGGAAAAGAGAAACGCAAGTTGAACGACGATGTCGGTTCAACGTTTGTTATTTTCATGTGGCAACAGTACAGAGCAGGCGTAGAGTTTTTAATGGCGTCGTAAACACACCAGAGATCCCGCCCGCGAACAACGTGCTGAAGTATCATCTATATTTCTTCTTCTTGCAATCCCGGAAATAATCAAGGTAAGTGTACAAGTGATTATTTTTTATTTTTCTGTTATATGCATTCTAATGCATTAATGTTTCCCTCAAATATAAAATTTGCATTTAAACTTGAAAAAATTATGGGTAGTAGTATCTTGCGTAAGCCTAAAAATGTTGTTTCCGCTTCAAATATTTAGCGATGTATCGGAAACAAATGGCTATTTCAAAGCTATTACTATAGATGTAATAACTTAAATATAATAACATAGTTCATTTCTAACAAACGAAATTAGTTTTCGATTTTAATTATTTGTTTTTGTTGACATGTTTACTTCATTAATGAGATGCCTACACAAGTCATATTCTTACTATCGCGAGATCTTGATATAAATCCGCATAACTGAATTTTTTATATTGCTTAAGCATGATTAAAACATTTTATTCAGATAAATTAAATAAATAAAAAAAAAGTTTTGTATGATTTTCTGAACTATTCATTTTTCAAAAGTAAATTAAAGTCGAAAAAAAAGTTGTTTAAATTATAAGATAACTTTACATTTATCAAAAGCCTCATTTTGTAAGTAAGCAATAGAAACCTCCAACTCTATTTCAAGGAACAATTTTATGTTTTTAAAACTTAAGATTTCATAAAAACTAAAAATAGTGAAATATATACTTTGATTTTTGTTACTAAAGCTATATATTATCACAAAATCCTGATATATGTGTGGTAATTTTATTTCTTGCACTAAAGCATGTTTTAGGCATTTTAAGTAGCTAAATTTATTTAAAAAATGGTTGTGAAGTTTTTAAACCATGAATTTTTCAAAAAGAAATGAAGTTGAGACTGAATGTTGAAAATAGCTTAAGCTTTAAAAAAAATCAGGGGATGCTTTACTTCTCTGTAACCATTCGCCAAGCCAGTCCCGATAACTTCTGCTGTGTGGTTTGGCGAATGTGAATGTGACAGTTTGTCTTTATTATTATTATTATTATTGTAAGATTTCTTTACATTCATATAATAGCTTTATTTCGAATGTAAAGTATTAGATACATTGAAGCATCAGAAACTTCCAATTCTATTGGAAGGAGCATTTTGATATTTTTGTTTATTTCATAAAAATTAAAAATTGTGGAATGCAGATTTTGGTTTTTGTAAAAATGCAGCAAAGTAAATCCGCATATATGTATGTATAAATGTATATTTTAAATCATTTAAGGCGAAGGTGGACTTAAATTTTTTTTTTTTTTTTAACCGATTTGCTTGAAAATTAAATATATGATTGCAAATGTAGTTACGTAAAAATAACTAAAATTTTAAGGTAAAATATTAATTATTTTGGTAATTATTAATTATTGAAATAATTAATTAATTGAAAATGCTCTATGCGGAGTTCTTTTACATATAATACAGTGATTTTTATTTATGAGATACCTTTCATATCTAAGATTAAAACTTAGTTGGAATCGTAAACATGAATAGAAAATATAATTAATAAAAATGTTACGGTTGGTTTCAACCAATTTTTTTTTAATCTACATTAATTATTTAAATCACTTTCTCTACATTTATTTAAAAGCACTCTTTTTTTTTTCTGTTTCTAATAAAAATTTAAATAAATAAAAGTAATTGTAATAATAATAATAAAATCAGTTTTTATTTTTTCTTCTTTCTTTTGGCAAAGTAAATTCAACGTTTTTAGTCTAGCATAGCTTCCTGTTTTCAAATACGAAAAGCAGACAGCAAGGGAGGGATGTTTTGTCAGTTAAAGACCGCACAGGTGGAAAATTTGGAGTCATCTAGTCTGACTTTGTTATAAGAATGACCGACCGCCCTGTATAGGAATTACGTTATCTTATGAGTGTACTATATACGCAATTAGGCTTTGTAAGCTTACGACAGGCTTCAATGGGCCCTGCTATCAGGCGGATAGCTGGCGCCCAGGTCAACAGAGGCTCACAGGACCCCCTTCAGCACACGCCATGGGGGTGAAACATGGCTGCCTTCCCCCATGAAGCGGCTGGCAGGGTGGAACGACAGGCTGGTGCCTTCAAGGAGAGTCCATTTTCCCTTTTGTTTCCATTCCCGTACCCCTCTGGCAGAGTGGTTCGGTCCCGTTTTTCAAGCAGCGCGGGAGAATGAATGTTTACGACACTTGTTGCTTGGCCAAGAGACCTGTCGTTTGACTCGTAAAAAAAATTCGACTTATTACGGGGCTCGAAGACTGGCCTGTGGGCTGGATCGCGAAGTTGTTGAAGGCGGACAGGTTTCTGGAAGATTTTGTTTTGAGAGTGGGGCATTGATGGCCTACTTTAATTATCCTAAATCATGAGGTTATGATGAAAAGAGGCTATAAGGGCATTTTCGAAGTAAGGATCTGTATCTGATGGAGGGCGAATGAAAAGAAAATATGTTTGACCCATCATGTAGTAGCGGCATTCCTAGAAAAAGTGTTGTCTTGTGTTGACTTCTTAAGCGGCGGTTGTTAATGATACCTTGACGAAAAATGAATTAATGATTAGACGAGCATCATTTCTGGAGATGGGGCATTATCAATCCTAGACTAAGAAGGCTGGCGAGACTAGCTGAGTAGACTTGCCCGCTTTACAAGGTATCGGTGATGTGACGACGTTTTGAATCGGGAATAAATCAAAATCTCCAAGTGATGTATGGAGTAACGGTGTTGACTCGTAGAGGCAGCTGAAAAGAATAGATTAAAAAAAAAAAAAGGGAGATTATGGCAGATCAACATATCTGCAATGAAGTGTGCCCACATTGACGGTAGTAAATATCAAAGTATATTGTAAGTAACCCATATTTCCTCTTTATTACATGTTGTCTACTGTTGTGATATTTATAAATACCTGGAGAAACAAAAAAATATAATTATTGGTATTTTAAGATGATTAACATGTAACCTTTTTGTTTATGATTGAACGACATTTGAATTGTTGGTTTGTTAATAGTTTAAGATTTATGATATTTAATTGAAAATTAATCAATAATTAAATTTTGAAAAGTTGATCCATCTTTAAATCATGGTATTGTGGTAATTTTAGGGACTTTGCTGCTTAATGTAAAGTGTTGTAATAAGTAATTTCAGTATTTTTTTTTTTGATCAACTTTGTTATTGTGTTATTATTATATTTTGTTTGAGAACTACCTTACTTTTATAATTTTTAATTATTCAAATAAAGGAAGTTTTTGTTTATTCTCAAATATGGTATGTTTTTCTTTATATATAATTTTTAAATAATTAATATTTCTATAATTACAACATACCTATAAGAAGGAATTAACCTCTCAGTAAGTGTGATTAAAAATATGAAAGCTATAATTTTGCTAAATTAAATTTTTTTTTTTTTTTATTTCTTAAATTTTCAATTCATGGTAATAATTTATTTGAAAATTAATTGAGGTTTACGCAAGGTTATTAGATGTAATTATTGTTCCTATCTCAGTAATGGATATACTGAGAATTGATGCTAAAGTAAAATTAAGTCTAATTGATTAATTTAATTTTTAATTATCCTTTCTTTGAAGTATTATTCAAAACAAACAACAAAATGGTTGTTTTTTAACAAAGTAAAAAAAAAAAAAAAAAAAAAAAAGGTTTTCAGTTATTTTATAGCCACTATACGATCCTTGGTTAACCGATCTGATCTTGTTCACAATCTCCATAGTTGTTCTAAAATTTAGTACATCATCATATCCCTACTCTATTAACGGATTTAACTCTTTCTCCTTTTGGTCCTCATATTGGAGGAATTTCAGGTTGTCTGCATTTTTCCAAATTATATGATGATTACACTTTTGTTAATTTAATGTGTATGGAGATTTGAGCTTGATCGGGTTGGAGTGGAGTTGGGTGTTCTTTATGCAATTCAGTATGCTACTTGATTTAGAAATCTGTTGCCCCTTACTACATTTAATATTGTCTTAAAATGATGAGTTCAAAATTATCATTGTTGTATTAACCTATTCGGATTCTTAAGTTTTGATATTTTGATTAGTTTAATATATTTTGCTACCTTTTCCATGGCAACAGATTTCAGTGGAGCTAATCAGGGTATACTTATTTTTTTCTAAATATTTAATTGTCAAGTGAAGATTGAGTAATAAATGAGCTTTTTAAGTTTAAGTAAGTTGTGTTTTAGAAAGAACCCCAAATCCCACAACAAAAATAATAAGTGTAAAAACCAATTTTTAGCATACAAAAATACTGTTAATTATTCTTTCAATAAAGAATTTACAGCCTATGAGTTCTAAAGTACCATTTATTTATCTAATATCCATTTTATGTACCATAAGGTAAATACATAACAAATTTTGAAGAACTCTGAAAATTAGGAAGGCGCATGGAACATTTTGAAAATTGACGTTATTCGAAAATTTTCATTTTGAAAAAATCAACTTTTAAGTTAGAAACATTAGTATTTCAATATTAATGAACATTAATTACCATAAAATAAATGAATATTACTTATAATATATATACATATATGCATACAATAAAATTTTAACAATAAATATGTAAAAACCTACATTTTTACTAAAATAATATCCACCGTTTTGCGAGATACTTTCGCAGTAACGCTGCGCTTTGGTTGATCAAAAAGCAAAAATATTCCATGCGTATTTCTTTCACATATAATATGGTAATTTTTATTCATAAGATACCTTTCAGACCTAATTGTAAAACTTAGTTGAAATCGCAAACATAATAGAAAATAAAAATTAATAAAAATAATAATATGCATAAAAACTAATTTTTATCATGCAAAAACACTGTTAATTATTCTTTCAATCAAGAATTTAGTCTATGAGTTCTAAAATACCATTTATTTATCTAATATCCATTTGGTGTACCATAAGGTAAATACATAACAAATTTTGAAGAACTTGGAAAATTAGGAAGGCGCATGGAACATTTTGAAAATTGACATTATTTGAAAATTTTAAATATATAACAATATATATATATATATGTCCAAATATATCAATACAATTTCTAATAGAACACAACAGCTACATCAAGATGTTAGTAATATCCCAGAAAAATTTCATTTTGGTAAAATCATTTCTATTACCGCCCCCACCCCCCTAAATTTGAGAAAAAGGGGCTTTTTAAAGGAATTTTGGAAATTTTCCGGGCGGGGACGGGCCTCTCTCGCCCATAGTTGGCTACGCCCATGATCAAAAGTACTCTAGGCATTTATAAGTTATTACTAGATATAATGTAAATTTATTTAATTCTAAACATATAGTAAAAATAGTGAAAATTGAAAAAAAAACAGAATTTAAATTTTTGCCGTTTTTACAAAACTTTGGCCGCTTTTGCGGCAGTATAATAGAAATGATTTCAGCATAATGAAATTTTACTGGGACATTACTAACATCTAGATGTAGCTGTTGCATTCCATTAGAAATTGTATTGCTATGGTTGGGTAACTATATATATATATATATATATATATATATATATATGTATAATTTTTTTTTTCTGCAAAAAACATGTTTTTGCGATTTTTTTTCTTAACCCCCCCCCACCCCCCCCCCCATGCAGAGGTAAAGGATATTAACCAATTGGTGTAATATTTTGCGAATTTATTCCTTATTACCAATGGCTACTTTCCTGCACTATTGTGTTTTGATTATATAAATTTTGCTTTTTTCGACCCACGCGCATGGAATATTTTGAAAATTGACATTATTCGGAAATTTTCATTTTGAGAAAACCCACTTGTTAGAACTATTAGTATTTCAATATTAATGAACTTTAAATACTATATAATAAATGAATATTACTTATATTATGTATGCATACAATAAAATTTTAATAATAAATAAGTAAAAAAACCCCACCTTGTTGATCAAAAACTAAAAATGCTCAATGCACATTTCTTTGAAATATAAAAAGGTATTTTTGTTTATACCTGTCACACCTTAGAACAAGACTTAGTTGAAATTGTACACATAAATTAAAAATATAAATAATAATAAGTAAAACGTTTCTTAAAATCTGTTCTAAAGTACCATTAGCTACATATTTCATTTTTGCATGACTAAAACAGTCCTGCACCATAGGTCACACCTTCACTCTTTTCATTTTTTGCATTTAGTGCTAATTTTTTTAATTTCTTTTGAACTGCAGGTTTCTGATAAGATTCTAAGGATCTTAGTTCCTAAATAGTCCTCCTAGGGCTCTAAATAGGCCCCAAATTTTTCCTGGATCGACCCCTGGAAAGTAATAGATATTTTATATTATGATTGTATTTAAAACTAGAATTTAAAGAAAGCATATTAATGAAATAAAAAAAGCTGAATTTTTATTGGTTATTTTTTTATAAACCAAAAACGTTGAAGGCGGCCCATTACTGGAAGGCGGTCCATTACTGGCACATCTACCCTATGACTTTTTACACCATAAATTTTTCAAAAAATAAATAGTCGAGAAAAAGTTTCTCTTTTTTTTTCCTTTTATATATATATGTATAATTGTTAGATTTCTTTACGTTCATAAATAACTTTATGTAACTAAAGTAATATATATATGAATATTCAATAGAACTCTAATTGAAATGCAAAAAACTTTTTAATATGTTGAATAATTGACACTTAAACACATTACTTTTTAACCTCCCCCCCCCCCCCCATCCCCTGAGTGCTCTGGGACCAAAAAAACAGCCAAAATTGTAAGATGTTGACTTCCTTGCCAAATTTTGTCTTCTTTTGAGTTCATTGTATCCAAAATAATGGCAAAAATGTCAATTTATTGCTTTTTTTGGTACTTTTCCGTTATACAGACACCATGCCAAAATGTATGCTAATTCATAATGCATGTATGTATGTATTAAATGTATGCTTGGTGACAATGGTGTCCATATAGCGGAAACGTACCCCTTTTTTTTGTTTCTTTATAGTTTATGGGACATGAAATAGTAAAATTTTCGCTTTAATTCTTCAATCCTCTGAGTAACTCCAAAATGGTGGTAGATCAATTATGACATAGTGTAATAGTAGTAATTTATACATGTGCGTGTCATTAGTAAAAGCAAGAAAGTTAGTTAGGTAAAACATGATTCCATTTAACAATATTTCATTTTTTTTAGGATGAAGCCTTCCTTCCTGTGACTGTATATATTCAAGACATTAATAATCATGCTCCAGAATTCGCCTTACCATTTGATGATGAGGTAACGTTATTTTTGCTTTTTATGAATAGTTTTTATCTCTATTAAAGCTTTTAAGGGAATTATTTATGACACGGCGATTTGTAGAAGCTTGCAACTATTACGTTTTGTGAATAAAAAAGAGCTTGATAAATATCCAGATACTGTTTCACATGCATTAAATAGTTTAAAATGGATCTATTAAAAACGCTTTTTTCACTCGGATGCATTTATTGCATATCGACTATTTCAACATATTTCAGTAACTTTTGAAAAGTTCCAAACTTTGTTTTTATTACTAAAATTCATAAAGATACAACTAAATGTAAATATATTGCTTGAAGATGTGTAAAAACATATATAAAACATTTAAAAGCACATTAAAGTCCTTTTAAAAATTCAAAATGTTTTCAACCGAACTACTCAGTCATCATCAGTGGAATAATAATTATCATATTAGTTTTTCACTGATGATGACACAGTAGTTCGGTTGAAAACGTTTTGAATTTTTAACTTGAAGCTAACTGAACTTGAAGCTAATTTTTAACGACCATAGCTCGGTCTTCCCTGCTCGTGTATTTATATATGTACATATATCCCTGGCGCCCGGCTAACCAAAAAGGTATCCATATATTTAAAGCAGTTTGGTAATTCTGTCAAATATTTTCCATCGAAATTCGACCCAATACGCATGCATCAAAAAATCTTCCGCCAATGAGGTGAGGGCTATTTCCTGTCTACAGACGTATTTGGGACTGTTTACGAAGCGATCGATCGTTCAGGCAAGAAGCTTAGATTACATTATCAGATATTTTTTCATTTTATCTTTATTTATTTTGTTTTATTTAGTTGATGAACATAGAAACATAATCATGATTGAGTTCCTTGGATGCTGTTTATATAGCATAGAAAATCATTTCTCTCGCTTTCGTGAACACAAAATTAGAGATATACATTCTGGTGTATTTTTTTCTTCTTTTTATGTCGTATGTATATTGCAAATTAAAATTTTTTAAACCTAAAAGTAATGGTCGAGATTTTATTAGGATTTTTTTTTTGAAGGGGTTTATTTTTACTTTGAAAAGCTGAATGTTTTAATAGTTACATTCGGCAGTAAAATATTGAAAAGTTTTGATTATATAAAACAGTTTGAAAATGATTGCCACGTTTTTGTTGTTGTTTATTGATTTTTGCTTACATCATGTGCTAATTTCCAAAATAATTTACAGAGCCAGTGTGTAAGTGGCCATATGAATTAGTTAAAATACAGCAGAATGTAAATGATTTTCTGTACGATACAAACAGCATCCAAAAGATTCAATCATGAACACATGTTCATCAACTCAATAAACCAAACTGAAAAAATACCTGATAATAGTTATCCAAGCTAAAAAAAAAACTATTTTTGACTTCAGGAGAAATAAAAAAGGTTATTTAGTTTTTTTTTTTTCGTTAATCTTTTTTGCCACTTCCCCATATACTATCAGTTTCATAAGAAATCCCTATGAAAACATATATTTTACACTTTACTGAATGTTTTCATTTCTTAATTGAAACATCAAACTCAGTTTAAAGTTATAGTAGAGTGTAAAATGTATATTTTCATTAAGATTTGTTATTGAATTAATTTTGCTTCATAAACAATTCTTGAATGTTTTGATTTATTATTGGTTTCATCATTGGACGATAACGATTTCATTTTATACCAGATTGCATCTCCGTTCTTGGGCGATACTTATGAAACTCATAATTTGTCTCAAAATGGGGATTTTATTGACTTTGTGCTTACAAATTAAAATGGTATCATGATAATATACATCTTTGCCCAAGAATGCGACAAAAAAAAAAAAAATGTTAAAATGTGTATTTTCATTAAGAAACCAACAGAAAACAAAACAGATGCTCAAAATTAAAGTATATTAACTATATAAAATAATTAAATTCAAAACCTAATTATATGAAATTTAAATTAGAAACTTTAATTAATATTAAAAATATTATTTATGGAAAAATAAGTTATTTTTTAATAAAACTTCAGGTTCAACAGGTATTTACAGGTTATGTTTTTTTACAATTTTAGAGGTAGGGAATATTTTTTTATTGTTTGTCATTTCTGTTTAGAAAAAAAAAACCTATCAATTCTTTATTTTTTATATAAAAATGCAATATTTTAAAAACTATTGTGCAACTCTTAAAATAAACAAATTTGTAATTATGTATAGTAGTAGCATACATATCTCAATGCTGATTATAAAAGATAAATGTTCCAAACATAAACTCTACGGGCATGCCAAAATTCTTTTAAACTCTCCATGTTTTGCAGGACTTGAAAGAATTGTTATCTTTAGCATTCCTCCATTCTACGTTGAGAAATTGATTTCAGCATACTGCTAAAATACTTTTGTTTTGTTATGCCATGTTGCACTGTAGTAATGAAAATACAGCTTTTAACGAAATTTTTCAATACAGTAATGGTTGTATATTAGTTCCCTTAATAAGATGGATGTAAATTAAAAGCACTCTTTTATTTAAAGCAGTTTCATTCTACAGTAGGTAAATGATCCACATACTACTTACTACTGGTTACAGAAGTTTAAATAATTTAAAAAAATGTGCCTCTTTTGAATTGAATTACTTTTAATTGATTTTGGATAAATTTATTTGGTACATTTCTGTTATACCAACACCACTGTCATCGCCAAGCGTAATAATTGGCACAAAATGAAATTCATGTAAAATGATTCATTAAAAAAATAAATAAAAATAAAGTGGGCACACAATTAAGCAATTAAAAATATAACATTTCAAAATTACAGACTTTCATGAACTATTTTATTAAATGAATACAAATATGGACTTAAATAAAAGAACAAATATAAAATAATAAAATAAAACTCAATTTAAACTACAGGCATTGAATTGTAAATCTCTGTTAGCATTGCAGTAAACATTTCCCTTTTTGAATGAAGAAGCTCCTGGTTTTTGATTAAAAGCTTTTTATATGTATTCAAAGGCCTGAAACAATTTTATTGCAGCTTCCTAATCATCTGGTAACTGCAAAATTGTAAAATTCATATCCGTGTCAACAATAAATATAAGTTACAACTAATATTAAATATTCTCTATTTGAAAAATAGAAAATTAAGATGTTTTGTTAGGCTACGATTAAGTAATAATAAGAAAAAGATTAATGTTCAATAAATAGTAAATCGCAATGTTTGGTACGGTTTGCAATAATAATTCCTTGCACATTAAAGCTTGAAATAAATGGCACATTAGCATACATTTTGGCATGGTGTTAGTATAACGGAAAAGTACCATTTATTTCACCATTATATTCAGGTACACAAAATTGGAAAGCTTTAGACAGGTGTGTGATCTTGGCTAAAAAACTGATATAATTATCAATTTATCATGTATAATTAAATTTTTATAGGTCTAATTAAATTTACTTAAAGCTATATATTAGAAAAATGCATTTATTTTTATTGTATCTTACAAAGCTGCAACTTATATGGTAAATTCCTAAAGAAAAACAGTTTCTTCCATTTCTTCCACTTGGAAGAAACCTATTTCTTCCGGCGGGTTTTTTCGACTTTGGAAGAAACTTGCCAACCCTGAATGAAGATTTCATTTTATACCAGATAGCATCTCAGTTCTTGGGCGATACTTATGAAACTCATAATTTGTCTCAAAATGGTGATTTTATTGACTTTGGTTACAAATTAAAATGGTATCATGATAATATACATCTTTGCCCGAGAATGCGACAAAAAAAATGTTAAATGTGTATTTTCATTTAGATTTGTTATTGAATTTTGCTTCATAAACAATTCTTGAATGTTTTGATTTATTATTGCTTTCATCATTGGGCGATGACGATTTCATTTTATACCAGATTGCATCTCCGTTCTTGGACGATACTTATGAAACTCATAATTTGTCTCAAATTGGTGATTTTATTGACTTTGTGCTTACAAATTAAAATGATATCATGATAATATACATCTTTGCCCAAAAATGCGACAAAAAAAAAAAAAAAAAAAAAAAAAAAAAAACTTTTTGATTTTAGGAGAACTTAAAGAGGTTATTTAGTTTTTTTTTTTTTTTTTTTTTTCGGTTTTCAAATAAATAAAACACCCACCTTGAGTAAAAGCTAGGTTGGGGACCAGCAATTGGCTTAGTAGTGAGTACTTTTCCATCTATTGATCCAATAACCATTTTGTCATAGTGTATCCAAATACAGTGTTTGTGATATAAGGTCAATATTAGCACTCGCTAGATATAATGATTATGAACTATGATTTTTCTGTTATTGGGCGAGATTCATGTTTTTTCAGCAATTCTTTGTCGAAATTTGTGTTTTTTCAGCAATTCTTTGAAGAATTTCGCATTTTTCTCGCGATCCGTAACGAAATTCGCATTTTCCAGCGATTCTTTGATAAAATACATTTTATTCTGCCCTTTTTAGATAAAATTTAGTAAAAAAGGCGGGATCTTTTGGGGAAATTTGTTTTTTTGTGATTCTTTGACAAAATTTGCTTATCTTTCACGATCCTTTTGCATAATTAACGTTTTTTTCTGTTGTCTTTTAACGAAAGTCATGTTTTCGCATGATCCTTTGATGAAATTAGTGTTTTTTCCTTAATCATTTGACGAAATCTGTGATTTTTTTCCCCCGCGAAGATTTGTTAGATATTTTTAGTCTGCAGGTGCCCTAAAAAGTCTGTGACGCCCGTTGCTGCATCGCACACATTCTTCCATGGGGCATCGAATGAAGGAAATTCATCCTAAAGAATCATTGTTTCATTCCTGACATTTCTGGAAAGAAACAACGTTCAACTCATTGGCTGAATTGTAAAGGGCGAAATGTGTCAAACATTAGCGAAAAGAAAGTGCGCAATTTGTTCGTTCATGGATAAAATCATGAAATTCATTAATCGATAGTCGATAAATTGTGAAATTCGTCAATCGATAGTGGAAAAATTTGCAAAATTCATTAATCGACAGTGGAAAAATCGCAAAATTCATCATCTGGTTTCAGGAGGAAAAGTTTTGAATATCGTCGAATGGCTTCGAGAAAAAAAATCACAATCCGTCAATTCCAGTATTTTAAGTAAGAGAGAAAAAATGTGCAGCCACATTTTCACCTCTCATCTGGTGGAGATAAATATTTTGTATTAGACTCTTTTTTTTTAATTGAAAATTTAAAAACCCAATGGTAAAAATTAGGGCTGTACCGAGTACTCGGTATTTACTCGGTACTCGGCCAATTTGGCGAGTACTCGGTACTCAGCTAAATTTTGCCCCGAGTACCGAGTACAATACCGAGTAGTTGTAAGAACTTCATTTTTAAGCATTATTATCATTTTTGAAGCCAAAGGAATTTATAATTGACCTGTAAAAGTTATTTGAATATAAAAATATATAATATATGCAATTATTCATAAAAACTATTTACTTAGTATATAGAAATATGTTTACAAAATACAGAAAAGTTAAGAAAAACCAAAGCAATTCAAAATTTAGTTTAATAGTTCACTTTTTAATGTCCCTTTCATTATACCACAACCAAAATGATTGGAACTTTCATTTGAGCTTTTCAATGACATTGCCATTCTGAATAACAATGTTATTCAGAATGGCAATAACAGTTTCATTACACTTGCCAGTAATTGCTACTGAACTGTAATTAAATTTTTTTATCTTACTTTCAGAAGCATAAAGGCAAAGAGGCTGCTTTAATTCATGCAATATCTTTCTTACACACAACTACTCGGTACTCGGCCGAGTAGTAAATGGCCGAGTACTCGGTACTCGGCCAAAGTGCTACTCGGTACACACCTAGTAAAAATCCAACTTATATTGCCTGTAAAAAATATGGTTTTTTTTTATATGCCCTAAAAAAATTTACGGATAACTTTTTGAAGTTTGTGAGCTGTGTTGATTTTTAGTAACATTTTTGTACTTAATTTTTCGTTTTAAAAAAACCCTTCACAAAATTTTTCATCTCAAAACTGAAACCTTTCACAAAGCTTTTCACTTTGAAACCAGGACCCTTCACAAAATTTTTCCATCTCTGGCGTAGGAAAAGTAGCGTTTTCACAACACGGTAAATAGTGCAATATAAAAACTGTTAACAATCAATAATTACAGCTCAAAATAAGAAAACAAATCTACTGTTCTTATTTTTAGGTAGATTTTGTAAGAAATACTACCTATTACATTTTCCCTCAAGTTGGAATTTTTGAAAAATTTTTGCAGATCTATGCCAATTATGACTCCCAGAACCCAACCCTCCTCCCCATAATTCTGCACAAATCTCTTCCAAACTGATACATAAAATCTTGGTCAAGTTCGTTAATGGGCAAATTCGAATAAGGGGGGGGGGCTTTTTGTGAAAACAGAAAAAAACCCATAACGTCTTAATTATGATACATATCGAATCCGTTTAAAGTTATTACTTCTAGGAAAAGGGCCGATAATTTATGCATAACAGATTTTTGATATAATTAAAAATGGCCCCAAGGGGGGGGGGGGGGTTTGTAAGAAAAAACTCATAACTTCGTCAATTCACAAGATATCAAATCCGCTTAAATTTATTATAAATCATCTTAATATTATCTAAAACTTTTATATTGGCAAGTTTTTTATAGGACCAACCTTTTATATAAAAAAAAAAAAAATCCCTGCCACCTCCGCTTGCAAACAAGTTAGATTTCGAAGTGGACGGTCCCAACTGCTTCATTATGGCAAAAGGTTATTTATTTCGCAATTCTTAACAAACAGGCACCCCACGGTCTGTGTATTCAAAATCTACCTGTGCCTGTAGGCCGAACCGTCAGGGATATTTTCTATTGTATAAAGTAAAATCAGAAAACGTGAAAATTCCTCATTGTTCCACTATAATTTGTTCCACTTATTTAAGTAAAATTATGTTTTCTGAAAAAATAACAATTTTATATCTTAATAATTTCTTCTTTTTATTATTAAAACAGGTGGAGAAATTAACCAGATGCTGGGATCTATTCCATTTAACCCGACTGTTGGATGACCATTTTACTCGACTTTTGGATGACCATTTTACCCGACTGTTTGAACACCATTTTATCAGACTTTTTGGTAGCCAGAATGCTGCATTCTCCTGAAACTGTCTAGGGAAAACTGTACTGTAATTACTTTGGTTAATTAATCTGAATTTTTATATATTTTTTTAATAAATATATAATTTGTAATTTTCAATAAACGGAGCGGCTTACCGCAACCCAACTGAATTTTTTTGCTATTTTATTGTGTCTATGACCATTTTTCCTTTTAGCTTTGTAGAGCTGCCATTGACGACACAGAACTATAGGCTGAAATGTAATATAACTTGGTAAGATAAATGATATATCTATATGTATATTACATGGATTTCTAGGAAAATAAACCAGCAATAGCTGAAAAATTAAGTTTTTATTTAATGCTAATTTTTAAATAAATTAAGTAATAATAATTTTTCAGAATTGAGGTTTTGGGCAGTATAAAACCTAAAATAGTGAAAATATAAATTTCCATATGTGTAACCATTGCACCTTTATTTATAGTAATATTTTTTACTAATTATTAAGTAGTGGAGTACCGAGTAATTGTGTGCAAGAAAGAATCGCTGATGTGAAAATAAAGTGTGCTTAGGGTTAACACTTCTCTGTGTGTGTATCTATATATATGTTCATAAACATGCATCTTGATCATATAATCATACTTTTTTGAAATTTCATTTATTGTGCCCCTTTTAAAGACAATTTTCTTAAATTAAAAAAAAATTAAAACTGATTCTTGAACCCAACATTATTCACTTGATAAGTGAAATCTGTATCAAAGCTGGTTTTTGCATGTTGTAACAAGTGCCTTATTTTCTTTTAATTAAAAAGATAGGTACTTTTGTGTTATAGTAACCCCCGAAGATGAATCGCTGAGCGACCAAGATTATCACAGCGAATACATTTTTTTTTTTTTTCTGAAGCAGGTCAAATTTACAATAATAAAAGGAATGCATCTCCTGAAAATGTAGAACAATATAAATGTTTTTGCACTGTAATCTACAATATAACAAAGTTAATTATTTTTTTTAATTGCATTTATTGTATTTTCTGTTTCTACACACTGCTTTTTTATCCAAAATCATAGTACTTTCTTACAGATTTAAAAATGTCTTTTATAAGTACCAAGTAAATAGTTTTTACGAATTATTGCATATATTATACATATATTCAAATAACTTTCTACAGATCAGTTATAAATTCATTTGTCGACAAATATGCTTAAAAACTGAAATTCTTAACTACTCGATATTGGCTGAGTACCAAGTACTCTGTACGGCTCTATTATTAAAATATTACTTTTTTTTTTTTAATCTTATGAAAAGAAAGTAACAATTCTACAACTATGATATCAAATTTTTAGCATCTATAGAAATAGAAAAAATTCACAACAATTTTAGAAAAATATTTCAAGTCTATTTACAGATTATAAAAGATGTACAAGTGCAATATGAAAAAAACTTTTCTCAAGACTTGTGCTTTTATTTATATATTTCTGTGCAAAACTTTACATTGTTTAAAGAAATTCCATGTAAGTAATGTTGAGTAAAACTATATTTTATTTCCTAGATTTTAAATTAAAAGATAATAAAAACAGGGTATGTATTTAAATCTAAGAAAATTATTTTACAAAATTATGTTTTATTATGAATGTTTGTGAATAAACAAATACTAAAGTAATTATAAGTAACTAATTAAAAAGTGTGGAGAAATGTTTTATAATTTACAAGTGCAGAATGGTAATAATATCATTGGTGAAAAAAAATGCAATTATTTTGTGTATTTAAATTTGAACCAGCTGTTTACATTTTCTTTCTAAAATATATTTCAAAGACTATAATTAAAAATTAAAACTCTAATAATAATTTTCAGTTTAATGTTAATAAGAAAATTAGTAAGCTTCTCTAGAGCAATATAATCTCACAGAATCTGAATCTTAGTTCATTAACTGCATCATAAAATGATAAATTAAACACCAAAATCCTGGTTTAATCTGGTATAACCTTTCCCCATAAAATACGTTTAGAGAAAAACCTGGATCATGGTTCAACAATTCACCATAAAATGGATTAGAAAAAAATCCTGAATCATGGTTATACCTTTTACCATTAGATTAGATAAAACCCTATCATCGATCAACTTCTCACCATTACATTGGATTAGAAAAAACCTTGAATTATGGTTCAACCTTTCACCATTAAATTGGATTTGAAAAAATCCTGAATTGTGGTTCAACCTTTCACCATTAAATCGGATTAGAAAAAACCTTGAATTATGGTTCAACCTTTCACCATTAAATTGGATTTGAAAAAATCCTGAATCATGGTTCAACCTTTCACCATAAAATTAGTTCAACATTTCACCAATATAGTGGTATTTTCAAAAGCACCATAAAAATGGTGAAACGTTTTACCAAGATTGTAGTTGCAGCTAAATTTCAGCTACTTTTCACCAGTTTTTTGGTGAAACGTCGAACTTTATTTTTAACAGTGCATATCGCAACAGGTGGCGCTGCTATACCACTTTTTTCATTATTTTTATGATAGCTATATCTCAAGAACTAATGCATGGAATTTTATGAAACTTCCGATTCTGTTAGACCTTGAGATAAAAAGGTGCTGATTGCGTTTTGGTGTAAATAGCACAATAGGTGGCGCTATTAAGCTACTTTGTTTATTACTATTACGATAACTATATCTCAAGAACTAATGCACGGATTTTCATCAAATTTCAGATTCATTTAGACGTTGTCATAAGTTATTGTTTATTATGTTTTGGTCTAAATCTCCCAATAGGTGGCGCTGCTATGCTGCATTTTGCAGGATTTACACGATTTTAGCAATAGTCTTATCTCAAAAACTAATGCACGGAATTTAATAAAACTTTAGATTCAGTTAGACCTTGATATAAATTGTTTTCGGATTCTTTTTAGTGCATGGGACCTTGATATAAATTGGTGCTGATTCGTTTTTAGTGTATGCAAAACCTGCGTGAGATAGAAGAAAGTTTTGGGATTGGCACATCCGACTAGTTTAGTACGGAACTCTAAAAATGAGCAAGAAATGTTGCATAAATAAGAGGACAGATATGTAATTCTTAGTGAAAGTAACTCCTATGTTAGGAAATATAAACATAAAAATATCGTATCATAACGTTTGCTGCAAATGAATAGAATTTAAGCATAATATAAATTAAATTTGACTGGATTTTTGCAGCTCTGATTTAAAAAAAAATCCTTTAAGATTTTAATTAATTTGCAAGTTCAGATACTCAGGAAGTTTTCTCTTGGCGGTATGCAGTAACTAATTGCTAAACTGTTAATTTTAGAGGCATGTTTCTAGTAACAGAAACTTTTAAAATGTTGTTCTTCATCGCATGAAAACCATTTGCATCAAAATAGTTATTAGGGGAAGTGTGCCTAATATCGCACCCCATGATTTCTAAGTGAAGTAACTACTGCATTCTGGTAGTCGTTGTCTAAACTTGATTCTCTATTAGTAATTTTATTCTAGTGTCATATCTGTTGCCGTAGGGAAGTGTTGTTCCAAGTAGTGAAGAGATTTTACTATTTTTTTTATTTGAAAAATATTTTTTTAACTTATCTTCAGATAATTATAAATACACAAAGGTAAGTAATAAAAGTTTTGAATTATTGCGAAAATTTTGTTATTGATTCAAATTTTGATTTTTGATGTTTTGATTGACTTATTATTTCTTTGAAGTTGTCAAATGGTGGCGATTTATATTTTTGTTTATATGTTCCTAATATCGCACCCATTAACTATTCCAAATACCGCACTGTGTAATATTAGAATTAATTTTGTATATCATTGATGTTTTTTTTTTCAGTTGAGGCAAAAAAAAAGGAAGTTGTGGAAAAAAAAAATATGATTAAAGCAATTCAGACAGTATGGTCCAAGGAAATGGGTTTGGGACGAGCTTCAAAACTTTAGGAAGTTCCTATAGACAATTAAATTCTTGGCTGGGCAAAAAGGTTCTTCGTTAGTTACGTTATAACTCATATTTTTTACAAAAATTTTGAAAAAAGTGCATTTTTATTTGCAATATATATATATGTAAGGAATTATTCTTGGGAATGATTTTGGAGATAAATAAGTTGGTGGCACAGAAATAAGTTGGACTCTGGACCTCTCTGCGGATTGAACACTTTTATTGGTCGTTCTCTTGTACATGTGTAGTCGGGAGTTCGATCAGAGGCCCAGCGAGCCATCTTCGGTCATATTTGAACTTACATGACCAAGGGTTTGGATGACCGCTCAGAGCTGCCAAAAATCTGTCCTCCTGGTCGTTGCATGTCAGTTTTAATTAGAATTTAGGATATTTTCCAGCAGAGGGCGAAGGTGTCAAATTGCGAGTGTAATTTAATCTAATTGGTCAATTAGTTTTTGATTGATGTCTGGGTTAGATTTTGTAGAGCATCCAGGGCAATTGCTGATGCAGACCTACCCACAAGGAGAAGAGAATTGCATAAACGTTAGCACTTTTAATCTTAAAAAAAGTTCAATTTTGGAGTCTGGAAGTAATAAGTGCTGTGCAGTAAAATAATCTTAACAGGGACAAGTCAGATTTAAGCATTAGATTTGAAAATTACAAAAAGAGGCTGGGACTTTTTTTATTTAAATTTTTGAACTTTAAATTTAATTTTGACTTTTACAAAAGGGTTCATTTATATCCTTTCATATATATATACATACATACATACATATATATATATATATATATATATGATTCTTTCACTGGAAACCATTATAAACAAAAAATGTTTTATTAGTATGTTTTATGAACCCATACCGTCAATCAGTTTCAATTTGTTGTGCAGTCAAGCCGAATTAGATAAAAATTTGAAAATGGGTGCGATATTAAGCCCACTTGCTGCCCAAATGTCTTTTAAAGTTACGAAATTTAATATATCATACGGTATCTGGTTCCTATAGGTTATATAAAGAAAACCCTTTTCCATGCTTTAACAATAAAAACAGTACAATTTTCATTTTTCCGCGACCAAAATTTACCGAGTTATGATATTTTGAAATCTATGATATTTTCAGGGTTTACTGGCACTAAAAATGGAAAACACGTATAAAAAAAAAAAAAAAAATAGAATCGATACGATACAGTGACTGAATAAAAATTTGAAGTTTTATTACTAATAAAAGTTAACTATTTTAACGTAAATGGCTTTTGATAATGAGAAAACAAACACATTTGAAACATTTTTGCAATTGGAATTACGCCTCATCCAATGGTTTAGGAAATAGCTATTGGAAATATGTATACTTTACTGTATACTTTAATCTACATAATATTTGCTATCTGAATATCAAGCATGAAAGGAGAGTGTTATGATTGAAACCCGATAATTCCAAAAAAATCTTTGTAATCCAGTCCATATATGCAGTAAGCCTGATAAGATCAAAATATCAAAGTGATTGATTGATAATTTTCTTGAAAATTCCTTTTATTAACTCTTTTGTAAATGTTTCTATTCTTTTTTACATAAAAAGTTTATATATATAGAAATCAATGCATCAAAATGCCATTGAACAGATTTTGACAGTTTGCTTAATCAATCACTTTTATATTTGCGTGAAAACAATTTATTCAATAACATTTCTGTCAATACGTTTTATATGGTTAGAGAAAACACTTTTTGCTTTTTACTTTCTTCTATCTTTACAAGAATAAAGTGTTGGATTAATGAAAAAGATCGACTTCCGGTTTTCGATGGATTTATACGTTTCAGAAGGTGGTGAACACACTTTGACTTTAGAAAATGTCTGCCTGTAAGTCTGTCTGTGTGTGTCTGTATGTGAAAAAATGTTTGTTGGCGCTCTACCACAAGAATGAATGCACGAAATTTAATAAAACTTTAGATTATGTAAGACCTTGATATAAATTAATGCTGATTAGTTTTTGGTGCAAATCGCCCAACAGGTTGCACTGCTATGCTGTATTTTTCATGATTTTTCCGATAGCTATATCTCAAGAACTAACGCACAGAATTTCATCAAACTTAGACGGTGACATATGTTGTTGATTTGGTTTGGCGTAAATTGCCCAACAGGTGGTGATGCTATGTTGCATTTTTCATGATTTTCCCGATAGCTATATCTGAAGAACTAACGCACAGAATTTTATCAAACTTCATATTCTGATAGCCTTGACATACATAGACGCTGATTAAATTTGGGAGTAAATGACCCAACAGGTGGCACTGCTATGTTCTATTTTTCACGATTTCCACCATAGCTATATCTCAAGAACTAACGCACGGAATTTCACTAAACTTCATATTCTGTTAGACCTTGACAAAAATAGATCCTTATTAGGTTTGAGTGTGTACCGACCAACAGATGTCGCTGCTATGCTATTTTTTATGTGGTTTTCGCGATAGCTATATCTGAAAACGTCTAGATTTCCATTTAATTTTTGTTGCAGACGATGTGATTTATGTAGAAGAAAACTTTTGTGATGCAGAGTTTTCCACAGGTTTAAAAAGGGGCAGGGTGCTGCTGGTGATAAAAGGGCACTTTTTTTTATTCTTAAGAGCCCTTTTGTATTCTTAAGGGCACTTTTTGGATTCTTGAAGGCACTTTTTAGATTCTTAAGGGCACCTTTAATTGTTAAAGGTATTCTTTTGGTTTTTAAAGCCACTTTTGATATTTAAAAGTCAAAGCACTTTTTTAAAGACAACACTCAGTTTTTACTATGAAAGCAAATTTTTTAATGCAAACAGGAGAAAGAGCACTTTTTGTACTGAGGGGCAAGAAGGGTGCTAATTATTTTACTAAAGGGGGCAAGAAGGGTGCTGATTCTTTAAGTGAGGCAAGAAGGGTGCTATTTTTTAAACCAAAGGGCAGGCAGGGTGCAGCACCCTTCTGAAACTGTCTGGGGGAAACTCTGTGATGGCCACAACATGGTCCACCGTCAATATGATGCCAGCATCATTCGCGTACATGTTTTTACTTTATAATATAGATGTAATATTTAAAAGTCGACATTAAAAATAAATTCATTCAACATTATATATAATTCTTTATTTAAATGCTTATTAAAGAATAAAAAAATAATTATGTACAAAATATATTTATGGTAAAAAGTTACGTTTACACATTTTTACAATCATCATAACATTTTCCAAATTTGTCCGAACGGACACATTAGTTTTTGTACATATAATTGATATAAGTTCCTGATACAGAATGATTCAAAATTGATCGTTCAAAATTTATGGGATAATAGAGCGTACTATAATAAATGATTTGTGCATAAGAAACCAGAGTTATAACTCATTTATTCAGTAAAAATATAGGGCGTTTCACTTAATTCAAACTCGGATTTTCGTACATAACTAAAACGGCACTTCTTTATTATGGAGGACTTGACGCGCTAGAGAAAACAGCAAGGTTGAATTTGGCGAAAAAAGCAAAATTTCTAAAGCCCTTTCTCTCAACATTTATTTATATTTAAAAATCTCATCAGATTATTATATATCTTTATGAAATAACTAGAGTTGCAAAGGCTAGAAAAAACCCGGTTTAAACCTGGAAATAAACCGGGTTTTTTTGGGAATAAACTTGTTTTTTTGGGAATAAACCAGGTCTTTTGGGAATAAACCTGGGAATAAACCAGGTCTATTGGAAATAAACCTGGGAATAAACCAGGTCTATTGGAAATAAACCTGGGAATAAACCGTATTTTTGCAACTCTAGAAATAACTCTCCATGTATCAATGACGCAAGTAATTTTTTTTTCAATATTTACACTTTTTAATACATGCGCTTTGAAGATAAGTGTATTTAAAATGAACATAGATAAGACATATAATAATCCAATACGAAATTTATAACATATGTCTACGTAACTAAGCCGTATAAAATGAGAAAATGTTTTATATTTGACGCAAAATTACATTTTCTTAAGACTGAGTTATGACAAGCCCCTATAACAAAAATGTACCAATTAAACAATAATTAAGATATTCTAAAAAAATTTCCAAAAGAATTATCATGTTAAATGTGAATTGTAATGACACCACAAAAAAGGCTAGAAATATACAGTATTTTTATCCGAAAGAAAATATTTGATGTTAGTTACATTCGGTAATATGGAGTATCTAGTTCATTGCTATTTGGAAGTGAATGTTGCTCACTTCTACCAGTGGCGTAGCCAGAGAGAGGGTCCAAATGCTCTGGATACCCGTAATAATGTAAAGTTTTCTTCGCATTGATCATCGCAGAAAGTTCTCCGATTAGATAAGTCAAATAAAACTTTACAAAATTAGTGGTATCCAGATCATCTGCATCGCCACCTTGGCTATGTCACTGACTTCTACTATTCCTTGTGATATTGTTCACAAAAATAAAGGTAAGTCTGTGAATAATACTGTTACAATATTGTAATTGAGAAAGTTATGAACAAAAATTCGGGTATAGATTGAAATGAGACGCCCTGTATATCTTTGCATGAATTAATGTATAACAGCTCTGGTTTCCTTTGCAAAAACTACTTGTTGTATTTTGTAGTTAACACCTTTTAAAATTCATATGATGAATTTTCAATCACCCTGTATGTTACAATGAAGATACATTACAGAATTATTGGTTGTTCATAATATCACTTTAGAATTGTTGAAAAAAGTTATTATTTATATTAAAAATGTCTTCCTGTAAAGATTTTCTTTCTTGCACAATATAATCAATCAGTTTGAATCCTCTCTATAGATGTATCTTCTGCAGGGTACAGCATATTACCTTTCTTTAACACTCAAGATATCCTCACCATTACTTTTCCAATACTTTTACCACTATGTAGATACTAAGAAAAAGTAAACATTAAAAATTAGTTACCAAAAAGAACACAAAAAAAAGGCTAACAAGCCGATTAAGTAATACAATTTAACACATCCGAATAATAGCTAAAACTATAATCTTAAAAGTCGCAGAAAAGTTTTTGCGCCAAGTTATTCTTTTTTTTAATTTTCTATATTAATAATAGGCGTGGGAGAACCCATCACGTGGTCTCAAATCAGCCACTTAAGTGCGGAAGATGACCGGAAGCTACGCATAGCACGCAGTAACATTCAGCTCGATGGGTGCAGGTATGAGGACGAATCACAAACCAGAGATGCCGATAATTTTGGTGGCCATGGTTTTCCGGACCACTCCCCGCAAACCCGGTTCTTGGGTAAGGTGGGCTCGCAGACGTAATGTGAGAGAAGGTACGTCATAAGCAGATCTCTGTGACCTGTTTTAGGCCGGGAAGTGACGGAGTGGCAAAAGCTAGCTAATGTGATAAGACCCCATCCTGTTTTATCTGAGGCGACTAGAGTTGCAAAGGCTAGTATAAATCCGGTTTAAACCTGGAAATAAACCGGATTTGTTGGGAATAAACTTGGTTTTTTGGGAATAAACCAGGTCTTTTGGGAATAAACCTGGGAATAAACCGGGTCTATTGGAAATAGACCTGGGAATAAACTGGATTTTTGCAACTCTAGAGGCGACACAGATGCGCGAAAGTGCTCTGAAAATAAGAGTTGCTATATGGCTCCATTATGCCCCAGAGCATGAAGCAACCTTCCGTTCTGACATAAGACGGTGGAGCGTAGTCAGCAGCGTCCAGGGTGTTGATCATAGAAAGCGACTGCTAGCAAGGCAACACTAGATACCGGGCTTGCTCATTCACTCTCAAAACGTCACAAATGGTGGCTGACCGCGACCAGCGATTGGTCCAAAGCAACGCGCCCATCGTTTTGTGCCAATCGCTGTATGTCTTTCCTCCTAGTCAGCCACCTTTTGTGACGTCATCATAATGAATGAGCAAGCCCGGTATGTAGTGTAGCCCTGCTGCTAGGCAACACGATTCAGAGTTGAAGCCTCACCTTGGCGGCATCCACTGGGGTAGGATCCCTTGAAAAACACTAGTCATCCGGCAACAAGTTGGTAGTGCATGCTATGTGATGCTAAGCAAAGTGAATCAGAGCGGATAGATGCCTTGGGTGACGCTTCCGGTCTCTTAACGGATCCTCAGTGACAGGAGCGATCGAGTGCCGTCCTCGATGGCGGTCGATAGGGAAGTTGCCGGGAGATCAGTTGGTGGTGGGTAGCTACCTATTGGCATGCTGTCTTAAGTTGTTCTTCTGGGGGGGGGGATTCCTCCCTTACCGGCTGAACTGGATAAAACGGTCATGTCAGAGGCCTCGTCATCTGATGTAGTGGCATTAGGTCCAAAGTCAGACACCGGAATGGGAACCAATCCAGTGTGTCTACGCATAGCCGGGGCTTTCTGTCTCCTAAATCCCGAACGAGGGTGTCAATGTGACGCTCGGGAGGAAAGTTTACACGGTTCTCCGGGTCCGTAATTGTTGCCTATTATTCTAATTGGTATCGGCCACATTGAACAAGCAGGAGCGCTTCGACGTTCAGGAACCAGCGACCGGGAGATAACGGCTAAGGCTGAGGGCCGGCAGTTCTAGGGCTGACTGTCCTGCAGCTTAGATTTCGTGCAGGCACAGGGAGTCATCTGAAGGCTCAGACTTGAGGCCCACGGGAGCCTGCTAACATAGAGAGGGCGTGTCTATACTCTGAAGGGAAATTTCTCCGCGCTTTCCCGAGTTTGCTAGCGGTATCTATTCTTTCCGTATCCATTGTCGATGGGCTAGGAATTGCCTCTAACTAGAGTTGCAAAGGCTAGAAGTACATTTATTTCCAAGTTTAAACCGAGTTTTTTGGGAATAAACTTGGTTTTTTGGGAATAAACTTGGTTTTTTGGGAATAAACCAGGTCTTTTGGGAATAAACCTGGGAATAAACCGGGTCTATTGGAAATAAACCTGGGAATAAACCGGATTTTTGCAACTCTACTCATAACCAGACACTTTGGTATAGCAAAGCATACGGGTGAGTCTAAGGATTAAGTCCTAATCTAAGTGCTGTTATGGATGTCTGGTTTACCTGGGGTCCTCAGGGGATACGGACTACCCTGAAGCGTGTAGTTTCACGTGGTAGTTCTAGGGATTGACTGTCGGAGCGACCAGAAGTTCAATGGATTCAGGGTATCAGGGGGAGAGATGCGTGTTGGGCGTTGTCCTCTTGGCTGATAGCGTATACCTGTGCGGTGTCCTGAGTCAACCAGGCCCATCTGACGCTCGCGAGTGAGGGCTCTGAGAGCTCATGTGCAACAAGGGGCATGATCGTTTTATACCCATAATAGAATGCCCTCGCACGGGGTTCTGAAGTCACCCAAAACATGAAATATTTTGGAATTTGTATTTAACCGTCACGAAGCACTACTTTGATAGCTTAATTTCAAATGTTTAATTCCAATAAAGGCCGTAGCACACGGAAGTCATTCGTCAAACATTTCATCCAACACAACATTATAGTCTACAGTGGTATGGTGCTCATTATATATTTCAAAATTAGCACGTTTCTGAAATGAATTGTATGTGTCTCCTCTTCCAAAAATTAAGAAATTGAAACAGAACTGGATTATTCTTTTAAGGTTCCAGTAGTAGCAAATAAAAAAATGAAAATGAAATAAATGTGGGATCTTTACACAGGGTGTTTTTTTTTAAAGTTGTGAAAGTAAAACCCTATAACGAAAGAACCACTGATCCAAATGACCGGAAATTTCACCAGTATGCTCCCAAAGCAATGGGAATTTTTTAGGCATGGTTTAAAAAAAAACTTAAAATCTCACCGATAGATGGCGCTGTATATGCAGTAAAGTCGGGAGAGGAGTTTGTGCAAGACATACGCATAGTGGATACTCTTCACTCTGTTGTGGAATATGCGGTTTCACGTTTCCAACTCGTAGCTGAAAACATTGGACAGCACACTGAAAATCGTATGCGTTAGTTGCGCAGTTCTGCACGAATGTTTTACTCCATATTTTTATTTCGTTCTGTTTCTGCAGGTGTTTTCAGTTCCTTTTCGCAATTACTGCATTCTGTATATCAAAAACATATAGAATGCAGTAATTGGGAAATGCCTAAAAAATTGCCATTGCTTTGGGAGCATACTGGTGAAATTTCCGGTCATTTGGATCAGTGGTTCTTTCATTATAGGGTTTTACTTTCACAACTTAAAAAAAATCACCCTGTACTTCCAAAATATATAAAATGCATAAAACTTAAAAAAAAGTATGAAAAACAGTAAGAAAAAATCTTATATCGTGAAACCCTTTATTTCGAGGACAACTTCCCACAGAGTAAGGAAATCGCACTAATTTCTGTACATGATAAAATGTGTTAGGAATTTTTTTTATCATGCATTGCTTGATGATTTGAGATTAACAACTTAAGCGGAAGAATTGGAGTAAGCATACGTAATACTACTTTACGTTTAAAAACAATCATGCTACTGTGTAAAGTTTTTTTTTCTTTTTTTACAAAGACACATACAATTTTTTATGTATAATTGTTTGCTTCACGTCAAACAATGTGATTTAAAGAGAACTTGTCAAACATTAAAAGTTGTAAAAGAACTCACTCTACTGTTTCAATACATTCACGCTAAAATACGACAGCTAATGGGCCATATATAAAAAAAAAATATAGCAACTGAAGTTGTATGTTAAGAAAATGGAGTCATTTGAAGTTGGCGTCATTTTCAAGTTATTCATCAAATTATTCGATCCGAACTGTTTTGAGAATTTATTATAAATTGGTTTTATAAGAATGTTTTTAAATTTTACTGTATTTATTTCATTAAATTATACAAGCTTGCATAAACAGGAAGAAGTCAAAGTTTTGGTAAAGGATACTTCTTTTTAAACAAGGACAGAAAACTAAACAGTTCAAAGACTCACTGCTGTTTTCATTAAGAATATATATCTTGATAATAGTTTGAATAGATCATTACAATTGATATGAAATAACAAAATTTTTGGTCGTTGATTAATGAAAAATAAATTAATGTTGTATAAAAACGTCAATGATCGAGCAATATATGATAAGTATATAAGTACATATATAACTTTTGCTAACGCATTTTATCATATACAGAAAACATTGATATCTCCTTACTTTATAGTCGTCGAAAAAGTGTTTCACAATATAAGGCTTTTCTTACTGTTCTTTCCTTCCTTAATTATATGTATTCTATGTATTTTGCAAGTATAAAGGTCAAACACTTATTACATTAGCATATTTATTTGCTACTGCCACGAATGACTATTAAATATAAGTGAATCAAGCAGATATGTTTACTATTAATAATTTATAAAAGAAGAGACATAAATATTTCATGTCAGAAACTTCTACTACTTTTGAAAAATAAACGTAAAAGTAGTCATAAAAAAAAACACACTCCCTTTTATAAGCATTGAATGTTTATCTTAAAAATAACGTCTAATTTTATGACTGCAAATCACGTAATTCCAAAAAAGTTTTCGTTAAAACACATTAATTTGGTATTTTCCCCGATTACGGAAATCCATTACTTTGATTTACGCTTGCCAAAAAGTGAGAACTAGTGAATTCATTAAAAAAGTATAACATTTACTCTGATTCTTTTTAAGATATAACAACAAGAAAAAAATAAAAAATAAAAACATTATTTAAACTATCTCTTCAGGAATTTTAAACCGTTTTACCAACATGTATTAAGAATTTAATAATATTAAATTGTTAAATGATAAAAGAGTATTTTCTTTTTTAAATTTTTATATATTTTTACAATTTTTCAGTGTTTAAAATATTTCGTTGTTGCAGTTTCACAGATCGTTAGCATATTTTGGCGAGAATGGTTTGGCGCATCACTAACTCCAGTGTTTTGTACATAATTTAGCCTTAAATTCCCGTAAACAGGTGATTTTTCACCTGCGCCCGAGTAATGGAACAATGCATTAAAATTAAGTTATTAATTCTTAATTAAGTTATAAAAATATTAAAATGTTATATTCTCATCAGAAACACATCATTGTACATAATTTGTATCATTCTTGCATATCTGGCAGCGAGTGAAAATCGATTAAAATTCTTATCAGAAACACATCATTGTACATAAGATGTATCATTCTTGCATATCTGCCAGTGAGTGAAAATCGATTAAAATTCTCATCAGAAACACATCATTGTACATAATTTGTATCATTCTTGTATATCTGGCAGTGATTACAATTAAGTTATTAATTCTTAATTAAGTTATAAAAATATTAAAATGTTATATTCTCATCAGAAACACATCATTGTACATAATTTGTATCATTCTTGCATATCTGGCAGTGAGTGAAAATCGATTAAAATTCTTATCAGAAACACATCATTGTACATAAGATGTATCATTCTTGCATATCTGCCAGTGAGTGAAAATCGATTAAAATTCTCATCAGAAACACATCATTGTACATAATTTGTATCATTCTTGTATATCTGGCAGTGATTACAATTAAGTTATTAATTCTTAATTAAGTTATAAAAAATATTAAAATGTTATATTCTCATCAGAAACACATCATTGTACATAATTTGTATCATTCTTGCATATCTGGCAGTGAGTGAAAATCGATTAAAATTCTTATCAAAAACACATCATTGTACATAAGATGTATCATTCTTGCATATCTGCCAGTGAGTGAAAATCGATTAAAATTCTCATCAGAAACACATCATTGTACATAATTTGTATCATTCTTGTATATCTGGCAGTGATTACAATTAAGTTATTAATTCTTAATTAAGTTATAAAAATATTAAAATGTTATATTCTCATCAGAAACACATCATTGTACATAATTTGTATCATTCTTGCACATCTGGCAGTGAGTGAAAATCGATTAAAATTCTCATCAGAAACACATCATTGTACATAACTTATATCATTCTTGCATATCTGCCAGTGAGTGAAAATCGATTAAAATTCTCATCAGAAACACATTGTACATAATTTCTATCATTCTTGCATATCTGGCAGTGAGTGAAAATCGATTAAAATTTTCATCAAAAACACATCATTGTACATAATTTGTATCATTCTTGTATATCTGGCAGTGAGTGGAAATCGATTAAAATTCTCATCAGAAACACACCATTGTACATAATTTGTATCATTCTTGCCTATCTGGCAGTGAGTGAAAATCGATTAAAATTTTCCATCTTTATATAAAAAAAAACAAATTTAAGTTAATTACAAGAGTGTAAAAGGTTGAACTGTAGACAGAGCTCGTTTAATTGTTGAGTTCTACAACAATTGCATTGTTATTAAAGAGTATATATATTTAGATGTTTACTGAACTATATATATATATATATATATATATATATATATATATATATATATAATAAAAAGCAAAAATACAGGGTTAGTCAAAGTCCTTGACATATTTAAAAAAAAAAAAAAACGAGTATTCAGGCGTACGAGATTGCAATTTGGAAGAAAATGTTCCTCGTGATCTAATGTTTTGTTTATGTAAAATAAAAAAATTAGTTTTGAAATTTACTAATTTACTTCTATACCTTCAAAGCTTCAAAAGAGTATGAAATTCTCAAGTTCTACAGCCTCACAACATTTATTTCGTACAATCTATTACTTACATTTCAACGTTTGGAACACTGTATAGACACTCAAATATTTCATATAACTACGAACGAAAAAATACAATAACATCGTCCGAGTAACCAATTTTTCCAAAAATCGTTCTTTATCTTTAGACTTTAGAATTTTTTCTTATTTATCTTTAGTAACCTCAGAACCCGACATATTTCCGAGACATAAAAATCATTTATAAAAACTTTTTTTTTTGCTGCTACTGATTTTTCGGATGCTATCAATTCTAAAGTAAACATTTTCATTTTCAACAAACATCTTAAATTAATAACATTAACATTAACACTAAACTTAATATTATTTTGGTATTCTTGCATATATAAATTCAATGATGCAGCTGAAAATATCTAATTTAGAATTAAGAGTATCCTAAAACACCTATATTTCGGTTTGAGAAAACTGCTTAATAGAGTATAAAAACGACTAGGAAACTTTTCCGAAAATCAGGGCATCAAAAGAAACTTAAATGATTCCTCCATTCTCCAAATATATTAGTTTCTGAGGATTCTAATCTATACTAATATTATAAAGGAGTAAATCTTGTTTGTTTGTTTGTAGCGGGTAATCTCTGGAACTACCGAACCGATTTCAAAAGTGATGGTGACAACCCCTGCTCCAACATAGGCTATATTTTATGTCGGTGCCACTAACCCCAGGGGGTGCAGGAGCAAAAAACGTTCTAAAATTGCGATTTTTCAGTTATCACACTGGCTGTCAAGCCCTGAGAGTTTGGCAGCCGGTTCTGTATGTATGTATGTAATGCGATAACTCTTCATAGAAATATCCGTTTTCCTTCAAATTTTGTTTATAGGTTCACTGTGTTAAGGCGCTTCCCTGATTAGTTTTCGGGATTGATTGGTTAAGTATAAAAGGGGGGGAACAAGGGGCTAATTCCCCCCCCCCCTTAATTTATATAAATGGGTTTTCCATGCAGAATTATTCCGTTTTCCTTCAAATTTTGTTTATAGGTTCACTGTGTTAAGGCGCTTCCCTGATTAGTTTTCGGGATTGATTAGTTAATATAAAGAGGGGGGGGGGATCGGGGGGCTAATTCCCCCCCTTAATTTATATAAATGGGTTTTTCATGCAGAATTATTCCGTTTTCCTTCAAATTTTGTTTATAGGTTCACTGAGTTAAGGCGCTTCCCTGATTAGTTTTCGGGATTGATTGGTCAAGTATAAAGGGGGGGAACGAGGGTCTAATTCCCCCCCCCCTTAATTTATATAAATGGGTTTTTCATGCAGAATTATTCCGTTTCCTTCAAATTTTGTTTATAGGTTCACTGAGTTCAGGCGCTTCCCTGATTAGTTTACGGGTTTGATTAGTTAAGTATAAAGGGGGGGGGATCGGGGGGGCTAATCCCCCCCTTAATTTATATAAATGGGTTTTTCATGCAGAATTATTCCGTTTTCCTTCAAATTTTGTTTATAGGTTCATTGGGTTAAGACGCTTCCCTGATTACTTTTCGGGATTGATTGGTTAAGTATAAAGGGGAGGAACAAGGGGCTAATTCCCCCCCCCCTTAATTTATATAAATGGGTTTTCCATGCAGAATTATTCCGTTTTCCTTCAAATTTTGTTTATAGGTTCACTGTGTTAAGGCGCTTCCCTGATTAGTTTTCGGGATTGATTAGTTAATATAAAGGGGGGGGATCGGGGGGCTAATTCCCCCCCTTAATTTATATAAATGGGTTTTTCATGCAGAATTATTCCGTTTTCCTTCAAATTTTGTTTATAGGTTCATTGGGTTAAGACGCTACCCTGATTACTTTTCGGGATTGATTGGTTAAGTATAAAGGGGGGAACGGGGGGCTAATCCCCCCCTTAATTTATATAAATGGGTTTTTCATGCAGAATTATTCCGTTTTCCTTCAAATTTTGTTTATAGGTTTACTGTGTTAAGGCGCTTGCATGATAATTTTCGGGATTGATTGGCTGAGTATTAAGGGGGGAACGGGGGGACTAATCCCCCTTTAATTTATATAAATGGGTTTTTCATGCAGAATTATTACATTTCCTTCAAATTTTATTTATAGGTTCACTGTGTTAAGGCGCATCTCTGATTAGTTTTCGGGATTGGTTGGTTAAGTATAAAGGGGGGGAACAAGGGGCTAATTCCCCCTTATCTATACTAATATATAAAGTAGTAAAGATTGTTTGTTTGTTTGTTTGTAGGGGGTAATCTCTGGAACCACTGACGCGATTTTAAAAGTGATGGTGGCAAATTAATGGTGACAATCCCTACTCCAACATAGGCTATATTTTATGTCGGTGCCACCACCCCCAGGGGGGTGCAGGAGCGAAAAACGTTCTAAAATTTCGATTTTTTTGTGTACTGAAGGAGATAGAAGTATCAAATTTGGTATGGTAGTTACTTATAAGATGTAAATGCTCTCTAAGAACAAATTATAAAAACATTCGCAATTTAAAAGGGTGAAATGAGGAAGAAGCGTTCTAAAAACATTCTAAATTACAATTTCTATGGAATCTCTGAAACTACAGAACCGATTTCAAAAGTGATGGTGGCAAATGGATGGTGACAGTCCCTGCTCCAACATATGCTAAATTTTTTGTCGCTGCCACTGCCCGCAGAGGGTGCAGGAGCGAAAAATGTTCCAAAATTATGATATTTTCAATAATGAAGGAGTTAGGAACTTGACATTTTGTATGGTCGTTACTTACAAGATTTAAATGCTCTATAAGATCAAAATCTAAAAAAATTCGAAATTTAAAATGCTGAAATAAGCAAAAAATTTTCTAAAAACATTCTAAATTACAATTTGTATGGAATGTCTGGAACTACTAAAGCGATTTCAAAAGTGATGGTGGCAAATGGATGGTGACAATCCCTGCTCCAACATAGGCTATATTTTATGTCGGTGCCACTACCCCGAGGGGGGTGCAGAAGCGAAAAACGTTCTAAAATTGCGATTTTTGCGATGCTGAAGGAGCTAGAAACTTCAAGTTCGGCATGATTGTTATTTATAAGATCTAAATGCGCTCTAAGAACAATTTCTAAAGAAAAATGATCTAATGATTCTGCGATTTTTCAACTATTGAATTTCTAAAATTACCAAATTTCACAATAGAGTACCATAGCGAAACCTTCACGCGTAAAAAGATAATGATAAGGGCGACGTGTCCTGACGTGTATATTGACTATAGCACGAGTCACAAATTATAGTATCCTTATTATTCTGTTAAAATATAAAAGTGAATTATGAAATGTCAATATTTTGTTTGATTAAAGGTTCGTTAAGAGAAATTGACCAGCGTAGCGGGCGTAGCTTGCTAGTGATAAAATAAACCTTTACGGAATCAAAGGTAACTAGGAAGAACACTTGAAAAACGACATTTTCAAAACTGAGCAAAAAATATTCAAATCTGAGTATGTCGCATAGTCAAAATGGCCCCGAATCAAAATGACTCAAGTTTGAAACATGTATATACTCATTTCTGAAAGCATGCACACACTCAAAAATAAAACATCATGGGCTCATATTTGAGTATGTCCATGTTTCAAAAATGTATATGAACGGACTTCTATGTGCTCAAATTAAAGTATTTCCATGTTTCAAAAATGAGTTTGAACTGATTCTAATCATTTTTGAGTATGTCCATGTTTCAAAAAAGAGTATGAACTGACATTTATGTGCTCAGTTTTGAGTATGTTCATGTTTCAATATTCTGAGTATTTCTGGTATTTCAGAATTGAAAGCATTGGTATGTCATATTTGAAGCAAAAAGTTTCATAACAAAATGAAAACATCGATTTACTCAGATTTGAAAGTGTCATTTTTTCTCAATGAAGTTATTGTATATTTTTGTTCGTGGTTAAATTACATGTTTCTTAGATTAAGAAACCGTTGTCTTTTTTTACATTGAATGAAATTGAGTACCGTTTGGAAATGGTTCGAGTAACAAACGGCACACACGCTGAAATATATACAAAATAAATATTATACAAATATTTATCATGAGTTTAAGAAGCTTATTTGAAGCTTTAAAACTGTGGCGCAATCAATGGCTTATTTTTGTAAGTAACTTTTTAAAATTGCTGAATTAAAAAAAAAAAAAAAAACTTTTCCTTGCTTAATAACGCGAAGCTTTCTGACTTATACGAACTTGTTTTTAAACTTAAACTTACTCTACTTACAGCCATAATTAATGAGGCAATTTAGAATCGAACAGTTTTCTTCCTTTTCGGATAAATGTTTTACATCTTGATTTATAAGGAATTGTTTTCTGTGTGAGGAAGGTAGTTTTTTTACCTTTTCTACGCTATCGCGATCGGAAATTTGTTTCCAAACACTCAGTTTGAGAGCATTTTCTGAAAAGGTTTCTGCCTTAACCGAGAAGTGTAAAAAAAAAAGTTCGATTACATAGTTTCTTATTAAGAATACCTGCCAATTTTATACTTTTTCAAACAAATATGAATTAAAAAATGTATCAGAAAGTAGACAGTTTGGACTTGAGTTTTAAGGACAGTTTAGCCTTAAATAAAACTTTAGAATGTGAGAAGTATTTTCGTTGAAACCGCACTTTCTAACACTGAATACTTTATTTTTTTACTATGTGATTTTAAAATGTGTCAATAACTTGTGAGCCACCTTGTGTATTATTTCCTCGATTACTTACCTCAACTCCATCTATAATTCCTTCCACACCAACGAATTGCTTGTCTTTACCCAGATCATAAAGTGCTTTGATTTTTCCAGATTCTAAACTTTCAACAAGGTATTTAAAATAAGTTGGAAAGCATTCCTGGTAATGAAGGAGCAAGAATCCTTGTACAGATGCTGAACGTAATAATAACTAAAGGAAGAAAATCATTACGTTAATAATAGAAACATTAACATTTATACGTTTTATATTTTTATAAATAATTTTTTACCATTATTTAAAGTTTTAATTCATACTGAAATGCGTTTTCATGTGAAGCTTTAGCAGTGATTATGAAGCATTTTCGGCTTGTAAAAGCTTATTCTATAAAGTTTTTATTTACGTCTCGAAATGAGGATTTTGCATAAGGAAACACATATTTTGAATTTCCAAAAAACATATTTATACTAATATTTATTGAAAGATGCGCCTTTTTGAATGGTTTTGCTTCGAAATTGTTCGGCATGTAGCATGGACATATTAAAATATTAATAAATTAAATATTAAATATTAAAAAGCACATTAAAATATAAGCAAATGCCTAGTCCTCAATCGATTATTTATTTATTTATTTTTGAAGTTTTGCATATTTGAAAAAACGGCTGACTATCAGACTTAAGTTTTTATTTAACAAAAAATTCATTTTATTTTGTTTATAAAAAAGAATGATTATTATTTTTTATATAAAAAAAGAGCATTGATCAAAGATTCGGAAATGCATAAAAAAAGCATCGATCAAATAGTCAGGAAATGTATAAGCATTCATAAAAAAGTATCAGGAAATGTATAAGCTTAAATTTAAAAAAAAAAAAAAAAAAAGAAAAAAAAAGCATCTGTTAAAGATTTGGAAAATGTGTAAACTGTCATATATATATATATATATATATATATATATATATATATATGTATATATATATGTGTGTAAAGAATTATTCGGGGACGACTTGGGAGACTAGTAATTGGCAGAAACAGAGAAATAAGTTGGACTGGGGACCTCTTGACAGATCGAACTCGTTTATTGAAGCATTTCTTCGTACAGTCATCTTCGCGCGTTCAATCGGAGGTCCCGCCAGCCATTTACGTTAAGTTTTGAGATCTACATGGCTGAGGGTTTGGCTGACCACTCAAATCTGACAAAAATCTGTCTTCCTCGTCCTTGCATGCTGGTTTTAATTAGAATTTAGGATATTTTCCAGCAGAGGGAGAAAGAGTCAAATTGGGAGGATCATTTATTTTAATTCGTCAATTAGCTTTTGATTGATGTCTGGGGTCTTATGCCGACACCAAGGCTTGGCCGGGCCTGGGAGCCGCACCCCACAGACTGCTGCAAGGAATGCAAACTCATCACTTTTAAAACTTAAAGAGATGTCGAGATTGATAGATGAAGGTAATATTTGTGAGGCTGAGAAACAAATATCACAGGGGCAGATTAAATTTAAGCATTAGATTTATAAGTTAGAAAAAATGTTTTGGGATTTTGAATTTACATTTTGCATTTTAAAAAGGGTTTATTTTTATCCTTTCATATATATATTATGTGAATCTATAAACATAAAAAAAAGAAACATCTGTCAAAAATTCGGTAAATGTATAAACTTTCATAAAGAAAGGTCGAAATGTATAAGGTTTCATAGTAAAATTGGTCATCGGCCAAAAATTAGGCAAATGTATAAGCTTTCATAATAAAAAAGCATCGGTTAAAAAAAGTTTTGGGAAATGTATAAGCTTTCATAAAAATAAGAAACATACGACAAAAATTCGAAAAAAAACGGAAATGTATAAGTTTTCGTTAAAAAAAAAAAAAAAAAAAAAAAAAAAAAAAAAAAGGAATAGGTCAAAATGTATAAGCTTTCATAAAAAAAGCATCGGTCAGAGATTATGAAAATGTATATTTGTAAAAAATAGGAAATTGGTTCATCTCATAAGTTTAGAATAGCTTTTTAAATTATGTATATAAAAAAATGTGCTTTTTGTAACTCAATAACGGGATTGGGGGAGTTAATATATTGTACTGGTGACTAAAATTTTTTATTGGCTACCAGATTTTATCAAATTTGTAAAGCCCTTTTCATATGTATTACGAGTAACGGTTAATACGAGGACTTTTATAATTCCCTTGCTCCTCGTATTAACCCAGCTCGATTGCATTTCATATAGATAATTTATAGTTTGAGGATCATCTTATAGGATAGATACAAACTAAAATAAAATGAAAACTGCCCAGTTAAACTGATGGCATTGAGCTCACAGGCCATTCACACTAATTGTATATTACACTCTTATTTCAAAGAATAATGCCCCTCGAAAAATAAAGAAATCGACAATAAATTTAACCAAAGAACCCCCAAAACTAATCAGGGAAGCGCCTTATCATAATGAATTTATATACAAAATTTGAAGCAAATCGGATAATTCTGATTGGAAAACCCATTTATCTACATTACCAGGGGGGATTGCTCCCGCGCTTCCCTCTTTATACTTAATCAATGAAACACCAAAACTAATAAGGGAAACGCCTTATCGTAATGAACCTATATACAAAATTTGAGGCAAATTGGATATTTCTATCAAGAGTTATAGCTTTACGTACGTACATACATACGTACATATATACAGAATCTGCGGGCACATTAGCTCACAGGTTTTGGTAGCCTGTGAGCTAATAATAAAACTTTTACCACGATTTATGTTGCGCCTTCTGGTATAAGTCACATTATAATAATGTGAAATTAAGCATTTTTCAGAGCAATATTACAGAAAGAAATTACCAAATCTGGCAAAGTTGAAAGATCCCCTCTGGGAATACCCTCCTTTGTGTCCTGTTTATAACCAGTTATTCCGCCGACGACAATAAGGCGACCTTTGACAGCTAAACTTTTAAGACATGTTTCGAAAACTTTTCCTCCAATAGTTTCCCATATAACATCGAGTCCTTGCTATAAACATAAAAAAAGTATGTGTTAAACATTGAGTAACTATTAAAAACAACTGCCAAATTTGACAGTAAACACATATTGATAATGACAAGAGCAAAATTGCAAATGATAGTACAATAATAATAATATATGCAAATAACACAAGGTTGCCAAAAATCATGGATACATTTTAAAATTTAAGAAAAAAACACAAGTAGTTGGCGTACGAGAGAGTGCTTTACTCCAAATTGTTTTTCCTGGTCATTTCTTTAAGTAATTACAAAAAAATATTCCAAAAATTACACATAGATGGCGCCACACCTTCAAAGTCTAAAAAAAAAACCATCAAAATTTTAAGATACGCATGTTCAAAACATTAATTTTATACGATCTACTACCATGTCTCTTTTGTACTCGAATTGCATCCAAACAACACTCAATTACAGTCAATCCATAGAAATATGGTAATAGATTGTACAGAATAAATAGTCTGTAGCTGCTTATATTGATCTTTTAATGCTTTCGTGCTGCTTTGTAGGTATAACGTCATCCATGAGACAATTTAAGAACCAATTTTTTGATTTTCTTAAACAAAACATTCGATCATGAAAATATTTTCGTCGTTTCAGCTATTTCCTATGCGAGTAAATTGATTTTTTTATTGAATTTTAAAATGTATTAAGGACTTTTGGCCTACCCTGTATAAAAATAAGCTGTTCATTCGTAGAAGAAACAGCACAAGAATATTTAAACCGCATGAAAATGCCAAAGTTATGCCTCATTTACATTACAGTAACTATTCGCGGGATTAAGCCTGCAGACCGAATAGGGCGACAAAAGTGTGTAACAATAAAATGTTGTCACTAAAAACACTCTGTTCCTGCCAACCACTATCGGTACAATACATCACCTGGCATGGAATAAATAAAAGTAAACGGCAATTCCAATTGCATGAATGATTTTTTCACAACTGTAATCAACAGTTAAAAAAACCATTGATTAACATTTAGAGCTGGTAATTTTATTTTATTTTATTTTATTTTTTGTTTAATGATTAATTATGCTGTTCGTTTAAAGGAATCTTACATGATAATTCGTTATAAACAAATTTCTCCCTATAACAAAAAAAAAAAAAAAGTTATTTCTTAAATAACATTGTCTTTTCACTTAAAATCAAATGATGCGAACGTTATACTTTTCTTAGAGCGTTATATTATCTGTTTTATTTCGCCTAATCGAAATTTAATATGACAATACATGATGCCCTTCATATGGTTTATTGACAGTGGATTGTCAAAATATCACTTTCACACGATAATGTCGGCTTGATTTTTGTATCCTCTTTCGAAAAGTCGCATTAGAACATTAGAACACTATAATTTTAAGTGAATATATGTAATAATAAAATGTTTTCACTAAAAACATTCTGTTTTGTGAACCACTATCGCTAAAATACGTCACCTGACATGGAATAAATAATAGAAAACGGCAATGTCAATTGCACGAACGTTTTTTTACAACTGTTAGCAAGTTGTGGGTTAAGAAACAATCATTTGGAGCTTGTAATTCATTTTATTTTATTAATTTTTTTAATGATTAATTATGTTGTTCTTTTAAAAGAATATTACATGATATTTCGTTATAAACAAATCTCTCTATATCACACAAATCTAAAAAAAAAGAACCCAAGTATTTCTTAAGAAACATTGTCTTTTCACTTCAAATCAAATAATGCGATCGTTATACTGTTCTTAAAACGTTATATTATCTGTTTTCTTTCGCCTAATCGAAATTTAATATGACAATACATGATGGCCTTCATATGATTTATTGACATTGAACTGTCAAAATATCATATTTCACACAATAAAGCAAACTTGAATTTTGTATACTCAATCGAAAAATCGCATTATAACATTAGAAGACTATAATTTTATGTGAATGTGTTCAATAATAAAATATTTTCACTAAAAACATTATGTTCTGTGAATCAGTATCGGTAAAATACGTCACCTGGCATGGAATAAATAAAAGAAAACGGCAATGTTAATTACATGAATGTTTTTTCAAAACTGTAAGGAAGTTTCGGGTTAAGAAACAATCATTTGGAGCCGGTAATTTTATTTTAATTTTTGTTTAATATTTACTTACGTTGTTCGTTTAAAGGAATATTACATGATATTTCATTAAAAACAAATCTCTCAAATCTATCTTTATCACAAAAATCTAAAAAATCCTAACTGTTTCTTAATTAACATTGCGTTTTCGCTAGAGATGTATTTGCTTAAATTGATAAATAGTACACAAAAATGCTTATAAATGCCTTTTAATATATAAATCAACATGTTTCTTACCCTCAAATTGAATCAGCCTCTTTCGAGTTACCTAAAATTTGGCATGAGATGCTTTACAGATTAAAAAAGCAATAGGAAAATAATAATTTTATCATTTACAGTTGACCCTTTTAAACACCTGCTGTCATTATGCATGTGATCTCGTGGTTTATGCTTGTCAATTTCATTTCAAAACTAATCGGATGTACCAATCCGAAAACTTTCTTCTATCTTATACAGGTTTTACATATATCAAAATTGAATCAGCACCAATTTATTTTATATCAACTTCTAGCAGAATCTAAAGTTTTATTAAATTTCGTGCATGTGTTTTTGAGATATGCTATCGTTAAAATCGGGTAAATCCTGAAAAATGCAGCATATAGCGCCACCTGATGAGAGATTTTCATCAAAGCATAATCAGCATCTAGTTATGTTAAGGTCTAACAGAATCTGAAGTTTGATAAAATTCTTTGCATTATTTTTTGAGATATAACTATCGTGAAAATCATGAAAATGTAGCATATCAGCGCCACCTGTTGGGAGATTTACACCAAAATCTAATCAGCACCACTGTATATCAATTTTTAACTGAATCTAAAGTTTTATTAAATTCCGTGCATTAGTTCTTGAGATAGAGCGCCCAAATTTTTTTGTCACACACAGACAGAAAGACCGACATGCAGACACACAGACAGACATAAAAAGTCAAGTCAAATCGTGTTCAGGACCTTCTAAAATGTATAAATCCGTCGAAAACCGGAAGTCGCAAATTTTCACGAATCCAATGCTTTCTTCTTGTAAAGATAGAAAAAAAGTAAAAATTTGCGAGAATAGTTTATGTATCACTATCGATCTTGACAATGGCGTCGTTTGAGCATATGAAACATGTTGATTTATATATTAAAAATGTATTTATAAGCATTCTCATGTACTATTTATCACGTTAAGCAAATACATCTCTAGTTTAACGATAATAAGTGATTTCCATATATAATTATATAATTATTGACTTTTCATTTAAAAATAAGTGAGGCGAACGTTATCTTTTTCTTAGACTAATCTGTTTTCTTTCGTCTAATCGAAATTCAATATGACAATAAATGATGCCCTTCATATGGTTTATTGACATTGAATTGTCAAAATATCATCTTTCGCACGATAATGCCAACTTGATTTCTGTATCATCTTTCGAAAAATTGCATTATCACTCAACTGGCGTTAATGATAAGAAATTCTCGTTATCTGTCAGAATTAGTTTAACGTTATCGTAATTTTTCACCTTTTTCCTTTCCAGATTTATTTATCTCGTCTCACTTTATCGTACATTTGATAAATTAAAGTTATTACTTTTATATATGCTGTTTTTTAGAAGTTAATTTAAACAACTTGAATATTATTTTTATTTATTTATCATACTTATGAGCAATTTTCTATTTTTACTTTAGTTAAAATAATTATTTTAACCATTTAGTTTTGCATGGCAGGATTTACAGCTAACATATATTTTTAAGATTCGTATCATTAAATTTGAAATGTGATAGTTTTGTTTAATGACAAAAAATTTGCGATTAAATAAGGAAAAGATTGCTTTTTATAAAATAGTGGTATTAAAAATTTAAAACAACACGAATCTTGTTTCTTGCACCTATATCAGATACATAGACTGTACAAGCAACATAAATTTATTTTACTAGTTTTTTAATTCTCAAGTGCGAAATTTAGTCCTTGTTTCTGCATAAAGTCTAATTAGTAGATTTGGTGTTGTCCTATGAACTCTCACATCATTTGAACTCATCTGAATTCATCTGAATTCATTCATCATTATAAGCCATTTTAATTCATTCATTCACCATTTAAATTAATTTCGCTGTTTTTTAATTCTCCACTGCTATTTTTAGTCTTTGTTTTCTCCATAATGTACTATTACTATATTTGGTTTTGTCCTATGAAATTTCCCATCATTTGAATTCGTTTAAATTCATTCTTCATTAAAATTCACCATTTGAATCCATTCATCATTTGAATTCATTTATCTATCATTTGAATTAATTCATCATTTGAATTCATTTGAATTCACTCATTCATCATTTGAATTCATTTTAATGTTTTTTTAAACCAGTTTTCAACCCAGTTTCTACTTAAGTTTTAAATTTTTAAGTTTACCACTTTAAAACACATTTGACTAATTTACTGATCTGAATTCCTCTGAATTCATTAATCTTTATAATCCATTTGAATTCATTCATTCACCATTTGAAGTAATTTTGTTGTTTTTTAATTCTCCACTGCTACTTTTAGTCTTTGTTTTCTCCATAATGTACTATTACTAGATTTGGTTTTGTCCTATGAACTTTCGATTTCCCATCCCAAATCAATCCCTTTTTAAATAAATTCCCTATTTGCAAAATAAATAAAAATAACGAACTAGTGAACCCACATTTTTATTGTAATCATTATTTCTTGAAGAAAATAACACGAATTATGAAAAGATAGATATTAGAATAACATAAATAATAATTTATTACTTAAAACACGTGTAAACTGTAAACGATGAGCACGCGAATAATGATTGATAACTGATAAATTTCTATTCCTGAATCGACGAATCGAGATATAATTTTGCCAGATGACTGACAATAAACTTTAACCTGAAAACGCGAAATAATACAAAAAAATTCCCAATTTTGTCACCCCAAATTTCCCTAGAAATACTTTTTTCCCCAAAAAATTCTACTGAAGGTTTAAAATCCCCCCAAAATGGGAAGAAAATCACCAATCGGGCAACACTGAGTCACACTCTACAAAAGAGTGGAAAGGGTTAACATATTACATGCGTGTTATTATTTGTTTACAAACATATAGGCTTCTTTTTAGCGATTTTTATATTGGGAAACTATATAAATAAGTTATTTTTAGAATTGCATTGATTGGGTGTATTTAATATTTTAAGCATAAATTTAAAAATTCGAAAATTGGAAGAGTTTTGTGTCATTTTTGACTTTAACCTTTAGCTGATGCTCTTGTTGCATTTAGTTCCCATTTATTTTCTACTCATGTAGATTCTTTATCAATCAGAAAGGTTCAGATAAAAAAAAAACTTATATAAGGGATTTAAATTAATTTATATATTATAAAACTTTAAAAAATATATATATTTACCGGGTATTCTTTAGCTAATATTTCTCCAAGATCTTCATTTTTGTAGTTTATTATTCTATCGCAGCCTAGGTTCTATATAGCATTAACAAAAAACAATAAATATTAGGAAATGATATGCATAATTAATCAATTGATTTTAATTTTTGTAAAATTGCAAAATAAAAATGGCATGTTTATAATATACAACCTGTGGCCAGAAAGTTCGGTGAATGAATTTTTATTTCAAATACAGTATTGTACAGCATCAAATACAATTTACTGTCCTTCAAAATAATTTCTATGGATGGTAATGCACTGTTGGGAATGAGTATATAAGTCCTGGAAACTCCTGTAAAACAGTTCTTTCAGAATGACTTTGAGCTCGGCCGTCACGTTGCGTTGAATGTCGGTGATGTCCGTAAATCTCTTTCCCTTCAGGGCTGACTTCAATCTGGGGAAGAGGAAGAAGTCTGCAGGTGCCAAATCAGCTGAATAAGGGGGATGATCAAGTGTCACGACTCCATTCGCGGCCAGGAACTGCTGTACAACCAAGGCGGTCATGTTTATTATCTGATCCATTTTGTTTACCGCGACAATCCACAATAAACCTTTCGCGCTCGGCGTTAAACGTAGCAGGGAATAAACGCACTTGGAACCTTGCCAAACGTTCAAACAGATATTGACCTTCACCACGCGCGGCGCTTTGATATTCTACTAATACAGCAGCGACTTCTACAGCCTCCTTCACCGAACTTTCTGGCCGCAGGTTGTATATGGAGTTAGAAATATAGAGAAATATACAAAATATATAAAGTAGAAATGTAGAAATATGAAACCATAGTTAATAATGATTTGAACAGATGTTAAACAACATGAAAATGAAAAAGGATGCACAATATTTTCCGGCGAATAATCCATACCTACGATTCAAGGCTGTATTTTTCTATTATTAGGCATATTTGTCGTATTACTCGCACTCACCCCCACCTTTTTTTGGAAAGAAACCTTCATGAGGTATGTAGCATGAAAATATACTAAAAAACATTAAAAATATATAATAACTACTATAAACTAGTCGTTGGGGACCACCGTAATACTTACCCATCATGGATATGCATAATGTAAAATATTAAAATAAAAATTTGTAAACTACTTATAAAATGCATTGCAATTCAAATAAAATCGTGGCTTGATGACGTCATAAACTTTAAAGGGTCGATTACTGAATTGCTTGAAAGAAACCTCCTTATAACTCCAAAAATAATAATCCTGTTAACTAGCGGTTTATTGCATCGGATTAAGCATCAAATTTCCAATTAATATATATCTTTTAAGTGAAATTTGGATGAAATACAGGGTCATGAAAAATCGAAGAGTGTGGAAAATAGGATTCCAAATATCTCGGCAACTCATTATCCGATCGGCTTCATGCTTTATGCAAAATTTATGTTTATTTATTGTCTTTTATATTCATTTCTAAAAATAAACAATTTCGAAAATTTTTATATACCTTTTATCAGAACGAATATTTCGAGAGTCCGAAAAAATAGTTCCGGTTAATCGAGGTTATTGAAATTAAATAGGCTTCTTCCCATTATTACATACCAAATTGCAAGTCTCTATCTCAATTTTTTCGGGAGATAGAGCGTTTACAGACACACAGACACACACACAGAGACGGACGGCAAATTTTTTTTTCTAAAAATATGTTTTTCGGAATCTCCAGTGTCTGAAACGTGTAAATCCGTCAAAAAAAAATTTTTTCGATTTTCAAAACGATTACAAGACTTACCCTGTACTACGTATGATGAGTAAGTAAAATGAATAAAATAAAATAAGCACATGCGAAGGGTGAACATAGCCACTGCCACAAGCCTATCTGCTCGAATTAACATAAAGCATTTGGAATCACACCTTCGTTCATTTAAATAATAGTGTTTTCTTCTGTTTTCTATTGATATAAAAATCCCAATTTCTGACATATCCTTTCAGGCTATGGGCTGAATAAGAGGATATGGCATGGATTCAACAAATACAAAACAGTTTTTTTAAAGCAGTAACAAGAGATTAGGCGGTCAAGCGGGTTAACTTTAAAATATAAACGATCATGAATGAGAGAATTTTTACTAAAAACTGAGAAGAGGAATATTTTCCCAAAACTCTCCTAATTTCAAATCACTATGCTTAAATCAAAATGGCCTCCCTGATCCCTCTGTAGGGACTCAAGAAAGTCGTTTTAAAGCACTATAAAATTTCACTATAATCATTGTAATATGTATAAAATAAAATACCGTTGATTCCAATAACTTTTTATTTGCAATACGAAGTTTAACTTCTTACCACGCTGGTGAAAGAACTCACATAGATTCTAACCAACACAGATAATCGAAGACACCGTTGAACTCAACACGTGGAGAACTTGAATACCGAGAACGCTGGATGATTTCAAAATCCAGAGATATAGTATCTTAACGGCGAGATGCATTCTAAATCAATCGAATCCATCTTTCACAAAATTATGTATGTAGCACCTATACAACCACGGATACATAATTAACATATCATTAACACTGGCAATGATATTCCTGCAGACTCAGACATACTTTGCGAAACTTACAGAAATGACAGTAGGTCCCATTCACGCACAAATGTTGGAATTCTGGACACCACGATCGCACGCAAAATCTAAAAACTCACTTGGCGACTAGAGTACCTTTATAAAAGTGTAGCTAGGCACTATGTTAAATATTCCTGTTTTACTCTAAAATATACGATATTTTATTCCATGGGAATAAACACAGGTGAATTCATTAGACAAGGTGTTTCCCTTAAACTTTAAACTGGTGTAATAGGGAATCAAAATTTATACTTTCACGGCATCATCAAGTAACAAGGGTAATGCTAACATTTAAAATTAAACTATTATATTATTAAAATGATATTTTCATTACTGTCTTTTATTGTTATTCAAAAAAAGGTTAACATCATGATTATATATGAATAACATGTACAGTCATGGAAAAAGGGAAACTCCCTACTAACGCTGTCGCAAAACATCGTCAACAAATGGGACTAAACCCAACCGATTTGTAATAATGTTGCTAATATATACTATTCAATACTTAAATTTTCTTAGAAAGTCGTCTTACATGCAGAAATTGGGTGTCCCGTCAATTCATCTCGCACAATTCATCGCGGAACAATTCATCACGAACAATTCGTCGCAGGGTCAATTCGTCGCAGCATCAATTCATCGCGGAGACAATTCGTCGCGAGCTCAATTCGTCGCGGCTCAATTCGTCGCGACGTCAATTCGTCGCAGCGAAAACGCACAATTCATCGCGGAAAAATTCATCGCGCACAATTCGTCGCGGGCTCAATTCGTCGCGGGCTCAATTCGTCGTGGTATCAATTCGTCGCAGCGAAAATGTCTTTGAAGACCATTATGATAAAAATAAGGATAATTCAGTAAAATTATTTAATGATAATTTGTTTTTTAGATATACAGAATTATAACTAACATTTTAAAGGCGATTTCGGAGGAATTTTTTTATAAGTGATTTTTTTGGGAATTTCCTTATTGTGAACATGACAGTTTAATGAATAGAGCAAGTCATTTCTTATTTAAAACCGAAAAAATGGCGAAGGATTTAGGATAAAATCACCCAGATCATGAAAAAATGACGAATACAAACGCTAGAATTTAAAAAATATATATTAGTTGACATATGTATACACAGGGTACAACCCCCCCCCCCCTCCCTTATATTTGAAAGAATTAGGAAGTAAAAAAAAAGTATTGAGAAAGGTAAACATAAAATAGTTTTTGTGATTGCGATTGAACTGATTGCTGCATGAATGCAATTTCATTAAGTAGTTTTATAAGTTTTTTCATTTGTTTCATCTATACTAATAAAAGGAAAGTGTTTGTCTGTCTCTGTGTACATGTGCGCGATGACAAGCGAAATCTACCGCACGGAAAAGTCTGAAAATTTGGGTTTGGATAGTCCAAGGCAGGTCCTACAGACTTGACGCTCAGATTTTTAATATTTTAAGAACCGGGGCCCCTAGGGCCGTTTTAAGGTTTTTGCATCTAAATTGTTAATAACTTGCCCCATTTTCATCTGATCTCCCTTCTTTTTGTGGGCTTTTCTCCATGAAATTCCCCGCCCATTTCTACATTTCAGTTAGGACCCTGGCCCCCTGGGGCCCGATGCGGTGTTGACTTGAACCTTTTGTGCGCCATGCATTTTTCACCCTCTCAATGCGTAACTTTTAAGTTGAGTCTTCGACTGCTTTCCCCGGGCCAACACCTTCATATTTTTACTGTGGCACTAGGGCCCTTTTTTAGCATTTCTTTCAAATTTTATTCTAATGATTAATTTATACCCTATGCTTAATTTTGACTGATTGAAGATCTAAAGCGCTACATACTAGGATCTTTTAAGATGTTTTCCTCTTAAGGCCTTACTCAAAACTAACATTTGGCCCTTTTTGGGACCTCTAATATAGCTCCCTTAAAAATCGACCGATCCACTAGTTCTTTTTTTTTAATGATAACTTTTTTTGGACTTCCAGCTACTATATAAACGACAAAAAAATTTCTCGGACAAGTCCCGGGCCCCCTGGACACCTTAAAATGTTTGTGCCCTAAGTTATTAATAATTTGCCCCATTTTTCTCAGATCTCTTTCGTTTTTGGTGCCTTCTCTCCATTAGGCTTTTCTCCCATTTCTATGTTCCAGTTAAGACCCGGGCCCCCGTGGGACTCGGTATAGGGGCACCGTTGAAGTTTTTGTTCCCTAAATTTTTAATAACTTGCTCCTTTAAATCCGATTTTTTTTCGTTTTTGGTGCCTGTTCTCCATTTAGTAATTCCTACATTTCTACATTCCAGTTAGGACCCTGGGGCCCGACTCGAGGCCCCTTGAACTTTTTTGTGTGCTATGCATTTTTCACCCCCATAATTCTGTCACCCTCTTACTAAGCGACTTTAAAGTTTAGCCTTGGATTACTCTCCTCGGGTCACCACGCTTATATTTTTATTGGGTCTTTAGGGCCCTTTTTTAAGCATTTCTTTAAATTTTGTTTTAATGATTAATTTATACCCTATGTTTAATTCCGACTAATTGAAGTTCTAAAGCGCTAAGTACCAGGATCTTTTAAGATGTTTTCCTCTTAGGACCCTGCTCAAAACTATCAGTTAGCCCCCTTTGTTAGCTTCCCTTAAAAATCGGCCGATTCACTAGCTTTTTTTTTGTCTGACAACTACTTAGGACTTCCAACTACTACTTGAACGACAAAAAAATATCTCGGACCTCAACTACCACCAATTTTGAATATTAATCCCCTTCTTGGGCCCCTCTATGCAGCTTTTTTTAAAAGAGTCATAGAAGCTTGAGTTCTGTTAATGTTTATTATCACGGGCACGGAAAGCTCCGGGTGGGTCACCTAGTTAGAAAGTAAACCATAATTTTATTATATTTTAATTATTTTCATCCACTAATACTGCTTGTTTTATTCAGTAAATTATTCCAATTTATGATTTTTTACTTTCTTCTATAGAAGAAAGTATTGTAATCGAACTATTTTTCGACTTCCGGTTTTCGACGGATTTACACATTTTAGGGGTCAGAGATTCCGAAAAAGATGTTTTTACAAATTGTCTGTCTGTCTGTCTGTCCGTCCGTCCGTCTGTCTGTCCTCATTGTATCATCGAAAAGTGTATGAAGTTATGCTTAAAACTGAACCAAAAATTTTTTTCTGTGTTTTTGGCTATGGCCAGCAGGTCCTACTTGAATTTGGGGCTATTTCGACGGAAGAGGGCGCTGTGATTGCGATTTTTGTTCCATTTTTACTATTGTAAAATTTTATGAAGTTATGCAGATAATTGAACCATTTTTTTTGTATATGTTTTTGACCATAGCCTGCAGGTCCCAGTTGAATTTGGAGATATTGCGTCTGGAGGAAGCGCTGTGATAGCCATTTAAAGATTACAATTTCAAAAAGTTGTAAAAATAAAATTAGAAATCCTAAAAAAAAAATCCGTTAAATGTTCTGTCTTGATCCAAGGATTCTAGAGCATTTTTTAATTTGCCTCTATCTTAAAAAATGGCTGAGGTATAGCGGTTTGAAATTTTAGGGTGGCTGACATTTTCAAACAAGACAGCAGAATTCATCCATAAACGGGTTTAATTTATGGGTTTTAGTTAACATGATTTCGGCAAATTTTCTTTCATCTCCCCCCTCTTTTTCTCCCCTATACTGAGTCCCAGGAGGCCAGGGTGTTAGCTGGAACGTAGAAATGGTGAAAAGCTTAATGGAGATAAAGCCCCAAAAACGAAGGAGATCGGGTAAAAATGGGTCTAATTATTAACAATTTAGGGCACAAACATTTTAAAGTGCCCAGGAGTGTCGGGACTTGACCGAGGAAATTTTGTCGTTCGTTTGTAGCTGGAAGTCGTAAACAGTTATCAGTAAACAAAAGCTTAGTGGATCGGTCGATTTTTAAGGGAGAGTTCCCAAAAGGGGCCAACTGATAGTTTTGAGTAAGACCTTAAGAGGAAAACATCTTAAAAGATCCTAGTACGTAGCGCTTTACATCTTCAATTAGACGAAATTAAGCATAGGTTATAAATTAATCGTTAGAATAAAATTTGAAAGAAATGCTAAAAAAGGGCCCTAGGGCTTCAATAGAAATATGAGGGTGGTGGCCCGTTGAGAGGAGTCCAAGACTCAACTTAAAAGTCACGCATTGAGAGAGTGACATAATTACAGAGGGTGAAAAATGCATGGCACACAAAAGGTTCTAGTGAACAACGCATCGGGCCACAGGGGGGCAGGGCCCTAACTGCAATGTGGAAATGAGGGGAAAGCTTTATGGAGAAATGGCCACGAAAACAAGGGAGATTGGATAAAACCGGGGCAAATTATTAACAATTTAGATGCAAAAACCTTAAAAGGGCCCCAGGGACCCCGGGTCTTAAAATATGAAAAAGCTGAGCCTCAGGTCTTCAGGGACTGCCTTGGACTATCCGCACCCAAATTTTCAGACTTCTACGTGCGGTAGATTTCGCTTGTCATTTCGCACACACACACAGAACTCAGAAAAACAAACAACTTTCTTTTATTAATATAGATGAAATGAATGAAAAAACTTTTAAAGCCAAAATATCATATAATGAAACTGCATTCATGAAGCGATCAGTTCAATCACAATCACAAAAACTTTTTATGTTTACATCTCTAAATACTTTTTTTTACTTCCTAATTCTTTCAAATATAAGGTGGAGGGGTTGGGTCCTCTTTTTTACCCTGTGTACGCATATGTAATTTTTTTTTCTAGGATTTGTATTCGTCATTTTTTCATGCTTTGGGTGATTTTATTCTAAATCTTCCGCCATTTTTTCGGTAATCTAAAGCAATATTTATTCGAGCTCTAATTTAAATAAGAAATGAGTTGTTCTAATTCATTAAATCTTCATGTTCTCATCAGGGAAATTCACAAAAATCACGTATGAAAAAAGATTCCTCCAAAATTGCCTGTAAAATATTAGTTACAATTAATTCTCTAAATCTAAAAAACAAATTATCATTAAGTAATTTTACTGAATATCTTTGTTTTTATCATAATAGCCTTCAAAGACGTTTTCGCTGCGACGAATTGACGTCGCAACGAATTGAACTCTCGACGAATTGTCGCCGCGATGAATTGACGCTGCGATGAATTGTGCGTTTCCGCTACGACGAATTGTCGCCGCGACGAATTGACGCTGCGACGAATTGTCGCCGCGATGAATTGAAGCTGCGATGAATTGACACTGCGACGAACTGACGCTGCGACGAATTGTGCGCGATGAATTGTTCCGCGATGAATTGTGCGCGACGAATTGACGCAGAACCCAGAAATTGTGACAAACTTTAAAATTTCCAATACTAACATCTTATTTTGACATCCTGTTTTGATTTTCAGTAAATGTTACCTACAGATGCCAAACGGGAATTCATTTAGTCAAGTAGTTTTGGAATTATGAAAGTTTAAAATTGGTAATTCCTAATATTAAATTCCTTTTTAATTGTTGCAAAAAATATTGCAATAAGCATAACTCAAAAAGTACGTGGCAAAATCACTGTAATTTTGAATTCGAATATTTGATACTTGCAGAAACGAATTTGTTAAAAATTCATGTTTGTATCGTATATGAATTTCAAAATGTATATTACATGAAAATAATCATTACAATTATTACAAATATCTGTTACATCAATTTTTAACACTACTGTATACAAAATGCTTCATATTTTCAGTATTACACCTGAACAATCATAAAAGCTATATGTAATTAATCTGCAAGGTATTCAAGAACAAAAAACGGTTAAGCAATTATGCAAAATTTACACGAACAGAAAACTTTGTAAAACTATAGATAATTATAACCTTTAACACTTTTGCTTTTTCTTCTGATGAACATGTACCAATAACGTGACATTCAGCAGCTTTGGCCCACTGAACCTGTAAAATAAAGAAAAAAGATAAAGTTGTTAATTCAAACATAAAATATAAAAAATATATTTTAAGAATTCAGCTACTTAATATTATCAATATAGTTTTTACGATTAAAAAAAATGAATAGATATCCTTATTCATGGACATTGGATATCATATGTGATAATAAAAAGGTAATTTCCCCCCACCTTTTTAACCCTGTTTTGTTTAATACAGTTTGCACTTATATGTAATTTAACTTTCCTTTATTAGAACGTTGTACCTGTAACGTTGGTAATATGTAAGTTATATCTGCACCAGAAAATCACAATCAGGATTTTCCGAAATTTTTTTCTTCCAGCATTTCACTACTTATAATCCGAGATGTAGCGAGACTTTTTTAAATGATATCACACAAATTGTATTTTAAATATGAAATTGATCATAATTGATCAATTAAGAAATTAGCCATCAACTGTTATGCCATAGTTCTGGATGCGGCGTCGAGAACTGCAAAGAAGCACTCAAAGGTATCTCGATATCGGATGTTATCGATACTACGAGCACTTTTCTATTTGCGAACACGATACCGATAAATCTAACCCGATTGCCGCAATCCGACATCAGGGAACGCAAAATGCATTCATATACACTACGCGCTTTTGCACATACTGATTCGATGACGATTTTATCGTCATAGTGTATATGAATGCATTTTGCGTGCAATCGACGTTGGATAAATGAGAATCGTGTACGATTTATCGATGTCGGTATAATGGAAAAGCACTCTACAGTGGCAGATGGGTAACCACGTATCGTTCATTCAACGTGTTGCCATTTTCTAACGCGCAGTGCGATGTTGCTATAGCAACAAATTCCGGACGGTTCGCTAAATGATTGGCAGTTTCGTTATCCAATCAGCCTAATCAGCCTGTGTGAAATAGTCAGATATCACTTGCTTTCTGTTTAAAGTTCTTTTCCAGAATCACTGGAAAACAGAACTCGTGTCTTTCTGCCATAGTTGTATTTACTCATATGTTTAGCTCGTATCTGCCATAAGTATCGTAACTTTTTCAGGTTACTGTCAGTATATTAGAATACGGATTTTTACTTAAAATTTCGTTCTTTGATATTGAAAATCGTTTGCATTTTCAGAACTTGAAATAAAAATTACAACAATAGTGAAACATCGAATATTCCATTAGGGTGGAAATCCTCCTGCATACCAAGAAATAACATGTCGAAGTTTATAATATTTTGTACTGTTAGAGAAGAATAAGATTAAAAACAAAACATATATTAATCAAAATATGTATTTACATATTCATATTTGTATTCTAAAGCATTGAAAATGTTTAATTTTTTATGACAATATAGGTATCGTCTACCTTAATGAATACCAGGCGCTGGGCCTCTCTTTGGCTTAATATATAGACTTTGTCTTAATTTATACTCTTTGGCTGATAATAAATAGTTCTGTGAAGCTGCTGATAAATCAAGTTAAAGTAAAACACGTACGGCAGAAGACGAATACAATGAACTTATGTATAAAACACAAATTTTATATTTTAAACAAATTTTCAGGCACATGAAATTCACGAAAAATTGTGTTGCCTTTCGGTGCTATTTATTCTGATATATTGTGTTTCTCTAGGCAAATTTTTATTTTACAGTCGTAAAAGCAATTTTCACTTGACTTATAGACATATGAAGTTAATGTATAATAATTTAATAATAGTTTTATAATTTGTGAAAACTTAAAAATAAGTGTTCAAACTTACAGCAATATGTCCGGCTCCTCCAGCAGCTGCTGTTATTAATACCTTTTCTCCATTCATAATCCGAGCATTCTGAAAGTTTAGAAACAGTGCATAAACAATAGCATATATACTTATTACATTGGTTTATACTCAGTGTTTTAGGACAATGAGTAAAAATAAATAAATATTTATAAAGATAATTTATAATAAAGAAATATAATATAGTAAAATCCTTACCTTATGATAATGAACAAATAACAAAAATTATCTTTATAGACAGGATCAAAGAACGATAAATCATGTAATTATCTTGATGATAAAAAATAACACGAATTCACAAATTATTTTTAAATGGGTGAAAGATGTACATTTAATGTAGATTACAATAATGTCGAATGATAATATCATTTTCTGCAGTTTTTAAATGAACGATTAAGAACAAATAATACTAATTTTTTTTAAAAACTTACATTTATTAGAAAATTATAAAACGATCCTGATATAAAGTTTATAAGCACTAAATAAATAAGAGTAATTAAGAGTTATTAGAGTGTTCGTAAGCCTCAAGGGATTTGGATACCAGATTTTTCGTAAAATAATATTTGCCTAATTTAATGAAGAATTTATTTGTTTAAATATGACGACAATTACTTTTCTAAAATTCTTTCAAATCCCCTGAATCCCCCAAGATCTTCGAACCGTGTATTATCTTTTTCAGACAATTGAAACTTTTGAAAACACTTTTAGCCATGTTTTTGTTTAGATCTACGAGTAGAAATTCTTTGAAAAAACTTTATTTCCTGCAGAACAAAAATAAATTTGTCAAAGTCTGAGTATGAGCTCTTATAACAAGGCAAAGCACATATAATTATAATAAATTTAATACAATTTAAAAATGTACTTTTATTTTTTGACGCACAGTTCATATGTTGGTGTGCGGATATATATTGCATTTGTAAATGTGTAAAAGTTATATATGTAGATGTAGTGGGCATGTGGATGTGATGGTATATTGTAGTAGATGAGCATAGGTAGTTGTAGAAATAGATTTAGATTAGATGTAGGTATGTCGGATTGGAATAATGAATAATACACATCTGTAAATTAATATTCTCAACAATAAACTCAATTGTTCAATTAATAGATACACGATATCATATGAAAACAAAAAATATAAGACTAAGAGAAATCACAATGCATGGAGAAATCACAAGATGATTATGAAACGATCTTCTTGTAAAAAAGGAATTTAAAAAAGAAAGCGAAAGAAATTCTCTGTTGGGAGAGAATGGAGAAATCACAATGCATGGAGAAATCACAAGATGATTATGAGACGATCTTCTTGTAAAAAGGGAATTTCAAAAAGAAAGCGACAGAAATGCTCTGTTCGGAGAGAATGGCGAAATCACAATGCATGGAGAAATCACAATGCATTGAGAAATCACAAGATGATTATGAGACGATCTTCTTGTAAAAAGCGAATTTAAAAAGGAAAACGAGAGAAATGTTCTGTTCGAAGAGAATGGAGAAATCACAATGCATGGAGAAATCACAAAATGATTATGAGACGATCTTCTCGTAAAAAGAGAATTTTATAAAGAAAGCGAGAGAAATGCTTTGATCCATCGTTTTTATCTCAACATGAAGTTTGAAAATCCGTTATATGCCATATAAAGGATTTCAGCCAGAATTCTAAGTGAATTCCAATACTTACGTTTACGAAGGTGTTATATTATGGATGTGTATGAATTGACGTGATTTACACATCATATTATTTGTTCGAGTAAGTAATAAATGTTGTATAAAATTGAAAATTGAGGAGATATATTCATTTATAGTTATAAGCCAAGTGAACTTTTAAGTAACTGTAAGATTAAATCCTACAGATATGCACGTAGAAAGACGCGAATATAACTGCAGATGTAAATGTGCAGGCGTAAACGTAGATGTAATCGGATTTAAAGTTTTGAAATTTGTATTTTAGATATATGAAACTGATAAACTTTCTAAAACTTCCGCCGCAGTTCTTACTTTGCGGATAGCAATATTTATATTTTCAAGAAATGTCGTAATTCAAGTGTCTTTTGAAATTAACTCTTTTTTTATCTTAAATAAATATATTTAGAAAAGTAAGGTGACATTGACGTTTCAATAAAATTACTGACTTTTGTCACCTGCCAAAACTCAGATATATCATATGCAAACTTCCAATCTTTTATATGAAAAAAAATCTTATTTAAAAAAATATAGGATATTTTTAAATTATCTGTTTGTGTTCCGGATAACAGATATTTATAGAAGATACATAACAGATAACCACATTCTTACAATTCGTCCTCGACAGCTTGTGAAAAATTTGTCTGTATTATCCGATAAGTAGAACGCACTAAGTCATGTATTTAACATAAATTGAAAATGGAAAAGGAGAAAAACAAATCATGCATTTGGCATAGATTATGAAACACTTTCCAACACTAACAAAATATTTCTAAGAAAATTCACTTTTTCATACAAAGAAATGAGTAATCTAAATAAACAAGTTAAAGAACGCTATGCGTACCATATTCTGTGTAAACATCTTGTAGTGAACTTCCAGTGATGTATACCAATTTCACTATGATTGAAATAGTATAACATCATTAAAATACACTATAAGCGAATTTTTCTCATAGACTATAATGTTACAGAACTCATTTTTGCTGTCTTGCATATGCTATAGAGAATTTATACACAGAAAGTAATATTGAAAAACTTTATTAAATTTAAAAACTCATGCTACAATTGAAAAGGCACTTTCAGAAATTATTGCTCAGAGATGTTACCGATTTTTTTTGCGTGTCCCTGTAAATAAATGATAAATGCTATACACAGCATATTCTATGGTAGGCATCTAGTAATGTATTTCAGTGTTGTATATCAATTTCAGCATGTTTGAAATAGTATTACATCATGGAAATACACTAAAACTAGTTTTCCACATAGATCGTAATGCAACAAAATTCTTTTGAATGCCCCTGTAAACGAACCATGTTTGCAAATCGTCGGGTTGTCTGGATGTGATTAGCCGATGTATACTAAACTACGAAATGTCCTTCTGGTCTGTACCGGCAGGAAATGATCCTGCCTATTCCTTGGTTTTAAGATTATAGCTAATTTTACTGGAAAACGCGAAGCTAAAAAATTTTAACAAATGTTGCTAAAAGTTAACCACTCTGTAGATGATAGCAGAGTTTAAGAATGTGGTATGGGTACTGAATTTGGTAAAAACGAGTGTTAATATTACAAATTACATTGCAAATACATTTTCAATGTAAATTTTTGATCAAACTATTTAAACTTAAATTAATGTATTTAATAACAGACGATGTCTTGTAATATTTTTAAATGCTTACCTTATCAAGCCCGATCGCAGATGTTAAACCACTAACAAGAAGAACTAGATATTCTGGTTTAGCTTCTGGAATTTTGAAGGCATCTGTAGCTGGCATGCACTGAAATGAAATATTGAAATTAGAAAATGATTTGAGATATTACATCTCTGTTAGTTAAGTATTCCTTTCAATAAGCACACAGATATACGAGATTACTCGTATTGTAACATGCGAAAGTATCACGAATCTTTTTCTTATCACGGGCATATTTGAATTTAATAACCATCTTCCATACCGCACTCTTCATCTTCCCCTTGGCTAATACACGCTCACACACATTTTTATCGTCAGCTGAAGTGACCTTTCCGTATTTTTTCGTCAACGATGGGCTTAGCAATTTTATGTTGCGTTAGTTATAGAACTTAGTAAATTTCTTGGGGGCAGCATTCTCCGTCTCATTCTTTAAGCATATTTCAATCACTGTTAGTTTAAAAGTCCTCCCTTCCTGTATCGGGAGGAAAAGGTAGCATCCATATTAAATGTTTTTAAAAATTCAACTCATTTTACTTAAACACCCGAAGCTAAAATGCCTGGAACCCGATGATAGAAGATTCAATCCCGCTTTTCGCTAATACTAAATTTCAATGCGAATTTCAGCATGAGAGTTACAGCATAAAAAAAATCAGATTGCTTCAAAATGTCAGCCACCCTAGAATTTCAAATTGCCATATATCAGCCATTTTTTAAGATACAGCCAAAATAAAAAATGTTCCGTAATCTTTGTATCACGATCTAACACTTAATGGGAACAACTTTTTCATATTATAGTTTTTTATACAGCTTTTTGAATTTTTAAAAAAAATTAAAAAAAAAAGATTACCGGCCGTCATTTTGAAACAAGATATCGCATGAAGCTGGCCAACGAACTCGGTCGAGACCTTGGTATGTTCTGTATACATGATAAGTAACATTCATACCGGTTCATAAATACGAGAGTTACAGCATAATAAATATATCTTCGTTTCAAAATCTCAGCCAACCTATAATTTCAAACTGCTATATATCTCAGCCATTTTTTAATATAAAACCAAAACAAAAAATGTTCCGGAATCCTTGTATCACGATCTAACACTGAACGGAAATAACTTTTCCAATTTATAATTTTATTGTGCATCTTTTTGATCTTTTAAAAATTTTTAACTGGCCGCCATTTTGAAACAAAATGACCTATGAAGCTAGCCAAGGAACTCGGTGGAAACCTTGGAATGTCCTATACACAAACTCAGTCACATCTAAATCGGTGCATAAAGAAGAGAGTTACAGCATGCCAAATGTCAGACATATATATATAAATCAACATTTGAACCGAGGGTGATTTTGGGGTCTGGGGGTCATGATCGGTGAAAATATACCAAAATTTTCTGGAATTCCTTTCCTCCGAACGGCTCCAGTACACTGTAAAAAAATGACCGATGTTTCTTATTTTATGAAAATATGCTATAACCACGAACGAAAATATAATATAATCTTCTGAGTTATCAGAAATTTCAAATAGCATGTTACATTGTCTTTTGAATCCCCAGAAACGAATACATCTTCAAAAGTTAAAGAATAATTTATAAAAACAAATTATTTTTAGCTGCCCGAATTTTTCAGAAACGTTTCCGAAGGGTTTTTATAGTGTATTAATTAGTATCCTCAGGCTGGAATACCTGTTTTTCGAATGTTATCCATTCTCAAGTACACGTTTTCAGCCGCATAAGTTAATTTATACATGAAAGAGTAAATAAATAATCTTAATTTTAATGTTATTGTTAACGCTGTTAATTTTGCATGTTTGTCTGTTAAACATTTTTTTTGAGCATGAAAATGTTTACTTCAAAATTGATAGCATTCGAAAAACAGGTATTCCAGGCTAAGGACACTAATTAATACACTATAAAAACCCTTCGGAAACCTTTTCTGAAAAATTAGGGCAGCTAAAAATAATTTGTTTTTATAAATTCTTTAAATTTTGAAGATGTATTCGTTTCTGGGGATTCAAAAGACAATGTAACATGCTATTTGAAATTTCGGATAACTCAGAAGATTATATTATATTTTCGTTCGTGGTTATAGCATATTTTCATAAAATAAGAAACATCGGTCATTTTTTACAGTGTAGGTAGCTTTTTGCAATGAAAGCTACCTAAAAGTGCACCTTCCACTACCACCCATCGCTATTATTGCTTTAAATAAATCATTGTTATTGTTAATTTCTGGTTCATGGCTACTTTCTTAGTTGACGGGCCAGTATCATCCACCACAAAAGACTCATAATCCATATACTTTTCCTCAAAGTAATAGAATGTATGTTAACAAACGTTACCTGATAGTATCAGACGTGTCATTGCAGTTAGTAATTTACTGTTGTTCATTGTGTCACGATTTCTGCAATTTATATTACTAGGGCATCTAACCCGGGCTTCCCGGGATAGAGAATATATGTAAAAACCATTTGTTATTTTTTGTAATTGAAAACTAATAGATTTTTTACATTTAATATTTTTTGTTAGATTGGCCGCGAACAACACCAAAGAAATCGCTCAAAATTTTGTTATATACAGAAGTTTTTTTTTTATTCTGATAATTTCAGCAGTTTTAAGCGTTTATTTCAATTACATCTCTGTTAAATCTGTGTTTTAGTTATACTATTTTATTTATTCCTAATTAAGTTTTAATTTCGTTATTGAATATTAGCTGGAGACAAATACTGAACTTTTTATATTGTTTAAAGTCCAAGCAGATTAATATTTTGTAATCGTCTGCAAGCGATAGACATAGATTTAAAAAAAAACATGCTTGAAATTTAATTTAAATGCTATAATAAATCAGTCAATTAAGATACAATTTTCAAACACATTGCATTTGAAAGTAGATTTTTTTCCCTCTATAACGGTGTAAAAATTTAAAATGTGCGATGTTTAGAAATTGAAAAAATTGCAGTAGCTGAAATCGCAAAACCGAAATTTCATCGCAAACTGTTGCCATTCGCAAAATGACGTCAGCGTTACGCACGGACACGTTTGTCCTTTATAATATAGATCGATATCAAATATTCTGGTATATTATTTATTAAAAAAAAGTTAAATTCATTATTATTATTATTATTATTAAATTGGTATATATCTACCCTATATATATAAAATCCTAATGAAACGAATTTGTGAAACGATTTTATGAAACGAATTTATGAAACGATTTTATGAAACGACTGATTAAACGACTGATTATGTTTCAGGGCTATTTTTAATAAAATATTAAACGCTTGATGGTGAAATTAATACCAATTGTCCATTAAAATCTGCGGATGTCAAAACTGGTAATAGAATTTTGAAATTGGAATTAGTTTTCGAGATATTAATTTTTTTCCAATTTTAATGACATTTCTGTAATGATGGCAACTAATTACTTAGTTTTTTTGTGACAAAAAAGGGAAAAAAATCAAAAAGGATCCCGATAGGGATTATTGATTTCTTTTTATTCGTCATTTTCAAATTGAAATTGAATTTATATTTTATTTCAATCGATAATGAAGACAAGATTGTGATTAAATTATGTTTTTCAGGAAAATTTGAAAAACAAATCACATTTCTATCGTCAGGATTCAATCGTCTCTGTCAGCATTTAATTTAATTTATAAACTGAAAATATTTTGAATACATTCGTCCAAATGACGTCATTTATGTTTATACAATTTATTTAATATAAAGAAGCCATTTATATATTTTTATGTACAAAAAGAGGTAAATAGAAAGACAATTATAAATAAATTGTATATATACATATAAATACATGTATAAACAAGCATAAAAGTTCGGTGCTTTTCCAGTATATGGGGCCTTGACGAAACAGAGAAAATAGCCTTGGCGGAAAAGAAAATTTGGCAACATACTTTCTGTCAACCTATTCACTTTGTCACTTCGTATACAGAAGCATTTTTTCAATATTTATACAATTTGTTTAGCGTAAAATGTCATTTATCCTATTTTATATATAATCAGAAGTAATTTGTATAGAAAAAAAACAATAATAATATACGTATAATTAAAATACGCATATAAACAAAAAAAATCGTCGAATTTGTTTCCATGGCTGTTTATGTCATTTGGCACCAAATCTCACTTTCTGATTCCCGAATTGTGCCAAGCTTTTTAAAAAAGCGTCAAGACCCCTATAATAGAAAAGCACCAAAAGTTCATTGGGTTTGTTTTCATAACTTTTGGCAACAAATATATGTATATTAACGAATCTATTCGTTTTTGAAACTCGAATTACGACAAACCTAAAAGCAAAGGATCCTATTCTGGAAAAGTACCCGATTTTCTTATGGACAATGTTCAAGTGACATAACATGGTGTAAAATTATCGCGGATAGCAAATTTGTTTAAATATCTCATCAATTGATGCCGAATAAATGCAGGCATGCATGCACAAAATATTTAATTAATTTTGTATGATAAATAATTATAAGAAAATTCGTATATACATATTAATTAAAATAAATAATTTACATATTTAAAATAACATGAAAATATGCATGATGGTGCACTAAAATAGAGAGAAAATTAAAACCTGTTACTGAAAATGTCTATAACATAGTACTTTTCAATACCGTGGTTCTTAATGTTATTCACAAGCAGATGGCGTTTTTCTCATCGTTAAACGCAAAGGAAGAATAGAATACAGATCGTTGTTATAAAAGTCCCAGAGGTAGCCACAATTTAAACCTAACCATTTTATACAAGCTGGTTTTCAAGGTGTAATTGATTTTACTTATCAATCCCGAAAACAGTCGTCAGTTGTCGCAACAGCTGTGTATGAGGCAATGATAATAAAAAATGCCCCATTAAAACGTTAAAAGCATGGCAACCCAATTACAGATTTACCAATATTTTTAAAATGAAGCACGCTGTCATGTTTTTAGAGGCCTCGAAGTCTGAGCGGGGGTTGGCGAGCGTAGCTAGCAGGGGGTAGGCCCCCTAGTATATATATATATTACAGTTTTGTTTGACTGTCTTTTTTACGTTTCTATTGTTTATATTGACATTCCAAAAATTTCACCTATATCCACATATTGATATTAATATATATGTTATTCATTAGAATACAAAGAATAATTATTTTAAAATTTGAAGTGTGTGTCATTGCCATCTGGAAAATAAAGAAATTATTTTTAAGAATATGAAGTAAAGTTTGTCTAATTTTTTGAAACATGATTGAATAAAAACCAGGTAACTATATATTGATTTATCAATTTGAATGGTAAAGATCTCTTTCAAATGTTTTATATTTTCGTCAGATCCAGTTATATCGCAAAATTATGGGAAGGATGTTTTACGAACAATAAAAAAGCTGGCAATATATATATTTTTTTCGCGCTACGGACGATATCCGGACCATTTTGAGTCAGTTTCCTCTTTTGGAACGTCATGTCATTAAGTTTGCCTTTTGAAAAGAAGTTATCAATAATAGACTAATATGTTTGTTTATATTCCTCATCAGAATGTTTTTTAAAAGAAGCAATGTAATCGTTTATTTGTCGATTTAAAAGCATTCTATTAAAACCGTTCATAATAATAATAATCCATTTGTTCTAGCATTTGTACGCCCTGATTGATCTTGAATATCGCTTTTGCAAACTTTTTTTGCTGTGATTTTTCTTTTTTTGCCTTTTTTTGTAAGTTAAATTTGCCCTTTTATAACAGCTTTCTTTTTCTTTTTTTCTGTCGCTTAACCTCTTCCGGACGGGAGTCCTGTAACGATATTTTATCTTTTAATATCAACATTTACGATTAGTATTTTCCTCTTATTTAATCACAGAAATTCTACCAAAAGAGGAGGCAAAGATTTATATTAAAAAACTTATGGTCTTCAAAAATAACAACCGTACGCACAATTCATGAAACGTACACATTACAGATGAGAGGGTCTCAGCCCAAGCCGAGCCCGGACCAGATTGGTTTCAACTTGTATATCAATCTTCGGGCTCGTGCGATCTCGGACTCAAGGTGAAAATTTTATTTATTCACAAAATTAAAAAAGGAAAAAAAATAACTTCCTCCGTTTACTGTTAGATGGCACTCTATAACTTCAGAAACGAGATTTGCTGAAACGGAACCTCCGTACAACTTAAAATTGATGAATTAAACAGAAATAAAAGCACTGTATAAACACACAATTTCGCTGTTATACAATCACGATATCGAAATACAATCCTCTGGTTGGTGAAGCTTTCTTCCCAGAATGATGAGAACGCCACAGCTGCTATTAGAACACTCGTCCTGCATAAAAATTTGTGCATGATACTTTTGATACTAACTTTTCGGTACTATTTCGTTATACTAGCACCATGCCAAAATGTATGCTAATGTGCCCACTTACTGAAACCCTCACCGAGGAAAGGATTTTATTGCAAACCGTGCCAAACATTGAGACTACCTATTTATTGAAAGTGAATCATTTTATTATTATTATTTAATCGTAAGCACAAAAAAAAATCCCAATTCGCTATTTTTCGAATCGAAACTATTTTTTATTAAGTTATAACTTAAATATTTTGCTGATGTTGAGATGGATTTTACCATTTGTCAGTTCCTTGATGATGAGCAATCTGCAATAAAATAGTTTCAGGGCTATATACATAAAGAGTTTTACGAGATGCCGACTATGAACGCTTCACAGTAAATGTATTTGCTTAAATTGTGTTTTATTTTATTGCTTTATTGCATACTATTTACATTTTTAAGCATATATTTGTATTGATTTAATAAAATAGTTCGTGAAAGGTCTGTAGTTTGCAAATATTATAATTTTTAAATAATCACTTTCGCACCAACAATGTTAATTTTTTCCAATGCTTTATTTTTCTCCAATTATTTTCTTGGCGACGCGTTGGTATAATGGAAAAGTACCAACTTTTCTTTACTAAATTCCAGGCACACGATTTGAAGCCTGGCTATTCGAATTTCCTGACATTACAACTCACGCATTGCCCCACACAACTAGTGTTACCATGTCCAGTAACACAAAAAGCGGCAAAGGGCGACAAAAAAAAAAAAAAAGCGGTACAGCAGCTTTGAAATTGGGACATACAAATGCAGTAATGCCTATAGAAACTGAATCTGTCTATAACGGAATGCTGTCTTAAACGTAAAAAGTTCATGGTCTTTACAAAATGAATGCCATATAATTATATTACCTGTCAAAACAGAAATTTCTAACCGATAACTTGAAATTCTGTCTTAGAAGGTTTTATGGTACTAAAAGAAAACAATAATTTTATACAGTAAAATTAGTGAAAGCAGAATCGCTAGAGACCAAAACAAAATTCTGTTTTGGAGATATTTTCGACTGAGTAGACTGATAATTTTATTTCGACTGATAATATTATGATTTACCTTCCGCAGTCAACACTATGAAATTTTTCCGTTTAAAGACAGATCCCGCTATAAACATGTACCGTTTACCCTAAACTAAGTAGAATAAAACCTATAAAAACAGAATAACAAGACGAATAAATATTTCGTTTTAAACAGGCTTCTTAAGCAGATAGATTTGTCATGCATTCCTTTCTGCGGAATCATAAAAAATCTCCTTTATAGACAAATTTTGTTCAACAGGTTTTACTGTATTAAGTTACATTCGATGTCAACTAACGAATTAGTATTAAAAAGTGCATAACAATGAAAGAAATTTAGGAGATTCTGTGCATCTTGAAAAATAGGGACTTTTGCAGTCCCGTGGAGTGGTTCCGCAGGGCGGGTCATAGGACCTCTGAAAATCGGGACCTCCTGCATAAATTGTGACACCTAGCAACACTATACACAACCCTAAATAATGGAAGTTTACATTTAACAACATTATGTGTTAATACAGTAAAATTCCGGATAAATGTTGCTAACATATGGATATAATCAAATTTAAAATGTTAATATTTATTTCAAAGTTTACAGCCACGGGATGACTAATTTTTTTATACCACTAACCAGGCCCCTACCTGCCCGGCATGAATGCCTAGCTTGACGGGTTAGTACCTGGGTGCGGGGAGGAAATCGCCTGATCACAGTATGGCTGTGATCCACCTGACTATAGATTTGTTCACATCGCTGCTGTGCTTGTTCTCTTGTGGTTTGCTACAGTTATCTTTGTTTGCCGGTTCAAGGTTTTTGTTTAACTTTGTTGAATTGACAGATTTAATAGGTCTCGTAATTTAGAACCTTGATCAGGTGACGAGACCCTCATCTGACTAGGCACCCCCAGAGGTATAATTCTCAGGCAACTCGGAGGGCTTTGCACCCACGACGGATTTTACATGCATCAGGTGCCATTAGCGTACATTTATTTACATATTTACCATGTCTGTTGGCTTGTCACGTTCATGGTGGGTTGTCGCTGTAGTGTTTATCGCCTCTTTTATGGGCTGATTTCACTTCTTGTTGTATTTTACTCTGTCAAGGTTTTTTGGCTTTTTTATAGGCTCACCCCTGTTGTGGGTTGTTTTTGGTCTATCATTCATTGGGTTTTTGTCTCTTTTTTGATATATTGTTACCTCTAGATTGTGCTAGAGCTGGTTGTCACATTTTGAATCTTGGTCTTCTTTCGAGAGTTTCACTGGTTATTATGTCACCATCGTGGGTTTTGTCGGACTTCTGACGTCGTCTTGACTAATTTATATATATACTAGCAAAACCCGCGGCTTTGTAGTTGTTGAAATTGGCCAAGTGGTATTTGTGTGTCTTTGAAATGGATATGGAAATTTATTAAATAACAAATATTATGTAAAATTCCATAGAAATCGTAATTTAGAACGTTTCCATCTCATTTCACCCTTTTAAATTTCGTATTTAACTTAGAAATCATTCTTAATGAGCATTTGTATCATAAAAGTGATTGCCATGCTAAATTTCACGTTTCTAATCGCTTCAGTATCACAAAAATAGTAAGTTTAGAACGTTTTTTTTCTGCTGTATACTTTTAAATTTCGAAAATTTAAAAAACTGTTTTGTACGTGCATTTTAGTCTTAAAAATAGCAGCCATGTCAAATTTCATGTTTTTAACTATAACAATTCCATAGAAATCGTAATTTAGAACGTTTTTCGAATGTTTTTCGTGCATTTCACCATTTTAAATTTCGAATTTTCTTTAAAACTGTTCTGTGCGAGCATTTAGGACTAAAAGACACAGCCATGTCAAATTTCCAGTTTCTATCCTTAACAACACTATAGAAATCGTAATTTAGAACTCTTTTAGAACGACTTCCTCTCACTTCATCATTTTACATTTCGAATTTTTTAGAAACAAATTGTAGTGACAATTTAGAAATCGTAATTTAGAACTCTTTTAGAACGATTTCCTCTCACTTCATCCTTTTACATTTCGAATTTTTTAGAAACAAATTGTAGTGACAATTTGTATCTTAAAAGTAATCGCCATGCCAAATTTATATCTTACAGTCCCTACAGTATCGCAAAAATTATAAATTAGAACGTTTTGTTCTCTTGCAGCCTTTAAAATTTCGAATGTTTTTAAATATACTTCAGTGCGTGCATTTGCATCCTAAAGGAGCAATCATTCTCTTGTATGATGCATGACGGCTAGAAGAGGAGACTGAGAAAGCCAGATGATGTCAGACGCAAGATATTAGAATCTTGCCTATTTCAAGATTCTAATCCTAACATTTCCATAGAAATCGTAACTTAGAACATTTTTCGAATGCTTTTCGCGCATTTTCCCCCTTTCAAATTTAAAGTTTTTAGAAACCGTTCTTAGTGAGCATTTACATCTTATAAGTAACTATCATGCCAAACTTGAAGTTTCTAGATCCTTCAGGGTACCACAAAAATCGCAAATTTAAAGCATTTTTCGTGCCTTCAATCCCTCGGGGTAGTAGCACCTACATAAGATATAGGGACTGTCACCATCAAGTTTCCAGATTTACTTTTGAAATCGGTTTGGTAGTTCCAGACATTATCCCTACAAACAAACAAATAAACAAACAACAAAACAAATGTTACTTCTGTACAACAAAACAAATGTTAAATCAAATGCTATATTTCAGACCAAAATAATATTAATGTTTAATTTTATAAAATAAATGCATCAATACGTTTATAAAAGTACTAACAGGCTATGCCCGTTGCGCTGGTCCATTTCCCAAATAAACCTTGAATCAAACGAAATGGTAAATTCGACCATGCATTTTAAAGTAATATGGACCTTCACCTGGAAAGTCCGTCCGCATTGCTGAATACAAAGCAAACACCATTGCGCTATTATACTATTTTATTCGTTAGACAAAATTTAGGCTATTAAGAAGCAACTCTTTCATTTGATTATTTATGGTATAGAGTTTGGTGGAAAAATGCGGCCGTTATGACAAACATAAAATGTTGTTCAGTCACCGAACTACTAAAAAAAAGAGGATTATAATTATTGAAGAGATTAACCATTGAACTTAATAATGTTCGGGTTATTCATTTTCGTTTGTCAGTTCTTGAACTTCGGTTTGGTGCTATGTGTGGTTCTGCTAGCTGAAATATAATCTCACTCTACGTTATATTATTTTTCGTAATATACGTCATCTTCTGGCAGGTCTACTACAGTTTTTTTATCTTTGGATTCCAGCAGAGTAAATGCAGTCAAAATGAAATATATTATGTGCGCATAAAGAACACTGTTTAATTTTCATATTTAAAAATAAAATTACCCATATTTTTAATGCTGAATTGCTTAAATAAAATTAAAAAAATATTTTTTTTTTTTTTTTTTTTTTGCGTTTCTCTAATGAGCATAATGACACGAATATATAAAGCCTTGTTATTTCTTTTATTTTCAAGATTACATTATTCTCCAGTCTGTTGCCGAAATAAACCCCATAATGTACATAATCCGTTAATTTGTCACTAAGTTTAGCGTGTAGGGCTGGGAGTTGGCCGACAGTGCTTTTTAATAATCAGAATTTTATCTAATCTGAATTCCAGGTACTTTTTTTCTTATCTAGGTTAAAATGATAAATCAGCAAATATTGTTGCTTGACTACCATTGGCATTGCAAAGTATTTTTCGTACATTGCAAGTATTGCTTTTTTAGTGATAGTAAAATAACAGTAGATGGAAAATATGTAATAGTAAATATTCTTTTGTCCGTTTGCTTCATAATGAAAAAATATAAATTTACTAATCTCTGAGTTCAAATTCGATGCAATCGGATTCACCACCAACAGCCCTCTTCAAATAAAAAAAAAAAATCCAATAATATAGTAAATACGCCAATTTGCGGGTGACCCGATTACAGAAGATTAGTGAAATGTGTTTAAAAACCTTCAAAAAGAAGAAAAGATATGCAAAGAAAACTAAAAAGAAATAAATGGTGAATTTTTTTTAAATGTGTGATAATAATTACTGTGTTGCAGATATATACACTAAAATTTAAATATTTTACTCTGTTTTTATAATATTAACTGTTATTTATATAATTTACATTTGAATATAAAAAATTACTCCAAAAATGTCGTACAGTTGAAACGACACCATTATTATGAACATGCAATATTGTGCCATTATTGTGACCGATGTCATGAATATACATGTTTTCTCTAAAAATCAAGTTGTTTGGCGACAAAAGGTAAATCAAAATCGTAAATAAACAAATAACATGTGACTCAGAATTACAGTCATTTTTATAATTATATCTGCTCGTTTCTTCTGTAAGTCACATGACGCAGGAGTTAGATAAAAATTAAAATTAAATAAAAAAATAAAGAACAACTCAAAAATAAAATTCTTACTCAGATTTTATCTAATAAAATTTTCAGATGCATTTTTCTTTACCTGACGCAAACGATAAATTGCCAAATCTGGTTTCAATTGCAATATTTCCCATTGAATAATTTTTTAAGCATTGCGCACATTCTTTTTCACGTATAAATTAAATATTTTCGTTTTATAACATTATTTTTCATCAAAACTGTTTTGCTTATTTTATTTTATATAAAATTAGTAAGTTTTTCTTTTATTTTTTTAGTTGTTTGTATTATTATCTAAATGGTATAGCCCTTTCAATTCTTTCACCAACGATCATAGTCGCCAAAAAATAACCAGTGGTAACCTTTTCGTCCAAAATAACAGAACTTTCCATCATAATGCTATAACTAATCTACGTAGAACGTTGTGTTACATACTAAAACCTTCCCTGAAAAATTATCTATCGAACAGTGCAATTTCCATCGAAATCCATTCAGCGGAACTCTAGTTTTTATTTTTTTTATATACCGCTAACCAGGCCCCTACCTGCCCGGCATGAATGCCTAGCTTGACGGGTTAGTACCTGGGTGCGGGTCAGAAATCGCCTGATCACAGCATGGCTGTGATCCACCTGACTACGGATTTGTTGACATCGCTGCTGTGCTCTCTTGTGGTTTACTACAGTTATCTTTGTTTGCCGGTTTAAGGTTTCTGTTTAGCTTTGTTGAATTTCTATTTAACTTTGTGGAACTCGAGTTATAAAGGAACGGAACGAAATTTCCGTTTCTGTTATATATATAGGAGATATTGCATTAAATGCTATTAAAAATGGATAGTCTTTTTAAACACCAATCATAAAGACAAGTATAAAAAATAATTCATGAAGTTAAACTTTATAGTTAAGTACATTAAATCATATACTTACACAATATTCTGCATATGAATTTTTCTTTGAACTGAGGTAGGCAACAGCGTCACCTATTTTTAGATTAGAGACTCCTTTTCCTACTTGAACAACTTCACCAACACCCTGTTTGAATATGAATATAAAATTACTCATAATGGAAATACAAAAATTTTGTGCTCGATTGAACCGGCTTTTGGTGCTGCAGTAGCTGCAACTAGATGATGGTGAAATCTCGTTCCAAGAGTTGGAGCGTCTGTTGAACCAAAGCTCCAAATGTTGGTACGAGATTGCAGCTACTGCAGCACCAAAAGATGGTTCAAACCAGCACCAATTTTTAACAGTGTAAACTATTTGGATTCAGACGTATAAATGTTTTCTAAAAATTATTGCATTAGAACTGAACGATGTCTAATTCTCTACATTTTCAAACCTTTGGAAATTTAATAGAGGAAGGGATGGTAATATGGGCCTCTAGATATACTTAGTATTGAAGAGATGAATCCATTCTATCGGCTATGATTGGATCTCAAGGCCACCAAACTGGTGAGTGAATTCATACGGTCAGTCATGTTGATTGCATAGTAAATAAAAAGAAAACTGCCCAGTTAAACCGAGGGCATTGAGCTCACAGGCTATTCACACTAATTGTATATTACTCTCTTATTTCAAAGAATTTGAAATAAGTCCCTCGAAAAATAAACAAATCGATAATACATTAAGGGGGGGTCATCCCCCATTCCCCCTTTATAATTAACCAATGATTCCCATAGCTAATCAGAGAAGCGCCTTATTACAATGAACATATATACAAAATTTTAAGAAAATTGAATAATTCTGCATGAAAAACCCATTTATATAAGTTAAGGGGGATTAGCCTCCTGTATCCTTCTTTATACTTAACCAATAAACCCCCAAAACTAGTCAGGGAAGCGCCTTATCACAATTAACCTATATACAAAATTTGAGGAAAATCGGATAATTCTGCACGAAAAACCCAATTATCTAAAGTAAGGTGGGGTTGGCCCCCGTTCACCCTTTTATACTTAACCAATGAACCCCCAAAACTAATCAGGGAAGTGCCTTATCACAATGAACCTATAAACAATATTTGAAACAAAATGGTTATTTCTGTCAAGAGTTATCGCGTTACGTACACACAGAATCGGCGGACATATTAGCTCTCAGGCTTTGATAGCCTGTGAGCTAAAAAAGCAAGAAAATCATGCGTTAAGCACATATTATGAAACACTTTCCAACGCATACAGAAAATTGTAACAAAACGTCACCATTTAACAAGATAAAAGTTACTGTATAAGTAAACAATTTGGAAAACGCATAACATATTTGAAAACACAATTTCAGCAAGTACCAACTATAGTCGGAAAACTATCCGAAATCTTTTGTGCAATCCTCCATATGATCTATAGATTTGTATATATACTACATAGTATGCACAAATTTTGTTCAATTAGGAAACGCATAATGTAACGGAAAATTCCCCTTCAGAAATTTCTGCAAATAAAAAGAAATATACTGCTTTTGTGCAGTCCTGTATATAATCTATAGAACTTATACGCATCAAGTAATATGTAAAAAATTATTTTAATTTAAAAATGCATACCGCATTTGAAACCGCACTTCCAGCAATTACCTCTCTTAGACAGTACTGTAACCGAATTCTTTTGGGTGTCTCTGTAAATGAATGACAAGTACTATATACATCATGCTCTAGCGTAAGCATTTTGTAGTGCATCTTGCATGCCATGATAAATCTAAATATCATACATCAATTAAATGCAATACAGGTACACTGAAAAAAAATGACACTTTCAAATCTGAGTAAATCGATGTTTTCATTTTGTTTCGAAACTTTTTGTTTCAAATATGACTGCTTCAATGCTTTCAATTCTGGAATACCAGAAATACTCAGAATATTGAAACATGGGCATACTCAAAACTGAGCACATAGAGGTATTTCAGAATTGAAAACATTGGGTCGTCATATTTGAAGCAACAGTTTCGAAACAAAATGAAAACATTGATTTACTTAGGTTTGAAAGTGTCATTTTTCTCAGTGTATGAATATTGAATGGAAAAAAACTTCCAAGGATAATTCAAGCAGAATGTTGCGCAACGGATTACTTGAAGCTGGATATCGTTATCGCGAAGCCAGGGCAAAACCTGAGCTGACAGTGCGGAGCAAACGAAACAGATTTTGATGGGGCAAAAACATACTGGAACTAATTTGTTGATGATTGGTGTTTAGTGAAGGATCAAAAATTTGTATTGGTGCAGGTGACGATAAAGGAAAATTCATTTGAAGATATCAAAATGTAAAGGAGAGTGAAAATTGTTTCAATTTTATTCTTAAGTTCGTTCCGTGCTTTAATCATGATTTTGGGACACATGTCTTCTAAGAGGTCTGAAAGATTGTGTGTTGTGAATGGGAATGGAAATTCAGAGAAATATGTTTCAATTTTAGAAGAGATTAAGCCATTTACTAATTTCTTGTTTAGAAGAGCAAGTTGGAGTCAGTGATGTTATAATTATGAATGTCAACGCTTCGTGCCATAGGTCCTGGATAGTGAACAATTTTCTTTCTGAAAATAATTTCTCAAATGGAGTGACCAGCATGTAGTGCAAATATCAATTCTATTGAAAATATATGGTATATTTTAGAAAAAATGGTATTTAAGCTACATTTAAAATCAACACAAAAACTAAAATACTCCATAAAATCATGGAGAACCATCGATCCAAATAAATGGGAAAAACTTCTTAATTCTATTCCTAACAGAATCAAAGCTATCATGGAGGCAAAGGGTGGAAATACAAGGTATTAACTATGTATTTTGACCAAATATTTTATTTATTTTTCTCGGAAAAGCCGTGATTCCTTTTTTATAGCAGCTTTTGGAGAAATAAAATTATATAAAATAACTGTGAAGTTGTTTTGTAATCATTGGCGCACCCAGGATTATGCTTTGGGAGGGGCTAGTATATTTTATAGATCTGTAGGGGCTGACCCAATCAATTTTTCTTTCATTAGACATACGCCCAGACTTAATTTTTTTCGGAGACATTTTGGACAACACCCCCCTTTTTTTTTTGAAAAATATTGTACATTTTTTGACAGAAACTTAAGAAATTAATTTTGATTTAATAAATAAATGACAAATATTTTAAAAAAAAATACATTTTTTTCGACACTGGTTTCACCGACGAGGTAACTTGCTCTGTTGCAAACTGTTAGCTTTTACACTGGGCCGATGAAAGGCCAAGATAGCTTTTTTCCAGGCCAAGCTTGACCCGGTTCTATTTCAAACAGTGGAGACTAGTATATTTGTGTGATTTATGGTCAGCCGATAGTCAATTAAAATTAAGCAAAATCAAGCTATTTTTAAAAAATTTCGACATTCGGCAACTGCTTTTCATATTATGGCAGTTATGAATGTGAGAAAAATGAGACCTTTTTAATTAGCATGTAACAAACGTGTTTATATTTTTAATTTAAATAGACAATTTTAAAATATATGAAATATTATGAAGCAAAATCAATATTTCCCCAAATTTCTGTTTTCCTAAGAGCATTTTTTAAAAGTAAATCGTTCATAATTTTAGGAAACTTTAAATCGTTAGTCTAATCTCGGGCCTGGGAGGGGCTTCAGCCCCCGTAGCTCCCCTCGTGGGTGCGCCACTGTTTGTAATTATTTTTAGTTCACGTGTCCTATATGAATTTTTAATAGTAAGCAAAGTTTTATCAACTTAAAAACTTCATGTAAAATTACTCACATTTCATTGAGCTTTAAGAAAGATAATGCTGCTTCCATAATTTTGCCAGGAGTAATAATATAACATTATAATTGAATAACAGCATCATGAACAGATTTTCGCAATAACTTGTTGACATATATAAGCAAACTTGTGTGCGCCGTTGAAGGCTTAATAAAATACGATGCATCAGAGACTGTTGTGGACACCACGATGATGGATCGTAATCAGGCATGCCTAAATACGCAGGTGGTCGTTTTGAGTATCCTCTCATACATACATAATTTACTTTTCATATTTATGAATTCATATTTCATCAATAAAGCTTACTCTCTGTGCACCAGATGTTACCTAGACTGTTCCTTTCGCATATTTAAAAAGAAAAAAAAACTATGGATCATCGACGTATTAATTTGTAATCATGTTTTATAGTCATATTTATTCATGAGTTTTGTCCTTCGACCACAGATTCTAGATTTGTAGAATTTATGCGATCTTGTTTGGACACTTTCTAAAGCAAGGGTTGTCAACATTTTTACAATCGTGGTCCCCAAGTCATATATTTATGTACATGAGCTTGTTTTCAATGCACATTGTATAAAAACACACAATTTATCATATGGATTGATATTTGAAAAACAAATTCAAGTACGAAGGGCAACAAGATTCTTTCTAACTGCCAGGGATACAAAGAATGAAACCGCACCGCAAAACCGTCTTTTCCAATGCAAATGAGTCTTTCAATATTTTTCTGATGGAAGATATCATAAGAAATACAATACATGTAAACTTTCTTTCTTTCCATTCAAAACAACACAACATTGGGGCGTTTTGACGATCCAGGTGGACAAAATCATTGCGTTGAAGTTTAATTAGGTTTTGCTCGTTTTTCGAATGTATCACTAATAAAATACTGAAACAGTGATAAATATTTGGTTTATTTAATTATTTATATTATTATTATTATTATTTATATTATTATTAGTATATATATTTAATATTATTGTTATTTATATTATTATTTATTTACATTATAATATTATATTTTCATTAAAACTACACATGTATTCAAAGTTTCAGCTCAATCGGATAATTAAAAGCGGTTAAAAATGGACTTTCAAGATTTGAACTAAACATTCATACGTACACTGCAAGTTAATATAACTTACTGATTCGCAAATTTTTGCAGGAGCTTTATTAACTGTACAATACTTTAGGAATGGCCCTTTGATTTAAAAAAATGCTTATTGCTTAATAATGATACTGTGTTAAAAGGCAAGATAAAGTTTGTAAACTAGATGGCGCTTATTTTCAAACAACAATAGGTCAAATCTTGTGACAAACATGTGATATATGTCCAGTAAATTCGTACTTTCAAATGAAACAGAATAGTCACGACTTGCTTTCGAACTTACAAGGAACAAGTGCAACCGTCGAAACTCCCTCAAACCAACTGCCTTTTTTACGATCGCAGTTAATCGTCACGTGAGATTCTTTTGACAAAACTCATACGCATTTCCATAAAAGAACATTCAGCTACCAGTATACGCGGTCTTGTTAAATTTCGAGATTGTCGGAAAAATTAATTTTGCTCATGTACATCATCAAAATGCCCCACTGTGCGGTGGCCTGAAATGTGCCAGAAGACACATGATTGACGACCCCTGCTGTACAAAGTTATTAAAGCATAGTTAAACAGTCATCGTCAAATAATTTTCTTACTTCGAATCCAATATCGAAAGGAACTTTACCATCCGTAAAATAACGTCCTTTGGTGATGTTAACATCTGTGGCGTTTACTCCGACATACCTACAGTCAAAAGAAAAAAGTAATACTAAAATTAAAACTGTATTCCAAAGGAAATATTCTACGAACTTCATATCTGTAACCAACCATATTTTAGAATTGTTTTTTTTTAAGTTTTTTACGATGTATAGATGGGGAGGTTAAACTTGTTTTGGTCAAAATTATCTATTTTTTTATAAGTTTGTATTTTTTTCATCCCACAAATGTGTAGATTGTTGCCCTAAGACGTTTTTTTCCAATCCCTTACAATTTTTTTTTTCTTGTTGAACGTAACGCTGTTGTAAAACATTAAACTTGTTTTTCTCAAAACCATATTTTTCAAACTGGACAACCATCTTTCTCGAGAACTATTGGGCCAATTTCCTTCATTTTCTATTTAAAAGAAATATAATCGTTTTTACTGCAGCTTATACCACCGAAAAGTATAATTTTCATTGATTAATTATTTTTTTCAAGCTCGCAAAAAGGTAAAAAAAAAAAGGCTAGAAAATGATCTTTTTTTTTCAAATGACAGCCACTTTGTCGAAAAATCTACTTTCTAAGCTAAAAGTTGGTAAAAGTTCTAGAGAACTTAATGCCTTTTCATAATTTGGCGACCCAATTTGCTTTAGATATTTGTCACAGAAGAAAAACGGTCGCTCGATTGAAAATTCATGGCGCCCACTTGCAGTTATCCCCCCATCGCACAAGCCATAGTATTAATTTAGATACACATAAAAATTTAAATATATAAGTGAACTGCAAACAGTCCGAAAGTGGTATGTCTTTTCTTTGTAACAGGAAAAAAATCGTAAAAATCACGCAAATTTTGGATCAAAGAAGTAAAAACGCCCCTTAATAAATTAAACTACTGTTTTGTTTTTACAATATTCTAATCAAGTATTCTTATTTAGAATAGGGTGAAACCCCCAGTTATTGATGCCTAACCAGTAACTGATACTTCAGCAGAAATCTAACTCAAATAAGCATTTCTTGTAAATGTTTGCAAAGTAATGTCATCTATAGTGGTAACTAATTTCTATTAACTGTTATAACTTATTTTTCAAAAAAGGGATAGTGTCAGTTACTAGAGTTATTGACCATATTTATGGCAAAAATAAAAACATATTTATTAAAATTTTAGTAATAAAAAAATAAAAATAAAAATTTTGTCAACAATAATTTTTTAATATATCTGTATTATGCTTTCAAAAATAAAGATAAGTATAAAATAGATTTAAAAGTTTGTAACAGTGATTTGAACAAGAAACAAGTTGGAAATTGTACGTCAAACGTTACAAACGAGGTGCGTTCGTACTTTAAGCTAGTTATGTAAATATTCAGATCTTTTCTGATTTTTAATTCTGTGAAATGAATTATATCGTCTGCAGATCAATTTCTGTCATAAAATAAGTATCTCGGTCGCTTGACGATTAAACTTCGGAAGCTCCTATAACAAAAAAAAAAAAAATTCAAATTTCTTAATAAATATTTTTATTAATATCTCCTAAAGTTTTGATTCGATTTTATAAAATTTGAAATGTCTCGACAAAATTCTGCAAAGATAATATATTTTAAATTGCAAACCATTCGGTTGGGTAGTTTTTGCGTTGTTATATGCGGACGGACGGACGGACAGACAGACGGACAGACAGACGGACGGACGGACGGACAGACGGACGGACCAAGCGACGACAATAGGTGCTACGTATTTATATAATTACGAACGCACCTAAAACTCCTTAAAGTGTCAGTTACTGGGGCTTCACCCTATACAGATTTATAAAATTAAGTTATTTAAGCATATCTTTAGATATTTATGGTGACATTTGAAAACTAAGACAATCTCACTTAATCCTATTCACGATGTGTGAAAAAAAAAATATATATATACTTTTTAGAAATACTTAATAATTTTAATGCTAATTGATTCATTTTATTGAAAAAAAAATGTATTGTATATTAGAAGGTTACAACTAGCACAGTGTAATAAAATAATCCTAATGATATATGTAAAACTATACCAATCATACATAGCTAAGAAACATTTAAAAGTTAATAGTAACAAACAATCAAAATATGTTAGAAAATTTAAATAAAATATGTCACCAAGTATCGTCAGTTGGGTTTGGTAAAATAATTATAAGATAGCAAACATTGAGGGATTAGCATTGAATCCCAGTGTCATACGAAAAGAGAATAATAGTCAAAATATTGAAATGTTTGGAGAGATAGGATAGTTAATACATGAAATAGAAGAAAAATTGTCAACATTGAAAATTATTTTTTTTAAATAAATAGTTGGAAATTATTTCTTTAAATAAATAATATGCATTTTCTTTAAATAAAGAATTGGAATTTATCATACTTTAAATAAGTAATTGGGTTTTATTTCTTTAAATAAATATGTGGAATCTATTTCTTTAAATAAATAATTGGAAGTTATTTTTTAAAATAAATAATGCAACTCTCATTTTGCTTTTGAATATTGAAACACACTAAATAAGCAAACTTAAAGATAATGTACAATAATTTTATTTCCGTAAAAATGGGATTTTTGTTGTAAATATATAACTATAGACAAAATGTTACGAAAATACAAAATAGACTCACATTTAGCAAACGCAGTATTAGACTGGTCTGAGAGGGGAAAAAAAGACTAGTTTGAAAACATGTTTACCTTTTAGGCCATGTCATCGAGTGATGAAAGTTTTTGAAATAGGAGGAAGCAAGGATTTAATCAAAGGATAAATCACGACGAGGAATCAATTTACACACAAATGATTGACGTTGCCTGGCGCAATTTGCAGCTTTTCATTAAATCAAAATAACAAAAACAAAAAACAAGAACGAAAAATCATGTGTCAAGCATAGATTATGTAATACTTTCCAACATTTCCAAAATAATTTTACAAATTTTAAGCGTTTAATAAGGTAAAAGGCATAATGTATTTAAAAACACAATTTATAGAATTACCAAAAATATTAGGGGAAATATCCGGATTATTTTGTGAAGCCCTGTATATGATACATAGATTTGTAAAAATACTATATAGAAAGCTTAATTTTAGTTCAGTTAGGAAACGCGTAGCACAGTTTAAAACTCCCCTTCTGGAATTTTCGTAAGTAAGCGAAAATGTACTCGAGAACTTTTGAGCTGCCCAGTATGTGATCTATACAATTTATACACACCAAGTAATAGAAAAAAATGAGTTCAATTTAAAAATGCGTTCAGCAACTTAAAACGCACTTCCAGTAATTTTTGTTAACAAACAGTACCGAATTCTTTTGTGTGTCCCTGTAAAGGAACGATGAATGCTATACACACAATATTCTATAGTAACCTCTTGTAATGCACTTTATATCCATTTTAATTTGTCTGAAATAGTGAAACAGTATGAAAATAAACCGCAAACGATTTTTCTGCGTAGACCGTAATGTAACCGAATTGTTTTGAGTGACCTTGTAAAGGAACTGTAAGTGCTATACACACCATATTCTATAGTAAGCCTCTTTTAGTGCACCTCAGTGATATATATCAATTTCAATAAATTTGAAATTGTGTAACATTATTAAAAAAAGCATAGATGATTGGTGAAGCCACAAATGATTTTTCCCCTCAGACCGTAATGTAAAGGGATTCTTTTGAGTGTCCCTGTCAAAAAACTATAAGTGCTACACACTTCATTTTCAATACCGAACATGCCATTGTAAACTTGAATAACAATTGCATGACAATTCGTATATATTTATGCGAGTTAGAGCACGGACGGACAGAAAAACAGACAGACAGATGGCAGGCAGACGACAGACAGACCACAGGCAGACAGACGACATACAGATAGACAAACCTAATTCATAAACACTCTTCAACTATGTTGGAAAGTGTTAAATAAACAGCCTGAATGGTGTGGTAAATATAACAATTACAATCGTAATGCTTTAATGTTTGATGGACTGTTGGTAGACTTTTGAAAGATGCCTATTATTATAAATGGATCCTTTAAAATGTACCAAAAAGTAAAATTTCTTGGGGATCGTCGAATTCAACATTAGTGGGAGCAGAAATGGTTGAATTTTCGTCGCCCAATGATATCGGTCCGATATCATTTTTGGAATGTGTATCAACCATGAATCCTTCGATATAGTCGAATCTGTCTGTTATTATGCTTTCCATTCTATATCAGCGTTGAATACTTGAAAAGAATTAATAATATCATCTAACTAATATCATAATAATACAAGTGGGTGATACTAACATTCTGTTATTCGATGCGAATCTGAGTTCTTTTGCTGGTTGGGAAAGGCCCATAGACGAAAATTTTAACCCTCTCACTGACAACCCCGTGTTAATACGTTCACTAAGCTCCTGGTTTCACTGCAATACAATATTTTTTTTATTAATATAATTCTATGTATATAATGCGTTTCTAATATATAGGTTCAGATTCCCAAAATTTGGAAGGAGTCACTGGCTCCTAAACCCAAAAAATCCAGTAGCCACAGTTGTAAAACAAATGCATAAAAACAATAGTGTTTATATGGGGTAAAAAACTAAAAAAAAAAATAAATAAATAAAAACTCAGGAAAAGTGTAAAGTAATTTATTTAATATAAACACATGTACAACAAAATTTGAACATTAATTAAATCTTAAATCATGTACAGTCAGATAAAGTTGGGCAAGATACGATTTAAAAAAAATATGTATAAGCTAAGCAATCATGATAGCGGGGAATATCAGAAAAACAATATTTCTTATTTTGATTTTGCCTGACAAAATTACATATGAAAGACAATTTGAATTTGTGAGATTATTTTGCACTATAAAAATCAAAACACACTTCAAACATTTGTTTATATATATATATTTAAATCACAGTCTATGTAAAATTATCAGAATCAAACTGTTACGAATAACATTGCTATTCGAATATATTTAATAGTTTGCTGTGTTAAATAGATCATTCTGAAATGGGTTGGGTTGGGTTGATTATTGACGGCCAATTATCTGCACTTGGGATATAGGCCCGGGGGGGAGTGCCCTTCGTGGGGGTCTTTCTAAGGGAACCTAACCCGTATTTACGCATGGATAAATCCACGGCTCGAAGAAAACCACGAAAACTCCGAACGATTAGGCCGACGGGCGCGATTGGGATCGAACCCAGCACCTCCCGTCTACCAGCTTCGAGAGCACAACCTCTCAGCCACTGGTGGGGCCATTCTGAAATGTTATTAAAAGATAATAATAATGTTTGTTATGTGTTTTGGTCTTAATCTTTAAAAAAAAATATCAACATTTCACGATGCGGACTGGGAATACCAGAAATTGATTACTTTTAAATCACATGCCGACTTAAACACCGAAAATTAGTGGCCACAGCAAAAAATTTAGTCGCCACGTGGCGACTGGCGACCGTGAATCTGCACATATATTCTAATACATTGAGTAATGATTGATACCCTGAAGATTTACATTCATGTGTATAATTAAGTTTTATGTATAATTTTGGATTAATCCCCTTTTTTTAGCATTTAAATTAAAATACAGTGAAAACAGCATTACAATTTAGCCCTTATTGAACAGTCAGAGGGTTTTAACATCCATGTATCCAAATGATTGTGGAATATGTTTCTATCTTATGCAGTTTGTGTGAAATAAACTCTTTAAATCTGCTCTTTTTAACACTTTCCAACCTAGTTGAAACGTGTTTATGACTTCGGTTTGTCTGCTGTCTGTCCGTGCTCTAACTCCCGTAAATATGCTCGGACTGCTCTGAAATTTTGGTATGTTATTGTCGTTTACTATAACATGTTCCCTATTTCAACTGAAGTGTTTAGCACTTATAATTTTTTTTTTCAGGGACAGTCAAAAGTATTCCGTTACATTACAGTCAATGGGGAATAATCGGTTCAAGCGCATTTTGTTGACGCTACGTCATTTAAAACATAATAAATTGATATATAATTATGAAGTGCATTAAAATATTTTTTTTTGTAGAATATGGGGAGCAAAGCATTTATTATTCATTTACAGGGTGAAACAAAAGAATTCTGTTACACATCGTTCTATGGGGAAAAATCGTTTGCAGTGTAATTTAGTGATATTTCACTATTTGAAACATAATGAAATTTATATGCATTACTATAAATTGCTCACTTAAAAGTATGGCGTGCATTGTGTTTATCGTTCATTTACAGGGACACACAAAAGACAAAAGATATCGGTTACAGTATAATTACAGTTGCGATAATTAAAGTGTATGTGTGATAAGTGAGTTTTCAAGTTTGGTTTGCGCTTTTAAGTTTAACTAATTTTTTTCATATTACGTGTTGTGTATAAATTCGGTTGATCATATACAGGGCTACACAAGGGAATTCGTAAGTATTAGAGACGATGGGAGTGAATTGCTTAAGGGTAGTTTTTAATTGTGTTACGCATTTTCTAACTGAACTATATTTAGTAGACTAATATAAGTTTGTGAAATATAAATAAATTCATATACAGGGCTACGCAAAGAACAAAATACATTATCGTTTACGGTTGGTAATTGCTGGAAGTGAGTTTTAAGTTGCCTTATGCTTTTCTCACCTGACATAAATTTTAGCTTAATATGGGGTGTGTAAAAAAGTGTTTAGATAATATACAGGGCTGTACAAAAAATGTCGAGTGCCATCGATTGGCGAAAATTGCTAAATGTGAATTTTCTATGTATTATATATCCAAATCTATCTATAACTTGGCAGGAGCTTTAAGTGGTTAGAGTATTTTTGTGGTAAAAAATAGTTCGATGAAAATTTGAACTATCTTTTTCTTTTTACACCGAAAATCTGACACTTGTCTTACAGTGAATGGCCCATAAGTCCATTCAGAGTCTGAATCGACTTATGGGCCATTCATTGTAAGACAAGTGTTCAAATTTTCATCGAACTATTTTTTACCACAAAAATATTCGTATTATTTTATTGCTCCTGCCAAGTTTTATAGAGCAAACCGCACTTCAATGAAATATTTTAAAAAATTGTACGGGTTTTTGAAATTTGAGTTTCAGACTTCAAAAACATGTAAATTTTTTTTTAAATATCATATCGAAGTGCGGACTGTACTATAGTAAAACTTGGCAGGAGTATTAAAATAGTACGAATATTTTAGTGGTAAAAAATAGTTAACTGAAAATTTTAACCATCTTTTCCTTTTGACACAAAATATCTTATATTTGTCTTACAGTGAATGCATCATAAGTCCATTCACATTTCAAAAACCCGTAAAATGTTAAAAAAATGTTACATTCAAATGTGGTTTGCACTCTAAAACTTGGCAGGAGCTTTAAGTGGTTAGCGTATTTTTGTGGTAAAAAAAAAGTTCGCTCGAAATTTCCACTATCTTCTTCTTTTTACACCGAATATCTGACACTTGTCTTACAGTGAATGGGCCCATAAGTCCATTCACACTTCAAAAACCCGTACAAATGTTTTTTTAAATATCTTATTGAAGTGCGGTTTGCGCTATAAAACTTGGCAGGACCATTAAAATAGTACGAATATTTTTGTGGTAAAAAATAGTTCGATGAAAATTTGAACTATCTTTTTCTTTTTACACTGAATATCTGACACTTGTCTTACAGTGAATGGCTCATAAGTCCATTCAAACGTCAAAAATCAGTAAAAAATTTTTAAATATCATATTGAAGTGTGGTTATTTGCACTATAAAACTTGGCAGGAACAATAATATAGTACGAATATTTTTGTGGTAAGTAATGGTTCGCTGAAAATTTGGACTATCTTTTTATTTTACAGAAATTATCTGATACTTCTCTTCAGTGCAAATTGCAGTCTGAATAACAACTTGTTAATTTTTTATGATTTTTTTGAAATGTGAAAGATTTTATAGGAGACTTGGTATAGCGTAAATGAAACCGGCTTAACAAAATAGTTTCATTAAATCAATATCCATTACATACCTGTTTCTAACGCATATTTCTCCATCCTGAGGCTTACACATGTTAACTTTTTCTATTGAAACAGCTGCTCTGAAGTCCGTAGTCAGCTTTTGTACGGAAAGTTTCTTGAATGTTTTTGGTAAGTTCGCCATCCTATAAATGAGGAAATAGAATCACAAACTTTATATGCTGATATTTGTGAAATTCATAGAAAAAAAATGCGTGCAACTGAAATTAATTTTTGTTCAATTCTTTTTTTTTTTTTTACACTCTTTTATTTGCGTATGCAAAGATGGAATTTTGCAATCGATTTTCCACTCACTTCCTGATAGGCTAGAATTATAAAAATTATGTACACAGATGTGTATTCGGTGACAGTAGAACGTTTCAATATTTTTTTTTGAACTAAATTATAAATAAATAAATTATCTTTATGGTATTTTTTCCATTTGCTGGCATCAGGGGATATATCGTCAAATAATCTTTATCGTTACAATAGTTTACCAGTTACAAAAACAATGATTTAATTATGCGCCAAACCACGCTCGCCAAAATAGGCAAACTGGGCTGTGAAACTGCAGCAATTAAATATTTTAAACATTAAAATGAAGAAAAAAACATTAAGAGCGTATTATATATATTTTTTTAAGAATTCACTTTAATCTAGTAGTTTAATATTAATTAAATTATGATTATACTTTGAGAAATCCCGAGTAGATATAGGTTTTTTTTTCCTTTTCAGTTGCCATATCTGAAAAAAGAAACAAATGAAAAATTATAATTTTTTCAATAAATTCATTAGTTTGCGCTTTCTACAAAGTGTAAATGAATGCGTGAATTTTCCATAATCAGGGCCCACGCCAAATTAACGTACTGTAATGGAATTTTTTTCGAATAACATGAATTGCACTAATGAAATTAGGGTGATTTTTAAGATAAACATTGAATGCTTATAAAAGAGTGTTTAAAAGAAACTTTTTTACCTTTATACTTATTAACCACTTTCAAATAAGAATTTTACTCATAAAAAGTTGTAATTTTCTGATACATTCACGATAATCACCCATCTTGATTACTACAGAATTATCTAATATTGGATTTGTGAATGAAATTGATTATCTTTTTCATATAAAAGATTCTACGATTAATAGAAGATTCGCAAAATTCTTCACTTAACTAATTTTAAATTTTGTAAAATATCAAGCATTTTACAGTAATATTATGTTTGAACTCAGAAAAAGGAATTGATTAAAACTACAAAACATATTTGTTGAGTACATTTTGGTTGTTTTAGCAAAATTGGAGTAAAATTGAACCATTTTACTTCAATTAACAAAACATTTTTGCTGACGATACAATTTTTTTTTTTGGAATTGCAAAAAAAAGTGGTTTTCAACAAAAAAATTTTTTTGTTAATTCAAACAAAATTTCCATTGACCTATATTTAAACAAAATTTTTGTTTAAATATGGGTCAATAAAAATTTTGTTTGAATCAACATAATTTTTTTTTTTTTTTTGCAATTCCAAAAAAAAAAAAAATTGTATCGTCAGCAAAAATGTTTTGTTAATTGAAGTAAAATGGTTCAATTTTACTCCAATTTTGCTAAAACAACAAAATGTACTCCAAAAATATGTTTTGTAGTTTTAATCAGTTTCTTTTTCTGAGTGTGAAACAATATTACAATTATTAACAGTATTACAGTATTGCAACTGTACAATCTGTACACGTGGTGTTACTGTCCGAGGGAGTTTGATTCGATGGGGTTATTGTTCGGTGGGGTTTTTGTCCGTGGTGTTTTTGACGACGGAGTTTTTGTCTTGGACTCATATTGTAGTATAATGTGCTGTGTATCAGAAATTTAATATCGCAATACATCAACGAGTTAATATTGATATTGGTGATATATCGCGATAACTACCGTAAAGTGTATGGGAATAGAAAAATTGCGAATTTCGAAAGATAAATGGTATGGTAGCAGAGATTTAAGTACTACAAACAGATGTAGAAAGCAACTAAACAATGTTTTATACGTATTTGCTCACACAGCATACTTTAAATATATACTATAAATTTATACAAATTAGAAATATTTTAGTAAAAGAGACAAATGTTCGATATCCATTTGCACCATTACTAACATAGTGTTTATATTTAAGGTGGTTCTCAAATAACCTGCGCAACAAGAAATTGACACATTTTATTACTCATTTTTAAACGCAAAAGCAAAAATTGGCAGGCCTGATTATTGAAGTGATTTGGAATCAAAATGAGTTTTCCATTTTTTGATAAATAAATTACTTATCAAGTTATAAGCAATTCGTGTCACTTGACAACACGCTTTTCCCCTTGTTTGGGAATTCGGTTCAAAACATCATCTTTGATAGTATTTTCTGGAAGATCTGCTTTTAACAAAAAATGGAAAAACACTTTCGATTACAAAGTTTCTGAATAAGAACACTTGCCAATTTTCCGAGATTTAAAAAAAAAAAAAAATGTATTAAAAAATATGTCATAAAGCGGCTAGTTTGGATTTGAGAAGAGCCTTAAAAATAGAATGTTTAATTTTTTTTATGCATTATTTATTCATAGCATTTTAACTATTTAAATTCTTCGTGCATAACTGAGAAAGTCAAAAAAGAAATTGAAAAAGAAACTGAAATAAAATTTTAGCTGATTTTAATATGATTAAAATAAGTGAACAGCAAAAGCAAAAACTGAAATTGATTTAATGACGCATGTCATGCTAATATAGTTATACTTAAATAGGTTTCAATGAATGAGAGAAGAAGCAGAAATGTTGTTTTTCAATCTTTCTCTAAGGTACCATAGCATTCTTAAATGAAAAAAAAAAAAATAATTTTTCACTGTATTTATACCTTCCTATATATTTACTACATGAATACAACATTGAAATCTTTTTTGGCATATAAATATTCAAATCCCATTTGGAAATGAGAGGTTGTGCTCTCGAAGCTGGTAGACGGGAGGTGCTGGGTTCGATCCCAATCGCGCCCGTCGGCCTAATCGTTCGGAGTTTTCGTGGTTTTCTTCGAGCCGTGGATTTATCCATGCGTAAATACGGATTAGGTTCCCTTAGAAAGACCCCCACGAAGGGCACTCCCCCCGGGCCTATATCCCTAGTGTAGATAATTGGCCGTCAATAATCAACCAACCCATTTGGAAATATTTATGTACTAATTATAATTTAGTTTTTTTTTAAATAAATATTAATTTTAAGCTGAAATATCAAGATTGTTATCAGAATGATTAGGCATTAAAATACTATTACTATAAATGATTAAAAAAAATCTCTATTATGATTTAAAATGTTTTTCAATAAAAAATTATGTTCTAACACCACATTTTAACGGTGCGCATGCGAATCACTACAGAGTCTATGAGCACATACAGACTCACTGCAGGCTCTTTTTCTACGCTCTGAGAGTACAAAGTGAAAAAAGTGAATTTTATAATTAATGTAGAAATAATAAATTTATACAACATCAAAGTACAACATCATGGCGTATTATAGTAAAAGAAACTAAGCATAACTTGACCCATATATGTATCGTTATTAGAATGATTATACATTAAAATATTACTATTATTAGTGATAAAAAATAAATCTCTATTGTGATAAAAAATACTATTCAACAAAAAATTATGTTCTAACACCATAATTTAAGGATCCACGTGCGAACCACTATTAGCACTACATACTCGCCGCAGGTTCCCTCTTTTCGTTCTGATAGTACAAAATGAAAAAAGTGAATTTTATAATTAATAAAGAAATAGTAAAATCATATAAAAGCCTACTGCCAACAAGCGGCCGGCGTATTAGATTAAAATAAACAAGCATAACTTGACCCATATACATATATATGTTACGGTCAATATGATTAATCCGGTCATTAATAATAACTAGGGCATCCAACCCGATGTTCCCGGGATACAGAATATAAATGAAAACATATAAATGAAATGATGATTGTTTTTTATTGAAAATTCCAATAAATTTTTTACATTTAATATTTTTTTTAGATTGCCTAACAACACCAAAGAGCATTTTTATATGAAATATGTCAATTATACAGTCCCTGGCCAAATTATTAGGCGCAATTGTTTTTATTATAATTTATTAAATATCTGGAAAGATACATGAGGAATTATCCTGAAACTTCAGGAGTGTAAACAACATAATAAACGTCATATATTTCCGCGAAGATTTTTTCCCGAAACCCCATAAGGGGCCGTCAACAAATTGAAGAAAAACGAATATCTTTTGGATAACCCTGTAAAAACTAATGTTGCAAAAAGCATTCAAACTGTAGATTATGATTAAGTGGCTTATTGTAATAATTTGGGTTCATTTTTATGAAGATAGCATGTATAATCGAAGAGAAATTCACGTTTTTATAAAAACAGTCCCAAATTTTACCAAGTTTTTTGCTTATAATTTGCAGAGTTTTTAATATAAAAACAAGTTATTTTCAGAAAATATGACAAACAAAATTATACACAATACCCTGAAATCAGAATTAAAAAATAATAAAAATTGTATGAAAAATGAGCAGATTTACTAAATATTGTTTCACTGCGCATGCGTGAATTCAATCAAAATATACTGTGCATAATATATTAGCTTAATGTATAGACCAACTTTTATGAAAGTCTCAAAAACATAGCTTGAAAATTCTGATAGTAGTCGTCGATAGAATAAGCTCGAAATTCGCTGTTCCCAAAAGGAAGCAAAAAGATAAGGGGTTGTATCCAAATATACAATGAGAGACACTTCATTCTTATTATGTCAACTTTCATAAGCTAGTATATTTGGATACAGCCCCTTATCTTTTTGCTTCCTTTTGGGAACAGCGAATTTCGAGCTTATTCTATCGACGACTACTATCAGAATTTTCAAGCTATGTTTTTGAGACTTTCATAAAAGTTGGTCTATACATTAAGCTAATATATTATGCACAGTATATTTTGATTGAATTCGCGCATGCGCAGTGAAACAATATTTAGTAAATCTACTCATTTTTCATACAATTATTATTATTTTTTAATTCTGATTGCAGGGTATTGTGTATAATTTTGTTTGTCATATTTTCTGAAAATAACTTGTTTTTATATTAAAAACTCTGCAAATTATAAGCAAAAAAACTTGGTAAAATTTGGGACTGTTTTTATAAAAACGTGAATTTCTCTTCGATTATACATGCTAGCTTCATAAAAATGAACCCACATTATTACAATAAGCCACTTAATCATAATCTACAGTTTGAATGCTTTTTGCAACATTAGTTTTTACAGGGTTATCCAAAAGATATTCGTTTTTCTTCAATTTGTTGACGGCTCCTTATGGGGTTTCGGGAAAAAAATCTTCGCGGAAATATATGACGTTTATCATGCTGTTTACACTCCTGAAGTTTCAGGATAATTCCTCATGTATCTTTCCAGATATTTAATAAATTATAATAAAAACAACTGCGTCTAATAATTTGGCCAGGGACTGTATATTCAAATAAAATTTTGAAATTACTAAAAGCGGTAATTTCGTATTGGCCTTGTGACAGAAGTTAATAGTCAAAGAAATCGCAAAAAAATTCGTTATCTACAGCAGTTTATTATTATTATTATTCTGATGATTTCAGAGATTTTAAGCGCTTATTTCGATTACATGTCTTTAAAATTTGTGTTTTATTTAAACTATTTCATTATTGATTAATGAAGTTTTAATTTTGTTATGGAATATCAGCTGGAAACAAATGCTGAACTTTTTTTTATTGTTTAACGTGCAAATCGATTAATATTTTGTAATCGTCTGCAAGAGAAAGATATATATATATATATATATATTAATCGTGCTTGAAATTTAATTTAAATGCTATAATTAATGAGAAAATTTCGATACAGTTTTAAAATAAATTGCATTTAAAAGTACATTTTTCCCCCTATATAACGGTGTAAAAATTAAAAATATCCGATGTTTATAAATTAAAAAAATTATAGTAACAAAAGTTGCAAAACCGAAATCTCATCGCTAACTGTTGCTATTTGAAAAATGACGTCAGCGTTACGCACGGACACGTTTGTCCTTTATAATATAGATAACCGGCCATTATGCCCGGCCATTATTAATAATAACCGGATATTATTAATAATGACCGGCTTAATCATATTGACCGTAACATACACATTGTTATTAGAATGATTAGGCATTAAAATATTATTACTATAAAGGATTAAAAATAAGTCTCGATTATGATTAACAATATTATTCAACAAAAAGTTATGTTCTAACACCACATTTTAAGGGTTCGCATGCGAATCACTATAGACTCTATGAGCACTACAGACTCCCTGCAGGCTCTCTTTCTAAAACCTGATAGTACAAAGTGAATATTAAAATTAATATAGAAATAATAAATTTATATAAATTCAAAATATTTCACAAGCGGCGTATTAGAGTAACAGAAACAAGCATAACTTACTTGACAGATATTTTCCAGAGACAAAATACTGAATGAGCTTCCGCCCCTTTTTCCTGCTACAAGAAACGCACGATAATGTTTCAGCCTTGAACCAGAGGGCGTGAATGTAACGATTGTTATCTTTTATGATGAACACTGTTATGATTCACAAGGAACTTATTTCAGATTAAACAAACTAAGGAAGGAAATAATTTGGAGTGATTGCGACAGAGTCCGTAGACCCGAAAATGCTATTTTAGGTCAGCGTGAACCCCAACCCGAAACCCAAAATATTATTTGAAGTCAACCCGAATTCTACTAAGACCTTTTTGTTGACCCGGACCCGTCAAAAAACTTTTTGGTGACCCGAGCTCGTCAAAAAACATTTTTGTGAACGAAACCTGACCTGAATATGACAAAAAAAAATTTCTTAGACCTGAAACTGGTCCCGAACCTGAAGTTCTTTAACGAGGCATGATTTAAAATTAATTGGTATTTTAGTGCAATTCTAAAAAAAAATCTACAGTTGTATTTGTAATATGAATTTTATGGAATTTTAATAGAAAAATGAACGTATATACAAGGTATATAGGAAAGTCCCTTTAATTTGAAATAACTCTTGAACGTAATAAAGGTAGATTGTGGACAATTATTTACATATACTAAAACGACGATGCAGTATCATATGTGAGTGAATGTACTGCCTTTACAGGCGAAATATGGAAATTATTGACCCTATTTCGATAGCTATTAGAGATAACGAAAAAAAGTCAAATACAAGAGTGCAGAGTATTCTCAATTTAATGTGAAAGGACGTCTTGCATGCAATATACACACACACACATACACATACACACATATATATATGCATATTATAAGCCTTGAAATATTAACTTTTCGTTATTCAATAACCGGCTTAAAATCCTCTCTAATTGCTTGTAGAAGTGTATCATTGTAATGGAGATGATTATTTATTGATAAAAAAACACATGTAAGCAAGGTACAGTATATTTAATAAGACAATAAACTAATGTATGCTAGCAAGGTATGTGTATGCATGCGAGTGCATGTGTACTGCTTCCGATGCTGGTAACATTGAGCATATTTAACTTGATTTTCATATTAAAATATATTGTACATGAGCAGAAAGAAAAAAAAATTACTCTGCTCTAACTGTGCACAAATCATCATTATATATTATTTCTCCTGCCAACATCCCTTTTTCTCAGAAAATAGGAAACGTAAAACGACGAATGAGACAGCATATGAAAGGATTTTGAATAGGCTTCTGACATAGCACACTTAACATTTCGTTAAAACATGTTTTTGATTAAAATTTGCTGATAATTAAAAATTAAATCGGCATTGATTTCATGAAAGAAATGAAAGGTTTTCTTGAAATTACTGTTGCCACAAAAATGAAATACCACATTATATGATGCTCAGCAATGATTATAAAAAACACCGCATGGGTTTATTTTATATTTAAGCAAAGTTGAAATTGAAACGTTTAGATTTATATTTCTATGTCCCATGTTTTTCCCGAGGCGGATGACGTCATCCTCTAATGCAGTTAAAGTACGATTGTTATTTGTTTTTTCTCGCGCGTGCCTTTTGCAATTTTGGATCTGTTTTTACTGTAATTTTAATGGAACAAATTAGATGATATTTTGGCTTGACTAACTAAATGTTGTTTGCAGATATTTTTATCCTCACTTTTTCTTTAGAAGTTTAAACCTGCATCTAATAAATATTACATATTAATAAAAAATATTAGATTGTAGTGCGAAATCCTCGCACGGGCCCCACTGGTTATATAAAAATGTGACTTGTACCAACTGATTAATAACAACGCCCACTAATGAATGCTATATTTAAATTTTGCGTAGGGGGTCGTCTACATATAGAAATTGTGACAAACTTTAAAAATTTTAATACTAACCCCTAATTTTGACATCCTATTTGGATTTCTCAGTAAATTTTACCTTCCGATAGCAACAGCACCCCATCAGTGGTTGAGAGGTTCTGCTGTCATAGTTGGTTGGTAGACGGGAGGTGCTGGGGTCGAGCCCAGTCGCGCCCGTAGGACTAATCGTTCAGAGTTTTCTGTGGTTTTCTTCAAGCCTTGGGTAACCTTGCGTAAATACAGGTTAGAATCCCTTAAAAGATCATCACGGGTGCACCCCCATCGGTCTATAACTATTGCGTAGATAATCGGTCGAAGTAAACAACTTTAACACATTTGGATAGCAAACGGGAAGTCATTCGAACTAGTAGTTTAGGAATTGAATATGTTTCACCTTTGGAACTCCTAATGTTAAGTTCATTTTTAATCATAGCAAAATTGATTTTAATGCGAGTAGTTTTTTAAACATAACGCCAAAATTACTTGGCGGAATGAGCTGTAATTTCGTATTCGCATATTTGAATCTTCAAAAGCTTATTTCTATTTTTTTTTTAAATATAGGTTACTTATAATATATATATATATATATATATATATATATATATATATACAACAGATAAATACGATTTCAAATTAGTATAATTATTTTTATTATTATTACAAAGATTTAGATGATTTATAAAATATTTTCATCATATAAAAAATGTGTAACTTTATAAATACTTTACAAAATAGGACAAAAAGTGTTATTTAAAAAAAATTCTATGAATAATGCCATGAGCAAAAAATACTGATTTTCATACCTCTTGAACCATTTATTAGTTATTCCAAAATGCATTCAAAATTTACATTAATTTGTTCTGGTCTATATTAAAAATAAAATGTACATTTACACTTATTTATTTATTTTTAAATCTATGACTGTTCTATGACTATTATCACGGAAATAATATCTCTTTCCGTTAAGGTTATTAATCTTCCTTTACATCAAGTAAAATAATAATGCATCTATTATGTCTGCATGTTATTCCTAGTCCTTGGGACTTTATTTAGAAGAATTCCTCTTTGATTTCAAGTACTCATGATAAAAAATTACGTAATGCACGATAACTTTTATCTTACTGTAATATATTATTTTATCTAGTAAATTGTTTCTTTCGCTTCCATGAAATCTTGCATTGTGCATTGTTGAATTTATAATTATAAAAGTTAATAACTTTTCTCTTATGAAAAAAAAAAATCTAAAAAGAACACCAGACGTTCGGGTCAACGATTTTTTTAACACAATGCCAGTTAGCAGAAGACCACAGGTAGAAAATTGCCTTGAAATAATTAGTCTTCAACACTAAAAAAAAAAAAAAAACTACGTATGTTGTAAAAATCACATAAATTTCTTTTATATAAATCTCGATTTTTAGAATCTTTCCACCCCCGAAAACAATACGGCCAGAAAAGCCTCTGACAGATAATTTAATTTGCAATAACTAATTAGATTGTGAGATTTCTACGCTACGTCATTGCGTCTGCATGTGCATTTTTATGTTTTTTTTTGTAGGGGAAGAGAAGGATTTGTGTTTTTTTTTTTTTAAATATAAATTGCTTAAAATTGCGTTATTTTCTATGTAAATACTTTCGTTGAATTGGGTGCATTTAAACTGGACATATAAGCATAGCACCTTTCGAACAAATAATTGTATTTCGGCAACCCCTCTTAGATGTCTGCTACCAAAGTTGAATGACTATTCCTATTATGAGGATTTTAAATTTGATGTTTCGTTGAATTCTGCATACATTCACTGCAGATATAACCGCAACTCGAACAAATCATCGAATTTCAGCACCCCTCTTAGATGACCGTAACCAAAATTGAATGACCATCTATTCCTATTATGAAGATTCTAAATTTGATGTTTTGTTGAATTTTGCCTATATTCACTTCAGATATAACCACAAATCAAACAAATCATCGAATTTCAGCACCCCTCTTAGATGACCGTAACCAAAATTGAATGACCATATATTCCTATTATGAAGATTCTAAATTTGATGTTTTGTTGAATTTTGCCTATATTCACTTCAGATATAACCACAAATCGAACAAATTATCGAATTTCGGCACCCTTTCTTAGATGACCGTAACCAAAATTGAATGACCATCTATTCCAATTATGAGGATTCTAAATTTGACGTTTTGAAGAATTTTGCCTATATTCACTTCAGATATAACCACAAATCGAACAAATTATCGAATTTCGGCACCCTTTCTTAGATGACCGCAACCAAAATTGAATGACGATCTATTCCAATTATGAGGATTTTAAATTTGATGTTTCGTTGCATTCTGCATACATACAGTGCAGATATAACCGCCAATCGAACAAATCATCAAATTTCGGCACCCCTTCTTAGATGACCATAACCAAAATTGAATGACAATCTATTCCTATTATGAGGATTCTAAATTTGATGTTTCGTTGAATTCTGCATACATTCACTACAGATATAACAGCAAATCGAACAAATCATCGAATTTCGGCACCCCTTCTTAGATGCCCGCAACCAAAATTTATTGACAATCTATTGCTAATGTGAGGATTCTAAATTTGATGTTTCGTTAATTGCTGCATATATCCACTATAGACATAACCGCAAATCGAAGAAATCATTGATCTGCGGTACCCCCTCTTGCGTGATTTTGCCCAAAAACTAATCAGCATTTCATTTACGGATAGAACTTCATATGAAATTTTATCCTATTCTAAGCAGTAGTAAATCATAAGTTAGAGAGCCCACACAATTTTTGTCACATACAGAGTAAGAAACAATTAAAATGTTGCAAATAAATCATACATTGCATAAAAGAAAAAAATAAAGTAATTAAATAGGCATACCCTGTGAAAAAAGAGAAGCGTCTATTTATTTACAATAACCTCTTCCAAGTTACTCACGATTCAGAAAAGCGTACTTTATCTTTAGAAATATATATATATATATATATATATATATATATATATATATATATATATATATTTATCGACATTTAAAGATTTATTTTAAAAAATGTTTCTTTTGCAGCCATTGATTTTTAGAAATGTTTTCGAGTGGTTTTTATACAGTACTAATCAGTTGTAAAGAAATTAAGATATGATAAAAACATACTCACAGAATCCAGATTCACTTATACAACAAATAAATAACTAAAAACTACATAAATGTTTTAAAAACACATGTACATCATTTTATAAAAACTTTGCTGAAAGTGTTTAAAATATTATACTTTATATACAAAACTGTATATTCGTATAAACCGAGCACTTTCTAGCAAACACTTGCTCATCATCAGGGTTACAAATGAACACAAATACACAATGGCTGGTCATTGTGTATTTGTGTTCGGTTTATATGAATATACAATCTTGTATATAAAGTATAATCTTTTAAACACCTTCAGTAAGTTTTTATAAAATGATATATTTATTTTTAAAACATTTAAGTAAGTTTTTAGTTATTTATTTGTACTAATCTGTTTTCTTAATCCGGAATGTCGGTTTTCAGAATGTTATCCATACTTAATTAAACATTTTCAGCTGCATAAATGAATATATATGTTACGGTCAATATGACTAATCCAGTCATTATTAATAATAACCAGTTATTATTAATAATGACCGGATTAATCATACTCACCGTAACATATACATGAAAGTGTAACAAAATAGTATTAATTTTAATGTTAATGTTAATATTATGAACTTCTCATGTTTGTCCGTAAAATATGTTTGTTGAACATGAAAATGTTTACTTGAGAGTTGATAGTATCCTAAATACTTATATTCCGACTTGAGAAAACTGATTAATACACTATAAAAACTACTCGGAAACGTTTTCAAAAATCAGTGGCAGCAATAGAATTTTTTTTCTATATAAATGTTTCTTTGAATCTTGAAAATCTATTAATTTATGGCGTTTAAAGATATAAAGAACGCTTTTCGGTATCATAGGTAACTCGGAAGAGATTATTTCATATTTTTGTTCGCAGTTATGTTATACTTTCCTAGATTAAGCAACATTTGTCTTTTTTTACATCACTGTAAAAAATGACCAATGTTTCTTTTTTTATGAAAATATGCTATAACCACGAACGAAAATATAATATAATCTTCTGAATCATCCGAAATTCCGAATAGCGTGTTCTATTGTCTTTTGAATCCCCAGAAAGCAAAACATTTCCAAAATTTACAGAATTATTTATAAAAACAAAGTATTTTTCGCTGCCCGTATTTTTCACAAACGTTTCCGAAGGGTTTTTATAGTGTATTAATTAGTGGCCTCATCCTGGAATACCTGTTTTTCGACTGTCATCAGTTCTAAAGTAAACGTTTTCAGCCGCATAAGTTAATTTATACCTGAAAGAGTAAAGGAATAATCTTAATTTTAATGTTATTGTTAAAGCTGTTAATTTTGCATGTTTGTCTGTTAAACATATTTTTTGAGCATGAAAACGTTTACTTGAGAATTGATAGCATTCGAAAAACAGGTATTCCAGGCTGAGGACACTAAGTAATACACTATAAAAACCCTTCGGAAACGTTTTTGAAAAATACGGGCAGCGAAAAATGCTTTGTTTTTATAAATAAATCTTTAAATTTTGGAAACGTATTGGTTTCTAGGGATTCAAAAGACAATGGAACACGCTATTCGGAATTTCGGATAACTCAGAAGATTATATTATATTTTCGTTCGTAGTTATAGTGTATTTTCATAAAATAAGAAACACTGGTCATTTTTTACAGTGTATGTAAATACTTCTTTTCTTTATTTTTTAATTATAAGACAAATGTAAATATTTTTTATGTTTTAGAATAATTTTGCTTTCTTGTTTAATCTGTGTATTTGGAAACATACGAATAGTGAGATGAAGATACACACACTTAATATTAAAACACTTCATTCATGTTTTTTGCTTGCCTCTATGATCAATATTATATTTCCTGTCGTTTAAAAATTTTTCACTGGAGAAAATTTATGGCTTTCTTAATTAAAAGTTTCATACATAGTTGAAAAGTATTTATGAATTCGATTTGTCTGTCAGTCTGTCTGTTTGTCTGCGCGTCTTCACCTGTCTGCCGTCTGTCTTTCCGAGCTATAAATCGCATAAATATATTCAGGTTATCATGCAACTGATATATGTTATTTAGATTTACTTTGGTATGTTTGGTATTGAAAATGAAGTGTGTAGCACTAATACCTTTTTTACAGGGACACCCAAAATTATTCCGTTACATTACGGTATATGGGGAAAATCATTTGCAGTATATTTTAATGATGTTACACTATTTTAAACATATTGAAATTGATCTATATCACTGAGGTGCACTATAAGAGGCTTACAATAGAATTTGGTGTTCATAGCACTTATAGTTCCTTTACGTGGCCTCTCAAAAGAGTTCCGTCACATTGCCGTCTATAGAGAAAAATCGTTTGTTGCTTATTTTAATAATATTTCACTATTCGAAACACATTGAAATTGATATATATCCCTAAGGTACATTACAAGAGGCTTACATTAGAATATTATGTGTATAGCATTCATCGGTCATTTACAGGGACACACAAAAAACTTGGTACTGTCTGTTAACAGAAATTACTTGAATTGCTCTTTCAGTTGATGAGCGCGTTTTTAAATTTAACTCATTTTTTTCTGTTACTTGGTGTGTTCAAAGTCTATAGATAATACACATTAAAGGACAAAAGTTCTCGAGTACATATCCGTTTATCGACGGAAATTCCGGATGGAGAATTTTAAATTGTGCTACATGTTTCCTAGCTGAACTACAATTTGTCATTCTATGTAAGGTGTGTCCCACCGAAATAAAGCCAACGTGATTATGTGCCGTAACTAGACATGAAACAAACCAATAAGAACCTCCAAGGATTGGTTGACCTGTAGCAGCTAGAATGTCGAGAGTTCCCATAAACACTGATTGGGGTGGTGGCTTTATTTCAGCGGGACACTTCCTCCAATTCTTTTTTTTTACATTTTAATTTTTTTCCCTGCCGAGGTGGGGCAGGGAGTGAGTTACTCCTTGTAAATATGTATTTATATATAGACTTTCTTAATATATTTGCTTCATTCTCATTGGTTTGTTTCGTGTCCAATTACAGCACGCAATCACAGTGGCTTTATTTCGGTGGGATACACTTTAGTTTATTTACAAATATATAGGTCATATACAGTGCTGCACAAAAAAGTTCGGATATTTTTTCCGAATATTCTTGGTAATTACTGAAATTAGGTTTTTAAATAAATATGTTATGCGTCATCTTTCACCTTATCATACGGTAAAGATTTGTAAAATTATTTTGGAGGTGTTGGAAAGTGTTACATAATCATGTGTATGATTTTTCGTTCTTGTTTAGAATTTATTTTTGTTGCAATTTTATGAAGTGTCATTTAACTTTTTTATGCGTTTTTGAGAATGTATTTTATTTCCTTGGGGGCAAAGGAAACACCTACAAAAGCTTAAAAAGAAAATATCATTTGGCACGTGTTATGTTGAGATAAAGGAATAGATAAGATAAAAAATAAACTCAATAGATAAAAACTCAACTATAACTAATATTAAGATTTAACATAAAGATACTTGTTAAATTATTTAATATACTATCTTTTAAACAATTCAAGTGGAAAGCTAATCATTATTTATTCGAATTAAAAGTACTTACATTTTTAAATAATCTAAAGTTCTTTTCAGTAGAAAGTGAGGGGGACAAAAAATATTAAGTGCAACGTTTTTTATTATTTAACGCAAATTTATCGTCAAAAGGAAAAAAATCTCATGCAGTAAGAAAATTAAACCAACAATTGGAAAAGAATGCAACTTATTATATATATAAAATAATATTAATTAAAATGAAAAAGGCTTTTTTTCTAGAAACAATAACAAACGGGCAAATACTGAAACTTCTTTCAAAGGAGGTTTTATATACTTTAGTGTGATTTTTAATAATAAGTATGATTTTTACATAAACTTAAACGCTTTATAATTTTTTCTTTTCTTTATTTGTTTTTATAGCTTTTCCTTTTCGATGATGGTTTTGAAATAAATTTCGGTAAAGTGTTAGCCGTCCATCTTTACTGTAAGGGGTTGGGTTGATTATTGACGGCCAATTATCTACACATGGGATATAGGCCCGGGGGGAGTGCCCTTCGTGGGGGTCTTTCTAAGGGAACCTAACCCGTATTTACGCATGGATAAATCCACGGCTCGAAGAAAACCACGAAAACCCCGAACGATTAGACCGACGGGCGCGATTGGGATCGAACCCAGCACCTCCCGTCTACCAGCTTCGAGAGCACAACCTCTCAGCCACTGGTGGGGCTTACTGTAAGGGGTGCCCAAATGCAACGTGGACACATAATGTAGAAGTAAGTATTTTATTGCAACTCTACAAATAATCACCGTATTTGTAGATGCATTTGTCTCATCGTGCCATCAGTAAGTCGGTATCCCTGGCATAGAACTCTTGGAGCTGATCACGGAATAATGTTCGTATCCTATCCTTCACTTCGTCGTCCGAAGTAAACCGTTGTCCTCGGAGTGCCTTCTTAAGAGGTTACTGCACTCAGGCAAAAACACCCGCTCGCTTAATGTTAATCCTATGGGGAAATAATTTACGATATCTCGTCCACATTTCAATATTTTTAAATGATTTTTTATTGCATTGGATAGCTGAGATCAATCTCTATGCACGCTCTTTTGTACTTTTTCGATTTTTGTTGCAGATTTTTTTATTTTTTTTTATTGAGGATACTTTCATTTTCGAAACCGGTTCCGAAAGTTAAAGTATCTAAATAGAAAAAAAAAACTTGTAATCAAAATAAAAAAGTACAAAGGCGCGTGCACAGAGATTGACCTCAGCTATCCAATGCAAAAGAAATCATTTAAAAATATTGAAATGAGAACGAGAAATCGTAAATAATTTCTGCCACAGGATTAATATTAGCGAAAGGGTGTTTTCGCCTGAGTGAAGTAGCCTCTTAAGTGGCCTGAAGATGTGATGATTCCAAGGCGAGCAGTCTGGACTATACCATCTCATCGATAGCGGCGACTGATTCATCGGTGATGGCAGCGTGGACGTGGCCTGGTTTCGGTGCATACTTGACTGTCTGTCTGCCTTGTCTGAAAATCTTGCACCGGTTGTTCACAACTGTACGGCTTAAACAATGTTCACCATAAAAATGCTTTATTCGGCGAAAAAGTGTCTGCGTTAGTTGTCCCTTCAGCCACCAAAAATCGCACTACACCTCGCTGCTCCACACCGGACTATTCCATCGTGATCACCCTATGTTTTAGCTACAGAGTTCAGAGAATAATAGAGATGATATGTTTACGTTTGGCGTGACGCTGAAAATGCACCCCTACAGTCGGCCCAAACAACTGGCGGCTTGCTTTGAAAACCTCTCCCCGTCCAATGAATCAAGTCCTTGTTCCACGTGCAGCCTCTTTCCGGCCAATGAAGACAGCCGTTGGGCCTAATGATTTGAGTAATAACCGGCTTCATATTGCAAGCTGATTTTACGCTTTGTTGTCTCTCTATTTATTCTCTAAACTCTGGGGTTTTAGCCGACAATTGCACACACACAACTTCTTTCCAAATGACGCACCTTTGTTTAAGGCATCACTAATCCTGCGCGAAGCCAAAAATCAAATGAAAAATCAGTTCGGCAATTGTTATTCTTTTGCCCTAAACATTTTGAGTCTGACAATCTCATATCTAATCATATGCATTCTGATATTTATCCTCAGAAATAAAGTTACGTACGGCAGCTTTTTTTTTTCAACAAAAAAAGGATGCTTCAACTTTAAACAGTTATTATTATTCTCTCAACTTTAATTACAAAATAATGGAACTTCTTTTTGTTTTATGTGTTTCTTGTAAAATGTCTTTCTTTAAAAAATGTTTTAATGGAGTAAAGATTGTTTTAGAATCTGGATGCATTAATAAATACATTTCTGCAATAAGTGCAAATCAAAAATTTTTGTGCAATTCACCGGACTTTTAAGTTATATGTAGGAAAACAATTTTGCATCTTAGTGAATCAAAATTTTTTCCTTAAACAGACCGAGGAAATTGTATAAAAATTTAGACTAGCAATTATCGAAGAGATGTATTTATTGATGCATTCAGATTCTAAAACAATCTTTGCTTCGTTAAAATATTTTTTTAATTGGAAATAAAAACCTAATGACTTACGGTTTGAAAATCAGCTATTGGCAAACGATAAGAAATGATATATTTTATATACATACATCTAGAATATTCATATATTTATTTTACCAAAGAATTCTTTACTCATTTTACTTACCCATCATACGTAGTATAGGGTAAGTCTTGTAATCGTTTTGAAAATCGAAATTTTTTTTGACGGATTTACACGTTTCAGACACTTTAGATTCCGAATAACATATTTTTAGAAAAAAAAAAATTTGCCGTCCGTCTGTGTGTGTGTGTCTGTGTGTCTGTAAACGCTCTATCTCCCAAACAAATTGAGATAGAGACTTGTAATTTGGTATGTACTTAGTATGTAATAATGGGAAGAAGCCTATTTCATTTCAATAACCTCGATTAACCGGAACTATTTTTTCCGGACTCTCGAAATATTCGTTCTGATGAAAGGTATATAAAATTTTTCGAAATTGGTTATTTTAAGAAATGAATATAAAAAACAATAAAAAAAAACATAAATTTTGCATACAGCATGAAGTCGATCGAATAATGAGTTGCCGAGATATTTGGAATCCTATTTTCCACACTCTTCGATTTTTCATGACTCTGTATTTCGTCCAAATTTCAGTTCAAAGATATATTTTAATTGGAAATTTGACGCTTAATCAGATGCAATAAACCGCTAGTTAATAGGATTATTATTTTTGGAGTTATAAGGATGTTTCTTTCAAGCAATTCAGTAATCGAGCCTTTAAAGTTTGTGACGTCATCAAGCCACGATTTTATTTGAATTGCGATGCATTTTATAAGTAGCTTACACATTTTTATTTTAATATTTTACATTATGCATATCCATGATGGGTAAGTATTACGGTGGCCCCCAACGACTAATTTTAAAAATGTTTTACATTAAAATACTTATAATGATTTTCATCTAGTATAAATGTAACAACAACAACAAAAAGAAATACTCGCACTATTTTTATATACATGGGTTCAAACAATCTAATTATATTAAAACCTTTGATAAATCTTCCAGAATGAAAACTTTTCAGGTGGAAACAGGTTCTTTAATTTAGAAAGTTGTTGAATTATAAATAAATACATTCTAAGCGAATCATTCTGTCCTTTTAATATAGTTTGCCTTCATCAAACAGCGTAAAATTAATGAAATCTTATCAAGAATAGCCTTTGTAGTAACTAAAATTTATTCGTAAGTTTAGTTATTCACACGAAAAAAAATTACATGATTTTTTAGGCTTTGCTTTTATTTCCCTTACAAAAATTTCTTATAGAATTCTATAAAATTATTTATAGAAAATACAATATAGAATCCTATAGAATTATGGCCCATTTTTCTATAAGATTGTCTAATCTAAAGCTATAAAAAATATTTATATAAAATGCATTATAGAATCCTATACAATTATGGCCCGTTTTTCTATAAGATTGTTTAATCTAAAGCTATAAAAAATATTTATAGAAAATGCATTATAGAATCCTAATGAATTATGGCCCGTTTTTCTATAAGATTGTTTAATCTAAAGCTATAGAAATATCTGTAGAAGTTCAATAGAAATGTCTGTAGAAGTTCATAGTTAGAAGTTCAATGTCTAATAGAGCTTCTATAAAAATATCTATAGAAAAAATATAGAGCTTTTATGAAAATACATATAGAATCTAGGTGGTCACACTCCCAAGTAGTAACTTCACTCGATGCTGCTTGACTTCAGCGATCGGACGAAGAACCAACACTTTCAGTATGATACAACCATTGACAGTTCCAACACTCTTATTACACTATTTAAACTTTATTTCTTTTGTGATGTGCATCCCCAATTATACATAGTCATGTAAAAATATTTAAAAGTCTAATAAATTATTTGTTAAAACTGAAACAATTATTTAAATATTTATACTTCAGATTAAAATATTTGAATAAAAATTACAAAACTATTGACGTGAATAAAGTTTATTAAATTAATTGGATGGTTTTATAAATTTAATAACGAATTAATAAATTATTATAAAATTAGCCAACAAATTAGGGAATTATAATGAATTTTTTTATTCATTATTCATATCAATTTTTTAATTTATAATGAATGATTTAATTCAGTAGTTCGACTGATATATTATTACATTGACAATTGAATCACAATGTATTAGAACTGAATTAAATTATATATATATAATCATATTAAATCTATGGAGTACTATTATATATTAAACTGATGTATTACAAAATTTATTCTTATTTTTTTTAATTTTAATGTATAGTTATAAATAAATTTATTTATAACTATACATTAAAATTAAAAAATAATTTTAATTACTACACACATAAATTTTAAAAGACCAAAAAAAATATATTTTTTAAACAAACAAAAAAAAAATCTATAGAATCATTAGTCCATAGAACTTAATTCTAAAGGTTTATAGTACTCTATAGAAAAACTGTTCTATAGAAAAAAAAAGTTCTAAGAATTCTATAATATATTAAATTGATGTATTACAAAATTGATTCTTATTTTTTAATTCTTATGTATAGTTATAAATAAATTTATTTATACATTAAAATTAAAAAATAATTTAAATTACTACACACATAAATTTTGAAAGACCAAGAAATATATTATATATATATATATATATATAAAACTTTAAGTAAAATTTAACCATTGAAACATAAGAAACTGACCACATACACTATATATATATACTTGCCAACTTTTACACTTTAGGTGTAAAATTTACACTTTTTGATTATTTTTTACACTTAGCATATATATTTTTACACTTTTTTGTAAAGTTTCTTTTAAGTTTCACTTCCCGCCCCTTAAATTATGAATTACTTTCTGGTTGCTTTTAATAATAGTAAATGGTGCAAGCAAGGGGAGTATTTTGTGCTGTCAAAGCAATAAGTCCAGGTTTCATTGTCAAAAATCACCTGGTTTTAATTTTCATTGAATGTAAAAAAAAAAAGAAGTAAGTCATGTTTTGAATAAATTTGCTCAGACAATCTTATGAAAGCTAAAATTAAAATAAAAGAGATATGTGTACGTCTTTAAAATCAGTTTATTAATGAATTGTTATAAGGTTTTTCTTATCAATCTTTAAAATGATCATCAGTGTATTATTTAACAATATTTATCTATTATGTATTTTAAAAACAAGTGTAAAAATGTCCTTTATGCGTTAATTAAAAAATGGGTTACACGGTTTTTATGTTCATATGGGGGGAGAGAGACGTGCAAAATACTTTTCACGCAACATTTTACACTTTCCTATTTTCAATATATATATATATATATATATATATATAAATCTATACAATCATTAGTCCATAGAACTTAATTCTATAAGGATTGTAGTACTCTATAGAAAATCTGTTCTATAGAAAAAAAGTTCTACAGCACTTCTAAGAATTCTATAGAAACATTTTCTTTAGAAAAAGTATTCTATAGAACTCTTCAAAACTCTATAGAAATAGTATAGAATGGCTATTATGTAGAACTTGTAAAGAATTCTATAGAGTTCTATACAGCATGAACTATTTTCGTAAGGGTTTCTCCTATTTCTACAAGAAGAAAGTATTGGATTCGTGAAGCATTTCAACTTCCGGTTTTCGACGGATTTATACGTTTTAGAAGGTCCTTAACAGGATTTGACTCTTTTAGAAAATGTCTGTTCTTGAGTCAGTGTGTCTGCCTGTCTGTATGTGACACAAATTTTATGGGCACTCTAACTCAAGAACTACTGGTAAAATAGACTAAAATTTCATGCGAATATCTATTCTTATGTGAACTGATGCTGAATAGCTTTTGGTCAAAATCCCCCAAGAGGGACAAATCGATGATTTGTTCGATTTATCTGTAGCTTCTATTTGCAGTTGATGTGCACACAATTAAATAAAAGATCAACTTTAGATAGCTCGTGATAGGAGAAGATTGTCATTAAATTTTGGTTGCGGTCATCTAAGTAGGGGTACCGAAATTCGATGATTTGTTCGAAACATGCGATGCTTATATCACCAGTTAAATGTGCAGAATTCATCGAAACTTGACGCTTAGCACACTCAATATGGGAATAGATTATCATTGAATTTTGGTATATAGAAGAAAGTTTTGTGATGGCCACAACATACCAGTTTCGTAAATGTCAAGAATTCTTTAAAAGAGACTATACATATTTTTTAAAAGTGTATTTTAAGACAAAAATAGTTTTTAAACTAAAAAAAAAAAAACAAAAAAAAAAACAATAAGATTCTGTTTAATGCTGTTATCGGTACAGCTCGTTTTTCTGCTTTATTTTTAGGTAGATTTCGTAAGAAATACCACCCATTGCATTCTCCCCTAAGTTGGAATTTAAAAAAAAAATTACAGATCTACACCGATTATGACTCCCAGAACCCAAAACTACCCCCAGTTCAAAACTTTATCTATCTATCTATCTATCTATCTATGTCACTTTTTTATGGGCACGATAACTGCAACAATTCTGCACAAATCTCTTCCAAACTGATACATAAAATCAACAGGCATAAAATCTCGGTCAAGTTCGTTAATGGGCAAAATCGAACCAGGGGGGGGGGTATGGGGGGCTTTTTGTGAAAACAGAAAAAAAGCCATAATTTCTGAATTATGATACGTATCGAATCCGTTTAAAGTTATTATTACTTCTAGAAAAAGGGCCGAAAATTTACGTATGACAGATTTTTGATATCATTAAAAATGGCCCCAAGGGGAGGCGCCTGAAAAGTGCCCCCATGAAAAGTTCCCCCATACGTCATTTTTACGTCACAGCAGATGGGGGTAGATTTCCAGTCATAGAGAATTTTACTTTCGTCGAAAATTGGAAAACTTCCCCCTGAAAAGTTCCCCCAAATCAGAAGGGGGAAGTTTTCCAGTGAGATGGGATTTTCTTTTCACTGAGATCTTGAAAACTTCCCCCATGAAAAGTATCCCCGTACGCCATTTTGACGTCACCACAGATGGGGGCAGATTTCCAGTCCTAGAGAGTTTTACTTTCGTCGAAAATTGGAAAACTTCCCCCATGAAAAGTTCCCCCAAACTAAAAGGGGAAGTTTTCCAGTGCCAGGCAATTTCTTTTTCACTGAGATCTTGAAAAGTCGAAAATTGGAAAACTTCCCCCATGAAAAGTATCCCCATACTTCATTCTGACGTCATAGCAGATGGGGATACATATCAAGGGGGAACTTTTCCAGTGCTAGAGAATTTTCCTTTTACTGAGAGCTTGAAATCCATCCCCATGAAAAGTGTCCCCATATCTCATTTTGACGTCACAATATAGGGTCACATATCCAATGCTATAACATTTTACTTGTTTCGAGAGCTGAATATCTGGCACTCGAAATGTGTTTCTCTTTTATGTCTAGTTACTATTGTTACTGTGAATTATTATTATACGGACTTGAAGAAATGCGCAGAAGAGATTTAGTGCGTAATGTAAAAGTATCTTGCTTACTTTTCATATTCGGTTATCAAACACATACTAGGCGGTCAAAAAGGATTTAAGTATTAATGTTATATAATGTTGCTCAAAGCATAATCTGTTAGAAGGCTCATGGAAACTCATCGAAAACAAAGATTTTTGTATTAGCGGAAAGTGTCTGCATATGATATTTGTTGTTGAGTAGAGCATCAAATGTGAATCTTTAATGAAAAATTCCCATTAGTTATTATTATTATTATTATTATTATTATTATTATTTTTTTTTTTTTTGAAAATTAGAATTTGCTCTTTTTTTTATTTTTTTGTTAATATTCCCAATCAAATATCCAATGTTAATTATTTGACACAGTAATGATCACTTTAACTTTTCTACTATTAGATAAAAAAAACCAAGTTATTAAATATCCATCATCAATCTATAACATTAATAACTAGAAATTAAAAATTAATTTTTTGAAGGTATTTCATGTTTTTGGCAAACATTTCCGTAATAATTTGACACCGAATTCCACTATAAAAAATATACAGATTTTTTACGCTTGGTAGAAATCACAAACAAGCGAATTTTTTCAAAAATACATAGTTTTTTTTTTTAAATCTTTTTTAAGGTAATGCAACTAACAAAAAAAAAAAAAAAAAAAACATTATTTAATTTCTTATTTTAGAATTTAAAATTTGATTTCTCAACGCATAATCGTAAATTAATTAAAATTAAATTACTATTTCATAAAAAGCTTTTTTTTTTTTTTTTTTTTTTTTTTTTTAGAATATAAGTAACTTTTATGGATAGTCCCAGATTTACAGGTATATTAATAAGAAAGAAAGGGGGTGCTTCAACTAACTCATTAACCACATGGTTTCCAAAAATAATAAACAGATTAAGAACTCTTAACTTTTATGCAAATTTTGTGCCAGTGATAATCCTTTTACAACCAAAAGGTGTTGATATTAATTACCACATGTTTTCTTTGCTTTGGCAATTAAAAATAATTATTTTAACTTCCGTAAAGGTGCACCTGTTGTCTTTCTATTTAAGTTGCTATATTTCTTTTTTATAGAATTTCTTCTAAACACGAGCATTTAAATAAAAACAAGGTCTAAATTAATCTACTTTAAAGCATTATATTTACATTATTTTTTATACATTATTATTAAGAGTGAATGAAATTGGGCTTCAGTACCAAGCGTGAATACTGCCTTTAAGATTTCACACAGTTTTCGTGTATCCAATTATTTATCTCATGTTTAATATTTTCTGACGTTTTTGTGGCTATAATTTGAGAATATGTAATGTGCTAAGTAGAATAATTTAATTAAAAGTAAATTATTTCTGTGAAATACTTCATTTGGAAATAGCATATTTTGCCGTAATAATTCAGAGGAAAACAAACATCGCGAATATAACAGTTTAGAAATTGTTACATAATGTATGCTTAGTTTTATTATTATTATTATTATTATTATTATTATTATTATTATATTATCATGTTTTCATTTTATTTTATCTATCTCGTGCTTTTAATGTGCATATAGTATGTATAGCACTTATACAGCAGGTATGTCAAACTCGTTTACCGCCGCGGACCAAATTAAGCGTTATATACAAAGCCAAAAAAAAAAAAAAAAAAAAAAAAAAAAAAAAAGATAATATTATTACCATTGCACAGAATAAAATTTGTTCGTATAAAACACATCCATGTTAAAGAAATGTGCATGTAAAGTTCAAAAGTAAATAAAATTCATAGCTTGTTTTATCTTATTTTTCGAAAAAATACTCGAAATTGCTTTCTATCAACCGAATCAACTGAATTTAATTTTTTTTTTTTTATTTGTATTTATTTTGCAATTTGATTGTGCACGATGACCTGTTAATCTTTTACCTAGCAAAGAAATAGCTGCCAATCTTCCGTATTTTTTTCCAGTGAAAAAGAAAACATATTTCGAATCAAAAAATTTCTTTAAAAATTTGTGTTTTGTATCTATGCTCTACTTATTCTTTTAGGTAGCTTTCAATACAAAAAAGTATAAAGCTACCTATTGCAGCCGTTCGGAGGAAAGCAGTTCCGGAAAATTTCGATATATTTTCACCGATCATGACCCCCAGACCCCAAAACCACCCTCCGTCCAAATGTTGATTTATATATATAGATATATCCATATATATATATATATATATATATATATATATATATATATCTGACCTATGTCATACGATAACGCCCGTAATTATGAATCGATTTTGATGAAACTAATTGTGTGTATTAAGGTCACTAATGTCTCGACCGAGTTCGCTGGCCAGCTTGGTCCGCCATCTTGTTTCAAGATGGCGGCCATTTAAAGATGTAAAATAACTCAAAATCTAAAATAAATATACAAAAAATTTAAAAATTCAAATTTATTTTATAATTACGTATTAGGCCTTGATACAAGGATTCCAGAGCTTTTTTTGGTTTACCTCTATCTTAAAAAATGGCTGAGATAGAGCAGTTTGAAATTCTAGGGTGGCTGACATTTTGAAACAAAACAGCACATTAACGCGATTACTCGCAAATTATTTTCTTTCATTGTTGTAATAATTTTCCCAATCATACGCATAAAACTATATATTCATATCCGTTAACGCCAAATTGGCGACATTGGCGACAAAATTGGCAAAATTGGGCGACATTTGGCGATCAAAATAAGTCTTCATAAATGAAGCCAATTTGGCTGTTGCTCAATAATTTGGCGAATTTCTTATTCAAATTCAGTATTAACGAATCTTTTGTAAACGTTTCTTTGCATTTTAGCTTGCTGTTTTCGTGTAACATTAGCTAAAATTTTAAAACGAAGATATAGGAAAGCTACCTTTTCCTCCCGGTACAAGGCCGGAAGGACTTTTTTATTTTCATTTATTAAATACATTTTCTGGTTTAACGTATGTTGACTTGAAAAATAACAAAAGGTTGGCCGCTATACGCAAAGAAGCCGTACAAAAGCGCGCTTGTTCAAAAAATGTCCACTCCGATGTTTTTCTAATAATGTTTGGCAACATATAAAATAAAATACATTTTCTTTTTGAAAGTTGTTTTGTCAAAATAATAAATTCTATTTGAAAATGCTAATCATGGCCTGATTAAGAGGGGGGCGGGGCTACGGGGCTGCAGCCCCGGGCCCCAATCCGTCAGGAGCCCTCGTCAACAGCTTAAGTTTTATCAAAATTTTGTTTTAAAAATTACTTAAATTTCTAAAAGAAAGAAAGAAAAAAGAAAATTTTTGCTTCTAAAATGAAAAAACTTTTTCTGAAATAACGAGATAAAATCGGGTTTCAAGCGTCATCACTTTTTCCTTTTGCAATTCCAAAACTTCGAAGTACGATTTAAGGGTAGTCGTCACTCCCTTGAAAACACCCGATAGTTATTGTTAAACCTATGGCCAGGTTGCTTTCAAATTTCTCGTTTAAATTTAAATACTTTTAAAAGATTTTTTTTTTTTTTGCATAAGATAGCTGAGGTAGATCCGTAATATGACGATTTTTTATTTTCTCGATTTCAGTTGCAGATCTGTTTAGTAAAGGTATTTTCACTTTCGGAACCGGTTTTGAAAGTGAAAGTACCTTTATTAAAAAAATCTGCAACTAAAATATCAACCTCAGCTATCTTATGAAAAAAAAAAAAAAAAAAAAAAAAAAAAAAAAACTTTTCAAAATATTCAAATTTAAATGAGAAATTCGAAAACAACATGGCCATACGTTTAACATTAGCGAGCGGGTGTTTTCATATTCTTTTACTATTTTTACCCTACTTTTGCCCGATACCAAAAGAAGAAAACATCTTTACTATTTTCCGCTTCTACCACCTAATCTCAAAAAACATGTGCACGCTCAGGGGAAGAATCTTGAATTGTAAGGTCTATGTGTGCACGGCATACGATTTCTTAGAAATTAGTACAAGGTCAGGACCCCCCCCCCCCCCCAATGCCTAACGGGATTACGACAATTTCACGTATATTATCAATCAGTGGTGTGAAAGGGTGCGTCAACTACCTCTTTAACTACAAGGCTGCCAGTACTCTTAAGCGGACTGAACTATTTGCATTTACGCAAATTTCTTGGTTGATATAGTCCCTTCAGAGACGCAGAGCAATGATAATAAATACCACATGTTCTTCATCTTTAGAAACTAAAAATGATTATTTTAACTTCCGTTAAGGCACTTGCACACCTGCACTCTTTCTCTGTTTTGTTAAAATATTTCCTTTTTTAGAAAGCTTCTATAACGTTATCTTTTAAACATGAGTACTGAAATAGGAACAAATTCTATTTGAGACGAAATTGTTAAATTTTAAACTATTATATTAAGACTATTTTTTAAACATTATTACTAAAAGTGAATGAACTTAGGATTTATTATTAAGCTTGAATGTTGGATATTGTTTCTTGAAAACACTTACACCCGAAATAGCTGATAAAATTTCAACTAAAGCGTAAATGCCTTTAAGATTTAACACCGTTTTCATACATCTAATTAATGCCCAGTTTTTTTTTTTTTTTTTTTTTTTTTTATTTGCTCTTATATATCTTATGTTTTTAAATAATGTAGAATGTATTTCTCACACCATCATTGAAGATTTATTAGGATAATAATAAAAACATTTTCTTTTATTATTAATTAAAGGACATGTTTTGTGCTAATACTAACCTAATGGATTTATGAAGACTGGATATCATTGCATCAATGAATCATTACGGATTGCATCAAAGATCTTTTTGTAAAAAAATTTCAATTTTTTTTTTTTTTTAGTCTGGTGTTCAAGTAATTCCACAGGCACTTTTACCTTAAAACATTTGTTTGAGGGAGAAGAGTCAAGGGATAATATACTACACATGAATCTGGAAAGGTGTGAATCAATTTAAACCTATTAGGCTAATAAATGGAACATTGACATAGGAATATTGTACAAAGTCTCTTCTAATATACTCGTATGATTTCATTAAGTATATTTTGGACAAATACTTTTAATGATTTAAAGAAAAAAAAAATACAGACTCTGCGTTATATTTCAGACATGCAAGATATTTGGTAAAAAATAAAAATATAATAATAATTAAAAACTAAAACTTAGAAAGCATTAAACTGTATAAACATACGTAGTTACTTTATCAAGTTGTGAAATTTTAAGATGAATAAAAAAAGGGTAAAGATAAAATAATTTATGATACTATGAAAATTGATTGTTGAAACTGAAATAAAATCAGTTGACTACATAGATATTCTTCAAAAATTCTCTCAACGAAGTCATCGTTAAAATTTTTGTCAGATTTTCTGTAAATTAGAATAATATAATTATTGTAAATTATAGTAATGTTTTTATATGACAAGCAATTTCACTTCGAAGTACCAGAAAAATACCACTATTTACCACTTCGAATTATAATGAAAAATTGTTTCACTTCTGTTTGTCAGATTTATGTTCATTCGCACTCTGAATGTCTGAATTTCGGTAAAAATACTTGTGTAATAATGAAATTTGATTGTGTTGTAATGCTCAGATGAGCCGACATATATATGAATCCATTTTTGCTCGCAAACGCATGAGATTGGCAGATGCTGTTATTCAGAAACCATGTTGTTCGGGAACTGAATAGCTTTTCCATTCTTCGTTAAAAATAGAAGGCCTATCAGAAAAACTTGGTGAAAATTTTCGTTTTTAACAGAATTTCTGGATGCGGCAGCCCGATAAAGGTCGTTGTGAGACAACAATTGCTTATAACTCAAGATATTCCTTTCTCGAAAAATGAAAAAATATATATATTCGATTTCAAATCACTAAAATGTGCTAGAGTTTTGCATTATTGAATCGGAATTTTTTTTTTCCTCCAGAAGCGCCTTAAAAGCAAGGTTCGTGATTTTTTTTATTAAAAAAAAAAAATAAATAAATAAATAAATCGAATTTTTTTTTAATTCAGATTTTTGTTTTATTTAATTCAAATTATTATTATTATTATTATTATTATTTAAATACACATTTTAAAGTAAAATAACCTCAGAGTAAACATACCTGTATGCTTACTCTGAGAAAATAACTTTTACAAAATCATTAAAATTAAAAACTAAAATAGCTCTTTTAAATTTATTTGAAAAAAATACTCATTCACTTGGTTGATTTGAAATATTTTAATCATATGAATAATTAAATATTACAGTTACAAAAAATGGAGCAATAGAAACAGATTTAATTTAAAAAGGTGAATTATCTTTTACTTTTGAAAACATGAAATAAATAAAACGAATTATTTTGTGTTATATGATCACTTGCTTAAACTGCAATTTAACAAATATAATATTCACTTAATGAATTTTGAGAATGTATTATACATACATAAAGATGATCTCTGATGATGATTATATGTTACAAATTTCAATGGATCTGAAAAAAAAAATTTATTCTTTGTTATTAAAATATTTGAAAAGAAACCAATTTTCCAGCCGAGTTCCTGAGCAATTATTGAGTTTAGACTGAATCAAAATTGGATTTATTTAATTTAAATTTAAAAAAATTAAATCAGGTTTTTTAAGACTATAAAAACTTTAGTTGTTAATTAGCTTACATTTATAAGTAACTAAAATTTAAATTATTTTTAACAGGAACAAAAAATCATGCGTTAAGCATAGATTATGAAACGCCTTCCAACACAATCAGAATATTGTAACAAAACTTCATAGATTCATAAGGTGAAATGTGATATCAAAGTAAACAATTCTCGAAAACGTATGTCATATTCGAAAACCCAGTTTCAGTAATTAAAATTAATAATTGAAAAATATCTGATTTTTTTTTTTTTTTTTTTTTTTTTTTTTTTTTTTGTACATAATCAATAGATTTGTATATATGCCACACAATATGCTAAAATTTAGTTCAGCTAGGAAACGCACAGCAAAGCTCAAAAATTCCATTCTTCAATTTCGGTCAATGAAAGATAATGTACTCGACATCTTTTGCGCAGCCCTGTATATGATCTATAGAATTTATATACACCAAGCAATATGTAGAAAATTAGTTACATTTAAAAAAGCGTGCCACAACGGAAAAAACTCTTCTAGAAATTAATGTTCACAGACAGTACTGTACCGAATTATTTTGTATGTCCCTGTAAATGAACGATAAGTGCTATGCTCTCTATAATCTATGATAAGCATAAAAATTGTAATATAACTCAGTGATATATATCAATTTCAATATGTTTGAGATATATTAACATCATTAAAATACACCGCAAACGATTTTGCCTCATTCGACCCCATGCGATTTCGACCGTAATGTAAAAGAATTCTTTTGAGTGTGCCTGTAAATGAACTATAAGTGCTACATACTTCATTTCAATACCGAACATGCCATAGTTGACCTCAATGACATATATCAGTTGCGGGGAAATCCGAGTATATTTACGAAAGTTAGAGCTCGGACGGACACACAAACCGAATGAATAAACACTTCTCAACTTTGTTGGAAAATGTTAAAAATATACATAAAAACATTTCAGACTATTACAAGCCATGAAATCCTTTTATTTTCCAAACCTTTGCATAAATAAACTTACATCAGAATATTGAACCACTTGTTATTTACATGTGGAAGTAATGAGATATCTAGATAAATTTAATAAAAAAAAACTTTTGAATGGCCTATATTTATTTATTCTAATGTTTCCCATATCCTCACAGAATGTCTCCATGTTTTTGTATTAAAAAAATTACATAAGATTTAGATGTTTTTTAATAGATAAATATTCATTAATCTTCTAACGTTTTTCACCTAAGATTCTTTATTTTTAAATTGGGATTTTTATTTTAAAGTGTGATGTTTGATTTAAATAAAATTAAAGAATGGATTTTGAGTTCTCAGTCTCTCCGTTTCCTTAAATTTACAAACTTTTTATTATTATTATTTTTTTCAAAACATAATATTTATTACAAAATATCTTGATCTAAATTAGAAATAAAATTTTTACTAAAGTTATTTTACATCAATGATTAAAAAAAAAAAAAAAAAAAAAAAATCTTAATCATAATCATCTTGATCTTAAAATCAATCTGATCATTTAAATCAACAAACCCTGCTTAAAAGTGGTGTGAATTTGTTTCCCAGATTCAATTTAAAAAATCGAATATATTATTTTTTTTTATGAATTGTTATATTTTACGTGCATTTTGAAGAGGTTATGCTTTTTACAATTAAATTAAGTAAGCTAAATTAAATACTAAAACCAGTGAAACAGAACGTATGTAAAGCGGAAAACTTTTTTAAACGGAAAATTTCATGGTCTCTGTGAAAATAATATAAACTATAAGGAATATTGTACCTGCTAAGATGAAAACCTGTCTATAGTGGAATTTTATTCGGTATCTTGTGAGTTCGTCTTAAAAGATTTTACTGTTTAAGAGTTTTAAAATTATAAATATGCCTGAAAGAAGAGAAAAAAAAACACATTTTAACATAGCTAAAAACTTTTTACTTCAGTTTGTCTGTCTGCCTGTGCTTCAATTTTCGTAAATATGATTGGATATTCACAAAATTCATGCTTTGATAATGAGGTTTACTATACCATTCTTCGCTATTGAAAATGAAATGTATTTTAAAACATTTATTATTATTTTAAACGGGACATATGAAAGAATACCAATACATTATCGTTTATAGGTGGTTTTACCATTTTTTCCAGAAAAAGACAGAAAACAGAACAAAAACAGAAAACAATGTAATGTACTGTGTGCAGTATTTATATGTCCTAGAAAATACCTCATAAGTTTTTTTTAAATAATACAGTGAGCAAAGCCTTTGTCTTATATGTTACATCATATATACACAGATTTTTTTTTTTTTCTTGGGTTTAATTTTGTTAATGTTAATTTTGTATTTCTATATTTCCAATTAGGATAAAGTATATTAACATTACATTCATCTTTTTTACTGATTTGTTTTAATAATTATTATTTTTTAATGATTTATATGAAAGATTATAGTTGTTTTTTCTTATGATATATATATATAGCACATTAATTTATTTTATTATCTAAAATCCCCACCCCCGCATTTTTTTTTTTTTTTTTTACAGAACTGAAAATGAAACAATTTTCAGCAATTTAAAAGCAAAATTTTTTTTAATGATTATTTATTATTATTGTTTTAAATCAGTTTCGCGCATTGTTTTGTTTTTATTACATAGTTAAATCAATTGACATAATATATATAGAGTAAATTCTGGCTTATTTAGAAGTGAAAAATTCGAACAAAATAAAATAAAGAGAGATTAAAACAAAACATTGAACATAAATGACTACATTTTGCAAACTTAAACTTTCGAAATTTTACCTATAGTTTTTTCACTAATTTGACCATGTTTCAAAAAATATATATTCTCAACAAATTATGCACTTAACTTAAAAAAAAAAAAAAATAAATAAATAAAAAAATAATAATAATCCTTAACGACAGCTATTTAATTAACACATTAAAAATAATCAAAATGTAAACACATAAATAGTATTAAAATAGCCATAAATATCAGACCGCAATAGATTTCACCGAAGATAGTGAATACAGTCCATTTTAAACGTTTGTTGAAATGAAATTCATAGTTGCTAATGTTTTTATCAGAATTTATCTTGAAGTGTTAAAATATTACGCTTTTAACACATAAAATATTAAATTAAGCAGATATTTCAGAAATATTTTGGCAACTAAGGCGGAAAAAAACATCTTTTAAGAAGAGTACGAAAAAAAAAAAAAGAAATTTAAAAATTTAATTTTATGAGGAGATTTTTTAAATGTACGGTGCATTCTTCTACACTCATATCTTTAATATTGGCGAGGAGAATTAGAGAGCTGACTGAGAAACCCCCTTAAGGATATTTTCAAATCCAAACTAGCTACTTTACGAAATATTTTTTAATTTACTTTTGTTCGGAAACTTATGAAATTGGCAAGTGTTCTTAATTCAGAAACTTTGTAATCAAAAGGCGTTTTCCATTTTTTGGTAAAGGCCAAAGATCTTTCAAAAAATACAGCCAAAGTCAGCGTTTTGAATCGAATTTCCGACGCCGCAGTACAAGAAAGGAGAAAAACGTGTTGTCACGTAGCAAGAATCCCTTATAACTCGATAAATAATTTATTTATCAAAAAATGGATGACAAAAAATGGAATCCAAATTGTTTCAATACCCTGCTAATTTTATGCCTTTACGTTTAAAAATGAGTCACAAAATGCGTCAGAAAGTTTCGTGCTGTTAAGCATATTATTTGAGAACCATCTTAACGGAATCTTGGGATATCATTGATGAGGAAATAAATAAACAAATGTTCTAAAAAATGTTTGTTCAATTATATTTATAACATAATACATTTCTTGTTATTTTTTAGGCCACACGAAATTTATTATGGTTTTTGCTCATGATACAAAAAGCTGAATTGTTTAGTTATAATTTTTATAAAACTTTTATATGCAGAATGATTTTTTTTTTATTATATCTGTGATTTGCACTTTGAAAACAGTAGAGGCTGTAGAGTTTATCTACAAGAGGAACTGACATTGAAGAATGAATAATAATGGATGGGAGGGGGGTTGTGATACAGATGTCTTTTAATGAGCAAAAATGTTTCTTCGCTTTATCTCCATTCGAGGGGCCCGTATATCAAGGATTGTTTGTAAAGAAAGACGAGTAAGGATTGAATCTGGCTACCTTTCTTATTTACAAGTCGCCAGGCTGTTAATTGCTTTTTCGTCTCCCTCATTTCCCCCTACCCCGTGAAATTGTCAGTAACTCTGCCTAACATCCGACACTTCCCAAGGGCAACCCCCTCCCCAATGACATGACCAGTATCTTTCAACAGTATTTTGCGTAAGAACTGAGAACTATTGGCCAGTGCATTGAGAATGATCTCTGTCTGCCTCTCCTGCATAAAAGTCTATGGGAAAAGAAAAAAAAAAACAAAAAAGAAAAAAAAAAACAGACAGATAATCAAAAAGAATGTTTTGTTCGTAAACTTTTATTTTAATATGATAAGAAGTAGATTTTAGGAAGTGTGTTTGCTTCCCTTTTCCTTTATCTTTAATGTTTTTATTTAATACTAAGTAAAGAAAAGCGTTTATTTAATTGAGAAAAATGCTTATCCTTGAGTGTGAGTACATTTAACTTGTAGAAAACCATTGTTTTTACTGCATGTGTTTAGGTGGCTTAAAAAAAAAGAAAGAGAAAAAAAAGGTTAAATAATATTACACCTCTTATGGGTTCGATTGTTTGTGAAATATTTTTTATCGCTGAATTAAGAATGGCCCTTAATTTACTAAATGACAAAAAAGCACCAGGTCCCGATGCTATAGACATCCGATTGTTAAAACGGATATTCAAAATTCTACCACAACTACTCACAGACTGGGCAAATCTTTGCCTCTCTCATAATTACTTTCCACTTGTCCTGAGACAGGGGGAAGTCGTATACTTCCTGAAGCGAGGGAAGTCGCCCTCTGAACCGCGCTCATACCGGCCGATCTGCCTACTACCAACGCTAGGAAAATTGCTTGAAAAGCTCCTGGTCCAACGATTGACCTTTTTTCTAGAAACTAACAATATCCTGCACCCCCGACAATTTGGGTTCAGAGAGGGCAGATCTTGCGAAAAAGCTCTTCATGCCATCATGACTTCCTGCGCTGATAGCATTGCCCGTGGAAATTACACTTCCCTCGTCTCACTTGATATACAGGGGGCTTTCGACAACGTGGAATGGCGCGACATTATACGACAACTACAAGTACTCAACTGCCCAAGAAATATAGCTGGAGTCATCCGCTCCTACTTATCACAGCGCAGCGTTCTAATCAACTGGGGTGCAGGCACCTCAACTCACAATTTAGAAAAGGGTTGCCCACAAGGCTCTTGCCTCGGACCCATTCTTTGGCTGCTAATAGCAAATTTATTCCTTAAAGAATTAGACAAACTAGGTTTCCTCCTCTACGCGTTCGCGGACGACTTCACATTTATTTTTTCGGGCCGCATCCGTTTGAATTTGGAGCAAGAGACAGCTTCAGCTCTCCCTGTGTTCTGCCATTTACTGGAATCCCTACACCTACAACTTTCACCAGGCAAATCTCAAGCACTGACATTTGCAAAACCACGCCTTCTGCGTGGCAGGAACCCAATCATTCGCGTCAACGGGACCAGCGTCCACCATGTTCCATATCTCGAGCTTTTAGGCATAACTATCGATAAGCATCAAAATTGGCTAGCACATCTACATCAACTTAAAATAAAACTCATAATTTTTCACCACAACTCACTAAAAATGACGTCAAAAACATGGGGTATTAGCAACTTCATGCTTAAAATATGGTATCACACTATAGTACAGAAAATTATAACATACGGGGCAAGCATATGGGGGGGACACTTAACAAAACAAGCAATAACAAAGTTGATCTCACTACAGCGAATGTTTCTCTTACAAATCTCACGAGGCTACAAAACAATCTCCACGGATGCATTAAATACCATAACGGTAGAGTTGCAAAGACTAGAAAAAACCCGGTTTAAACCTGGGAATAAACCGGGCTTTTTGAGAATAAACCGGGTTTTTTGGTAATAAACTCCGTTTTTTAGCAATAAACCCGTGAATAAACCGAGTCGATTGGAAATAAACCTGGGAATAAACCGGTTCTTTGCAACTCTACATAACGGGCATACCACCAATCGACACAATACTCGCATATGAATACACCAAGGGACGTATTCTCCACCTTAAGCATGAACCGACTGCAAGCGAATTCCTTCCAAACACCAAAATACAGCACAAAGTTCCAGGATGGCAGATACACCCCTCCGATGAGACATCTCACTTCCAAGTAAACACCAATCTTAATTCATTCTCCCCATCCTCTAGAATTACTCTCTTCACTGACGGGTCCGGAACTGTCACCGGAGTGGCAGCAGCATTCTGCGCCATGGAAAGGAATGCCGTCACCCATCAGTGGGCCTGCAGACTAGATGACCACAATTCTGTTTATCAGGCAGAACTCTATGCCATCCTAAAAGCCCTGGACTGGATCCAGACAAACACCACACATCCCTTCGTCCAAATTTATAGCGACAGTCTCTCTGGTCTGCAGGCTATCTATGCCCATAGAACCAAACATCCGCTAATCCTAGAAATCAAACTTAAGTTAAAGTCCCTTCTAAATAGAGTAGCTCTTGGCCACGTTTCAGCGCACACGGGCGTTCAAGGTAATGAAATCGCGGACGCACTCGCAAAGGAAGCAACAGCTAAACCACACATTGACATTCATCTTCCAATTCCTTCCACATACATAAAACGTTTACTAAAAGCAAATATACTCACAGAATGGCAATCAATCTGGGATAACAGCAGCAAAGGCCGACACACATATAATTTAATACCGAAAGTCTCAATAACACACTACAACCTCTCCGCACACACAACAGCATTTCTCACGGGACACGGTCCCTTTCGAACATACCTCTACAAATTTAAATGTGCAGACACATTCCTTTGCGAGTGTGGCGCAGAGGCGTCGGCTCCCCATTATTATTTCACCTGCCCGTTAACAGCACAGTGGCATATTAGGAAGCCTGCAATCCCTCCCAAGGAATGGCTTCCTAATATTCTAAAGAGGCACACCCTAAACAGAAAGCTACTTAAAATCTATATTTTTCTGACAGAACTCTCTAACCTTACCTAGTAGCCGTCAGCTGCCACTCTCAATGCACAACTCCTATTCAGTCCCTGCTAACTGTCGCGAAAAGGGTCCTTCCCTAGCAGGGCCGAGCTTATATATGATCTGGTCGTTGACCATAGTTTGTATTTGTATTTGTTATAAACATTCTATCCCGCTCCTTGTCGCGTTTAACGGCGGGTCCAGCTTCGGCTGTAGTTTGTAATTTTTTTTTTTTTTTTTTTTTTTTTTTTTTTTTTTTTTTTTAGACCTTAATAAAGGGGACCGGGAGGGACACTATGCTCTACAGACTTCTACTAGTCTGAGCAGTCCCTCTTAGGCTATCAAATCAAATCAAATCAAATCAAATCTTTTATCTTATCAATTTAAGTTAAGTTGATTAATTATGAATTTCATTATTTAAATGGCTTTACACACATCCTTATTTTATTAAAATTCCCATATTCATATATAAATTGTTTCTTTTGTGCAATTTTTACTAAAAATCAATACGTATGGGTTAAATTCTTTAATATACTTAGATTAATTTGTTTAAGGCGGTTCTCAAATTCCCTGCTCAACAACGCGAAACTACCTGACGTGTTTTCTAACTCATTTTTAAATGTAAAGGCATACAATTGGAAAATCTGACTATTGGAGGGATTTAGGATCCAAAAGCGTTTTAAATTTTTTGATAAATATATTAAGTTATAAGAGATTCTTGTCAAGTGACGACAAGTTTTAATTTTTTCTCGTGCTGCTGCGTCCGGAAATTTGATTTAAAATGCCATCTTTGACAGTATTTTCTAAATGAGCTTCTGCCTTTTCCAAAATATGTGAATCGCCATTCGATTACATAGTTTCTGAATAAGAACACTTGCCAATTTCATGCGTTTCCGAACAAAAATTGAATCAGAAATGTGTCACAAAGTAACTCCTTTGGATTTGAGAACCGCCTTAATAAAATTAATCATATTTTGCACATAAATTGACATACTTCAGTCAAACTGGAAAATTTTAGCATATATATATATATATTTAGATATTTTAATTCATTCTCAAGATATAGATTCCACTAGAAAAGTAAATTTTTTTAAAAGTTTGAGGTGTTGCATTTTTTTTAATCAGAAAAAAATTGCTTTTTGTAATAAAAGTTTTATCTCACATTTATATTTTCTAACAAAACTAGCGGGCTCTGCTCCCTTCGAGCTACGCTCGCCAACTCCCGTGCATACCCCGCAGAATCGAAAAACACGTTAATTGGTCTAAAAACACGCTATTTTTTCTATTTTAAAAAGATTATCAGATTACGGAAGACTGATTGCAATGAATTTATTTAATAAAATTTCATATATTTTGCACAAAAATTGACTTGTTTTAGTCAAACTGAAAAATTTTAGCATGCATATTTATAACATTTTGCTCATTGTCAAGATATAAATTTAACTTAAAAAGTAAATTTCCTAAAAAGTTTGAAGTGGTGCCATTTTTTAAAATCAGAAAAAAAATTGTTTTTTTTCTTTTTTTTTTTTTTTTTTTTTTTTTTTTGTAATAAAAGTTTAACTCACAGTTACATTTTCTAACAAAACTAGGAATTTCCGCCCCCAACGAGCTACACTTCCCAAGACTTCACAGGCTCTACAAATACAATGATATAATCTGTTTTAAAAAGATTACTTGATTACGAAAGATTGGATGATATTAACACGACCAGTAGTAATCTTTTATAATCGGGTATCTATTCATTTCCCTTTGACTTGAACATTCTCAGGGCCGCATCCACCGCTGTCGCAACTGCTGACGGTCTAACTGCTGGAAGATTTTTTTCTTTTAGACGCTATAAGAAAATAGTTTTAAATAAATAAATATATATATATATATATATATATCAATCATAATCTTTACCACTGAATGCTTTCCGCACATAAAAATGTAATTATTTGAATGTTTTCTTTCTCTTTTAATATTCACGTGTAAATATTTTTTCGAATTGAAAAATATTTGGAAATATTATTATTTGGAGTTTTTAAATACAATGCAAATTTCTTCATTAAATGCTTTACACACATAATAACTTAATTGTTTTAAATTTTCCTGTCATTTTTAATATTCGCGTGTAAGTATATTTTGCAAATGGAAAATGTTTAGAAATATTACTTGGGCTTTATAAACATCTAGCACCAGAGGTAAAAAACGGCTTTTTGGAAAAAAGAAATAAATATCCATTCAAGTAATAAAATTTTGGATTAAGGGAAAAAAAAACATAAACATAAAATTAGACACTATATATATATATATATATATATATATATATAACCATAAATGAAACATTATCATAACACCAACTTAAACATTTATTTAATTAAGTATGAAATAATTAGTTGACAATAAAAGATTCCCCAACACACTGAATATGGAATCAAAAACATTGAAAGAATAAGAAATTAAATAAAAATTTGAATATATGGAATTAAATGAATTAAATGAAATGAAATTTGTGGAATTTAGACAGAATTATCAAGTCCCAATTGCCTAAATACCACAAATAAAATGAAATGAGATGTTTCATCATCATATTAGCCATATATTGCAAAAAATTTGATATTGGGACTACATCTCAAATACAATGATTCTAATCAGTGATAAAATAAAAAATAAAATACAATATAAAAAAGGAAAGAAGCCATACTTATAAATTACAGAGAGAACATTTAATAGAGACATTAAGTATAAAATCCATAAAGATGAAAAGAGATAAAAATAAGATACCTTGCAGTTCATGAACCATCATGGAAACTCCAACATGACTGGGGAATGAATTACATAAAAAATCATAACATGTTGCCAATTTTAGAAATATAAATTGCGTTGCAGTGATGCCAGAAATAATGTTAAAATATAATGTATTATAAAATAAACAGGAACATTAGTGCTGCCATCTATTAGTAAAAGTGAATATAATCTGAATCGAAGGAATTGTATGGAAATAAATGTTTCATAAATCAACCAAATTACTATCTTAATTGATACCAATTAGTTAAATAATAAATTAATGAAAGTAATTAATAAATAGAAAATTGAATTACATTAAAGGATGTATTAATGAATAATTCTATGTTATAAATAAGTATTAAGATGGAAAAATTAATAATAAAAAACAACTTAAAATAGTGCTGCCCTCTAGTGGTAAAAGTAAATATAAAGTAATGGATGAAAATTAGTGTTTAATAATTAAACCAAATTACTATCTTAATGATAGCCATAGGTTAAATAATAAATAAATGAAATTAATTAATAAATAGAATGTTGAATGATATCTAAGTAATGGATGTATCAATTAATAATACTATGTTATAAATAAGTAGTAATAAGGAAAAATTAATAATTAATGCAACATTAAAAATGTACCATTAAATGACAACAACGATTAAATAACTGTACTAAAATTGCAACATCAATTAAAATAATTTAAATTAAAATACTAAAGATTTGAATTAAGAATCAAAGAATTTAAAATTAATATTGATTAAATATTGAAATGAATTAGTCACAAATAATGTGGCTTCAAACAAAGTTAAATTAAATAAAAATACTTAATAAAATTAAAACATATTATATTAACACTGTATAAAAGTAAACATTATCTTAGAAGTAAATATGATATTGTCCACCAAAGGTAATATATATATATATATATATATATATATAACCATTAATGAAACATTACCGTAACACCATATATATATATATATATATATTCGACACAGCATTTCATAATCTAATCACGTAATATATATATATATATATATATATATATATATATTACCTTTGGTGGACAATATCATATTTACTTCTAAGATAATGTTTACTTTTATACAGTGTTAATATAATATGTTTTAATTTTATTAAGTATTTTTATTTAATTTAACTTTGTTAAACAGAGGCACTTAAAAACATTAAACAGAGGCACTTAAAATAATTATTCGATTTTAAAACTCTATGTTTCACCATGTTTATCATACATTTCTCTATAAAACTATCATTTTTCATGTTTTTCTGTCAATTACAATACTCAAACATTATAGATAAAGATTCTCTAGACGCTTAACATTTTATTACGAGGATCTTGGCGATATTTTAAAAATAGAAATGAAATATTTCTCGGAATGTATTAGAAATGTAGATATCCAATGCTGTCAAGATGCTGTTAATCAATGATAAACAATTAATATCTGTTTTCCCAAATGTACTGCATATTGCAATTATAGTATATAGTAGTACCGCTTACAAACTTTGAAGCAGAATGATCATTTTCCAAACTAAAATTAATAAAGAACAGACTATGATCGTTTATGCTGGAGCCCAAACTTAGCGGTTTAACACTAATGTCACTAGATAATGACATAACAGAACTGTTTGCATTTGATGATGCCCTGCAATCACTTGGAAATTTAAATACAAGGATTTTTTTTTCAATTAACTTAATTTTTAGTAATGAAAATCTAATAATAAGAAGAAAAAGCTTAAACATGTAATTAAATTTACTTATATCAATAAACAGATGTATTGAAATTATTTTTAATGTATTCAGTTTTTATACGCCTGGAATATTTCTATTTTTTTTAATGTTTATAAAGTATTTGTTAATTGTATATGTTTAAACAAACTAATTAATAGCACTATTGAAGATAACAAATAAACAAACAAAAAAACGCTCTTGATTAACAATATAAATATTTCCATTTTTAAAATTTGTATTTCAGGATTAAAAAAAAAATAATAAAAGGTGTGTGTGGGGGGGAGGGGGGATAAATATTCAGTATCGTGGGAAGGGGCACAAAATTTCCAGTAGCAGGGGAAGAGGGGGGGGGGCAAAATGTCCAAAATAGCCCCGGGACAAAGAAATGCTTAATCCGGCTCTGATGCTAATACTATCAAATGACATGATGAAATTATGAAATTTGCCCTGAGGTTGAAGTTTACTCAGGTGCTTTTATTAAAAATGAAAACTCCAAGTACTTTGTCTATTGGTGGTCTTTTAATAATTCACATTCATAATTTGTCAATTTAAAATGAAAATGCTTACCTTGTTTAACATTTCGTAATTAACAGTTAAACTTTTATGATGGAAAGCCGTCAAATTTTTGTATAAGAAGGTAGATCTGGTTATATTCGTTACCAATATTATCAAGATATTTTCTAAATTGACGATGATTAAGCATGTGCGTACGAATATGATATAAGTTTATAAACATGTATCCGGCTTTTATAAATCGATCCGGCTATACAAAATACTTTTTAGCAATGGTACTTTTGCTTATAGTATTTTCAAACTTCTTTAACTGTTCTGCGCATCCTTTCTTCCATTTCCTAGTAAATGATTTTGAATCACGGGATATTTAATGCAATAATAATTATTTTATAAAGTAAATGTATTTTCTCCAATAGGCTTGGTGAAAGCACTCTCTTTTAAGAGGTGTCAATTTCAATTCTGACAGTTTTTCTTTCTGATGTTTGGCCAGATTTTTAATGCTTTGTCCTGTAGCATCTCTTAATGTTCCATTCTTTCGAAACTCCAACAATGTTTGGATATCAACATATAATTTCAGTTTTTCTTTTAATATAATGGTATTGTGAATCAACTTAATTTTTTTTTTATGTTTATTTTCCGTCAATCATATATATTCATACTGGTAGAGTTTAAACTTAAAAAAAAATTCCTAGGTTGTTTATCCGTATGTTATTAAAATATGTGTAAATCGGTAAAAAAAAAAAATAATAATAATAATAAAATAAATAAAAATAAATAAAAAAATAAAATAAAATAAAATAAAAGAAAGAAAGAAAGAATGATCAAGCAGGTTTCATTAACAATGACACATTTACTAACCTAAGTAATGAAAATAATTAGAGAACTTAAATCCAAAATATTTTTGTAAAACAAGAGTGGAGAAACTAGATGACATGACGTATTCGGGGGTTTTGCTTCAAGCACAAAAGTGATAATTTATGTCATTTCGAAAGCAAATCATTTAAAAGCCACTTAATTTTATACTTTGATTTTAAAAAAAGTTGTAACTGTTCTTAATTAGCCCGAATTTTATTAATTTTACTATACATTTCTTATTATTTAATAAATATAGCATGTGTAAAATTGAAGAGAGTAGTAAAACAAGTTGGAAATTGTACGTCAAACGTTACAAACGAGGTGCGTTCGTACTATAAAAAAAGTTATAGTTCTATAAAAGTTATAGTTCTATAAATATTCAGATCTTGATGATTTTTAATTCTGTGAAATGAATTATATCGTCTGCAGATTAATTTCTGTAATAAAATAAGTTTCTCGGTCGCTTGGCGATCAAACTTCGAAAGCTCCTATAAAAAGAAAGCACCGATTTTTTTTTTAAAAAATCAAATTTCTTAATAAATGTTTTTATTAATATTTTCTAAAGTTTTGATTCAATTTTTTAAAAAAATGAAATGTCGCGATAAAATTCTGCAAAGATAATATATCTTAAATTTCAAACCATTCGGTTGGGTAGTTTTTGCGTTGCTATATGCAGACGGACGGACAGACGGACGGACCAGACGACGACAATAGGTGCTACGTATTTATATAATTACGAACGCACCTAATAAAGCAATAGTTTCGTCATAAAACACATAAATATTATAAGAAAAATACTGTAAAAAATTACGAATCTTTAAATTTTTAGACTCGAGATTTCGCACTTTGTTACATTCCGATTAGTTAACTGTGTATCTGCAATTTCTTGGAGCTAAAATTTAAAACTTTAAAACTGAGCTACATCTGTCTATATACATCAGTTATGCCAAATGAGCGGATTTTTTTTTTTTTTTTTTACTACCACATTTTGAAGAAAAATATTTCCCTTAATTAATGACGAAATAAATAAGACAAAAATTACTATTAAAAAAAGTGGTAGCAATTGTGAATAAAAAAAGCAACTGGCAATACTTACATACATATGTTTGCCATCTCTAAGACTATTTGGTGTAAGTGAGTTCCTCAAAAGTGTATTTTCAGCATGCTTGTTCGAGCAACTGAATAAATGCCAAAATAAATGCACAGGTAAAATGCCAAAGGCTTGGCGGGCCACAGAGAAGTTGTCAGCGGGCCAGTTGTGGCCCGTGGGCCACGTGTTTGACATACCTGCTTTACAGGGACACTCAAAAGAATTTCATTACAATACGGTCTATGGGGGGAAATCGTTTGCGGTTTATTTTATAATGTTTCAATATTTGAAACATACTGAAATTGATATATATCACTGAGGTGTATTACAAGAGGCTTACTATAGAATATTGTGTGTATAGCATTCCTCCTTCATTTACAGGGTCACATAAAATTATTTTGTTAAAGTACTGTCTGTTAATAATAATGGTTGGAAATGCGTTTTCAGTTGCGTTTTTAAATGGAACTTTTTTCCCCCTATTATACTTGATGTGTATAAATCCTATAGGTTATATACAGGGCAGCACAAAACATCTCGAATGCATTTGCGTTTATTGACGGAAATTGCCGATGGGCTATTTTCAACTGTGCTATGCGTATCCTAACTGAACTAAATTTTTGTATTCTATGTAGTATATATAAAAATCAGTAGATCATACACTGGGCTGCGCAAAATAGTTAGGATCGTTTTCCGAATATTGTTGGTAATTTCTAAAATTGGATTTTTAAATGTGTTATGCGTTTTCCAAATTGTTAACTTTAGCATCAGACTTAGACATTCTTAAACGGTAAAAATTTCTATAAAAGCATTTTGGAAGTGTTGAAAAGTTTTACATATTCCATACTTAACGCATGATTTTTTGTTCTTGTTTTTTTTTTTTTTTTTTTTTACTAGGAGACAGCAATTTAAAACCTCTGTCCCCCCACCAAAACAGGAAAAATCTTACGAGCTTCATCTGGTGACAACTTATTAGAAATATTTCCAAATTTTTAAAATGTTTTTAATTAGTTGTTTGTTGAGATACAAAAACGAATCTTACCATTCGTTCTATTAATTTTTGGGTTTAATTTAACAATTTAGATTTCTTTATTATTAGTTTTTTAGAGTTTAACGTGTCTGAAAAAAGTAATAGAAATAGAATCTTATTTTAAACTCAAAAGGTCACTAATTCAAGAGATAGAAAAATGGTTTTCTAGTTTAAAAAATTGGAAAATTGTTTGAAAAATTCTTTTTTAGTTTCTAAACTAAAACTTTTATAGATTGTCAGAAATCATATGGTTAAAATAGACGTATCAGATAAAAAATAAGAAGTTGAAATTTATTTTCTATTTTTCTATTGAATAAGTTTCCATAAAATGTTATTATTATTTAAAAAAAAAAAAAAGCATGTACTAAGTTTCACATATGCTTTTTTTTTTCTACAGATAATATTTGAGTTATTTTAAGATACATTATGGTTGATGTAGCTACATTGCTAAGCTAAACAAATGTTTATTTTTGCTATTTTTTAGTAAGTTTTATATTAATTTCTGTACAAAATATTTTAGAATTATTCTTTATTCGGGACTCAAACTCTTCCATGAATATCTTACTTCTTTCTTTCTGTATCACCCTTTTTTTACTGTATAAATTTGACATAAAGAAAAACGAAATATAAAAAGTGCTTAGTGTGTATTTATAATTCAGGAGAAAGAAAAAGAAGCACATAGAAAGGAACGATGGGTTGACTTGATAATGTGTTAAAAAAATAAGACTATATCGTTAACTTCATAGTTCCAGATTTTTCGGAAAACGCAAATTAATAAATATAAAATAATGAATCAAGAGTATGAAGTATTGTTTTATTTTCCTAATTTTTTTATTTCCTTAATTTTAATTATTTTACGAGCATCCTGATTTGATTACTTTTATAATTTAAAAGAAAACTAAAATAACCCCATATTTATTTATTTATTTATTTATTTATTTATTTTTTGAATTGCCTTTCTTGATTAAAGTGGTTATCAAATTCCCGGCTCAATAACGCCAAACTTTCTTACTTCTTTCAAAACGTCATGGCATAAAATTGGCAGGCCTGACTGCTGAATGAACTGCGATTTGGAATCGAATGGCGTTTTCATTTTTTGATAAATAAATTACTTATTGAGTTAAAAGCAATTGCTGTCACGTGATGATAGATTTTTTATCCTTTCGTGCGCCCGGAAATTATGTACAAAACATCAACTTTGACAGTATTTTCTGAAAGATCACCTGCCTTTACTAAAACATTGAAAACACCACTCGATTACATAATTTCTGAATAAAGAACACCTGCCCATTTCATGCGTTTCCGAACAAAAATTAATTCAGAAATTTGTCAGAATGTAGCTCCTTTGGATTTGAAAACAGCCATAATGCTATGCAATAAAGGGCTAATTTGTAAAACAAGTAACTAAAAAAATGCTATTACGAGATATTCAAGATTAAAGTTTTTTAATAAAGTAAAGAAAAATATAAACTATACTATTGTGATTGCTTCCTCTAAAATAGCTTATTTGTTAAAGACTGTATCCTCAGTTAACGTATGTGCAGCATATTTTGAATAATATATTTTATTTTATTGAATTTACGGAGTCTTCGTTTATAAAGTTCACATCCCTGAATATCATGGCATATAGTGATTAAAAAATAAAACTTGCACGTTTTAAAGGTTGTCAGGCCAGGATGCAGTTTACATGAAAATGAGAAAAACATTTAAAAGTACAGTTACCATCGCCGCGGTGGACAGCCCTGCTCAAAGGCACCCACTCTGTCTGTATTAGATTACACCCCACTCTGTCTGTATTAGATTACACCCCACTCTGTCTGTATTAGATTACACATTTCAAAAATCTTAAAGATAATATTCTTTACTGAAAGCTGAATAAAATATTTCGATAAACTCTGCCAATTAATTCATAATATAGCCGATCTGGTTCGTTGCTCACATAAATAAGAAATAGAAAATGAATTAATGTTTTTCATGCTTTCATGTCTATGTTCCGTTCAGATAATCTTTTATATTTCTCAACTCTTTTACTGCAAATACGGTATTTTTAAAATATTTTCTTCCTTTTTTTTTCTTTCGAAGAAAATTATATGACCGTTTAATTTTATAATTAAAAATAATTATAATTAAAAATATCTTATTACTTTATAGTGATGTTTCACTTTATTTATATCATATAGTATTTAAAAATGCATTTAATAATTGATGCATCTTTTATACATAAAGTTTGAGATACTAGCGAAAATAAGATAAGAAAGACAGAAAACAAGGGGAAAAAATCGTTTCATATAATTCATAGGATTCACAGTTAATTATTCACATTAAATATTCATATCTTACATAAGAATATATATAAAAAGTTTGCATTATTTTGATAATATCGAAAAATCCATATTAAATAGAGTTTGAGTTTCAACCCAAAAAAAATTCATGGTTAAGCTGTTTCGCTAAGTACTGACTTGCAAATAGACTGTTTTCTACCCCGCCCGAGGCGAGGCATCTGTTTGCTTCACACAGCCTGTTCAGCGTCTTTTGTTAATGACTTATTGAGTGACCAGGCTATATTTCCGCTAACAATTCAAACGTATACAGAAGATGAAGAGTGGAAAACGGGTTTAGTACTCTGTACATTCTTCCTTTTATAGTGATTTTTCTCGGAACTAGAGCTCCTATTATAGGAGTCTTACTCGGAACGGTATTTCTACCAAAATTTTCACTTTTCATTCAGAAGAATAAATGAAAAAAAATTATTCATTCAATTTTAAACAAGAACGAAAAATCATGCGTCAAGCATAGATTCTGTAACACTTTACAACACTTCTAAAATAATTTTACAAATCTCAACCATTTAACAACATTAAAAGAAAAATAAATACATTAATTAAGAAAATTATTTCATTCCCGATAATTAAAAACGTTAATAATTAACTAACTATTTATCTTATTTCATAGGAGACAATACGGTATTTTTTATTATAGGGACCTTGACATAACCCAGTCTTAAAAAAGTGAAATTTTTTGCCAAATAATCGCGAAAATAAAATTGCAACCAATGCAATAAGGAGGGCCAAATAAAATCGTGGAAATAGACGAATTGGGTAAAAACAAATATCAATTTTACCTGATAAAAAATTTTACTTTTAAGTCTTTGTGAAACGTTTTAACATCCTTCAAAAAAACCTTAATTGGAAATAGTATATGCTTTTTCTTTAAATTCAATTCTGCCTCCTTGGTTTAATGTATAGTTGAAACAAATCTTGTTTTCTAAATGACAGTATGTTGACAGGCACTTTTTGTTCTCCAGAATAAATTGATTCATGAAGTTTGTATATGTGAAAATATGTTTTTGTTTTTCGGAAAATTTACTGAAATCAATTCAGTTTTAATGAGAAAATGGTGTAAAAAATATACTAATATGTTTTATTTCTCATTTTTTATACACAAATATGGAGTAATTTCCTTTCCGTTTTTAGATAAACTTCGTTAAAATTTACAAAAAAAAAAAAAAAAAAAAAAAAAAAAAAAAGAAAAAGAAAAAAAATCTTGGAATATAATTTAATTTTTTAAATTCTGAGAGTTTGTGCGACATCCTCGGATCAAGTAAATCGAGTTGCGTTCAGTAATCTAAGAGTAGTTGCGAAATACAAAAACACGGTCAGATTTTAATATAATAGATTCGTGTTCATTTTCCTTTTCTTAAAATTATGATGTGATTTTTAGCAGAAAACTCTCATCTGTATATAACGGATACTCATGCTTAATAATCAGTATAGATAACAAAACATTTAAATTTTTCGTTATAAATATGGCGTGAAACTCATCTACTTTCTATACTTACTGATCCTTGTATTATTAATGTAAGGAATTAATTCACACTCATTTTAAAACATATTGGAAAATTCCCGTTTTATTTCAAATATGAAGTCTCTTTTTCACCAGAGAAATCCCTTTTTAATGACATAATTCTTGTTAATTTTCTTTTCCAGGCAATTAATTTCAATACTGGCATAGGAGAAATTAAGTCATTTTAACGAAATAATATTAAATCTTTAGGTTTTATCAACAAAAATGGAACTGTTAACATTCGTCATTTTTTTTAGGTAATCGAGTTATTTCTTAATAGTTTTAAGAAATAGTTTTAAGAATGAAATAACTATTTCTCGCTATCCATGACATCATTTTCGACATGGATAATTTTGCGGAGCATATTAATGACATTTGCTAACCATTTTCTTTTGAAACTTCTTTTTACTTTTTAAAAATTTAAATAAAAAATACGGTTTAGTTATATTAGCCGTGCGCAAACGGTAAAACGTCAAGTATTGTTACCATACAAAAGAAAAAAAAAAGAAAAAAAGTGAAGAAAAAACCCAAGATCATTTTATTTTCCCACTTTATTTTAGATGAATATCCGCTTTATTTTAGATGAATGAGGCCATATTCGTCTGTTTCATATGGTTACGCATATTGAGACCTTGTATTATTATCAAAAACTAAAAAAAGTACGTTTTATTTCTAATAATATTATTTTATCTTATTTTTAATTCTTTAATTTTTTTTATTTCATTTTCATTTTTCATTGAAAAATTTTCAGTTGAAACTAAATTGTTGAGTAAAAATTATTATTCCGGGTTTTGAATTAGTTTTCGCAACGATAAAGTACTAGCAACGGTAAAGTAAATTTAACCATTTTAAAATATTATACGAAAAAATTTCCATTTATTCTCTATGAAAATAATGAAATTTTGAATTATTAAGAAAAATATTTGAATAAAATAAACAAAAAACAGCCTATGTTCATTTAAGGGTTATTATCAACCTATACGCAAAGATACAGGATCATTAAATGTTCCATTTTGACGCTGGCTTCAGCCTAACATTTGAACACAATCAGATTTATAATATTATTAGGATGAAAATAATGAAATTTTGAATTATTAAGAAAAATATTTGAATAAAATAAACAAAAACCAGCCTATGTTCATTTGAGGGTTATTATCAACCTATACGCAAAGATACAGGATCATTAAATGTTCCATTTTGACGCTGGCTTCAGCCTAAGATTTGAACGCAATCAGATTTATAATATTATTAGGATAGGATGTAAAGAAAACATATTTTTAATTTCCAGTTATAGATGTTATAAATTTATGATGGATATTTAATGACTTGGTTTTATGTAATAGTAGAAAAGTTAAAGTTCAGTTTACTATTTAAATTCGTTTCAATTTCAATGGGTTATTAGTAGTTCGAAATAATTTATCCTTTTAAAATAAAAATTCAAAACCGTGAAAATGCATTATGATCCAGACAACTATGAGAGGTTGGGATCTTAGACCAAGACCCCGATTGTTAACAGGTTAACGCGGCACTGCATCCAATGTCTGCTTTGCTAATAAATTGTAGTATTTATGAGGATTTTATTTTAATGTGTCTTGATTTTTTTTTTCAAGAATTACAGCTGTTGAGAATAGGCTCTTCGTTTTCGTAAAATGTTAAAAATGAAAAAAAAAATTAATAATAATAACGATTTGTTCCTAGTCGCTTTAAATTGAAAAAAAAAAAAAAAAAAAAAAAAAAAAGCAAAGCCCTGAAAAAAATTGCCTTTGCCTCAACAATCGTAGAACAATTTGGTAAAAATAGTTTTTCTTAAACTATAAATAGGCTTAAAATTACACAATGTGCTAAATACTTAAAAGATGACAGAAATATTGAAAGAAAATTTTTATAATTATTTTAATTCACAGTACTTTCAGGCATAAACATAGCCGCCGTCAGAGAATACAATAAACCAATTAAATTGTTTTAAAAATATTTTTATCATCTTTTAATTAATCAGCACATTCTATAATTTTAAGTCTAACTTTTAAAGATGAATTTAGCATTCTATTTATTTATCTATTTGCTCATATAAATGGGGTATCACAGATTAATCAATTAAAAAAAAATAGTAATTTTGTTACAAATTCTGTTCAAAAATCAGATTTCTTATGTATTTTATGGTCTACTAAAAGTTAAAATTCCATTTATATTTTTGAAGCTAATGTTCGTTTACAACAATATAATTATTTATTTGTAAGTTTGTTGTACACTAATGACATAGTATCTTTTTTAGTTTGTTCTTAAGATTTGTTTACCTTTCAATTAATATGGTTATTTTTTTTAAAAACACAATTTTAAAGATAATAATAAAGAAGTTGATAGTTGATTTCAATTCTAAATTCTGATCTGCTGATTCAAGAATTATTTGTTTTTGTGTCAAATTATTGATATTGGATATTTGATTTGGAATATTAACAAAAAAAAAAAAAAAAAAAAAAAAAAAGAGCAAATTCGTAATTTTCCAAAAAAAAAAAAAAAAAAAAAAAAAAAAAAAAAAAAAAGCAAATTCTTATTTTTCCAAAAAATTAAAAAATTTTTTTTTTTAAAAAGTAAATAACTTATGTGAATTTTTCATTAAAGATTCACATTTGATGCTCTACTCAACAACAAATATCACATGCACACACTTTCCGCTAACATAACAAAAATCTTTGTTTTCGTCGAGTTTCCATGAACCTTCTAACAGATTATGCTTTGAGCAATATTATATCACATTAATACTTAAATCCTTTTTGTCCGCCTAGTATGTGTTTGATAACCGAATATGAAAAGTAAGCAAGATACTTTTACATTACGCACTAAATCTCTTCTGCGCATTTCTTCAAGTCCGTATAATAATAATTCACAATAACAATAGTAACTAGACATAAAAGAGAAACACATTTCGAGTGCCAGATATTCAGCTCTCGAAACAAGTAAAATATTCTAGCATTGGATATGTGACCCTATATTGTGACGTCAAAATGTGGTATGGGGACACTTTTCATGGGGATGGATTTCAAGTTCTCAGTAAAAAGAAAATTCTCTAGCACTGGAAAAGTTCCCCCACGATATGTATCCCCATCTGCTATGACATCAGAATGACGTATGGGGACACTTTTCATGGGGGAAGTTTTCAAGATCTCAGTGAAAAAGAAAATTACCTGGTACTGGAAAACTTCCCCCTTCTGGTTTAGGGGAACTTTTCATGGGGGAACTTTTCCAATTTTCGACGAAAGTAAAACTCTCTAGGACTGGAAATCTTCCCCCATCTGTAGTGACGTCAAAATGACGTATGGGGACATCTTTTCATGGGGGAAGTTTTCAAGAACTCAGTGAAGAAAAAAATTACCTGGCACTGGAAAACTTCTTCCTTCTGGTTTGGGGGAACTTTTCAGGGGGAAGTTTTCCAAGTTTCGAGGAAAGTAAAATTCTCTATGACTGGAAATCTACCCCCATCTGCTGTGACGTAAAAATAACGTATGGGGGAACTTTTCATGGGGGTAGTTTTCAGCGCTCCCCCCAAGGGAGGGGGGGAGGGGGGATTTAGAAGAAAAAAATTCATAACTTCGTCAATTCACAAGATATCAAATCCGCTTAAATTTATTCTAAATTCTCTTAATATTATCTAAAACTTTTGTACTGACAAGTTTATTATAGGACCAACCCTTATAGTAAAAAAAAAATCGGTTTCGAAGTGGGCGGTTCATCGGTTCCGCATCATGGCAAAAAGGTCATTTCTTCCGCAATTCCAAACAAACAGAGCCCCACGGTCTGCGTCTTCGAAATCTACCTGTGCCTGTAGGACGAGCCGTCAGGGATTTTTTTTTTTTTAAATCTATACTTTTAATTGATTTACTGAAATGAGATTTGTTATATTTAGAAAATTGCTAAAAATGTAAATAGTCATAGCATCAACTAATAAAATAGCGCAATACTACAAGTTAAGAGTGAATAAGGGGAAGTTCTACTTGTTTGGGTCAAAATTTTCGCTTTGTTTAATTTTACATTTTTCGCATTCTTCATGTGTGTAGATTATTGCCCCAAAGCAGTTTAATGATATTCCAGTTCCTTACAGTATTTTTTGCTCATTGAATGTAACGCCGTTCGTTGAACATAACACTATTGTAAAATTTAAAATTAGTTTTTCTCGAAACCATGTTTTTCAAACTGGGTGACCATTTTTCTCGAGAACTATTTGACCGATTTCTTTCATTTGTTATTTAAAAGAAAGCTACACGATTCTGCTGAAACTTGAAGATACTACTGAAAAGCACAATTTTCATTGCTTAATTATTTTTTCGAGCTCGTAAAAGGTAAAAAAAAAAAAAAAAAAAAAGCGAAAATTTTTTCAAATGACCGCGATTTTTGGCAAAAATTAACTCTAAGAACTAAATGTTGGAATTTAATATATTTTCATAATTTGGAGACCACATTTGTTTCAGATGTATGTGATCGGAGAAAAACGACCGCACGATCGGCGGGCACTTGCAGGTACTACTCGTCGCCACAAAACGTACTAGCCTTTTTTTTTCACTCAAGAGTTTGAATATATAAGTGAAATATTAATAAACATAATGTAAAAAGTCCGAAAGTGATATATCTTTTATTTGTAACTGAAAAAAAGAAAGCGTAAAAATCCCGTGAATTTTAGACCAAAGAAGCAGACCCCCCCCCCCCCCCCCCACTCTTAAAGTGTTTTTAATGACGATCTAAAAGAATTGATAGGGCACAAATGCATGAAAATCTTGAAGTTGGTGATTCGGATGGGGGCTCATAGAAACTGAAACGACTTTTCTCAGCCCAATGCCCAATAGCACCTCGGTTCTTCAATTCCCCAGTTGTCAAACAATTCAGTTTTCCACAAGAATTTTGATCTAAATTTGTTTCAGTTTTCGAACAGAAATTCGATTTTCAAACAGTCGTTTCCAGATCAATCAACCGCAGATAGCCGCAGACAAATGTGAAAATAGTTTTGCTGTCTTAAGTGCAAACGGGTTAATCTTCCGTAATCGGGCAGCACGTGTTGGCGATAGATAAAAAAAAAATCCTGCTTAGAAATTATTTAAAAAATTATAAAAAGTTGTAAAATGAGATGCAGCTTTCAAACCCATTCCATTTTGAAAAAAAAAAAAAAAAAAAAAGACCTTGAAATTGTACCATGTTTATAAGTAAAAAATTGCAACAAAAGCTAAATTTATTAGTCAGGTCGTTGCCACAGTCAACAAGACGTCAATATCACAAACATGTTTTTTGCTTTATAATATAGATAAATCCTTTGACTGTAAAATATCTTTATGTAGGTTAGAATTTTCCAAAGAAAGAAAATATCTGAAAGGCAGTACAAAATCAAAGACGTAGCATAAAATCAATTCATTACATAAAATACGTACCTTTTTCCTGCGATCTCTTTCCTTCAGCTGCAGAACAATTGCGTGCAGATAGCATTATAACTGATAAAACAATACAGTGATGAAACAGCTGCGCACCAGTGTGCCTATTCTCAGCAATAAATTTTAACAATGTTCTTCGAGTTATCCGATCTCAGAAATTCTGCAATTATAAATAAGGTAATGGATGTTATTTACATTTAATAGTGACAATTGGCTTGTTTGTGCGCATCTTTTCCATCACTGAATCAATACTGTGATGCATAAGTGCTGATTTATTTATAACTAAAAAATTGTTTTCTAGTAATGTTGAATAAAAAACTCTAAAAGGGTAAGATGGGGGAAAATTCAGAGTGAATCACTTATTTGATATTAGCGTAAACAGTAATGTCCGCTAAGAAAAGCACTATTTAAAAGTTAATTTTGTGGCCGCCAATCTGGGAAATGCATCTAATAGGAAATAATAAGGTTTTTTTTATGCTTCGAAGCATAAAAGGATTTTTCTTTCCTATTTTATTGTGGAATGTTCTAGAAAACTTAAAAAATAAATATATCATATTGTCCTAGTTCAAAAGTTATCTACGAATTTTTGAAAATGTTGTACATTTTGTTAAATCTTAATTATTCATTTATTAAATTGTTATTCTCATTTTATAGAAGGTCTTTTTTCTTTTTAGCTCACAGGCTGTCAAAGCCTGCGAGAGCTAATGTGCCCTCAGGTTCTGTATGTACGTACAGTCGTGGAAAAAAAAAAAGGAACACCCCCCACTAACTCTGCAACAAATTATAGTAGAAGGGCGTGACTGGTACCAAACGATTGGAAATAAAATCTACTTTTAAGTGATGTATCTAAAATTTGCTTAAGGGGCCATCTACATATTAAAACCAGCCTAAACTTTAATTTTTTCAATGGCAACACCCACTTTTGATATGATATTTTAAATCTTCGGTTCAAACTATGCCTAGATACAGAATTTTAAGTCATTTGGATGATAAGTTTTTGAGTTATAAACATTCAAATTTTAGAGCTTCTAATGTTAAATTACATTTTCATATTTTTATTAATATCTCCTGAAATTATAATCCTAATGTGCTAACGTGTTGTTTGGTTATAAAACTCAAAACCCAAACATAACTACGTCAAATTTGTAATTTTTAAAATTTTATAATATGAATTATGAATTATGAAATTAATATTCGAAAAAATTATGAATTGCAACCTACAATTTTTTTGATGGATTTATATTTATTATGTCCTGCTTTATGTGTATTCAAAATTTCATTTTTTTTCCTAGTAGTTTTCAAATTATGCTTAAAAAACGACAAAATGCTGCTTTAAGGGGCCGTCTATGATGTGCATTAAAGCATATATATATATATATATATAATTATAATATCTATGAATTTCAAAAACATATCAAGTTCTAATATCATTCTACTAAAATCTACAAAGAGATAATTAATGATATTGTGTAATCAGAATACCACATAGCTAATAATTAACTTGTGCAATCATAAAATTACCATAGCATGTGCTTAAATGGTAATTAGCCAAATTTACTCATACCTGAAGAACATTTAAAAAGAAAGAGAGAGAAAGGGGGAAAAAATTATAAATTGGAGTTGCTATTAAGTAAACACAAATGGATTAATAAATTAATTATGAACATTATTCAGTGGAAAAACTGGACCACAAGAGAACCAATCAAGAATTGGATATGAAAAAACATATGTGGATGTACTCGTCAGCTTGGCTGCACCCACATGTGTTTTAAAAATAATTCAGTATTTCATAATTCTACTGGCATGATGCTAAGAACAGTAGAATCAGCCAAGTATACTGAATTATTACCAGACAACAATTGGAAAAATTTAAAATTGGAAATATGTTAAATGTAAATAAAAAAACCATTAAGAAATATATAATATATCACTTACAACGATTATCCTAAAATCTTTATAAATCACCACACTATAAATTACCACCAGATATCATTTATGAAATAATATTGGAATTTAGAACCCTTAAATTGTAGAAAAAAGGTTTTACTCACAAGAATGATCCATAATCCTCAAAATATAGCAACTTCTACATAATGATCAATTCCACATGGCACGTATCAAACATGTTGACTATCGAGTCGAGTTGAGAGAAATGATTTGAAAGACAAGTTGAGAGCTCATTTTTTTTTTTTAACACAACTCAATCAATGACACCCCAACACAAAATAATTCAAAAACACACAAAACTATTCTGTTGATAATACACTTATAACAAAATTATATCCGTGAATATATAATTACTCCATCTAATTTTAATTCCTGAAAGTAAAATTAATATACAAGCAATAGCTCCCTCTATAGTTAAATTAAAAATAATATCTATAATATCATCAACTAACTAAAACGTAAAGTGTCGCCATCTGTTGGTATTACAATTATTCATAATTAATATTTAGTTACATATCCATATTATTATTAACATAATCACTTCATTAAATTTAATCAATATATAAATTTTAATAGACAATACTTCCTTGTAGTTTTTATATTAAATTCGAATAAAATCCTACAATATGAATAAATATACACAGAATTTATTCATCCTGCACAGCATTTCAGATATTCTTAACAAGAGTATATTTTGTAAAAGAGATATTATTTTAAAACAAAGTGCTATGCTGCCAGCTGTGTTAAACCACTGATATATATTATAAACTTATAATTAAATTATTAATTTTTTATTGTTACTTCTACTTAAATATATTTTAGACTTGTTATTAAATAATTAATGTATTGTTTATACTTATACTTAATAATATTTTAGATTTCAGAGATTAATTTAATATCAAATTATATAATTATTATTATCACTACTGTGCTTCAATCAAATTTATGCTATGCAGTAATTAAAAATACTTATTAAATTTAATTTCATAGATAAAAATAAAAAACTATATATATATTTATACACTTTGCAAATAGATATGTTTGTGAGTTATAATAACCAATGTTATCCATGTATAATTTTATGTGTTATTGTATAAGTTAAATTATAATTGTATGAAAACTGCCCATCAAAGACACCCTAAACATATGTGATCGGCAACGCACAATCACATACTATACAGAGTGTATATAATGTTCAATCAAATTTTAAATTTCCTAATATGTTATAATTGTATTAATGTATGTTATAATTTTAATATTATATCTATTGTTATATGTTATCGCACATTAAAACAAAAATTTATTACATACAGTGTTAATAATTAAATGATATAATAAATGTTATTTAAAAGAGTTGATAATTGAATTTATCATAAAAATTGGATAACCATATATTTTTGCTTGGTCTCGAATAAATCCAATATTTTTGTTTTTATTTATATCTGAGCATAAGTATTTTATACGATGTAGATAATTGATAATTATATTTTTATATACAGATTTATGTAAACATGAAGCATAATTGGTAAAAATATTTACTTTAAATGGAAAATCAAATCTCTTATCATAAATATCAAAAATTAGTTTATAATTATTATTAATATTGATTTTTAAGTCAAGAAAGTTAATATTATTATTAATTAAATCATTTTCGCTTAATTTAAGTTGAGTAGGATAAAAAATGAGTGGTGATGTGCAATTTTTTTCATTGAAATAAAATATAATAATGTCATCAATATAGCGATAAAATACATAATCATTGTTCGTACTAATATTTCTTTCATAATAATATAAGTAAAGGTCAGAGAGAATACTAGATGCTGTTCCGCCCTGCGGAATTCCCTGGCATTGTTTATAAATAATATTGTCATATATGATGTAATTATTATGCAATGTAAAATTTAGTAAAGTTTAAAAAAAATTTACTGAAATATGTTCTTTTATTTTTAATTGAGATTTAAATTCTTTAAATAATATACACATTGTTTTATGTAAGTCTTTTATATCAATGTTATTAAATAAATCATTAAAATCCAATGTTTTTATGAATTTTACCGGATTGATATTATGTATTTTATTAATGAGTTGAAAACTGTTTTTTAGGCAGTGTTGGTTATTATGTTTTAACGTTATATCATATATCTGCTTTAAAATATTAAGTAGTAAATTACTTGCATTATTATTATATGTGTTACACCCGATGGTAACAGTGCGAAATTTAATAGGATTTTTATGAAATTTTGGAATTATAACAAGATAAGGATAATTTAAATTATTACATTTGATTTTTAGTAATTTGTGATAATTTAATAATTTTCTATTATTTATTTCAATATTTAATTTAGTTTTATTAAAAATATTACTTGTGTTGATTGCATTGTGAATTAACACTTTATAGTATTCTTTACAAATGATAGCATAATTATTTGGAGATTTATCTACATAAGTAATTATAAATTTGTTTTGTAATTCTGATACATGTTTATTTATATTATTAAAAGCTGCATGTGTAATATGATGATAATTTTTTATAATTTCATTTTTCATTTTATCTATAACAGAAAATCTCCATTCACTAAAATACTCGATTGGTTTATTGTAATCAATAGCAATTTTATATATAAATAAATCAATATCTTGAATAAACTGCAATATTATGGATTTGATATTACACTTATATGGAAGGCGAAATTTTGTTCCATTATGCATTAAGTTTTGTAAAATAGGTTGTTCTACAATATTAAGATCACCAGTAATGATATGACCATGTGTTGTATTTATGTACTTTTGATATTTTGGGTCATTACAATAACATGGGTAATTATTTGAAGAGACCATTTGTTTTGCAAAAGAATTGTAATTAAAAATTTTACGTCCAAGTGTGCGATTATATTTGTATGTCTTGTGAATGGTAAAATTTTTTATTGGAAAATTGTTAGTAATGTTGTTTATTATATTGTGTAAATTGATATTATTAAATACATGATTGGAAAAATTTATAATTAATTGTGTATTATTAGTTTTATATTTAGGTTTATTAGAAAGACATGTATTTAATAGGTTTGCTCTATAATGTAGAATATCATAAAAGATATCACAAAAATGTGTAGAATATTGATTCTTTTTAAATACCTTGAAATATTGGTTCAAATATTTCTTTTTTATACTAAAAACATGTTTCCTTATATCAAGCCAACAATAATCATTACAAAATTTTGCCTCAAGATCATCAAGCTCCTTTTGAATCACAATATCATCAGTGTATTTTTTGTTATTATGTTTACCTCTACCAGATCTTGAAGTTTTTTTTATGTTTGAAAAATTTAATCCTGAATAAAGATTTTTATAATTTTCATATTTAGTTAAATCTGAAAATACAGGATGTGATTTTTTGTATACTAATTGATTTAATCCATAAGGATATGTAGTATTAAAATGTCTTATATATTTAGATTCTAGAAAAAGTCGTTCAGTAAAATTTTTTTGTATATTTTTCTTTTACTTTTTCAATGTCTGCTTTAAAATTTTTCATTAAAATTACGTAAAACGTATTTGCATGAGATATATGTTTTCATTTATGGAAAATAGTTTCGCTTTTATTTTTAAATTAATAAAGCTCATTTTTGAAAAATATGATCAGTTCTACCTTAGAAAAAACTTAATCATTTTTGTTACCTTTAAATGGATTTATAGCTTCTTTTCCAGTCTAATAAAGCTATATTGTTTTGTCTGCAGTATATATGTTTGAAGTGAAGTTTATTATAAATGCATATGTGTAGAGTATTTGCTGAAACAAAATGGCCCTACAATTAACTGAAGCAACGAAAGGACAAATGATTGGCATGTGGCAAGCTGGAAGAAGTTTTCGTTATATAGCTGGGCATTTTCAAGTGTCTCTTCAAACTGTTTCAACATGGATTAATAGGTAAGGTTTATATTGGTAGTTTATTGCGAAGAAAAAATTACAATATTTCTTCTATAACTTTCGTATTTAAATCTATTCGATTAAACAGGCTAATTGAAAAAAAATTACAAGTTATTTTTATGGTTTTCTGATAGGCAAGATTATTTCCCAATCGCTAGCAGTGTGCAAAAAAATCTAATAATAATAATAATAATAATAAATAATAAATGTCATATGGCAAGTTTTCTTGCCAGGAGGCATTAATGAGTTAATTGTAAAATTTCAAATGAACTACCAGAATAGGTTTAATCATAGAATTATTACCCCTATTCCGAAGGAGAATAACGGATGTAAAGTTATTCAGATGTCTTTATAACATATATTTAGTTTTAGGTCTTCAAATAAATCGGAATGTAAATTCTGCAAACATATCTCAAAACAAGACACCCCCCCCCCTCTCGCTACTAAAAAAAAGCAATGTCTGGATTTATTTTCAGACTGAAAAACAATTTATCTGCGGTTTTTTGTTTTTTTGTTTTTTTTACTTTGTTTCATTACGCTGCTTTATACTATTTTTTTTTAATTCTAAATTTTGTATCTGTCAATATTATTCACGTTTCTGCCAATAAACTAAAGAAAAGGCGAGTTAAATAGATGCAAAATTTGAGAAAAAGCATTATAAAAGCACCTGTAAAATTCCAATAACATTTACATATTCTAAGACTATTTTAATTACAAATAATCTTATGGTTTTTTAATCCCTTCGTGACGAGAGTCTATTACAGAATTTTTAATAATTTACCACCGGTTTTTCAAAACAGAAATTTTCGTCTAATTGAATTGTTGAAATGCTAAGATATAATAAGGCAAAGCTTGCAATAAAAAATAACTGGTGGGAAAAATCGAGGATTCTGAGCATCTTATGCGTCACGCATACGTGTCGCTCGTCCCCAAGGGGTTAAAATCGGATAATTCAACACTTGTAAACATTATCTTACAGCATATAACAATAACCGAAACTTATTAAGTGAGTAAAATGGTCATATCGGTAAAACATAATACATTAAAAGGTGACATTCTGCAGCATTTCAACAATCGAGCACCGAACTTCAATTTGGATACAGCCCCTTAAATATGCTCATTATAAAGTAATTAATTTCTCAGAAATTAATCGTAGGAATTTAATGAAATTTGGTATCTAGGCATAGTTTGAACTGCAGATTTCAAATATGTTGTCAAATTTGGGTCTTGCTATTGAAAAAAAAACAAATTTTGGGTGTGTTTTTATATGTATATGGCCCCCTAAGCAAATTTTATATACATCACTTAAAAGTAGACTTTATTTCCAATCGTTTGGTACCAGTCACTTCCTTCTACTATAATTTGTTGCAGAGTTAGTGGGGGGGGTGTTCCGTTTTTTTTTTCCACGACTGTACGTATGTATGTATGTACGTAACGCGAGAACTCTTGATAGAAATATCCGATTTGCTTCAAATTTGGTATAGAGGTTTAATCTGATAAGGCGCGTCCCTGATTAGTTTTTGGGGTTAATTGGTTAAGTATAAAGAGGGGAAATGGGGCTAATCCCCTCCCTTAATTTAGATAAATGGGTTTTTCATGCAGAATTATCCGTTTTGCTTCAAATTTGGTATACCGTTTTATTCCGATAAGGCGCTTTCCTGATTAGATTTGTAGGTTCATTGGTTAAGTAAAAAGGGGGGAAATGGAGGATCTAATCCCCCCCCCTTCATTTAGTTATTTTTTTTCTTTGAAATAAGATTATAATATACAATTAGTGTGAATTGGCTGTGAGCTCAATGCCATCAGTTTAACTGGGCACTTTTCTTTTTATTATTCTAAGTTGCCTTTTGAGAAAACTAATACTATAAAAAAAACCTTTTTGTACCCATTTTTTTAACCGAAGAAATGGTGAAAAAAGTGCGCAAAATACGTGAGTAGATACGATATTTTCTTTACATGAAATGGAGATATTCAAAAATACTGTAGCACATCTACTTTCTTACAGTGTACAGAACTTTAAAAATCCACTCGTGTTGGAAACTATTGAATGAAAATATACTTTTTTTTTTTTTTTTAAACGCGATTTCTTAGAAAAACAGATCGATTATGTACTTCTTGTTTTCCAGGAGGATGGGAGAAATTAGATGTGATGAAGAAGCACACATTCAAACAAAAATGTAAAACAACATTGAAAATCAATTCTTTCGAAAACAAAATAGATGAAAGAAAAAGTCTTGATGCGGTTAATTTTTGTTATTAAATTCTATGTTGATAAATGGATTTTCTTCTATTAAAAATATATTTATCTATTTACAATACATGTATGATTTTATCTAAAATTCGAAGATATATCTATTTTCATTATGTTTTTGTTTTATTTTATGAAAGAATCTGTGCATTATTATTATTATTATTATTATTATTATTATTATTATTATTATTATTGGACAAATTTTAATAGTAACTAATAGTATACTTCTCGATTACGTAATATAAATATTATGAAATTTCAAATAAATTTTATTTAATTTTTTTATTAAGGTACCTTTGTAAAAGTCTAGCACTATTCTACAATCTTAATAGTAAAAATTAATTCCTTTTGATAAATTGTCAAAATTTTAAGTTATAAATACATAAAGTATAGATTAAAAAAAAATTCCAAGGAGCTGTTTGGAATACTGACTCGTATAAGAGCTTTAATTAACCTGTTAACCGGGAAATAAACTTTTGTGCAACTGATATGCCTGATTACCAACGGAGTACACTTCCACCAGTAAAAAATAATATAAATTTTTTCCTTATTCATGGCAGCAATTTTGCATGAATAGGGCGTTTCAATAAAACAAAAATTTCTATTAAAATTTTACTGGTGGAAGTACTGCGCTCAAAATGTTGCAGTAGTAGTTCGTGTATGACAAAATATTTCGTCACTCCCAGTTAACAAGTTAAACAAAATCAGGTAAGTGAAATTGAGGGGCCCTCTACAATAACAAGGCAAGTGGAGTTATCTTGATTCAATTTTCAGATTTATGTAATGTATTATTCAGCATATAAGGAAATATAATTTTTATGATCATACGCAAAGGAAAGATGCTAGAAAATTCTTCTTAATAGGAATATACGAGGCGTGTTTTTTAAGTAAGGACCGTTTTGTTGTATACACTAATAGGTGGCGCACGCGCCGCAACGAGTGCTTGCGTCGTGTCCCGGCATTCCTTGGGAACTATTGTGCTCAGTTGCAGTTGTGTAGGTAACCTGTACGGTCTGTTATTTGTCTTTAAAATGTTCAAGATTTTCGAATTGCCCGCCCCGTGTGACATACGGCCAAACCCGGCGAAAGTTACGCAGAGCGATTCAAAACAACAGACACGGTATGCTGACAGAGGGAATTTTTGTTACTCCATGACAATGCAAGGTCTCACGCCGCAGCTCAGACCCGAGCTTTATTGAACTCTTTTGGCTGGGAAGTTTTGGACCACCCCCCTACTGCTCAACCTTGCGCCGAGCAATTTCCATCTTTTCCGCTATCTCAAATATCATCTGGGTGGCAACCACTAAAACGATGAAAACGACCGTGATCTCTTGATTATCGGAGCAAGCGGCAAGTTTCTTTGGAGAGTTATTCAAAATCTACTTGTAAGGTATGCTACGTGTTTAAACAAACTTGCAACTTGGCAGTTATGTTGAAAATAGAGAAATGTATGTAGAATCTGAAAATAAATTTGTTTTTTAAAAATTTTCTTTCGTTAGGTTTTTATTTTCAAACGGCCCTTTCTTAAAAAACACCCCTCGTATAATCAAAGAAGTTATATTCTAAATTAAAATGTTGAAAGTAAATTTAAAATCTCTGTAGATGAAAACTCCATTTCTCACTTTCCTTGTTATTTCAGAGGGACCTCCATTTCATTAATTCTGTTTTAGATTAATATTTATTTTCTATATTTCTAACTGTTAGAATTTTAACAATTTATCAAAAGGAATTAATTTTTACGATTAAGATTGTAGCATAGTGCCTAGCTAGTCTTTTATAAGGACACTTTAATAAAAAAATTAAATAAACTTTATTTGAAATTTCACAAATTTTATAATATGTAATCAAGAAGAATATTATTAGTTACTATTAAAATGTGTCTAATAATAATAATTATAAAAATGTATATATCCTCTCATAAATAAAACAAAAATCTTCGAACTTTAGATAAAATCACATATGTGATGTAAAGAAGATATGCAAATATACTGGAATATATGCAAAGAAGTTATATTCAAAATTAAAATGTTGAAAGTAAATTTAAAATCTTTGTAGATGAAAACTCCATGTTTCACTCGCCTTGTTATTGAAGAGGGCCCTTCCGATTCATTAATTCTGTTTTAGATTAACATTAATTTTCTATGTTTCTAACTGTCAGAATTTTGACAATTTATCTAAAGGAATTACTTTTTACGATTAAGATTGTAGCATAGTGCCTAGCTAGTTTTTTTTTTATATATATAAGGGTACTTTAATAAAAAATTTAAATAAATTTTACTTTAAATTTCATAAATTTTATAATATGTAATCAAGAAGAATATTATTGTTACTATTAAAATGTGTCCATAATAGTAATAATTATAAAAAATGTACATATCCTTTCATAAATAAAACAAAAATCAAAATGAAAATAGATATCTTCGAACTTTAGATAAAATCATATATGTAATGTAAAGAAGATATGCAAATATACTGGAATGTATGCAAAGAAGTTATATTAAAAATTAAAATGTTGAAAGTAAATTTAAAATCTTTGTAGATGAAAACTCCATTTCATTAATTCTGTTTTAGACTAATATTTATTTTCTATATTTCAAACTGTTAAAATTTTGACAATTTATCAAAAGGAATTAATTTTTACGATTAAGATTGTAGCATAGTACCTAGCTAGTATTTTATAAGGGTACTTTAATAAAAAATATAAATTAATTTTACTTGTAATTTCATAAATTTTATAATATGTAATCAAGAAGACTGTTATTAGTTACTATTAAAATGTGTCCAATAATAATAATTAAAAAAATGTACATATCCTCTCATAAAAAAATGAAAATGAAAATAGATATCTTCGAACTTTAGATAAAATCACATGTGTTATGTAAATAGATAAATATATTTTAATAGAAAAAAATCCATTTATCAACTTAGAATTTATTTATAGCGTTTTTCATTTAATGTTAGAATTTGTTGTAACTCAAGCTTTTTTCTGCAATCATGATGTATTTCTATTATTAATAGAACCCTTTTTCTCGAACGATGTCATCTTTGAAATTACTTCATTAAAAAAAGTCATTTTATGTAAATATGTGAATTTTTGACAGCGTATTTTTAGTCTAAAGAGTCAATATTTATTTACAAGGCTCTATTTACATATTACACATTTTTTTTTCTAAATAAGCATATTTTTCATCTTGTTAGAATTTATCTGTTGTAACTCACGCTTTTTTCTGATATCATAATATATTTTTATTATTCATAGAACACTTTTTCTCGAAGAATTTTTTATATTATTTGATAAAAAAGCTATTTTTTAGGAAATATGTGACTCGTCTATTTTCTGACAGCACATTTTTATTCTAAAGAGTAAAAAAATATTATCAAGGCTCTATTTATATAGTAAACATTTTTTTTTCTAAATAATTATTTGTTTCGCAAATGCAATTTAAAGGAATATTTATATTTTTTAAAAGAATATAAATAAAATTCCCACGGGTTTACGCATTTTAAATATATTTAATATATATTGTAGATTTATGAAAAATAGTAAAAATGTGCGATTCTTTTATATGTCTCTCCCAATAAGTTCAAATGCAAAAGTATGAAGAAATATGTTTCAAAACTGTATTTTAAGATAAACAGGTTTTTTTGTTTTTAAATCAAACATGTATTTTGTAGATATGCTGTGAAAAAATACATGAATCTTGAAGTAGTTTTAAAATTTTCCATTAAAGTTTATAGAAAATTTTATAATTTTATTAAAACGAATGTTATTTTTATACTACTTTATAACAAAAAGTTATTTTCTTAAAATATGTGATTATTGCATTTTTAGACAGCTATTTTTATTCAAAAGAGTAGAAAATATATTATGAATGTTCTATTTGGATATTACGCATTTTTTTTCTAAATAATCATGTTTTCACCTAGTTAGAATTTGTCTGTTATAACTCAAGTTTTTTTCTGACAACATATATTTATTATTAGTAGGACACTTTTTCTCGCAAAATCTGTGATATTATTTCATAACAAAAAGCTATTTTCTTAAAATATGTGACTATTGTATTTTTAGACAGCTATTTTTATTCAAAAGAGCAGAAAATATATTATGAATGCTTTATTTAGATATTACACATTTTTTTTCTAAATAATCATGTTTTCATCTTGTTAGAATTTGTCTATGTTATAACTCAAGGTTTTTTCTGACAACATGTATTTATTATTAGTAGGACACTTTTTCTCGCAAAATCTGTGATATTACTTCATAACAAAAAGCTATCTTTTACGAAATATGTGACTCTTCTATTTTTTGGCAGCATGTTTTTACTCTAAAGAGTGGGCAATGTATTATCAACACTCTATTTACATATTACACCTTTATTTTAAATAATCACAAGTTTCGCAGATATGTATAAAAAATATATATTTGATTTATTTCTTTGTAGGAATGGAAATAAAATATACTGTGCTATTTATTTACAAGCTTTTATTTAACTTGCCTTGACTATCCGTTCGCTTCAAATCATGCAATCCAATTTTAACACATTTCCTGTGCTACAATTGATCTCGTTTTTGGTACTGTGAAGTATTTATGGTAATATACAATATTCTGTTTAAAAAAAAAAGTCTTTCTCACCCCTATTTCAATAGGGGTATGCGATCATGTAAATGTCATTGATTGCTTCAGAAACATGACGATTCTTCATGCCCAGAAATAAGCTGATGTTCTTCGATTGAACCTAGGCATGGTTGATAAGGCCGCCCTATTTCAGTACCGCGCAGTTGGTTCGATCCTCAGGGTAATGCTGATACATTATTTTCTTGCCAGGAAATTGGATTTAAAATTGAAAATCCATTTAATAATAATAAAAAAAAAAAAAAAAAAAAAAAAAAATCTGATAACAATAAAAGTCATTCGCACTATTTCTTAAAAAAAAGAAGGGTATTTATTTTAATCAATTGTTCTTCAACACTTTTTTCCCTTTTAGTACATTATAATAAAAGCTTGTCTTTATTTTTTTTTAATTTATAATTTATTTTATGCATTTTAAATATACTATATATATAATAGTGCTATGTGTATGTCACTTCCAGAGTAAACTCATCGCGATTCCAATAACCTTTTGTTAAAATCAGTCATTTTCTTTTAATTTTCAGAGATTTAATTTTTTCAATAAAGCTGCATAAGATAGACCTTTTTTAGAAAGATTGTGTAAAAACAAAAACATCTTGAGTGATGAGCTACATCGAAATATGCATGTTATTTCGATATATCTTGAGTTAAAAAATCTTTTCATCCAGCCATCAGCCATAGCGATAGTAAATAATATGTGAATAATTCCTATGAGATTCATTAAAATATAGACCATAGATGCAATAATTGAACGAACTCCATGCAACTTTCTGTTAAAATGCCAATTTAAAGCAAGCGAAAGCAAAGGTGTTGCTATGTGGTGCCATCTGTTGCCGGTAAAGTGTAATCATACCGCAGTGACGTTATCGATATTAAATATTTTATTACATTCCTCTGCACACAGGCATTTAAAAAAATCTATAATTTCCAATTTCTTATAAATAAAAAAAGGAATGCTTGAAAAAATGGGGTGTTTTTATAACTATTTTACCCCCACATGCTCTTATTAGTCAGATAAAATACAATTTATTATTACTTCATAATTCTTGCCATCTGTTGAAAAAGTATAATCATAATATACCGCAGCTACGTTATCGATATTATTTTTTTTCTCCTCTGCACACAGGCTTTAAAAAATCTAAAACCTTCAATTTCTTATAAATAAAAGAAGAATGCTTGAAAAAATAGGCTTTTTTATAACTATTTTACCCCAGCTAAAGCAAATATGTTGCCATGTGGCGTCCTCTGTTGCCATTAAAGTGTAATTATAACATAAGGCAGCTACGCTATCGAAATTAAATATTTTTTTACATTTTTCTGCCCATAGGAATTTAAAACATCTATAACCTTAAATTTATTATAATTAGAAAAAGAAAGCTTGAAAGAATAGGGCTGTTTTTATAACTATTTTACCCCACGTGATCCTAATAATCAGGTAAGATTAAATTTATTACTTCATAATTCTTTTTATAATGCAATGCTATATCATTCTTTTAAAAATTGATACACGTCATTCTGATGGACTATCTTCTAGTTTAATATAAATGCAGATTTTTAAAAAATAGTAAAAATGTGTGTTTATTTTATAAATTTTACAATATGTTTTAATATAAGAATATAAAGAAATATGTTTCAATACTTTATTTTAAGATAACATTATTTTTAAAAATTAAACAAGTATTTTGTAGATAAGCTGTGAAAATCTTGAATCTTCAAGTTATTTTAAAATTTGCAACTAAAGTTTATACAGAATTTGATAAATTCTTTAAGAAGAATGCTATCTTTGATATTATACTTCGTAACGAAAAGCTGTTTTTCAAGAAATGTGTAAATCTTCTATCTTTTTACAGCAAATTTTAAGAGTAGGAAATATATTATGAATGATCTATTTACGTGTTACACATTTTTTTCAAAATAATCATGTGTTTCTCAGATAAAAATTTTATAAGAAATAGTTATTATTTTTAAAATAAAGCAAATAAAATGCATTGATATTTATTTTTATGCCTTTTAAATATATTTAATATAAAAGCAAAGTTATGAGAACAGTAATGATGTGTGATTCTTTTATAAATTTCCCAATATATTTATATGTGAAAGTGTAACGAAATACTTGAATCGTGAAATTGTTTTAAAATTTGCCAGAAAAGTTTATATAAAATTTTATAGATTTATAAACCTCTTCGCTCCATGGGTACCCATATGGGGACCTCTGTTCTTTTCCTTATAAAAATTAAAACGTCAGTTTTTTTTTTTTTTTTTTTTTTTTTTTTACATTTTTACATCAGGGTCATTCCATGGTAACTTACGTTACATTTAGAATAATTTTCTTTAGTAATTTTCATAATATAACACCAAAAAATATTGAAAATGTAATGTTGATATGATTTGTTTATTAAACACCTATCCAAAGCGAAATTTGGATGAAAATTACCTACCTTTAGTGCTATTTTTTTTAACACTGGCCATTATATTTATTATGGTAACTTACGTTCTTTTTGTCAGAAACATAAGTTACCAGAGTAAATATAATTTTTTGCGTTCAAGATATAGTACTAACTTTAAGTAATTTTTATCCAAATTTGGCTTTATATAGGTTTAATTAACAAATCATATAAACATTACATTTGGAATATTTTTTAGTGTTATATTACTAAAATTACCAAAGTCAATTATTCTAAATGTAACGTAAGTTACCGTGGAATGACCCATCACTTCTTAATAGCTGAATGTTTTTTGTGCTCAAAGCAAACGAATAAATGGCAGAATCAAAGCTTATTACCTCATAAAATAAATGATATTTTCATCTGAGTTTGCAAAATGCCTTCAAGACAGTGTGACCAAGAAAATGAGAAATTTTCTAAGTATGTAACTTAAATCTTTTTCAATAAAAAAGAATGAGGATTCGTAGATTATTTACTTATTTAAAGCTCTTAAATTTGTGATTGTGTTAATTTAGGTTAATGTTTAAGGGGGTTTGTAGTTTTAGATCCATATTTTTACTTTCTTCTATCTTTACAAGAAGAAAGTATTGGATTCATGAAAATTTTCGCCTTCCGGTTTTTGACGGATTTATACATTTTAGAAGGTCCTGAACTCGAGTTGACTATTTTTAAAAAATGTCTGTATGTGACAAAAATTTTGTGGGCGCTCTATCTCAAGAACTATTGCTCGGAATTTAATAAAACTTTATATTCAGTTAGTCCCTGATATAAATTGGTGCTGATTAGTTTTTGGTAAAAATCACAAAGCAGGTGGCGCTGCTATGCAGCATTTTTCGCGATTTCCGCAATAGCTCTATCTCAAGAACTAATGCTCGGAATTTAATAAAACTTTATATTCAGTTAGCCCCTGATATAAATTGGTGCTGATTAGTTTTTGGTAAAAATCGCCCACCAGGTGGCACTGCTATGCAGCATTCTGCAGGATTTGCACGATTTTAGCGATAGTCATATCTCAAGAAATAATGCACGGAATTTAATAAAACTTCAGTTTCAGTTAGACCTTGATATAAATTGGTGCTGATTCCTTTTAGTGTATGCGAAACCTGTGTGAGATAGAAGAAAGTTTTGGGATTGACACATCCGACTAGTTTAACCTAAATTACTAGGTGCCTAAAGTTTCAATTTCAGAAAAGATATTTTTCTGTCATTTATGATGTCATTTCGTTTGGGAAAAGCCAATGAATAAGTATTTGTATTATTATTTTAGCTTCGAAACTGAAGAGGTTAAGAAAAATTTTATCTTTGATGTTACTTCGTAACGAAAAGCAATTTTTCAGGTTATATGCGATTCTTCAATCTTTTGACAGCAAATTTTTATTCTAAAGAGTATGGAATATATTATCAATGATCCATTCACATATTACACATTTATTTTAAATAATCAAGTATTTCGCAGATAAATTTAAAAGCAATATTCTAAAATTTTTACAGAATGTAAATAAAATACACTAGCATATTTATATTTATGCATTTTAAATATATTTAATATAAATGCAGAGTTACAAAAATAGTAACGATATGTGATTTTTTTATTTATATTTTCACAGTGTATTTTAATGTGAAAGTATAAGGAAATATGTTTCAAGACTTTATTTTGAGATAACAGGCTTTTTTACATGAAACATGTGTTTTGTAGATAAGCTGTGAAAAATTACTTGAATCTTGAAGTAGTTTTAAAATTTGCCAGCAAAATTCACATAAAATTAGATAAATCTATTGAAAAGAAATCATTAAAACATATCATTAGTATCCAGGGCCTGATTAATGCACGGGCCTCCGGGGCCTCGGCCCTGGGTCCACCAATTTCAGGGCCCACAAATTATGTGGCTGTTTTTTTTCCTTAATCAAATACTTTTCAAATAATATTGTTTTATAAAATATGAAACGTAAAATTTAAATATTCTGAATGACTCAATAAATTTTCAAAACTTGCCGTATCCAGAAAATCAAATTTGGGGAAAATGCCAAAAACTGCTTACTGTGTCTATTGTTTTCAATATAAACGAGGATTTTACAATGTCAGAATTATAGTTTAAAATGATTACTAGACTGTTAGGGAAAACACAATTTTTATGATTTTGGATAAAGCGAGTTTTGAAAAAAAACGTCCTCATTTATTCTGCAACATAAACTGTGGATCATAAATGTTTGTGAATTATACTGTTGTGAGCTCGGGGTACGAAAGGATTGATGCCAATATATAAGAACAATCAACAGGTTTTATTTACTCCAAACAGTTCGATAAATACACCACTATCTTCTCAAAGACACAAACATTCAGTAATCTTCAAATCTAATAACAGCACAGCAAAATTTCAGACAGAACAATATAGCGTATTGTTCAATACTAAATCGCTCATAGACAACACAGTTCTCAATGCAAAGCCTCTCGTGCGTATTCAACCGCATTTGACAGAGAACTCACTGAACTCAACTGGTGGAGGTCCCTTATATAGGCTTTAAAGATAACTGTAGAATTTTCCAAAGCCTTCAGATGCTGGAAATTACCAGAAAGTGCTTTAACTTTCGATAGAAAACCTAAGCGAGAAAGGATCCCAATGTACAGGTATAAGGGGGGTGGGGGGCACAAAAAGTCGCCAAATCGACATATACTTTGCCAAAAAGTCGCCAAATCGGCGGCAAAAATAAGTTGCCAAAACCATCGCCAACTTGGCGATAAACCCATTCCTTGGCGATTTTCCAATAGATCTCCATTATAAAACCGATGCTGTAAGGTTGTTTTTCTTGCAAACCACCTGAGGCCTTTAGCATTGAGTTACATGATGCTCAATAGGAAATACATTAATAATACTGCAATTTTCACAATAATAAAATAAAATAAATTTAAACAAATGGAATATTTACAGGTATATACAAAATTCATAACAATACAAATGCTTATTTGAGAAAGTGGACGGTAATTCATTTTCTTGATTATTCTTATAAGTTAATTTTTTTTTGTAAACTTGAAACTTTCATCCAAACAACTTTGTCAACTCATCAAATAAACCTACTTTTTTTTTCTGAAAGTGTCGTCGGGAATGGGAAGGTAGAGGGGGGCAACTTTTTAACAGGCCCTGGGCCCAACTTCAGCTTGATCGGGCTCTGTTAGTATCTATTAAAATGTACTAATTAGAACAAATTTGTTTATGAGGTCTTGTTTCCGTATTTTGTTTATAATGTGCTGAAATAATTAGAGTCCGTTTCCTTCCTTTGTGTCTTTTCCTTCCTATTGTGCGGTTATACAGGAGATAATATCTTTCAACCTGACAAATGTCATTTATCAACACAGAGTATTTATGAAATCTCCTTTCATTTCCTTCTTATTGACGATCACATTTCACGCCAAAATACTCATCTATTTTGTATTCATTGTTTTCAGTAAAAGAAACGTGATATAAGATAATTTCGCAGAACAAAAAGCTATCCTACCTAGAATTATGTGATTTTTAGGTAGATTTCGTAAGAAATACTACCTATTACATTCTCATCTAAGTTGGAATTTTTGAAAAAATTTTGCAGATCTACGCCGATGATGACTCCCAGAACACAAAAACAACCCCCAGTTCAAAACTTTATCTATCTATCTATCTATCTATGTCACTTTTTTATGGACATGATAACTCCCATAATTCTGCACAAATCTCTTCCAAACTGATACATAAAATCAAGGGGCATAAAATCTCGGCCAAGTTCGTTAATTGTAAAATCGAACCAAGGGGGCGGAAATGGGGGCTTTTTGTGAAAACGGAAAAAAACCCATAATTTCTTAATTATGATACGTATCAAATCCGTTTAAAGTTATTATTACTTAAAGAAAAGGGCTGAAAATTTATGTATGACAGATTTTTTATATTATTAAAAATGGCCCCAAGGGGGGAGGGGGAAGGAGGTTTTAGAAGAAAAAAATTCTTAACTTCGTCAATTCAGAAGATATCAAATCCGCTTAAATTTATTATCCTCTTAATATTATCGAAAACTTTTATATTGACAAGTTTTTCATAGGACCAACCCTTATAGCAGGTGAAAAAAAAAACAATGTTTCGAAGTGGGCGTTTCCAAAATGCCGCATTATGGCAAAAAGGTCTTTTCTTCCGCAATTCCCAACAAACATGCGCCCCACGGTCTACGTCTTCGAAATCTACCTGTGCCTGTAGGCCGAGCAGTCAGGGATTTTTTTTCTACAATATGCACCAAAACATATTTAAAGAAGATTTTATTCATAGATTATTTCTATGAAGTTTTCAATTTATTATTAAAAAATGTAATGTAATTGACAGTTTTTCTTTAAAAGTGTTTAAATAATTTAGATTATATTTATCACGTATCGGATAGTTATAAACTTCTTTTAAATTTGATAAAATTAATAAAATATTAAAAAAAGAAACTGAAAGAAGATATTAAACTTAAATCTTACTTTAGTTTCTACCATTCCTCAGGCAGTAGTATTTATTTTTTTCAAGCGCAGTAGTCGTATAAATGTGTCTGTTTTAATAGTACTATTATTGTTAATTACCGTTACACTTCTTTAAAATAAATTTATTTGCATTGTCATTAACATACATGTATTAAAAGTTATCATTAAAAGCATAGCCAATTATCCACGTATAAAACACATGACTAAGTTCGACGTTTTTAACAAAAAAGTATAATCTATACTCAGTTCTTCCACACACATATTTCCTTTAACCTTTGTTTTACTATCTTTCATTTCACGTTTCACTTGCCCTTTTTACTTTCTTCTATCTTTACAAGAAGAAAGTATTGGATTCATGAAAATTTTCCATTTCCGGTTTTCGACGGATTTATACGTTTTAGAAGGTCCTGCACAGGATTTGACTGTTTTTAGAAAATGTCTGTCTGTCTGTCTGTATGTGACACAAATTTTGTGAGCGCTCTATCTCAAGAATTAATGCACGAAATTTAATAAAACTTTATTTCAGTTAGTCCCTGATATAAATTTGTGTTGATTAGTTTTTGGTGAAAATCGCCCAACAGATGGCGCTGCTATACTGCATTTTTCAGAATTTCCGCAATAGCTATATCTCAAGAACTAATGCACTCATTTTCATATTCAGTTAGACCTTGACATAAATTGACATAAAAATAAGTTTTCAATTTATTATTAAAAAATTAAATGTAATTGACAGATTTTCTTTAAAAGTGTTTAAATAACTTAGATTGTATTTATCACATATCGAAAAATTGTAAACTTCTTTTACATGTGATTAAAAAAAAAAAAAAAAAAAAAAAAACGAAAGAAGGTATTAAAACTACACCCATTTCAAATATAAATCAAATGTATCGAAAACAATTTATGGTATAAAAAGGGATGAAATTATATCTGTAACACAATTCTAAAGACACTTTATAAAAAAAAATATCCTTTAGTAATATTCATTTAGTATAAATGTAATATGTATAGACAAAATTTACTATAGTGGGATAAAAGATTAAAAAGATTAAAAAGACCGCATAAAAAGCACGTAATGATTCGGTTTTTAATTGTGCATGAGTGTCTTTAAACCTCTTCACTCCCAGGACGTCCTCTCATTTCAGCAATCAGCGACCAGGACGTTCGCTGCGTACGTCTTCTCATTTCAGTAATCAGTGACCATTACGTACACCAATACGTTCCCTATACATCTTACGTCATTATAAGAAAGAATAAAAGAAAATAAATAGAAAGAAAATAAATTCGTAAGTTTTATGTGTATACAGTTGAACTCCAGTTATACGTTACCTGAGTTGTACGTTTCCCTCAGTTATACGTTTCAACTCAGTGGTCCCGGCCACTTGCCATTAAAAAATAGCTGGGTTATACGTTTTGAGTTATACATTTCCCTTAGTTATACGTTACGTTTTTGCGTCCCCGGACAAAATTTTGTCTCATTTATACATTTTGTAACCGAAAACACTGACAGCGCGTCGGATAAGTCTGATTTGAAAGATCTCATTCAAACTTCGGAGCTGATTTGAGAGCTTTTGACGTGTGCATTAATATCAGAAATGCAGTTTGATGTTTAATGTTGGCTTTGCCGAGAAGAAACAATCGAAGATTAGTGATTATTTCAACAAGATTCAGTAAACTAGTGAAATAGTTTGATAAATGATTTACATACAAAGGCGATTCCAATTATTTCTTTTAAGTACTCTATGTGTATTAAAAATATTCTTAATAAAGATTTCATAATAAAATAATTTCATGAGTACTTTTCTTATGTACCTTTTTTCTACTCTGTTCTACTTCCAAAAATGTATGTCGTGGGTGCAGTAATACTTAGGAAACTCCTTTTTTCGATATTAACGGTAACGAACTCCTCAGAGGAACAAAGGTTTTACGATATATTTAAAAAATGGTTCCGGTAGACCATTAATTGAGTTGTACGTTTTACTGAGTTATGCGTTTTGTTGTTGGGTCCGAGCGAAACGTATAACTGGAGTTCCACTGTACATGGGCTAGTGGTCAGGGAAAAACACAGTCAAAAAAAGTGACAAACACCAATATATTCTAATAGAAATATTCATGTTCGTTATTCGATCAAATAATCAACATGAATTTTTCTATAAGAATATACTGGTGTATGTCACTTTTTTTGACTGTATTTTTCCCTGACCACTAGCCACCTACTGTATGTATGTATATAATATGCAAGTTTTATATGTTATTTTATACGTATTACGATAACGTTGTAAATCCTTTAACGACCATACATTCATTACTATTAAATCACGGAAGTTATTAAATGATTTATGACACAAACATTTTGCACCGCACAGCCTGGTATATAGCCCTTCACTAGCGAAATTAAGCCTGGGAGTGAAGTGGTTAATTTGCAAAGTATCTTGCTTACTGCGCCCTCTATTGATATACTTTGCAACTTTTTTTTTCTTATGCAATACCATTTCCGCCTTCTTCTAGTATATTCAGTTCAAATTTGAAGTCATTCTGACCAGTGGTTCCTTTTATACAGCATTTTGAAAGTGGGACTTTAATTATGATCAGCCCGTACTTCTGTTGCTTAATTGTTGAAATGATTGAACGACACCAGTAATTTCAAACAAATTTATTTGGAAATAACTAAAAGCCTTTCCTTACGTACATTATTAAAGAATAATTAAAAAATTCTGGTGTCAATGTGGCATTAGCGAATTAAAATTAAGTAATCCCACCGACCTTCAAGGGCTTTACCTTTCGGCTTCGGGAACAGAAATCTGCACTTGTTGTTTCCTTACGGGACGATTAGGATGTCTGCTTCCCCCCCCCCCCTTTGAGTACAGGTGACGAACACAGGGAGCCAGTAATCAGCACATCTGGTCTCGGTATAAACTAAACGGAAGAAAACATATCATGGCTCCGCTTTAAATGTGAATAATATTTAGAAAATACTTTTTTACGAAGAAAATGTTACTAAATTGCGGTAGTCACAGTTTTTGAGCAGTATAATTGAATGATTTCATGAAAATTTTAAATGTTTACCATATAATAAATAAAAGAAGATATATTCAAGGAAATCCAACTATACAAACTGAGTGTAACGTAAAAATAACTCTTTGTTTTTTAATTTTTTTATGGGGAATTTAATTTAATTAAATTTGAGTTTGGAATTATTTTACAAAAACAATGCACTATTTTCATTTAATAAAATTACATTTTTCTTAAAATATTTAATAAATTATTTGTACTTTTGTTCTTTTGCATGTGAATTCTTAAAGTATTAAAGGGTATTAAGTTTATTACACTGATTTTTTATTTTGCCAGCAATTCAAGGACACGTAGGGTAAAGGTTAGGTTATAACTTTATAACAATCTTTTGCGGTTAAATTTTTTAACTGCGATATGTATATTTTTTAAATAAATTTTTCCATTAAATATATTAAAAAAAAATATTATAGTTTTACATATTCTGTTTTTGGAATATCTCATACTTTAAATAAAATTAGTATAAATTGTTTTTAGTATCAGATAAGCTATAAAAAGTATATACGTCTTTATAAACTTAGAATTTTTATTCCTTCCATAAATGGTACTATTTAGTTTGTAAGAGTATGCTAAAAATTAAAATAAATATTATTTTGTTTAAATGTAATCACGGAAATACTTCTATTATTAACTAGAAGATGGAAGTTAATGTTCATTATTAATTAGACAATAGTGATTAAAAGACGGAATATTCGTTAAAGTATCTGCACTAAAATCTAGAATTTCAAGCAATAATGATGATCAGATAATTATGGAAATAACCATAATCATACAAAGAAAAAAATACTTTTATACGGGAAAAGGCAAGATTTGGTATTTGAAAGATCAGTTTGAGCCACATTTCCATTGAAAGCCATTATTGGAATACGGAAATTGTGTGTAAAAATATTTTTAAATCTTTCTTAATAAAAAAAAATATTTACATTCTTTAAATTTAAACAAATTGCAAATAGGAATTGCAAATTTCTATTCACGGCTAAGTATTACAAAGAAACCTTTATAATTATTTTATGTTAAAAAATGTAGTTGATTTTTATAAAATGTGTTATTAAATGATGTTGAAATATGTTCGACGTAGATGATTCAATATTAATTAACAATACAGATTGAAAATATTGTCCCTTGTATATTGAATGTTATTTTCTCTGAAAACAGAAAAAAACTATTAATTAATTATTTTATAAAAATTTATTCTATTACTTACTACCAAGCTTTTGCCCTGGCACAAGGCGCTGAACTTTACAAGCACTTAATTGTACCATCAGCTAGCAGTACCGACAAACCTATCTTTAACAGAAGAATTAACATTTTTTTTTTCAAAACACTAAAAAAAATTACTATGTAGTACTTCAAAATTTTGATAAGTGAGATAAAAATTATTGGTACAATTTTGGTTATTTAAAGTTTTTAGTGTTTTTTGAAATGAAACTTATTCTCTTAAATAAGCATCATATTTAATATTAAAGATGATAAAATATTTCAAATTAACAATACAATATTAAAATACTCGCACTTGTCACGAGTGTACCAGAATGGGAGGGGGAGGGGGGCTTAGTGTGCTGAAGCTGTCTCTCTTAAAAATAAAGGCTTGGATACCGTACTGCATCGCTCATATATTATTTTATCTCTTTCACTGCAAACAGAATGTAAAAACCTTAATAATAATTATTATTACATTAAATAAAATTTATTCTATGCGGGATTAATATGTGGAAATTTCTTTACAAATTCGTGTGCAAGAATTATGAAATCATTAAAAGTAATTTTCATTTTTCAACATACACTTAAACGAAATTTTTGCACATATATATGCTTATTTAAATGTTGTTAAAGTAAACTGATATTTTTCGTTTCAATATATACTGATTAATATTTATTTTATAATAAGCGAAGTTTAACATGGCGGGAGAAATTATGAATCAAATTGAATAGAAATTCAAACTATGAGAAGCTGTTTCTCGTGCAATCTTCAAAAGTTTTTTACAAATCAAAATTGGGATTTTCAGTCAATTTTACCCTAATGCGAACTGATATTGTCCCTAAAACTTTCTTTTGCTTTCAAAGCAGGTAAGACACCTACTGTGTAAGTAGCTTTAAACAACTTCTCTACTTCCGCTTTTGGTGCTGTAAAAGATTGGGATTACGGCAATCCCTACCCCGTATTTTACGAAGGTTTTTTCTTGGGATTACCATTATCCCACCGTAAGCAAAAGGTTAAAAGAGAAGAAACACTGGAGGTGCTATTGAATAAAGGAAAAAAAAACACACCCGAGGTTATTGCGGGATGAGCCAATTTTGCTACATTGGCATTGCACACGAAAATAGCGGGATAAGCTAACATAGGGTTAATGTTTAAAGTTTAGTTTAGTGATAATTAGTTACAGCAGTATATTTGTCGCTGTAAGTTTTTAAATAATTTGAATTAAATACACAGGGTGTCCACAATTAAATGACCCTATTTTAAGTTGTATACAGACGAAACAGTTGTTCAGAAAGTAGTGAAATTTTGTAGAGAGCACAATAAAGAGATGGGAATATGTTTCAGCAAAAAAAAAAAAAAAAAAAAGTTCAAAATATCGTTACCAGAGGGCTTTTTTTAAACGAATTACACATTTAGCATACATTTACGATAGTTTAAAAATTTTATTACAACATATCATGTTGCACATGATGGCCATCATTTTTAGCTGGAATCGTAAGATAGCATGTTCCACATTTGACCGCATTGTGTTTTGGGAAATGTTAAGAACATGTGAAAATAGTTTTGTTGAACATATTTTGTTGTAATAAAATTTGTAAACTATCGCAAATGTATACTAAATGTGTAATTCATTAAAAATAACCATCTGTCGGCGAAATTTTGAACTATTATTTTTTTCGCTCAAACAAATTCACATCCCTTCATTATGTCCTCCACAAAATTTCACAACTTTCTGAACAATATTTTCGTCTGTAGACAATTTTAAAATAAGGTCGTTTAATTATGGACACCTTGTTTATATATATACAGGGTGTAACTGAAATTCTTCAACAAACTTTGAGGGATGATAGTACTCATGAAGATGAACAAAAATGCAATAGAACACGGGGTCGCAAATGACATTTAACCCTTTCAGGGACAGTGGTATGTCTAAAAAACCACTTAATTTTAATTCCAAAACGCCACAATGGCACCAGAATTTTGCTAAAATCTTTTCCATTTAATATTTATGTGAAATATAGCCTTTTTCTTATTAACAAACAATTTTTTTTTTGTAAATTCCGGTGCCAGTCCATTTTCTGACGCATTTTCTCTAGTTTTATCCTTTAAGCCTTTTAGGGGCAAACTACTTTTAGTACTAAAATGTTGAAATAAATGACTGGCACCGGAATTTATAAAAAAAAATTGTTTGTAAATAAGAAAAAGGCTATATTTCACATACATATTAAATGGAAAAGATTTTAGCAAAATTCTGGTGCAATTATGGCGTTTTGGAATTAAAATTAAGCGTTTTCATAAACATACCACTGCCCCTGAAGGGGTTAAACGTCATTTGCGACCCCATGTTCCATTGCATTTTTTGTTCGTCTTCATGAGTACTATCATCCCTCAAAGTTTGTTGAAGCATTTCAGTTACACCCTGTATATATTTCTTAACCTTTTGGGTACAGATTTATTTGAAGAAAAAAAAAAAAAAAAAAAACAGAACAGGCACACCAGAGAAATTTGGAATAGTGTTTTTTTCTGTATTTGTTGACAGATATTCCCTGATTAAAAAGAAGCGAGAAGTACTGTTTGAATTTTCTGATATAAATTCGAAATTTCTGAATTAAAAAAAAATCCGTGGACAATGCTGATGACGAGTCTCAGTTGTCAAATGTACCCAAGGGGTTAATATAAGCTATATTTTAGGCACTAAATTGCCAAAAAATTACTTTTTAAAGTTTTAAACTGGTGACCCATGTAATGTACTCGTCCCATGCTTGAAAGGCGTCAACAAGGACAGCCTTATCACCGGAATTGGTCTGACAAAAAGTCGTCTGCTCCTTCTGAAGCATGTGCGAAATAATCCTTATTTGGGAAGTAAACAAAATTGTTTTTAATTTTTTCTACTTCTAATAAATAAACATTTTAATGCTTACTTATTTTATGAATAAAACAGGCTCGAAAACTAACATTTTTTTTTATTTTTCTCTGCACATTTTTGGGTGTTACAAATGTTTTTTGGTACACTTATTTTAAAAATTACAATTTTCTTTTTCTCTATCACGCTATATCTTCCCACAAAGTCTGGATGAATATTCATTGTAATCACACAAGATATCCAACAGAGTAAAAACAAATTATATCCATTAAAATAAGAAAAATATTATTTTTTATTTCGACATAACCGCTGCTACAAGAATTACGTATAGTGACTATTTTTTTCTTCACTCCGAAACTCCCCAGTTTCAAACTTTTCCTCTTGTGCATAGTATGTGGCTGATTGTTATGCAGCATCCAGCATTGATTTCGAGACACCCTTTAAACCATAGGTACACCAAAATAAAAAATATCGACTTATTCTTGGACCATATGAAAAGTCCTTCACGTAACTTGAACACACTCGGTGTCCATGCAGCTGGTTTGTTTAGGTTTTCAATACTTTAACCAACGTACAATACAAAATACATGTTTTAATAAATCTCCATGATCTTCCGTTTTGATGTTTTAAAAGATTCACTTCAAATGAAACAAAATCTTTTCGCAGAACTGACATTGACATAACATCTTTTGCTGTCATATAAACCGGAATCGTACATACTGGAAACAATGCTTTAGACTCAAGTTTACCCCGCAAATAGTTTTCTAAATTATATGCCAAAAATTTATATAAACATTCTGGTAGTTTTATGAATCTATGTATTGAAATTTGACTGTCTATTTGAATATCACATGTACTAGTAATAGAATATGGTATGTTTGACGATAAAATTTACACCAGTTTTTCGCATAGATCCGAGAATATCACATAAACTCTCAGAATTTTTAGATTTGGAATTTCTCTTGGGATATTATTTTTTTGTAAGTTTTAATGACATTTTTGTAATGGTGATAATATAATTACTCCATTTTTGTGCATAAAAGGGAGAAAAAGAAATGTTATTAGATTTTATCGACTTCACTCTCACATTAAAATGGTAAAACTCTATTCTTTCATTTTATATGGATGCTGAAAATAATAAAAAATCATTATTACTAATATATATTAAATGACATTTTTCAAAAAAATTCTAAGAAATAAAAATAAAATTCCACATATTCAAGCTTCATTCTGCAAAATAAACAATCGTTATGTCGACCAATTGACATATGAATATGTTTAACACTAGAACTACAATGAGCCGTCATTTTGACGGTTACCAAATGAATATATTCCGATTGGAACCAGAAATTTCTTTTTAAAATAAATTAAATCTAAAATTCGCAGAAATACGTTAAATGAATAAGTTAAGTAGCTTTAAATAATATTTCTGGTGCGAAATTGTTTTAAAAAACTTGAGTAAATTTTACGGTAGTTCTAATGTTAAAATATCGTCTAAATTTTCCTGAGAGCTGAAAAACAAACTGAGCTAGACTTTACTTTTGAGAAACTTCTCGACATTTTACTAACTTTATTTCATGTGGCTATATAGGACTGTGTTAAAATGCGTAGACCTAATTCTTCTGAACTGCACGAATCTTTACTAAAATACGTAGGTAGACATGACACTGATCATGTTGTTAGAGTATCAGGTATAGCCAGGGGCAGAGAAAGGCTCGCAGCGATGAATTTAATTATTTTTCATCACTTGAATTTAGAAATGAAAATAATGGAAATAGTTTTTGAGTACGGAGTGCAGAGTTTGAAAGTGGCAATTGAAATGGGTATAGGAATGGTGGAAAGAATTTTCAAAATGATCGTAATAATGGTGATCATTCTAGACGTGATGGTGGTAATTTAGAGGAAATAGAGGACATTTTAGAAATGATAGTGTAGGCAAGGATAGGAATAGACAATATTTTACAATTCATCTGGTTGAAATATAAGTGGAGGTCCAGGTAGTAACCCCCCCCCATCCCCCGTCCTCCTCGTTTAAGAAAGATGAGTGTAGCTGAATGTAATGAGGGTAGATCTAAGGTAATGAGGCAATCTGGCAGAGATTCGGAAAAGTTAAAACTAGTAAGTGGCTGCAGTTCAAAAGGTTAAGTCACAGAAAAAACAGCAATAGCCTTCTGTATTTTTTAAATGCTTTTACTGTAAATCCAGTTGAACTTTCTGAGTTGCCAATTGTATTAAATAGGATTGTGTTGAAAGTGTTATCGATGATCGGGTGAGCGTAGTTATTTTTCTTATTTAATTTATCTGCAACTATAATAAAGAAGGAAGTTTGTGTGTGTGTGTGTGTGTGTGTGTGTGTGTACCTGTGTGTTAGTCAGTCTGTTTCTCCGTTGTGTTCTGAAGAGACCGCTGCACGCAGAGCTATAAAATTTGGTCGGAAGGTACCTCTATGCATGCAATTTTGCACCTCAAAGCCAGATTTTGGAATTTTTAAATAGATTTTTTTAAATTTATTTTTTAATGTGATTTTTGATGTTTTTTCACTTTTCGCTGCATTTTTTCCACATTAGTAATGGGAATCCGGTTCCAATCTTTTAGCCCAATATAGTAAATTTTATCTTCTTTTCAATAAAGTTTATGCGAAATTTGTACAGTGATTTTTGAGTTTTTGGCGATTTTTTTTTCCTTCGAAACTAAGAAATTTTGTCAGAATGCTTGATTGGTTCGCTGCTTGCTCTTCCATTTTGAAATTCTGCTGAAATTTTGCCAATTATCGCGCAAGCTTTTCGAGAATTCGATGCTGGTGAATATGACTATGCAGTTTTAAGCAACTTAGAGCTGGAACAATAGTTACAGTAGTAAAAGGAAATGTGCGAGGAACCCCGTTCAATAAAACTCATAAAATAAATACGTCTAACGGGCAATTTGGCGTAAGTCTTGAATATGGAAATTGACGAGTTTGACAGACACGTAATAAATTGACATAGAATTATAAATTATTGATTTTCGGATTTTTTTTTCTTCAGATTTCCTTCTTTGTTCCAAATGTTAAGATTCTAGGTCAACAGGACGTATCCTAGAGGTTTAACTCCCAAAACCTATAAGTTTTATTCTGAAAAACTATAGGGTACTTCCCGTTAACCTAGAATCAAAACAGGTACAAAGGAAGTACACTGAAAGTTAAAAATCCGAAAATCATCTACTATCATAATAATATTATAAATCCGATTGTGTGCAAATGTTAGGCTGAAGCCAGCGTCAAAATGGAGAAATTAATGGGCCCTGTATCTTTGCATATAGGTAGATTATAACCCGGAAATGAACATAGACTGTTTTTTGTATATTTTATTCAAATACTTTTCTTAATAATTCAAAATTTGATTATTTTCATAGAGAATCAATGGACAATTTTAGATAAAATTTAACCATTTTACTTTATCGTTGCTAGGGCTTTGATCGTTGCCAATAAATAAAATGCAACGCGATTTACTTAACACCGGTTATCATTGATTCGAGGATGTCATATAAACTATGAGAATTTAAAATTTTGAATTAAATTCCGAGATATTAATATTTTTTTTTGTAAATTTTAACGAAATTTCTCTAAAAATGGTACTTAAATTACTCCATTTTTGTGGATAAAAAAGGAGAAATAAAACGGATTAATATATTTTTATGCCATTTTCTCATTAAAACTGAAAAAAAATTATTCTATTTTCAATTTGAATAGTTGGTGAAAAAAAAATCTTGATTACAGTAAAATTTCCGAAAAATAAAAACATATTTCCACATATTCAAACTTTATGAATCAATTTATTCTGCTGAGCAAAAATCGCCTGTCAGCATATTGTCAAGAAATCAAGATTTGTTTCATCTATAGATTAAACCAAGGACACAAATTTGCTGTAACATGAAAACGTAACACTTGCAATTGCAAAGCTTTTTGCAACCCCAAATTACATGCAAACGTAAAATTTACATTTAATTTGCACCCAAATTAATTTTAATTTGAACAGCAATAAATGTTAATTTGCAATGAAAATTACATGCAAAAGTAATGTTTGCGTATAATTTTGGGTTGCAAAAAGCTTTGCAATTTAAGTGTTACGTTTGCATGTAATTTTGGGCTGCAAAAAGCTTTGCAATTGAAACTCCTTGCACTTAGGCGTAGAATTATTCCTCCCTAAGACTCCTATTATAGGAGCTCTGTTCCTCCCTATTCACAAGAATTGAATTTAAAGAAAAAGCATATACTATTTCCAATGAATTATTTTTAAGTGATGGCTGTTAAAATTTTTCTCAAAGTCGTTAAAAGTAAAATGGTTTATCAGGTAAAATTGACATTTCTTTATACCCATTTCGTCGATTTACACGATTTTATTTGGCCGTCTTTTTTCCATTGGTTGCAGTTTCCTTTTCGCGGTTATTTGGCACAAAATTTTACTTTTTTTAAACTGATTTATGTCAAGGCCCCTGTAACAGAGAAATAGCGTATTTTCTTCTATGAAATGTGATAAAGAGTTAGTTAATTATTTACGTTTTTAATTATCGGGAGTGAAATATTTTGCTTGATTAGTACATTTATTTTTCTTTTAATGTTACGTGAACGAAGTCACAGGTAACAGCTAGTATATATATATATAAACAAACGGAAATTTTGTTCCGTTCCTTTATAACTCGAGTTCTGCTGAATGGAATTTGATGGAACTTGCCCTGTTGGATAGATAATTTTTCAGGAAAGGTTTTAGTATATACCACATAGTTCTACGTATATTAGTTATAGAATTATGATGGAAAGTTCTGTTATTTTGGACGGAAAGGTTACCATAAGTCATTTTTTGGCGACCATTATCGTTGGCGAAAGAATTGAAACGGCTATATCAGAAAATAATGCAAACACATAGAAAAATAAAAGAAAAATTCTGTTATTAACTTTATTTAACCCCCCCCTCCCCGGAAAAAAAAGAAAAAGAAAAAAATGTTTTAATGAGGCATAATATTTAATTTAAACCCCAAAGGAATATTTGTAATGCTTAAAAATATTTGCAATGCATGAGACTGCAATTCAGATTAAGGCAATATTTGGCGATTTATCGTTTGCGTCAGGTTAACAAAGATGCATCTGATAATTTGATTTAATAAAATATGAGTAATTTTTTTTCCTTTTATTCTTTCTGTTAATTTTTTTTATATAACTCCCCTATCATGTGTCTTACTGGAGGAACTAGAAGATATAATTGTAAAAATGACTGCATTTATGAGTTAACATGTTATTTGTTTATTTACGGTTTTGATTTTACTTTTGTCGCCAAGCAATGTGATTTTAAGCCAAAAATGCATCAGCTTGCGGTATTAGCAATAATAGTGTTTTTTCGTGTATACAAGATCCTTTTTAGAGTAAATTTTTATATTCAAATGCAAATTATATAAATAGCAGTTATTGTTATGAATATGGGATCAACTTTTTAAATTTTAGTGAATGTCTGCCACTCAAACATATATTGTAAAATAATTAAATTTTAGACATTTAAAAATTTACTACGGAAACATGCCGGTTTGTTTTCACCAAGCATATTACTTTTATAGCCTCGAACACAGACCAGCGAATATTGCCTATTCTTTTATTTTTATTTTATTATTTTTTTTTAATACATCGCCAATTTCACTAATAGAAATATTCAATGTTTCAAAAGTTAGGAACCAAAGAATATTCTGAAGGAGAGGTGTGCATTTATGCGTTATTACTATCACAAAAGGCTACATTTTGCAATAAAAACTGTTTGCTGAAATAAATTTTCAATGCTCTTTTTGATTCGTCATTTCTTTTTAGTTTTTTTTTCTGCATATCTTCCCTTCTTTCAGGAAGGTTTTTAAAATACACTGGACTAATTGTCCGTATTCCGGTTACTTGCCAGTTGGCATTTTTACTATATTGTTGGATGTTTCGTTTATGTTTGAAGGTTACTCTGGACGACGATTCAGATTACAGAATATTAGACGACTTTTGAAATTAGCGATTGCTAAATTTATGGGGTTTTTTTTCATTAGGAAGCAAAGTTGTACCAAAAAAGCAATGCTTTCAATGTACGGCTGGTTGATTTTATGACGGCCGATTATCTACACGAGGGATATAGACCCTGAGGGGAGTGCCCTCCGTGGGGGTCTTTCTAAAGGATCCTAACTCGTATTTACGGCAAAGTTCGAAGAAAACCACGGAAAACTCCGAACGGTTAGGTCAACGAGCTTGACAGGGGTTTGAACCCAGCACTTCCCGTATGCCAGCTTTGAGAGCAAAACATCTCCGCTAATGTTTTGGCGCTTTCAATGTACGGAAAAACTTTGTAATGTCAATGGTGGCGAATGGAATAAATAATATTTGTCGATTTATCATTTCAGGCAGGATAAGAAAAAACGAGTACCTGAAATTCTGATTAGATAATTTTTTTATCATTATAAAGCCTTTTCGACATACACACAGCGTAGCAGATATACATAGTGCGAAATGAATTCATTTCTGCGTGTTATTATGCTCTTTAGAGAAATGCAAAACAATCTTCGGTTTAAGTATTCATCAAAAATAATATTACTAAACATTTTGCATAACTAACTTTATCATGATCAGTTTTATTTAAGGTATGGGATTTTGTTAATGAAAGATCTATAATTGAATTAACAGTAATTTGACATTATTTAATGGAACATAACTTGGCGCGTAAATAGCTTCGTTTTGTAACTAACTCTGGTACATTAGTAACCATATCTTTTCAAGCATTTCTAATGTTTGACGCCAAACTTGGGTATCGGCAAGATTATGGAAGATTAGGAAGATTTTATTGGATACAAACTAGAGGTTTATTCTTCGACCAGAGTTAATCATTGGTTTTTTTTTCTGATTAACGGTTACACGAATGCAACTGGCCTAAAAATGGAAAGACAGTGAAAATGGCGTCATTTTAATTTTATTCATATTCAGCTTTAAAAATTCACTTTTTTATGTTTCACAATTTTTTTTAATATGAAAGTTAAACAGTGTTCTTTATGTGCAAACAATTTATTACAATTTTCACTGTATTTACTCTGCTGGAATCGAAAGATGAAAAACCGTAGAAGAGGACGCCGGAAGAGGACGTATATTGCGAAATATAACGTAACATAGAGTGAGATTGTACTTACGTTACCAGAATCTCACATGGTGACAAGAAAGATTTCAAGAACTTACAGACGAAATGAATCACCCGAACATTATTTAAGTTCAATGGTCAATCTATGCAATCTTTGTAATGCTTTCTCTTATAGTAGTATGTTGACTAGAGAACATGTTAGTTCCTGTTGTCATAATCTCATAATGACCTCATTTCCCTACCAAACTCTATTATAATGATCAACTAAATGAGTTTCTTCTTTTAGCCCATACTTTGTCCAATGTATAATATAACGCAATGTCGTTCACATCGTTTACAGCAATATTGAAAGAAAATCCAGGTTAACGTCCCTATTGCTTTAAAATACATGCCCAAATCCATTGATATAATTCGTTTGATTCAAGGTTCGTTTGAAAATATTTACTAAGGTAGCATCTGTAGGTGAAGATCCACATTCCTTTAAAATACAAAGCCATTTCGTTTGATTTAAGGCACATTTAGAAAAAGGGCCCAGCGCATGCTAGTTAATTTATAATTGTATATTAATTTATAACGCGAATTTCCCATAATATGGATTTTTATAAACGTTGTTTTAAGCACGCAATTTTATATTGCATTACGTTAGAAGGTCGACATTTAAACACAATAATGGAAACATTGACCTTATTATTTTTATATTAATTTAAAGTTGATACCTCAGCCGTTCTTGAGAAAAATGATCTTGACAGACAGACGGAAAAAAAGAGGTACTATGAGAGTTTCATTTTATCCTTTTGAAATACGAAACCCTAAATATATTCTAGATTTAAAAATATATACATTTTTACCAATAAATAGATTTGACAAAATTATATATTTCCTAAAACATTCTCTAGTTCAATGAAACACATCGAATAAATGATATATTGAACTCTATTTACAAGAAACTAACTACAGTTAGTAAATCACACACAGTTAGTACACTTACAGAAATCAAATACTTTAACATCGCGACCAGTTGAGGGAGAAATATAACTGTCTTCTCTATCAAAGTGTTGATTTTTCTTCTATTGGAAATACACTCACTTTAATGGAAGAAAAAAAAAATCGCTTGACATTTTTATGTTTCTTAGGGCACACCATTAATCATTTTATTATCGGTACTTACGGTACTTCAAAACTTCTTTTATGAAGAGCGAAACTTTTTGCCTGAAGGAAAGCATTTGAATGAAAAATATCCTGTGTTATAGATTTTGACGCTTTACTTTCTGACATGAATATAAATTGGATTTGTTTTTATAGTGATACATCAAATATGCTCAAAAAATGAATAATGTCTATCAAAATGTAACAGCGGAAGTTCAATGAACTAAATCAAGCTTCAACTCTTTCTGTGTGCACCATGGTAGGAAAAGGGCCAATGACCATTTTTGGCATTTTCAAAAAAAGATTATTTATGATTTTTATTTTTAACAGTGTTACGGTTGGTTTCAACAATTTTTTTTTTTTAATCTACATTAATTATTTAAATCACTTTCTCAACATTTATTTAAAAGCACTCTTTTTTTCTGTTTCTAATAAAAATTTAAATAAATAAAAGTAATTGTAATAATTATAATAAAATCAGTTTTTATTTTTTCTTCTTTCTTTTTCTTTTTGCAAAGTAATTTCAACGTTTATAGTCTAACGTAGCTTCCTGTTTTTCAAATACGAAAAGCAGACAGCAAGGGAGGGATGTTTTGTCAGTAGACTGCACAGGTGGAAAATTTGGAGTCATCTAGTCTGACTTTGATATAAGAATGACCGACCGCCCTGTATAAGAATTACGTTATCTTATGAGTGTACTATACACGCAATTAGGCTTTGTAAGTTTACGTCAGGCTTCAATTGGCTCTGCTATCAGGCGGATAGCTGGCGCCCATGTAAACAGAGGCTAACAGGACCCCCCTTCAGCACACGCCATGGGGGTGATGCATGGTTTCCTTCCCCCATGAAGCGGCCGGCAGAGTGGAGCGGCAAGCTGTAGTCTTCACGATGAGTCCATTTTTCCTTTTGTTTCCATTCCCGTACCCCTGGCAGAGTGGATCGGTCCCGTTTTTCAAGCAGCGCGGGAGAATGAATGTTTACGACACTTGTTGCTTGGCCAAGAGACCTGTCGTTTGACTCGTAAAAAAAATTCGACTTATTACGGGGCTCGAAGATTGGCCTGTGGGCTGGATCGCGAAGTTGTTGAAGGCGGACAGGTTTCTGGAAGATTTTTTTTTGAGAGTGGGGCATTGATGGCCCTACATTAACCATCCTAAATCATGATGTTATGATGAAAAGAGGCTATAAGGGCATTTTCGAATTGCGGATCTATAACTGTTAACGAGAAATTAAGAAGAAGATATGTGTAGCCTATTTTTTTTTTGGCGTAGTGGCGCTCCAAGATTATGACTTCTTAACCATCAGAAGTGATCATAGATATTGAACTAAACCGGTCGTTAGAAGTCGTAGTGTTCTGAGTTACGGTGATGGCTATCTTCGAATAAAACACATGCTTCAGGAAGGTGAAATTACTGACTCCGACGGTGAAGTTCTGGACCGTAGAACGATTTTCCCCTCCGGACTAGATGATGGACCTAGTAGTTGATGGCAAGTGATGCAGTGAGATGAGAGGATTGATGAATGTTAGCTTGAAACCACGTCTGAATTTTTCCCCAGCCTGAATACTCCAGCTTAAGTGCTTCATCAGATTTTGAAAAAGGAGGAAATGCTCCTAAGTGCCCATTGACTAAAATTGTAGAACTCTCTACCTGTTGTAAGTACTATTTGCATAGTTTTTCTTTTTATTTATTTGTACCTCTTTAAAAAAAAAAAAAAAAAAAAAATATGTTTGCTATACCAGAGTTTAAAAGTGAAATGAATATCTTTGGATAATTTCAATAAGAATAAACATTATGAACAGAAATAGTCTGTAGGTTAATATATAATGTTTGTATGTTTGAACGACCATTAAATGGTAATATGATGGTAATTTTAAAAATATGATGTGTAATTTAAAAGTAACCAGTGAGTGGTTTCAACTTAAAAGATCAGCTGTTATATTGTTTTATTAAGATTATTTTTGATAACTTAGTTGCTTCATTATTTTAAATGTTCAAATAAATTGTGTTTTTTTTTGTTTATTATCAAAGTTGGTATGTTTTTCTTTGTATAAATCTCTAAATAATTAATTTTTTATATTCACAGTAGACCTATAAGAATGGCCTAACCTTTCTGTGATCAATTTAAAAAAAAAAAAAGGGAGAGAAAATTCAACTTTATTAAATTAGGACTTTAAAATTTCTTAAGTTTAAATTCATAACTGACTGTTTTAATGAACATAAATTGAAGTTCACTCAATGTTATACAATCGTATTTTTGATCTTGATTTAAGGATGGATAGATTAATAAGTGAAACAGTAATATTAAATTTAATTTCATAAAATGTTAAATTAAGCTTTAACTCTCCTCTTTCAGAAACATTGTTTTTCTAAAATATACACCAAAATTGTTTTATTTTAAAAAGTAAAAAAAAAAAAAAAAAAAATATCCAGTCATTATACACCACTATACGATTCTTGGTTAACCGATCGGATCTTGTTCAGAATCTCTATGGTTGTTCTAAAATTTTAGTACATCATCATATCCCTATTCTATTAACGGATTTAACTCTTTCCCCTTTTGGTCCTCATATTGGAGGAATTTCAGGTTGTCTGCATTTTTCCAAATTATATGATGATTACACTTTTGTTAATTTAATGTGTATGGAGATTTGAGCTTGATCGGGTTGGAGTGGAGTTGGGTGTTCTTTATGCAATCCAGTATGCTACTTGATTTAGAAATCTGTTGCCCCTTACTACATTTAATATTGTCTTAAAATGATGAGTTCAAAATTATCATTGTTGTATTAACCTATTCGGATTCTTATGTTTTGATATTTTGATTAGTTTAATATAATTTGCTACCTTTTCCATGGCAACAGATTTCAGTGGAGCTAATCAGGGTATACTTATTTTTTTCTAAATATTTAATTGTCAAGTGAAGATTGAGTAATAAATGAGCTTTTTAAGTTTAAGTAAGTTGTGTTTTAGAAAGAACCCCAAAACTCCACAACAACAGACATAAAACAAAAGCTGTTAACCAATTCGTTTTTATATTTCCGTTTTTTTCCCATTGTATGTCCATACATAACTTTTGAATGAATGGTCCGATTTTGGAAATTTCTTTTTTATTGGAAAGTGCTTGTTTTGATGGTGGTCTCGTATACATCGTAAAAAGATTAAAAAATTATATGTTTGCCTGTCTGTTTTTCTATCTTTTTTTCACCTTCTGGGATATAACATTGGCAAAAATTCGCCAATAGCCATGGAAATGCAAAATGTTTTTAAGGTACACGGTACTTTATTCTACGTTTTAATACAGCCAACAAAGGCTGTATTAAAACGTAGAATCTGAGATAGAACTTTAGAATCTGAATTGTAGTCAATCTGTTGAAAATCCCCATCAAGGCCTCCTTATCATAGTATCAGGCCTCACAATCAGCAAGTTTCCTTTGACCGCTATATTCTCCTGCTACTAGCGCCATCAATTGTCAGTAATAGGAGTATTTTCGACATGAAATTTTTTCACAGCTCCATTTGTTCTATGCATTTGCTTATGAACTAGTATTGGTAGTAGCAGAGCTGCTAGATTTTTCTATTCTCTTTTTGGATACCAGTTTTTTAGTACAGACAATTTTGTTTTGTTTGATCGGAGAATTCTGGGATTTAAAAGAACAACATTTTCTCTAAAAATATACTGGTGTTCAAAAAGCCGGAGACTTGGCAAATCTGCGGTAGTATCCACCAGGCGGCGATACTTTCCGGAGAAAGTCAATTAATAAGTGGCAATTACTGCGGACATTTTCTCCCATAGACTTTCTCCGGATTGTCAAGTCTTATCTATTAAGGGAGTCTTGATCCCCATTTTGCTTTTTTTCTAAAAACATATGGCGCCATCTGTTATCTATGATATGCGCCATCTCTAGATAGATAACAGGAGACGCCATCTGTTTTTAGAAAAAAGCAAAATGTAGATTTTCAACAGATTGACTGATGAAGCAGAAAACATAACATCAATGACTGAAGACGCCTGAGAACGACAGGTGAAAATATTTTTACTGTTTTACAATTTTTAACCGATTGACTAGTTTTGTGTAGTTTTAAAAAGTATTTTTAAAGACTTTTAGACGTGTACACTGTCTGTTTATGTGTTTGAAAATAAAATAATGTCTGTGAAAATGGGTAGTGCAAAGAATTATTAGATTAGATTAGATAAAAAACTATGTATTAAAGTTTTAACATTTTGTCAATGCTGATATATTGGAAAAGCCCAGAAAATAATATTTTAAAATAATTCATGTAAAAGGAAATTTATGAAGTAAAAATCCTTTTTTCTTTCGTATATTTATAATTATAATGTTTTTTACGAAACTTCTTCAGAATATATTATGGATGTCTAGATAGTTTAAACAAAAAATGAGAAAATTGATATTTTCGACATTTTGTGTTACGAATGAAAATTCCCTTAAGGATTCCTCACTAATTTTCTTCGCAGTTGCAGCAGAAATAATGAGAGTTGAAATAAACATAATTTTTTGTTTATTTTAAGTTACAGTTTTAAGGTTAGAGTTGAAAATCTGAAATTCTATAGCAAATATAAAATAGTCTGATTCAGAAACTATTGATTTAAAAGAAGTTAATTACCCTAGTAGTTCTTGACCAATATTATACCAATATAGCCTACATGATAAATATTTTCAATGTAATGCCAATATTGGTTAAATTTTCTTCTTATGTTAGGAATGTTCTATAAAAATGCCAAAATTTCATAAATATTGGATTTAATTTGAAATCTGGGTTGTAGTATGCACCGTATATCTTCTGGACTTTTAAGAAGCTTCGTATACCCTTTGTTGCTCAAGTAAAGCTACAGCGTATACTTTCTAGCGTATACAGTTTGCCTATACGTATACTCCCTGGTTTTACTTTCGACTACAGCACTGTTTGGAACTATTTGCAATAAAAACCCAATATTGAAGGAATACTGGCTTTATTTTGGAAATGAAATTTCTATATTGTAGAACTATGGAATTTATTGTCTTTACATTGGTAAAATGTAAACAGACCAATGTTGAGGCGTTATTTTATGCTGAGGACATTTATACGAGTATTTGGGGGTATTTATCCGAGGGCATAATATTTTGCCAAAAGTATAGCTAATATTGGCCCAATATTGTTTTGCTACCAGGGAATTGTTTACATCCTGAGAATACAGATGGAAGAAAATTCTTTATTAGATGGGAAAAAATTTTATAATAAAGTGCTTATTTTATTTAAAATATAAAGAGGCTTTTATCTTTTGTGTACTAACTACAATAGTAATTTACTGTTTATATTTAGTATATTATAAATCCAATTTATTTTAAGAAACGAAGGTTTAATTTAAAATATAACGTTTCCAAAGCTCTTTTCACTCGGAATTTCATTCTTTTATTGTTGTTCAGAGAAATGTTTTGTAACGAAAATTGAAGTAATTGTGTAATAAAAAGAAATTGAATGTGACATATTACAAAACTATAGAGTAGTTACACAGGCGGAAAAGTATTTTATGGTTTAAGAAATAGAAAGAAAAGGAGATAAACAAAGATAAAACTACACGAAATTCTTGTTCCTCTTTAATTGTAGCTGTAACCGTACAAAGATATTGGACTATCTATGTCACGGAAAGTGTCTATTTCTAAACAAATATTTTAAAAGCGCAGCTATTCATAAAATGCAACATTTCGAAACTTAAAGAAATACCCTACGAAATACTTTTTTACTGACTTGCCGCGCAACGCTTGCAGTAGAAGTAATGGGTGTTGAAACAAAATGTAAGATTTTATTTCTTTTATTTTACATTTTTAAAATTATAATTCAATATATCAAATTTCGTGGTAAATATGAAATATTTATATTGATGATACAAATTTTAGAACAGAAATACAAGAAAATTGATGTTTTCGACATTTTAAGTGACGAATAAAAATCTCAAGGATTCTTTGCTAATTTTCTTTACAACAGTTGCAACAGAAATAATGATTGTTGAAATTAACTCTATCTTACGTTTAATTCAGTTTAAAGTTTTAAGATTATAATTGAATATTTTAAATTCTATGGCAGATATCAAAAATTCAGATTCAGAAACTTATTGCTTTAAAAGAAGTTGCTTACCCTAGTAGTTCTTGATCAGTATTATACCAATATAGCATACATTGCAAATTTTTTCAACGCAATACCAATATTGTTTAAATTTTCTCTTTACTAATACTCTATAAGAAACCCAAATTTAAAAGGATTTATTTTGAAAAGTGGGTTTTAGTGGAGGGTATATAGTGGTATACGTCATATATCCCCTGGACATTTTTAAGAAGATCTGTATACCCCCTGTTACTCAACTAAAGCTGCAGCGTAAATACTTTTTTGCCTATAGCATATATCCTTTTATTTCGACCACATCACTGTTTAAAATTATTTTCAATAGATAGCCAGTGTTGAATAAATACTGACTTTATTTTGGAAATGAAATATCAATATTACAGAAATATTGAATTACGTTGGTAAAATGTAAATAGTCCAACACTAGGGGCAATATTTTATGCTGAGGACATTTATATGAATATTTAGGGTATTTACCCGAGCACATAATATTTTGCCAAGAGTATAGCTTAGGTAATTTTAGCGCAATATTGCTTTGCTGAAAAGTAACTGTTTCTATCTTGAGAATAGAGATGGCAGAAAATTCTTTATTAAATTGAAAAAAATATATTATTAACCCATCATACGTAGTATAGGGTAAGTCTTGTAATCGTTTTGAAAATCGAAAAAAAAAATTTGACGGATTTACACGTTTCAGACACTGGAGATTCCGAAAAACATATTTTTAGAAAAAAAATTGCCGTCCATCTGTGTGTCTGTGTGTCTGTAAATGCTCTATCTCCCGAAAAAAATTGAGATAGAGACTTGAAATTTGGTATGTACTTAGTATGTAATAATGGGAAGAAGCTTATTGAATTTCAGTAACCTCGATTAACCGGAACTATCTTTTCGTACTCTCGAAATAGTCGTTCTGATAAAAGGTATATAAAAATTTTCGAAATTGTTTATTTTAAGGAGTGAATATAAAAGACAATAAAAAAACATAAATTTGCATAAAACATGAAGTCGATTGGATAATTAGTTGCCGAGATATTTGTAATCCTATTTACCACACTCTTCAATTTTTCATGACCCTGTATTTCATCCAAATTTCAATTCAAAGATATATTTTAATTGGAAATGAGACGCTTAATCAGATGCAATAAACCGCTAGTTAATAGTATTATTGTTTTTGGTGTTATAAGGATGTTTATTTTAATCTTCAGTAATCGAGCCTTTAAAGTTTATGACGTCATCAAGCCACGATTTTATTCGAATGGCAATGCATTTTATAAGTAGTTTATACATTTTTTATTTTAATATTTTACATTATGCATATCCATGATGGGTAAGTATTACGGTGGCCCGCAACGACTAGTTATAATAAAGTGTTCATTTTATTTAAAATATAAAGAGGCTTTTATCTTTTGTGTCCCTAAGTACCAATAATAATTTACTGTTTTGTATATTATAAATCCAATTTATTTTAAGAAACGAATGTTTAATTTAAAATATAACGCTTCCAAAACTCCTTTCACCTGGAATTTCTTTCTTTTTATTGTTGGTCAGAGAAATGTTTTGTAACGCAAAGTGAAGTAAGTATGTAATAAAAAGAAATTGAAAGTGACATATTACAAAGCTATAGTGTAGTTACTAAGGCGGAAAAGTATTTTATGGCTTAAGAAAAAGAAAGAAAGGGAGGTAAACAAAGCTAAAACTACACGAAATTCTTGTTCCTCTTTAATTGTAGCTGTCACCGTAGAAATATATTGGACTACCTTTGTTACGGAAAGTATCTATTTCTAAGCAAATATCTAAAAAGCGTAGCTATTTATAAAATCCAACATTTTGAAACTTAAGGAAATACCTTAAGAAATACTGTTTTACTGAATTGCCGTGCAATGCTTGCAGTAGAAGTATTGAGTGTTGAAAAAAATGTAAGATTTTATTTATTATATTTTACATTTAAAAAATTATAATTCAACATTTCGAATTTTTGGGTAAATATGAAATATTTATAATTATAAGATTACTGTTTTAAAGGAATCTACATAGTTAATAAATAAGTCGATGCTGAATTTTTAGTAAGTATGTAAATATATACAAGAGTTTTCAAAAAAATAAAAACCTTTTTTCTGGCTCGTAATGCATGTACACTGTACTGTACAGTAGTGGCCAAAATTCTAGAAACCTCTTTGAAAAAGTGTATTTTTTAAGTATAATGGCTCATAACACCACTTTCTGTTTAAGTGATGCCATAAAATTATATATCAGTTGAAAGACAATTTAATCAAGAATGTTTCGAAATAAATTTTGTTCAAGTATTAGTATTTAATAAAAAAGTTATTGACAAATAAACAAAAAACTAAAACAAACACAATTTGCCTAAGTTAACATGAAGTAGCTCTCCTTTATTTGAATACAGCCAATGAGCATGAATGTTTAGAGAGCCAGTCATGTCTTATTCTGCACTGACAGTGACTCAATCAGGTAAATGTAGAATTCAAGTTTTGATGTTATGTTTTGGAGCTACGACGACGACGAATGTCAGCGCATTTTGGGATTTACATTACACTTGGATGTAAAACATAAGAAAATTAAAGAAATGCCCCAGTGAGTTGACTAGTCACCTGGAAAAATTTGTAAAATAGTAGTATGAAATGAACAAGATTACAGTTTGATGATATTAGAAGGAAAATTAGTGGAAGTATAAACAACGGTGGCATTTCGAAATTTTTGAAACAGTATAAGGAGACTATATCATTACAAAACAAAACTGGCAAAGACAGGAAAAGGTGTGGTAAGTATTGTTAGAGGAATTTAGAGACCATGCATATGTGACAGAAGAAAATCATCTGTATGCATACAAGATGAAATGTCGCAAACCAATGTGATTTTGAGTGCAAGGACTGTTTGGCGCAGACTGCAAGGGTTTGGTTTAAATGCTAGAATTGCACGAAAAATGACACTTTTATCTCTCCAACAAACGCTGAAAAGATTAAACTAGGCTAAAACTTATGCTAATTGGACACCGGAACAATGGGACAGTGTTATTTGGCCTAACAAGACTAAAATCGCCTTGTTTGGTAGTGATGGTATAAAATACTTAAGGAGAAGAATCGGAAAAGATTTGCATCCCAATTGCATTACACACACCGTGAAGCATCCAGTCAGTGTTACGATATGGGGCTGTATGACATCAAAAAGTGTGGACAGACTTTGTGGGATTAGTGGCAAATATGAAATCCCAAAATATATAAATAAAATACTTCAATCCCAAAATGCAGCTTTCTGCACGTGATCTTTTCAAAGATAATGAAGCTTTTACATTTTAAAAAGATTCTGCTCCATGTCAAGTTGAAGAAAATGATTTCAAGATTATCAAATTTTAGAGTTGGAATGGTCCGGGAATAGCCCATACCATAACCCAATTGAAAATATATGGATCCGACTAATTGGACTTCTTGTACAGAAGCAACCCAGCAATATGATCCAATTAAAGAAGCAATAATTCAATATTGGTATCACATTGTAACAGCTTCAGAACTAAAAGACTTCATTCACTTCATGGGAAAACGCTGCAAGGTCTTAATTAAGAGCAAAGGTTACCCAGCTAAGTATTAACTGACATTATGATAATTTTTGTATATGTTTCACTGTTCTTCTTTATGGCTGCTGTTCTGATAAACTTCTTATGAAATAATTTCATTTCATACTTGATTAAATTATTTTCCATCGGTTTATAAATTTATAGTATTACTTTATAAAATAATCGTTATGAACCATCAGATTAAAAAAAAAATTCCTTCCGGCCTGTACCGGGAGGAAAAGGTAGCTTTCCTATATCATCGTTTTAAAATTTTAGCTAATGATACACGAAAACAGCAAGTTAAAATGCAAAGAAACGATATAATAAAATATAACACCTTGTAATAGTATATTACTTTTAAATGCTAAAGGTGTAAAATTAACAACTATAATATAAATTAAAATAACTTTTATTAGTTGTTTTACATGTTTCGACTCTTCTGAGTCATTTTCAAAAACAAAATGAGAATATTCTAAAGCTGCAAAGCCCGTGCAGCTTTAGAATATTCTCATTTTGTTTTTGAAAATGACTCAGAAGAGTCGAAACATGTAAAACAACTAATAAAAGTTATTTTAATTTATATTATAGTTGTTAATTTTACACCTTTAGCATTTAAAAGTAATATGCAAAGAAACGTTTACAAAAGATTCGTTAATACTGAATTTGAATAAGAAATTCACCAAATTATTGAGCAATAGCCAAATTGGCTTCATTTATGAAAACTTATTTTGGTCGCCAAATTTGGCGATATTTCGCCAAATGTCGCCAATTTTGGCGCTAACGGATATGAATATATAGTTTTATGCTTATGATTGGGATAATTATTACAACAATGAAAGAAAATAATTTGCAAGCAATGGCGTTAATGTGCTGTTTTGTGTCAAAATGTCAGCCACCCTCGAATTTCAAACTGCTCTATCTCAGCCATTTTCTAAGATAGAGGTAAACCAAAAAAATGCTCTGGAATCCTTGTATCAAGGCCTAACACGTAATTAAAAAATAAATTTGAATTTTTAATTTTTTTGTATATTTATTTTAGTTTTAAATTTTTAAATGGCCGCCATCTTGAAACAAAATGGCGGACCAAGCTGGCCAACGAACTCGGTCGAGACATTGGTGAGCTTAATACACACAATTAGTTTCATCAAAATCGATTTATAAATACGAGCGTTATCGTATGACATAGGTCAGATATATATATATATATATATATATATATATAAATCAACATTTGAGCGGAGGGTGGTTTTGAGGTCTGGGGGTCATGATCGGTGAAAATATATCGAAATTTTTCGGAACTGCTTTCCTCCGAACGGCTGCAATAGGTAGCTTTATACTTTTTAGTATTGAAAGCTACGTAATACATTTTTTCTAAAAGGTTTCCACAATTTTAAACACTACTATAAATCCTAATGGAATTAACTTTATACTAAAAGAAATATTCATATTTTTTTAACTGTACTAAAGTTTTATAAAATAGCAGGTCAATTAATTCCTGAGGAAATTTATTTTTTTTAATCCAATATGAAGTGTTTATGAACTATTAAAGTACTTTAAAGAAGTCAGGAGGAAAGTTAGCTCGTCTTTTTTTATACTTTAAGCGCTCACAAGCAGAATGATGAAAAACTTCAGTTTTTCGTTTCAGCTGAAGATGCATAAAAGGTTCATTTATAAATTTATTTATTGTAGAAGTAAACACGGAAACTTTCATTTTAAATTAATTTCAAATGACTCTTTTAATAATAATAGAAGGCCACGCACTTAATTTCATTAATTAAAATGCTTTGTTCTTGTTCATTTTACGAATGAAATAATAAAATGAAGTAAAAATAAATTGGACTTTTTTCTTGTACTTTCTTTTTTGCATGAATAGTATAGAAGAGTCTAAATGTTACTAACATTCTCTAGCCTAAAACATATACAGACCTCCCACTTGGTTCGTTTATTGAATACCGCTTTTTTCGAAGTAAATTTTTTTTATATTTTTTACGTATTTTGTAGAAATCCATTCGGGAGATAATTTTTGCTGCCAATATTCTAAAAACCTAGCACGAAAAATTTTCTCACAAATACTGGTATTTAAAAAACGGACCAGTAGGGGTCTTGCATATACCCTAGTTAATATATTATCCTAAAATAATTAAGGAATAAACTACAGTAACACACCTTTATTACGTATCTCTTTTAGATGTTATTTTTATCTTAGTCCTAATGCATTCCTGTATGCACTAAAACTCTAATTATCCGAACTCTAGTTCTGATTGTATGCCTAGCTACTCTTTTATAAAGGTAGTCTAGTAGATGAGTTCGTTTTGCTAGCGATCACATAGTTTTACGTTACTGACATTGTGGGTGAATGAGAAATCTATTCTGTATTTCTTTAAATTTCATATAGTGGGAATGAATATTCGGAATTTGGTTGTCACGGGTATTTTGTGATACTATGTTAATTAGTTACTGTAGTTGGGTAGTATATATCGAAACGTCAATGCACATATGTGCTATGTCCATTTTTTACGAATTTGAGATTTTAAAAAATCTGGAATTGTTATGAAAGGTAGAATCAAGACCACATTAGTTTTATTTCAAGTTTCTAATAAGAAATGTAAAAATTAGAAAAACCAAAAATGCAATGCCCCAGCAAGACCGTGTTTGCACAAATGTGCTATGTCCAATATTACGCTAAAATTATGTCAGAGCTATTTAGTTTGGAAATATTACTATTCAAAGTTTTAAAAAATAGTTGCCTGTCGGAATCCTGTCCATAAGGATCGGGGCATATTGGATACACGCGGTGAAAAACCTACATTTAAGACGGCAACCTACATTCAAGAACTCCATTGAAGAAGATGAACTACACGAGTGAGAGAAGTTGTGCTCAGACTGAAAGTGTTGTCCAAACTACAAAACTCTACATTCCAGAACTTGACAATATTCGACAAGAGATGATAAACTACATGAGTGAGACAATTTAAGTAACGTTATCTTGACGATAATTGATCCATTTCAGAGCTTTCTTGAGAGGGCAAAAATTTATCTTGATTTTTTCGTGCACATCTGAAAAGCATTTGATACAGTAATATTATCGCATATATGTTTTAAATTAGCCCGACTACTCGTTAATGATAAGTGTATCTCACTTTGAAAATGTTGCAATAGCAAGGCTTTAGCAAATATTATTGATAATTATTAATTTCTCTGCTTAAAGTGTCAATTTAATGATAATGGCCCAATTTCAGTAAATGTGACAATTTTAGCTTTTGTGCAATTTCTGGAAAACATTTTAGAATATTTCTTATGATAACTAAATATTCTGTAAAACAATTTCTTTGGGCAGTGCCGAATGACCCCTTCCTAGCCTCTACCAAATGGCACCGCTGACGATAATGGTAGACTCACAAATTTTATTTCCAAAATTCTCTTGACCAATCGATTTTTATTCACTCTTATTTATAAAGGCACTCTAGCTGCCACCATCACTCACGTTTGACACGCAGTAGAAGTATATATATATATTTGAATTTTTTATCTATCTCTGTTAATATATATATATATATATATATATATATATGTAATAATAAAAAGTTTTCGCCATTTTTCCTTTATTAAGTTATTTCGAATTCTTACAATTCTACTTTTTTCCCTGTCTTTTAAAAGTATCTTAAATCTAAATTATATTTCAATTCCATATCTTTAATCAACATATTCCTTTAATTCTTATTATAAAAATCTTAATCTGTTAAAAGCTACACTTATTGTAAAAACCCCTAATTTACTTCTTCTTTTGAGGCATTTAATTTTTATTTCTTTAGAACGTCTCTTAGTATCATTAAAATTTTTATTAAAATAATCATTCGATAACCAGTAATTCATTTCGACTCGTGCGTCTAACTTTTTCATCTCAAAATTATGCCGTGTATAAAATTAAGTTCCGTAGCCTTGCAAGCTGCTCATTGGTTAATTTACCATTGCATTAACAAAAATATTTATACTGCTCGCGGCCTTTAAAACGCAGTTACGCAGTCCCCCAGCTCAGAATTTTTACGTGTTTTCAATTGCTAAACAAAACCCGTCACTTGGAGAAGAAGTGTCTGCAAATTGGTGTAATTCTCTAATAAATGTAACATCTTCATGCTGTTTTCTATGGCGTAGCACAACTCCGTTATGAATTCTGACCTTGATACATAGTGGAATTGTCTTTGATTGGTAAAGCGTCAATAAAAATTATTGATACTTATGCAGCTTTCTGTTATTTCTACGGGAAAAGTCCTAATGTTTTTCTTAAACACCGTCTTCCATTTAGAGCCTTCGACTACAAAGCATCTGCTGTTTTACGGGATCATCGATTGCCAGAATTAATATGTTGATATCGTTCACGATGAAATGAAAAATCATTTCATATATATACAATACGATGACAATTTTTAGCTCAAAACCGTCCCTGGTGTGCTAGAATTGTTCTGAATAAAAGTTACTAATAAAAAGTTGTTGAGAAATTTACCGGCATAAACGATTAAAAACAGAAGCTTCCTTGTTTAAAATCATTTAAGGATATACAGAGAATCATTTACAGCCGACTAATTGTAATCGAACCATAATAATTAAATATTTTACTTGTTAATCTACTGAATTTTAATTTAATTATTTACTTTGTTTGACCAAACAATAACTCCAGAAAGTGAATATATAGAATAATTTGCTAGATTACATTTTCCGAAACTATACACATTATTGATAAATGTGCAGCAGACTAGAAAAGTCTTCACATCTGGAATGGTTTTATATTCATACATTAAATAATATAAATATTGTAGTTACACAAAATATTTAGCTAATTTAATGGTAAAATATATTTTATTACTTATTTCACTTATACTAGAGACGTTCTTAGACAAACATTTCTAAGCTATTTGGATGAGCTTTTTTTCCATTACAGTTAATTAATTATCATTATTTTTTTATTTCAAGACTGCCAAATATGAAAGATAAGTAAATTATTAATATTTATTCTTCTTTGAACAACTAGAATTATTTTGTATTAATATTTCAAAATACTAATATATTAAGTAACAGTATTGTAAATTTAATAATTATGGTCACCTCTCCCTTTAAAAATAGTAAATTACTTTAAATATTTTTTTTTTCTGAAAATTTTAGACGTTACGATGAGTATCGCATAAACTCTATTTAGCGAAATAGATTCATGAAGTGTATTAGACAAAGCTCTTAAAAATATATAAATAAATAATGTAGTAAAAAAAAAAATAAAGATTGTAGGCTAATATGTTTTTAAAAGTCATTCATATAATTTCAACAAAAGTATACTTTTCATTTAAAAGGTAACATTTCAAATTTTAGATTACATTTCTTAGTGCTAGAAAAGATATACTGCTTAGCATATGATAAGAACAATTTAAAAATTTTATGCATAGCGAATACATCTGTACTCACTTTCTTATTAGGTATTACTAGAAACTTGTACAGGCTGAAAATTTAAAAATTTACTATGCATAAGTTTGAATATATTTATGTAAATACAATCTAATCTCTCTTGGGTTTTGAGATTACATCATCGTACTTTCTAATCGTACTAAATTCTGATATTATTAGGAAGGATTTCAAAAATTTTCTACTTATGAGAAAATTAGAGTTAATGTATCTTCTTCATTTAATATAAATTACATTATATAAACACTTCGATGTAAGCAAGGAAATAACTTTTGCGATTTGAAATGTAAATTTGTTTATATTTAAGATGAAACCGTTATATTCGAGTTATGTATTGAAGAAACAGTGTTAATAACCTAACGCAATTTTTTTTTACTTTTTTTTTTTTAATCTTTGCATATGTATATTTCAAATGCTGTTTTAATTTAAATTCTTTCGATTTATAATATTTTTTTTACTAAAACGCATGTTTGAGTTTCATATTTTAAATAAAATCAGCAAACGTTGTTGCTGTTTTATTACTTTTTTCTGTATAATATAAGAAGAAAGGATTTGATTCGTGAAAATTTTCAATAATTTCTGTGATTTATGAAAATAAATTTTTTTTGTTGAATTTAAACATGCTTAACGAATTTGAATGACACGCAATTTGACTATTTTTGAAATATGTCTGTCTGTATGTGACACAAACTTTGTTGCTGCTCTTACTCAAGCATGGGATCTGCGAAATTTTCCAAGGTTCATATTCAAGGAGACTTTTATAAAAATTGGTATTGATTATATTTTGGTGTGTATCGTCTGTATCGTGTACTAGCTATGGACTTCGGTTCGGGTACATCAGCCGCAGATATGATAGCGCCGCATCAATTTTGTGACGCTTCCAAAGCAATCTCACTTGCTCGACGCTGGGCATTGGGATGCCTATGCATCTATTATAAGCCCTTCTTTCCAACGATGTACGTGATCCATATTTTAGGCTGTTTCTTTCCCGAGATGCGACTGACATATCGAATTTTTCACTTTTTGCACACCTATTTAAGGTTTTTACATAGGAATATTGCCCAAAATAAATTTATTATTATTTAAATCGTTCAATCTTGTCAAACACAATACACAAACATATGAATCACTGTATTACTCCGAGGAAGTCGTGAGTTACACTGAATAGAAAGGAGCAATAGTGTCGGTTTTGGCGACTTAGTACTACGCTCACCTCACGATATAAACTCAAGGTCGTACTAGAGAGTTAACAATAGATGTTTAAACCTGACACGTCTCTGAGGCTAATATTATGGAGTTATTAAATGGAAGATGGTGTAGATATTTTCGTTACGGTTGAAATTTCTGTCCTGGTACCCGTATGTTTCGATGTTGTTTTAAAAATGATTCACGTAAAATAATAATAATAATAATAATAATAATAAAAACTAGTCGGATGTACCAATTTCAAAACTTTCTTCTATCTCATACACATTAATACTTCAAAATTTGCTATCACAGTGACAAAATTAAATGACAATCTATGCCCAATATGAGAATTTTAAAGGTATAGGTTTGTTAAATTGTGTGCATTTAAAAAGGATATATAAGCATAGCATTTTTTTTTAATATAAAAGTATTCTCTCAAGATGTTTTTGTTTTTTCACAATGTGTCTAAAAAGGTAAATTTTATACACCATAACTCAAAAAATTAATTCTCTGAAATTAGCCGAAAATGGCTGATAATCAGGTGATTTTGCTGCGATGTCAGCCCGGATTCAACATTTGGCATGTTTTTGGACAAATTAAAATTTCGCCTAATAGACTTAACGTTAAAGTAAAAATGGACATCCCCAAGTGGGTAATTAATCGATATTCCGATTTTTTTTTCGATTCCTTATAGTGTAAACGAACTTCGTACCAAATTTGAAATCTGTAAGTGCAATAGATATATGAGATCTGTTTGATGAGTGAGTGAGTCAGTGATAAAATTATCGATTATCAGACATTTTCAAATATCATTATCGCGGAAACTAATTATGCGTTATTTATAAAATTTTGAATTCTGAATAATTGTGGGGGGCCTTACTACACATATAGAATTACAAGTACGTAGGTCAAATAGATTTTCAGTAGTAGAGTGTCGAAATTTGGCGAAAACAGCTCGAAATGGTTCGTGTAATAAATATAACACACTAGTATGTCAGACGAACTTGATTGATACACTGCCATGTGTCTAGATAAGGTAAAAAAAATTTCATATCAATCTGGGTAGATTTACAAGAGTTAGAGCATGGACAGACAAACAGACAGAGGGACAGGCAAACCGAATTAATAAACACTTTTCAACAATGTTGGAAAGTGTTAAAAACTATTTTTACTTTTATTTCTAAACACAGTTTACACATGAATATGCGTTTTAGTAACATTATACTTAATTTAACTTTCGTAGCAATCAAAAGTCTCGCATTAATGAAATCCTTGTTTGTATATATCTGATTACTTTGCGGCATGTTCTGCTGAGTGTTTTCTCCACCTTTCAGCTAGATCGATCACTTCTGATTTAAATATCTGTCATCATACAGTATATGTACCAAAAGAATGCCATAATCATCCATGGAATGCCTAACCACGGAATATCCATAGTTAGAGCACGTACAGACGGACGGACAGACAAACATACGGACGAACAGACAAACCGAATTAATAAACACTTTTCAAGTATATTGGAAAGAGTTAAAAACTATTTTTACATTTATTTATAATCACAGTTTACATGAATATACGTTTTAGTAACATTATACTTAATTTAACTTTCGTAGCAATCAAAAGTCTCGCATTAATGAAATCCTTGTTTGTATATATCTGATTACCTTGCGGGCATGTTCTGCTGAGTGTTTTCTCCACCTTTCAGCTAGATCGATCACTTCTGAATTAAATATCTGTCATCATACGGGTATATGTGCCAAAAGAGGAAATTTATTTACCTTTTAGATATACTTTGACTTCCCAAAAATAAATGTGTATAGGATGATTTCAATTAAGTTGAAATGTTCGAATATTATGGTTTTTAAATGTAAATGTGCGGGATAGATCGATGTATCATAATTAAGTAATAAAAGTAAATGCCGTCAAATAATTTACTTTTTTTTATTTTCTTCTATATAGAAGAACAGTATTGAATATGTGAAAATTTTGGAAGTTCGGTTTTTGACGGATTTATACGTTTTAGAATGTTTTGAACACAATTTAGACACACTTAAGCAGTCACAATTTAAGTAAACGAAGTGCAACTTATACACACTTCGATGATAGCGATTGATCGATAGTAAGCGTTAATAACATATAAAAATTACAGGGCATTCTGAGTATATTTACAAGAGTTGGAGTATGGACAGACAAACCGAAATCATAAGCCCTATCCAACTATATTGAAAAGTGTTAACAAGTTGGAAATTGTACGTTAAACGTGACATAGGAGGTGCGATCGCTTTGTAACTAGTTTAACAATGTAAAAAAATCCTCCTTATTATGTCAGTGAAATTAATTATATCGTCTGCTATGAGCGAAATGAGCATGCCTTTTTTTTCTTATTACGTACGCCACGTTTACAAATGCGAATTTTTTTTCTACATCAGACAGCACTGTAACATTCACCTTGGATATCTTGCTTTGCGAATGATTACGTCCATGGTGTAATATTATTATGACTCATAATGAACGAATATCTTGTGTTTATTTACTCTAATGGAGTGAGATATTCGGCTGTTAACGTAATTTCCACTGAAGTTATCTCAGAATCTATACATTTTTTAATGTAACTCATCTCGCAAGCAAATGTTTTTCAACGATCTTTCTAAAAATGTAACTTTTATGCAATTTTATTCGAAAAAAATAATTTTGAATAAACATGACCGCCTGGCATATAAAAAAAGAAGTGGTTTGCCCTTATTTGTTTTCCTCAGTCACATGACTTGCGCTTTTATTATATATATTACGCACGATAGGATTTAATAGAATAATAATAATAATAATAATAATAATAATAAACTTTTATTAATATCTTTTTAAGTTTTGATTCGATTTTCATAAAATTTGAAATGACTTGACAAAATTCTACAACGATAATAAATATTACATTTCAAACCATTCGGTTGGGTAGCTTTTGCGCTGTTATATGTAGACAGACGGACAGACCAGACGACGACTATAGGTGCTACGTATTTATATAATTACGAACGCACCTAAAATTGGCGAAAAAACATTTATGTTACGGAATGAAAATAATATTATTTTTTAATTTTTCTTATAATGTTTTATGGATTAGTAGTTTAAGATTTCATTTTCGGTTTGCACAGAAATATTAGATTCGATGAAGTTCACTTCATCTGTATGTTTAATTGAGCTTATTCTTACATAAACTAACTTTAATAAGGTAGTCATACTTCATTTATTCAATCTAAGGACTTTTCATGATAGTATTTTATATATATTTTATTAAGGAAATTTCAAATGATGAACATGTTTATTATGATTTAAATTTAATTTTATTGTAAAATATCCCTTTTCTGAGAGCTCGAAAATAATAAAAAAATAATTTATGAATTATCTTTAAAAAATTCTTTTAAATATGTATAAGAATATATTCACTAACTAAATAAATGTTTCACTAAATCAAATAAACTAAGATAATTCAAAATAAAGAATCTGCAGGAGACATACAATAACTGTTTTGTTTTTCGAACATTAAGCAAAACCGAAACAAAAAGAATCCAAAGGAATTGATGACACTGTTCTTATCACCAGAATTACTCGCATTTTTACTCAATTGATTCAATGGGAGGGATTCTCATAACGGGTTTATTGCAGTTTTATGAATAATTGAAATCATTATTTAGCATTCACCAAGCGATTTTGACATTAAGCTTTTAGAAATAATCAGGTGAAAACTTTAACTGAATAAAAACACATTAAACATCATTTAATATATTTTTAAAATAACAGTTCTGTATTTATTTTAATTTTAATTTAAAGTTAGTATTATTATCAAATATGAAATTTCTTTCAAGGTCTGAAAATGAACAAGAAAAAAGAATAATTTATAAATACGAAGGGCATTCCATAAAAAATTGAGGGTTATTTTTTTACGTAGTGGCAACACCGTGAAACTAAAAAATAAAACTGCAGGCGATTTTTTCAAACTGTTTACTGTACGTTTAAAAATATTCTAAACGAAGCAGACGATTTTATTTTCCTAGTTTCGAAACTTGTTTAAAGAACTTTGCAACAGTAATCTAGCGTAGTGCATAGCGAAATAATAAAAAGCAATTAATAGAATCCTCTATTTTTGCACAAAAAGGCATTAAAAGAACTTTACTTTTACTGCACCAAAAAAACTATAAAAAAATATATACTAAAAGCACAATGTGCACAAAAAAAAAAAAAAAATTAACGAAGCCATGTACGCTAATGGCGCCTGGTGCATGTAAAATCCGTCGTGGGTGCAAAGTCCTCCAAGTTCCCTTTGAATTATACCTCTGGAGGTGCCTAGTCAGGTGAAGGTCTCGTCACCTGATCAAGGTTCTAAATTACGAGACCAATTCCTTTCTCTTTTTTAAAATTTAAATTTCTTTTTTAAACCTGCCATTTCAGCGAGGTTGGATGGATGCCGTGAGCTGTCAAGTAGAGAAACTGTAGCAAACCACTAGAGAACACTACAGACAAGATGTAATACATAGCGGAAACACAAATATTTAAACTGAATTATATAAACCTGTCTATATTAGCAACCATAGTCAGTGTGAATATGGCCCGAAAGCAAGCCCCTTTCCTTATTCGACAACATACCCAGATACCCATAATTAATAACAAACTAGAACCGGCCAACACAGTATCAAAGTAACTCTCACGAAATACCGTTGCAGCCAAGGACACCCAAGAAGCTAATCAGGTGGATCTCCGTTATGAGGAGATTAGGCGAATTTCGCCCCGCGGCCAGGTATACAAACTCGTTAAGCTGGGCATAATGCCCGGCAGGTAGGGGCCTGGTCTGCGGTTTAATAATAATAATAAAGAACTGTTTTTATTTTTCCTACAGGAATGGAGGTGAGTGATTCAGAGTTAAAAAACGAAATACGTTGTGCCATAAAATTTTGCTATTGTTTAGGCAAAACATCTCCAGAAACAGTTAAATTAATGGAAGAAGCTTACAGAGACAAATGTTTCGGTGAGTCTACGATTTTTAGATGGCATGGTGATTTAAAAAATGACGTTTGTCTGCAGAACTGGCTCCTAAGTCTGGCCGACCAGAAAGTGTTTGAATGATCGAAATGTTAACACTATGTGAATATTATGTTTCAGTTTTGAAAATTTTGCGACAAAATATATCGAGAAAGAAAGCATCATGAACTGGTAGGAAATTGGACATTACATCACAATAATGCTCACCCACATGTCGCTACTTCTGTTCAGCAATATCTTAGTAAATACAATATTAAAATCAAGCCACATCGCCCTTACAGTCCAGATCTCCCACCACGTGACTTCTGGTTGTTTCCAACGTTGAAGAAGGAGCTCCGTTGCAGAAAATATATGGTTCTTTGAAGTAGATTCCAAAAAAAGGCTTCTCTACTTGTTTTGAAAAGTAGGTTGAACGATGGGACCGTTGCATATCATCTGAAGGAAGGTATTTTGAAAAAGAATGGTGTATTTTTTGTTGTAAATATATTTCTTGATTTTTTATTAATTTACTCTCATTTTTTGTGGAACAACTTTTTTATTATTAAAAAAAGATTATTTTAAACAATTATATTCTGATGGAAATGTTCGCTAAATAAATGAAGGATTGATTAAATCGAATAAACTAACCGAATTCAAAATAAGAATGCATACTAGATACATGTAGAATGAGTGTTTTGGTTTTTAATGATTAATCAAAATAAAAAATATCTGAAATATTTAATGACGGTAATTCACAGGGATAATTCACATTTTTGGTGAATTATTTTAATTGCGTGGGTTCTTATCCCTACCCTTCCCCTTTTGTTTTGAAGTTTTTCATGTTTCAAACTTGGAAAAATAATCATTAAACTTAATAAACAAAATGAAATAGACATATTGCAGGAAGAAGTAACAAGTATTGAAGAACTGAATGTTTCTTGTTTGTTTTGATATTTGGCTTTTAATTGAAAATACCTATCTTCAAATCTGTCTAACTAAGAATCAGTCATCGGATAACATGAATTTAATCTTAAGAAACCTTACAGCAATTTATGTAGTCTTTATAAACTAATCAAAATTTCCTTTTTCGTATTAAAAATATAAAACATTTTTCAACTCTCGTTACACAGCCTTTAACGAGATCTTTCTCAATTTTAATTTGAGCATATTTTCCTCATAGTCATTCATTTATAAATAATACAACATCTCATGAAACTGAAAAACTATTCAGAGTAGCTTTAAAAACAGAACTATTCAGATTAATTTCATAAACTCAACTATTCAGATTAACTTTAAAATTAAATGTTCAATCACTTAAGAATACTTTTTCAAATATACAATCACGATGAAATAGACTATTCTAAAATGAACATCAAACTTAAAAAAATATTCAAAATTCTTCAATGAAAAAAATAATACACCATAAATTATTAAATATTTAAAATGTTTAAGTAAAAATATCATCATGTTAGTGAGAACAACAACTTCTGTATTATTTCAATAATAGTTATCTAAACAAAACAACATAAATCTAGAACATTTTTCTTATTTAATTAATTTTAATAAAATGTATTTAATATAGTTTTTGAATTATAAGATAATATTTTGCTAAATAAAATTTTCATATGAAACTTCATTTGTATAAACTGATCTTTAATATCTAAGAACAATACTTACATATATCGCCGCTGCCTCCATTATTTCTTATGTAGGGAATTGTTTAAAATAAGAATCGATATTTTTATATTTTCTTGTTCATTTTCACAATAACAACATAAAGTCTAACAATCGCAAAACATAACTTTTCAGTAAAAAAAAAAGCTGAACAAGGTTTTGTTCTAGAACTATTATAGAAAACCATCTTATTGCCAAATAATTTCATATTAAAAGAATTCAGTATTAAAATAATATCCCCAGCCAACTATGGGCGAAGATAATAAAGTAAAGTAACGTAAGAAACCTGGGCACGTTCTGTGCCTTAAAAATGTTCAAATCTGAATTATAACACTAACTCATTCATGACAGAATTACAAACATTCTGAAGATGCGCAATGACACTATCTGCTATCTAAAAAAACAACTAATTGATATAAATTAAATTATACTTAAAACACCTTGTAGAAAGAAGCTACATTAATTAGAATTAAATTTTTGATTTAAATGGTGCAAAACTATGTATGCTCATAAAAAATTAAAGCCTAGTTGTAGGAGGAATAAAATATCTTTATTGCAACTTTATAAGAAAATTACGAGATTATTCGGTATTCAGCGACTGGTTTTGGAATGAGATTCTAGAAACAAATTTCTGGAAACTTAAGAGATGTTGAATGTGTAAAACATAATTTTCCTTAAATTTAAAAATTATGTATTTATTGAAATTGAAATTGAAATTTATTAATATTATCAAATATCACATTTTTTTTTCCAACGTCTGAAAATATCAGAAAAAAAAGAAGCATAAATATTTTTAACCAAGAACGAAAAATCCTGTATCCAGCATAGATTATAAAACACTTACGAACATAAAAGAATATTTATAAGATGCGTCATTTTTTCCTAGAATGAAATTAGATATCTAAACAAGCACATTAAAAAACCCATAATTCAGTAAAAATCAATGTTGAGCAATTGCTGTTAATATCAGTTAATGTGTGCCAGTTCTTTTATGTAGAGCTGTATGCGATCAATAGAATTGATACATACCACGTAATATACTCACAATTAGATGTTTCAAAATGAACATTACATCGGAAAACGCACTTCCAGCAGTTATCAATCTTAGTCAGCTCTGTAAGCAAAATATTTGTGTGTTACTGTAAATGAACAATAAATGATATGCACTACATAAAAAAATCATGTTGTAATGCGGTTCAGTGATTTCATTATATTTGAAGTATCATAACATCATTACGTTTGAAATACTGCAACATCATTAAAATACAACGCAAACGATTTCTCACCACGGGCGATAACGTAATGGAATTATTTTGTGCGTCTGTGTAAACAAACTATATATGTTTTTTATTCTACACTCCTGATAAAGCATGTTGTAGTCATCTCATTGATGCATATCAATCTCATTATGTTTGAAACGCTGCAACATCAATAAAATGCACAGCAAACGAATTTTCCTTGTTAAACATAATGTAATGGTAGTCTCTTATGTTTCCCTTATAAAAGAACTATAATCACACTGCTACACACTTCATTTTAAATAACACACATTCTATATTTTTATTTTAATTTTAATGCCTGAGGAAGACCACTCGGCTGAGGGCGAACCCAGCCGTTGAGCGTTTAATGTCTTCCCCGGCTACCTCCCTGGCACTCAGGGATTAAACGTGGCAGTACAAAATCCTGCCGGGCAAAGCCCCACGCGACAGGCGGCAGGAACTAAAGACAAAAAAAAAAAAATATACAAAACAAAAGTCTGTCGCTGTGACCAGCGTCACCACGCGAAAGGCAGCGACAGACAAGGTGAAGGGGGTGATGTGCAGTTCGGGGGTACGACTGTACCAGATGTAACAGTTCGAGTACGACTACACCAGGTGATTGCAGTGACCCGTATGTGATCCACACATTCTATAGTAAGCTTCAATAACATATACAAATTTCATGGGAATACGAGTACATTTAAGAGAGTTACAACACGGACAGGAGAACAGACAGACGGCCAGACAAGTCGATTCATAAGCATTTTTCAACTATGTTGATAAGTGATAAGAACTATGATGAGACGCGTTAAAAATATTATTTTGAACAGTTACATGAAAATGTTAGCTAAAAAAATTAAATGGTTGTTTAAATTAAAAAAACTAACAAAAGTCAAATTAAAGTAACTACAAAATATATACAAATAACTATTTTTGTTTTCGAACATTAACCGAAACAAATTGAATTGGAAGCAATTAATGATGGTATTTTAGACACCAGTATCGCTTACATTTTCGCTCGATTATTTCTATGGAATGAGTTCTCATAATGGCTTTTCTTTTTCAGTTTTGTGAATAAATCAACAGATTATTTCGCATTCAGAGAGCAGTTTTGTAATGAGCTGTTATTAAAAACAGCTGGAGATTGTAATTGGAAGTTGGTTAATATTAGATATTTTTTTCGATTTCTTTTCAGATTTAAAGAAACACTTTACTTATTTAAATTTTTCTACATGTTAGATTATTTTTTAATTAAAAACTATTAGTTTGTAGAATTCTTTACAGATATCTGAAAAACTTGTAAAGTGTTCAATACAAATTAGAAATGCACTCGCTAGTAATTGTAGGAATGAAAAAATACCATTCTAAACTGCTGAGATAATCTTTTATCTTAAATATGTTTGAACCTTTAGTACGAGGGAAAGTCATTAAGTAAGTCACAAAAGATAATTATATAATAACTTACAATGATATTCACTTCAAAACTATTTTTATTTCTCAACATATTCTCCACCAGTATTTATGTACTTATATCACCGTTTTATCAGTGCCCCAACACCAGCTGCATAAAATTCTTTAGGTTGCTATCTCAGCCACATTAGGACTTCAAGTTGAACCTTTTCATCATCTGTGAACATCATCTTGCTTCCAAGATGGTTTTTTAGTGGACTAAACAGATGAAAATACCTTGGGGCTAAGTCGAAGCTGTATGGTGGGGGCTGAAGAAGTTGCACGATGATGTTCACAGATGATGAAAAGATCCAACTTGAAGTTCTAATGTGACTGAGACAGCAACCCAAAAATCTTATGCAGCTGGTGTTGGGGCACTGATAAAACGGTGATATAAGTGCATAAATAATGGTGGGGAATAAGTTGAGAAATAAAAATAGTTTTGAAGTGAATACCATTGTAAGTTATTATTTAATTATCTTTAGTGACTTACTTAATGACTTTCCCTCGTATTAATAAAAATAACTCATTTTAAAACAATATCTTTAGAGAAGACGATATTCTTTCACAGCAGTGTTATAGTTGCTACCATTTGGATAAAAACACTTTATTAATAGAGCACGGTTTTTTCCCACTAAAATTTTAAGGCTCATAAAGCTTTTTATGGCCTAAACCTTAAGATACAATCAAGTTAAATGTGTCATAAGAAAGTTTTAAAATTTAGCTGGTAGGATATTCTCTATTTTTAATTTATTTTATTTTTAATTTTAATGATATACAGCGTCATCTGTCGAAAAATGTTTAAATATTTTTTTTTATTGCAGGGCCTTTTTCCGCATGTTCTAAACAGTATAGATACCAAATCTTTTAAAAATATTTCAAATAGTTTAGCTTGTAAAGTCCTTCGAACAAGTGCACTTTAAATATGGCCATCATGTATACATATACAGGGGTTGGACAAAAATATCAAAACACCTAAAAAAACATGTTACCATGCCTAATATGGTGTAGGAAAACCGTTCGCATTCAAACCAGCTTGCAATCTTCTCGGAACGGATAAATACAGGTCCTGTATGATTTCCAAGGGTGACTTATACCATACTTCCAGCAAAAAAGAGGAATGTTCAAGGTAACGATGATGGAGGTGGATAGCGATCCCGCACCTTTCTCTCCAAAGTAGAACATAAAGGCTCAAAAATATTGAGATCTGGTGACTGTGATGGTGGCCAGAAGAGATGCGACAAATCACCCTCATGCTCACAAAACCAGTCCTGGACGATCCGAGATCTGTAAACAGGGGACATGTCGTCTTGGAAAACAACATCACCCTTGGGGAACAAACATTGCATCATGGGATGAACATGATAGGTCAAAATGGTAACATAATCCTTGCCTGTCATGCGACCTTGCAGAGTAATCATGAGGCCCATGGAATACAACGATATAGCTGCCCAAATCATGACCGAACCCCCACCATATTTTACTCTTGACAGCAAGCAGTCTTTATCGTAGGCTTGGGACGGCGTTCGCCAAACATAAACTCGGCCAGAAGTTGGGAAACAGTGTGAAACAAGACTCAACCGACCAAATGACTGTCTTCCATTGCTCCAAAGTCCAGGTTTTATGGCTTCGGGACCACGTTTCCCTCTTACAGGCATTTGCATTACTGATGGGTGGTTTTGGAATTGCAGCTCGCCCTGAAAATCCCTGCTTATGGAGCTCCCTTCATATTGTTTTGGTGCTGACAGGCTGTGTGAGCCCGACATTGAGTTCACCAGTGACTTTTGCCGCTGTCGGTTTCTTATTTTTCGTCACAATCCTATTCAATGACCGGCTATCACGGTCATCCAACACACGCTTTCGTCCGCGTTTTGACTCAGCAGTTAAAGTATTTTCACTTTTCCAGTATGTGGTAGAAATCTTTGATACGGTGCCTTTTGAAACATGAAACACTTCTTCTACCTTGGTATCGGAGCACCCACCATATACGAGCAACAACAATTTGTCCACATTCGAATTCACTTAGCTCAGACATAATACACCCACAACTAGGACACCCTACCTAGACGCCAGCCGGTGGGTATATGGACTTATGTCTATGCGGGAAAAACCCCCACCACTATTCAACAAAACCCAGCCGCTCAAACCGGCCCAGATCAGCAAGCACTTCGTACAAATACACGTACACAGTAAATTCCAAAATTTGAAATAAAATAAAACGGCAAACAATGGCCGCATCACCAGCGAAATTAAAATATAACAAAATACTAAATTAAACAAACTAAAATCCTAAAAACATTAACTGGATCCTAAACAAAACACAATTTCTTTAAAACTATGCTATAAGTAATAAAATAAAGCTAAATCCTAAATACACAAAATCATAATCACGCTGTTAGCACTTTAACAAACATGAATAAGTACAACATGTCGGGGTACAAAAGTTAGCAGCCAGACGCTATTATGCAGGAAAGTCCAAAAGTCTATCATCAAAGAGGTATTATTAATAATGCTGCCAAAACAGACGCCATTGTGTAGAAAAATTTAAAATTCAATAAGTCACAACTAGGTCAAAGTCAAATCAGGTGGAACGCCAACCTTTCAGCTTAAGCTCAACTAGCCCCGCCCAACAAGTCACAACTACACAGAACACTGTTCTGATAACGTCTGACACTTGCAAGTTATTGAGGACATTGTACAGGTAGCGTTAGGGGGCAAATACAACAGCGAAACCTACAGGCTTGACTAGAATCAACATTTATGTTCACGCGTGTTTCCATATTTTTGTCCAACCTTGTATATATTTTTTCTCTGGACACACACCAATATTCTGAAACTCCCGATTTTGTTTTTCAAATTAATGTTTTTCATGAACCATGTTTTAAATAATTCTCATACTATAAAATAAAATATTCTGTATTTAATTTAATTGTTCTGAAAGTCTCTTAGGTAAAAATAAAAAGTCTTTATCATGTTTTATAAATTTTTTATCCCTTAAAAAACGGAAAAGAAAGTAATTTCCTTTACTAAAAAAATAGTATCTCACGGAAAATAGCGAAAAAAGCAGGAAATGTGCATGGAGATATGAAATAGAATTCTGAAGAGTAAGTTAATTAGTTCTCAGTGAAAAAAAGAGAGAGAAATAGATGTAAAATAGAACGGTCTTAATTATAAAAATGAATCCAGATAAAGTTTTTAAATAGTTTATACCTCTGTTCTTGTATATGACGCTATTTATTTTTTATGGACCATAATTAGCAAGAAATGAACTTTTCTAAAAAAGAAATGGGTTATTAAATTTTCATTCATACCAAAAAAGAAAAAGATTCAAGAAATAATTAGTATTTTTAAAATTAATGTGTAGCCAGTAAATGTTTTGAAAAAACGTAATTACTTGCCATAATGTCTCATTTTCAAACTATACAAAGCTATTAAAATATCTTATCTGTGTGACGTAGACTTTTTTTCTATTGTCATTGGTGTATTAATAAAATCTTTATTTACTATGTTATGCGTACATATTATTTGATAAGCAAAATTTTTCAAAATTGTGTTTCTTGTTCATTAATATATGTTCGTATACTTCATCAAATTGTGAATAACTGAAAACGAATCAATTTATTAGATATTACATTATCAAAAATAATAATTTAAAAAGCTTGAATGTAACTGGATATTTCATTTATTAGGTAGATAATTCACAGTTCAATAAGTAGGGAAATGGGGGGATGAATGGGACATTTTCACAAAAATATTTATTTTAAATATTTTATATAAGTTATTATCAATATTATATATCACATGTCATACATAAAAGTGTTTGACTACATCTTATGCACAATATTTGTTCAAGATTATTATTATACAGAAATATAAATGAAATTAAAAAAAAGTTCTTCTATGTCCCAATAATCCCTGCATCAGGGATGAATGGGACACAAACATTTTCCTTCCCGTATTCAATGTTAAGGACTAAAAGCTGACAAAAATGCTTCCTTGGCAAAAGCGGAGAGATTATAAATTGTAATATGATCTCCAAGATTATTTGTTAGCGAATTATCTTGGACTCATCTCAGCTTTGTCTTAAAAGGCCCATAAACGGAAGCATTCAATGGCTGAAGACGATGGCTACAATGAGGATGAAATGTTAAAAGAATAATTACCATAAAGTGTTAATTTATCAACCTATATAATATTATTTAGTTAATAAATATTTTTTTCAGCATCCTCTAGGGATGAATGAGACAGTTCCATTCATCCCATTTGAAATGTCCCAATCATCCCCATGATGCATATATTCAATTGTCAGCCATTTTGTCTCAAAAATTATTTTGTCACAATGGTTAATATGCATTCATTTTAATTGCCAATATTGAGCTTTGAAATAAAAAACTACAACATATCTTAATTGTTTATATTGCACAAGATATTTAAGTAACTTGAAATGTAAAAAAAAAAAAAAAAAAAATACTTTTAAGCAGAGTTTTCCTGAAATGCAAATTTGAAGAAAACTGAAAATAGTCATGTGCTCTTGCTTTTGGTTCTGAAGCACACTATGGTAGTGAAATCAAGAGGATAGAAAGCAACTATAAAAAAAAGTTTATTGTCTGAAATATTGAGAACGTCCCATCCATCCCTTGTCCCATTCATCCCCCATCTCCCCTATATACAAATAGGGTGTTCGTACTGTAACTAGTTTTATAAATATTAAGATCTTGGTGCAATAGCTGTTGCACTTTTATGCAAAACTTCATGAATACAAAATTTATTTTGTGTGCAGATTTTGATATTATAGATATCAATTTTATTTTATCAAATTAAGTTTCAATACACTTTTACAAACGATTAATTACAATTATGTTACATTGAAATTATACTATACACAATAAAGATAATAAAATCATCGCTATTATTTCACTGAAATTAATTATATCGTCTGTTATTATGATATGATTAATTTCTGCCATAAATAAGTACATTTTAGGTAGGCAATATTTTATCTTTTATTGACATTTACTGAAAACTCCAATGGGAAACTTAAACCTAGCTTTGAAAATGTCAGAACTTGAAATCCATATTTAGACACTTTTTCCATTTAATATCTATTTTTCAGGAAACATCTATTCAAAAAACTGTCTGTAGATTATATGATTGCTATAATTAAACAGTTTTAGTATACAAATTCCGTTTTTAAATATTGTCACACGGATATAATATGACTCGGATATAATCTTAAATAGGACGTAGTCACCATGGCAACCTAGAATCATTACCTATCATGGGATATCATTATTTTAATTACGTATGATAGGACTTAATAGAATGAAGAAAAATGTTATTAATATCTTTTTAAAGTTTTGATTCAATTTTCATAAAATTTGAAATGACTACAAAATTATGCAACGAGAATATATATTAAATTTCAAACCATTCGGTTGGGTAATTTTTGGGTTGTTATATGTAGACAGATGGATAGACGGACGGACCAGACGACGACTATAAGTGCTACATATTTATATAATTACGAACGCACCTAGTAACAATTTGATTCCCTTTCAAACTGATTTTTAATGTATTGTAAAAGACTTTGAGATACTTAGCCTTGCTTGCGAAATAGAATTTTTTTGTTTGTTTGTTTAAATTTATGAATAAATAAAATTTTCTGTATAAGCTCGAGTCCGAAGACTAGAATAAAAATTGAACCCGACGCCTTTTTGTACTCGGGCTTATTCCGTCTCATGTCTAATGAGACGTGAATGAGACAGAATGAGACGGAAACACGTTTCCTGTCTAAGTCGATGTGAATAGCTCTTCCTTACATTGCTAAATAAACGTCAACATCTCTTTAAAATATCGTTGTAATTTTAGAGATATCTGAATACTATTTCAGATAATAATTTTTATAACAATCAATGAATGAATATTCATAAATGAAATGAAAGCTTTTTTTTTTTTTTTTTTCAAATCAATGTTGCCACAAAAATGAAATACTGCATTATATGATGCCCAACGATGATTATAAAAAAATAATAAATAGTATAAAAAAGGTAAAACGTTTTCTCACGGGTTTACTTTATGTTTATGGTTAAAAACCAGAATTGAAATTGAAACGTTTAGAAGAAAAAAAATATTATTGATTGATCGAAGCATTGGTATTTTACACGTGTAGCATAAAATGCACGATTTGTTATATTAGATTTAATTATAATTTAAGTGCATTTCAATTTATTTTTCTTTGTCCGACTTATTTTTTCCAAAGATTATGACGTCCTCCTCTAATGCAGCTAAAATACAATTGTTATTTTTTTCACTCGCGCGTGCCTTTTTCTATCTTTGATGAGATTTTATTGTTAGAAAGATATGATATTCTGGCTTGACTAATGTTGTTTGAAGATATTTTATATTTAATTTTCCTTTAGAAGTCTAAACCTGCATACAAAAAAAAATTAGCTATTGCTAAAATTTATTAGACTGCAGTGCGAGATCCTCGCATGAGTCCACTAGTATATTTTATTTCTGTTGTCAACATCCCTTTTTCTATGCATTTACAAAACGCACAACAATGAATGCGATATCATTCTAAAGGTTTTTGAACCGGGTTCTGACATAGTACACTAACATTTCGTCAAAACATGTTTTTTGATTACAAATTTCAGTTAATTATAAATTAAATCAGCATTGTTTTCATAAGTGAAATGAAAGGTTTCTCTCAAATCAATGTTGCCTCAAAAATAAAATACCGCATTGTATCGTGCTCAACTATGATTATAAAAAATAATAAATAGTACAAAAAAGATAAAATGGTACGTACGTCTCTGCACGGGTTTATCTCATATTTCTGATTGAAAGTAAAATTGAAATTGGAATGTTTAGAATAAAAATACATCATTGATCGATCGAAGCAGTGGTATTTCATGTTTATCATTAAAATGTATGCTTTGTTATACTAAGTTAAATTGTATTTTATATGTATTTAATTTATCTTTCTTTTCTTATGCTTTTCCCGAAGCGAATGACGTATATAATACAGTTCATCTTATAATACAGTTCATCTTATAATACAGTTCAAATACAATTGTTATTTTTGTTCTCGTGCGTGTCTTTTGCTATCTTCGATCAGTCTTTGCTATAACTTTGACGGAATAAATGAAATGATATTCTGGCTTGACAAGTGTTGTTTGAAAATACTTTTATCTTTACTTTTTCTTTTGAAATATACACATACATCTAAAAAATATTAGATATTACCAAAAAATATTATACTGCAAAGAGATATCCTTGCACGTGTTTATTGGTTTTGAATATAACACTGCTGAATTTGAGAAAATTTTATCTTTAATCCAATCTCAAAACCACTTTCTCAAGAAACAAAATTCATCAATGCTTACTGAATATCAAGATTTACAGAATAAGTATCGTAATAATGTATGTGTCTGTGTGTATCCTAATAATATTATAAATCTGATTGTGTGCAAATGTTAGGCTGAAGCCAGCGTCAAAATGGAGCATTTAATGATCCTGTATCTTTGCATATACTTTGATTATAACCCTCAAATGAACATAGGCCGGTTTTTGTTTATTTTATTCAAATATTTTTCTTAATAATTCAAAATTTCGTTATTTTCATAGAGAATAAATGGACATTTTTTGTGTAATATTTTAAAATGGTTTGTTGGTTGGTTGGTTTGGCCCAAGGGCCTGGAGAGCAGTTAAAATGGTTAAATTTACTTTACCGTTGCTAATACTTTATCATTGCGAAAACTAATTCAAAACCCGGAATAATAATTTTTACTCAAAAATTTAGTTTCAATTGAAAATTTTTCACGTGAAAAATGAAAATGAAATAAAAAAATTAAAGAATTAAAAAGAACATTAAATAATATTATTAGAAATAAAACGTACTTTTTTTAGTTTTTGATAATAATACAAGTTTTCAATATGCGTAACCATAGGAAACAGGCGAATATGACGTAATACATCGAAAATAAAGCGGATATGCTTTGATTGGTGAAATAAAATAATCTGGGGTTTTTTCTTCACTATTTTTCTTTTTTTTTCTTTTGTATGGTAACAATACTTGACGTTTTACCGTCTGCGCAGGGCTAATATAACTATTCCGTATTTTTTATTTAAATTTTTAAAAAGTAAAAAAGAAGTTAGAAAAGAAAATGGTTAGCAAATGTCAATAATATGCTCCGCAAAATTATCCATGTCGAAAATGATGTCATGGATAGTGAGAAATATTTATTTTCATTCTTTAAACTAAACGAAATAACTCGATTAACTACAAAAAAATGACGAATGTTAATAATTCCATTTTTGTTGATAAAACCTAAAGATTTAATATTATTTCGTTAAAGTAACATAATTTCCCCTATGCCAGTATTGAAATTAATTGCCTAGAAAAGAAAATTAGACAGAATTACGTCATTAAAAAGGGATTTCTCTGGAGGAAAAAGAGATGTCATATTTGAAATAAAATGGGAATTTTCCAATATGTTTTAGAATGAGTGTGAACCAATTCCTTATATTAATAATACAAGGATCGGTAAGTATAGAAAGTAGATGAGTTTCACGTCATATTTATAACGAAAAATTTAATTTAATTTTTTTATATTTTTTAATCTATATTGATTATTAAGCATGAGTATCCATTATATACAGATGAGAGTTTTCTGCTAAAAATCACATCATAATTTTAATAAAAGGAAAATGAACACGAATCTATTATATTAAAATCTGACCGTGTGTTTGTATTTCGCAACTACTCCTAGACTATCGAACGCAACGCAATTTCCTTAATACCGGTTATCATTGATCCGAGGATGTCACACAAACTGTCAGAATTTAAAAAATTAAATTAGATGCCAAGATTTATTTTTATTTTAATTTATTTATTTGTTTGTTTATTGTAAATTTTAACGAAGTTTCTCTAAACACGGAAAGTAAATTACTCCATATTTGTGTATAAAAAAATAGAAATAAAACAGATCAGTATATTTTTTACACCATTTTCTCATTAAAACTGAAAAACAGAATTTATTTTCACTTTGATTAGATGGTGAAAACAAAATCTTGATTTCAGTAAATTATCCGAAAAAAACAAACAAACATATTTTCACATATTCAAACTTCATGAATCAATTTATTCGGGAGAACAAAAATTGCCTGTCAACATACTGTCATTTAGAAAACAAGATTTGTTTCAACTATACATTAAGCCAAGGAGGCAGAATTGAATTTAAAGAAAAAGCATGTACTATTCCAATTAATGTTTTTTTGAAGGATGGCTGTTAAAACTTTTCACAAAGGCGTTAAAAGTAAAACTGTTTATCAGGTAAAATTGACATTTATTTTTACCCAATTCGTCTATTTCCACGATTTTATTTGGCCCTCCTTTTTGTATTGGTTGCAGTTTTATTTTCGCGATTATTTGGAACAAAATTTCACTTTTTTAAGGCTAAGTTATGTCAAGGTCCCTATAACAAAAAATACCGTATTGTCTCCTATGAAATGTGATATATAGTTAGTTTTTATATTAGTGTTAGTTATTAACGTTTTTAATTATCGGGAGTGAAATATTTTGCTTAATTAATGTATTTATTCTTCTTTTAATGGTGCGTGAACGAAGTCACGGATAACAGCTAGTATTTTCATAAATAATGGAAGTTTGAGGATAAATGGGTTAATTAAATCAGTTTTTGTTTTCAAATATTTCATGGCGTGATACACTGTTAGAAATTTTATTTTAAAATTGAAACATTTTACGAGTCAATTTAACAAGAAGAATTAAAATATCGTTCTTCTTAACTTTCAAAAACTCTTCTTCGAGCTTCAACCTTGAAGATTACTTTTAAGTGTCACAATTAATTTAAGATACTTAACAGTTTTATACACTCTTAATATGCTCTTTTAGCTCATGAAGTTATCCGTCTGCTTGTATATTGATTTTAACTTTGGATACAAGTCAAAAAGTCCTTCCGACCTGTACCGGGAGGAAAAGGTAGCTTCCACAGACCATGTTTTTAAAAATTCAACTCATTTTACTCAAGCATCCGAAGCTAAAATGCTTGGAACCCGATTATAGAAGATTCATTCCCGGTTTTCTTTAACGCTGAATTTGAATGCGAATTTCAGCATGAGAGTTACAGCATAACAAAAATCAGATTATTTCAGAAGGTCACACACCCTAGAATTCCAAACTGCCATATCTCAGCTATTTTGTAATATAAAGTCAAAACAAGAAAATGTTCCGGAATCCTTATATCACGATCTAACATTAAATGAAACAACTTTTTCAATTTATAATATTTTTATACACATCTTTGAATTTAAAAATATTAAAAAATTAAACTTGCCGCCATCTTGAAACAAGATGGCGCATGAAGCTGACCAACAAACTCGGTCGAGACCTTGGTATGTTCTGTATACATGATCAGTCACATTCATATCGGTTCATGTATACGAGAGTTACAGCATAGCAAATATGAGATTGTTTCCGACTCTCAGCCACCCTAGAATTTCAAACTACCATATCTCAGCCATTTTTTAAAATATAGCCAAAACAAAAAATGTTCCAGAATCCTTGTACCACGTTCTAACACTCAACAGAAACATTTATCAATTTATAATTTTTTGTACATCTTTTTGAATTATTAAAATTTTAAAAAAATTTAACTGGCCGCCAGTTTGAAACAAGATGGCGGATGTAGCTGACCAATAAACTCGGTCGAGACATTGGTATGTCCTATGCACATACTCCATCCAAATCGGTTCATAAATAAGATAGTTACAGCATGACATATGTCATATAATATATATATATATATATATATATATATATATATATATATATATATATATATATATATATATATATATATATATATCAACATTTGCACGGAGGGTGGTTTGGGAGTCTGGGGGTCAGGATCGGTGAAAATATTCCAAAATTTTTCGGAATTGCTTTCCTCTGAACGGCTGCAATAGGTAGCTTTTGTAATGAAAGCTATCTGAAAGTGTCTGCAGTGTCTGGTTCGAATCTCGATCAAGCTTGATGGTTCAAAAGGGTCGGATTTCCCTTGAAACAGAGGTCTCGGTATCGAAAAATTATTTTAGTCGCAAAAGAAAATTGTATAGACAATTTTACCTGCTATTTGCTTAATATTTTGCCGGTTTATGTCCAACCTGTACCTTTAGATGATGGAAGAAGGTTTCACCATCTTATAGTTGCTAGCTTTTGCAACACCAAAAACTTGTTCAACCCAGCACCAAATTTTAAGGTAGATTTTGTAAGAATTAATACCTATTACATGCTTCCCTATGTTGGAATCTCTGAAAAACTGTTGCAGATCTATGCCGATCATGACCCCTAGAACCCAAAACAACCCCCAGTTCAAAACTTTGTCTATCTATCTATCTATCTTTCTTTGTTTCTATCTATATATCTATCTATCTATAACACTTTTTTATGGACACGATAACACCCTTATGTCTGCACAAATATCTTTCAAACTGTTACATCAAACCAAGGGTGTAACATAATTAAGCCAAAGAACTGCTGATGCAACATGGACTTTAATTAAGCTACGTCTCAGTACCACATAAATTTTACAACAATTACAGAAAGCTGCACACATAAAGCTTATTTTGTTGGTTAGAGTTTATAGTTTGTCAAGACGCCCATCACCTTCCTGGGCAAAGTTTTTACCTTTTCGGCACAAGGGCCGAAGACACCTTTCTTTCTCTCAAGGGAGAAAGCCACGAGCTTGTTCGCTCTACTGAAACAGACTTCAGAATCCTTCCTATGGCCCCTCACGAGTTGATTATATCTAGTGAGAGAAATTTCAAGTAGTTTCGAGAGCTTAACATTCCCAGGATGAGCAGATGGCGGGTTTTGAAGTAGCTGAAAGATATTGAACTTATAGACTCAAGTAGCTTGAATTTATTGTAACATTAATGTCTGTATAACGCCAGATCAAAGGAATGATCTAAAATTTACATCTCCTTGAGAAGGCGATTACTCTCGAGATTTCTAGCACTTGCATCTGGAACCAATCTTGCGGCATCCATTGAAGGAAATAATTCTTAACATATGATACACAACTTAAGTCTTCCAATTAGTGAGATAGACTTGTTTTAACTTAAACTTGTTAGAGTTCTGTTAATGAGGAGTTGTCACAACCGGTAGAAAATTTCGGCCAAGTTCGTTAATGGGCAAAATCGAACCAACGGGGTAGAAATGGGGAGGGGTTTTGTGAAAACAGAAAAAACCTATAATGTCTTAATTCTGCTGCAGATCGAATCCGTTTACAGTTATTATTACTTCTAGGAAAAGGGTCAAAAATTTGTGTATGACAGATTTTTGATATAATTAAAAATGACCTCAAGGGGGAAAAAATGGCATTTTAAGAAGAAAAAAATTCATAACTTCTTCAATTCACAAGATATCAAATCCGTTTAAATTTATTATAAATTTTCTTAATATTATCTACAACTTTTATATTCACAATTTTTTGATAGGACCAACTTTTACAGCAATAAATAAATAAATTAATAAATAAATAAATTAAATAACAACAAAAAGATGTAACGCCGAAACCTCACCCCCTCCCAATAAAAATATAGACTTTCCGAGCACAGCGCAGCACGCGATATTAATACTTAAACCCATTAAGCGCCATTGCTCCCATTTTGGGAACATTGCTTTATGATTTTTTTCTAAAGTGAGTATTTTATATATTGTTAAAAGGTTCGTGTTACTTGAATTTTGAATATAATAGACGACTTCTGAATTTTTTTTTCAAAGTTTCATTGAAATTTTCTATTTTTTAAAATGAGTTAAAAAAGGCGAAAAATAGCTTTTTGGCCGTACTCGAAAGACAAAAAAACAAACTCTGTAATAAAAATTATATTTTTTAGTTATAATATGTTTATAACAGTGTATTATATTAAACAACATCAATCCGGAATTAATATGTATAATTGATCAATCACAATTACCGAAAGCATAAGTTGTTCCCAAAATGGGAGCAATGGCTCTTAATGGGGGTAATGTTTTTGAAAACTTGTACATATGACTCCGTGCATTTATGGTATTTATTTTTCAGTTTATTAGCTATAAAAGGGATAATATCATTCTGAAACTAATATTTAAAGAAGATTTCAAATAAATTAGTCCAACTTTTACATTTATAATAAAAAAACAAAATGAAATTACCAGCTCTATAAGCATTTTCATTATCCATCTCTTTATTTTTCATCATTACATTATTTTTTTATTCTGATTTTTTTGATTTTCAAAAAAAATATATATTTTTGTTATTGCTTAAGAAATCTATTATATAGTATTGCGCTTAAAAGTCTCTTCTGTCGATAAATAATTAAAATTTCCATATAATAATATTTAAACTTTAAACATTACGCCTTTGGTTTTCTGAAATAAATAGTTTTCTTAAAATTCAATTTATATGCCTACAATGTGAGATGTAAATGTGAGTTACATTTACAATACAAAGACTAAAACTAATTAAAATAAGCAATTAAAGTTCATCGATGAGATATATTCATAAGATGCATAGGTGTGCTATTTTGATCACACAAAGATAATTATACTTATTCATTTTCAAGAATTTTAATTAACTAAGGTAGTTTTCAAAGCGAAAATTTCGACGCATTTCGCTTTTACCAACATGCCTGTTAAATAAAATATATTAAATTAAATTCAGAAGAAAGCTCTTTAATATAAATTATATGCATAAAAATTAATGTATTCTATAGTAAAATTATTTGGTGAGCTCAGAATTTTAAAATTTAGTCTTTTGTTAATCTTTAGTCTAAGAATATGATTATAAAGTTTGCCTAAAATAAGCGAACTTATTTTCTATTTCTATTTTTTTTTTTATATATAAGCGAGCTATAAAGTTCGCCTAAATTAACCATGTGAGGCTTAAACATTAAAATATTACGTAATTTTTTATATAATTTTAATTAAAATATAATTTTAAATAAATTTAATTAAAAAATAATAAAATTACAAAAGTATCTTTAAAAATGTATTTCGTTTCATAAAATTAAGCAGTTACTCTTGCCTTTCGATCATTTTCGATAATTAACAACATTCGATTTTTTAAAATTGACAATTGATAGTATTGGAATTCAGTATCGATTACACACCCAAAAAAAGGAATTGATTAAAACTACAAAACATGTTTTTTTCAGTACATTTTTGTTGTTTTAAGCAAAATTTTTAGTTGAAGTAAAAAATTCGTTTTGTTACTTGGACAAAAAATATTGTTAACACTTTTACAAAATTTTAACAAAATTTCATCAATTTTACTTGAATTAACAAAATCTGTTTTTTTTTAAATTTTACAATAATTTTGTAACTTAAATTTGTAATTCCAGCAAAATTTTATTGTTTTTGCAAAATTTAAATTGTTGTGTAGTAGCCATATCTCTCTTACGTAACTTGATTTATTTAACATATATAGCTATATAATTACAGGATTAACATAATTTTTGGATAATTAAAACTTTTTTTCATGGGGACGGACAAAGGTAGTTTTAAAAATCATTCTATCTTATTTATTACTTTCTTCTATCTTTACAAGAAGAAAGTATTAGATTCATGAAAATTTTCGACTTCCGGTTTCCGACGAATTTTAGAAGGTTCTGAACACGATTTGACTGTTTTTATCTCAAGAACCAATGCACGGAATTTAATAAAACTTTATATTCTTTATATATAACAGTTACTTCCTGATATAAATGGTTGTTGATTAGTTTTTGGTGTAAATCGCGCCACAGGTGGCGCTGCTATGTTGCATTTTTCGCGATTTCTGCAATAGCTCTATCTCATTTTCAGCAGTGAATTACGCCTGTAATATTTGAATAATAACCAGTGAATTTTTATCCTGCTTTTTACATTCGTAATTCACTGCTGAAAATGAATTAAATATTAACTATGTGTTGCCGTATGCTGGACTTGGTATTGTCGTCTCATGTTTGCTGCAGAAATTTGCGTGCTCCTGATGACACTTCCATCTTGTGCTGCGGTTGGGATGTCGTTCCTTGTAGCTCAGTGGTAGAGCCTCAGAGCGCTGTTCTGAGGACCTGGGTTCGAGTCCCGGCTGGGGGCATTTTTCACTCTGTCGGTTTACGCTTGAAAAAAAGCAGGATAAAAATTCACTTGTTACTATTTAAGTATTACAAGCGTAATTCACTGGTGAAAATGAATTAAAAAATATTTAAAATTGCATAGTAGACTGGTTCATGTAACAAAAGTTTTTGTAAACAAAACAAGCTCGTAATGTAACATATTTTATTATTTAAGCAAACAAAATATATTTTGTTGAAAAAAGAAAATTGTTAAAATAACACATAGCATATATCTATGTAACAAAAAGAATTTTGTTAATTCAAGTAAAATTGAACCATTTTACTTGAATTAACAAAACTTCTTTTGCTGACGATACAAAATTTTTTTGTTGGAATTGCAAAAAAATTGATTCAAACGAAATTTTTATTGACCAATATTTAAATGAAAAGTTTTGTTGGGTTAACCAAATTTTTGTTAATTCAACAAAACTTTTTTCTGGGTAGTTACACTCTTCAGTGTAATTCATAGTTTCTTCAGAAGAAAAAAAATACATTAAAAATATTTATATCATCTAACCAAAAAAACTGAATTGACAACTTCAAGGTTTTTATATAGCTTGATTTTTATATTGCTGCCATAAATCATTACGTTTTGATCTTTATAACCATCCCTACTGAATTTCTAAACTTGGCGTGAAAAGCTATTATAAGAGTATTTTTAGTTTTTTCTCAAATGTATTTATTTTGATTTCTGTCCCTGTTTCTTAGTTAAAGAGGAATCGAATTACGCTTCTAATAGAGAATCGATTAACAGTCAGACAACCAAGTTTTATTTCTCTAGCTTTTTTCAGTGTAAAACATAGTATGCATGTATTTTAAAAATAATAACTAGAAAAAAATAGTATTTTTTAATACGTGAAAAGCTATAAATAAGTAGTTATATGTGACAGAGGTTTTTTTTTTTCTGAAACTTATTTTTTCTGATCTCTGTCTGCGAAGTTATTCTTAGTTCAAGAGGAATCGAAATATGTTTCTATTAGAAAATCTATTCTATTAGTAGTCTAGCTCATTAACTAGTTGTTATGTCTCAAATTTTTTTCAGTCTTGACTATTAAAAATAGTTTTGAATTAATAAGGTTTATAAGTACTATAAGTGACACAGTATTTTTTATTTTTTCTAAAACGTATTCCTTCTGATCTCTGTCTCTAATGTTATTATTAGTTCAAGAGGAATCGAATTATGTTTCTTTTATAGAATTGATTAGTAGTCCGACTAGTTAACTAGATTTTATGTCTCAAGTTCTGTTTCAGTGTATAATATAAAATGCAGCAGTGTTTCAGCATTAACTAAATACATTTTTAAATTAATGCGTGAATACTTATTTGTCAATAGGATAAGTAAATAGTTATAACTGAGAGAATATATTTTTTTAATTTCTAAAAAAATATGCTCCTTCTGATCTCTGTCGCTGAAGTTATTCTTCTTATTTTAAGAGGAATCAAATTATGTTTTTATTAGAAAATGGATTCATAGTCAGACTAGTTAACTATGTTTTATGGCTCAAGATTTTTTTTTTTTTTTTTTTTTTTTTTTGAGTGTGTAACATAATATGCAAATAGTTTTCTAAGATTAACTACAAAAAATACCTTTTTAATTAATGCATGAACAGCTATAACTAAATATCTATAAATCAAAGAATATTTTTTAATTTTTCAAAACTGTATTATTTCTGATGTCTGTGTCTGAAGTTATTCTTCTTAGTGCAAGAGGAATAAAATTGTTTCTACTTTTGAACTGATTTGTAGCTAAGTTAGTTATCTAGGTTTTTATGTCTTAATTTTTTTCATTGTAGAACGTAATATGCATATACTTTTCCAGTATTAACGATAGTAAATACTTTTTTAATTAATGCTTGTAAACGTATAAGTAAATAGCTATAAGTGACAGAGAACTTTTTATTTTTTTCTAAAACGTGTTTTTCTTTTTGGTCTTTGTGTATGAAGTTATTTTTAGTTCAAGATGAATCGAATTACGTTTTTATTAGAGAATCGGTTAGTAGTCAAACTAGTTAACTAGGCTTTAAGTCTCAAGTTGTTTTCAATGTGTAACATAATATACATATAGTTCTCCAGTATTAACTATAAAAAATAATTTTTCAATTAATTCGTGAAAACGTATAAGTAAATAGCTATAAGTGACAGAGAACTTTTAATTATTTTTCTAAAACGTGTTTTTCCTTCTGATGTCTGTCTCTGAGGTTATTCTTAGCTCAAGAGGAATCTTTTTATTAGAGAATCGATTAGTAGTCAGATCAGTTAATTAGATTTCATGTCTCAAGTTTTTTTGAATGTCCAACATAGTATGCATGTAATTTTACGGTATTAACTATAAAAAATAGTTTTTCTATTAACGCTTATAAAGCTATAAGTAAATAGCTATAAATGACAGAGCAATTTTAATTTTCCTTAAACGTGTTCCTTCTGATCTCTGTCGTCGAAGTTATTCTTAGTTCAAGAGGAAACAAATTGTATTTTAATTAAAGAATCGAATTGTATTCAGACTAACTAGATTTTGTGTTTGAAGTTCTGTTTCAGTATATAACATAATTTGAACGTAGTTGTTCAGCATTAAATATAAAAAAACTTTTTAAATTAATACATGAATAGCTATTAGTAAATATACGTAAGGGAGGGAGTATTTGTAATTTTTTTCTAAAATATGCTCCTTCTGATCTGGACTGAAGTTATTCGTCTTAGTTCAAGAGAAATCGAATTACGTTTCTATTAGAGAATCGATTCTATTAATAGTCAAGATCGTTAACTAGATGTTATGTCTGAAGTTATTCGTCCTAGTTCAGGAGGAATCAAACTATATTTCTATTACAGAATTCATTCTACTAGTAGTCAAGTTCGTTAACTAGATGTTATGTCTGAAGTTATTCGTCCTAGTTCAAGAGGAATCGAATAGGTGGCGCTGCTATGCTGCATTTTTCGTGATTTCCGAAATAGCTCTATCTCAGGAACTAATGGACTTATTTTCATCAAACTTCAGATTCTGTTAGACCTTGAGATAAATAGATGCTGCTTACGGTTTGGTGTAAATATCCCAACAGGTGGCGCTGCTATGCTACTTTTTAAATTATTATCACGATAACTATATCTCAAGAACTAATGCACGGACTTTCATCAAACTTCAGATTCAGTTAGATGTTGATATAACTTGTTGATTAGGTTTTGGTCTAAGACTCCCAACAAGTGACGCTGCTATGCTGTATTTTGCAGGATTTACACGATTTTAGCAATTGTCATATCTCAAGAACATAATGCACGGAATTTAATAAAACTTGAGATTCAGTTAGATCTTGATACAAATTGGTGCTGATTCTTTTTAGTGTATGCGAAACCTGTGTGAGATAAAAGAAAGGTCTGGGATTGGTACATCCGACTAGTTTAGTATTAACTATAAAAAAATAATTTTTAAATGCATGCGTGAAAATCTATAAGTAAATAAATACCTTTAATAAACGTCAGAGAATTTTTATCATATTATTCTTGATAGCTGCCTCTTTTATAACAAAACATAACTAGCTGTAACTCTTATAACAAGAATTTACAATGACTATTAATGTGAGAACAAAGCTCTTGATAAAACTTTCTTTACATGAAACAATCATTGTTAATATTTACATTTCTATTGGAACCTAAATCAATGAGATGTAATTAACATTTGAATTATTTAAACATTTAAATTTTATAAATTAACATTCTCCATAAAACTTCATTTGCAGGTTATTTAAACATACAAACGCTGTACCAATAATTAGATTCGTTCAGATATCTAAAATTAAACAGCGCCAAAACTAATCAATAATGCATTCGACGTTTTATGAATTTAGGAGTTAACAAGCTTTCATTAAAAGTATTTATAATTTATGCTTGTCGAAACAGGTAACTTAATTTGCTTCTAATTTTAATAAAAATTTAACGTTTGACCTTAAGTAAAATAATTGACATTTGAATTATTTCGTAAGAGCCAAAATTAACCACGTTAATTTTGATATTCCGAAAACTGACTAGTTGCTATTTTAAACGAAATTAACTGTTTGATGTTAAAATTAAATTTTTGGAAAATTTAAGAAATGAAAACATAAATTTTGCTAGTGGAATATCACGTTAAAGTGATATACATTATGTAAATTTCAATTTCTACGTCTTTAGCTTCGGAATGAAATCAACCCTGATTTTTTTTAAAATTTAGATAACTATGCTCGTATCAAATTAAATTATTTTTTTCTAACTTAATAACAAACGCAAGCGAAACATAATATTTTTTCTGAACGCTTAAATAATTTATTTTGTTATTAAAATTCTTTTAGTCCTTTAACAAATGAATATCTGTTTTCACATTATCATCAGTAAATTGTAATAAAAGTTAATTTACATCTGTATAGATCAGGGTTGCCCAACGTGACACCCTCGGTCTCTAGACAATATTTGAAGCTTTTTAAAACGCCCTTTGAATGTTTTTAACAATTAATTAAATAATAAACAAATAAATAAATATGAACTCAATTTTAAAACTATTGTTTTAAAATCAATGTTTGCTAACTTTTCATATTGAATAAGAAATTTACTGTGATTAATAGTGATTTTCCGTAATTAAATTTTACACAGGTCCCTTGCATCGTACAAATCGTATGGGGTAATTTTGAGACGTATGTGTATCATGAATGCATCTCTGTACAGCTTCGACTATAATAACTGAGATAATTTTGTCGAATACTTCCAATAAGGAAAAATAAGGGCGCCCTCCATTGTTTGCGATCAGTTACATAATGACCCTTACTTAATGAAGAAGTTCTATAGACGTGGTTTTGATTAATGCCTCTTTTATATATATACTCAAGATTTTTTAAAAAGTATTGTAAGGTTTGCGGCACATTTTGCAGAGCCTTAATATAATTGATTCAATGAATACAGAGTTAGTCACCGTATACCAGTGTACATATATTAATATTAAGCAGAGCTGGGGTACAAGCATCAATACTCTTTCTTGACGTAGTTCATACCTGCGCATTAAAAAACAACATAACAGCTCACTTATAGATAAGCGGACCAGTAACTCTTATTTATCGGGACATACTTCATAAAATACACTCATAGCTATCGTTTAACTAATAGTCTAAGTGATGACTGTACTCGTATGTAACACTACATTACCGTGAACAAGACAAAACAATGGATTTTAATTTAGAGTACAAATAAGATTATTAATTGGTCCAAGTCTACAAAAGGAAAAGCACAGCCTAAGTTAAAAATTAATATCACTTCTGGTGTATTTTTTATGTATTTCTTATACGATTATTACCATGACATTTATCCATACAAGAATAACAAAATATTTAAAATATTGTCTTAATCTAGTAATAGATTTATAGTAGTGTGATATAGTATATATACTAATATAATTGTTATTGAATAGGAGACAGACAATGTTACAGAAAAAAACCTTGTTCTGATTTCACATCTGCTTATTTTCTGATGTTATCATATTGTATACTATGCAGCTAGATATATAGGCGTATGTAAACAGCGATGTAAGCAACTGTTAAAAGTTACATGATGGAAAAATGTCACGACCTAGATGTTTTCGACTAAAGAAAATAAATAAGTGCTCGCTGATGTGTCATACAGTTTCCGAAAGAGCTGAGCAATGTGGTTTTCTTGTTGCACAGTATCAAGAGTTCAGCGAGAACACACAAATAGCGAAAAAACAGAGTAGTAATTGGGTACACTAATAAAGTTACACAGGATTGAAGAAACTCAACTTGCTAAGATTCAGCAATTTTGTATGCAGTCAGTTAGAGCGAACCTTAGTTCAGTTGATAGCCAACTAATGATGGGCGTATGGAGATAGACAGTAGACTAGGTTACACAGCGTTCTCTCAACCAAATGGGTTTCAGGAGCAGAGGACGTTCTAAAGACCAATTTTCAAAGCACCGAAATGAAATTCTTGCATGCGCAAGAGAATATCGTGACTGAATAAGTAAATATTAGAACCGAGTACTTTGGAGCTATAAAAGTCCAAAGAGATTGCCAGATTTACCCGCGGCTTGTTTCTTGTTGTATTGCGCTCTCTTTGTAGTTTTATGAATTTCTTAGCATGTATAAAGTTTAGAGGGCAAAGAAGGAACCTTGCTGACAGCTCTGACAACGCTCTTTCATTTGTTGACAATTCCTTTCTTTTGTTGAGAATCCCTTTCTTTTGTTGATAACTACAGACCCTTCGCAGAACAATGGAAAGTCATTATTTATGGCTTTCCAAGAAGACTTTCTTGACTGCAAAATAAATGTACTTTGAGTCTTGATTTCTACTGCGTTCTCTGATTTTAGGCCAATTATAGAGCGTCGGGCACATAGAACCATAAATCCAGCAAGTCTGGTTGAAAGTATACATAGTTAAGGCCATTCAGCAATTGCAGGGGTGTATTTTCTTGACAATTCTTGGGATTTTCGTAGTTATACAAAGCACTCCTTATACCTCTAAGTACGTAGACTGTAATTTGGACAGTCACCTTTATCTTATTCTGTTTTTTCGGCCAACCGTATAGAAATAGAGCTTCAAACAGAAGAACTGCTCCTGTAAAGGTTCTTATGTGAATCACTTGGTTCACGGAGAATTCCACTGAAGCCTGAATGCTGAAACAATCATCAAGAATCCTTGATTTAAATTCCATTTGACACAATTTGGAGACTCTGGGAAGCGGAGTAACAACACGTCATATTACACCGGCGTGTCTGTAACTAATTTATGAGACTTTTTGGAAAACGTTTGGCATGATATACCTCCGAAACACTTTCGCATATTTGTTGAATCCATGCTTCGTGACATGCACGTGCAGTCGGTATTAGTGCCAGTGGAGCTGCGACACGTTACTAATCGAGTGTCTCTAATTAATTGCATTATGCTGCTTTCTTTCTTGCAACTGCTAACAAACATTAAATACACCACGTTTAGTTATAATTATTTTTAAGGTTTACCTATTTCATTGAATACAGGAATAATTTATTCTTTAAAATAAATTTTTATTAGTCTTTTAATGGAATTTGAAGAGCCGTCTTTGTTCAGTTGTTTCTAATCCTTTGGCAGACTTAATGTTTATGTGTCAGTTCATATTAGATATGGCAATCCGCTGTCAAAGTTTTTTTATTCAAAATGTTTTTCATAATTTACTAACAGATTTTCTTTTTGATTTATTTAATGACATACTTTCATTTTGACATGCAATTAAATAAAACAAAGTTTACTATTTGAACACCTTTATTTGTTTAATAATATTTTTAAATAAAAATATATATGCTTTAAATGGGTAATACTGCTAACGACTAGATTTTACACCATTAAATCGAAATATCTGTCAGAAATTTCGAACAGTAATCTTGGTTTATTTAATCACGGATAGTCTGTCATTCAGTAGAATGAAGATTTCTATTTTAAAAGTCGATTTTTTGATTAAAAAACCGCTCGTAGGCCGGATCCTACTGCTTGCGGTATTGCAATTCCAAGTTCATACCCTTTAAAGCCGACGCATAAGTAAAGAACATAAAGTCGTTCTGAATATTTGACATAACTTTCTTGACACCAACGAGGAAATACGCAGCACAGAAAAAAAAACCTACTTGGGATAGAGTCCACAGGATTGAGGCAGATGACTATATTTTTATATTATTGTTCTTATATTATTGTTTTTATTTGTGGTATATTTATCTTGCAGTTGCTGTAGAAGTATATAGAAAGAATTATAGTTTCGAAAAAGTAGCGCAAACTCTTTGAAATAGAATAAAAAATAGTCGTCTATGACAACTCTGAGTTGAGTTGAGTTGATTATTGACAGCCAATTATCTACACTAGGGATATAGGCGCGGGAGAGTGCCCTTCGTTGGGGTCTTTCTAAGGGAACCTAATCCGTATTTACGCATGGATAAATCCACGGCTCGAAGAAAACCACGAAAACTCCGAACGATTAGGCCGACGGGCGCGATTGGGATCAAACCCAGCACCTCCCGTCTACCAGCTTCGAGAGCACAACCTCTCAGCCACTGGTGGGGCTCTATGACAACTCTGAATCCCGTAATTTATCTTCACGAATCTCTGAAACGTTATATACAAAAGACAAACAATTTGTTTTATTTGGAAAAAAGCTCGCACCTAAACAAATTAAACATTCTGAATTGGACTATTTCCACTCAAACTCAAAAATTTATAGATTAATCATCGAAAATTAATTGAATAATAAAGCTATAACACAAGAAATGTTTAGAAAACTTTTTAAACATTTATCCACTTATTCGCAACTTGCAATATTCCCTTTTTTAACTATTACTTTTCCTTTATTATAAGACTGTCTATTTTACCTTGGGTTAAACTGTCGATTAAATCTTCCTTTTTTGCAATTTTGATGTTTAATTAAGCTAATTTAAAAGTTTCCAAAAGTTTTAAGTTTTCCTGGTGCACAGTTTTATACAAAAAAAGAGATAGGGTAATAAAGACGGGACACATTTCCTAACAAAAGTTTAATATTTCTAGATTTTTTTCATAAAATATTAATATGGGTACTTAACTTTTGTAATAAAACTCTTTCTTGGTGGAAAAACGAAGTTCATTAAAGTATATTTTGACCCAAATAAAAGTTTATCGAATTTTTTTTTCTTAAAATGCATTATTCAATTTAAAATCTTTTCTTACAAAGAAACAACAACTTTTAGCGGTTTACAAAACTTTGAAAATAATGAACTATGCATGAAAATTTTAAATTTATAAATATTTTAAATTTATATAAATATAAAAATTATGGGGAAAAAAATTAAATATTCTACTTCTTGCACTTAAATAAACAATTCTATTTTTATTAAATGGAATTTTAAAAGTTGTAAAATTCAAGATTTGGCAACGATGTAATCAGCAAGAAATTACCTAAGTTACTAAGTTAAATGAAATATAGCTATCTAAATATGTGTTCCCTTTTTAACAACATAGTTAAAAACTGTTTGTTTATTTGTCGTTAAATTATATTCCTTATCCAGTTGACTATAAGATACCTACTGTAGAATATCGTGTGCATAGCTTTATTGCTCATTTACAAAGGTACGATGAAGCATTCGGTTACAACATCAACTCTGAGCGGTGCTTGGTGGAATTGCGTTTTCAGTTGTGATATGTGTTTTAAATAAATATTTACATATTATGCGGTGTGTATAAATCCTAAATATTATATAGAGGGCTGCATAAAAGAATTCCTAAATATTACTGCTTATGAGCGTGAATCGCTTAAACGGGAATTTTAATTGTGTTATGCATTTTCCAGCTTAACTATGTTTTTCATACTATACTTTATTTGAAGAATATATTAAATAAACTCATATAGCGTGTAATATTTTCAGTATAATTTCCCTATTACTTGTATTAAATTCAATTAATTGGATCATAAAAGAAATGCATCTATGGATGTTTAAAGGCCCCTCTCCTTCAAATAGGAGAGAGTACTGTTTTCCAGATGATACCTCAGAGACCTATTTATCTTCTGCAAATGATTTGCTTTTGACGTTGTAATTTTCACAATTCTACATGAAATTTTAAGTGCTGACAGTATAAAGACAGAAATTATTCCATAACTTTACAGTACTGGGTAATAGTGCTATCATCTTCCCATATAGCACCAAAATTCCTGAAAACCTCCCCAGGAGCTCCAGTTCTTCCCAAATTCTTCCTGAAACTGCAATGAACCTATCAGGCGTTCCTGGGGAAGATACTTTAATCACTTCCCCAGGACTGACCTCACAGATTCTTCCCAGGGAGCAGTCTCCTGGGGATGATATTCCTGGGGAAGTACCTAGGAAGAGACGGTGCTGGTGCCATCTCATGGGTGATTTTGACACTAAAATAACATATTAAAACTTTTTTTTTTTTTTTAATATACTTGATTTGAAGTGCCTCAATTTTTTAATTAATAAAGTTTATATTATTATTTGATTTATTTTATTTCCTAAGCACATCTTGTTATTGTTTAACTTTTAATTATTGCTACTATAATATTTAATTATCCTTATTTAGATATATTTTCAATTTATAAAATGCAATCAAAATGTAGTTAAATAAATTGAATTTAGAAAACATAATTTAATATTCCACATCATATGTTAATAATTAAAATAAATTAATCTGTAATTATAAATTGAAATTTTTTAATTTTGTTTCTGATCTTTTAAAAATTAACTTATATTTTAATTTATTTTATTGTTACATTCATTAATTATTTTTTACAATTATTTATATAGTTATATATTTTTACTATTACTTTCTCATCTAACTAATACGTAATTTTACATTGATTTCACTTATATACGTTCTTAGTTTCTATAGAAATAATTTAATTTTAAATATAAAATTGGTTTACTTTCTCTTAATAAATTATTTTTGTTTTCATTTAGAAGAAATCAGTATTATTTTTTTCGAAACATGAAATTTATCAAAAGTTTAATATATATTTGTATATAACCATATTTTATAAATTACGGATTAGAAATACCTAGTAAAATTTATTTCTTCTGATCCTTTAAATATAGTCTTATATATTAAATTATTATTATTATTTGTATTAAATAATTAATCATTTCATATTAATTTGAATTATATATATAAATAATTTTTGGATCAATTTTTAATTTTAAAATATAAATTCGATTTATTATTATTTTTTTTCGCTGACAATTTTAAATTATCATATATATATAATATATATATATATTTATTTATTTTATTATAAATGAGTTTTTTTTTTTTTTTTTTTTTTTTTTTTGTAACAGTAAGATATCAAAAGGAATCAAAAATTTGTTACAAATAAGGATTTTATCAACAGTTTAATATATATTTACATATTTGTACATATTCAGAATTTGCCAGTTAATAGATTGGAGATAAGCATTTTTAAATTAAACAATCTATTTTAAAAAATGTTATTTCGATTGTAAAAGTTAATTTTCATGTAAATTTCAAAATCGAATCATATTTAAATCATATCGAGCATATTTACTTTTATTATTATTCTTCTATTAATTTTTTTTTCTGATCTTTTTAAAAATTACATATATATTTATGTATTTTATTATTACATTTTCAACTAATTAATAATTTTATATTTTATTATTCTGTCTTTACGAAAAAAATGGAAAACATCGTTTGATTACAAAGTTTATAAATAAGAACACCTGCCAATTTCATGCGTTTCCGAAGAAAAATGAACTAAAAAATATGTCATAAAGTAGCCAATTTGGATTTGAGAACAACCTAGCATGCCTAAACTCAGAAAAGCTTTTATAGATATATCGTTTAACAGCTTGTAATATTGTAATATCAATATTAGAAATCAAATTCAGTTTTGCTTATTCTAATTCTAAATTTAAAATTATAATATTTCTAATTTTAAAAAAAGTGCATTTTGAATTTGTTTTTCAACTTTTGGTTTATAAAAACGTCAATTTTTCTCTTATTTTGTTTAATTGTGATTATTTATAATTCATAGTTTAATTTATTTAATTGTAAATATTTTTATTTAATTGGCCCCTTTATCATAGACCCCTGACCCTGATATATGTGGCTCCTAACTAAAATGATAAAATACAATGTTGTTGCAAATGATAAAACACCCCTTCCCTTTTACCTTTTATTGTGATTCCGCGAGGGAAATTCGGTTCAAAACGGCGACTTTCAGAGTATTTTCTAAAAGATCTGCATTTACCCCCCCCCCCCCCCCACCACAAAAAAAAAACCAAAAAAAAAACGTTCTTCTAGTATTACATAGTTTCTAAATAAGACCACCTGCCAATTTAATGTATTTCCGAACAAAAACGAGTTAAAAAATGTGCCAGAAAGCAGCTCCTTTGGGTTTGAGAACAGCCTTAAATAATTATTGATACGCTTTTTTTCTAGTTATCAATTTAAAACTGTATTGAATATGTATCAAACGGTATGTATGTTTATTTGCGATAAAAGTTACAGAATTCCTGCTATACGAAGCTTAAAAATATGCATGTTTTCGGTTTACTGACTTTCATAAGAGGAGAAAGCAATACATGAATACCTTATAAACGACTCACGTACAACGGCCGGGTAGCGTAATCACTAGAGCGTGTTTCTCGTATGCGTAAGTACCCAGGTTCAAATCCAGTCGGCGGTAAGAAAGTTTATTCCGTAAAATCTGTACCATAGCTTTCATGTGATTCTGTGTGCGTGCTTAATAAAAGTAATATCTGTTATATAAATTCTTTTAAGATGTTCCGTATTTATTAAAAGAAAAAAAAATACTTTTTACATTACGTCGAATAATAATAACTTCGGATGTTTTTTACGCACATTAAGTGACCCTGAGGTCTCCCAAATTCCTCCGGTATTACTTCCTGAAATCTTCCCTAGAACAACCCGAGGAGGAACCTGAAGGAGGTCCTGGGGAGCTCCCCGGGATGCTATGAGGCGGACATTTTCGGTTCCTGGTGACAAATTTTTGCATCCTCAGGGATGCCTGGGGGATGTCCTAGGGAAGCATATGTGCTATATGGGTTAGAATCTACGTGAAAAAACTTAGCTTGATATATACAATCTGATCAATACGAAGGCTATTTTGCAATAGATGATTCTGAAATGCAAACGAACAGAAGATCTCGCGTTTTTCTTGTTAGATAGAAATGTTTACCGCAAAATGTTGCCGAGCCGTGAAGCGAACTCTGCTACCTGACACAAACTTAAAAAAATTTTAAGAAATCATGTGTTACTTAGTGTATGTTATTGTACAGTGCTGTGAAGTATTCGCTTAATAAATTAATGTCGTATTTAACAAGTTGTTTTAATTTTAAGCGGTAGAAGAGTGCTACGTAAAGAAATAGTTAAATTACCGTCTAATGTATGGTAATTGCTGGAAGTGCGTTTTTAGTTGTTGTAAAGCGTTTATTACAAAGTGTGTACACCCCTCGAAAATCCCAAAGAGACCGACACCACTTTTTCAGATTAGAAATTTTTAATTTAATATTCAAATAACAGATTTCGTAATCACCGCGTTGAATAACAGGATTTTGAATATTTTTTACACTTTAAATAAATAAAAAAATGCCATTCAAAAATTGTGGTACAACTGCATGCACCCTGTTGTTAGCTGAATTAAATTTTAGCTTAATAAGATTTGTGTACATAAATCTGTAGAAAATTTACAGGACAGCACAAAATAAATAGATTTTTCTCTATGGACGGTAATTAATAACGGTTGTTTTTTAATTAGTTTATTATTTTTCTAGCTGAAGTAAATATTATCATACTATGGGATGTGTATACAAATCTATAGATCATGGTTGCACAAACAAATTCGACTACCTTTCCGACCATGGGGTATAATTGGGTTTTTTAATGCGTTTTGCATTTTCTTAATTGTTTATTTAGGTATCATCTTTCAATTTATGAAATAGTGAAGTTTATTTCATAGTATTATATACACTGTTAAAACTTTGAAGCAAACTGTCCAGTCATTCGAGCGTTTTTAGGGAAAACAGATATATAACCGTCATTTAACTCTGTTCTGATCATATTATTGCCTATATTATGGTCAGAATAGAGTTAAATTACGGTTATGCAACCGTTTTCTGTAAAAACGGTCAAATGACTGGACAGTTTTCTGTAAATTTTTAACAGTGTAAGGGTCGGACTGTGTTTCATAATATATGCGTAACGCGTTGTATTTATTTCTTGTTTGCCATTAAAATTAGTTTAAAAAAAATTCTTCGCAGTATTTGTAATTACAAGTGTACATATTGATATAAAAACTTTCAAAAACTAAATACTGCATGACCAGAAATGCGTTAATTCTTTCCGGACTTTAAATAAGCTTTCTTACCTTTTTGTTTAATAATTTGAAGTTTAATTTTTGGACTTTATGAGTTTTGCAGCGGAAATAGAAAGTTCAGATCTCATATTTGATACGAAATATGAAAGATACTTTTTTGTGATTAAGAATATTTTATGCTTATATTTTTTCCACTTTGATAAGCTAACAGCTTTCGAGAATTCTATTTTATAATTATCAACATGTTTCTAGATTCGATTTTTTTATTTGCAATTAAAAATAAACTAGGAAGGAAATTATCTGTAACTATGAAATTAAGATTTTACGTATGAAAATATTTCTTGCAGTCAATATGTGGAATATTTCCAAAACGGCTATAGATAGAATTTCTTGAAGTATATTTAAAATAATTCTTTATTTAAAACGCGGTATTTCAAAATGATAAATAGTTAACATTACAGTTTATAATGACACAAAATTTGTAGACGGATAAATATTATCTTAGGGGAAAATGGGGTAATAAATGAGATAATTAGAGAAATTCCACCTTTAATACACAGAGTTACTCAAAATGATGTACGGTATTTCAAAACACTATAATAAACTCATTTTTAAATATAAACTGACCAGAACGTGTTTAAAATGCAGAAAAACTCAAACATTTCCACATTATCGTGGGTTAGTACCACTACGGAAGTTTGTGGTGACGCTACTATAGCTGCTACCGCTATAACCTAAAAAGGCGTCTGAGCAAGAAAAAGCGTTTTGCGTTCAGCAGTATGTGAAAACAGAATGTGTAATTTTAGTGCAACGTACGTTTAGTAGACGTTTTGGAAAGAATAGTTCTACTGACGAAAGTGGAACTTAATAACTCCGAACTTGCTGAAACGAGTTTGGCACAAACTAAACTATCGTCTGGACATTGATCGTGTGACTGGAGGAAGTCATATAGAAAATTTATAATGCAATAAAATGAAAATGTTTCAGCTTTCTTTAATTTAAAACCCGTTCGGTAAGTATATTTTTTCAAAATGAGTTTATTAAAATACCGTACATCATTTTGAATAACCCTGTATATTTAAAAATATGTTTAAATGCTATAGCATAGTTTTTACCTAAACTTATTATTACCTCTAGTAAAAAGTTATATATATATATATATAATGGTTATACATTTTCACTCCATTAAATTATTACTTTTTAATATTAATTCTTATTTACCTAATCATCTCTTATTTGATTTTTTTTATCTATATTATTATTTAATAGTATATTCTTTATCAATTCAATTTTACTAATTGCATGCATTGATCTTTCAATATTTTTTAATACTGTTAATCATATTGTTCACATTATTACTCTTTCTTTAATCTTCATATCTAGTTAACTTAATCTTAAGAATAGCTTCTTTTGTCGGGATAGATGGCAGCACTGTTCCTCTTTCTTTCTGCTGTACTTATGACTCAGCATATCTTTTAGTAAAGGGTCAGGATTTGCATGGTGGGATCATTTCAGCATCGGGTTTAATTTTTACAGTTTTTTATTAATAATTAAAAAATATATTAAAAGTGGAAAATGCGACCCTTCCAAGCCACTAGTAAGTAGCCTAGCAAAATTTGTCTATATACATAAAATGCTAAAAAAAAGATTAAAAAAAATATATCAAATAAAATGTTTCTAACCTAATTAAAGCTACTGTATTTTTTATTTATTTATTTATTTTTTTACATTGACGGACATAAGTAGACCCAGTGCACCCAGGATTTCTCTTTTAGAGGGGTCAGTATATTTTAGAAGTCTGTACCGGCTGGAATCCGGATTGTTTCTTTCATTAGATTCGGGTATTCATTCTTTCCGGGACGTGTGCATTTTTGGCGACCCCATCCATGGTTTCCCCATCAATGGGGAGCACTACTAGATGCTTACTGTAGAATGTGGCGTGCATAGTATTTATGGTTTATTTACAGGGACACAAAATAATTCAGTTACAATACTGTCTAAGAACAATAACTGTTGGAAGTGTGTTTTCAGTTGTGATATGCGTTTTTATGTTTAATTAATTTTTTGGATATAACTTATTGTGTATAAAATCATATGCAGTGTTGCACAAAATAATTAATTCCCGTTTATTGGCGGAAAATGCGGCATGGGAATTTTCAACTGTGTTATGCATTTCCTAACTGAATTTAGTTTTGCATACTGTGTCGTATATACAGGGTGTCCGAAAAATCTGGAAGCAGTCGAATAATTTGAGAAATATACATCGGATTGAAAAACGGAAAAATGCTTGTTGAATATTTTTGAAAAATCTATTTGGGGATATCAAAGTTGCTCCCCGAACTCTGACACATGAGGGGAAAGGGGGGGCAACTTTTGAAAACTTAAATGGTAACCCATCTTTTATATTGCAGATTCTGATTGTACGGGAAAAAATATATATTTTTTGTACTGAACATTGAAGAAAATGTTCAATACTAAAGTTACGTATTTTTATCTCGTAAAATCCGAATCTGCAATAAAAAAGGGGGGTTATCATTTAAGATTTCAAAGTTGCTCCTTCTTTCCCCCCAGGAGGCAGAATTGAGTGGGGGGGCTTTGATATCCCTAAATAGATTTTCAAAAATATTCAACATCGATTTTTTTTCGCTTTCTATCAGATGCATATTTCTCGAGTTATTCGACCGTTTCCAGAATTTTCGGACACCCTGTAAACACTCTTGTTTGACACTGTCTCTATCGCGGGTGGACTATGCCCGGCAGCAAATTCACAATCACTCAACGTCCTACGCACTTGACGCCAAACGGTTTGGCGAGAAAATAAACTGTAGCACGCGTTCGCGTGTCTTATACGAATTTGCAAACAGTTGAAACTACTTCGACATTTCGACCGCGCATTTCTTGTTTATGTAAGAAGTATTTCTGAATAATTATAATACATATGTATGCATATATATTGTGAACATGTGCAATATGTTATAGATCCGCTTTATAACTTTACCTTTCTTAAAATGATCACAATAAATAGATGAAAGTTTATTATATTTACCTTAATTACTTGTTGAGGAAATGCTAAAATAAATGTTTTGTTGCTGATTGATAATAGGGTAAATGTGACATAACAGTAATGGACCACTCCCCCTCATAGTTTTTGCTTTATAAAAAATATTCAATAAAAATTCATCTTTTATTATTTTTTCAGAACTCTTCCTTGCATGTTTTATAATGTGGTATCGCAAACGACGGCGATTCGATAAACAAAAATTTACCCGATCTTATATTATCGCCATTCAGAACATGTGAAAATAATATATTTCAATAAGATAAGTGAAAATCATATAAAACTCAACAACCTTTTATTCATTTTGCTTTTGTGCCATTAAAAAAAACATTCGACACCCTCAAAGTTACAGCCGCTCAAAATACATTTCCGCGAGGTTGTGAAATCGTATCTGTTTTCATTTAATCAGTGTATGGTGTATGGTGGTGCCCTCTCTTATTACATTAGATAAACCAATTCGAGACTCAAACCCAGGGATAGAGAATAATATTCAATATATCTTATTGAATATACAATATATCTGATCTCAATATCTGATATTCAATATATCTTATTGAATTACTCAAGCATAAAATATTGCTTCACAGTTCCACTGTCTTTCAGTGATATTTTTACTGAACAAGCTAAAGCTAAGAGATGGTTTTACTTAATTCATTTATATATTCTTTGGTTTCTTACAAAAATTGTATGTTTTTTTTTGTTTTGTTTTTTTCCCAGTAATGGAAAACTGGATTTTTTTTTATACTAATGGTCATTTTCAAAATTTCATTTATTTTTAAGATCCATTACTGGAATGTTCAATTAGGTTTCTTCTCTAATCTACTAACAAATTTATTTAAATAATGTAAACTTAATGTACTTAATTAGGATAAATTTGAAAAGTAAAAACCTAATGATCCTAATTATTTTATTGAATTTGGTGTTATTGCAGTGCTGTATTATCCCCTTTAGAATGTATGTCATTCTATCAATACTTAACAAAATATACAAGATTTTTTTTTTTTTTTTTTGGTGTGAGGGAGATAATTTAAAAGTGAAAAAGCGTTTAACTAAATAATATAATAAATAAGTATCCGTGTTTATTCGAGATTAAATAAAGTAAATGTAAATAACATCATGGATTATAAAATGTATTTTTACTTCTTTCTAAGCTTATTTTATAAAAACAATTATTGTTTATTTAATGTAACTGTTTACAAATTAGGAAATGATCCATTTTCATGAGCTTGGTAGCCTAAGCTACCAAGTAGCTACTGAATCTTCGTAATATCTTTAAAAAATGAAAGCTTTCATTTATTTTTAAAGCATTTTAATGCTGACGATAAAACTCGAGGAAAAAAGGTAGGAGGAATGTTGTAGGATGTACAATTGTCATAAAACATCTATCTATTCAATGGTACTTGTACGATTTTGAGTTTGCCGGCCAAATGCCACGCATGCGCGAAGTTCATTTTCTCGCCAAAGCGCTTGGCGACAGAGCTGGCGTCAAGCGCGTAGGATGTTAAGTGATTGTGAGTTTGCTACCCGGCAGGGTCGGTCCCTAACACTAAGCTCTATAATAATACGGAGAGCTAACTCACCAATCCACTTTCTACCGCAACCGCATCACACTTTCAGTGCGCGCAAGTAATGAATCCTGCACTTTTTTAAATATTACAGGCAATTTTTTTAACTTTTCCGCATACTTTTTGTCACTTTTAGTTATTTCTACAGCTTTTTCATATTTTTATGAGCGATACTCAACATATATATATATATATTATTGAGTTTATGTAAAATTTCCTTTTTAACAAATATCAAATTAAATATTGGCGATGAATTTGAATAAAACCTGTAGTTTTTACAATAAAAAATGTATATCAGTGAAAATTGTAAGCAACTTCGTCATATTTTTAAAAGATAATCTAATTTTAAAATATCTACCCCATACTATTCTATGGGAAAAAATCTGTGTTTTGCCAAAAATTTTCCTCCGAAAATCTTTGGCATTGTATTCATGGACGGACCGCTGGATACAATGTGTCAGAATAGGAAGTTGGCTCTCCGTTCTATTGTAGAGCTCAGTGGTCCCTAACCAACTAACCACCACTTCATTGTTTTTGCCCTGTCCCGTGTTGCGGGTGGGCGATACCCAGACAGCGCAGGTCCACTTTGTGCCCCCTTTTTCTTTTACTTACTTACTTTTTCTTTTTTACATTTAACGTTTTACGTCGATCTTTTCAATAATGTATGATGGGAGTTCGTCGCGGCTGGAATTCACTAACGAGCCCTGCTTGTGGGGAACATTCCGGGGAAGGCGCCAAAACTCGACATCTTGGGAAGCCTCCGTGAGCTGCCTCCCTAGGCTTTCAAATCTATGGATAATATACAGGGTGATTACAATTAAAGTTGTCCTTTCAAAAGGCTGTAAAAAAAGAAACACTTTTCAGAGTGACCTGATATTTTATCTGAGTATACGTGAAGCAATGGGAATTTGTTTTGCGAAAGAAAAAAAAAAGTTTGAAGTTGACCAATAGATGGCACTGTACTCGTCATAATTAAAAGACGTGTCATGCTGTTGTGGCACTCTTTTTTTTTCAAAGCCTATCCACTACGACAAGGTGGTGCCAAAGCGGATAGGAAAAAATCTGTTTTGTCCTAGGGACAATTAAAAACCGATTTCGTTTTTGTTTTTTCTATGGTTTTTGTCCTAGGGACAGTTAAAAACCTATTTTTTCCTATCCGTTGTGGCACCACCTTGTCGTGGTGGATAGGATTTGAAAAGCATGAGTGCACCTGTACACACCCTGTATACATGGCCTCACGAAAGAATTTGAATACTTTTTCGAGTACAGGTGGTAAATGCTGAAATTGGGTTTTGAAATGTGTTATGCATTTTATAATTCGTTAATGAAACAACATTTTTCGCCTCATTAAATGAGGAAATTTAGTAACAATATCCTGAAATTGTTGGAAAGTTTTTCATAATCTATTCTCAACCCATGATTTTTCTTGTTTAACGAGATTAATTTTTGTATAATACTTGTGCTCATTTTTAGTATTTAAACTAATTTAATAGAAAAAGAATTAATCGTGCTAATAAATACAGATAATTCAACAACTTTAAAATTTTAGGATGATTAAGCAAAATCATTTTCAATGATTGGCATAAGATTGCAATTCTTTACAAATGATGCTAATAAACGTGCAGAACTGACTAACTTTAAAGATTTAGAGAATATGTGAATAATCAAAATTATTATCATTGTTGTACAATTTTTATCATTTCTGAAAAAAAATCGTCTGTCTGTTTTTAGAGCCAGAAAGCTTCAAAATTTCGTAAATTTTAGAGTAACACAACTCAGAGAATTTTTAGTTGTAGAAGATTGCAATTTTTACAGTTTTACTTTTCAAAGATTGGAGAATTTTTTTTTTCTGAATACAACTTAAGACCCAGAAACCGTATAAAAAAAATAACAAGAATGAAAAATTATCCTACAAGTATAATTTCTTTCCAACGAAAACCAGAAAACTGTAACGAAACTTCACCGTTAAATAAGGCGAAAGAAGATATGTAGGTAAACAGTTTAGAAAACACACAACACATTTAAAAATCCACTTTTATAAATTACCCCCCACAGTAAAAATATATATATAGTCGAATTATTTTGTGCAGCTCTCTTTGCACGAATAGGATTAGCGGATTTTTGTTAATGACAAAATAGTTATGGTATAAAAAATTACCGATAGATGGCGCTGGCATGCTTGATATGCAGCAGATGTCAAGAAGGGCCTTCCACTTCGTGGACGATCCTCTAAATGACTCATTTATTTAAAGCGTCTGACAAGCTTCAGTATCCTAGATCATATAAGCATCGTTTCCAATGCCTCTAAAATAAAACTGGCCTTTTTAGGGAGGAGTGATATGCGGCTATCGTACCTGTTTCATTTTGCACCCGTTTCCATAGGCAAGCGCAAAAACAATCCCCTTAGAAAATCCGGAAGCTGCGCAAGTTTTCGTTCTGACCTATGATTGGTTGACTGGTGAAATGACGCGCGAACTTCCAGTGTAAACAAACAGAAGCCGTTTCGTTACGTTTGGCGCTCTTACATTTTCGTTCTTTTCCTTTAGTATAAAAATGGCTGACCGTATTCTGTTGTTGCAGACGTTTATCGACCTTTTTTCTAGCATCAGAGCTTTCCAATTTAGTGGATTGTTTAATTCGGATATTTCAAATTCATACAAAAATTCGAAAATAGCGATGTTTGATTTATTTAATAACAGAAATTTCAACATTACATGGAGCGAAATTTTTTTGTTAAATTTTCTTGTATAAATTCAGATTTTTTGAACTACGGAATTTCCAAGAACGTATTCGACTCTGGGATTTAAAGGGTTAATGGAATACCTGCTAAAACAAAACCCCGTATAAAGTCGAATATTTTTCGATTCAGTTTTCAAGGTTTTAATGAATCACTATTACACAAAACTGATTACATAGTTCAGTATTAGGTATTTCATTACATAACTAAATTTTTAAAATACGTCGATTATTAGAAACTTAGCAAAATTACGTTTGCGGAGGAGGAAGAGTAAAAGTACTCCAAACTCCAATAAATTATATCACCTTCAATTAAAAAAATATTTTTTGCATGTTTAAAATGGATATTGTAGCTAATGATCTGAGAAGATAATGTGCACATTTTTTAATGTATGAAGGAATCGTATGTAAATTTTTAATAGCTCTCTTTACTTTTCTTTAGACAACATTATTCTTTAAAACAACCACGAAACGATACAAATTTTAATGTGCTAAAATAAAATGAAAAAATGTATACAATAGGGAATTTTAAGCACATAAGAAAAATGTTTGTTTCCCATGTCTATGGTGTAACAACAGGGAAGTGCCATTAGTGTTCAGCACCTGTGTGGAAAACTTCTGCATGCGCACTGAATCCCTCCCCCCAAAAACTATATTTTAAAAAAACTTATCAGCAATCACAAAAGAAATACTACAATATACATATATATCTAATTTCTATTTCGGTTGTATATTTATTTATTTATTTTGCTATTTGAACCTCATGTCGGGTTTTAATTTTCTAGTTCCATTTTATTTTGTCATTTGAACCTCATGTCGGTCCTTAATTTCCTTGTTTCATTTATATATGTTATTAGGGGCTTAATAGTGTCGATTTTAGGCATAATACTGACAATATTTGTTGAAATAGCATATACTTACTATAAATATTCTTATAAAGCCCTTCTGAAGATTCTATAAGACATTCATAGTTTTCCAATTTTGCTTTTTCAATTTTTGCTTTTTCATCATTTTATGTATATTTTCTTTAGTGTCCATTCCATTGCTTTTTATGGTGTTTTATCCTTCGTTCATTACATGTATATATATTATATACACACATAACAGAAATTATAAAACAAATATAAAAAAAAATCCCTGACGGCTCGGCCTACATGCACAGGTAGATTTCGAAGGCACAGACCGTGGGGTGCCTGTTTGTTGGGAATTGCGGAAGGAATTACCTTTTTGCCATGATGCGGCATTTGGAAACGCCCACTTCGAAGCTACTTCTGCTAAAATCCCTGCCGGCTCCGCCTGCAAACAAGTAAGGTAATTTGCAGGCGGATCCGGCCGAGATTTTTGCGTTTTTAATTTTTCTTTGGCTATAAGGGTTGGTCCTATAAAAAACTTGTCAGTATAAAAGTTTTAGATAATATTAAGAGAATTTATAATAAATTTAATCGGATCTGATATCTTCTGAATTGACGAAGTTATGAATTTTTTTCTTCTAACTCCCCCCCCCCTCCTTGGGGCCAGCGGTATTTGATACGTATCATAATTAAGAAATTATAGGGGGTTTTCTGTTTTCACAAAAATCCCCCATTTCCCCCCCCCCCCGCCGTTGGTTCGATTTTGCCCATTAACGAACTTGAGCGAGATTTTATGCCCCTTGATTTTATGTATCAGTTTGGAAGAGATTTGTGCAGAATTATGGGAGTTATCGTGTCCATAAAAAAGTGACATTGATAGATAGATACATAAAGTTTTGAACTGGGGGTGGTTTTGTGTTCTGGGAGTCATGATCGGCGTATATCTGCAAAAATTTTTCAAAATTTCCAACTTAGGTGAGAATGTAATAGGTAGTATTTCTTACGAAATCTACCTAAAAATTAAACAAGGCGAGTACAAAAGTTAGAAAAATAAAATAATTTTGTGTGTTAAAAAAACTGACAACTCCCCCCCCCCCCATCCCCCCTCCAAAAAAAAAATCGACCGACATTTTCAAATTTCAGAAAATGTCTAAGCTGATTTATAGCTAAAGGGGTACTTAAAATATACCGACTGATAAACAGAAAAAAAAATATTTTTTTCATACTATTGTAAAAATAAAAATTAGTAGCTTCTTGATTCACAAATTCATTGATTATCAGGCTTAAACTACTATTTGAAAATGGCCCATAAAATGCACAAAAATTTTAATCTAAAACTTCTTTTTTAAGTATATATTTTTTACTGCGCAAATTAGATGCATCATTGTATCCTCGACCTTTTTTTTTTACAATAAAATAGAAACAGTGTATCTGAAGTAGTATGCTCCGTGGAATCTAAAATTAAATAAAATGCTTAAAAGGGTCAAATTTTTTGTAAAATTTCAAGTCAAATTTTTATATTCTAAATTCAAATTAATAAATTTATCACAGTTATTTTAAAGAATAATAACATTAAGTGATCATAATAATTTATTTCAGGTAAATCTCTAAAATATAATTAAAATAAATTTTGATATGATTAAAAAACACGTATTTTTAAATATTTCTTCCTCACTTGAAATGATATTCTTCTGACAACATGCTCAATAACATTTTTGTCTCATCTATTGACCAACGAGATGAATTCAAACACAAATCCATACTTAATAAAAAAAAATTATGGGAAAATAATAATAATAATAAATAAACAATGGTAAATAAACGTAATAAAACAATTAATGCAAATAACAGGAGAATTATCGCTAGGCGCACTAACGTAAAACGTGCAACTTGCTGTTGATAAGTAGTTATTCCGGTGAAGTGGCGCTGTTTGTTTGTTTACCCGCGCTGCCTCATGGGTAAAAGCCGAATTACTGACCTAATCCCTTGCAGGTCTGATTTCGGAGAAAAAATGACCTAGGCTAGTTTCACCTTCAAGCCGGTTTGTGCATTGGAAATGGTGTAGGGGGTAAAAAGACCATTCAGAGGGGTCTTGAAAAAAGCATTGGAAGCGCGGCTATAGTCTTGTGTCCTGCCTTGCGGAATTTTTGCAATACGCCGGTTGCTGATTCCCCGTTCTTGTAAAAAAAACTTAACACCAACAATTCTTGATCTGGTATCGATAACATACCCACTGGCATCGAATGAATAATCTTGTGCATCAAGGTGTTTTATTGACAGCCTGATTTGTATAAACCTGCTTCATACTATGCATGCCAGCGCCATCTATCAGTAATTTTTTGAACCACAACTTTTTTTGTTATTAAAATAAATCCGACCTCTTATCCCATTCGGGGAAACAGTGAACTTTTAGCATCATTTGTTTCTTTTTAATGAATTTATAAAGTTTTAACGAATTTATGACGCACTGTGTGTAATTTAATTATTGCTTTATCGCTAAAATTTGGAAATAATAAATACAATCATCTGAGACTTCATTAATGTTTAGAATTTTGTATCTTTAAAAATATTATAAATTATTATTTTTCTTTCGCTATTCTTCTCATATCACATCCATTCCATTTTTGTTGAAGAAATATTGCAATTTTTTTTTTTTTTTTTGTTTTTGCATTTGTTGCCATTTTTGTCTATAAAAATCAATTATTCTTTAAAAAAAAATCAGAACGTATTTACATAAATAGTTTCCTGAAAACATTCTTTTTTTCAATTGCATGAATAAAGAACTAAAGCGATTACGAGTGTAGGTATGTAACAGAAAATTAGCATATAAATAGAAAAGCATTCTCTAAATTCATTTTTTTTCTGTGATTCAGTTTTAGTTTCTTTTATTCATTTTTTCTTCTTTATTAACAAACTAAATCAGAAAAAATTATTTAAATCCGAATGAGAAATTTATACTTTATTAAACAAAACAATTTCTGTAAAATTAACTTTTAGATAATTTGTTTAATAAATGTGTTTCAAACATTATTGTAAAAGCATTTATCTTGTATTACCATATATATTTCGCTCAAAAAACTCCCACACATCCGATTTAATACAAATTAAACAAATTGGTTCGCAATTTTGGAAAAGAAGGTAATTTGAAGGTAATTTTTTTAAAATTTGTTTTTCCAAAAATAAGTTGATGGATATGAGTTAATTATATGAATAACGTTAAAAATTATAATTTAAAATTCGCCCATAAGCGGTATATTTCTGACGCTGAAAAAGAGGTTTTAACTCAAACCAAGAAATAAATAAATATATATTTTTTTCCTTTTTAGGGTTTCGTTCATCTCACGAAACCCTATTACTCCCGCTCCGTTGTCTGTCTGTCATAGAGCTATTCTCAGAAACTATGTAACTTACAGAGTTGAAACTTTGTGTATATAGCTGAATACCAGCTATGAAGAACTCAAAATATTAAAATTTGAAAAATTCGTATTATTTTAATAAATAGAAATAAAAAACTAAAATTCTAACAGCCTTTTGCTATTAAATTTAAACATTTTTCGTTATAGCAGATGCCAAAAATTAAAAATCCACGATGAAATTCTTTCTACAATAATTAATTTTCTATCAGACGATTTCCACGTGAAAAATGAAAATGAAAATGAAATAAAAAGTTTCACCAAAAAAAAGATTATTATGTAATAAAAATGATTGACGTCATAGTGGTAATAAAACAGACATTTTCAAAGATTTCTCAATAATACAAGGAGTATGAGTATGTGTATGTACACAAAGCAGATTAATATCACGTCATTAGAGAATTAAAAAGAAAATCTGACGTCATATTGGAAGTTTAACGAGTTTTACAGATGTTTCAGAATAATACAAAACGAGTATCAACATGAGTAATAGAGAATAGTAAATATATGAGTTTGACAAACATACTGAATCATGATAAAAATCCGATTATGGAAATATTCGCATATTTTAAGATTTTGAAGGTGTACAACATGTTTAATTTTGAAATTATTTTTTTATATCGCATTTAGTCCGCGTGACAGATATTATTATGACAGAATATAATAACAGGCTTCGCCCGCTATCGGGCTGGTTTAGATACGCGAAAAAACGAAAAAAATAGACCGGTAAATTTTTACTTTATAAAAAACAAAGGACATGTTTTTTTTTTTTTTTTTTTTTTTTTTTTTGGTTGCTAAATGAAATTTATTAGGATTTATTAAAGAAAGGATAAAGTGTTTTGAAAGGAATATTAAACGAAACCCTTTGAGAGATCTTCGATCACACTTACCCACTTGTTTTAGGTGGCTCTGTCCCCTGTGAGCTATACTCTTCAACTGAACTGTTATATTTGAACTATTTTGACCGACATCAACATTAAATATTGCTTAAAATAATTCTTCAATTTAAAAACTGCTTCTGCGTGTTCAACATGCATTTCTCTATTAAATTACCAGTTTTCATATTTTTTCTGCAATATATTTTTTTTAACCCTTAAATGCCTGGTTTTTCAAAAATAAACTTTAAAATGTTTTTTGGCTTTTATTTTTCAAATAAATCATGGTAAAAATACTTTATCATATTATGTTTTAAGTATGGTTTACGACTAAAAACAGTTTGTTACTAATCGGCAATACTGGTCTTTAACTGAAAAAATAATTAAACTTGATAAAATTCTATAACATTAAACACACATGAATTTTAAGAACTATGATGAGAAATAAATTTTACTTGCTCACAGCAGTCTAAAATAGGGTATTTTGCAAGCTTCCAAATGAAACAAAAAGCACATTTAGCAACAATTGAAAAAATAAATTTTCTTTATTATTAAACAGCAAAATACTTGTCATCTGATTGTTGAAAGTTGATTTAATAATATTGTCAGTATGTATTTTATTGGCAACATTAGGCTTTAACCTTCAGTATTATCCTAATATTATTTTTAAAGACTAAATTGGGTATGTTGCGGAAAGGCAACAAACGGCATTTAAGGGTTAATATAACCTAGAAAGAACTCCTTTTTTTAGAATAGAGAAATGTTAACACGTAAGAAAGTAAGTAACTTCTAAAAATTTTATTTTAGTACAAGAACTTTAATATGTATTAATAATGAACTTAATATATATACCATTGACTGTAATGTTATTTGGATTACCAATAGTCCATTACTTCCAAATGGATTAACGAAGTCATCCAACATTTTAGAAAGATGAATCCACTACTCGAATGTGGTTTAATCGATTTAGTATATTGGCGTTATCGTGAAATATATTATAAAAGGCTATAACAGATGATGGCACAAAGCTATAAGACATTTCAGACACTCAAACGATTTTCAAGCCCAAATGATTCAGCAAATACAATTAAAAGTCTTATTGTATGTCTTACTTAACAAAGTAAACAATTGCTAAAAATTTATTGTCATCTAAGAAATTTAACATATGATGTTAATGATGAACTGAAAATATAGCCTTATCGATCGGAATGTTATTTGGATTTTCAATGGGCCGTTACTTTCGAATGGATTAACGGAACTTAATGATTAACGAACTCATCCAATATTTTAGCAAGATTAATTCACTGTCCAAATTTGGTTCTACTCGATACAGTATTTTTGACGTTACCGTGATTATACAAGACTATAAAATATGAAGACGCTCAGCTATAATATATTGACACTCAAATAAGCTTCGCGCCCAAACAATTCAATAAATACCATTGAAATTCTTATAGTATGTCTCAGTTACCAAAGTAAACAACTCATAAAAATTTCATTGAAATATAAGAAATTCAACTTGTATTAACTATGAATTGGAAATATACCTTATTGATTGTAAAGTTATTCGAATTTTCACAGGGTCGTTATTTTCGAAAGAATTACCAAAACTTTATTTATTAACGAACTCTTCTGAAATATTTACTAGATCAATAGACGGTTCAAATTGGTTCGAATTGGTTCAATAATTAAGCCGTTATCGTGATGACAAGTTTGGAATTATATAAACAGAGATATATAAACGAAGTGATTGCAATAGACCACTTACTAAATAAATCAACCTGAAAATGAACTGAAAATATATCATCATTGTACCGTAAATGTTATTACGATTTTCAAAAGACCATTATTTTCGAACGAATTGCCTAATCTTCTTTATTAAGGTATTAACTCAAGATATTTGAAAGCCCAATATACTGCCCCAGTTTGGTTCGAATTGTATCAGTATTCGTACGTTATCGTGATGATAAGTTTTAAACTATAAATAGATAAGTAGATAGTCAAAATAATTGCGATATGTCGATTTTTGAAAGAAATCAACCCAAGACACATAGATTAAACGCATACTTCAAAGAAATTAAAATCTACAAAAGAATTTGACGAAAATATTTCAAATACTTCTTTAACATTTTAAAGTCTAAAATATTTGTGTCTCAAATTTTGCAGTATTCAACGCTCTTACAATTGATTCCAGATTTCCTGCATGTTTCATGTGTCCTCTCATATTTCTAATAATGGATGCCCGACTGTTCGAAGACTCAAATAATGATGAAATATTTTACGCCTGAAATAACTTTGAAATGAATTTGAAGTAATTAAATTATGCATAATGTGATTCGTTAAAATTAATTTTCAAATTAATTGATTATCAAACCACTGTAGATATGCGTAATAAAGAAGCAGGGGATAGAAAGTTCGTATAAACCCTAAAATCCAAACAAGAAATGATACGGAAATACGTAGACGGACAATATATATATAATAACAAAGGATATACAATAGGACAGGTACACGAGGGACATACACAGGACATACAGAGGGACACATATACACACAAATACATAGGAAAATACGCAAACCAAAAGCAATGTCAAGATCCGCAGGAATATTTTTAACACCAACAATAGTTGTAATTTAAAAAGTTCCCATTAACGGTCGCTAACATGATAGCATCTTTCAGAAATACACAAATGAAGATTATAATAAAAGAACTGAATAATCCGAGGATCTTTTAAAGAAAAAATAATCCTTTTGGAGCTCAGAACAAATTACTGCGCACTGGAGATCATACGCATTTACGTATTACAGCCCTAAAGCGGCTTCGTGATATTTCAATTCAAAAGGTTACCCAATTGGGAGTTCACGGCATGCACATGCACTCTCTGTCGCACAAGGCGTATTTTTTTTTACACACAGACATTTAAATATATAAGTGAAATGTCAATAAATATAATACAAAAAGCCCATAGCTGATAATTTATTTCTTTGTCACCGAAAAAAAAGTAATTTCACGTGAATTTTTGTCCAAAGTAAGTTGAATCTCCCTTTAATCTTTTTAGAGCGGTTGTTTTAATTATCGGCCAGGCGGCACCCCTTCTTACAACATTGTAATGGTCTTAAAAAACTACCATTCACTTCTTTTACACACATTTATTGGTAACCTGTGCTTCGGGGTGCACTCTCAGAATAAAACTGTAAATTTATGAGCGTTTGCCCTTCAATTTTCACGGGCAACAGTCTTATTTGATGAAAAACGGTCTGATTCACTAAATAAGCGGCCTTATCCCTTAGATATTTAGAAAATTAAGAGCAATCCACATATTCTTACAGTTCTAGCCCATATGTTAGCAAAAATACGGTACGACCCCATACATTGTCCTCCGCTAGGGTGTATAACCCTTCATTTTACGCGTGTTTCGAAAATTTTAACCCACCAAAAAAGCGATTCTGTGATGATTATCTAACGTGCTACGTGCTACGGAGCAGTAAGTAAAGTGTTATTGTGTTTTAAAGTGCATTATATCCTGTGCATTATAATGCTGTATTACTTTGCCCCGTAAAATTACGGGGTGCACAAAATTATGGGCATGGATTGTTTTTTTTTTACGGGGTATGACTGGAATCTCTGCTGCCGGCCTCTGCCCGTAATTTTACTGCAATTTTTTTTTACAGTGTGGCATGATTAACAGTAAGTCTGAGTTTGAAAATCGAGGTTCTTTGTGGTCGAAATTTCAGAAAAGTTTCGCAAATTTAAAACAAAGTTACTGCCCAACGATTTTATGCAGAGACCGATGGTCACATAGGAAAAAACCAGTCAAATCTCAAATGTTTAAATATATTTTGAGCTAAGGAAAACGCGCGGCGTGCTGGAAAAAATACGATATTGAAGAATTAATGTGTATATCACTTGCAGAACTGCCTTAAGCTGTAGAATATTACATAAATGCGTAAAAGAAACAGAATAATTAAGATCTAAAGAAAGCTAAATAAACTTAAACAAAACATGAAACGAAAAAAAAAACTATTGTTAAGACGAAGAAAAAAAAATAGACATTTTAAGTAATATAAAAATTAGTACTAATCAGGTCACTGATAAAAATTTTGTTCTATGCTGAACAATGTTTTGATATTGTAATAGCTGCAAACATAACACCCCGAAAAATTTTATGATGACTTAGAATATATTGTACCATTCTATGGTTATTTTACATTAACCATGATATGGTACAACATTGAATTATAGTTTTGTTTTAGATTGAACCATTATCTTGAAAAATTTTAAGCCGAACTGGTTATGAACTGTTAAAATGTTGAAATTTGAAAAATGATGGACAAGCATGAAAAATATTGAACCATGAAAAGATGACAGCTATTCTTTAAAAACAAGGGTTAATCAAACCAGGACTTTTACTTATGAGTCTATTTACTCACGCGAAAACATCCGCTCGCTAATGCTAATCCTATGGGAGAAATATTTTAAGATATCTCGTTTTCATTTCAATATTTTAAAATGATTTTTTTTTTTACATTGGATAGCTGGGGTCGATCTGTAGAAAGATCATTTTTACTTTTTCGATTTTGTTTACAGGGTTTTTTTATTATTAGAATAGTTTCACTTTATGAATCGGTATCGAAAGTGAATGTTTCCGGCTCCTCACCCCTCCCCCACCAAAAAAAAAAAAAGACCTTTGTAAATATTAGCTGTCCAATGCAGAAAAAAAAATCATTTTAAAATATTGAAATGCAAACGACATATCTTTTAAAAAATTCTCCCGTAGGATTAGCGTTAGTGAGCGGGTGTTTCCGCGTGAGTGAGTGAGTGAAGTAGCCGCTTAAGGGAAAATCCAACACACTATGACCACTCAAGCTAAAACCGAAATTCGAACTGGACACCTCTTGATTTGAAGCAAGCATTTTAAACACTATACAAGAAGGTGGTAATACTATGGTTCAGCTGCTCTTCAAAGCAGCATTATCGAGTGTGCCACAGCCATAGTGGGCCTACGCACTGACACAAAAATGGCTGCTGTCGTAGCAGGGATTTTTTTAACGTTTGTATGGTCCCATGAGTTTTAATACCAGTAATTACTAAAAATTTTCTTCGCCTTGTTCAACAAGGCGAATATTTTTTCTAATTTAAATACCGGTATTCAAGTTGATAGCCGTCATTTTGGTGTCAACGCATAGACCTAGTATTCAGAGAGCTCCTAGTATGCATAGAATTATTTGTCCGAGTTGGCTTTAGAATCGCGCTTTTTTTTTCTTGTGAACGTTGAAACCATTTTCAAGGTAGAAACACGAAAAATTTTTATTGGGTTGAAAATAAATATATTGTGGTTTATCTCATTACTTTACACCACTGAATGGTTTAACTTTGAAAAAAAAAATTAACAGTGTATATCTGATGCTAGTCAATAATGCTTGTAAAATACACCAATAGATAGCAAAATCAGTACATTTGCAAATATCTAGTTCGAAAATCATTTTTTTAATTTTTTTTTTCTGCTCTGCGTAAGTGAAGATTTTTTCAAAGAATTTTTGCTGTTGGATCTAAAGAGGAACATCAAAATTTTCTTTTTAATTTCTACATCTTGTTAATTCATCCAAAGTTTAAATCACATAAAAACTATTTAATAATATTTTTTATTGCTTGTAAACCTCACATTGTATTTATATTTTGCAAAAAAAAAAAAAAATAAATAAAAATAAAAAGATGTTTAAAAATTCAATATTATTTGTTCTTAATAATCCATTTTATATCTATTTTAAGTGTAAAATATGCTTTTAACCCACTTAAAAATAAATCATGTTGCAGAAGGTTAAATGCAATATCCCGCCAAAGTACGTATAAAATAATTCATATCCGTCCACAAATGTGTTCCATGCAATATATCTTCATTTATATAACGTTCCATTAATTTTTATATGCTTAAAATGATAAGATATTCTGTCCTCAGAGACCTAGAATTATTTGGATGTTGTCCAGCTATCGATCCAACGCCTTAATTTGTTTTGTTTAGACAACAGTTCTCCAGATTAGCATACTGAAGAAAACCAACGGAATGTGCTCTCCATTTCCTGTAATGATAATAGCAACAAAATATTTCGTGCAGTTATCTGAGTAATTTTATTGCAGTTCTCTGTTATATTTTTTATGAATAATTTATCATATTATTGAATATTCAAACAATAAAAACTGGCAATATATATGCTCATGTAAAATAATGATCAACATTTGTTTTTATTCTATTTATTAACTTTAATTTCGATATCTGTGTATAAATAACGCTCCATAAAATAATTACCGAACTTTAAAATTAAATATTTCATCAGCCCATTTATGCCTAGCGTCCCAATTTTGGGTATAATGGAAAAAAGTGCATTTCACACCACTTATTTTTTTTATAGAAATTTCGTGTATTATTTTATCGAGGAATCCTCGATAAAATAAGACACTAAATTTATATTTAAAAAAAAGTGGGGTTGAAATGCACTTTTTCCCATTTTACTAAAGCATCGACGCTAGGCATAAATGGGTTAAGTAATGCCCTGGCCAGAATTATAAAGAGACTAAAAAATGTAAAGAATCTTAAATTTTATAAAATTCTAAACATTAAAAAACATTATATAATAAAACTAAATTAAACTCTTTGGCGCTACAATCGATTAAGGAACTTGGCCTACAGTGATTAATCCTGTTTACTAGACAATGGGTCCTGATGTGCTATTAGACAGCATATGTCCTAGTCAGGTGGTGTTTCCAACGCGGAATCCTCAGTGTTAGGAACGCAACGCGGAATCCTCATTTCTTGTTTCCAAGCAAGCTTGGAACACATTTTATCGACCCCAATGGAATGAAAGGCTGAGTGCACCTTGTACAAGTACGGAGTTGTACTCTGTACCTGTAGCGTGGTCGCGTGACGCTAAGGTATCAGGCTAGCATTATATAATATGTATTTATAATCCAAAGGAAACTGTCTCGCTCATTTTTATTTTTTAAAAGTATATTTTTAAAAAATATCAAATATTACAATCAAATATTACAATTTTTTAATGGTCATAATTCTAATGACGCTGCGTGTAAGTTCAAATTGAAATTTTAATAAAACTAGTCGAATGTGCCAATCCCAAAACTTTCTTCTATCTCACACAGGTTTCACATACGTGTAAAAAGAATCAGCACCAATTTATATCAAGATCTAACTGAATTTAAAGTTTTATTAAATTCCGTGCATTACTTCTTGAGATATGACTATTGCTAAAATCGTGTAAATCCTGCAAAATGTAACATGGCAGCGCCACCCGTTGGGAGATGTAGACCAAACCTAATCAACAACAACTTATGTCAACGTCTAACAGAATCTGAAGTTTGATAAAAATCCGTGCATTAGTTCTTGAGATATAGTTATCGTGATAATAGTGAAAAAAGTAGCATAGCAGCGCCACTGATTGGGCTACTTACATCAAAACGTAAGCAGCATCAATTTACGCCAAGGTCTAACATAATCTGAAGTTTGATGAAATTCCGTACATTAGTTCTTTAAATATAGCGATCGAAAAATCATGAAAAATGTGATATAGCAACGCCACCTGTTGGAATATCTACACCAAACCTTAATCAGCGTCTATTAATGTCAAGGTCTAAATGAATCTGAAGTTTGATGAAAATTAGTGCATTAGTTTTTGAGATAGAGCTATTGTGGAAATCACGAAAAATGTATCATAGCAGCGCCACCTATTGGGCGATTTTCAAAAAAAACTAATCATCACCAATTTATATCAGTGACTAAATGAATACAAAGTTTTATTCAATTTCGTGCATTAGTTCTTGAGATAGAGCGCCCACAAAATTTTTGTCACATACATACAGACACACAGACTCACAGACAGACATTTTCTAAAAACAGTCAAATCGTGTTCAAGACCTTCTAAAACGTATAAATCCGTCGAAAACCGGAAGTCGAAAATTTTCATGAATCCAATACTTTTTTCTTGCAAAGATAGAAGAAAGTAAAAATGTAACCATCTTTACTTTGAAGACATTCAGGCATACGATTCTGCATGTTTGGAACAAGTTTTGATAAAAATGAAGTGGATATAGCTTCCCAGTGATTGTAAACATTTTTAAAAAGTTTGTAATGCATGAATATTACTTGTCATTTGCATAAAAATTCATTATTTTACGCCATTCCTTTTTTTTTTTACATCGCTCATATCATGCGATCGAGGTGGTCAATCAAATAATTTGATATTGGTGATGTTGTTATCAATGAATTACTTTTTCGTAGCGAGTGGGATGCCTTTTCTGTTGGAAAACAAATTTTGTCCCTCCTAAAAGCCAATATGCCAATATTGTGCTTCTAAAATACGGGCAGACACTTTTAAGTTCATTTCCTTCGACACAATAACTTGGTGAGTATTATCTTGCGTTGAGACAACACTCCAAACTATGACTAATTCTCTAAAATTTTGTCAGTTCCATGCGTTGTTTCTATTATTCCGCAAATTGTGCCAATATTATCGTATAACTTTAGGCGGATGTAAAACTGTTGAATCCTGATGGACCTAAAGTTATGAATTAGCCCTTTAGACTCTGGTAAGGGAATATCTTCCCATATAAATAAAACAAAAATATTTACAACCGAATTCTTTTTATATTAAAATGGATAATATGATTTAAAAATTTTACTTCTCTTTTCCACATGTATATGGAATCAGCACCTTCTGCCTATCTTTTCGGAGATGAATTAAAAGTTTCCAATTTTTATGAGTTAGAAATATTTTGTTATCAAATTTTATACAGAAAGACTTTTTATAAGAGATAACTTCGTTCTCTCTTGCATACAACTAATGGATAATATGATTTAAAAATTTTACTTCTCTTTTCCACATGTATATGGAATCAGCACCTTCTGCCTATCTTTTCAGAGATGAATTAAAAGTTTCCAATTTTTATGAGTTAGAAATATTTTGTTATCAAATTTTATACAGAAAGACTTTTTATAAGAGATAACTTCGTTCTCTCTTGCATACAACTAGTAATTAATAATAATTTAAAATTTTTACAATTATAGCAACATTAAAATAAATTTGCAATGTCATTTCTTGTGTTTTCATGCTGAATGGGGAGGAAATCTTCTTATGGGGAAAATCTTCTAAGCAGCATCAGCCAAAAGGGGGGGGGGGTAAAAATATTTTAAAACTATATTATCCAATTTCAGACTGTCTCCTAGTAACATTTATAGTGTTGTTTCAGCATATTTTCAAAATTTTATTAACCCTGAACAAAGAAAGGTAACTTTTCTTGCAAATAGTAATCTCGTAGTTTGTATGATTTGAACCATTAGACCCCTGCAATATAGAGAAAATACTCAAATTTAGATAATTCTACAGCATAATTTTAAGGAATAAGTTGATTTTTCTATGTTTTATTACGTTTTAATTTATCTCATTTAATTTCAGCATACTTTTATCATTATATAATAGGATATTAAAGAATTAAAATTGATTTTTCTGCAAAGGTCATTTTTAAAATATAGACGATGATGCGAACCGCGTGATTGTATATTCTATATCCCAGTACTAGCGACAGGATTTGGTAGATTTAACTTCTTTACAGAAATTTAATGACGTATTTAGATACATTTTAACTTGTATTGTTATTGTATCTAAATATGCCTGGGCTCGCCCCCTGAAATCGAAACGTGTTTAAGATATAGTGTCCGTGTTTGAATCTATTTTTGTATCACGGAAACCAAAGTATTTGAATACAGACTCAGGCAAATAATAGTTGAATTATGTTTCGTATATAACAATTCGAATTCCAAGTTGAAATTTATACATATATTAATATTCAATGCTTAAACTTGATATTCTTTCAAAACATAGTTTCACCCAGAATTTCATTTATTATCAATAAATAAACACATTATTTTTTTTATTTGCACTTACTCTGGTATAGAGAGGGGAGTAAAACCCTCCCCTTCAAACCCCCCCCCACCTAATAAAGGGTAGAAGAGTTCAATGGAATGTGGGGTCATTGGTTTTACTTCGAAGAAGAGACGTAAATAATCCAACCTTTTACATGTTAACAAAAATACGCGTTCTGAGATATATATGTTTAATATGTACTATCTTTTAATACAGTTTAATTAATAAATATTTATTACTTATTAATTACTTTATTTTAATTAACAGATAAATTAATTATACCCGGATTTAACACTCTATTTTACATATATACTTAGACACACTTTAAGAAAGAATTTACTGCTCAGTAAGTAAACACTACTAAATCTACAGATCAGAGGCCTCAACGTCAGCTCTATAAATCATTGTTCATTAATTTCACACATTTTTAACATTATTTGAATAATATTGGATACCCTAAAATTGAATCTTTTTAAGTTATTTATACATTTATCTATACTAATAAAAGAAAATTTCGCTCTGTGTGTGTGTCTGTTGGCGATGGCTAGGAAAATCTAACCCATCTAGAAGGCTGGAAATTTAGATTTAGGTAGTCCAAACCCTCTCCTGGTGCACCATTACATCAGAATTTTAATATTTTAATTACTTTCTGAAATATTAATTAAAATGCACAAAGAACTCTCATTAAAAATACGCTTTTATACATCGGTTGGTTGGTTGTGTAGAATATCTTCTCAGAACACATTAAATAAATCAGAGTAGCGATGCATAGATAAGGATTTATAATGAAATAGAGCCAACATCGATTGCAGTTATCTGCATATAGCCAAGCTAATGTAGCGCCATCTACTCACGGCAAATTTTCAAACGCCACCTGTTTAAGACATTTCCTGGCACGTTTTTCTTCATTATAATTATCTGGGTTTAAGGTTTTTTTTAAAACAGGACATATATTACTATGATAGAGACTATTAATACAGAAAACTTTATTTAACAGATTATTTGCTATATATATTTGCGGGAATGGCGAGGGATAGGGGTCTAATTACATTTAACAATTTTAACATTTGTAGCTTCACCCGTAGCGTGTAAATGTTGTTTTATATACAGAATACCGCTATTTTAAATCTCAGTTTCTCAGTAATATCTCAGTAATAATGTTCCGAACTTCTCCATTTAGTTCCATTTTTACTAAATTATCGTAAAAATCAGTATTCATTGCTTCAAGGTGTATTTCTAAAAAGCAATTACCAGTATTTCCGAATAATAGCCTAAACCAAATTTCAAATTAAGTTCCTAGCTTAACCAAAGGAATCAATCTTTAAAGATTTATAGTGATCCTCCTAATTAGTTATTTGCTGAAGGTCACTTGAACATTCGCCCCCCCCCCCCCCCCCGGGGCCCTCCTTCAAAGCTTTCTCTAACTAATCCCCATTTCCATAACTCAGCAACTATCTTTCAGATTTCAACGCAAGTGATTTCAAACATTATAATTAAGTTAATAGAAACGCTTTATAACATTAAGCTAAATTTATGAGTAGAGGCTACCACTATTTCCGAATAATAGTTTAAGCCAAATTTGTAATTAAGTTTCTAACTTAACCAAACGAACGAATTTTTAAAGATATATAGTGGTCCTCCTAATTAGTCATTTGCTGAAGGGAACTTGAACATCCCCTCCTCCTCGGCCCCTCCTTCTAAGTTTTTTCTCTAACTATGCCCCGTTTCCGCATATCCGCAACTATCTTTCCGATTTCAACGCAACTGATTCCAAACATTATAATTAACTTAATAGTCACCTTCTATAACATTAAAGTAAATTTATGAGCAGCGGTTACCACTATTTCCGAAAAAAAGTTTAAGGCAAATTTGTAATTAAGTTCCTAGCTTAAGCAAACGAGAGAATTTTTAAAGATGAATCGTAGTCCTCCTAATTAGTCATTTTCTGAAGGACACTTGAACATCCCGTTCACCCGGCAAATCACTCATGATTATTTTCTCTAACTGTGCCTTATTTCAATAATTGGGCTTATAATGTTCCCATCTTCTCGAAACTAGCTCGATTTTGTTGAACGCCTACTACACAGTACCGTAGGCAAGGTTAACCTGTCTCAGAGGTTCTTTCCGAAGGAAGTTGCTCCCCTGGTGGTGGAAGGGGGAAATAAAAGATTTTCCGTAGCGTGCGAGCGTGCCCGGTATACGGTGTCGAAGATTTGAGTTTATTACACGGGCTCGGGCAACGCCGGGCGGGTCAGCTAGTAAGAATATAAAATTTATCAAAAGTTCTGGAAATTTTAGAAGTATTGCATTAAACACAATATTATGCAATGATTAGGATAAACTACTTATTACTGTATTTTTTCAAAATAACAATTAATTACTTCAGGGGGGCTGTCACTTTAATATTCTATTCTCAATTTCCAGTAATTTCTTCCAGTATTTCAATTCTTGAGTATATATGTCTGAATGTATTTTCTATTTTAATTTCATTAGAATACTTATATTTCAACTACTAAACATCATGTGTTGCCGAAATTGAATAAAATTTCGTGCATAATCCTCTTATGTGACCTATAGTTAATTTACACATACAACGTTTTTATTATTTTCATTTGGAAAACCGATTTGGTAATCATTTTTTAATAGTTAAAATAAATTGTCGTCTATTTCATTAAAAAAAGCATATTAAAAACTTATATAACCCGAAAATTAGCTATTTTTAATAAAATTTTGCGATAAAATAAAATAAAATAATGCGATTCACTGGAATTTTCCTTTGTTGTTATTCTTTGAAATATAGTTGCTTAGCAACCATTTAATGAAAGAGAAGAAAAAAATGCATTGGAAATTTTTGTAAAAAATGAGAAATTAAAATGTTTCATATATTTCAAATTAATGCATAAAATTTCCCAATAATTTATGCAATTAATTTCGAAATTCTAATAAATATATTGGCAAATTTTAAAAGTGATAGGATTGAATTAAGATCACCATTTCGTAAATTTAGAATCCACAATTTACTATTTACAATTATCCCAATGCGACATTTTCTTTTCGGTGAATGATAAAATTTAAAAAATCGTCTGACTTCCCATTGAAAAGCATTATGACTTTAAAATAAATGTTTTATATTTTTCGAACGAATGAACCAAATGTAACTAAAAACTATACAGCTAATTCCGGGTACCTCGCCAACATATTCAAAAATCAACCTAATCGAACGTTTTTTACGGCAGTTATCGCGGAACAGACAGACAGTCCTCCTCAGTGAGCCTTCACTAACGTTTTGGCAATTAGCTACTGTTTATTAAATAGTAGATATCCACTTTTAAATTTATTTTACTTGAAATCATGTGAACTTATTTATTAGAAAATTAATTAATCACAGAGTGATTTGCGCTATATATTTTTAACACAGATCTACTAAGATATTCTAACACATATCAACCATATATCCCAAATAATTATTACCATAATAAGAAACACCACAGAAATTAAATAGACATTAAATAACCCTATACTTCAAATGGGCCACTAAATGAAAATACATCAATTAAAATAATTAATTAATATTAAGTAATTGTAACTATTTGAAAATATCAAACGCAAACCAACTATTAAATGAAAATATTATAAAAAGTTTAAAAAATAATAAAAAAAAAATAATGTTTCTCAAAATTAAAAAAAACAATTACAAAAGTTTATAAAAACTTAAAAATGGATAATTTTTTTTAAAGTGTTGTGGAATTAAATAGAAAAATGTATAACATCAAATTCAGAGAAATGTTAGTATTGTTATAAGAATAATTGATGGAAACTGAATAAACAAAATGAAACATTTATATTATTAATGTTTTTCGTAACATTCATCCATTGACTGCAAATTGAGATAAAATTGTTTATAATATCTTATCAATACTAATTTTATAACAAAAGGATAACAGAGAAAAAGAAGCTTTTTAGCACTTTCCAACCTAGTTGAAAAGTGCTTATGACTTCGGTTTGTCTGGCCGTATGGCCGGATGGCCGTCTGGCCGTATGGCCGTCTGGCCGTATGGCCGTATGGCCGTCTGGCCGTCTGTCCGTGCTCTAACTCCCGTAAATATGCTCGGATTGCTCTGCAATTTTTATATGTTATTGTCGTTATCTATGGCACGTTCCCTATTTCAACTGAAGTGTGTAGCACTTATAGTTTTCTTACAGGGACACTCAAAAGAATTCCGTTACATTGCGGTCTATGGGGAAAAATCATTTGCGGTTTATTTTAAAAATGTTTCACTATTGTAAACGCATTGAAATTTATATAGATCACTAAGATGCATTAGAAGAAGCTTAATGTAAAATAGGGTGTGCATAGCACTTAGAGTTACTTTACAGGGACAGTCAAAATAATTCCGTTACATTACGTCTATGGAGAAAAATCGTCTGCGGCTTATTTAAATAATGTTCCACTATTTTAAACGCATTGAAGTTTATATATATTACTAAGGTGCATTACAAGAGGCTTACTACAGAATAGTGTCTGTATAGCAGTCATCGTTCATTTACAGGGACACACAAAAGAATTCTCTACTGTCTGTTAACAATAATTCCTGGAAGTGCGTTTTAAGTTACTGAACGCGATTTTAATCTTAACTAGCTTTTTGTCTATTACGTGGTGTGTATAAATTCTGTAGATCCTATACAGGGCAGCACAAAAGTTCGCGAACACATTTCCGTTTATTGACAGAAACTCCAGAAGGAGAATTTAAACTGTGCTACGCGTTTCCTAACTAAACTAAAATTTAGCATCCTATGTAGTATATATACAAATCTATAGGTCATATACAGGGCTACATAAAAGTATTCGGATATTTTTCCGAATATTGTATATATTGAAAATTCCTGAAATTACGTTTTTAAATATGTTATGCGTTTCCCAAATTGTTTACTTAGATGTCATCTTTCAGCTTATTAAACGGTAATGATTTGTAAAATTATTTTAGAAGCGTTGGAAAGTGCTACATAATCTATGCTTGACGCATGATTTTTCGTTCTTGTTAATTTATCGAAACGAATCTTTTGTTTAGAAGAAATAACAGCCGTTACTTGCTTTTTCCTGATTAGAGAATTTCTGTGTTATTTTAATCGTATTGCGTAGTAATGTAATTATTTTTGCTTCATAAAATACGAATAAGAATAACACGAACATAATATTAAGCGATAAGAATTACACAAAGAGAAAACAAGTTTAACAAATGATGTTTAACGGAATAATGTACCTTCATTGTTTCCATATATACCCTATAATACACTAGAGTATTAAACTGTTTAAATTAAATACTGAAATGTAAGATTCGTAATGGATTTATACATTCATTTTTATTGTCTAAGAATATGTATTGCTCAAAAATTAATTTAATCAGTCTGTTAATTTTAAACTTATATTAAAAAGAAAATAATTGCATAAAATATTTTTTATATAAAAAATATTAATGTATCATATCTTTACTAATGATAATAATAACAATAATAATAATAATAATTATTATTATTATCTATATATTTAAAACGAAAAGCGCATTCTGTCAAATCCACATGAAAATCGTCTCTTTGTGCATGCGTCAACGTTGTTTTCGAAATCTTCTACCCTCAGAAACGGGAAATCTGATTGATTAACCCAACCTTCACCTGTTTAGCCTAGGGGGATTGAAAAGGGTTGATTGGAAACGGATGAAGCCGTAACATTGCATTGAAAGCATAGACCTTCTAATATATTTTTGCTCTGAGGTTGAAAGCTAAAGCTTTTTTTTAAGAACTCATGTTTTCACTACTAAATATGCATATTTTTTCTCAAAATTTTAAAGAGAGTTTGGATGCATTTATATTTATAATCGATTGAAATGTCAGAGAGTTCGTAAGATGAGAACTATTTTTTATTGCTATGTTAAAGGAGCCGAAGCGGAAATAAACAAACACACAAAAAAGTGAGAAGAAAACATTTCTTTTACAACTAGATAACAATATTTTTTCACGAAATTTTTACGGACTGTAAAACCGTTTTATTTATCACTAATAAAGATTTCAAAGAGTTCGGACAAATTTTTTTTTTAATTTTAAAACTATGAAACGACCCTAGAAAAATACATAAATAAATAAATAAAAACAAGAAAATCAGCGCTTTTATCACTAAATATCAATATTTTTTTTGCGAATTTTTCATTTTATAATATGATTTCACACAAAATCGGGTTAAAGATATAAAATAATAAAAACTTGTTTTTTTTTAAATTTATTATCATGGGCCCGGGCAACGCCGGTCGGGGGTCACCTAGTTATTATTATGATGATAATATAAATACTCAACGTTTGAAAAAAACACTCGAAAACAAACAATGCCATATTAAGTCGTCAAGTTTCGAGCGTACTGTATCGGAAGTTCTGGACTGTCTGCTCATGTCATGATATCAGGTGACTCTTTTCCGCCAATTATTTATTTGTTCTAAAAATGTTCTCTCACAGATCATCTCAGATCGTGTGGTACTGACTAAAGGTGAGACGGGCTCAGGCTGAGAATCTGAACACGGGTCCGAAACAGGCTCGGGCTGAAAGTAAACATTTTATTTATTCAAAAATTGAAAAAAAAAAAATCTTGCTATTTGAGAAACAAGATTGTAGTCAAAGTTTTTAAAAGTATTTTACCTTCCTTTAAAAATCAGTTTGGAAGGGTATTGAATTGTTATTGATGGAATGTAAAGAGAAATATTCTAGCTGATTTTAAAGTCGTTGCACGATCAATATTTGTAACATAAAGAAGCCGTGAGATATTACCTGTCTGTCGTCATTTTCGATTTAGCCTTTTTCTAGAATTACTAGAAAGCAGACCTCATGGCTTTCTGCTAAAGTTGTTAAATGAGTTTTTTAAAGAATAAGAATTGTGATTTTTGCAGATTTCTGCCAGAGTTTGTGTTTGAATAGCAAATTTCCTGCTTTAAACCGATTTTCAGTGACACGAAAATCACGAAATGTTTTAATCATGGATCATTTAGGATTAATACGTATTTCTATGCAAGAAGAAATTTCTAAATTGGAAAATCAAGCTTGAAACAATTTTTAAATAATTTTATTTTATTATATTGCAATTTTTAAATGTTAACAATTTTCTATTGTGTACTTTCGGTATATTGCTTGAGCTCTGATTACACAGTACTTCTCGGGCTCTGACTCCAAAAATAGATTTTAAAAAATCTATCATTTCTAGCGCTGACATTATTGTCAGCGCAGTTGTCTCGCGTAACATTAACGGGTTCTTAGAAGGAAATCAAAATTTCACACATTTACATTAATTTTTCATTACAGTAGAACTCCAATTATCCGAACTCCGACTATCCGAATCGCTGATTATCCGAATCGCTTTCAGAATTCCAGAAAAAAAATTAAGACGGAAACGTACTGCGATTCGCAAAATAATGATTCTGTCTACGCGCGCTATATTGTCCTTCCCTCCGCGAATCTAGTGTAGGCGCAGCGCGAACATTATTTGGATGATGAGTCACCGTCTCATAGCGCAGTTCGATTATTGGCTGTCGTCCGTCGCCAGGTGGCTGGCTCGTCGGCCCACCTGGGTTTCAAATTCTAAATGACGATGAACTTATTGAAAGTGTGAGAGAAGAAAGTGTCGAGGAAGACGATGACCTTAATGTCGAAGTTGAAGCAGACACGGGATCTTCAGCTAATGAAGCATTTGCCGATATTGAAACTGCGTTGAAGTGGATGGAGCGTCAGCCTGAGCGTGACCACATGCAACTTCTCACTGTCAAGCGAATGCGCGACTTGTCTGCCCGAAAACGGATGTAGACTGTCAAACAGTTTACTTTGATCGAGATGTTCAGCAAGCATGACTTTCATTTACAGTATGATACTTACATACTGTACAGCACTTGTAAGTACGCTTAGCATGTAAAAGTGTTGCTTTTCATTTAATTAATTAAAAGATCTTTTTTCTTTAAAAATAGTTTTTTCTCCCATTTTCAACATACGTACAGTAATTAATTAAAATAGAGCCTTTTTTGGAAAAAATCCAATTATCCGAATTTTTGATTATCCGAATGGGGTACGGTCCCAATTGATTCGGATAATTGGAGTTCTACTGTATATGGTTTTATTATCGACAAAACTCAAGTAATCTTCTGTAAAATTGAGCGACTCTATGGTTTTTTTCAACAAATACTCTTAGATTAAGGATACCCTTCTACTTTAATTACTAGGGAATAACACCTACTATGAATTTGTATTTCTGAAACTTGCACAGAGTGCTAACGGTTTATTAAAATTAACTAAAATTTCAATTTTCAAATAATAGCATTTAAATTTGACAAAGTTATTACATACGTTTTTAATTGCTAAAAGACGTAAAGTAAAAAGATTATAAACAGTAAAATAAGTTTTATTAGACTGTTGACATGTTTCAGCTCAGTCTGAGCCATTATCAAAACAAATAAGAATATTATACAATTGCACGGTCTATGAAGTTATTTGAAACGTTATCATTTAATTTTTCACGTACTTTAAAAAATTACGCACGTTATTTTTTATTTTGGATGTTTATTTCCATATTTGTAACCATGGAGTAACACGAACCACAATTTTTTAAATGATGCTGCATCGTTAAATATCGTATTTTAACGTGTTACAATCTCTATGGTTTCTCTTATAATGGATAAATAGTACAGTTTGCAGGGGAATATTTCAGGGGGTGGATGGTTTCTTCTTGATATAATTTTGCCATGGCTGTTTGCCATGGCATGCAGGGTTTTTATATTATACTTAATATCATCTATATGCTCGTTTTTCTGTAACTAAATTTCCTGCTTGTCATTCCAATATAGTAATTATTTGATCCGTCATCTTTAATAAATGGTATTTCATATACTCTTGAATTAACAAAGTAATAACAATTAAATTCATACAAATTACCATGATTATTTCTAAGAGTTTCAAAATGATCAATATCTAATAATTTATTTTAGTTAAATCAAAAAGATATCTCCAAATTGAATACAAATATTTATTGTTTAGACTGTACGGGATAATAATATATCCCCCCCCCCAAAAAAAAAGTTAAAACTAGTCGTTGGGGGCCACCGTAATACTTACCCATCATGGATATGCATAATGTAAAATATTAAAATAAAAATGTGTAAACTACTTATAAAATGCATTGCAATTCAAATAAAATCGTGGCTTGATGACGTCATAAACTTTAAAGGCTCCATTACTGAATTGCTTGAAAGAGGTTTTTCCTTATAACTCCAAAAATAATAATCCCATTAACTAGCGGTTTATTGCATCTCATTAAGCGTTAAATTTCCAATTAAAATATATCTTTAAAGTGAAATTTGGATGAAATACAGGGTCATGAAAAATCGAAGAGTTTGGAAATAGGATTCCAAATATCTCTGCAACTAATTATCCGATCGACTTCATGCTTTATGCAAAATTTATGTTTTTTCATTGTCTTTTATATTTAATTCTTAAAATAAACAATTTCGAAAATTTTTATACATATTTTATCCGAACGAATATTTCGAGAGTCCGAAAAAAATAGTTCCGGTTAATCGAGGTTATTGAAATGAAATAGGCTTCCTCCCATTATTAAATATTAAGTACATACAAAATTGCAAGTCTCTATCTCAATTTTTTCGGGAGATAGAGCGTTTACAGACACACAGACACACAGACGGACGGCAAATTTTTTTTCTAAAAATATGTTTTTCGGAATCTCCAGTGTCTGAAACGTGTAAATCCGTCAAAAAAAAATTTCGATTTTCAAAACGATTACAAGACTTACCCTATACTACGTATGATGGGTAAGTAAAAATGTATTCAGTGATCAATTTAATTCGGTGCAAGGTAAAATTGAGTACAGCATTATTTCGACCTTCCAATCAGTATTATAAGCTCAGAATCTCTTTTTTGTGCCTTCTCAAGTCCTCGTATACTAAAGTTAGTGCGAAAACTTACAAAGTGAAAGTTGTTAGTCATTAACCATCCTCCACTTCCTTGGAACTGGAGCACGGTAATAAGATTGCCTATTGTTCTATTTATTTTCTGTGCACCAGTTGTATTTTTGCACAGTGGTTTGACTAAACAAAGTATATACCAACAAAACAGCGAGAGAAAACTTTGTGATAAAAAATTTTTGTTATCCACATTTAAATTAATTTACATTATTGGGAATACAGCACCTTTATAAATAAGATGGGACATACGCATAGGGCGTTTTCTCAGAATGGAAGTATTTTCCAAACTGTGGCAATCCACATTACAGAACTTTGCTATAATCAGTTGGACAAGTTCGATTAGACGAGTGGGACAAATCATCTTCATGATAATGGCAAGTTCATTCTTGTGCAGAAACACATCTCTCAATCAAATTTTATTGCTTTTTAAAGTCACCAAACTTGAGGAAATATTGTTGATAAAATACAGAAGAGCGCCGAATCCAATCTCCACTTAACCGAACTATCCAATTATCTGATCACCACACCCTTTTTCTGGTCTGATTTGCTCTTGAAATCGAAAACGGTGGGAACAAAATATAATTCATTTCTTCTCAACTTTTAAAAATGAAATTAATGAGTGATTAAATAGTAACGCAGATGATCATGGATATCAGATTTTAAATGATGATCACATTGTGTCATCTGTTCAAGATGAAAAAGAAATCGAAGAAAATGAAAACAAATGTTATGAAAATGATACAAGCCCGTCACATAATAAAGCCTTTGAATGTTTTGAAACAGTTATGAAATGGTTGGAACGAAGAATGCTGATCATACTCGACTTATGCAGGGCCTGATCAACTCTACGTGAGACACGGGGCACACAGGCCATGTTGGGACCCCTTTTTCAAGAAAATTGCATTATGAACATGACAAACAGCTTTATGTGCAGTTTAAAATTTAAGCCACAGCTTTATTAAAATTATATATATTATACACACATGTAAAAATTCACTAAACAATTATGGAATGTAAAATTGCCTGAATTATATGCTATTTAGAGTGAGTAAAACTCTAAACCTAAGGGATTGAATTAATCGGAATTCTGAAGTTTACATTACATTCCATTGCCGTTAGTGAAGAACACAGAGATAGTTTAGTTTACATGAATGGGAAAAATAATTTTTTCTATGTATTATGAATGGAAATTTGTGTCTTCAGAGAGTGGACCAGAGCTGCCAAGTCTCCGGCTTTTTGGATACCAGTATTTTAGTACAGAAAATGTTATTTTGTTCAATCGAAGCATTCTACAATTTAAAAGAACAACATTTTCTCGAAAAAAAATACTGGTGTACAAAAATCCGGAGACTTGGCAACTATGGTGGACGAAATGCATTTTGGAGCCCCTGATAGTGTAGGAAAGGGAACATGCTTCGTGTGTCCTTGTGATAATCAAGCTCTGGACTTATGTATTTAAGGCGGTATTAAAAAAAATATACTTTTCCACGCTCAACAACTCAAAATTTTCTGACACATTTTCGGACTTGACATGAAACTTGACGGCGTGATTTATGAAGAGATTTATAAGGGACAAGTGTTTTTAATATTCATTCAATTAATTAGAAATTGATTTGCAAACAATTACTTTCACAGTACGATAATTTTTCTTTTGTTTGTTTCCAGCGCTATTGCTTCGGGAAATTCGGTTCAAAATGTTCACTTTGACAGCATTTTTTATATATATATTATGCCTTTTTCAAAAATTCGACCACAGTACGGACATTATAAAGTTTCTGAATAAGAGAATCTGCCGATTGGATGCATTTCAGAACAAAAATGAATATAAAAATGAGTCACAAAATAAGCAGTTTGGATTTGAGTACACCTTTAAGAAGAATTCGTGGTATGGTTCATACAGAGTTTTTGCTTAAATTTCAAATTTTGTAATCTAGAAAATGACAAAAAAAAAATTAAAAAGAAAACAAAAATTACCAAAAAAGGGCACGATTTTTAAACAAGCCAGCACTAATAGCTGACGTCCTAAGCTTGGTGAAAATGTGAAGGAAAATTGTGTAAACACAAAAGAACTTTTTTAATCTATCTATCCACTACTATATTTTTAAAAACATAAATTTGTTTCATTAAAAAATGTGTTACATGTAAAAAAGGAATTTTAACCATTTTGGGAATTGTCAGGAACATCCCTAACAACCTTTCCAATTATCCGAAATTTATTTATCCGTACTATGGCCGGTTACGACAGGTTCTGATAATCAGCCTCTACTGTATACTAAAACTAAAACAAAAATTTCATTCTAAACTATATACAGAAAGAATATATTAAAATGTAAGCAGGTAATAGTATATTTTAAATTCATTCATGTTTTAGCAAACAGTTTTTATAGTAAATAATTGTAAATCTGTTAACATATCCGTTCTTGCATATCTAAGCATATCTTGAATTTTTCAGTGAGTATGTACATTTTATGTAGCATTTACAAAAAAATAAGTTTATTACTTGAAAAACATTTCTTAGTAAAATGTTCACAGTAACATAATTTATTTTCCTTAAAAAATGAGCCTTCTTCCCTTTTCAGTTTTTTATTTGTTTAAGTTTCGCTTTAATCGCATTGCAGTGTATAAGTAATAAAGTATTTAATTTTTTTTCTTATGTCATAAAATATGCATTCCCCACAAAAAAAGTCATTCTTTTTCACGGAAATAAAAATGCCATCTGAAATGTACACATAATTTACACGATGGAATTCCTTATGCTCTCAATTAAATTTTCATCACATTTGAATTCAGTTTTTGTGTTTTGAAAGAATTATCCATTTAAAGACATGTGGAAGAATTTAACAAATTCTAAAAGATAAGATACAGTTTAAGTCGAACATTCATGAAAATGTTGGACAACTACAATATTTCAAAAGCATCAGATTCCTCCAAGAATTTTTGCATTTAAAGTTGTTTTCTTCTATATACATTTAGCGCATTTTTGTGGAAGTAATAATTTACCTTACGCACAGTTCAGGCAATATACTTAAAATAAAGTCCAGACGTTGAGAAATGTTCCAAGTAGCTCTAGAGTTTTCTTTTTTTCTAAATTCACATAATAGTATAAAATTTTAAGAATAATGCTTTATATTGCATTTAAATTCAAAATAGAACTGTGCACATTCATACAAATTTCTTTAATTCTATATAATCAAATTAACCTTTATAACTGAGATTCATTTTGGGGAAGTGAAAGTTGAATGAATTTTTCCAACAGAGTGAAAAGTAAATATACCAGGAGTCGAACCCTGGACCTTGGCTATAAGCGCTAATGCTCTGTCACTAAGTTACCCCGGTTTCAGCATTATACACAGGATATGCACTAAAATATTCCCCACCTAATTTAACTTAAAAAAGACGATGGCTATAATCACTCAAACATGGTGCCCAAGTGCCTGCAATGATACTGCATACAGCATCACCTAGCGCCAAACTGCGGAGTTAGCGTTATTATCTCAAAAACGACTGTATAGTACAAAGTTGCACACTATTTCCAATTTAGTGAAAAAGTATGTCTTACATGCAAAACTAACCTGAACACCTGAAATGTATATTTTTTACAGACCATCACTAATATAAATGCGGTACTAACTGTCTCCAGAAATATGGAATTATAAAGCAGATGCACATTTCTTAATAAAACTAACACAGGTAAGCTATGCATAGTTTATTTTAATAAAAAAACCAAGTTATGTAGTCTCAATGTGTCTATAATCAGAACACATGCAGAATCACAATTGCTGCCGATGGTGGACATAGTGAGCTTATCTAACTTAATTGTCTCATTAAAATAAAATGTATCTTGCTTATATATGATATTTTTATTAGCAAATATTCCTTTGCCTTATACTAGCACACTTCAGTTAGTGGCGTATTTAATCTAGTGATTGGATAGAAAAATAATATGTATCAGGGGTCCTAATACAGTTATTTTTACATGGCATCATTTAAAAATATATTTTCATACTAAATCAAAGATGCTGTGCAACTTATAATTTGCTTTTGTCTCGTACCATGTATATAGAGATTACGAGATAGATCACCACGTAGCGTTGTAAGCGGTCTCATCACGTAGTCCATAGCCCCTTTATTATACTGAGATAATACGTTCATGAATACAGCTCTTACCGTTCTAAAGTTAAAGGGGGGGGGGACATAACATTACTAGTTGCCCTGTATATTTTGCAACCAGTTATTAATTCTTTTTAATTATAAGCTAAACAGCAAACTGACATGAATATATCAGATATTTCAACAATGCAAAATGAAATATCAATTTTATACAGACTGTATAATGAAATATAATTTTTTTTTCTTTTCAAATTTTCTCTGTGTTTTTTATTTTATAAAACATTTCGTTTCATTAAACTACATGTATTATATATCAATAAGATTACCATTCTTATTTTATACCTAAGTTAGTTCCCACGCGTACATTTGGTAATATTTGTTATTGAGGTTTTTGTTAGATTTTGCACCAACTTCATGAATTAGTGCGGAGTTCTTCAGTACTCAGTTATTTTACACAGAATCAGAGTCGTAATCTTCTTTTTCAGTCAAATTACAAGGTGTTTCACTTGAACAGGAACAGGGATTTTAGTTCATATCTTTGACAAAAATGAAGATATTATAACTGAATTTTAAACAGAAAATCTTGTTAGAATCTTATTAGAATATTCTCATTAGATGTTAGATTTATTTGCTCAAAAAACCACTCATTTCCAACCTGTGAACTAACCTCTGACACATAAAAAATAATGGTACAAAGAAATAGAGTCCTAAGTAATAATTACCGAAATAAATTATTGTACCTTAAATTTCTCATGCATATGATTTGTATTATTTTCCCATATCTGAGGTCTTAAAACAAATTTTAATAAAAATATTCTTAAGCATTCACCCCGTATCGTTTACTTGTATCAATAAACTATTTTTTGAACCCATAGTTAAATTTCTATTCGAAAATTAATTAATAAATATTTATTTGGCATGTTTACTAGATTAATAACCGAAATTTTATAAAAGCTAACATTTTTGTTTCTAATAAGATTTGACGCATGATTTTTGTCTCCTATATTATTCAATTCAGAAATTTTTATGTCGTGGCAATTTTGTCACCTATGTTAGCATAAAAATACAAAAATATTAGCAACTATTTCGAAATTGTAGGTTACTCTTTTTGCTCTTTTTCGGGGAAACCAAAAATAAAATTAATAGATTTAAAACGTTTTTATTATTATTTTAATTATAAACGGGGGGGGGGGGGAGTGAAAAAAATATTCCTAATCAAGGACAAAAAAAAACTTCTTGTTCCTTTCTTCAGTATTTTATAAAATATTTTAAAGCTCGCTTTTTATATTTAGTGGCGATCAATTTTTTTCTTCTACCTATATAAGTTGAGATTATTTTTATTAGCCAGAAAGTTTAAATTATCACAGATAAAAAAAACATACATAAAAAAACAAATATAGAGGAAGGTGGCTTAAAATGATCTCCTTAAGGGAAAAACATGTAGAAAATAACATAACTGTTTAAATGAAACTTTGGCCCTTTGCTAGTAGGTTTTACACTATATTTTGTATTATAAACATATTTTAATAATATTTTAAGCCCAAATTGAGTAATGAAAAAAATAGATTTTTTAAAAAGTGTCCAAAGGATCTTTTTATCCTCACCAAAGAACAAAATGATCCTTCATTTAAAAATAATTATAAATTGTTTTTTATCGACAAAATAAAGGATATAAAAGTAATTATAACAATACATATGTGCAATTCACATCTAAAAACGTACTCCACTAAGTAAACCAAGTCATAATTCTGTACATGAAAGACTGTAATCTAAATAAATATGAAAGTTAGTGTATACCTTATGAAAGATGTTTTAAAAACGAAATTTTCAAAGAATTCAATACAGATGCGTAATACTGTGATCGCTTGAATACCGCCTTTGCTTCTTCTTTACTTATCACAACTAATTTTTGTGTTACCCTGTAGATAGCGCGACCTGTCTGAAGAAAACATATGTGGATCATTTTGCCCGTTAGGCCCATTTTAGGCCACCTTCCCCTAATAATTTCAAACTAATTCTCTGGTAAATAAATAGTTTAAATATTTATTTTATTAAGAAAAGTATCACTTAACTTTATTTGAAATACCCGTTATTAAAAATGCACTTACGTTAAAAAATCATTTTTTACTCATATATTACATTTCACATAAAACGTTACAGAGTTACTTAAATTATATCTGTCAAAGTAGAAGTATCGTGTAAATAGAGTGTCTGTATAAATAGTTACTCGTGTATAAACATATTTAAAATTAGATTTTCAGAAATAAGATCTTGATTTTTTTTTTATCTAATTTGTAATTTGAAAGAATAAAATGAAGAATTTCTTACGCAGAATAGAATACAGAAAATTTAAAGACATGGAATGTTCTTTTTTTTTTTTTTTTTTTTTTTTTACAAGAACTATGCTTTTTTTTTCATTATTCTTTTTTTGTGTGTTTGTTTGTTTCTTCGAAGCATTAACATGTTTTATTTCTGGATACACAATGTTATACAGGTTTTCTCAAAAATTATTACAGGAATTTTAAAGGAAACATTTTTTGACTTAGGCATATTTTTTTCACGTTAAAATTAGAATATGAATATTTTGGCGTTATAACGCAAAAGTATTGAGACTATGTATTCATACTAGTGTTCCCTATTAAACGTTTATACTATACGTATAATACGTATTATACGGGGTGCAGATTTTGGATACGTATGATACGACCAAGGCGGTTATACGTATTATACGAAACAGCATATACGGTACATCGTATGTACGGAACTTACACCAGCGGTTAAACGTATAAACGTTTAAACGGTTTTCGTTCATTGCCTAAAAAATTATGCCTTTCTCCTGCTGGTCTGCGAATCAGAGACTTTGAGAAACACCCGCTGTGTCCTGTGCAGTCGGTACTTGGAAAAAAAAAATCAGAATATTTTTGCCTCAGTTTAGATTTTGTTTTTTCCCACCTCAAATCTAAACTATTAATTATAAAATGATTTACTATGAAATGATTTACCTTTCGCATATCTGTAACACACGCACATAGCTCTTTTGACTTATGTCGTGGACATTTCACCCGAAACATTAGTATTGCAGAACACAAACTTACATTGATTTCATATTTTATACGGACATTGATCAATTCAACTCTTGGGAAGTTTCATAATCTTATTTTTACTTTAAAGACCCACACGTAGGTCACTCCCCTCACCGGCCTATATCCTTAGTGCCAAAAATCGACCGTAACAAATAACTAACTAAACATAGTTTTATTTTATTTAAGAATACTTTTTTCTATATTAAAAATATTTTGAAAATACGTTTTACAGCAAAAAAGAAAAGAGAAGGCAAGCCATTTTAAGCTTGCATGATTGCGTTCTGAAATCTGCAGTGACGATTATTTGTCAAGCTATAAGTAATCGAAATGTATAGGTACTAACACAAAAAATGAAATTTGTCAAGATTAACAACAATTCTTAAAACGTAATATCTTGTAATGCATATACACTTTGTATAAAAAATACCAGGAGTGTCACGGTTAAAAAAATGAAATTGCGTTATACATTAACGCAGAGTAGAAAACACTAGCACCGTGGAAAGAACAACATTTGACCCCCCGAGCGCAATTTGAGTATACGCACACAAAAATAAATATATTTTTAAAAATTAAAAAAGGAAGAATATACTTAATAAGGATTAACAATAAATCTGAAGCGTGTATATTCTCCTTATTTTCTCAAAAAGTGTTTTTACTTTCGTTATATATTTACAGTAATTGTTTATAGGGAAAAATAACAAGATTCTATGCATGAAACATATTATACAGATTGCTAAAGTGACGCCACCGATTTTCAACTTGTTCTCCGTTCAGTGACGTAACACTGATGAGATCCATTTGCATTAAAAGTAAATACGATACTTGAAATATACGTATATTTGAATTATACGTTTAACCGATATACGCTTATACATATCCGGATATGTTTAAACGTATAATTTAAGGTATTCGTATTTCTTAAATACGTAGTATACGTATATCGGTCAAACGTATAACTGAAATACGTATCGCATCGGGAGCACTAATTTATACTATGTAAACTATTCATACTATGTAAACTGTGTATTCATACTATGTACTCATACTAACTTAGGAAAGTATTCATACTATGCATCCAAATATAAGCTTGAAGAACATTTTTTGGTACTTTTCGGTTAGCCGGGTGCCAGTGATATATGTACATATATAAATACATACGTATACACATAAATTTGTATATATATATACATACATATATGCATATATATGTGTATGTATATATATGTATATGTAGATATGTGTTAGATATGTGTGTTTGTGTATATATGCATGTATATATATCACTCGCGCCCGGCTCACCGAAAAGTACCCATTTTTTTTAAGAATTGCTGAATTATTGTGACATCAAAATATTAATGCAGATATTTTAACACCATCATGGCGTTATCCAATCTGTGCCTCGGTCAGGCGAAATAACACGATTCTGTCTCATACCGAATGTAGCACGAGCATTAGAAACTTTTACACTGTACAGATCTTGAATGTCTTAAAGACTAAGAAATTTATTCAGAGTATTTTTTGATAGATGCCAGATGTGCGTATGTGCGTGCATATCCTTCACAACGATATTTTCTAAAAGGAGAAATCAATGCTAGACTTACGAATACCCAAACACTATATGTGAAAACATTTAACAGTAGAGTAAATTTAAATATAAAACGAGAAAGAAATATCAACAAACTTTCGAAATTAGTTACAATTTTCAACAACAGATGGCGCTGCAGTCTGGAAAAATCTAAACCACGATATTTTCCACATATCCACCATGCGCAGCAATAATATGACGTAGTCTCTGAACAAAATTACCAGAAACCTTTGTAAACCTGTGACTTCTTTCTGTGGGGACACTTGAAAGACCAGGTGTACCGCCACAATCCAGAAACAATTGAACAATTGAAGCAGTACATCTCTTCTGCATGTGAAGCCATCCCGCCTGACACGTTTACAAAGGTTTCTGGTAATTTCGTTCAGAGACTACGCCATATTATTGCTGCACATGGTGGATATGCGGAAAATATCGTGGTTTAGATTTTTACAGATTGCAGCGCCATCTGTTGTTGAAAATTGTAACTAATTTCGAAAGTTTGTCTACCTGAAAATTTACTGTTGTCTCAAGCATATTGCAACAAACGGTGTATTTCTATCGCTGCCCGTTTAGTTTTTTATTGATTTTTCAAATATACCTGTCATTTTTGAAACACCCTGTATATCACTGGCACCCGGCTAACCGAAAAGTACCCTTTTTCAGAATTGCTGAATTATTGTGACATCAAAATATTAATGTAGATATTTTAACATAATCATGGCGTTATCCAATCTGTGCCTCAGGCAGGCGAAATATACGATTCTGTCTCATACCGAATGTAGCACGAGCAGTAGAAATTTTTACACTGTATAGGTCTTGAATGTCTTAAAGACTAAGAAATTTATTTAGAATATTTTTTGATGGATGACAGATGCGCTTATGTGCGTGCATTTCTTTCAAAACGAGATTTTCTAAAAGGAGAAATCAATGCCAGATTTACGAATACCCAAACACTATAGGTGAAAACATTTAACAGTAGAGTAAATTTAAATATAAAACAAGAAAGAAATATCATGCGTCAAACATAGAGAATGAAACACTTTCCGACACATTCGCAATACTGTAACAAAACTTCACCGTTTATAAAGGGGAAAGATGATGTAAAGCAAATAAGGTTAACACTGAGTACAGTGGCTTACCAAATGGCTTAAGATTGTAAAGCAAAGAAGAGGATGACAAGTGATGACCGCCCCAGGAACTCAGCTTTCACTTTAGAGTTTGAATGCAATCCCGGGAGAGAAGTGTAAAGCAAACACTATGAAAAACGCATAAAAGACATTTGAAAACCCAATTTCAGCATTTAACCTCTCTAGTCGTAAAAAGATCGGATTTTTTTTGTGCAGCCCTGTATATGATCTATGATTTGATTTGCATATGTAAATACATGGTGGTTCCCTTGTTAGTAATTATATGTGCACTTATGAAATATATATATATATATATATATATATATACGATATACAAGCATCAAAACATTTTGTTGCAAAATGCAGTTATACAATTGTAGAAACAATTTCAGTTGCAATATTTATTTATTCAGTCAAATATTACATAGGTACATTTTTGTTTAATTTCAGAAATTGTATGGAAAATAACAATGCAAATTCGCCGGACATATTAATTCTTATATTTTTTCATGCATTACTTAAATTGCATATGAACTGTTAGAAACAATTACTACTTTACAATGAAATCTACCGCCAAAAGGCTTTTCTACATTGTACAGTTTAGATATTAGTTTAAATTATTGTATTAGTAATTGTGGACTATAATTAGTGTGTGGTAACATACCAACGTATTTAGTGATTGTGTCTGGTTTTTAATTAAATCACTGTGATACTTGTGAGAAAACAATATCACTTAATTAAATCTGAATGCTCATATCCGGAAATTACTGCAATTCCGAAGTTGTACAACATAATGCTTATAACTAATTAGAGATATTTAATAGTGCAAGGAAATGTCATTAATGCTACATAGTATTGTGTCAGGAATTGAATGGGAAATATTCTGAAACATTTTACTACAAAAGGGAAGAATTTAACTCATCGTGAAATAACCAATTTCTGTTTAACCCTTCAGTCCCAAGATAATAGTTATCGGAGAAAATTTAAGTTTTTCATTTGTTTCATTTATTTAGCCTCTAAATTAAAAAAAAATGTCGAGAATTTTATTGTTTTTTTTTTTGTTTTCTTTTGGTTGCTGTAACACTGCACACTGCACACTGCAGTGTGCAATGGGAACTGGAGTGGTCCTTTTTATTGTGGCATTTTTACAAAATGCGCATTATCTATTTAATTGCGGCAAAATATTAATAAAAATAAATAAGTTATAATTATTAAAAAAGTTTTCAAAATTCCTTTGTACAAGAGATTATTATATCACCGCACTTACACAGTATAATTTTTTAAATTATTGTATTTCTCTTTTCCGGAGTTCTGAGGTTTGATTCCACGAATTAAAAAAGGTATCTATATATAAAAAACTATAAGGTATGTAGCGGAGAAAAAGCGGTTATTTCTATTTTGCCGATGGCAGCGAGTGGTTTGTTTTCACTAATTTGCGAATATTAAAAAAAGTATTTGAAGTATTGATTTAAAACTCACCACACATAATGTAGAAAAATTTACTACAGCCAAAAATGCAATTTTTGTATGAATCGGCCAGTCATTATTCTTATTTTTTGCAAAAAACTAGCTACCTTCTAAAAAAGAAAGAAAATAAAGTTCGAAGTCAAGCCAAAAAACGCGCCATTTTTAAAAAAAAATTAAATAAAACATTAGCTCCATTGTTGTACTTTATGCAGTTTAACCTCATTGTTGTCCGCATTGTTAATGACGTCAATGTTACTGCTGCACGTATTTGGGATTTATAATATAGACTGAATAATAACAAATAAATAAATAATAATAAATAATGATAAATAAATAAAATAATCTTATTGAGTGAAGATTTCCGTCTAGTCCTACCTGTCATTTTTAGAGGTTCAAGATTGCTTGCAAATAGAAGCATAGACTATGGTCTGAATTTTTCATTATGAAACTTACAGAAAATATGCGTGCACTTGAAACAGAGAGAGAGTTAGCAAGTTGGCTGTTACAGGTTTTCGAATGTCAAAGTAGGAAAACTAAGTTGTCCCAATTTGCTATCCAGATGTACAAGATCCAGTGCAGCAATTTTTCAGTGACATCGAGTTTCAGACAGTGACGGGACATCGAGTTTCACTCTTGACATCTCAAAAGTTTAATGGATGAGCCATACTAACAGTGACAAACAATTTTTCAATTGAAATTAATAATCGTGTTTTACAATGTATGCCAGGAATTGAAAGAGTTTATGAAAGCATTGCCACCATCATAAGTGATGATCCACAAGATCAACATGCATATACTGCAGAAATTTTAAACAGTTTAACATCAACTGGAATGCCACCTCATAAATTGAAATTAAAGCCAGAAGCTATCATACTTTTTCTAAGAAATTTAGTAACTTCTCAATGTATTTGCAATGGTTCGAAAATTATAAGTTAGTAACTTCCATAATAATGTTATTGAAGCAAAAAAAAATTGATTCCAATATTAATAAAAAATTTTACATCCCTCGAATTCCATTTATTCCATTAGACGATAAATGCCTTTTACATTTAAGCGTATACAATTTCCTATGCGATAAGTTTTTTCAAGGTCTATAAATAAATCCCAGGGTCAAACGTTTGAAAAAAAATGCTTAGATTTGTCAACACTAGTTTTTTGCTATGGTCAGTTGTATGTGGGTCTTTCAACAGTCAGATCTTTTCATTCAGTTTCTGTAGTATCTCTGAGCTCTGAAATTTACAATTATGTATATAAAGAAGTTTTCGATGCTGAAAATTTAAAAATAGATAAAAATATATTGATAATTGTAAATGGTGTAGATACTTTCAATATAATATGTATAAACATTTTTTAATTTTAAGAGTATCCAGTAACTATTGTGTGCATGCAAAGGTTTCTAACACATCGGCTGATAAGTTCCCGGTCTGGCACACAGATGGCGATGCAATCGCTTTTTTAGTAAATACTAACCTTTAAAAGGTTGTAGAAAAAATGTCATGACGATTCACCGTGTGGATAAAACGTTAGAGTGGTTTTAGTTGAACGACTTTGTTGCTAAACAAAAAAATGGATAAACAAGAATTTCAAGAATTGTTATTTGATGATAAAAAACACTGTTCAAACAAAAGTTTTGCTTGATAAATGTTATCCGGACACTGCACTAGGTAAATCAACCATTATTGACTGGTTTGCTGAATTTAAACGTGGTCGTACGAACACCAGTGATGCACCACACAAAAGAGGTGGTTACTCTGGAAAACATGAAAAAAGTCTCCAAAATCGGTTTGGGTTAACCGTAAAATGAAGTTGCAGGAGATAGCTCAGACTCTGAAGATATCCAAGGAACGCGTAGGTTTTATTTTGAATGAACATTTGTCTATGAAAAAGCTGTTGTCAAAGTGGGTGCCGCGCGTGTTGACTTTTGATCAAAAACAACAACGAGTCGATGATTCTAAGCTCTGTTTGAAGCTTTTTCGTTATAAAATTATGTTATTTATTATAAAATTATTATTGTTATTTATTTATTACATTATTATTATTACATTATTATTATTAAATTATTATTATTATTATTGTTATTATTAAATTATTATTATTTATTATTAAAGTTATAAAGTTACGTTAAAAAGTTGTGTTTTCTTTATTAGACCTGGAACTTATCAGCCCATGTGTCATATTGCATGAAGCTGAAAAATACCTCTGTTTTCATATTTCTAAGTTGTGTTCATATTTAATTAAGTGTATATATATTTTATAACAAAGTACCCAGTCCTAAGGGAAGAAGTTTTTGATGCATAGTGTTTATACATATAAGGCTGAAATTCGTCCATAATATGCATATATTTAAAAGAGTAAGACACTGGAGCGCAATGCTCTGCGCGGGATCGGATAGTTCATTTTATTATTTACTATCAGCGCTAATTTTTAAATTGAATATTATAGGTGAAATATTATATATAAACTAGAAGAAATATTCTTTTAATTTAAAATATTGCGCCCTAGATATTTATATAGCAGTACCTTCGTAGAAAGAGAGCAAATCCCCCCCAAAAAACTCTATTTTTGATATATTCGTACATACATCAATCGCTTCAAAATCATCTTAGATATAATAGGAAAATATGCCAATGTTTTTCTTTTAATATTTTGTATTATGATAACCACTCTTTTTTTTACGTCCTATGCAGTGGCGGCTCGTAAGTAGGTACTTTGGAACAGCCAGCACCCCCTATTTTTATACCTTATTTATGGGATTCAGATTGTGCCCGGCGGTAATCAGGTCCTGTTGATCCGATGTAAACGAATAAGCTGATATCTTGTGATTACATCCTCAGTTACTCGCAAGTGGTAGACACTACACAATATGTCTCCTCCTTTGTATTCATATCTCGATTAGCATAAAGTTCTAACCTGTATAATGTCTTTAAAATTTTGAATTCAGCCAATTTAATCTATTATCTTTTTTATACCTTTCAAATGCTTTGATTGTTTTATGCGGACCTTTGTCAGTGTCGACGAAAGTTAGCCTCCATTGGAAGTCCGCACTACCGGAAATTCACTGTAATCCCACATACAAGCAAGATACATTTTATTAAATAAAATTTTCCGGTTCAAAATTATAGTTATATGCCAGACTAATTTTACCACAATTATTCTAATTGATAAATAAATCGTGTGAGACGTAATCTTCCCAACTGGGCGAAAAAGTCCGGGCCAGGATTCGAACCCGAGATCCCTTGGCTGAAGCTGCCAATGCTCTACCAACTGAGCAATTCCGGACGAGTATGGCTGAACTAATTCACCTAGTTAACCTTAATAATCATAGCATCTGGTCTGATGTCTGAACCAGCACAACAGAATAAATCGCAGGTAATGGGACCTCCAGTTCAAGGGATCCCGAGTTCTAATCCTGGCCCGCACTTTTTAGAACAGTTGAGACGATTACATCTCATATGATTTCTTTACCAATTAGAGTAAATAATATTAAAATTAATCTAGTGTAAACACATTTCCAGCATTTACTGGTGGTCCCATTACCTGTGATTTATTCTGTTGTGCTGATTCAGATATCAGACCAGATACTATGACAGTTAAGGTTAACTGGGTGAATTAGTTCAGCCATATTCGTCCGGGATTGCTCATTTGGTAGAACATTGGCTGTTTCAGCCAAGGGATCCCGGGTTCGAATCCCGGCCCGGACTATTTCAACCAGTTGGGAAAATTACATCTCATATGTTTATATGGTTTGAAAAAACGTTGAAATTCTTCCCTCACACACACAAAAAAAGAATCGTTTAGAAATTAATACACATTCCATCGTTTTCAACAACTGATATTTCTAACACAAATGAGACAGTGAAAATACGTTAGGTTTTAACATTAGTTTGGTACATTATGTAATTAATGGAAATTATAACCCAATGAATTTCGTTTCCTTTTCACAGTTGCTGTTAGACATTGGTTTTCGTGTAGAATTTTATCAATTAAAATAAATTCCGTTTATTATCTATTCGAATTCTAACATTGATTTAGATATTTTCAAAAGGACAGGGCGAATATTTTAAGGATAATGTTCTAAACAATTCGTTACATAATTTAGAAGCTGCTGCATTCATCCTTTTTAAGATGCTAAATAAATGTGACAGTTTAATGGTTATGCAAGAGTGTGCCGTTCATTCAAGTGAAATTTATCAATATTGTGATGTCACTTATCTAATTATTTTGTATTCGTATTGCATCATTAAATGTTTCTGGGTATAAACTAATTTCTGAAGAAGCAATGTACATTTATAAATTTTAACAAAACGTATCAAAATGCATAATTCGAACGAATATGTATAAATTTTCAAATGCTTATGTTTTGTTTCTTATCCCTTCATGCACAATTTTATCAAAATAAAAGAATGTTTTTGCCACAGAACTCAAATTCAATAGTGTTAAAATTTTCTCATAAATGCATTTTTTTTAAATCTCGATTTATTTCAATTCTGATCTGTTCCATAACCGTATTTTAACCTTTTTAACACGGGTTGGACATATATCGTCCAAGCGAAATTTTCTTTATTCTATTCACACAACTCTTTGAAAAATAGTCTCTGCTATACACTTATACTGGGATACTTTCAAGAGAAATCTACCACTTATTTTTTATTTTATTACTATTATTATTATTATTATTATTATTATTATTATTATTATTATTTGCGATACGAGTGAATATAAAAATAGTCACCAGTCCTAGTCCGTAATCAAAAGGTTAATATCAATAGTAAACTGTGAAGCAGTTTTACTTGATTAACGGTTTAGTGGTTAATAAGCAAATAATAAGAATGTATAATACAATGCTTTGGTGGGCTAGCTGTCCAGAAAATATTTCATTGTAAACTTTAAAAAAAAAACTTTCCGTTGCTATAAAATGATTATTAAAAGTAAATAATGTAATTAATTGTTCTTACATGATTTTAGGGGAAAAATATTAAATTTTTACTTTTGCATAAAAAATAATACTGTTATTTTATTCATTTATATTTTTATTTGATTTTTTTTTTCATTTTATTTAAAGACACAGGAATCTGGGAAAAAACATTCAAACTGCAAGTGTATGCAAAAATATAGGAGAAAATTATAATTATTTCTTTATTTGCATCTTGTTATTAAAAAAAATCAAAACATTGCAAAATACTGCGTTTTTCTTAAATTTTTTAAGCATGATCAATTGAAAAATCGCTAAAAAATTTCATAAACATTTGGAAAAACTTTGTAATTTGAATGTAACAAAATTTGTAAAAGCAAAAGAAAACTAATACCAAAACTAGCTTTTTCTTAAAGTACAGCATAAATTTCCCACGTATTCGTAAAAGCTGCTATATCTGACATTCTAATAAATGCATCATGTTATAAAATGTTGCTCTCTTTTACTTTGGGTGTATTATCACTTTTAATAAAAGTATATGAAAATCGATATTTTATGTCCATTTTCATTTTTTCCTTCTATCTTTATAAGAAGAAAGTATTAAATTCATGAAAATTTTCAACTTCCAGTTTTCGACTGATTTATATGTTTTAGAAGATCCTGAACACGATTTGACTATTTGTAGTAAATGTCTGTCTGTGACTGGACTCTGTCTGTATGTGACAAAAATTTTATGGGCGCTCTATCTCAAGAACTAATGCACAGAAATTAATAAACGTTTATATTTAGCTTATACTAATATAAATTGGTGCTGATTAATTTTTGTTGTAATTCCCGCAACAGGTGGTGCTGCTATGCTGCATTTTTCGCGATTTCCGCAATATCTCTATCTCAATCCGCAATAAGTTGAGCTCAGTTAAACTCAGTTTCGATTCTTATTTTGCGTCTAGCGAACTGAAAAAATCGTTTAATACACATACTTATGTAATTCTGGTACTATTATCTATTGGCAAAAGCCTGGACATTTAACTGATTTATTTTATGAGAAAATTCTCTTTCTCTGTTATCCCTCATGTCCATTAGTCTTCACTTATATAGAAATATATTAAAAACAAATACATATATACAAACAATTAAATTATAAAGTTAAAAAGCACAAATATTTATTAAAAACGACAATATGCGTCTCTGGAATAAGGTATGCACACGAATTGACTGATAGTACCATACCTTATTACAAACACTCGGAAAGAATCTCGTGTCTTTTTAAACCAATTGGTACAATATGAGGCTGCGCCACCAGGAGCCTGAGGGGCGCCTATCGCGTCAACCGCCGAGCCCAAGTCTTAAGGGGCTTTTAACGCACTCGACCAGGATGGTTCTCCTGTAAGCTCTTCGGACGGTGGGAGTGCCGCTACCTGCTGACCACTCTCTTTAACTCAAGAGATTGACGACAAAGGTCGATGCGATATGCGATGGAGCCCATACTTCGAGGACACCACCACAGAACACTTGGGGAGATACTGGAGACCCCAGATAGCTTCCGAGACGGAACGCAAAAGAGGGAACCAGGCACTATGCCATATGCTGGGTTTACTTACCGACTCTTGCTTTGGAGCAGCTTCCGATGTCGAGTCCTAGGGAGGGAGGAAATGACTTGTTCATCGGCTTCGGTGAGGAGGAGGAGGCCTCTCGCCAGCACTGGACCTCGAGGAAAGGGGTCCTTGAACACATAGACACGTCCTGGCTTAGGTAGTCTCCGCAGCCTCCATATTTACATCTTTTGTCCCACAAAAATCATTAGAAGACTCCTTTTGTAATTTCAAATACAACTATCCCAGCTATAAACAAAAATGTGTAATCTATAAAATCCCTTGTAAACAATGTGACGCAATTTTTGTTGTAAAGACTGCTCGTACCTTGGAGATACGTATTAAGGAACACCAGGTCGGCTTTAAGTCAACAAACCTAAATTCTAAAACTGTGGCCCATGCAATACAGGCAAATCATTCGCAGATTTTGAGAGGGCTAGAGTCATAAAGTCGAATTGCAACGTTTATGGGAGCCGTATTTTCTTGGAGGCTTGGTTCACGAAATCCGCGAAATCTGCAGAAAGCTCGTTGCCTGCTGAATACGCTAATTTATTTTTCTTCAGACATCCTTCCACATTTTTTGAACTATTTTTGACACATGCTCTCTTCTGTAAGTTGTATTATCATTGCTGGTGATTTTGTGTTTTTAATGTTACATTACTGATGAAAGGCTTCTGGAAAAGTCCGAAACGTATAATGTTGTCTTTAATAAATATTTGTGCTTTTTAATTTTTATAATTTAATTGTCTGTATAAATGTACTTGATTTTAATTAATAATGAATAGTCGTATTATCTTTGTAAACTTTACATATAAAAATATATTACTATATATATATATATATATATATATATATATATATATATATATATATATGTGTGTGTGTGTGTGTGTATATATATATATATTTCTATTCTATATAGAAATATATTACTGTATATATGTATCTATTATACATAGAAATATATAACTATATATGGTTACCTTGAAATATTAAAAAGTGTTGTTCTTTATCTTCATCAGAAACATTCAGATATTTTCATAATTGTTTGATAGAGCATTTCATTTTACATTTTTAATTTCGTACGTTTATTTTATAGAAGCTTGCTTTTTACATAAAAGATGATAACTAGTAAAATATAACACTGTTGCTACTTCGCTTCCAGCAAAAAATATTTCAGTTTTCTTGTTATATACTTAAGTTACATTACTTCCATGTTCCAAATAAAATTACAATTTCAGAGAAAATAACTTTGAAAAATGAAACACTGTTGATATTTAAAACATTTTGAAATATTTTATGCATTTATATCACCTACTTATATAAAACTAAATTCCTTCTCGCTTTCAAGACCATCACTTTCGATTTTTTTCAAAAGAATTTCTAGAGTTTTTTTCACTTCAAAAAATTCCTAAACATATATATTTTTAAGTGCGTTCGTAATTATTATAAATATGTAGCACCTATTGTCGTCGTATGGCCCATCCGTCTGTCTGTCCGTCCGTCCGTCCGTCTGTCTGTCCGTCCGTCTGCATATAACAACGCAAAAACTACCCAACCGAATGGCTTGAAATTTAAGATATATTATCTTTGCAGAATTTTGTCGAGACATTTCAAAGCTTATGAAAATCGAATCAAAACTTTAGAAAATATTAATAAAAACATTTATTAAGAAATTTGAATTAAAAAAAAATCGGTGCTTTCTTGTTATAGGAGCTTCTGAGGTTTAATCGACAAGCGACGGAGATACTTATTTTATGACAGAAATGAATCTGCAGACGATATAATTCATTTCACAGAATTAAAAATCATCAAGATCTGAACATTTCCATAACTAGCTATAGTACGAACGCACCTCCTTTGTCACGTTTCATGTACAATTTCCAACTTGTTTATTATTATTATTTAGCATTTGCACTGCATATATTAAACATTCTTAAATAATTTATGTTATAAGTGAAAGTGAGAAAAATATAATCACGGGGCTAGTGTAACCCCTAAATTATTAGTAAATGTAAAATGCTATTTTAAACATACAATCAGTTGGCATGTTTCTTCTACCACTTTCTGAGAATATTTGAGTGAGAGTAGTCAAATAAAATTCCCTTGAATTGCTTTAAATACAGTTTTAACTAGTCGGATGTGCCAATCCTAAAAGTTTCTTCTATCTCATACAGGTTTCATATATACCAAAAACGAATCAGCATCAATTTATATCAAGGTTTAACTGAATATGAAGCTTGATGAAATTCCGTGCATTAGTTCTTGAGATATGACTGTCGCTAAAATCGTGTAAATCCTGGCAGCATAGCAGCATAAGTGGCAGCATAGCAGCGCCACCTGTTGGAAGACTTATACCAAAACCTAATCAATAACAGTTTATGTCAACATCTAACTGAATCTGAAGTTTGATGAAATTCTGTGCATTAGTTCTTGAGATATAGCTATCGTAAAAATAATGAGAAAAGTAGCATAGCAGCCTCACCTGTTGGACTAATTACACCGAACCGCAATCAGCATCTATTTATGTCCAGGTCTAACAGAATTTGAAGTTTGATGAAATTCTGTGCATTAGTTCTTGAGATATAGCAATTGTGAAAATCATGAATAAATGTAGCATAGCAGCGCCACCTAATGAGCGATTTACACCAAAGCTAATAAGCACCAATTTATATCAGTAACTAACCGAATCCAAATTTTATTAAATTCCGTGCATTAGCTCTTGAGATAGAGTGCCCACAAAATGTTTGTCACATAAAGACCAGACATTTTCTAAAAACAGTCATATCGTATTCAGGCCCTTCTAAAACGTATAAATCCGCCGAAAACCGTAAGTCGAAAATTTTCATGAATCCAATACTTTCTTCTTGTAAAGATAGAATAATGTAAAAATAGTCTACATTTTGATGCTCTATAGCAGCATATTTATTACACTTGCCCCAGTGTTGAAACCATATGTGTTAAGGGTATTAGAAAGGCTTGAAATAACGATAATTGACTGAATTTTAATTTAGAAACTTACTTGTTTTTGCAATCTTTTATCTATTTTGTTTTATAGAAAATAATAATGTTTTTGTTAAACTGTAAAAAACAATAACAAACATTTCAACAGATTACGATAAAATTAATCTTGCAAAACAACTTCTGCGAAGGTATTGAAGTCCATGATCCATAATTTTGAGTCGTCATTTCTTCTTTATACGGTTTTTTGCGTTGGCTCTCGATTACATCTGAAAGAAAAACAAATTAATAAATTATAATACCTTGTAATGATATATTTCTTTTAAATGTTAAAAGGTAATTAACAACATAATAAATACACAGTAAAATAACTTTTATTAGGTTGTTTCACAAGTTTCGGCACACTCCGAGCTATTTTCAAAAACAAATGAGAATATTCCATACGTGCGTAATTTTAAAAAAAATACATGAAAATTAAATGTTAGCGTTTTAAATAATAACTTAAAAGAACGTGTAATTGTGGAATATTCTCATTTGTTTTTGAAAATGGATCTGAGTGAGCCGAAACTTGTCAAACAACCTAATAAAAATTATTTTACTGTGTATTCATTATGTTGTTAATTTACATCTTTTAGCATTTAAAAGAAATATAGAAAAACAAATTGTAAAAAAAATCAAAACTGTATAACAAAAATTTCATAAAAATTGATTATATTTTTATTTATAACTTGAAAAATAATTCTTTCTTTATTTTTGAGGAATAGTTTGTTGGGAAGTTAATTTCCTTTATTTGTTTAAAAAAAGAAACATTTAAAAGATCAAGTTGTTCAAAAGTTTTCGTGACAAAACCACTGAAAAACAGTTTTTCGAGATAAATGAGTTTAAAATTTTGCCTTCGCATGTAAAAACCGGTCGACGCGGCTCAACGTTTGCGGTTCGTACTACCGTAATTTTAGGAATTTTTCTATCGGATAAATGTACGACAATATTAAACATTCAATCATTATATATATATCTATAAAAAAAAGGAAAGAAATACATATTTTCGTTATTTCAAACTTTTCTGGTTCTCTTAAATGCAAGATAAAACTCTTCGTCACACCCATATTGCCGGAAAAAGTGCAACCATCTGACAAAAATTCATAGCTCAAAAACAACTTTTTAAACCTGATCTGATATGGTGTGCCTAATATCTATCTACATATATATTACTATATCGTACGTGGCACAGAAATCGTGATTATTTCTTAAGTGTTTAATGGCAACGCCCGAATGAAACGCATATCATTGGTTGGATTTGGCAGGATTCAGGCCAGGATTTTTTACATTTAACGTCTTGGGGCTGCCATCTACAGGAATAAAAGCGAAACAAACCATGATTTTATAATTTGTCAACATTAACAATTAAATAGATATATTTTAATACATTTTCATTTGAAATTCTGATTTTTGTAAGCATTTAATATTTATAATTAAAAAAAATACAATTAGCAATAGAAAATTAGCAATAGAAAAAACAAAGCAATGATTTTTAAAACGGGATTTTTTGTAAAAAGAGAAAAGTAAGTGTAATAAATTTCCCTGACCGTTTAATTTTTTTTAACGTAACTGTTGAAGTATGACGTCCACTCCACTGTTATATTTTTTCAATGACAGTCTGCTCGGGCAGGACAGCTAGTACCATTAAACAGGGATATTAAGCAAAAGACTTGAAAGACAAATTTGAAAACGCACTTTCATCAATCAGCGCTCATAGACAGCACTCCAACCGGATTCTGTTGTGTGACTCTATAAATAAGCAATAAATCCAGCGCACATCATATCCTACAGTAAGCATCATGTAGTACACCACAATGATGGATGTTATTTTCAATGTATTTGAAATAGTGTAACATCATTAAAATGCATTGATAACGATTTTCATTGTCAATTTCATTATCAATTCGCCGAAATAAAGGTTGTCATTGTATCAAATATTTTTTTATGTATATGTTAATTGTCTGAATATGTCGTTGTTGCTATTCAGACTAGGGGGCCGGATTTTGTCGGATGTGCCGAGTATCGGTATCGCAGAATGGAACTGCAGTTCGTAGCAACAACGAGCGATATAATAAAGATAAAGTCAAGTCATAGCAGCAGTCTTAGTTCAGCAACAAATGGAGCTGACTAAGCGAAAGTTAGTAACTCCTTTGTGTGAAAATGGCGCTGACACGACATTAGTTTGTTTGTCCATAATAAAGCCAAGTCAGCATCTGTAAGTTATAAATTGAAAAGCGCACATGTTGTACGATACATTACGCGTTACATTACCGATTGCATTGCATGCAGTCGAACATCCGGATTTTGTCGGATGTGCCGAGTATCGGTATCGCAGAATGGAACTGCAGTCCGTAGCAACAACGAGCGATATAATAAAGAGAAAGTCAAGTCCTTTTGCAACAGTCTTAGTTCAGCAATAAATGGAGCGATAGTTACCTAAGTGGACTAAGGGAAAGTTAGTAAGTCTTTTGTGTGAAAATGGCACTGGCACGACATTAGTTTCTTTGTTCATAATAGAGCCATGTCAGTATCTGTAAGTTATAAACTGAGAATCATACATGTTGTGCGACACATTACGCATTACATTACCGATTGCATTGCATGCAGTCGAACATCCGAACTCTTTAAAATGTTTGTAAATGTTTCCTGTATATTTACCAGAATCTTTATTAAAATTATAAAAATACGCAAGGTCTGTGGACTAAATCTCTCCAATTTCCATTGATGTATGATAATATGGCAATAACATGCGTATATATGTGGAAATAATCAGAAGTAACAACAACAATAATATGAACTCAATGAATTAATACTATTCACGAGCAGTGAAACAGGCGAAGAGTTCACGCAAAGCCAGGAGAAAAACACGCAAGCATGAGCAGTTGTTCTATAGATTTTGGTTATAGTTGTTGGTTGAATGTTTATGCATTGCTCGAAGAAGATTGCTAATTATATTTTTATAGAGATACGAATGTTTGTATCTTTCAGGAATATTAACCCACTTATATAGTTATGTTTGAATCCAATCCTGAGTTGTATTTATTGTTATCTTATTAAATCTGTTTTGTTAATATTATATTTGAAGAATGTGTATTGTGATTAAACTACTTATTACTGATCATAATGCCACATATATATATTATTTATTTATTCATGTAATTTAAATATAGTTAACATTTTAATAGCCGTATTATACTGTGTAACTATATTGATGATATCATTTCGATAAATATGATCAATTTGCTTTATAAACTTTTCTTAAATTGTACATTAAATTCATGAAAACATTTTATCTAAAAATTAAATTAATTTTGTAAATTAAAAATTGTAAATATCAGACGAATTTATTTATTTGTGAGATTTTTCATTTAACAAACTACATTTAAATACAGTCTTGTCTACATTTATCTGCACACAAGCACACACACACATATATATCTATATATATGAAAGGAAACATAGAGTTAACATACGTCCCAGATTCGCCAGGGCTAAAGGTGTTATAAGCTTATTTATAATACTAATAATCATTTTTCAAAAACACAGTTATAAAACTAAATTAGACATAAGAAATAAACATATAATTCTTAATATTTATCAGCAAATTCTTTGCATTGCAATAAACTTGATCAAATGTTATTAATTTTTTTAAAATAAAATCCTCACAGCACTCCAGAGAGAAATATGCTAAAGTATCCTTTCACAGGATACACGTTAATTCTCTCACGAAACTATTTTGAAATTTACAAATCCAATTTGATTACAGGGATTATGGAACCTGAACACTTTATAATTTATACAGTTTACTGAATTTTGTTTTGCGAGAATTTATAAGGTTTAAAATTATTCACAGGAGGAAAAAAAATAAATGTGCAGTGTTAAATAGATGAATATTAGTATGTTCTTAAAGTGCATTAAACGTGATCTCTATGAAAAAAAATTGTCAAAAACGCATTTTCATTAATGATATTAACAACAGTTTTTATCCGATCATACTTAATGATATTGCATCTTGTTTAATATAAATTACTATGCAAATGGACCGGGTTCTAACAAATTTAATGATACGATTAAATTATTACATATACTTTTTTATATTTCTTATTAAACACGATATTTATCAATTTTTAGTTTTATATTCATACTCTATTATACACTTACAAATTGCATACTCTCATTAACTTATAATCGAATATAGGAAGACAAAAAAATAGATTTAAATGTTCGTAAATCCCTTTCGATAACCACAATATTCACTAACTTATAAATTCTTGTTAGTATGTTCTTAAAGTGCATTAAACGTGATCTCTGTGAGAAAAAATTGTCAAAAATGCATTTTCATTAATGATATTAACAACAATTTCTATCCGATCATACTTAATGATATTGCAACTTGTTTAATATAAATTACTATGCAAATGGACCGAGTTCTAAGCAAATTTAATTATACGATTAAATTATTACATATAATTTTTTATATTTCTTATTAAACACGATAATTATCAATTTTTAGTTTTATATTCATACTCTATTATACACTTAGAAATTGCATACTCTCATAAACTTATAATCGAATATAGGAAGACAAAAAAATAGATCTAAGTGTTCGTAAATTCCTTTCGATAACCACAATATTCACTAACTTATAAATTCTTGTTAGTGTGTTCTTAAAGTGCATTAAACGTGCTCTCTGTGAGAAAAAATTGTCAAAAATGCATTTTCATTAATGATATTAACAACAATTTCTATCCGATCATACTTAATGATATTGCATCTTGTTTAATATAAATTACTATGCAAATGGACCGGGTTCTAAGCAAATTTAATGATACGATTAAATTATTACATATAATTTTTTATATTTCTTATTAAACACGATACTTATCAATTTTTAGTTTTATATTCATACTCTATTATACACTTAGAAATTGCATACTCTCATAAACTTATAATCGAATATAGGAAGACAAAAAATAATAGATTTAAATGTTCATAAATCCCTTTCGATAACCACAATATTCACTAACTTGTAAGGAACATTCGAATAAAAATGTTTGTACTTGAGAAGCCTGGCCTCAAACAGGTCAAACATTTTAAAAAATGATGAGTATTTAAAAAAAAAATAAGAATTGCATCGCTACTTAGGAGAGTGATTATTCTATATATTGTCTATTTTTACCAGAGTTTCAAAAAATCTTTTTGGATGAAATGTTTGAATGACGGAATCACCTTGTATATTGCCGTTTCCTACATATACAAGTTTTGGTAATATTATAAAACTTCGTGAAGATTGTCTTATGATGTGTTTAATTTAAATGCAGGGTATCCACAGGAAATTTGACCTGATTTGAAATTTAAGGAGACTATTATTTAACTATTATTTACCGTTTGTTTTGTCATGTAGCGGTGTTAAGACGAAAAGGTTTTACTCTAAATTAATGCATTTCCATTTGAGCTCCTTTAGTAGCTCTCGGACGAATTTTTTCGGAACTCAGTATCAGTCCATCTGCACGTTAGCGTCTTCGTGCCGACTGAGTTTGTGAATGTCACTATTTTTAGTTAAGATCATCATAATCACGTACAAGTACAGTATAAATCCTGTCATTTACATCACCTCTGAAAAATGAGATGTCATATCCAGAGATCTCTGTGGATAAGCAGTAGGACCACGACATGCTTTCCATTGCTTGCTGTAAAAAGTAAAAATTTTCTTCATTTAGCAAGGTTTACGAAAATATATTATAACTTTTTCTGAGTTATACAAGATTCCTGGAAGTTTATTTTCAGAAACCAATAGATTTTTGAGACTTAAAAAAGTATTTCCGAAACAGAAGTTCAACAGTATAAATCCTATTACTTATATTACCCCCGAAAAATTAGATGTCATATCCAGAGATCGCTGTGGATAAGCAGTAGGACCACGACATGCTATCCATTGCTCGTTGTAAAAAGTGAGAAATGTTTCTTCATTTAGCAAGATTTACGAAAATATATTGTAACAGTTTCCGAGTTACACAAGGTTCCTGGAAGTTTATTTTCAGAAACCAATAGATTTTCGAGATTTAAAAAAGTATTTACGAAACAAAAGTTTAACAGTATAAATCCTATCACTTATATTATCCCTGAAAAATGAGATGTCATATTCAGATATCTCTGTAGATAAGCAGTAGGACCACGACATGCTGTCCATTGCTCGTTGTAAAAAGTGAGAAATGTTTTTTCATTTAGCAAGGTTTACGAAAATATATTATAACTTTTTCTGAACTACACAAGATTCCTGGAAGTTTATTTTCAGAAACCGATAGATTTTTTAGACTTAAAAGGTATTTCCGAAACAGAAGTTTAACAGTATAAATCCTATCACTTATATTACCCCTGAAAAATGAAATGTCATATTCAGATATCTCTGTGGACAAGCAGTAGGACCACGACATGCTATCCATTGCTCGCTGTAAAAAATGAGAAATGTTTCTTCATTTTGAAAAGTTTGCGAAAATATATTATAACTTTTTCCGAGTTGCATAAAATTCCTGGAAGTTTATTTTCAGAAAACAATAGATTTTCGAGACTTAAAAAGGTATTTCCGAAACAGAAGTTCATTTTGCTGTCAGTAAAATTTGGAAACGTTTTCAAGTTGTTTTTTACACTGTATTAATCAATTTTATTAGCACGAAATATCGGTTTTCGGATGCTATTAATTTTCATTAATTTTCATGACTATTGTATTTTGAAATTAAGAACTTTATTTATGCATGATAGTCCCAATTTTCTGCCAATTTTCGTAATTTCAGGGCCTGGTAGAGGGTTCAAGACACTAATCGACAGATGTGATTTTTTTCCCTCTTAAATAATAAGTGAAAAGGCAAATTTTAATTGCTATTGTATAAGGGTCGCCCAAATGAAAGTGGCATTGCTATAACAACTCCGCCATTTGAAGAGAAAGATGACTGCGCATGCTCCTATAGAGGGCTCAGAGTGCTAGGAATGCATGCGATATGGTCATATCTCACCACATGCGTGTGTGATAGCGTGGGAGTACGTTAATAGGCATCGTTCGCATCATGGATGCCTCCAAATTGTGTCAACGGGCGGTCGTGCAATTTTTAACAGCGAAAAATGTGAGTGCTAGTGAAATCTATCGTGGAATGCAAAATGTGTATGGCACGGAGTGTATGTCACGCAGATCGGTATTCCGATGGTGTAGGAATTTTCGTAGTCGAAGAAGCAGTACTGACGACTGGTCACGACCTGGTCAAACGCATATGGTTATCACAAAAGACATACAAGGTGACAACCTACAAGGTGACTTTGTATAGCCTATCTGTTACGTCTGTATTACGTATTTGTTTTGTATACTAATTTATATTAATACTATTAAACTATTTCTCAAATCGATTGTAATGCCACTTTCATTTGGGCGACCCATATATTTCGAAATTGTAAAATTTATTTTTCTCACAATTGTCTGTTGCTTGCTAAAATCAAATAATAATAATAATAAAAAGAATTCTTGCATTTTTATTTATATATATTTTTAAATATGATCGATTAATCTTTTGTAGCTGTGGTTCAGTTACAAGTGTTATCCTCATGACCGCAATGCCTTTTAAAGTGAAGGTGAATAACGTTAAAGGTTTGAAAAAACACATTTGCCCGATATCATATTTGTTCAAACACGCCATTTGGCTATGAACTTTATTATGAATTAATTAACCATAGATTTATAATTTAATATACTTTGAAAATTAGGAATGTGAATGTCATTATAAATCGAACGTTGAATGTATGTATTTTTGTTAAGTTACTTTAAAAATTTAAAAATAATAATAATAATAATAAACTGTATATAAAAGCTAATGGTTTTAAACCATGTACTAGAACTGGAATTTTTCTTTAAAACGAAATCTTTGAGAACAAGTTGGAAATTGTACGTTAAACGTGACAAATGAGGTGCTTTCGTACTATAACTAGTTTTACAATGTTAAAATAATCATCGTTATTATTCCAGTGAAATGAATTATATCGTCTGTTATACGCAAAATGAGCAAACCATTTTTTATTTTTTCTATTACGTATGCAACGCTTACAGATGCAAAATTTTTTTTTTCGACACCATGGATATCTTGCTTTACGAATGATTACCTCTATGGTTTAATATTTCTATGACTCACGATGAACGAATCTCTTTTGTTTATTTACTTTAATGGATTGAGATATTCGGCTGTTAACTAATAATTTTCACTGTAGTTATCTCAGAATCTATGCTTTATTGAATGTAGCTCATCTCTCAAGAAAACAATTTTTTTGAACGATCTTACTAAAAAATTTATTTTCTTGCAATTTTATTCGAAAAAACAATTTTGAATAAAAATGGACGCTTGGCATATGAAAAAAAAAGTGGTTAGTCCGTATTTGTTTTCCTCAGTCACATGACTTGCGCTTTTATTATATACATTACGTATGATAGGATTTAATAGAATAAAGAAAACTTTTATTGGTACTACTCTATTATCCCGTCGACCACTTTTCATAACAAAAAACTATTGCCAAACTGTAAGATGAAACACCAAAAATGCAGCCCCATTTACTGGATGTCAGAAGCATTATACGTGTTTGTTATGTCATCAAGTGGTTTTGAATTCGACATTTGCCTGTATTTTTCATTATGTTTCACTGATTTATTAGTTATTTCATTAATAAAAATAAAAATTGTGTCCTTAAATTCTTATATTTTATTTATTTATTTATTTTGATATTCCAATGGCAACGTCCTCCCGTTTATTTGGCGTTACAGTTTGGCGATAATTTTTTGTTATGAAAAGTGGTCGACGGGATAATAGAGTAGTACCCTTTTATTATTTTCTTTTTAAGTTTTGATTCGTTTTTCATAAAATTTTAAATGACTCGACAAAATTGTACAACGATTGGTGGACGGACAAGACAACGACTATAGGTGCTGCATATTTATATAATTAGGAACGCACCTAAAAAGAGAGATGGCATGAGAGATTCATTATGATTATAGCTACTGCCACAATCAGTATTCTGATGATATGAGTTTATCTATTTTGTTTTACACACGATTTTCATTAATTAATCCTTTGAAGGGCACCGGTATATTATATATACCACTTAATTTTAATCCCAAAATGCCACAATGACACCAGAATTTTATAAACAAATTTTGAATTTATATGGTACATGAGGAAGAGCTTTTACTTATTTTAAAATAAATTCGTTCGTGAATCCTGGTGTCAATCAATCATTTCAATATTTTAGTTATAAGATTAGTTTGCCCCTGAAGGGGTTAAGATATAAGCAACATATTTTCTTTATCTATTTTCATGTATCCACGTTTTCAATAAATTCGATAATGTTGATCTTGGATAATTAAGACTAATATAATTTTTATTTAATTTTTTAAGTATTTCTCATAAATATATTTGTCTTATATAATTTTATTACTGTTTGAAAGGTAATTATTTATTTATTGTTATTAAAAAAATGATTTCTTACTTTCTTCTAGTTTATTTAATTGCAATTTCTAAAAATAGTTTATATACATAAATTTAAACTATCCGTTTGGGGCTTCCCATGTAAAGAAATATATGATTGAAAAAAAAAAAAAAGATTTTATTTTAGCTATTTCAGAAATTTTTAGTCCCAAGAAATCGAGGACAGTGATGCTTAAATTCCACGTTAAAGAATTTCGTAACTTATCTCCAGTGAATATTTCAAGTTTTTTCTTATTTTACATAAATTTCTAGGCAAAAATGAGAAAAGAAATGAATAATGGTTTATGCAGCTTCTGTTATTTCTTTATGTATGCATATTTTCTATTTTCGTGAAAGCATCAGAACTTGAAGTTTTGAAGAAAATCTCTTTTACATTTCCTCAAAAGATATTTTGCTGTTTTTTTTTTTTTTTTTTTTTTTTGTGAAAGTTTTTCTATTAACTCAATTTTCAGTGTCTACTAATGTATATATTGTACCCGTTGTCGCATTTTAAGAACTTTTGCAATGTTTCAAAGATATTTTATATAGTGAATCTAATTTAAGTGTTTAAAACGTCAAAAGTAAAAATACATTTTCAATAGTTATCTGATTACGCCTTACCTAAACATAGTTTAATAACATGGAGTTTTTATTGAAATTCTCATTTTAAAATATAAAATATCAGACAAAATGGATTACATAGCAAAATAATATGAAATAATCTACAGTGTAATCTACTAACATTCTTGAAACGTTATCATGTATGTGTATATACCGGTTGCGTCAAAAGTTCGTTGAAACTTTAAAAATTCATTAATAAGGAAAAAAAGGAGGCTAAAAAATTGCGGTCTGCAGAAATGAGATTAGAGGAAAATCGGATTTTGTTTTATATAAAAAAAATAGTTCAAAAATTATCGATAAATGGCGCTGGCATGCATAATATGAAGCAGATTTATGCAAATCAGGCTGCCATAAAATGCCTCAATGCACATAGATTCATTCCATGCTATCAGTATGCTATCGTTACCAGTTCAAGAATTGTTGGTTAAGCACTTTTACAAGATCGGGGAATCAGAAACCGGCGTATTGAGAAAATTCCGCACGGCAAAAGACTCAAAACGAGAAAAAGGCCCGTTTCATGTGCTGGGATACTAAAGATTCTCAGACGCTTTAAAGAAACGGATCGTTTGCAGTATCATCCCGAAGTGTAAAGCCCTCCTTGATATCTGCTTCATATTAAGAATGTCAGCGCGATCTGCCGGCAATTTTTTGAACTACAAAATTTTTGTTAAAAAAAAAAAAAAAAAAAAAAAAAAAAAAAAAAAAAAACCGATCTCCCTCTAATTCCATTTCTGCAAACCGCATTTTTTTTTTTTTTTTTATGAATTTTTAAAGTTTTAACAAACTTATGGCGCACCCGCTCTAAAAAATAAATTCATGTATTTTATAGTAAATGAAACTTTTTTTGGAGGTCAGTTGTTAGACACATTAAAATTTATTTTGTTTTTCGTAATCTAACGGAATTAGCAGACATACATTTCAATTTTAAGTCTGGTGTTATCCAAACGCCCTCTGGCTCAGTGATTAGCGCGTAGCACTGGAACACTACAGGGCCCAGGTTCCCTTCCGGACTCGACCAAAGTTCACTCAGCTTTTAATCCTTTCCTAAACATTTTCAGCTGCGTAACTGAATTTATACATGCAAGAATAACAAAATAATTATTAGTTTAATGTTAATGTAATTTATCACGATTGACTCTAAAATATGTTTGTTGAACATGAAAATGTTTACCCGAGAATTGATAACATCCGAAAAATCTGTATTCCAGGATGAGAAACTGACTATACACTATAAAAAAAATGTAAAATTGCAACAAAATAAGAAATTTCTTTTAATTAAATGCATCGGACAATTAAATGAAAAAAAAATTAAAAATTCAGCTTTTGCAGAAGAGGATCAAATTTGAGACCTTTGATTTCGAAAGAATATACTTTACCTCTGGACTCTCAAATCTACAATGGAAAAGTTGAAATTAAAATTCTGTTTTGAAATCGCTGAAATGGTGGAATGTTATTAAATTAATTTATTTAATTAAAATAATTCAACTTTTTCAAAATTTTATGATTGTAAACGTGACAGTAGGTATTCAGCTGTAAGTACACAAAAATTCAAGTCTCTAATTTATACAGTTTCTGAGAACCGACTCTGTGACAAACAGTCAGAGAAGTCAGAGAAACGAGACGAATAGGGTTTCGTGAGATGAACGAAACCCTAAAAACTACTCGGAAACGTTTCCGAAAATCAATGGCAGCAAAAGAAACTTTGTGTTTTATAAATGCTTCTTTAAATCCTGTGTTGAAGAGAAATATGCATGGCTCAGTTATAATATTTATTTAAGATTTTATCCTTTAATTTCCCTTCTAATTGCTGCCCATTCCAACATAACCCTTTTGCTGGGACAAGTTGATCAAAATTACAGCTTAGAATTAAGTACATAAAGGTTTCTCTGGGGTTGGCTAATAGAATAAATTAATTTACCAAGATAATAATAATAAAAGGAACCTTAGAGATTAAATTTTGGATATGTTCCCCCATCACGTTGTGTAATTTCGTAGTAGCCCATTACCCTTTTTGAGAATGATCATTCTTGCCCCTAGCTGACTTTTAAAGTGGAAATCTAAATAAACAAACACATACTAGATAATTTAAATGAGAAGACTCCAAATAATTAACACTATTATTTATTTACAATATTTACAGTTATTTCAAGAAAATAAAAAGATTTATCAGAACACATCTGATTTAATTTCCTAACAAAATTTCTCCTATAATATTGGCATTAACACTTTGATCCTTGCAAAGGATACTTATATTTGTTTGTATTTATATTTAAATTGATCTTTGACAACATTATTTGTTTACAATTAAAATACTGACTTCCATTTGTGACTAAGGTCACACTACCAGCTTCTCTTATAATATTTTGATAAAATCAAACCAACTGGGGAATTACTTAGGTCAGAGTCATATTTACCTATACACATTGATTGAAGAAGGTTTCTCTTTGTATCAGAGCACACTTTCCGCTAACTAAATAGCGCTGCGCTTATTGAAAATGTTCATTTCACAAAACTTAGCGCAACTTCACCACTCTCCATATATGTTGTTCGGGTTCGCTGCTTTCTTACCATCAGAATTGCCACTTACATATATTTTCCTCTTTCGGACCGCACAAAATTCATCGCGTCATTTTATATCACCTCTCACTTTCGCTTCTGATATCGATGTGATGTTCTGTTTTCATTCTTTTTCACAACTGCTTTTTCATGACCTCGGTGGGCCGTACTTTGTTCTGCCCAAAATTTGCATGACAGTGCTTTAAGCCCATCCTTCTTTTCTTTCATTGGGTAGTTGATCTCCCGTTTTAACTGAAATTTGCATAACAGAGGGTCAGTTTCACCTCCTCCTTACCAACCCCAACCAATGGCTATGCATCAGTTGTTGCTGTAGCGTGTTGTTTTTTTTCTCGGAACGATGTGTGTGTTCTTTGATATTATCTCCCAGACCAACTTAAATCAAAGTTCTTCTTATTTGACTTTTATGGCTTAAAATTGTCGCCAGCGAGTCTCTGGTCATAAATTTGCCATCCTAAATCTTTCAACTGAGGCGACTTATGGGAAAGTCCCGATAATGTACTTTCCTTACATTATCTTTCCCCCCGTACTAAAAGAAAGAAAACGTCCAGTTTTCTTTAGCATTGCATACCCAAGAAGTCCATCACCATTGCAGATAATCTATAGATCACATAGATGATATCAGTCCACGTTCATCTATACAGAATCATATTGTAGACTAAAGTTCATGCAGAGGAAAATGTTCATTTGTAAATTACTTGTGTGACTTTAATAAAGAACAGTTCATATATGTACACATTTCCTAAGTATTCCCAAACAATTTAGAGATAAAATATTATCATTAGTACAAAAATTTTAAATTTTGTGGTTAAATATAACCGGTGTGTCTAAGATAGAGCACTCACCAAAATCAAAATATCTAAATAGCCAAACAGACCATACAAAACAAAAAGATATAATACACTGTGATATGTAAGGATCAGTATTCAACTTTACAATGATTCTTGATAATTATTTTTAACACAATACATGCATCATACAATATATAAAACCCAATTCAGGCAAAATCTTACAATTACACATACATAACTGAATATGTAAGATACCTGAGAGAAAAATTATGATAATGAGTATACATTCAAAATATGTATATATATATACATATTTATATAGAGCAAAGAGTTTAATCCAATATAAAACTGTACATCCACATTCTCAGATTTTCTTTTTTTTTTTTTTTTTTTTAAATTATTTAATTATATCTAGTGCTACTAAAATTGAAACCAAAATTAGGCCAAAACAAACCAAAATGAACAAATGTATATCTATACATATATATATATATATATAATAGCACTACTCTTCTGAGTTCGATTAAATGGCATGTCTTCCACTTTACAATATTTACACATATTAATGAATGAATTCAGCACTATATCTAATTAATAAATGCAAACAGACAAATATTTTAGATGGACACAAAAACAGTCCTAGCAATCTGAAAACATGACACATTCATGATGTTGTAACTTTATGATATTCATCTATTACTTGACCCAATTTTATGGATTAATTCAGTTACCATTTGTATTGTCCATTCATATGATTGTTGTAATTTTATTATATACATACAATTCTTTCGAATTATTAAACAACAAAGAATGAATAAAAAGAAAAAAAAATGAAATTTTTCTTTAATAATTTTCCCTTCTTTCCTATTTTATTTTTATTTATTTATTTATTTCTTTCTCTATTTCCTTTTCTTTTTCTTTTTTTTTTTTTTTTTTTTTAAACGCCTAAGCGTAAAAATTCTCATGTTACTTCTAACCTGTTGAAAATAATAACTCCCCGTTCTGTCACTGTTCATTTTTTTCTGCCCGACAGAAAGAAGAAAAAAAAAAAACTTCTACTCAATGATAAGAATCGGAAAGCTGCGTGACCTCAGGTCAAACACTCACCCCGTTTCTGTCAATCATGTAGCCCTACTGAACAGGTGATTCATTCCTTCCTCGTACACCTGAAAATGCTGGCCTAATCCCATACCACGACCGGTTCAACACCTAACTGCTTCTTTACCTGCGATAATGCGTTTCTAACACGCCACCTGAACGCACCCTTTTTTTTTTTTTTTCAACCCTGCAGGTGAATAGCGTTTGCGATCCTTCGGTATGCATAACACCTCAACACATCTCAGATGTACCTTGCTGATTTGGCCCGTCACATGGAGTATGGCTGTGAATTACTATGTAAGTTTACGAGTTATTTTTCTCATTATTTATTTATTTAATGATATTTATATCTATATATATAATTTTTTTGATATATATTAAAAGCTTAATTATGACTATAAGCCAATTGTTTAAACTACCCTTCGTCTTGACCCGTAAATTGAGATCCACCAAATAACATGCACGTGGTCTTTCATGCAATTTAATATTAAGACAAAAATCCATTTCCCGTTAAATATGTTACCAAATTACCATCTTTATATAAAACAAATATTCCATTAAAGGTTATTATCATCTAATCACGGCCTTATAATTACAAACACTTAGCGAGAAGGAGGGAAAAAAAAAAAAAAATTTTTTAAGCCTACAAGATCGTGTGAACTAAGTCATCTCCACGCTAAATGATTATTAAATGGTATATGTCCACTACCGGAATGCCATACATTTATTTCCTAAAATCAGTTATCGAATTAATTTCATAAATATGCATATGGGAATCTTATCAAGTTCGTTTCCCCTTTAGATGAGCAGCCCACGTTGAAATGCATAGTACTTAAAAGCCTCTGATTCATTGACAACTTTTAAGATTATCTCCAAATGCTTATTTAAAAAAAAAAAAAAAGTTTGAATATATTAAAACCGATAAAATTTATTTATTTATTTATTAATCATTATAATAATTATTAATCTTATTATTATTTTTTTTTTGTATTATTATTTCTTTCCTTTTTTTTTTTTTTTTTTTTTACTACCGATCTACTTATTAATAAATAACATCTTAGAACATTTAACCTAACTTAAATGGAAAAAAAAAAAAAAACTTTTATTTATTTATTTATTTATTATTATTGTTTTTAATTACATATTAATTGCCCGCCACCAATTACTGCAGTTAAGAAACTTTTGCCCGCAAAAATTTCCAATTAGTGTTGGAACTTAATATGCAATTAGCATCCTAGTAATTAAAAATTTTACACAGCTGGAATTATATGTATATATACTTTATTATTCATTATTATTAATTTTTATTTTTTTTAAAACTCAGCTTAACGAATTAGTTAATGAGATTAAATGTTAAATCCAAATTGTTTAGTTAAATTAAAAAAACATAATGTAACTTAATTAATTAATTAGTTAATTAATTTTTTTTTTTTTTTTTTTTTTTTTTTTTTTTTTTTTTTTTTTTTTAAACGGCTTGGCTTTACCATGCAAATGTGAATGAAATGATCTTTTGACCGATTCATTTCCCAATTTCATGCAGTCTTTTGAAAAGTGATCCTTAATTTATAGAAACAAGAAAATAAATTCTGTCATTATTATCATTATCACTTAATTAATTAACTGAATTATTTCCTTTCGTCTTATTATTATTATTATTATTATTATTACTATTATTATTTTATCGTTCTCTAAGAGTTTAAAATCGTTATCTAAATTTTCCAAAATAAACACGAAATTAAAACAAAATGATACCATGAAAAACGAATGTTCGATATTTGTTTATCTGTTTACTGATTTCGTTTTTTTTCCTTTTTATGATGTGGCCCCTGCCAACCTGACCAAGCGGACGAGCTGGGAACCAACTGCTACCGTTTCACGCCCCTGGAGGAAAAATGTCTCAGTGTCAACAGGAAAAGACCGGGGGACGCCTATGGAAAACTCCCCCCCGGTGTGTGTTTGTGAATTTAAATATTTTTTTATTTATTTTGGTGTGATAAGGAAAAAAATTGGTGTGTGTCAGGGACGCCTGGATTATCCCCCAAGGAATAGACACACACCCAAAGAGTGCACCCTCGCGAAGAAGACATCATCAGAGTAAGTGATACCCTCATTTATCTATTTTTATTTATTTATTTTTATCTTTACTGACCCTTCCTTCCGCGAAGTTGTCCGCACTGCTTGTTGACATGGCAACTGGGGATGTTTGTTGATAAACAAATCCCCACTCCGCGCCTACCTGGTACGTCACCAAAATCTTTCACACCGCCTCAGAGATTTTATTGCCCTGCGTAACCTAGCCTTATTTGCTTATTTGTCTTTATCCAAATATTTATTCAATTGATTATGTGATTTTCTTTGTTTTTTTTTTTTATTATTGTTTGTGATACCTTGGGTCGCTTTTACTATGAAATTATCTCTTATCAAAATTTGAAAAATGTGCCAGGGATATCTTATTTTATGTTATTTTATTGTACTTATTTATTTATTTATTTATTTTTTTTTTCAACCCTAGTTGAGGATGCCCTCGCTGTTTTGAGAATATTTAAATTTGACAGTTAGTAGAATTCTGCAAACCGCCACTAAAAATTTTTTTACATAAACTGTTTAAGCTATTAGTCTTTCTGTAACAGTAACATTTTACGACCCCTTTTTAATGGTATTTTATTCCCACTATTCTTCCTCTGATGAGCTTGACTCCTCTGTTTTGCACCTGTCAGCATGCTTTGGTGCCCAGAGTCTGTCAATGTGTCTTTTTATAGTTCCTTTACTTTCTTCCGTTACATCTTGTAAAATGTAATTGTTATTTCGCACTTTTCGAACCACCTTAAATGGGCCTTCAAATTTTTTTTGTAAAACAGTAGGGTTAATGGACTTAAGGTAAACTTGTTGTCCTAGTTCAAGTGTTTTTATTTTATCAAGGTCGTCCTCTGTCACATATTCAGCCATCATTTTCTCCTGCTGTGCCAACGCTTGCAGTCTAACCTCCTGCATGTGGTCCATTCGGTTTTTGACATATGTCTGAGTGTGAATTTGTTCTGTTGGCATGTGTGCAGTAAAAGGAGTGCGTAAATTTCTTCCAAAAAAAAGGAAGGCGGGTGAAAATCCCGTCGCTCTGTGCTTCGCCATATTGTATTGGAGTTTGAAAAACTCTAGGCGAATGTCCCATTGTAAGGAACTTTGTGCCATGGCTGTCAGTGATCCTTTCAGTATTCGATTCACGACTTCTATCAGTCCATTTCCTTGGGCTCTGTAAACTGAACTGAAGCGAATTTCAATGTTTAGAGCACGCATGTACTCTTTGAATACCGCTCCCCTAAAATAGGGCCCATTATCTAATTTTAACTGTTTTGGCAATCCAAAATAACTGAAGTATTTATTAAAGACATTGAGAATAGTCTGGGACTCGACATTGCGAATAGGTATGGCTTCTAGGAATCTTGAAGTAGAATCCATAATCGTGAGAATAAATTTATTCTTGCGAAGTGTAAGTGGAAGCTTTCCGACGATATCCGCATGTAATACACTCCCTATCTCATGGTCCTTAACCATTTTTTGAATAGGCACTTTCATTTTTTTATGTGGCTTTGCGGTGTTACATGGTACACAATTGGCACAATAAGTTCGAATATCTGTATACATCCCGTGCCAAAATATTCTACTTTTCATGGCTTCATAGGTTTTGTCAAAACCAAAATGCGGTTTGTGCACTTCTTCCATCAAAGCAATCTTTAAAGCATCCGGCGCTATAATTAGTTCTGTTTTCTGTTTCCCCGGTTTTAAAATTAGCATCTTCTCTTCATTTAAAGTATACCTTTTGGTATTTCTGTTTTCTTTACCTTGTTCTATTTTCTGAATTATTTTGCTTAATTTCTCGTCTGAATATTGATGTTGTTTAATATTCTCATTAGATAATGCGGGATTAACGGAAAATAAATTATTGTGTAAATTTGTATCCGTAATAATATTATTTATATTTCGCGAAATATAGTCCGCTGGGTTGGTGTCCCCTTTAATGTGATCGAATTCATAAGAGAAATCGCTGAGATTTATCACCCATCTTTTAACCAAATCGGACTGATTCTCTAGATGTAAATTTTCCGTGAGAGCCTTGGAATCGGTGAGAATCTTGAAGTGTCTGCCTTCCAACATAGTTCTGAAGTGTAACACCGCTTCATGAACCGCTAATAATTCGAATTTCAAGCTCGGGTAATTCTTTTCCGGTTCCCGTAATTTTCTCCCAAAAAATTCAATAGGTTGTAATTTTCCTTCAATTTCCTGCGCCAGTACCGCTGAAATTGCAATTTTTGAGCCGTCTGTGATTAAAGTAAATTGTTTGGTGTAATCAGGAGGATGTAATGTTGGGTTGTTTATAATTTCATCTTGGATTTTCTTAAAGGCCATTTCAGTATTTTCATCCCATTTAAATTTAATTTTATCTTTAGTAAGATTAACTAATGGGTTTACTATTTCCGCATATTTTGGAATAAGTGTTCTAAAGTAGTTAGCCAAACCTAAGAGTGACCTTACTCCTTTTTTTTGTTTTAGGTCTTACTAAACTTTTAATTTTATCTATATTCCTTGTGGATGGTGAATAGCCGTGCTTGTGAATTTGAAAACCAAGAAATTCTATTTTTTCTTTACATATTTGCATCTTGGATGGCTCAATTGTTAGATTATGTTGGATTAGCGCCTGTAACACTTCTTCCAAAATTCTTAATAATTCTGATATAGTGTCAGCCCCTATTAAAACATCATCAATAAAGTAGGCCACCTGATGCTTGTTAAAATGACCCAATACCTTATTTATCAGTTCAGCGAAATAGGCGCTCGAATTTCGAGTTCCGAACGCAAGTCTCAGAGGTCGAAATTTACCAGTTTCTGTGATAAACGATAGTTTTTGGCTATCTTCAGGTCGTAAATTAATTTGGAAGAAAGCACTGTGTAAGTCCAATACTATATAGTACTTCTTCCCACTAATATTCTGTAAAATTTCTTTAATATCTGGAATCGGATAGGAATATGGCTCTAAAATCTGATTTAGCAGCCGGTAATCTACCGCCATTCGAAATTTAGGATTGTTTTTGCTATCAGCTTTTTTTCTTACAAAAATGACAGGAAATGCGTAATTAGAGTCCGATTCCTCGATGATTTTCGCTTCTAATAATTTTCTTATCTCTGTCTTTGCATATTGCTTCACTGCTTGTGGCACTTTATAGGGTTTTGTTTGAATAGGATAGTCGTGGTTAAGTGTAAACTTTGGTGTCACCAGTGAGCATTGACCTAAAGTTTGATAGGATTTCGAAAAAGCGTGTACATGCTTTAAAAGAATTTGTTTGAACAAATCCTGTACATCCGATGGTAAATGATTAAGATCAAAATCTTCCTCATTTATCTCTGCCTCTCTTAATTTATGTACATCTTCCAAATTTAATGCATTGACCTCAAAAATTCTCCCTTGCTCAATATTGTCTATAGATTTATCTTGTTTGTATTCCAAATTAGTGAGAATTTGCCCGATGTTCATACCTGTTTCTAAATGTATCTTGTTATTAGTAATATTTTTAATTAAAATATTTATTTTTCTGTTATTTGGGGTGTCATGGATAGATCTTTCATAGAAAATTTTATTTTTGTGCTGTATTGGTTCTAGGATAAATGTTTGATTTTCCTTTAATTTTATGGGGCATTCTAATTTTACAAATTTTTCCTCCCCTGGGTTTATAATATTATGGCCTACCGTTTTTGCAAACATTTTCCCCTTTGTAGGTTTTCTGTATTTTTTAGTCCTTGTGTTTTGTTCTGTAATTAATGTATTTACTTCCCCAGTGTCCTCCGAATCTTTGATGTTTAATGCCATTTTTCTTCCTTTGAATTTAAGATACTTCTCTTCAAAATCTAGAACCATTTGATTTTCTTTTAAGAAATCGTACCCTAGTAATAATTGATATTTGCGGCCAAAATCTTTATTTGTAACATAAAAAGTTCCTTTTACAAAAGTGTCCTGTAATTTAAATGACATTCTAATGCACTGTTTGAATGTAATCAGTGAATTTGTAAGTGTTTGAATCTTAATTTGATTTCCCAAATATTTAAATTTTATATTTGCTTGTTTTAAATTTTCAAACAAAAGCGGTGAGATCAAGCTCACTTGTGCGCCTGAGTCACAAAGGCTGTTAATTACAATATCTTTAATTTTAAATTTAATTAGAGGAAGTTCATTTGTATCGTTCTGTACACTTGCAATAGTTTTATCCCTTAAAGTATGCCCGCTATCGTGAGACTTGCTCGGGTCTTCTTTATCTGTATTTACAAGTCTCGTATTTAGTTTTCCGCATCCTTATCTTTGTTCTGCTTGTATCTTTTATAATTGCCCCTCTGAAATTTACCCCTTTGATTACTATCCTTGTTACTGTTCGTATGATTTTCTCTGTTTTCCCTAGAGTCCGTATATTTATTGCGATAGTTATTCCTCTGTGCACCTCTATAATTTCCTCTCTGTTGAGTGTAATACCCCTGTGCATCATAATTATTAAAGTCAGGTTGATAATAAGTATACGGCGTGTTGTAATGTTGTTGTGGTGGGGGTGGAAAAGGTTGAGCATTTGGTACATGATTATAGTAAATATTACCCTCCGGAAATGCATTGTGAGAATCGTGTCTTTCATACTGGTTATAATTCTTGTAATTTGCTCTGTAATTACCCCTATTGTTTACAAATCTATGCCTATAATTCTGGTTGTTGTTTTTATTAGCTTTATTATACCAACAACTATCCTCATTGTGTGACCCCTTCTTGCAGATATTACAAAATTTTTCGACTTCCTCTCTTTTTTCGATTGTTCCCAATTTTATGTTATTTATTTCTTTTGATAAATTATTAATCTGCTCCGCCGTTTCTACATTTAATTTCAATAACTTCTCAAAAAGTTGCGATTCATTGTTAGCTGTTATAGTATTTACCTGTTCTGCCCCTATATTATTGTACGCCTCTTCTAATTTAATTGCTGTTTTGCAAGCATCCTCAAAATTATCGGGAAAGGTTTTCCTTAAATCCATACTTAAATCCGGTCTAATCGCATCCAAAAATCGTGTCAATCGTACTAAGTCCAAAAATTTCCCGTTTCCGTTCGGATCAACTTCTGTATGACTTTTCTCTATATAAAGAGACGCTGCGTTTTTGAATTCGCTAATAAAACTTGTTAAGTCTTGTCCCGGTTTCTGTTTCAGATTGAAAAATTCAGTCTGTACCTGCGTAAATGATTTCTTGATTTTAAATAAATCTAACAATTTCTTTTTGAATTCGTTGTAGTTTTTCTCTTCTATAAGCGATTTATTTTGTGAGAGTTTCTCTCTCGCAGTACCCGACAATTTTGCTTTCAAAATTGTAAGCTTCGCATCGTCTTTTAATATTTGTTTAGTTAAGTCCTCAAATTGTCTGAGAAAATACTCGCAATCACTTAACTTTTTCCCATCGAAATTCGGGATTAGAGAAATTATTGTGTCCACTGATGGATCTGCCATCGTGTTACTCGAATCAATTTGCTTTTCTTTATTTAACTTTTTTATATGCCCTCGCGTTAATACGCCAGAAAAACTCGAGTTCAAGCTATTTCTATGATTTCTACGATTCTTTTTTGGCATTCAGCTTTTTGATAATTAAAATTTATTTAGATACTGAATTCTAAATCTAACTTTAAAAATGCATGGAAATTCTTACCCCTAAAAATATTATTAAGCCAAGTGTAAACATTTGCAAAATTTCAAAAATATCAAAATATAAATGCATTATACAATAAAGTATACAGTATCAAAATATATATGCATTAACAATCTACTAATACACTATTTTATCTGCTACATAAATCCTTATCTTTTTATTTTTTTTTTTTATTATTCATATCATTTTACGCTATCATTGGATTTTTTTCTTTTTTATGATTTACTTTCTTAGCACAATGTTTCAGTATACTGTTAAAGATCAAATGCAAAGTTCATATAAGAGTAACATAAAATATACATACAATTACGAATATACTGATTTTACTAAGTTGAATACTGATATTTACGAAATCACCGACTTGCTGGTAGTGGAGCCTTTTAGAGGAAGTCAAACAAACCATCAAAAAAATAAAAAATCTCCATTTAATCTTCCAATAACTTATCATTAAAATAAAAGAGTTGAAATTATTCTAATTAACAGTTTCATAATTATTATTTTGCAATATACTATATAGATTGTAAATCTCCACAATTTGAATATAAAATTTGAAATTGATTACTTTTAACATGAGCCTGTATTTTAGAATACATTAAAGGTATTTAACTTAATGTTTGACAATAACCCAGTTGCAATTTTTAATCATTAAAATTGAAAACTCAATTAACAATAATTAAGAACTGGACGGCACCAGTGAATTATATAGGAATTGCAGATGTTGAAGAGAAATATGCATGGCTCAGTTATAATATTTATTTAAGATTTTATCCTTTAATTTCCCTTCTAATTGCTGCCCATTCCAACATAACCCTTTTGCTGGGACAAGTTGATCAAAATTACAGCTTAGAATTAAGTACATAAAGGTTTCTCTGGGGTTGGCTAATAGAATAAATTAATTTACCAAGATAATAATAATAAAAGGAACCTTAGAGATTAAATTTTGGATATGTTCCCCCATCACGTTGTGTAATTTCGTAGTAGCCCATTACCCTTTTTGAGAATGATCATTCTTGCCCCTAGCTGACTTTTAAAGTGGAAATCTAAATAAACAAACACATACTAGATAATTTAAATGAGAAGACTCCAAATAATTAACACTATTATTTATTTACAATATTTACAGTTATTTCAAGAAAATAAAAAGATTTATCAGAACACATCTGATTTAATTTCCTAACAAAATTTCTCCTATAATATTGGCATTAACACTTTGATCCTTGCAAAGGATACTTATATTTGTTTGTATTTATATTTAAATTGATCTTTGACAACATTATTTGTTTACAATTAAAATACTGACTTCCATTTGTGACTAAGGTCACACTACCAGCTTCTCTTATAATATTTTGATAAAATCAAACCAACTGGGGAATTACTTAGGTCAGAGTCATATTTACCTATACACATTGATTGAAGAAGGTTTCTCTTTGTATCAGAGCACACTTTCCGCTAACTAAATAGCGCTGCGCTTATTGAAAATGTTCATTTCACAAAACTTAGCGCAACTTCACCACTCTCCATATATGTTGTTCGGGTTCGCTGCTTTCTTACCATCAGAATTGCCACTTACATATATTTTCCTCTTTCGGACCGCACAAAATTCATCGCGTCATTTTATATCACCTCTCACTTTCGCTTCTGATATCGATGTGATGTTCTGTTTTCATTCTTTTTCACAACTGCTTTTTCATGACCTCGGTGGGCCGTACTTTGTTCTGCCCAAAATTTGCATGACAGTGCTTTAAGCCCATCCTTCTTTTCTTTCATTGGGTAGTTGATCTCCCGTTTTAACTGAAATTTGCATAACAGAGGGTCAGTTTCACCTCCTCCTTACCAACCCCAACCAATGGCTATGCATCAGTTGTTGCTGTAGCGTGTTGTTTTTTTTCTCGGAACGATGTGTGTGTTCTTTGATATTATCTCCCAGACCAACTTAAATCAAAGTTCTTCTTATTTGACTTTTATGGCTTAAAATTGTCGCCAGCGAGTCTCTGGTCATAAATTTGCCATCCTAAATCTTTCAACTGAGGCGACTTATGGGAAAGTCCCGATAATGTACTTTCCTTACATTATCCTGAAATCATATTAGTTTCTGAGGTACGTAACGGTAAAGAACGCTTTTCTGAATCGTGGGTATCTCGGAAGTGGTTATTGTATATTTTTGTTTATCGGTATGCTATGTTTAGCTAGATTAAGACTTTTTTCTTTTTCTACAGTGTGTGATTGAGCAATGTATTTTGTGTGAAAAGTAAAACCCAGATATATTTATAGACAAAATTAATGAATTTTACGTACATTTTTCATTAATGTGTCTTAAAAGTACCGTCGGAGCATTAAGGGTTAAACACAAACGTTAATAATACTTTTAAAAATATCATTATTGATATTAAAATGGCCAATAAATTATTTAAATACTCCATCAAATAGTTCTTAACTGTCTTTAAGAAGACAAGTGTAGCAATTAGTGAAAGTGGCGTCATTTTTTCAAATAGACTATAATAAAGTGTTATTCATAAATGGAATGCACGCTTTCTCTTGAAGATGATATTTGCATAAATATCAGTTTTTCAACCTTCTAAGATCGGTACCTATGCAGGAATATATATTTATGTGTAAATCTATAACACTAATATTTTTTTTTTTTTACATTTAGTATATATTTTTTAGATTACTAAGCATTTTTACATAAAAAATTTCCATTATGTATTCAAATAGTTTTGAAACTTGTTAAATTCGATACTTTCGTATTGGCCTCATGCCAGGAGCCGAAGAAATCGCCAATTCTCGCTCAGCCTTTTGGATTATGATAATTTCAGTGGGTTAAACGGATAGTTCGTTCACATGTCTGTTATATGGGCGTTTTATTTATATTATTTCATTATTCATTTATTGACGAAGTTTCACTTTCATTATGATGGGAAATTAGCCGGAAACAATTGATGAAAGATTCATATTGTTTTAAGTGTTAACAGGCTAATCTTTCGTAAGCTAGCTGCATGAGATATAAGTAGATTTTTTTTTTTTTTTTTTTTTTTTACCATTCTTGAAAATTATTTTGAAACCCATAAGAAATGCGTAAATTGATACACAGTTTTCCAACAAATTGCATTTGAGAGAATTTTTTTTTTCTATTCGATGGTGTAAAAATTTTATATTGTGCGATTTTTAGAAGTTAAAAAAATTGTAGTAAAAGTGAAATTTATCCATCAGGTGTTGCCACCGTCAATATGACGTTAAAGTTCTCACGTTTTGTTTTATAATATAGATTTATTAGTAATACTTTTATTATCAGTAGGGATGTGATTTTAACTTTATGTTAGTAGGCACACAAATGCTACTTGGTACAATCCAACAACCATGTTTGCAATGTCCAGAGAATTTCTAATATAAATATACACCAATAATATAATGTACATGGTATTATGAGGATTGTTAGTAATATTTCGCTTTATATAATAACGAATGAACATCTGAAAAGAGTTTGTCTGTCCACATTTTCCATAAAAAATAAAAATAAAATTATTTCAACACTGCTGAGCAACAACTATTTCAAAAATTTTTCTGCTGAGTTCTATTTGTAATCAATTCATAGGAATGAATTTTATTACAATAAAATAATGCATTTTGCTAACTTTTTATTACAAAAAAGATCTCAGTTTTATCGTAAAAACTATGCTTGATTTTTATTAAGGTTTATTCAATGAATATATGTACCATCGTAATCAGTCTAATAATTTGCGTAAAAAGATATGGCGTGTTAATTAAACTTAATTAAAACGGTTTTATATCATCCTATGAAACATTTTTTGACTCTTCTTTAATGTAATAATTTCAAGAATTTAGGAATACTTTAACATTTTCGGAATTTCAGTTTATGAAATGCTTGATTTTCAATAATTGAAAAAAAGCTTCCTTTTCACGCACTAACACTTAGAGCGTAGAATCTCAAATTCGGATTCTACACTTCTACGCTTTTGTAATATTAGTCAAAATCCATTTACAGTGGAAATCATTAGCATAAAACAATCACATAACATGTAATAATATATTATTACTCTAAGTTCCAATATGTAACGTTAATACATCTTCATTTTAACACGTCTTATGTTATTTATAGTTCAGTAGTTAGTGTTTCAATAATCATAGACAGCCATTACAAAAGACGTCAATGCCACATCATTGAGATATAAACTTAATGCGCTTTAAAACATAAATTTAGAATGCGGTTAAATTTAATATATCTTTTCTGAAAAAAATTCACATTTTTTTACATTTTATATGAACGCATGTATAAACAGGTATTAGTAAATTTGAGCATACAATAAGTTAAGTTAGAGTTTTATATATTGCTAGGGGGTTCTGTCCACTGCTCGCGGATGCACAGCAAGCTCCGGTAGTATGTTTTAAGTACAGTTCTAAAATCTTAATAAATTGTACACATCACAGAAAACATATTTATATTAGTATCTACTAAAAAATTTTTTTTTCAAACTACATTATTAATTTTCCCTCTTTCTGATTTATTTACCAAGCATGCTTATCAAAGATCTTTCAATAAAAGGTCAATGGTCAGTCTATTTATGTGCACAGAAGCAGTTCAAATGAAGAATACCAGTGAAGTTAACTCTTAAAACAATCATAATAACATATTTTATTTTCATGATGAAAATCTTTTCTTTTGAAAATGGCTCCGGGAATCATCCCCACGCTTCAGAGATAAGGTCATCATTTAACACAATTGTTTTAAAATGTGTGAGTTCTATCAACACCAAAATATTCATAGTACCTAAGAGCTGAATTTCGACGTTGCGGCAGATCGGCCGATCAGCTTTAGTATTGAACGGATACGATCTCATCATCCTGCAACTTTCGTAATTGTTTACTATCTACTATTTAAAATATTAAGACGTAAGTTTTTTGCTATCATAAGAAGTTAGCATTTTAAGATGTAAGTAAAATATAAACTGACTGTTAAATTTATTTGAAATAAACCAAACTCTGAAATAATCCAGTTAATTTATTTTAATATTATATGTCGATATATAATTGAAATGAAAATGATATATCGATTATAAAAGATTCTCCAGTTATAGGCTAGTCTATGGGTGGACAAAATATACCTAGTTTAATAATTGGAAAGAATAACAACATGAACTAAGGAAAGTAAAATAAAATAAAATAAATAATATTTAATCACGAAATGCTTATGCTATGCTTTATTTCTGTTATTCTTATATAAGAGTGCAATAAATGTATTATTCTTACATAAGAGTGCAATAAAATGTACTAGGGTTGTTTGAATTACCACTATATTGTTTAAAAAAGTAAATGGTTTCGTAAATGCTATATCTTGTTAATAGAATCCTTATATCAGGCATATAACTTAAAGGTTTAAGAGAAATGGTTCAAAATCGGTTTTGAACTAAATATTTATATATATATTATGCTATCGTACGTGGCACAGAAATCGCGATTATTTGTTAATTGTTTAATGGCAACGACCGAATGAAACGCATTTCATTGGTTTTTGTGTAAAAGTCCTTTGGCAGGATTTTTTTATTTAACTGTTTGGTGCTGCCATCTACGGGAATAAAAGCGAAACAATGTTTATAGCAAAAATAAATTGTAATTGTAATTTGTCAACATTAACAATTAAATAGATATATTTTTATACATTTTCATTGGAAATATTGATTTTTGTAAGCATTTACTATTTATAATTTAAAAAATACAATTAGCAATATAAAATTTAAAATGTAAACAAAGCAATGATTTTTAAAAAGGGATTTTTAGTAAAAAGGGAAAAGTAAGTGTAATAATTTTCCCTGACCGATTCATTTTTTAAACGTAGCTGTTATACTTTTGAATTTTTAGCTCTTATTTAATTTTTTAACAGTTTTTAGATAAATAAATATTATTCAGTCTTTTTTTATGAAGTCCATTCCACTGTTATATTTTTCAATGACAGTCTGCCCAGTCAACGCCAGGCAGGTCACCTAGTTAGTTTGAAATTTTAGTTTATTTATATATTTTTTAAATACCAGACCTCATATATGGCATAAATAATTTTTTTTTACTTTTTTCTTTTTATTTTATTATCTAGAACAACATTATGCCAAATGATTCACATTTATGTTAGTTTTAAAATTAATCTTTTTCGAAATATAATATCTATTTTGTCAAATCTTCGGAAATAAAATGGTTCAAAAATGTTTTAAATTTTAATCATAGCTTTTGCTGTTTATCAATTTTGGTTGACTAAACACATATCAAACATTCTCAATAAATTCAAATATTAATTCAAGAAATACATTTGAGATTATACAGACAGGTTTGGCAGTGAAAACAAAGTATTTTTCACATCGTTTCAAATTAAGCGTAAATGCATATTCAAAGCCCAAGAATAAATAATCCAATATAATTCTTACAATTTTATTCTTATTACTTTAAGAAATATAGTTAGCTAATGTAATTTTTTTTTATTTATTTAGTAACATGACACGTGTAAGTTAAAAAAAAAGAAATCGCTTCAGAGTTTTATATGTCACTTTATTTATTTTATCCCAAAAGAAAAATATAATTTCTCGTCCATTTGAATCAAAGTTTTTATACACAAAAAAGAACAAATGAATTCTTTTAAATGAATGGATATATCATTTAAGAATTTTAATATTCGTAGATTTTTTTTTTAATTTATGCATAAAAAGTCTTTTTAAGATAATAAAATTTCTACGTCAGTTTACGTGTTACTAAATTAAAAAAAATCATATCATATACTATTTTTTATTTATATAAAACATAATAAATTGCATGAGTTTTTTTGTTATTTTTTTCTCTAAAGTTGAATTTTTTGTACAGTATTAAAATATTTTCGAAATTTATTTTTACAGTTTTTAAAGCGGAAAGATAAAATAGTGTATCACATGTTACAAAGTATTACATAATATAAATTATAGTTTAAACACAAAAAAGTATATGTTATAATTTACTAACAGAATGTTTACTAATTTATTTTTTTGTAATGGGTTTAAATTCTTCACGTGGCATTTAAAAGTATATTATATAGTAAATCAAGGATTTATTACAATTGCAGGCAAAAAGAACAATGATAGAAAGAAAAAGAGAAAGAACGGGAAAATATGCCTTAAACTGATCGTACATCTTTTATTGCATTATTTTATTATTACTTTATATTTTTGTAGAATATATTTATACTTTTATGTTATATGTATTTAAATAACTTTTTGTTTACTTAATTATTTAATTAATACATGATGCACAACAATATCATTCCTACTTTTTACACTTGGAAATAAAATCTAACATTATCGCGTTCAAGAGATTTTCTAACATCTGAAAAGACATTTAAATTATGGTAAAAGCACCAGTTGACTGCGACTTGAATTGAATCAGTCATTTCAAAAACCACATAAGTCACAGAACTTTTCAGAAATTGAAAAAAAAAACTTCACAAGTAAAAGAATTTTTATGGGGTTTTTAAGGCTTATTATAGAGTTTGTACTTCAAAGTTTGTAAATATCGAATAAATTTTATAATTTATGAATAATAAAAAGTAGAATAACAGAAACACTGTTTCTGACTTATGTTGTTTTAACAAGAAACAATGTTAGATGGTATTTAATTAAAAAAAAATAATATTAAACATATTCTTAATAAAAATTAATGAAGATAGCACTTATACAGGAATAATTTTATATTTTAATATGGTATTGCATGGAAATAGTAATATAGTAATGTACACTGTAAAAAATGACCAATGTTTCTTATTTTATGAAAATATACTATAACCACGAACGAAAATATAATGTAATCTTCTGAGTTATCCGAAATTCCAAATAGCGTGTTCCATTGTCTTTTGAATCCCCAGAAACCAATACATTTCTAAAATTTAAAGAATTATTTATAAAAATAAAGTATTTTTCGCTGTCCGTATTTTTCAGAAACGTTTCCGAAGGGTTTTTTATAGTGTATTAATTAGTGTCCTCAGCCTGGAATACCTGTTTTTCGAATGTCATCCATTCTCAAGTAAACGTTTTCAGCCACATAAGTTAATTTATACATGAAAGAGTAAAGAAATAATCTTAATTTTAATGTTATTATTAACGCTGTTAATTTAGCATGTTTGTCTGTTAAACATATTTTTTGAGCATGAAAATGTTTACTCGAGAATTGATAGCATTCGAAAAACAGGTATTCCAGGCTGAGGATACTAATTAATGCACTATAAAAACGCTTCGGAAACGTTTCTGAAAAATACTTTGTTTTCATAAATAATTCTTTAAATTTTGGAAATGTATTGGTTTCTGGGGATTCAAAAGAGAATGGAACACGCTATTCGAAATTCCGGATAAGTCAGAAGATTATATTATATTTTGGTTCGTGGTTATAGTATATTGTCATAAAATAAGAAATATTGGTCATTTTTTACAGTGTAATATGGTATCCGCGTGTAATCTGGTATTGCATGCAAAAACCGCTTACGTATTAGCTAACTTTATGTCGTTTAGTAATGATCGAAAATTCGAAGGTATTGTTTGAAGAGGATGGAATAGACTGACTTACGTAGTTATTACCCAGATCATTGCCTTTACCTTTAAGGAAGCATTAGTGATGAAAAGAGTATATTTGGAAAAAACGTGACTTATGTGTTTTTTCAAATGACCGATTCAATTTTAGTTGTCAACATTTCGAACTTCATAGGTGAATCTCCTGTGCACGATAATCCTTTACTGCGCTTTCTTGTTTTGTATGTTGTGGAGTTTTGGGGTTCTTTCTAAAACACAACTTACTTAAACTTAAAAAGCTCATTTATTACTCAATCTTCACTTGACAAATAAATATTTAGAAAAAAATAAGTATACCCTGATTAGCTCCACTGAAATCTGTTGCCATGGAAAAGGTAGCAAATTATATTAAACTAATCAAAATATCAAAACTTAAGAATCCGAATAGGTTAATACAACAATGATAATTTTGAACTCATCATTTTAAGACAATATTAAATGTAGTAAGGGGCAACAGATTTCTAAATCAAGTAGCATACTGGATTGCATAAAGAACACCCAACTCCACTCCAACCCGATCAAGCTCAAATCTCCATACACATTAAATTAACAAAAGTGTAATCATCATATAATTTGGAAAAATGCAGGCAACCTGAAATTCCTCCAATATGAGGACCAAAAGGGGAAAGAGTTAAATCCGTTAATAGAATAGGGATATGATGATGTACTAAAATTTTAGAACAACCATAGAGATTCTGAACAAGATCCGATCGGTTAACCAAGAATCGTATAGTGGTGTATAATGACTGGATATTTTTTTTTTTTTTTTTTTTTTTTTTTTTTTTTTTTTTACTTTTTAAAATACAACAATTTTGGTGTATATTTTAGAAAAACAATGTTTCTGAAAGAGGAGAGTTAAAGCTTAATTTAACATTTTATGAAATTAAATTTAATATTACTGTTTCACTTATTAATCTATCCATCCTTAAATCAAGATCAAAAATACGATTGTATAACATTGAGTGAACTTCAATTTATGTTCATTAAAACAGTCAGTTATGAATTTAAACTTAAGAAATTTTAAAGTCCTAATTTAATAAAGTTGAATTTTCTCTCCCTTTTTTTTTTTTTTTAATTAATCACAGAAAGTTTAGGCCATTCTTATAGGTCTACTGTGAATATAAAAAATTAATTATTTAGAGATTTATACAAAGAAAAACATACCATCTTTGATAATAAACAAAAAAAAAACACAATTTATTTGAACATTTAAAATAATGAAGCAACTAAGTTATCAAAAATAATCTTAATAAAACAATATAACAGCTGATCTTTTAAGTTGAAACCACTCACTGGTTACTTTTAAATTACACATCATATTTTTAAAATTTCCATCATATTACCATTTAATGGTCGTTCAAACATACAAACATTATATATTAACCTACAGACTATTTCTGTTCATAATGTTTATTCTTATTGAAATTATCCAAAGATATTCATTTCACTTTTAAACTCTGGTATAGCAAACATATTTTTTTTTTTTTTTTTTTTTAAAGAGGTACAAATAAATAAAAAGAAAAACTATGCAAATAGTACTTACAACAGGTAGAGAGTTCTACAATTTTAGTCAATGGGCACTTAGGAGCATTTCCTCCTTTTTCAAAATCTGATGAAGCACTTAAGCTGGAGTATTCAGGCTGGGGAAAAATTCAGACGTGGTTTCAAGCTAACATTCATCAATCCTCTCATCTCACTGCATCACTTGCCATCAACTACTAGGTCCATCATCTAGTCCGGAGGGGAAAATCGTTCTACGGTCCAGAACTTCACCGTCGGAGTCAGTAATTTCACCTTCCTGAAGCATGTGTTTTATTCGAAGATAGCCATCACCGTAACTCAGAACACTACGACTTCTAACGACCGGTTTAGTTCAATATCTATGATCACTTCTGATGGTTAAGAAGTCATAATCTTGGAGCGCCACTACGCCAAAAAAAAATAGGCTACACATATCTTCTTCTTAATTTCTCGTTAACAGTTATAGATCCGCAATTCGAAAATGCCCTTATAGCCTCTTTTCATCATAACATCATGATTTAGGATGGTTAATGTAGGGCCATCAATGCCCCACTCTCAAAAAAAAAATCTTCCAGAAACCTGTCCGCCTTCAACAACTTCGCGATCCAGCCCACAGGCCAATCTTCGAGCCCCGTAATAAGTCGAATTTTTTTTACGAGTCAAACGACAGGTCTCTTGGCCAAGCAACAAGTGTCGTAAACATTCATTCTCCCGCGCTGCTTGAAAAACGGGACCGATCCACTCTGCCAGGGGTACGGGAATGGAAACAAAAGGAAAAATGGACTCATCGTGAAGACTACAGCTTGCCGCTCCACTCTGCCGGCCGCTTCATGGGGGAAGGAAACCATGCATCACCCCCATGGCGTGTGCTGAAGGGGGTCCTGTTAGCCTCTGTTTACATGGGCGCCAGCTATCCGCCTGATAGCAGAGCCAATTGAAGCCTGACGTAAACTTACAAAGCCTAATTGCGTGTATAGTACACTCATAAGATAACGTAATTCTTATACAGGGCGGTCGGTCATTCTTATATCAAAGTCAGACTAGATGACTCCAAATTTTCCACCTGTGCAGTCTACTGACAAAACATCCCTCCCTTGCTGTCTGCTTTTCGTATTTGAAAAACAGGAAGCTACGTTAGACTATAAACGTTGAAATTACTTTGCAAAAAGAAAAAGAAAGAAGAAAAAATAAAAACTGATTTTATTATAATTATTACAATTACTTTTATTTATTTAAATTTTTATTAGAAACAGAAAAAAAGAGTGCTTTTAAATAAATGTTGAGAAAGTGATTTAAATAATTAATGTAGATTAAAAAAAAAAAATTTGTTGAAACCAACCGTAACATGTACATATCATCGACAGATGAGACTGCGCTATCCCACAGTATTAGAACGCTGCAACTAACATATAAAAGTGGACTCAAAGTTCACTCAATTGTTACTCTTCACTCAACGTACCTATTGAAGCGCCAAAAATATAAATTTGTGTTTTCAAATTACAAGATTACTTTGAGTATTAGTACAGTTAGAGGTAGTATAGTGCCACCTAACTGTAATATTTGGAAAAAACTTGACTTATATGGTTTTTGATTCAATTTTAGCAGTCAAAATTTCACACTACATACGTGAATAACCTGAACAGGATAATTTATTTACTGCGCTGTCTTGCTTTGTACAAATACCATCGACAGATGAGACTGAGCTGTCCCACACTATTAGAACGCTGCAACTAACATATAAAAGCGGACCAAAGTTCACTCAATTGTTACTCTTCACTCAACTTATCTGTTGAAGCGCCAACAATATAAACTTGTGTTTTCAAATTACAAGACTACTTTGAGCATTAGTACAGTTGGAGGCAGTGTGGTGCCACCTACCTGTAATATTTTGAACTAAAACAGGAAGGCGCAGTAAAGAAATATCTGACTTCATACATTACTCTCGGAAAAATAACTTCACTATCTTGTCTGGTATAATCAGTATATCTTATTGAATTTTAAAAACTGTCAGTTAATTTTTGTACTTGTATATAAGTTAAGTGTACCAGTTAAAAACACGTTGATATTCGTGATCTTTCTATTCCTTTTGCTAACGATATTCTTTTTCGAAGTGTCATGTGTAATTTACATGTTTATTCACGAACATAATGAAAATAAATCTTTAACCAATATATTTAGTATAAATTGTATCGTGAAATGCCCAATAAACCAAAGTGAAACAAAATGGCATTTTAAGATCACTTCTGCATAATAAGGCAACATTGCAAAATCAATAAGAGTATTTTTTTTTTTTTGTATTTTTTGCTTTTTTGTGTCGGTTATAGTTTTATTACGTTTACAATAATCAATATGTCACTAATGACAATAAGTTTAATGCTATCAAAAACAATATGCAATTTTAGTAGACTTTTTAATAGTTCCATGCGTTGTTTTCAATATTTTCTATTGCATATTATTTTGCCAATAACTAAACACTATGGGTGAGTATATTTTTTAAAATAAGAAAAGAAAGTAAAGCAACTTTACCACAAGAAAAGTAAATACGAGGGTAACACTGAATTTTTTTAAACAGGAGCAGAAGATATGCGCTAAAAAATCTATTGGTGGGATATTTAAATTAGAAATCTGTTATGTCCGAAAAAAAAAATTGTGGCAAAAATTGCAATTTAGATATCGTAGAATACATTTTTAAAGAAGAGAAATTGGAGTTGAAGCGAGGGTATGTTTTTTGAGATATGATTTTTCTATGATTTTAAAATGGGGATAAATAAAGAATACCTTTAACGTCTACAATTAGCATATGAAAATGAAAACACACAGGAAGACCTTTGTCAGCTATACTTCCAGAAAATGTGTTGGCCGTAGGGAAAATGTTACTCGATAATAATACTGCGATTATCATCGATTAACATTTTTAATGACAACTGTACCTATGAAATGATGCGGTAGGAACTTAACATTGTATCAGCAGCTATACATAAAATTACTCATGGAGAACTGCATATGAAAAAATAAGTTTGTCGTTGGGTCTCCCATAATTTAACAGAACACTAAAAACGCTGAGCGTGTTAGAATCAGTAAGGGAACCATAAAATTACACAAAGATGATGGGAGTTGCATTACTTCTAAAATCATAACTAGTGATGAGACGTACATACCTTTTTGACGTTGTAACAAATATCATCGCTAAAGAAAGTACAGTATGGCTCTTTGAAGATGACACTAAACCAACAATGGTGAAAAGACAACGAGCAATTAAAAAAAGTTATGTTTGCTGCGTTCTTCAGAAGAATGAGGCTGTTCAAAGCCATAAAGATAGAGGGATAGAAGAAAGTTACAGGTAATTGAACACAACTAAGTGTCTTCCAGAAATTCTTCAAGCAGTGTGAATCATAGGGGACTCATGCTTCACCATGACAATGCATTTTATCATTCAGCAATTATTACAATTGAATTTCTTGAACAAAAAGCACAAAAATGATAGACCATCCCCCCTATTCTCCCGATCTTGATATGTGTGACTTTTGACTCATTTTTAATCTAAAAAATTTTCGTGGGTGCTGTTTTCATTCCTACGATGAGTTTGAACTTTGAGGCAAACTTTTCTGTTCTAAAGAAATGGGTTGTTTGATGCATTTAATCCTTGGAAAACTCGCATACGAAATTGCATTGATCATGGAGGGAAAACGTTGAACCCTCCTAATAGTTGGTAAATTAAATTGTTCTATTTAGCCATATCTGAAAAATTTCAATGTGACCCTCATATTTTAAGAACTAAAAAGTAAAATATCTGTTTATGCTGGACAGTTATAAAACGTAAAGTCTTTAAAGATCTAAAAGTAGCCAAAAGGGTCATTTCAAATATTTAAAAGTGGTCTATATACTCTGGGCATGTATATAGACATGCAGGCCACAGTCGAAAACATCCCACAACAGACTGTCAAGACCGTTATTGGCAACAATTGCTAATAAAAATATACAACTGGTATCGTTTCACATTAGAAAGGATTTCACTGCGTCTACAAGAATTCGATCTTGATAACAAAACACACGGAACAAGACTGAAAACAAACGTGAAGGCATTGGTACAAATGTGGTGGAATCCTGCTACGATCGGTTATCATATTGGATAGACGTACCGACTTAGAATTGTTTACTAATACTAGTATGAATGCTGAAATATGCAGAAATGGGATTCTTGTTCCTTATTACATGTTGTGGAGGCGTGAAATTGGTAATACCTTCCTCTTACAAAATGATAATACTGGACCCTCGCGTTGCACTACTACACAATTAGCTCGAGGGCAAAGGAATATAGCGGACGGTGAACCCTACATATTGCCCTGATTGAAATCAAATAGAACATGTGTGAGGCATTCTAGAATGTCGACTTGCATCAATGGGGTCCCTACCTAACACTCTTCCAGAGCTTCAAGGAGCTATTTATCCTGAATACACTTTGTGATTGTACAAATTCCTGTACAATCTACACTCTCAAAATAAATTTCGTCAAAAACCAAAAAAAAAAAATAATAATAATAAAAATACAGACAGCAAGTTGCCGGAACCCCCTTGTGACTGGAAGAGATTTTTCTGTTATTTGAAGACATTTCTGTCTTGTGACTGGAGAATTTCAGGAAAATTTGACCTTCGTTTCTTGAATTTTCCGTGTTTTAAAGGAAAAAAATCATACGTAAAAATTCCGTTTCTAATACGGAAAAGTAACACGCAGTACAGTTGTCGGTATACTACTGTGGTTTGAAGGAATTGCAGACTTAGATTGGAGAATTTCAGGTATATTTTATGTTAGATGGGTGAGTTTTCCGTATTTTGCGGGAAGCTAAGCAAATCAAAGCGGAAATTTTCGTGTTTAACGAAAAAAGGCAACGGAAAAATTTACTCAACTCACGAATTTTTTTGAGAGTATGATAAGTAACATGGAAATTCGTCATCAAGCTTGCATTTTGGTTAGGAGTGACAAAACACATGTTTATATTTTTCTATATGTGTCTCTGAAACATTGGAGACCAACTTTTCTCTATACTAATTTGTATCGCATTTTCTATGTTCTTATTTAAATTAATTTTTTTGTAGAAGTAGGTTATTCTGCACTTGGGCGATATTTAAAAACATGACAAAATAATGATCTACTGCAACTGTCATGTTCTTACATGCTAAATAAATCAAGTTATATGAGATTTTGTATTTGTTCTTTTAATTATTCCTGCCAGTGTAATTGAAATATCGCATAATATAAACTAAAAAATCCAAGACGTCTATGCATTGAATCCGAATAAAAAGTAGTCACAAGAAATTCAAAATGAAATGCATTTGAGATAATAGTACTGCTTTACTATATAAGGTAGGATTTATGGATTGAACTTGGAAACTTTAAATTTCCTTATATGATACTCGCATTTGGATTTGTTAATAAAACCACAATAGCACCTGAATTCATCAGACTAACGTCAAAAGAAATCCTTCGCTTGATAACTCATTCAGAATTCAGACGCATCGATGCTTTTTTTTGCTTGTATATAGAGCAATGACATCGACTCTTTTTTTTTGCCTGTATAAAGAGCAATGACATCGACTCTTTTTTTTGCCTTTATAAAGAGCAATTTTTATAAAGATAACTGCAGCTCTCTTCTATTATGGTACCTTGGATATCCAACTCGGGACTCAAGGGTTGGATATCAGAATATGGGTGCACGTTTCTCATTGAAAACTCTAATAGTTTTTTTTACCATGTAATTACGTCATAATGAACAGAGGAAAGTTTTTCAACTACGTAAATCATATTTAAAGGTTGGAGTATCATAGATTATTCCAACAGAGTGAATAATGCAAACTAAGATATCGTTGGGATAGCTCAGTAGGAAGAGCGTTGGCACGGCAAGCCAAAGGTGCCCAGGTTCGGGTTCTGGCCCCGGTCTTTTTCATTCTGTTGGAATAATCTCAACTATGGTACTCCAAACTTTGAATACGTTTTTTTTTTACATTTAATATATTTTTTTAGATTGCTTAGAATACCAAAATGTATTTTTATGTTAAAGATATCAAATATGCATTCAAATAAAGTTTTGAAAATTATTAAAAGCAATATTGTTGCCGGATGCCAGGAGTTAACAGCCGAAAATAATCGCCAAATATTTCGTAACTTACAGCAACCTATTTCGTTCTGACAATTTTAATGTTTAAGCGATTGGTCTGATTACATATCTGTTAAATTTGTGTTTTATTTGTATTAATTAATTAGGGAAGTTTTAATTTCGTTATGAAATATTGGTCGGAAACAAATGCTGAACTAATTTTAATATTTTAGGACAAACGGGTTAATTTTTCGTAATTGGCTGCATGCGATAGCGATATAGTTAAAAAAAATCGTGCTTGAAAATTACTTTAAAGGTATAGAAAAATCAGTAAGTTGAGTTAGAATTTTTAATCATAAAGCATTTGAAAGAAAGTTTTCTTTCTCTTTAAAATTTGAAATTGAGTGATGTTTAGAAGTTAAAAAAAATTCAATAAAAGCTAAATTTATTGGTTATGCGTTGGCATCGTCATAACATTAGAACATCACATTGTCATAACGTTAGAAACATTGACTCCAGTGTTTTTAACGGACATGTTTTTGCTTTATAATATAGTTTGGATACCAAAATTATTGTCTTCTTTTGAATGAGATATTCGTTAACTATTGTTGATTTCTGCATACATTTTATTAAAAAGCCTTAATCTAAAAACATACGGAATAAGATAACAGTAAAAGGCATCCTTCTTGCGAAATAATAGTAAAATATTTAAATTTTGTAACTGAAAACACATTTTTTTTTAATTACATCATTGTCACCAACAAAACCATTAAATCTCCATAGGTTATTTTCATTATTATTTTGAAGCCAAGATGTCTTTACAACAAAACAATAGTATACAATTTTATATCGGTTTGATAATAAATGTTTAGATTGATACTTCATTGATATAAGTTAACTCTGTTATTGCATTTAAAAAGCCTCAAATCCTTAACAATAGAAGTAATATACATTATTGTGGAAATAAATCATTAAAATATTGAAGTATTCACAAGGTAATGTAATTTATTTCCTTAATGTATTATGAAATATTAATAAACGAAATCTAAGGAATTTTTGGAAGAAAATAATTAATTGTCTTTATATTTTATTTAAGAATTAAAAACAGAAAATTGAATATTTTTTTCATTTTATGTGAAGGTTTTTTTTTTTATGTATGCATAAAAAATAATTGATAATGCTCTTCCGGAAAAGATAAACTTGGGGATTATCTTGTAAGTTCATTTTCAATTAGCCTTCTCTTAATAATGAAATGCAATTCGATTAGTTTTGGTAATTAAAATTTCCTTATTATTAATAATTTTATGATGTAATAGTAATAAAAACTGAAAAGCCTTTTTCTTTTTAATGCCGTCCTTCTTTAAGTGAAATATGCAAAATATTACCTTTTTTTAACATTTAAAATTTTACCAATATAATCGTGATAAAAAATAGTACTCAAAACAAAATTATTAGGAAATTTCTTCTTTAATTGTTTAAAAAATATTTTTTTTTATTTTGTGTAGAATTATTTTAAACAAACCCATACTTATTTTTTTAGGAATATATGTAACTAAACAACTGTATAATGAGTGGAGTTTAATATGAAAAAATTCATTTTTCTTTTTCAAATGAAGAAGAAACTCATTTCTTCTAATCAAGAGCATTTTTCAGAAAATTATTAAAGAAAAAAAAAAGAAACCTGGATGAACCCTTTCCGAACACATGTGTGTGGAAAGTAAAAATAAAATAACATGAAATAAAATAAAAGCAATGATTTTTTAATATTCATCCGAACAGGGCGGCCTACCAAAAACGTTTCAAAATCCCTGTTAGTAGGGAAATTTAACTGCGAGCCACAAACAAGTGGTAAAAACTTCTGAAAACGAAGCGAACTCGACCAAAACTTCGCTTGCCTCTATACCAAGGACGGAAATAGTGGGAGATCCCCTAGCCCACAATGAAATTAATTTTAAGAAATTAACATTACACTGACATTATTTTACAGAGACAATACTTAAATAGAGTACAAAACAGAACAATATACAATAATAACATATACCATATCATATCATACTTATACTGAAACATAATAACATAAATAAAATTTAGAACGCTATACCACAATTAAGCTAATATATACAAAATTTTTACAGAATGCTAACAAATTTTTTAGCAAAGATTATTCAACTTAATATACTGTGCGTACCCTTTTCCAATTCAAGTATTTACAAAATCTATGATCATTTTTCCCTTTTTCCTTAATTGTACATTTTACTTTGTTGGATTATTTAATCTAAATTTATACTACTTTTTCTTTTCTCTTCCATTTTCTTTTCTCCTTCCTTTTTTACTTCTTTTGTGCGTACACTTAACAATTTAAAATATTATGCAATTCTTTAACAGATTCTTACAACCAATTGGTACATACGTATTATCCGGGACAGGTAGATAATTCCCCAAAAATGGTTTTCCATCGCCAATTTTATTTATCGTTGCCAATCGCCAATGGTGTTCAAAACAGTAATTTCATGTCCATCTAATAAATACATAAAATCGTTAAAAATGATACATAATATAAGCGCAATCTAAAATAATACAAAACAGTAAATTAGTGTATAGTTATGAGATACATTAAAAAAAAGTAATAAAGGTTTGTAGTAATAAACGATATTAAGGATGATAGTTTTATTTCCAGTGGTTTTTTATGCCCATCAGAATTAATATATTATACATTTTATGTAATACAAATATACTGTATCAATGAATATAATATATTATATCAATGCCATATCATCAATAGTTATACTTATACTATAGTTACATACTATATATATATTAAACATGTGAAATTATTTTTCAAACTGCTCACAAAGCGTAAAAGCGACAGAGTGATAAAACGTCCAGGCCGGGAATCGAACCTTATGGCTCAACAGACAATTTATGGCTCAACAGGTCATAAATTTCCTACATATTTTTTAATTAATTTTTCAATTATATTAATATTCAATAATGGCGTAATTTCGCTGCTGTAAATTAATTGAAAAATTAATTCAAAAAATATAGATATAGTTATATACTATATCATCTATAACTATGCACTTAAAATGAAGAATAAAAAAATAATAAGGATTACTGTAATTAATATTTTTTGCGCCATTATTGGTGCAGTGAATATGGCATGGCCCGGATAATACGTAAATAGCAAATAATTACGTACACAATGGAAATGGTTGGATTCGAACGTTGCACCTCACGTTTTGAAATTGGAGACGTTCCCTCTGAGAATACTAATGCATGATTAAACCTCCGCAATATTTTTCACTAATGCTCTGTCAATTTTCACTATATGATCGTTGCAAAATGGATTAAAAATGGTTTAAAAATGCATTAAATATCTAATCTGTTGGCCGATTAGTAAGAAACTTTAATAAGAAACTATATTCGTGAAATGAAATGTCAATCAGAAGTACCGTTTGTGGGTTATCATGTTCACTCTAACACACACGCACACATATCACGATTACTCTTTTTACCTTACACTTTGCGTTTGGAAAGTAAAAATGAACGAATCAAATAAGCTAGGCTTTACGCATAAATATTTCACGATCTTACGCGTAAATATTTTACGACTTTACGCGTAAGAAATTTAACTTATTAAATAATAAACATTATTTCTAGTTTATTTGTTCCTTTTTTATTCAAAACGTATTAGTTCAATAATTCTGCAACAAACTTTCTGTTCTGTTCCTTCTATCAAAATAATTGAGGGGATACAAGAGTAATTCTAATAATTGAGGGGATACAAGAGTAATTCTAATAATTGAAATACCAGTAATAGAAGTTTCTAGTCCCTTTATTTTAGTTTAATTTTCCTAATCTTATTTATGTCTACATCAGATTTTTTTATTTTTTGTAAATGAACATTGAAAAAAAAAATTAGACTTTACGCGTAAATATTTAACTATCTTGTGCGTAAGAAATTTAACTTATTAACTACGGAAAAGCCTTTTCTAGTTTATTTGTTCCTTTTTTTATTCAAAACTTATTAGTTCAATAAATTCTTCAACAAACTTTCTGTTCTATTCCTTCTATCAAACTAATTGAAAGGACACGAGAGTAATTCTCATAATTGAAATACCAGTAATAGAAGTTTCTAGTCCCCTTATTTTAGTTTAATTTTCCTAATCTTATTTATGTCTACATCAGATTTTTTATTTTTTGTAAATGAACATTGAAAATAAATTGGACTTTACGCGTAAATATTTAACTATCTTGTGCGTAAGAAATTTACCTTATTAACTACGGAAAAACTTTTTCTAGTTTATTTATTCCTTTTTTTATTCAAAACTTATTAGTTCAATAAATTCTTCAACAAACTTTCTGTTCTATTCCTTCTATCAAAATAATTGAGGGGATACAAGAGTAATTCTCATAATTGAAATACCAGTAATAGAAGTTTCTAGTCCCCTTATTTTAGTTTAATTTTCCTAATCTTATTTATGTCTACATCAGATTTTTTATTTTTTGTAAATGAACATTGAAAATAAATTGGACTTTACGCGTAAATATTTAACTATCTTGTGCGTAAGAAATTTACCTTATTAACTACGGAAAAACTTTTTCTAGTTTATTTATTCCTTTTTTTATTCAAAACTTATTAGTTCAATAAATTCTTCAACAAACTTTCTGTTCTATTCCTTCTATCAAAATAATTGAGGGGATACAAGAGTAATTCTCATAATTGAAATACCAGTAATAGAAGTTTCTAGTCCCCTTATTTTAGTTTAATTTTCCTAATCTTATATATGTCTACATCAGATTTTTTATTTTTTGTAAATGAACATTGAAAATAAATTGGACTTTACGCGTAAATATTTAACTATCTTGTGCGTAAGAAATTTACCTTATTAACTACGGAAAAGCCTTTTCTAGTTTATTTGTTCCTTTTTTTATTCAAAACTTATTAGATCAATAAATTCTTCAACAAACTTTCTGTTCTATTCCTTCTATCAAACTAATTGAAGGGACACGAGAGTAATTCTAATAATTGAAATACCAGTATTAGAAGTTTCGAGTTCTCTTATTCTTGTTTAATTTTTCTAAGAAAAAAACTCTTATTCATGTCTACATCAGATTCTTTATATTTTGTAAATAAACATTGAAAATAAATTGGACTTTACGCGTATATACAGGGTCATTTTTTTAAGTTGTGAAAGTAAAACCCTATAACAGAAAAACTACTGATCCAAATGACCTAAAATTTCACCAGTATGCTCCCAAAGCAATGGGATTTTTAGGTGTGGTTAAAAAAACTTAAAATCACGCCGATAGATGGCGCTGTATATGCAGTAAAGTCGAGAGAAGAGCTTGCGCACGGCACACGCACATTCTATACTCTTCACTCTGTTGTGGAACATGCGGTTTCACGTTTCCAACTCGTAGCTGAAAACGGGGGACAACACATTTAAAATCTGTTGGGCTAGTTATGCAGTTCCGTACAAATGCTTTACTCCATATTTTTATTTCGTTCTGTTTCTGCGAAGGTGTTCGCAATTCCTTTTCCCAATTACTGCGTTCTGTATGTTTTTGATATGTGTAATAAAGTTTTATTTTTCTCAAAGTACCGTCCATTGTTTTCCTCCCACTAACGATATTCTTTGTTTCTGTTAACTTACAGCGCCATCTGTCGGTGCGATTTTAAGATTTTTTTTTAACCACGCCAAAAAAATACCCATTGCTTTGGGAGCATAGTGGTGAAATATCGGGTCATTTGGATCAGTGGTTCTTTTGTTATAGGGTTTTACTTTCACAACTTTAAAAAAAATCACCCTGTATTTTACGATTTTGTGCGTAAGAAGTTTAACTTATTAACTATAGAAAAGTTTCTTTTTTTTGTTCATTTTTTATTCAAAACGTATTAGTTCAAAAATTCTTCAACAAACGTTCGATTCTATCCCTGCTATCAAAATAATTGAGAGGACATGAGGATAATTCTAATGATTGAAATACCATTATTATAAATTTCGTGTCCCCTTATTTTTGTTTAATTTTCCTAAGAAAAAACTCTTTTTATGTCTACTTGAGATTGTTTACTTTCTGTAAGTGAACAAACAAAATAATTGAGATTTTACGAGTAAATACTTTACGCTCTTATGCGTAATAAATTGAACTTATTAACTAAGGAAAATTCCCCCATTGTTTATCCAGAAAAGTTCTTTTTCCCCTTTTTATTCCCTTTGTATTCAGAACTTAAAAGTGCAATAATTCTTCCACAAATGTTCTATTCAATCTCTTTTATCGAAATAATTGAAGGGAAATGAGAGTAATTCTAATGCTTGAAATACCATGATACCATTTGTGTGTCGTTATTTATATTTGTTATTATTTGTTAAGAAAAAACTAATTTTTATATCTACCTCAAAGTCTTTATTTTTTCAATGAACAAAGCAAAGAAATCAGGGTTTACGTGTAAATACTCTACTGTCTTACGCGTAAGAAATTTAACTTATTAACTACGAAAAAGTTCTGTTTAACCCTTCTATAAAAATAACTTTAAGGAAATGAGTGTAATTCTAATGCTTTAAATACCACCAATAGAAGATATGTGTGTCCTTATTTGTTTTAATTTTCTAAGAAAAATCAATTATTTAGGTCTATTTTAAAGTTTTAATTTTTTGAATGAACAAAGAAAATAAATGAGGTTTCACATGTAAATACTTTTCTGTCTTACGGGTAAGGAATTTAACTTATTAATTACGAAAAAGTTCACCACTGTTTATTCGGAAAAGTTCATTTTCCTTTTATGATCTTTGCATTCAAAACTTAATAGCGCAATATTTCTTCCACAGACGTTTTATTCAATCTCTTCTATCAAAATAATCGAGGGAAAATGAGAGTAATTCTAACGCTTGAAATACCATGAAAAGAAGTTTTATGTGTCTTTATTACTTTTTCCCCCAATAAAAAACTCATGTTCATGTCTGCCTCAAAGTCTTTATTTTTTTAATGAACAAAGTTAAGAAATCAGGGTTTACGTGTAAATGCTTTACTGTCTTACACGTAAGAAATATAACTTATTGACTACGAAAAAGTTCTGCTTAACTCTTCTATCAAAATAATTGTGAGAAAATGAGTGCAATTCCAATGTTTTAAATACCATCAATAGAAGATTTGTGTGTCCTTATTTTATTTTAATTTTCTAAGAAAAATCAATTATTTAGGTCTATTTTAAAGATTTTATTTTTTGAATGGACAACAAAAAAAGAAATCTGGGTTTACGTGTAAATACTTTACTGTCTTACGCGTAAGAAATTTAACTTATTAACTGCGAAAAAGTTTTGTTTAACCCTTCTATCAAAATAATTGTAAGGAAATGCGGGTAATTATGTTTTAAATACCATCAATAGAAGATTTATGCGTCCTTTTTTTCTAAAAAAAAAAAAAAAATAAAAAAAAAATAATTATTTAAGTCTACTTTAAAGTTAGTAATTTTTTAATCTACAAAGAAAATAAATTAGGGTTTACGTGTAAATACTACTTTACTGTCTTACGCGTAAGAAATTTAACTTATTAACCACGAAAAAGTTCTGTTTATCTATCAAAATAACTGTAAGGAAACGAGTGTAATTCTAATGTTTTAAATACCATCAATAAAATATTTGTGTCTCTTTAATTTTTTTTCTAGGAAAAATCAATTATTTAGTCTATTTTAAAGTTTTTATTTTTTGAATGAACAAAGAAAAGGAATTTGGGTTTACATGTAAATACTTTCTTGTCTTACGGGTAAGGAATTTAACTTATTAATTGCGAAAAAGTTCACCACTGTTTATTCGGAAAAGTTCATTCTCCTTTTTTGTTCTTTTTGTATTCAAAACTTAATAGTGCAATAATTCTGCAACAAACGTTCTATCCAATCTCTTCTATCAAAATAATTGAGGGGAAATGAGAGTAATTCCAATGATTGAAATACCATCATTAGAAGTTTCGTGTGCCCTCATTTTTGTTTAATTTCCCTAAGAATTAATTCCCTGTTTTCCCTAAGAAGATGTTCTTTATGTCTACTCCAAAATCTTGATTTAGAATTCTGCACATTTATTTAATGTAGTCAACTATTCTTTTTTTAATGATCACTTTTTAATAAAATGCAAACAATATTGTTTGAATGAAATCTTTTAAAACATTTAATAAAATAATGTATGTTTGAAAGTTAACAGTTGGAAGAAATGGTACTTACGTATTATCCAAGCCAGTTCATATCCACTGAGCCAACATTGGCTCCAAAAATACTAATTAAATTAGCTCTTATTTTTATTTATTTATTTATTTATTTGTTTATTTTATTTATTTATTTATTTGATTTTTTATTTTAAGTGCAAGTTAATATTACCTAGTTAGAATATTAAGGTCAGTGTCAGGCTTTACAAATTTAAAAAAAATCTGGTAGCCAGGTCTAAATTCTAGTCGCCAGTAAAATAAATTAACCCCCCCCCCCCATCATTAATTTTCAAAAAGTCCAAAAGTTAAAAAGATAATAAAACTAAGTTTTCTAAGGAAACTTATCAAAATTTTATATCTCTGAAGAAAAAAATTAATATTGTAAACTGTGAGTTAACCGGCATGTTCGGGAAATGCTGATTGTCGAATGCTTCAAATGTTCGAATAGTTGAGTGCTACAAAATCTAAAACTGATGAGATGACATCAATAAAAAACTGAAGCCGGAAAACGATTTTTTGCCTATTTAGCCTATCGAAATCAAATAATTCTGATTTATTTTAAAATTTGCATTTGATCAACTCTCTCAGTTTTGCCAAATTAAAAATAAATTTTATTTTTTGGGGAAATTATTTTTTGGTGGGGAATTTTAAATCGATACCAAAAATACTTTTCTTAACTCATTCGGGACCATGGGTGCATATATGCACCCTCAAAAAGAACATACAGAATTTGTTTTAGGCACCAGTAAAAAATAAAAGTAATATTTGCTTTCTCTAGAGCATTTTTGTGATAGTTTAAGTAAAGGTAGCTTTTTTAAAAAAAGTGGTACCAACCGAATAAAATTTGTATAAAAGCCGCCGGTCCCGAAGGGGCTAATATGCGCAAATTAGTGAAAACAAACCCATCGGCAAAATACAAATAACCGCTTTTTCGTTGTTACGTACATTAGTTTTTTTCTTTTCTTTCTTTCTTTCTTTTTTTTTTCTTAAAAAAAAAAATATATATATAGATATGAATATTTTAAAGCACCTCCATAATTCTTTTGGACAGAACATCTTAAAAGTTTTACTGAAGAATGTTTTTTAATGTGTTAGTGTATGAAGATCATAAAAGCTCTGTTTTACTTAGAATGGATAAGTATTCTAACTACGTCTAGAAGTTTCAAGAGGTAAAAAATAATATGAAAAATAATCATGAAAACAATACCCATGTCCAAAAGTTTAAAAAGTTTACAAAACACTTAGCCCATGTCTAACAGTTTTAGAATGTGAGACCATGTTTAAGGCTGCTCGTCAGTAAACTTCCCGATTCCCCTCGCTAATGTTAATCCAATGGGCGTAGGATGCATTCGTATTTTTAAAATATCTCCTCAGGAAATTAATGTTTTTAACTTCTGTTTCCTGTGTACTGTTCTTAAAAAATGTCTCTTTTTTTCTTAGTTATCAAAATATTTCTAAACTATGTGCTAAATTTATACTTTTATGTGTTAAAATCTTAGCGAAACTGAATAAGATTTTAACATTTCATATAAAATTAAGTATATAGTTTAGAAAACAATTGACAACTAAGTAAAACAGAGCCATTCTTTAAGAACAATACAAAGAAAACAGAAGTTAAAAATATTAATTTTCCAAGGAGATATTTTAAAAATACGAATGCATCCTACGCCCATAGGAATAACATTAGCGAGGGGAATCGGGAAGTTTACTGACGAGCAGCCTTAAGATCATTATTGTGCGCTTCTGCAAATCTCTATTGTCATTTCTATATTTACTTTTTTCTCCTTAAATAAAACGTAAATGATAATCATTACTTATTAAACGTGTTATAATTTTTCGTCTTCTAATAAAATAGACTCTCATGTCTTGTGAAATATTTCACATGTGTTTTCAAATCTTAGGATTTCCGTATTTTTTTAAAATTATTATTTAATTTTATTCATTTAAGACTAATAATCCAGATAATTTTCGTTCCATTTTTCATTCAAAATAATAAATTTAAAAATGAAAAGAGGAAATATACGGTTAGATATGAGATAAGATTTTTATAACATAATTAGTTTTAAAGAAAATTAAAAATACATGTAAAGGAAATATTCTTAATTAGAAAACAGAAAGTGCATAAATTTGTAGAAATGTTTTTACTAATATTCTATGAAATAAGATTACTTTCTCAATGTTAGGATTTTTATAAAGAAACTACCGTGTTTGAAGAAAGAAGTAAAGAATTATGAAATGTAGATTGGTATTAACAAAGAAAAATATTAAACTATATTTTTCTCTAATCGAAAAAATAATTATCTTCCACCTTTAGAACATTCTGGATGATAAGTATTGAAAACGAGTTAAATTATTTTTGATATTTTTTTATATTAACATTCAAATTAAAAAACATATTTAAATATATATATAAACAATTAGTTTTTAATTGATTCAGATAAAAATTTTCCCCATGAAAGAAGAACAAAATTTCGTTATTCTTCCGTCGCCCCTAATTAAGTTTATAATTTTTTTTCAAATTCACTGGTTGTATTGTATTATTTTCACAAAAAAAAAAAAAAAAAAAAAAAAAAAAAAAGTAATAAAAAACAAATTTTAACAAAAGGTACTTGTAGGCTGATAATTTAGACTTAGACTGTCAGCTATAGATACAAATTCAAGATCGGCTCTCAGCAACCAAAAATAATCAAACAATCGAAATCCTGCAGATATCAATTCAACATTTAGTTAACTTTAACATTCAGGCACAAAAATATGAGATCTACTGCTTTTTTAACATTTTTATCCGAAAAGAGAAGACCATCTCAAGTCTTTGCTTATTTGGAGAAGGTACATATCTTTGGAAGGTATAATATCTTATCCGAAAATCCGAGAGACATCGGACGCTTTTCTATTATTAAATATACTTATGTAGATCCTAATATATGCGCCATTGTACGTATTTATTTCAAATCTAAACCTACACTGTAAAAAGAGATTGCAGCAAAATTACGGGCAGAGGCCGGCAGCAGAGATTCCAGTCATACCCCGTAAAAAAAAAAAAAAAAAAAAAAAAAAATCCATGCCCATTATTTTGTGCAGCATATAATTTTACGGGGCAAAGTAATATAGCATTATAATGCACAGGATATAATGCACTTTAAACCACAACTAGATATTTAACACGTTCTACGCACGGGAGTTTCAACTACTGTGCATTTTATTTAATGAAACTTAATTTATCATGTTGCTATGGCAGCAGATGATAAAACGACATCTTTGGAATAAGGGAATAAATAGAATAAAAAGTTTTGTTGATGTTTGTGATAAAATGTTTTTCTTTATTTTTTTAAAAAAGGTAATAAATAAGCGCAATTAAATAATCTCTAATTATTTGCATGCGAGGTAAAAGAATTATCGTAATACCCACTACAGCTTCTTAGTATTGCACATGGCGTCCGTAATATGTATATCTCACATTGCAGTAAACATTTAGAACTGGTTAGAACTCGCGCGATTATGGATTAAAGAAAAAAAAGGGCAAAAATTCGTTAAAAACATAAAATAAAAAAAAATCTATCTAAAATATTCGAATATTTCGTCCCAATCGTTCATGGGCCCCCAACCAGCAACCCGTGTGCCAAATTTCGTAGCCCTGCGCCCTGTGGTTTCCGAATTTTTGAGGTTACATAGATAGATACGCGCACGGATTTTAACCCATTCGGGACCATGGGTGCATATATGCACCCTCCAAAAGGGCATACAGAATTTGTTTTAGGCACCAGTAAAAAATAAAAGTAATATTTGCTTTCTCTAATTTGAGCATTTTTTTGATAGGTTAAGTAAAGGTAGCTTTTTAAAAAAAAGTGGTGCCAACTGAATAAAATTTGTGTAAAAACCGCCGGTCCCGAAGGGGATAATAGGGTAGATTATTCTAGCTGACCCGCCCGGCGTTGCCCGGGCCCGTGTAATAAACTTAAATCTCATAAAAACGAAACTCTAGCCCGAGTCTCCGATGGTTTTGGCACCGTATACCGGGCATGCTCGTACGCGCCGAAAAATCTTCTATTTCCACCTTTCACCGCCAGAGGAGCATTCTGTTCTAAACAAACCTCTTTCAGAACGAACATCTGACACAGGTCCCCGCTGCCTACGGCACAGTATAGTAGACATGCTACAAAAGAGAGCTGGTTTGGAGAAGATGGGAACATTATTAGACGAGTTATTGGAATAAGGCACACTTAGAGAAAATAACCTTGGGGGGTACCGGGGGGGAATGTTCAAATGTCCTTCGGAAAATGACTGATTAGGAGGAGCACTATTCATCTTTAAAAATTTGTTCGTTTGGTTAAGCTATGAACTTAATTACAAATTTGGCTTAAACTATAATTCAGAAATAGTGGTAACTACTACTCATAAATTTACTTTAATGTTATAGAGGGTGACTATTAAGTTAATTATAATGTTTGTAATCCGTTGCGTTGAAATCGGAAAGATACTTGCTGAGTTATGGAAACGGGGCATTGTTAGAGAAAAAAACCTTGAAGGAGGTGCCGGAGAGGAGCGGATGTTCAAGTTCATTTCAGTAAATTACTAATTAGGAGGACCAGTATGCATCTTTAAAAATTGGTTCATTTGGTTTAGCTAGGAACTTAATTAGAAATTTGTCTTAGACTGTTATTCGGAAATAGTGGTACCCGCTACTCACAAATTTATTTTAATTATATATACGTTGATTATTAAGTTAAATATGATGTTTGGAATCAATTGCGCTGAAATCGGAAAATTTGTTGCTGAGATATGGAAACAGGGTAGAATTTGACACAAAGCCTTGAGAGAGGGGCTGGGGGGGGGGGGTTAGGGATGTTCAAGTGCCTTTCAGCAAATGATAAATTAATAGAGCCACTGTATGCATCTTTAAAAATAGATTCCTTTGGTTAAGCTAGGAACTTAATTTGATATTTGACTTAGATCATTATTCGGAAATACTGGTAACTGTTTTCTAGAAGTACACCCTGAAGCTATGAATGCTGATTTTTATGATAATTTAGCAAAATGGAACTGGTTTGGAGAAGTTCGGAACATAATTCTCTGAGTTTTGAAAATAAAGCACAGTTAGAGGGAAAAAAAACCTTGAGGGAGGGGCCGCGAGGAGGCGCGCGGTCAAGTGCTCAACAACAAATCACTAACTTTGACTGTTGGTATACATCAACTGAATACGGGCTCTGTACTTTTATTAGGAACATAAATTTAATTTTTACGAAAACTGTTATTCTAAAATAGCGATATCATCTATATAAAACAGCGTTTAAACTTTAAGGGTGAAGCAAAAAATGTTAAATTTCTTAAATGTAATTAGTTCTGTTGAAATCAGAACAGTAGATTTGGATTTATTAATACGGAGAATCAATTAATGAAAAGACCACCGCCAAGTGGCGCGCGGTCAAGCAAAAAAAAAATGTGATATTTAATAAAAAGTCGTTTACAACCACCCCTCCCCATCCCTCCAAATTTAACAAATAATCTGTTAAATAAAGTTTTCTGTATTAATAATCTCTATCATACTAATATATGTCATGTAAAAAACACCTTAAACTCAGCTAATTACCATTCATTAAGTTGATAAAATCTTTTAAAATTAAGTTTTTAGCATTTGGCAACGGTCAATAAATAAGTTGATTGTCTATATGCATATAATCTCTGATCCATCGATTTTAAACACTCGACTGGCAATTGCAATGATCCCTACCTTGATTTATTTAATGATTTCTGCGGAAATTTTATACAACCAACCAACCGAAGATTACTCTTTGAAAAAGCGTATTTTTGATGAGATCTCTTTGTGGATAGATTTTAATTAATATTTAATCTATCAAAAATCTATTTAAAATTTTCGAATTTTTTGCCCCCATCGTTCATGACCGCTCTACCAGATACCCGTGTGCAAAATTTCGTAGTCCTGCGGTTTTCGAGTTTTTGAGGTTACATAGATACGCGAACGGTTTTTAATAGTGTAGACTAGCTGTTTAACCCGTTCTACGCACGGGAGTTCATGAAATTAATTCTAAAACAAATAAAAAATAAAAATGGCAACAAACAACTTTAAAATATCTAAATAAGAAATAAGAATTCCCCTTTTAAAGTGTTGAGTTATTCAACTATTCTATTTAGGCAAATAGTTTTCTATTACTGTGCATTTTTTTAATGAAATTTAATTTATCATGTTGCTATGGCAGCAGACGATAAAACGGTTTTTTTGGAATAAGGTAATAAATAGAATAAAAATTTTTGTTAATGTTTGTGGTACAATGTTTTTCTTTATTTTTTAAAAAAGATAATAATTAAGCGCAATTAAATAATCTCTAATTATTTGCACGCGTAGTAGAAGAATTATCGTAATACCCGCTACATCCTCTTAGTATTGCAGCGTGGCTTACGTAATATGCATATCTCACATTGCAGTAAACATTTAGAACTGGTTAGAACTCGCACGATTACGGGTTGAACATAAAGGCAAAAATTCGTCAAAAACATTAAAAAAAATCTATTTAAAATTTTCAAATTTTTGGCCCCAATCGTTCAGGGGGCCCCTTTCAGCAACCCGTGTGTCAAATTTCGTAGCTGTGCGTCCTTCTGTTTCCAAGTTTTTAAGTTTACATTGATAGATATGCGCACGGATTTTAATAGGGTAGGTACGCGCATGGAAGTGCTCAAAAACAAATCACTAACTTTGACTGTTGGTATGCATCAACTGAATACGGGCTCTGTACTTTTATTACGAACATAAATTTAATTTTTACGAAAACTGTTATTCTAAAATAGCGGTATTATCTATAAACAGCTAAACAGCTATTTAACCCGTTCTACGCACGGGAATTCATGAATTTAATTCTAAAACCAAAATAAAATATAAAAAACAGTACAACAAAACTAAAGTTTATGAATATGAAAATTTGTTTTGAAACATAATATGAACATAATTTGTTGTTTGAACATGAATTTAATTTTTACGAAAACTGTTATTCTAAAATAGCGGTATTATCTATATAAAACAGCAATTAAAAGTTACTGGTGCAGCTAAAAATGTTAAATTTGTTAAATGTTATTAGTTCTGTTGAAATCAGAGCAGTTGGTTTGGATTTATTAATAAGGAGGGTCAATTAATGAAAAAGCCGCCGCCAGGTGGCGCACGGTCAAGTAAAATAAATTTGATATTTAATAAAAAGTCGTTTACCATTCTCACAAACTTAACGAATAATCTGTTAAATAAAGTTTTCTGTATTAAAAATCTCTATCATACTAATATATGTCATGTAAATAACCATTAAACCCAGCTAATTATCATACTCAAGTACATAAAATCCTTTAAAAATAAGTTTTAGCATTTGGCAACGGTTAATAATTAAGTTGATTGTCTACATGTCATATAATCTCTGATCCATCAAATATAAACACTCGACTCGCCCAATTGCAATGATCCCTACCTTGATTTATTTAATGACTTCTGCGGAGATTTTATACAACCAATTAACAGAAGACAAAAAAGCGTATTTTTGATGAGATCTATTTCTGGATGGATTTTAATTAATATTTAATCTATCAAAAATATATTTAAAAATTTCCAAATTTTTGCCCCAATCGTTCATGACCGCCCTACCAGCTACCCGTGTGTAAAATTTCGTAGCCCTGCGCCCTGCGGTTTTCGAGTTTTTGAGGTTACATAGATAGATACGCGAACGGTTTTTAATAGTATAGATAACACTTTGCTTACTGTTCCGTACGACGTAGCACGTTAGATAATCATCACAGATTCGCTGTTTTGGCGGGTTAAAATTTTCGAAACACCAGTAAAATGAAGGGTTACATCCTAGCGGAGGACAATGTATGGGGTCGTACCGTATTTTTGCTAACATATGGACTAGAACTGTAGGAATATGTGGATTGCTCTTAATTTTCTAAGTATCTAAGGGATAAGGCCGCTTATTTAGTGGACCAGACCGTTTTTCATCAAATAAGGCTGTTGCCCGTGAAAATTGAAGGGCAAACGCTCATGAATTTACAGTTTTTTCTGAGAGTGTAAAGGTCCTTTGAAAGACGTGTCAGAAGAGGTAAATGCAAGCGTACAATACTTTAGAATTATTTTGTACGAATTACTGTTCGATAAATACACATTAGAAAATTCGCATATACTTACTAATTAAAATAAACAATTTTTATTTTAAAAATAAAGTGAAAAATATACATAAAGGCGCATTAAAGTAGAGAAAAGAATTATTGCATAAATTATACCTGTTCCTGAAAATATCAAACTCCATATAAACATAAAACATAAGCTCAAATTTTCTAAATACAGTGGTTTTCAATGCCACGGTTGATCATTTGAAGGAGTGTTGCTTTGATACCTATAGATACACAGGCGGTTGTCTGGAATGATCCATATATTCTTTATTCACAGAAAGACATACATGACTTCGACAATTACATAAATCTTCTTAGACAAGATAGCCACAGGGAAATTTACAACACCAGAGAGTTACAACCGCCAGCTCCACAAAGTGCATGCAATGGAGCTGGCGGGAATCGAGCCCGCCGACTTGATTCCTACGCTCTCAAGCGATTAGCGGGATGTTCTCTTAACCACTCCGCCACAGGGTCCCAATCCCACGGTTCTGAATGTTATTACAAAGCACACAAATTTTTGTAGCTTCAAACCAAAAAAGAATATTGACCGTATAGCGAATATTGTCCATAATCCTGCTTTCGGAAACCCCTGTCGCGCTTGCCGACCTAACCGTTCGGAGTTTTCCGTGGTTTTCTTCGAACCTTGCCGTAAATACGAGTTAGGATTACTTAGAAAGACCCCCACGGAGGGCACTTCCCCCTAGCGTCTATATCCTTCGAGTAGATAATCTGCCGTCATAAATCAACCAACCAACCAACCTGCTTTCGGAATTTTTGATTTAAAAAGGAGCCCAAACTGTCAACCCTGGTCTGGATCATATTCTGGTTTCACAGATTTAAATTGTAAAGCATTAGTATTGAAAGCTTTAAAATTTGTTTCTAATTTATTTTTGGAGACAGATTCATCAACTTATTTAAGTAAATAAGACATCATTTCCCATCGAATGATACTTTTTATAATTTGGTATGGGCGTTCTTAGTTAAGTGTACAAGGTGCTCGCGATAAATTGATTATAACGTTATATGTCCTAAATTCACAAGCTTCTTAATAATTTTGGAAATTTTTTTTTATAAATTATGATTTACATTATTTTTCAGTTATAATTGATATAAGTGATCTGGACAGGACGCATGATAAACTTCTAAAATAATTTCGGACTTCAATATCATCTTTCTACGTACAGTTTACAACCTGAAGACGTGTAAAATGCTGATCCCTGATGTCAAGACATGTGCAAGAAATAAAAGAATAATACCGAAAATTTTTTCAAAGATTTCTCCATATACTGAATTTTGATCTAAATATTGCATATAGAGCCTAAATAGGTAATAAATAATCTAAATAGTGTGTAAATAGTCTAAATAGGTAATAAATAGTATAAATAGTGTATATAGGATATAAATAATGTATAAGTAGTCTAAATAGGTTGTATAGCTGTAATAGTATTAGTATAGGTGTAAAGTAGGTAAAGTAGCATGAATATGGCTTAATATAAGTAAAGTAGTATAAATTGTGTATATAGGATATAAATAATCTAAATACTGTATAAAAAGTCTAAATAGGTGATAAATAGTATAAAGAGTTTATATAGGATGTAAATAATCTAAATAGTGTGTAAATAGTCTAAATATGTAATAAATAATCTGAATAGTGTATAAATAGTTAATGAATAGTATAAATAGTGTATATAGGTTATAAATAATGTATAAATAGTATAAATAGTATAAATAGTGTATATAGGTTATAAATGATGTATAAATAGTCTAAATAGGTTGTATAGTCTAAATAGGTGTAAAGTAGGTAAAGTAAAAGAATAATACCGAAAATTTTTTCAAGGCTTCCTCGATATATGGAATTTTGATATTATTGTTTTTATCATCTTACAAGTATTTAGTTATAACTACAGGTATACCATTTCACTTTCTTCTCAATATTCAGACTCTATCCTTTAATCTCTTTTGTCTTACTTTCTTATTCCAAATTTATTATCATCTCATTTCTTAATTTACATGTTTCCTTTATTTTGCAATTGTTCCTTTATCATGTAGTTAATACTACATCTTAACTTTTCCCAACGGCTCAATTTAATACTACTTGCAATAGAATGGACGTTAAGTTGATTGCAACTCGGAAGCCCCTTAACCGACATCAACTGTTAGGCAACTGTTATTATTTATTACTTTATGCTTTTTTCTTGCTCGTGTGGCAAACATCATGATCACCGTTTTCAACTTTTTCATTATGTAAATTATTTTATTGAAATCTTAAATCCCGTTAGAAATCTCCCTCCAATGAGTCCAGAAATTACAGTTAATCTGACTTCGTATTCCTTTGACATGATGATTGCTATTAGCATGTACTATTTACTTACGAAAAGATGAATGTTGACACTTAACCTTCGAAACATACATTTTCAAAAGAATTAAGAAAAACGTGAAATAATGAAATGTAGAATTATTACCAATTTTTTGAAGCATCCTGTATGTCACTATTATTAATTTGTTTCAGAAAAGCATCAGCAATATAACCTGTCATTTCCCGAACATCATAAAGCACTTGAGATGCTTACACACAAAAAAAATCAAAACAAAAAGATTTTCTAAAATCCTTCTTCTTCATTTTCATTAGTACATGCATTAAACATAGTTGCATTAAACATGCAACAAAAACTGTGTTAGAAATTTCAGATAGTCAGATTTTATTCAACCCCTTCACAACGAGCGTCCTTTACAGAATTTTTAATCTTTTACCACCGGTTTTTCAAAACAGAAATTTGCGCCTAATTGAATCGCAGAAATGCTATGATTAAATAAGGCAAAGCTTACAATAAAAATTAACTGGTGGGATTAATGAAAGATTCTGAGCATCTTATGCGTCACGTATACGTGTCGCTCGTCCCCAACGGGTTAAAAAAATACATCATGTACATTCAGTATTATCAAATTCATTTTTTATTTTCCAGAGCCTGATTATACAGATGTTTGTTCGCCCTTACTCCAATTTTTTAATACAATTTTTCTATGTAATATTTAAATAGCAGAAATTGTAGCCGCCTCGTTTAATTGAAGGATTTGTAATACTTTTCTGAATTTAAATAAGACGAAAAATTCTATTAAAAAATGTGGTAAAAGCGTACGAACCCTGTTATAGTATCAGTCATCTGTGTCGCGGCCCTGAGTCCTCAAAATTTTGGAGCCCCAAATGTGTTATGTAATTTTCTCAAAGCTGATATTTTAAATCAGTTTTGACCCCGTACCTATTACAATCAGCGTATCGTACGTTTAGAGTAGAATACGTTTTAAAGTAATAGCTAGTAATAAGCTATATATAGCTAAATATGTATTTATTCATTCATATGTGATTTCTAAACTAATAAATGCGTTTCTAATGTGATTTCTATTGTAATAAATGTGTTTCTAATATGATTTCTTTTGTAATAAATGGGGTTCAAATGTGATTTCTAATGTATGTATTCTAATGTGATTTCTTTTGTAATAAATGTGTTTCAAATGTGATTTCTAATGTATGTATTCTAATGTATTGAAAATATTTAATTTTTTGGTGACAATTTAAGAAAGGGGAGCCTCTTATGAATACCAAGGCCTCTCTTTGTCCTTACTGACAGCACAATCCCATTTTTAAATTAGATCATTTTTATAATAATATTTTTCTTACGGTTTTACGCACATCCTGTATCATTCATATGTGATTTCTAAACTAATAAATGCGTTTCTAATGTGATTTCCAAGAATGAATGAATACCAAGAATACCAAGAATACCAAGGCCTCTCTCTGTCCTTACTGACAGCACAGTATTCATTCATATGTGATTTCTAAACTAATAAATGCGTTTCTAATGTGATTTCTATTGTAATAAAAGTGTTTCTAATATGATTTCTTTTGTAATAAATGGGGTTCAAATGTGATTTCTAATGTATGTATTCTAATGTAATAAAAGTGTTTCTAATGTGATTTCTTTTGTAATAAATGTGTTTCAAATGTGATTTCTAATGTATGTATTCTAATGTATTGAAAATATTTAATTTTTTGGTGACAATTTAAGAAAGGGGAGCCTCTTATGAATACCAAGGCCTCTCTTTGTCCTTACTGACAGCACAATCCCATTTTTAAATTAGATCATTTTTATAATAATATTTTTCTTACGGTTTTACGCACATCCTGTATGTAAAATTAGAATTTTAATATAATTAATAATTTAAAAAACTAACAAAAACATTCAATATTATTAGTAAATCTACATAAATTCGCATATGGATACACAGTGTTGGGCTACTTTTTAAAAATTCAGTTTTCTGGATTGCCACCAGTTATTTGAGAACGTAAATTCGTCTTATTAAAGACAGATTAAATAAGGCGAAAACAAGGCAAATTATACCATTTCAAAAAAGGGGTGCCAATCAAACAATCGGAATAAAAAAAGTAACCCATTGGCAACGGTGGGCACATATCATTGCTGTTGCGTTATCACCAGTATGCAAAAAAAAAAAAAAAAACAATGAAATACAAAATAAGGAACAAAGCTCTATTCCACCAATAAAAAGTTTTCGAAACCTATTTTAAATGTAACGGAGATAGTTAAGCTATCTCCATTTGTCGTGAAAGAAGATAGAGAAACATGGATACAGTACGCTGTATCAAAATGAAAAAAAAGTAATAAAAAATCTTTTAAATATTCCTGGTTTGAAAGAAATTTTTACAAATTTATCATTCTCACTTTTAAATATTTCCTTAAACTTTTAACTCTTTTTGTATACATTTGAAATTTGTAAAAGTTTGTAAATCAGTAAAAAAAATCCAGTATAAATTTTTGTGTTAATGCACTCTTTCTGTAATGAAAACTCGTGTGGTGTAAAAACGCCTTCTGTATTTTACAGTGAAAATACGAAAGTTTTATGTACTTTAATGTACTTGGTATTTTGCGTAACATTTTTTAATGTAAAATAAACGAAATTGTAGGCACTAAAAAAGTCCGATCTGTATCGATCCAATACTAATTTGCATTGAAAATGTAAATGTTTTACCAATGAACAACTATATAATATACAACAATATATATATATATATATATATATATATATATATATATATATATATATATATATATATATATATATATATATATTAAACTTTGGTGAATTTTGTTAGATTACTCATCGGATTTTTGTGTTTATTTACCAGTACTTGCTCAATAAATATTTAAAGCAACAGACTTTTTTCTCTTTTTTTGGTAAGCACTCTCAAACTTTGTTAACGTTAATCTCAACGGGAATTATTGTTGTTCATGTTCACAGTATTTCGTGTTATCAATAAATAAATCTTGATATTCATTTTGACAGGGGTTGTGAGAACATTTATTGTTGAAAGCAGTACTCAAGATTTTTGTGAACCGGGACAGACTATATGTCCGAACAGTAATATATGTTTATTTATAAAATAAATTTTGCGTTTAAGCAAGGCTATGATTACTAATTGGAAATATTAGTATTCCCTATCAAGGACAGCTGCCTCGTATATACTTGCTCTTGTTATATAGCAATTCACCTTATGCGTTTTTATGTTAACGAGGTTCGACTGTATAATGAAACAAGAACGAAAAATCATGCGTCAAGCATAGATTATGTAACACTTTCCAACGCTTCCAAAATAATTTTACAAATCATACAGTTTAATAAGCTGAGAGATAACATCTAAGTAAACAATTCGAAAAACGCATAACATATTTAAAAACATAATTTGAGGAATTTCCAACGTATACAATATTCGGGAAAATATCCGAATACTTTATTCAGCCCTGTATATGATCTATAGATTTGTATGTATACTACATAGGATGCTAAATTTTAGTTCAGTTAAGAAACGCTTAGCACAGTTTAAAATTCTCCATCTGGAGTTTCTGTCAATAAACGGAAATGTGTTCGCGAACTTTTGTATTTCCTTGTATATGATCTACAGAATTTATACACACCACGTAATAGACAAAAAGTGAGTTAAATTTAAAATCGCGTTCAGTAACTTAAAACGCACTTCCAGGAATTATTGTTAACAGACAGTAGAGAATTCTTTTGTGTGTCCCTGTAAATGAACGATGACTGCTATACACACACTATTCTGTAGTAAGCCTCTTGTAATGCACCTCATATAAATTTCAATGCGATTAAAATAGTGAAACATTATTTAAATAAACCGCAGACGATTTTTCTCCATAGACGTAATGTAACGGAATTATTTTGACTATCCTTGTAAATTAACTATGAGTGCTATCCACACCCTATTCCATATTAAGCTTCTTGTAATACACCTTAGTGATATATATCAATTACAATGTGTTTGCAATTGTGTAACATCATTAAAATAAACCACAAGGGATTTTTCACCATAGACCGTAATGTAACGGAATTCTTTTGAGTGTCCCTGTAAAAAAAAACTATAAGTGCTACACACTTCAGTTGAAATAGGGAACGTGCTATAGATAACGACAATAACATATAAAAATTACAAGGCAATCCGAGCATATTTACGGGAGTTAGAGCACGGCCAGACGGCAGACGGCCAGACGGCTGACGGCCAGACAAACCGAAGTCATAAACACTTTTCAACTAGGTTGGAAAGTGTTAAAAAAGGATAAAGCTAAGACCTCACCAGTGTCGACAGCTGTCAGGTAATTTCTCAGAGAAAATACTAGTATTTCCGTATAGAAAAATTCGCCTTATTTAAGCGTTAAATATGTTAACATATTTTGTCTACGAGAATAATTATTTTAGTGAGCTTCTAAATTTTTGTTCGTTATAACAATGTGTTATTCCTCACAACCAAGTTTTCTACAAAGTACTTTAATATTACAGCAAAAGTTTATTTTATTTTTGCTCGTTGAAACAAGGTATTCGTTATAGCCATGTACGCTTGTAAACGTTATTTCTGTGAGATTAACAGTTGGAATCATGTGAAAGATATTTTGTTTTCAAACAGATTAGTATTCTTAGTTGCTTCCGCAAGCAAAGAAAATGTATCAATATCACATTTCGACCTCGTCTCTCTCGTTATAGCGACCTTGAGAAGAGTGAAATGCGGGAAAAGGACTCTTTGATCTTTAGAATTTGCTGCTTTGAATAAGGGGCTATCCATAAATGATGTCACACTTTTTTCAATATTTTGACCCCACTCCCCCCTTTGTCACAAAGTGTCACACTTCACCATACTCTCCCCACCCCCCTTGTCACATGTGATGCTATATTACATAAATGTATACTTGTTGTTCAGAAACAAAGAACTACGTTTCAGATCATATTTAAAATTTTATTTTTAAACTTTAACGATGTGTTTTAATGACAATTGTGAGGTAACAATAAAAATGATTCGTGTACTTATTTTGTATCAAATGGGATTAAGGTTTACAACAAAAAACATACCGTATATACTCGTGTATAAGCCGACCCCTAAATTCGAGATGAAAACAAGTTTAATACCAGTAATTCAGAATGGTTTTTCATACGCCTTATTTTATCTAATTTTATTGTACATTATTAAGGCGAAGAAAACTATTGTAAAATATTGGTATTAAACCTGTTTTTATCTTGAATTTAGGGGTCGGCTTATACACGAGTATATACGGTAATTAATATACAATAATAATAAAATATTTATATGAAAGAGCAATTGAAAACATTATTATTTTGGAATTTGAAATGGAATTTTATATATATGTGGCTTTAAATCTTATCTTTACTTTATGAACACAAAATACTTTAAAACAGATTTATTTTTATTACGAAGCCTCAATATTAGTTTTACTGAAATGGAACTGCCATCACATTTCATTTGTCACATTAATATGAACATTTATAAAATTATATACAAAATCATAAAATAGAAAGTACTCTGAATCATTTACTATTACGACTCTTCCATCCATGGAGAAGTTAGTATATGTTAGTCCATCGAGTAAACAGGCATTTTGACATCGCTCTCATCCTCGGGCATAGTAAGCAATCTAATGTCAATGTCATCTTTATCCACCCAATCTGCAAATTCCAAATCAATCTCCAAATTGACCAAAATGTGTGATGTCATATTTCTTCTTACCCCCTCCCACCCCCTTGTCACAAACTGTCACGATTTCAAGAACCGTCTCTCCCCCCTCCAAGCGTGACATTATTTGTGGACGGCCCCTAATCTGGATTTACAGGCAGTAAATATCTTCCTCTATCCCATCTTTAAAGAGTTAAAATAAAAGATGTAACCGATGCAATAGTTAAACTTTAAATATAGGTGGCTGCACCACAAATCTCGTTCGTCACTGCTCGGAGTCACTGCTTTTCCGATCATCTTTTGCGATGTAGTCTACGTTGAGACATGGCATGCGTTGGTTGTAAAATACGGCTGCTAAAAGCAGCGTTTTTCTTTTTTAATTTCGCGCGCAAAGTAAATTTCTTCTAACAGTAAGCGACTTGTAAATAATCTTGTAGATAATCTTTGTACACAATATTTGTACATAATCATATGTGAAGTTCATGCTGTAATAGACTTGAAAATAAACTGTTATTAACGAGAATCCCTGAGTGCTCTCTGAGACATTAAAAATGTGTTCTCGATTGATTTTAAAATAGTGGAAGCTGAGTAAATACCCTCTATTCTATTATAAAAGTAAAAATATATTTTTTCAAAACCGCTCTTTTATATAATCATTCAATATTTATCTTAAAAATGATGCCTAATTTCATCAACGAATGTAGTTCTAAAAACAGATTCTGTTAAAATATGTTAATTTGGTATGGGCTCCGATTATTGAAAATTTATGGCTTTGTTTCACGCTTAATAGAAAGCGCAATCTACTGAAATTATTGAAAACATTATAATTGTTTACCTGTTTCTTTTTTAACATATGACAACAGGAAAGAAAAAAAAGTATTTAAACTGTATTATTAAGATTTCGAAATTGTTTTCTCAACGTATAATTGCAAATTAGTGAATAAATATCTTAATAATAGTATATATTTTTTACTTTTTAGTGCTTAAAATATTACGTTGTGGCAATTTCATATCCTGTTGGCATAATTAACTCCATTGTTTTTGTAACTCGTAAACAGTTGTAACCATAAAAATGCATGGGGATTTAGCACTTGCGGCTGAGAAACGGAAAAATGTCTTACAATTATTTTATCTATTTATAATTAAGTTCTAAAAATAGTAAAATGATATACTGTCATCGCGGAAAAGGACCTGTGTACATAATTCTACCATATGAAGAAGTGAGTGAAATGTGGATTATAAAGTTCCACATTTACATACAAATACCAAGATGTCGCAGAACTTGGAGATGCGAAATTTGTCACAAGCACCAAAATTTCAGAGTATATTTAGGTAATGTTGAACTATGTTTAAAAAATTTTAATTTGTATGTAATATCATAAAAAAAATATTCACGAGGTGGGTTTCAAAGTAATACTTAAAATTTGTAATTTGTATAGCATTTCACTGCGCACACGATAAGTCATGCAAATTTCATGGAATTTGTATAAACATTATCTTAAATTAAACATAATACTCTGGACTATAATTTGAACTAAAACTTTTGTAAAAGGTTAATTAAATAGAGAGTAATTAACTTTTAATTAGAAAAATTGGAAAACCCACTAATGTTTACATACTTTCAACCTCATGATTGTTTTCATACTAAACAGAGCTTCACGATTCTAGTTCATTTTTATGATTATATTAGTATTTAGATAGGGTAAAAATTATGTAGTTATACTTCAAACGATTTTGGAGATATCATGCGTGCAAGAATAAAAAAAAAGCCATTTTGAGAAAAAGCCGTTTAAAGTTTTAATTGTATTTTTTAAATATCAAATTCATAATAAAAGTAACAAAACTACCAATTTTATAACTTATTCAGCATTAAAAATAAAATCTGATGCTAGTTTAAATTGATAAATATAAAAATTTGTAAAATGCTGCAGAATATAGGAATTTATAAATAGCGTCAAAAATAAATAAATTTAAATGTAAAAATGTAGGGCTTATTCTTGCAAAAAAAAATAATTTTAAACATACAAGTTAAAATTTTGTTTCGCATTGATTACTAAGTAAAGTAAATATACGCTTTTTACAAATTGAAATTATGCAATGCAAAATATAGGCCATTTTTTAGGGTTTCTGAAATTTTAATAGCTAATTCACATACGTTGCAGCCCAACATTTCGGATAGTTTACTAAAAATATTAGTAATATAAAAAGTCCGTATTCAAAATTGTCTGTTTAAACAAAATCACTGTCAATTTATTACTTTTTAGTTTTTTATAAGATAAATTAGCACCTTAGAACATATTTAAATAATAGCATTTTGTATAGCGATTACTGTTAAACTGGCGATTTCTTTCGCGCTATTATTCATTATAAAATGGATAATAAATACTAAAACGTGCAATAATAATGCAAAATTAGAAAAATATTATTCTGAAAAAAAAAAAAACAGTTTTGTTTCAAATTAAGCATTTAATAGCGAATAAAATAAACAACTAAGCAAAATTGTGATCAAGTTTCAGAGTAAACGTAATCAAACTTGGTGAAAGTGGAAGTTGAAGTTAATGTTTTAAAGCTTTTTTATTATGTACAATATTCAACTAAAAACAATTAACGCATTTTAGTATACTTCGAAAGTTGCGATAGTAAAAGCGTGATAACAAAATGTTAACAAGCGGCCATGATAGCTTTCGCAGGGCATTTAAATAGGAAATGAAGGAGTGGTGTGTACATTTTCCCTCATATCTCAGTAAATAATTATCTCACAATTAAAAGATTGTTATCAAGTTATTAAGAATAAAATTATCTTTCTAAAGATGTCAAAATCAATTTTTTGATAATTTTAAAGGTGTACTGTCCCTTAAATGCATTCGTAAACTTGACACTAAGCTTGAATGGTTACCGTGGCAAAGCGTATATTAGTTGTGGTTCGGCGAAATCAGTTTTCTGAGTTTACGAACAATTTGCGTGTTTTCACGTCTTGCGGAAGCTTCCATTTACGCGTTCTCTCTTTTTCAAAAATCATCGCTAGAACGCACGAAGAACGTAGCGTCTACCGATTGCCTTGATTATAACAATAATTTATAGCCAACGAATCAACGTCCTACAAGGAATAATGCATATCATGTTTCCATTATAATTTTTGTGGTGTGCGTTTTCAACTAAAAAAAACTTTTTGTTGCATACTTTTAGTTTCTTGTGCTAAATCTAATATATTAGATATAGTATACAGTTTAAAATATCTATATGAAGGACAATCACTATAACTTGAGCTACTAGGAAAAAAATGAGTCTACATCTAGATTTGATCCACATTATTTTATATACTGACTCTGATTTCATTCTTGATGTAATGATCTCACGAGAATTTTTCTCTCTCAAAATGCAAGAGAGTTTTCGTTCAAAAAATTATAAATTAAATTTTACAGAGCGCATTTTATTACTTTTACCGTAAAAAGTAGACATTATCGCGCATGTTAAATGATTATTGTAAGGACAGATAGTGACGTAAAAACCACGTGCGCAACACGTACAAACTTTTTCTTTTTTTTTTAAAAATATGGACATGGTATTTTGGAAATCAAATACAGTCGAGTCTCTATAAAACGAAATCTATTGTTCCCTACAAAAAAATCGTTTTATAGAAATATTCGTTGAATAGAGAATAACAAAAAAATTTCCTGACGGCTCAGTCTACAGGCATAGGTAGATTTCGAAGATGCAGACCATGGGGCGCCTGTTTATTGGAAATTGAAGAAGAAATTACCTTTTTGCCACTATACGACAGTTGGGACCACCCACTTCAAAATTTACCTGTGTTTGTAGGTGGAGCAGGCAAGAATTTAAAAAAAAATTTTTTTTTGGCTGTAAGAGTTGGTCCTATAAAAAACTTGTCAGTATAAAAGTTTTAGATAATATTAAGACGATTTATAATAAATTTAAGCGGATTTGATACCTTGTGAATTGGTTAAGTTATGATTTTTTTCTTCTTAAACCCCTATCTCACCCTCCCCCCTCTTGAAGCCAATTTTAATTATATCAAAAATCTGCCATACATAAATTTTCGACCATTTTTCTAGAAGTAATAATAACTTTAAACGTATTGGATATGTATCATAATTAAGAAGTTAGGGGTATTTTCTGTTTTCACAAAAAGCCGACCCATTTCCCCCTTCTTAGCCCAATTTTGCCCATTGACGAACATGACCGATATCTTATGCCCCTTGATTTATGTATCAGTTTGGAAGAGATTTGTGCAGAATTATGGAAGTTATCGTGTCCATAAAAAAGTGATATAGAGAGATAGATAGATAAAGTTTTGAACTGGAGTGGATTTGGGTTCTAGAAGTCATGATCGGCGTAGATCTGCAACAATTTTTCAGAAATTCCAACATAGGGGAGAATGTAATATGTAGTATTTCTTACGAAATCTGCCTAAAATTCCTATTTAATGCGTAAATTTTGAAAAATATATTGTATTTGAGCTGTTTAATTCAGATTTTGAAATGTTTAACTCTAAATATTAACTTGATATTGTATGTTTTAATTATTTAAACAGTTTCAAAACAGAAAAGAAACATTTATTTGAAAGCATTAGTAACTAATCAGTGAAATATGCATTTGTTTTAGACGAAGAGTTTTGATTTTAAAACTGTTACAACCTTGTAAAAAGTTTCGCGCTTTAACAAGGAATGTAGAATTATGTAAGAAAATCACTTATAGTTAAACTGAAAATGTATATGCTTAAAGTGATAAAAGTACACATAAAGGCTTATATATTTCTTTCAAAAAACAGATCAATAATGGTCCTAATCGTACGCTTAATCAACGACGTTTTCAAGATCAATAATGGTAAGTAAACTGATTTCGTAAAATTTTTGTGAAAATAAATTTGATAAACAAAATAAAGAATGAGATAAAGGTACTTAACTTTGAAAGATAAAACAGGAATCAGTTAAGGAAAATTGATTCCACATGACTTTGAAGCTTTTTCTGAACAAATGAAGAAAAATTTCTGAAAAATTTTGTTACATGGATATAGATCTTTCGCTATATGGAGATTATTTTTAATATAATCATGGGAAAAAGGTGACCGTTCCAGCTAAAAATTCGTTATATAGAGAAAATCGTTATATGGAGGTTAGCTATAGAGAGACTCTATTCAAAGATAAATAAAAGATGCTAAAATAAAAAAATAACATATATAATTTTTCAAAACTTAAACCTTAGACTTTTAAAGTACAAAAGGAATTTTAAGTGTGTGAGAGTCATCCCCACAATAACAATGATTGCGAAATAGTAAAAATAGCTGATTACAGACGCACTTTTTTGCCTGGAACAATCAAAACAATTTCTATTTCATTAATTATGTGCTTTATTTTATTTACTTTCTTTTGGTATTACAATTAGATAATTTTGGATAGGTTTGTTTTTCTGAAAAATCAATTGCTTTTCAATAATGTTAATTTAATAAAAAAATAATAATTTTGCAAAAAGTGTTATTTTGAATAACCATTTCTTTTTTTGATTTCTTGCCCTAGTAATGCATTTATAGTTTAGCTACTGACCTATCTATGTACAAAATATATAAAAATCACTACAATAGTTCCAGATACAAAAAAATACATAGGTATCACATGTTTTCCATAGGATGATTTTCCTTGCCCCTTAAAGAATAATAATACGATGTAAACTTAAAATAAATACAATTCTAATAACATATGAATGTTTGTAAACACACAAATCATTACTTTCTCATAACTAATGTGAACGACCGGCCAGTAACTCTTACAATGGAAAAGGGAATCAAATTAATGAAATCACTAATGTAATTGAAAAAAAAAGTTACCATCGCAGTAAATTAACATATAATTAATGACTCACAGTCATACTGATATATTTAATCTAAATTTCAAGAAAAGTTTTACGTAGTTGATTTGTGCATCGGGTGCTACAGCAGCGAAGAGGACTTCGCATTAAGGTACACTGTGAAAACAAACTCCTGTAAAAAAACGGAAAAGGTACTGGCAGCAGAGTTGCCGTAACTTTTCCGTTTTTTCACAGAAATTCACTTTTGTGGGTTTTTTTCCGTTTTCAAAACTGAGAAGTTCCGTTTTCGAAACTGAAAAGTTCTGTTTTAGAAATTGAAAAGTTCCGTTTTAGGAACTGAAATGTTTTGTTTTAGAAACTGACATTTTCAGTTTTCAGGACGGTTATTTTCCGTTTTACAAGCTGATGGTTTTAGTTTTTATTATCTGTTCGATATTTCTCCCATAAAGGGGAAAGTGAGATCTCAAATTCCCCACATTTATGTTAAACTTATCTGTGGCGGTTATAACTAATTTTTTTTTTTTTTTTTTTTTTTTTTTTTTTTTTTTTTTATTATTATTATTATTATTATTATTATTAGGAATTAAATATTTTTAACTTTTTTTTTCCTTTGTACTCTTTTTAAAGGATGTCTTTTTTGTAGTGGTTAAAATATTTCTGAAATATATACTTTATTTATAATTTTATGTATTAAAATCCTAGCAAAACCAAGTAATATTTTAAAACTTCATAAAAAAATTAAATGTATATTTTAGAAATATTTTGACAACAAAAAGAACAGAGACATTCTGTAAAAGTTGTACACAGAAAACAGAAGTTAAAAATGTTAATTTCTAAGGAGATAATATTAGGATACTTAATATACAAAATTTTATAAAATGCAATAAATGTGATTTAATTTAGAAAGCAAAAAAAAGTCTGTATTAAAGTATTAAATATATTTATATGAAAAACTATTTTTAGAAAAAATCTTAAGCTTAATTATAACAATATTGCAATTTTTCCATAAAGTATGCTAAAATTTACTATTTTTAGCACTTGTTATTAATATATATTTTTCAATTTTTACCCCCCCCCGCCCCCCTCACTGTTTATGTAATTTTTTTCTTATTTCATACTGAGACATATTTTAAAGACTTGGGGCACTAAGTGTTATCTCTTATTTGTTTATATCGTTGTTTTAATATCATTAGTATGTATAATCAATTCTGTTACACATATGTAAGATAGAAATCTCGTTTTTTGAAGACGAAAATTGGACTCATTTGCCTAGAGAGAGAGAAAATCTATTTCAGTAAATCCTAAAAGGAAAATTTTACTTGTTTTCTAGCTTTTAATTCGTTTATCCGTTAGTTTGTATTCGAAATTACTTGCTATTTTAAATCATATGTATATATTTATATATGTTATAAATTATTTTCGTTATCTATTTAAAGTTTTTGTTTATTCAATGTAGTCATTATCCGACACCCTTACGCGGATGTAAACACTTTCTGGTATTTAAACCATCAAATATAAATAATTAATAACGAGGCCTTATTGTACTCAAATTGTTCATATTGAAACTATTTTTATTTAAAAAAAAATTATGCTACAATAATTTTACAAGTCAACCTATAACTCTATAAATATCGCTAGGTGCTATTGAAAAATAAACGTCAGAAAAAGAAAAAAAAATAACACTTACAAGATCAAACAACTATCAGCATTCTCTAATCATAAAGAGAATAAATAGTAATAATAATAATAATTTGCTCCCATAAAATCAACTTTAAAATTAAGAGTAAAAAAAAAAAAAGATAATTGACAAAAGCAATGTACGAACTGCTGCTAGTTAATACTGTGATAATAGTAAACACACTCTTGAAATATTTTATAAATTTAATAAAACATTGCATCCAGGTTACTTATAGTAAATGATTAGAAACTGTTAGAAAGTAAAATAATTATATGATTTAAAAAGTATATTCGAATACAAACGCATAAGCTGGAATTTTGAAAAAATATAATAACGAAATAAAGCATAGCTACACTGCAAAAAATAATTGTTGATTTTACAGTATAAAACTGGCACCCCAGCTGCCAGTATTATACCGTAAAATTAACAGTATTAAACAGTAAAATAACCAGTAATACTGTTAATTTTACGGTATAATACTGGCATGCGCGGTAGCGTATTACTGGTTATTTTACTGTTTAATACTGTTAATTTTACGGTATAATACTGGCAGCTGGGGTGCCAGTTTTATACTGTAAAATCAACAATTATTTTTTGCAGTGTAAAGAACGGGGATCTTTTTTCTTTTTTAAATCTGCATGAATAAAGATTATCTTTAGACACATATTACACATAACTTAATAACAAAGTCCGGTGAGGAAATAGTGAGTTGAAGTAAATTAATAATCAGATAAAATGCAAAATCATCCCTTTTTTTATGACTTTAAACAAAATACTTATTCTATAGGCAAATGATTGAAAGCTATTGTCTTAATATACACGTGGTTTAAAAACTAAATTTATATCTTACAAACATATAAAGAAATTATACATATAATATTATTAAAACAATGATATAAAAAACAAAGATAAAACTTACTTTTATTCTGTAAAATATGTCTACATCCAAAGTTGTACTTATTATTACAATTGTAAATTCTAAAAAGCACGTGCTACTGGGCAGGTGAAGTTACTTCGGACTGCCTGCCGTATCGGCCATATTGTCTCTTCCGGAGGAGGCTTTGATCATAGGGGGTGTTGACACAGGATACAGACTGACAAACTAATATATCTTCCAATCAGCGTCGGAACAGAACGTGTCTTGCCGGAAAAGTTCCGTTATCCCAGACTTTTCTGTCGCTTACGGAAACTTTCAGTTATATATCTAGCAGTAAATTGAAAAATTCCGTTAATTCCAGGAAAAGTTACACTTTTCTCCCAAAACGGAAAAACGGAATTTTTCAGGTAAAAAAAGGAAAATTCACAGAATAACACCTGTTAATTTCAGGACATATTTTTACAGTGTAACACAGTGATTTGCAAACTGCTGATGCACAGTACAGCAACGAAAAATAAATATTGGGGGCGTTTAGGATTGAATCAAAAATTGTGAAACACGTGTCTCCTTATTTTCGATGGAGAATTAAAATTGATATTTAAATTTAACACAAATGTCTGAAATACACCAAACTGGATCCTAAGAGTTACTGTCATTGATAATGGAATTTTATTTTTTTTTCAAAATTTATTGATTAAGTAAACAATTTCATAAAGCTTTATGAAATCAGTTAATATTCTTGTACTAAAATTTAATCACAAAGGCAATTTTTCTAGACTAAACAAATATTAATCATATTTTTAAAACACAAAATTTAAATTAAAATACATATCATATTCAGTGTTGACTAATCTGGTACCTCATTGCTTACCCACATTATAGTAAGTTCTTAAATTAAATCTAACCAAAAGTTTTTTTTATATAAAAATGCAAGGATTGTGCAATTATTTATATAAAATATGCTATATATATATAATTATAATATCTTTGAATTTCAAAAAACATAATCAAGTTCTTATAACATTCTAACTAAATCTCCAAAGAGATAATTAGTAATAGAGTGTAGACAGAATACCACAAAGTTAATAAATTAACAAGTGCAATATATATATATATATATATATATATATATATGATTCCAGTTTGAGCACTTCATGTAAACGATATGAACTGACTCTCTCTCTCTAGTGTTATTACCCATGGTTAGAAACTTCACTTCATCAAATGAACTAACTATGCACGAGTTATAAATGTTTTGAATCGCGAGATTTGGCTAAGAGCCAGTGTTCTAATTTTTATTATAAAGCGAGATGTAAAATGGATATAGCCGTTAGGCCTGGTTGGATTATCGTAATGTAAATTTGTTGTATAGTTTCGACCAAAAGTGTTATTAGTTGAAATTAAAGTGCATATTTTGTTGTTCATCGATTATTTGTCATATTGGTTCAGTAAAGTGCCTATTTATATATCATTTACTTACATTTTTGGGGACTCGGAATGCCGGTATTATTAAAAAGTAAAAGCCACTAGTAGTGAATTGGAAACCAAACGTAAAGTATTGTAAAACGCCAGTATCAAAAGTTGGGTTACGAATCAGCAAGGTGAAACCGTAATCGTATCACTTCAAGTACAATTTTTGAAAGATAAACATGGGAACTCTAAATAAAGCGAAGAGAATTGATCTAATAAACCTCTGCGAAGAATGCGGAATTGAAGCACCAGGAAAACCGACAATACCTGTCCTAATAAAGCTGATCAAGAGTTGGGAGAGTTACGAAGAAGATTTTATAAGAGATCGATTGGAAGTAGTGATAGCAAGTAGAAAAGAGAAAGAGGAAAGAGAAGAGAAAGAGAAAGAGAAGAAATTACAAGCAGAACTGGAAGAGAAGAAATTACAAGCAGAACTGGAAGAGAAGAAATTACAAGCAGAACTGGAAAAGAAGAAATTACAAGCAGAAAGAGAAAGAGAAGAGAAGAAATTACCAGCAGAGATTGAAGAAAATAGATTGAAATTGAAAATGGAAATGGAAGAGAGAAAATGGAAAATAGAATCGGAGCAGAATTTTGAAATTAAGAAATTACAGATACAAGAAAATTCAAGAGAACATATTAATGAAGACCCAAAGACAAATCCAGGTAAGCAATTTGAATTGCTTAGATTATTAACTAAATATGATAGCTCGAATGATATTAGTTTATATTTATCTATGTACGAAAGGCAAATGGTGCAAACGGGCATTCATAAAAAAGAATGGGTAAATTATTTAATTAATCTAATGCCGTTAGATGTGATCAATATAATAACAAGGAAAAACGAACCTGAAATTCACGATTATGATTATATAAAAAATATTCTACTAAAACGCTACAAGCTATCACCGGAGGAGTTTAGGCTGAAATTTTTCTCATCTAAAAAGGAGCCATCAGCCAATTGGCGAGATTTCGCTTATGAGATAAAGGTGTATTTTCAACAATGGATTGAAGGCCTTCACGTAAATAACTTTGAAGATTTGGCGGAATTAATTGTTGTTAATCAAATCAGGCATAATTTACCTACGGAAACAAAAACACATTTCATAGAGGAATTATTAGTAACAGAAAAAATTGATGACTTAGTTAATAAATTAGATAATTACGAAACAGCACAAAGGGTTTACAATAAACAATCAGTTAAGGATACAAGTAGCGATTTTGATGACAGAAGATCGCGAGTGGCTGATTACGCCAATTTGAAAAGACGCCAAATTGACAATAGACACAGTATGAATTATGGAAGCAAAGTGTCGCATATAATCTGTTTTGCGTGTGGCAACCCTGGTCACGTGAGTGCGAGATGTGCCATGGCGAATAATACAGAACAAGAATATTCAAATTTTTACCCGCAACGTAATCAAAATTGGCGAGAAACAAAATACCAAAATAAGACCCAAAACACGCAAAGAAAAATAGTTAATATGGGCATGTTAAATGGTAAAAAAGGAAGAATCTTAGATGTTAGCGGAATAAAAACAAACGTGATAATTGATACAGGAAGCGATATTTCAATCGCCAGTGCAAGATATCATACTGCAATAAACGCGCCAAAACTAACCATAGACAATATATACATATCAGGTATAGGTGGAGAAGAAATTAAGCCAACAGGATTTTTCTGGCATAAAGTCTACGTGGATGAAACAGAAATCCAGGATAAATTTTACGTGGTACAAGAGACGGACTGCGATTTAATAATAGGTAGAAAAGCAGTAGAAGGCATGACGTTAAAAGTAACGGAAGATGGTGTTAGAATAGCAAGCGGCAACAAGGTTCGAGTAGGATACATTAAAATTAACGAAGTACCGACAAAAATTAATGAAGCAAGTATAAACAACGATAATCGAGGTTATGAAGATATGGTTAAAATCGACTGCGTAAATGACGGGGTGAATTTGACACAGATTACGAATTTAGTGAACAGAAAGAAAATAAGGAGATTAATAAAACCGTATAAGCCAAAAGATACAGGATTATCCGATGAATGGAATGCATCTCCAGAAGAAAATTATGAAAGTAGTAGTCCTGCACATGGTAGAAAAGACTATGTGAAAGATCGCAATAGGAATTTTGATCATAAGGGAAAGAACAGAAATTTTAATAGGCCATTTGATAACAGAAGCAATAATAGATATGATCAGAGATATTTTAAACAGTCATTTAAACATGGAAATAACAATAAATATGGATATGGGAAACAGAGTTCCGAGAATTCTTACCAAAATAAATCTGAGGTTCCTGAAAACTTTGAGACTGAAAATTCTTTGATACCTCAAGACATAACAGAAAATGCTTCACCTAATTTAAAAGCAAGATATAATCCAAAATTTCCCCCTAGATACATGAATAGAGGCTACTATCATGGTCGAAATAATTATAATTATGTTTGGACGACGATCGTGCAAAGCTAGTTATAACGAACAAAGATATTCGCAACCATCACATAAGAATAATTCTCATCACGGATTTAAAGGAGCCGATAGTGGACGAGATGATTATTCAAATTCTTATCATTCTAGAAGCAATAGGTATATAGCTTCTGAAGATAGAGAGCAATATCCGGAAAGAAATTACAGAGATATTAGATATGCAGGTTCTAAAGACAGAGAGAAATATCCAGAAAGAAAAGAAAATCTAACAAATCAAGATGCTATTGTCGAGACGCCATCACGTCAGGATGACCGATTTGTAGGATTCCAGTTTGAGCACTTCATGTAAACGATATGAACTGACTCTCTCTCTCTAGTGTTATTACCCATGGTTAGAAACTTCACTTCATCAAATGAACTAACTATGCACGAGTTATAAATGTTTTGAATCGCGAGATTTGGCTAAGAGCCAGTGTTCTAATTTTTATTATAAAACGAGATGTAAAATGGATATAGCCGTTAGGCCTGGTTGGATTATCGTAATGTAAATTTGTTGTATAGTTTCGACCAAAAGTGTTATTAGTTGAAATTAAAGTGCATATTTTGTTGTTCATCGATTATTTGTCATATTGGTTCAGTAAAGTGCCTATTTATATATCATTTACTTACATATATATACACGTAAAAGAAGAACTTAAGCTTGTATGTAGTAAGAATTCAATGGATAATATTCCCAGTTTCTCGAACATACATTGTATAATTTGTTTTTCATAAAATTATTATGAAAACATAAATTTAACTTATATTACTAATATATGTCAATTCTTTAAATAATCAATGACAATATTTGTGTTATATATACATATAAAAATATTAAAAACTTGCATGAAACGACTGTAATTTAAGAAAATGTAACTGTCAGCATGAAGTTTTTTAACATTCGAAGCATTAAAGTTTAAGTTGTTTATTTTAATTTCCATAAAAAAAGCTGAGTAGATAAGCATTGATTTTTGGCCTCACACTTGTGTCAAATTTTCTTTTCTTTTTTATATGGTTTCATTGTTTTTATATAATTTAGTATCTATATTCACTGCTTTCTTAATTGACTTTTAATTAAAAGTGGTTTAAATTTGTTACACAAGATCAGAAACATACGTTAGATAATATTTATTTAATTCAGTTACATTATTTTGATTATTATTTTCAATATAACCCGCTCATAACACCATCGTAGTTTTAACGTACATTTTACTTTATTTTCGTGCTTCATTAGAGCATTGTTGCTTAAGCATAAATGAATGAAAATCAAACCTTTTACGAAAAGGTTATTGCTTTAATTGTCTTCAGAAATCACACATGCACTAGACATTATTTTGTAATATGATTGAAAATTGAAGACAGCAGTAAATTAAAGTATGTGTTTCAAAATAAACCATAAAACATTTTAAAAGAAAAAAGCTATAAACAATCTATAAATCTTTAAATTTTCAGATTCAAGATCAGTGCTTTGTAAATTTTCGATGGGTTAGTTTTGCAATCTTGGAGCCTGGAACTGAAATTTTGAAGTAATTTAGATCTACCTATATACATACTTTCTAATATCTGCCATCTCAAACGTAGGGTGCATACAATTTCACCACAATATTCTAATATAATTCAGTGCCGTAACCAGGGTGGGTGCCGAGTTGCTTTGAATACCAGTAATTTCCAAAAGTTTTCTTCGCCTTGTTTAACAGCATAAAATTTTCCGATTATATAAGGCGAAGAAAACTTTACGAAATTAGTGGGTATTCAGAGCATCTGGGCACCCACCCTGGTTACGCCACTGGAATTTCTCGACTTATTTAACCCTATAATTCCCGTGGTAGGATACGTTCTAAAAATTCCGTAATTCAGAAAATCTGAATTCATACCAGAAAATTTCAATAATAAATTTAGCTTTATTTAATGACTGAAGGTCCATTTAATACACTCTTACCTTGGTGATCGTGACTTCTATGTCCGTGTAAACAACTCACTTTCTCTACTACACATAATACTCTGTGGTATTATTCAGGGTTCAGTCATTGGCCCTATTTTATTCATAATATACTTTAATGACATTCCACGCACACTCTTCACATCACTCGCACTCTATGCGGACGACACTGTTCTCTATGGCACTGCACATCACCCATACAATCTTTACAAAAATCTACAACACCACCTCAACATCTTCATGGAATGGTGTGATCAATGGCGCATTAAGATAAACGAATCTAAAACTACTGCTGTTTACTTCTCTAGAACCTTCTCCACTCCTAATAGATTAACCATCAATAACACTACCATTCCCTGGTCTGACGATGCCAAGTACCTGGGAATTACCATTGACAAACGCATTACCTTTAAAAAGCATATTCTTAATATCCGCGGTAAAGTCGCCGGAATTTCCAAAACCCTCGCCCCCCTTCTTCGCAGTCACTCACTCTCCATACACAACAAACTCTTAATATATAATGCTTGCATTCTCTCTGTTATCACATATGCATGTCCAATCTGGGGCTTCACTTGCAAAACCAGTATGAACAGCCTCTCTAGTACCCATTACAAACAGCTCCGTTACATCAGGAACGGGTCTAGATACCTCAAAAACTCCACAATCCTCAAGGATCTGAAAACGACTTCACTCAAATATCGCATTAAACACCTTGCGAAAAAATTCTACAATGACATTAATCACATTCCAAATGAACTCATTTATGAGCTACCTGACTACGATGCTTGCAGTCCATCCAACCGGAAAAAACCAAGGTACTCCACTATTCTTGATGAATAGTCCTTCCGAGCTATAATTCTTACCTCAAAATTTTTCTCTTTAATTAATTATATATATATATATATATATTATTATATAATTTTTTACTGATAATTTTATTTTGACTTTTCTCCTAAACTTCTCTTAACATCTTTACTTTACCTCGTCTGGCATATTTTTTTTTTTTTTTTTTTTTTTTTTTTTTTTGAACTATGAACTATTTTTACTTTTATACTTTAACTAGTAAATTTTCATTATTTTATAGATATACTTAATACTATCCTATTTTATGTAGTCAATTCGACTACGGCTAGACATTTCATATGGCTCTCTCAGGATTTGATATACACCTACTCAAAGCCAGGGTGTGCAGTTGCTTCGCAACTTGGAAGCCCATTGAACCTATCACAAGTTCAAGTTCAAGTGTTATTAAATGCAGCAAAAATTGTTATTTTAATTTCTGGAAAGAATATCGAATATCTAATTTAAAAAATCTACTTAACTGGAAACAGTGATGGTAAATGTGGTAAATATATGCTACCATGAGTATTAGAGGGTTAATAGTAAAATATATTACAAAGTCAGGGATTAAGCACGGTGGCTACCGCAGTTTGCGATTTAAGTCTCGTCTTAATATTGGTTGCAAGCTCCTTAGCAATTCCGAGGCGTGTACACACATTCCTAACGCCACGGCGATGTTGCCAGACTGTGGATCTTTCTTTTATTCGAAATAGCCACCAATATTTTGGATTAATAAAATATTCTTTTTTTAATCACGGATTGTGTGTCATCAAATAAAGCGAATATTACTATTCTGAAACAGTGATAGATATATTTTTTAAAAATTCAATATGACATCACTGCAGCCAAGGTTAGCACAAGTGTGTTCGTGCTAAGTGAATTTTCTGCGTCAAACATGAACTGAATCAAACATAAGAAAAATGTCGCAGTCTTAGCGGGCAACAGGTAAGTTGTCGGCGGGCCAAATGTGGCCCACGGGAAACGTGTTTGACATGCCTCCTTTAAAGCAAGGATGGTATTTAACGCATTGTCGGACACTTGCGGCTATAGCCGTCAAAGCGAAGTTCACAATGTGGCATGACGGCTATAGCCACCCAAAACGAAACGGTCGTTTTTAGACACTTCGGCTATAGCAGCACAAATCTGGAGGCACGGCAGTGCCTCCGCCAAGTCGAGAGAGGACAGCCGTAAGCATACTTTTCTGGAAGCAACTCAGGGCACTTTTGACCCCCCCATATCTCCGCGCTGGAGTATCCCAAAAATTTGAAACTTCGTTTTTCTAGAGTATTTGGCACACAGGACTAAAATTTAAAATTACAACTTTCTGTCTTTTCTAGTTCAGACGATATATGAACCCAAACATTCGATTTTTTGTCACTCACTCACTCACTCGTTCAGGCGTCATCAAAAAGATTAGGTAGATCCCGTAGCCCTAGAAACTTGACATTTGGAAAAAAGGTAGTGTTTAGGATACAAAGAAAGGAAAAATTATAAAATCTGGAAAATTCGAAAAAAAAAAACATTCGAAAATTCAACACATTCCATCAAAATTGAAAATTGAAAATAATACGATCTTGTAGTCTTAGAAACTTAAGATTCGGTGTGAAGATAGTGTTTAGTATCCAAAAAAAGAAAACATCAAAAACACCAAAAAAATCGAAAGCAAAATGGAAGAAATCGAAAAATCGAAAAAAATCGAAAAATTTCAAATAATCCGATTTTGTTGCGCTAGAAACTTGGAATTCGGAATAAAGGTAGTATTTAGGATACAAAATAAGGAAAAATTAAAAATTCCGGAAAATTCGAAAAAAAAATTTAAAAATTCGAAAAATTAAAAAAAAATTGAAAAAATTAAAGTAATTTGATTTTTTAGCCTTAGAAACTTAAAATTCGCAGTAAAGATAGTGTTTAGGATTTAGAATAAGTTAAAATAAAAAACGCAATAAAATTCGAAAAAAAAAATCAAACAATCGAAAAAATCGAAAAAATTGAAAAGTAAGGAAAATTTGAAAATAATTCGATTTCATAGCGCTAGAAACTTGAAATTTGGAATAAAGGTAATATTTAAGATACTAAATAAGGAAAAATTCAAAAATATGGATAATTCAAAAAATACCCATAAATTAGTGCAGACGATATATGAACTCAAAGTTTCGATTTTTTGTCACTCACACACTCACTCTCGCGTCATCAAAAAGATTGGGTAGATCCCGCATCCACAGAAACTTAAAATTTGGAATAAAGCTGTGTTTCGGATACAAAGAAAGGAAAAATGATAAAATCCGGAAAATTAAAAAAAAAAAAAAAACATTCGAAAATTAAAAAAAATTGAACAAAATTGAAAATTGAAAGTAACACGATCTTGTAGTCTTAAAAACTTAAAATTTGGTGTGATGGTAGTATTTAGAATTCAAAAAAAGAAAACATCAAAAACACACAAAAAACAAAAATTGAAAATAAAATCGAAAAATCGAAAAAAATCGAAAATTTTCAAATAATCCAATTTTGTTGTGCTAGAAACTTGGAATTCAGAATAAAGGTAGTATTTAGGATGCAAAATAAGGAAAAATTAAAAAATCCAGAAAATTCGAAAAAAAAATCAAAAATTCGAAAAATTCGAAAAAAATTGAAAAAAAAATACAATAATTTGATCTTTTGGCCTTAGAAACTTAAAATTCGCGGTAAAGATAGTGTTTAGGATTCAGAATAAGTTAAAATAAAAACGCAATAAAATTCGAAAATAAAATAAAAAAATCGAAAGAAATAAAAAAATAAGGAAATTTTGAAAATAATTCGATTTCATAGCGCTAGAAACTTGAAATTTGGAATAAAGGTAATATTTAAGATACTAAATAAGGAAACATTAAAAAATATGGATAATTAAAAAGAAAAAAGAAAAAGAAAAAAGAAAGAAAGAAAAAGAGAGAAATTGAAAGTAATATGATCTCGTAGTCTTAGAAACTGAAAATTTGGTGTAAAGGTAGTGTTTAGGATTCAGGAAAATAAAAAAATAAAAATCTGTAAAATTCGAAAAAAAAAATTCAAAAATTCGAAAAATTGAAAAAAAATTTGATTTTGTAGCTTTAGAACTTAAAATTCGGCGTAAACTTATTGTTTAGGATACAGAAAAAGGAAAAATTAAAACACAATAAATTCGAAAATAGAATAAAAATCTCGAAAAAGATTGGAAATTTCAAAATAATTCGATTTTGTAGCGCTAGAAACTTGAAATTTGTAATAAAGGATACAAAATAAGAAAAAATTAAAAAATCCAGAAAATTATAAAAAAAAAATTCGAAAAAATCAAAAATTGAAAGTAATTTTATCTTGTAGACTTAGAAACTTAAAACTTGGTGTAAAGGTAGTATTTACTATTCAATAAAAGGAACAATTAAAATATTCGTTAAATTCGAAAATAAAATCGAAAAATCGAAATACCTTTAAGAAATCGAAAATTCGAAAACAATTTGATTTTGTACTGCTAGAAACATTAGTTTTAAGATAATTGTCCTTCTAGCTAGTACAACGCCCCTAATTGTTTTATGTTATTTCCCCCGGATTATGGTTTTTTTTCTTTCGTTTACGAAGTTTGTTATAGAAAAGTACCGCTATACACCGGCTGCGATATAGGCGATTTCTTTATAGACAGCTTTGTTTTCACAAAAATTTTGACTGCTCCCCCTACCATCCCGACATTACTGGCTGGTTATGGCTTGATAGTCCTTTCTAAATAAAATTATGATGACTCTAAGATTTACTTGATTTATCTCTAAATTGAACCTAAATGAACCTAAATGACAATCAGGTAACTTAGAATTAAAATCGAAAAATCAATAAATTTATAAAAAGTCGAAAATTTGAAAATAATTCGATTTTTTAGTCCTAGAAGCTTGACATTTGGCAGAAAGGCAGGGTTTAGTACACAAAGTAAGGAAAAATTAAAAAATCCGTAAATAATAATAAAAAAAGTACTAAAAAAAAAAAAAAAAAAAAAAAAAAAAAACATCGAAAAAAGGAATGTGGTTCGATTTATTGGAAATTTCCGGAAATTTAAATTTTGGCTTTCTTTTTATACTGAAAAGTTCTTTTATGTTAAATATCAAGTATCTAGGGCTGCGAGTAATATCTCAGATGGATAGCACCTATCCTGGAAGCAATTGAGAGTACTTTTGACACTCCCCCTCCCATAACTTAGTGCTTGCCTAGGAACCTGAAATCTCTTTTTATCTACAGTACTTTGCAAACGAAACTAAAACTTCAAATTTTTGATACCTGTAAATAATAGGGACAGAGTGTGGGCTTAGCGAAAATCAGTGGATGATCTCCAAAAACAACCCAAAATCAAGAAAAGGAGGATTACTTACAAAAGAAATGAAATCTCATCAAAAAGTCACCTGTAAAAAAGGCAGCCAAGTCTCGTAACTCATTTACCGTAAAAAATACTGAGATCGTATAAAGCCAAGTTTAACTATCTTATTAACTCTGAAATTTTCATTCACAAATCACTCCTAGTCTCTACATCTTTAGTTAATTATTATTTTGTGACTTGGCAATTACGCAGCACAGGGAAGTTATTACACCTTACTATGTTATGGGATGGGAAGGGATAATTTAATTAAGGCAAATTATATACGGACAGGGAAGTTATTACACCTTAATATGTTATAGTATTATTTGATTAAGACTAACTATATACATCACATTCTCGTGCTACGTAATTGCCAAGTCACAAAATAATAATTAACTAAAGATGTAGAGACTAGGAGTGATTTGTGAATGAAAATTTCAGAGTTAATAAGATAGTTAAACTTGGCTTTATACGATCTCAGTACTTTTTACGGTAAATGAGTTACGAGACTTGGCTTCCTTTTTTACTGGTGACTTTTTGATGAAATGTGCATTTACCGGCGTACAAGTAAAAGCCCACTGTCATGTTTTGGAAACAATTTTTTAGGTTGAAGTTCGTTTTCCACCTGTTATACGAATTGCAGCTTCAGTATGCACGTGCAGGGTGGCTAGTGCTCAGGGAAAAATGCCGTAAAAAAATTGAATTTACCAGTATATTCTTACAGAAAAATTGAAGTTGATTATTTGATCGAATAATCAACATAAATTTTTCTATAAGAATGTAATGGTGTTTATCACTTTTTTGACTGTATTTTTCTTGACCACTAGCCACCCTGACGTGGTTGTGAAGGGAGTAGTGCAACCTAATTAAAGGTGCTGAATTAATCAAAATTAAGTTTATATTTAAGCAGAAAGAGTAAAACTATACTTCTAATATTCTAAAAATTACAAAAACATGTAGTGTCAATTTTCGAAGTTCCCTTGTTCCTACTTTCCGTCAACGTGTTATAACACCCTTATTTATCGTGAAAAACGAAAAATTATCAGACCCGTCAGTAGCATTTTGTTAAATAAAGAAAGTCAATTTCTTTTTAATATTCCTGGTTTTGAAAGAAATTTTACAAACTTACCTGTCTCACTTTTAAATACGTGTTTAAAATTTTGTAATGCCCTTTTTACATTCTTCAAGATACATAAGAATAAAGTACTGGAAACCTGAAAAAGTTCGACTTCTATTTTCTTGATTGATTTACCTGTCCTGAAATCGATTTGACTATATCTGACAACTGTTTGTATGTCTGTTAGGCTGTGTGTGACACAAAACTTTGGCCGCTCTATCTCAATAATTAATGCACCCAATTTAAACAAGCTTTAGATTCAGTTCGATCTTAACAAATATTGGGGGTGTTTAGGTTTGAGTGTATATTGCTCAACAGGGGTCGTTACTTTGCAATATTTTTTCACGATTTGCTTGATAGCTAATATCAAGAAGTAATGCACAGACTTTCATCAAACTGCATTTTTGGTTACACCTTGACATGAATATATGCTGATTAAGTTTGGGTGTACATCGACTAACGTTGGAATGCTGTGTTTTTCACGATCTACGTGATAGCAATATCTCAAGAACTAATACACAGAATTTCATCGAACTACATCTTCTGTTAGACCTTAACCCAAATAGACGCTGATTCAATTTTGACTTTGATAACTCAACAGGAGGGTGGGGGGTTGCTGTGCTATACTTGAGAAAAAATCCTAATGGGGTTCACAATCTGTTGTAATTGAGAATTCACTTCCTCTTGCATCATCAAAAACCCTTTTCTATTCAAAGTTTGGAAACATAAAAAGCATCTACTCAGTGTAGAGGTAGGCATGTGCTCTGATTTGCAGAAAAGGAGACTGACGCATGCGCGCAGCATTGTTTTATTTCTTTTTTCTTTTGTAACTGTCAAGAACATTTTTATTAGAACTTTAAGTTTAGTTTAGTTTTTGGTTTGTGATTATGATTTTTGAGAGCGTGTCGCTCATCTAAAAAGCTGTAAGTACTTGAAATGTTGTGTTCGTCTTTTGAAGTGTTAATTAAATCGAGATGTTTATTAATCTCTGCAATTTATTTTCGTGTCAAGTCTTTTCGTCTCTTATGAATTTTTGTTTACTGAAAGATGTTCTCTATTGAAGATTGGGAGCCCCGATGCCCGTTTTGGAACTTAGAGGTAAGAAAATTTGTTTCTTACTGATTTTAATTTAAATAGTTTTAGAAATCAATCAGATTAAAATTGATTATTTACATGTGGTCAACTGTGACTGAATTAGTAATATAGGCAGTCGGAGTTGTGGCATCCCTGCCGGGATCGGGTGCTCCGTAGTTGATTGGAATTAGAAATTCGAAATTTAATTAAAAGAGATTTAAATAGTTAATTAGAAATTTCAACTTTAACTATGGCCAAATTAAAGAAATCAAGGACGCCAGTGCGTTCCAACTTTACGAAGTTAATAAAAGAAATAGAAGATACTTTGCAGGCTAAATGTAATGATTTAGATAGTCTGTCGTCTTTTTTAGATAGATTAGAAGCTAAACATGAAGAACTCTCATTAATCGATAAATAAATCTTAGATAATTTATCTGAAGACAAAACTTGTTTACAAGATGCCTTCGATTCTGAATACGAGCAAATAGACAAGTACAATATAAATTATTGGGAAAATAAAAATAAATTATCTAGATACATACAAAAATTGGAAAAAGAGAGCAGTCAAGATACCTCTCTATCATTAGATGGTATGACCACTAGAAGAAAGTTAAATTACCAAAATTAGAACTTAAGCCCTTTAATGGTGAAATAAAAAACTGGTTATCTTTTTGTGGCTAATTTGAAAAAATCCACGAAGATTCCGACATAGTGAAAGAAGATAAAATCCAGTATCTTATTCAAGCCACCCAAAAGGGATCTAGTGCAAGGGAAATTGTTGAATCTTTTTCCCCTACAGCCGATAGCTATCTAGAGGCGATTTAAAAATTGAAGGCACGATTCGGTAGAACAGATATTTTGATCGAAGTATACATACGCGAAGTACTAGGATTAGTTATTAATAATTCTTTGGGGCAAGGCCAGAGACTGTCCGTCCCTTGTTAAGTTGTATGATAAAATAGAAACCTACCTTCGGTCATTAAAAATGTTAGGCGTATCGAGCGAAAATTATTCTTCGATTTTATATCCATTGGTCGAATCAGCATTACCTTCAGATATTCTTAAATTATGGGAAAGTCATCTGGGCACTTTATCTGTTAATGATAAAGATAAAGATCAGGGAATTAATAAATTAGATACTTTAATGAATTTTTTTACAAATTGAAGTTGAAATGGAGCAAAAGGTCAAATTGGCTAAGAGTGGGTTTTCTTTCGATAAAGATGTCTCAGTAAACAGAGAACTTAGATTCGATCGTAAGGATAAAAATTTCTCCCTTCCTACGGCGGCCAAACTGTATAATGCAGATGATAAAAAATTGGAAGAACAGTGTGTCGTTTGTGAAAATAAACACCGTAGTCAAAATTGTAGAGCGGTATGGAAAATGACACTCGCGAAGAGAAAAGATGCTTTATTAAAAAAAGGAGCTTGCTTTCGATGCTTCAATGCCAACCACTTGGCTAAAGCTTGTAAAATTAAAACTAATTGTACCCATTATGGGAAAAATCACCACCAGTTCATGTGCATAGAAAAGAATAAAATTAACTTAGGCGATAATTCTAAAGAGGATTCTACTCCTAATAAAGATTGTATGCTTGCGAATACAACTTCTAGAAAAATGGTTTTGCTCCAAACATTGGTTGTACGCATATACAATGGGGATATCGTATGAAATGTTAGAATTTTATATGACACGGGATCGCAACGGTCGTTTATATCAAAATTTGCTGCTAACATGTTAGGATATAATAGTATGAGTAAAGAAAGAATAGTGCATAGTTTATTTGGGGGTCGACAATGTGAAGAACTACACGATAGATCTTTAATTAATTTGGAAAATATGGATGATAGTTTTCAATGTAAACTTGAGGTATTAGACCAACAAAAGATTGGCTCTGAAATTTCACCTATACCGGAAGGATCCTTTATTACTGAAATAAAACGGTACGGAATTTTATTGACTGATAGAGTCACTAAAGTTAATGATTTACTATACGAATTTTCTCCTGATGAAATTCACGTGTTAATTGGTGCAGATGTCGCCGGAAAATTATTTACCGGAAATTTAAAACAATTACAGGGCGGATTAGTTTGCATGGGAACTCGTTTAGGTTGGACAATTCTCAGGAAAATTGAAGGTTATGAAAATAAAAATATGAACAATTTAGTTTTCTCGCTGCATGTCAATGAGGCAAAAATTTCCGAGTTATGGCACCTTGACACTTTAGGAATTCGAGATCCTGGGGAGAAAAAGAGTAGAGAAGAGATAGAGTTAGCCACTAAAGAACATTTTCTTAGTAATATAAGAGTAGATGACGAGGGTAGATATGAAGTTATTCTTTCATGGACACAGGGCCACCCTAGACTACCTAGTTACAAAATATCGCTCGACGTAGATTAAAAACATGTGTCGATTCATGTAAAAAGATAGGAAAATTAGGTGATTATAATCAAATATTTAATGAATGGTTAGACGAGAAAATAATAGAAAAAGTTGATCAGAGAAAAGCGTTAGGTAGTGAGCTTTTCCTTCCTCATAGAGCGGTGTTTAAAGAAAACTCTACTACAAAGGTGCGGCCGTTTTTTGATGGTTCAGTTCGGGAAAAGGACTCACCATCGATAAATGATTGTATTGAAAAGGGGCCTAACCTCGTAGAACTGATTCCTTTTGTTTTAAACAGATTTAGATTGGGGAAAATAGGGGTAATTGCTGACATAAAAAAGGCTTTTTTACAGATTGGCATTAAAGAAAAAGATCGATCATTCTTGAAATTTCTATGGTATGAAGAAGGGGACCCTCAAAAGTTGATAACACTTCAGCATAGAAGAGTAGTATTTGGCATTTCATGTAGCCCCTACCTTCTAGGTGCCACGTTAGAATATCATTTAAAAAATGCACCTGAGCAATTTAAAAACACTGCCTTAAAATTGTTAGAGTCATTTTATGTAGACAACTGTGTTACGAGTGTTGATAATAAGAAACAGCTGAACAGATTTATCGAAGAGTCAAAAACTCTTCTTAACAATGCTAAATTGGAGCTTCGCGGGTGGGAGCATAGTTTTCTAGAAGTTTTTACAGGGGAAAATGTTCCTGTTTTAGCGCTAATGTGGGATTTTAGAAGGGATACACTAGCAGTTGATTTAAAAGAAATTTCAGAAGATGATCGCCAAGTAACTAAAAGAAACATTTTATCGGCTGTTCACAGAATTTTTGATCCTATCGGATACACATGTCCTGTAACATTAGAACATAAAATATTATTACAGGAATGTTGGAAAGCTAAAGTGACATGGGTAACGGAATTACCTGTTTCTATCAAGAAAAATTTTGAAAAATGGAAAAAACAGTTAGGAAAATTAGGGACTATTGAAATACCTAGGTGTTTTTCACGAGATGCAGATAAGTTGCATTCCTTGCACGTTTTTTGCGACGCTAGTAAAGTAGCGTATGCTACGTGTATATTTATACGGACCGAAAATAAGAACGGTGGTTTCTGTCAGTTGGTTCAAGCAAGTAGCCGAGTTGCTCCCATGAAAACAATTTCCATCCCGAGGTTAGAATTATTGGCTTGTTAATATTGGGGCTAGATTAGCAAGTAGTGTTAAAACTGATTTGAAATTAGATAACATTGCCATTTTTTATTGGACTGATTCGGCCAATGCGCTTTACTGGATAAAAATAAATGAAAATTGAGCACCTTTTGTTTACAATCGAGTGTCCGAAATTCGCTCATTAAGTGATCCTTCAAAATGGCCCTTTATTCCTGGCCAATTGAATCCTGCTGACCTGCCTTCAAGGGGTTGTACCGCTGAGGTTTTAGCTCGAGATAAATGGCCCTTTATTCAGAAATGTTTCCCGATTTTGAGATTATCGATGCAGAAAGAAGAAAAACAATTATTAGTGCCAACAATGTAGATGTTCACACTGAACAATTTTACACTAGAATTTCTTCCTACGATAAATTAGTAAAAGTAATCGCTTGGATATACAGATTTTACGAAAATTGTAAGAAAGCTGAAGAAGAGAGAGAATTTAAAATTTTAACTGTAGAAGAGCAGAATGAAGCTGAAAATATATTATTGAAATTAGTTCAAAAATCGTTTACTGGTCCCCAAGATAAACGTTTAAAGGCATTTCAGACCATGACAGATTCGGCTGGAGTTCTGCGGCTGAAATCACGCATACATTTGAGAGATGATATTCTGAATTTCAGATTTCCTATTATCCTACCACATGACCATCCTGTAGTTGAAAAATTAATTAGATCTAGATACTGGAAACTAGGACATGCCGGGGTACAAATTATGATGTCTAATTTAAGAGAAGATATTTTGATCTTAAAATTCCGAAAAACTATTAGAAAGGTAATTAGAAGCTGTGTAAATTGTAAAAGATTTAATTCAAGACCTAAACCTATTATAGAAGCACCTCTTCCGGAAGATCGTATAAAGGACGCTGCAGTATTCGAGGTTGTAGGAACTGACTACGCCGGTCCTTTACTTCTTCGAGGTGGTCAAAAAGTTTGGATTGTTATTTTCACATGTGCTGTCTACAGAGCAGTACATTTAGAAATAGCCACATCCTTATCAACTGTCAATTTTTTGCAAGCTTTTAGAAGATTTATAGCACGAAGAGGAAGACCTGCGATAGTATATTCTGACAACGGAAAAAATTTTACGTGTGCGGAAAATTTGCTTAAGCAAATTGATTGGGATGTTGTTTCTCAGTACAGCACAGCTCAGAAGATCACTTGGAAATTTAACCCTCCATCTGCGCCGTGGTGGGGTGGATGGTGGGAACGTTTGTTAGGCGTAGTAAAAGGGATCCTTCGAAAAGTCTTAGGACGAAGCTCTTTGGACTTAGAAGAAATGCAAACTGTTATTTGCGACACTGAAAATATTGTTAATCAGCGGCCTTTGACTTATGTTTCAGAGGAAATCGATGATTTAATACCACTTACTCCTTCTATGTTTTTACGAGACATTAGAGAATCAGGTATTCTTGATATTGACATTTTGGATTCATTGTCTATTAATAAGAGACATGCATATAGACAGCGATTAAAACAAGATTTGCGAAAAAGATTCCGCACTGAATATTTGGGATGTCTAAAACAATCCTCGAAATTTAACAAAAATCAGAGACCTGTCCAGATTGGTGATGTAGTTCTTATGACTAGTGAGAATGTTAAGAAACTTGAATGGCCACTTGCCAAAATCATCGAACTTTATCCTTCAAAAGATGGAAATGTTAGATTAGTAAAAGTAAAGATGAAAGGTGGCGAATTTCTACGTCCTGTTCTCAAATTGATTCCTCTAGAAGTAACCCATGAAAGAGGTACTGAATTCCATTCTAAAGTTCAGTCGAATGATAAAGAATGTCCTTTAGATCCTGCTCCTACCAAACCGACGATAAAATTGACTGGTAAAAACTGTTATTTAAACACTGCTACGCGTAAGGCGATGATCCAACATTCAGTTAAAGACTGCTTTTTAAATACTGAATCTACTGAACCTATTTTCCATAAAGGTGATAGTAATCCTCCTAGTGGTTCGGTCAGTGACCGTCATCGGACGTTTCGGTTCGTCGTTCCAGATATGGGCGTATCATAAAACGTCGAACTGATTGGAAAATTTGAGTTTCAGACCCTGAAACTCAAAGGTGGGAGGATGTTGTAATTGAGAATTAACTTCCTCTTGCATCATCAAAAACCCTTTTCTATTCAAAGTTTGGAAACATAAAAAGCATCTACTCAGTGTAGAGGTAGGCATGTGCTCTGATTTGCAGAAAAGGAGACTGACGCATGCACGCAGCATTGTTTTTTTTTCTTTTTTCTTTTGTAACTGTCAAGAACATTTTTATTAGAACTTTAAGTTTAGTTTAGTTTTTGGTTTGTGATTATGATTTTTGAGAGCGTGTTGCTCATCTAAAAAGCTGTAAATACTTGAAATGTTGTGTTCGTTTTTTGAAGTGTTAATAAAATCGAGATGTTTATTAATCTCTGCAATTTATTTTCGTGTCAAGTCTTTTCGTCTCTTATGAATTTTTTTTTACTGAAAGATGTTCTCTATTGAAGATTGGGAGCCCCGATGCCCGTTTTGGAACTTAGAGGTAAGAAAATTTGTTTCTTACTGATTTTAATTTAAATAGTTTTAGAAATCCATCAGATTAAAATTGATTATTTACATGTGGTCAACTGTGACTAAATTAGTAATATAGGCAGTCGGAGTTGTCACAATCGATGCAATTTAGAGAGTGCAGCATTATTAACTCTACCAGAAGGACCCGTGCGAAGCTTTCGCACTACAATCTTTGATATTATTTCCTGGTACGTTTTAGCACTAATTTTTAATTAACTGATTTTTTTAAAAAACAAACAACGCGTTTTAAAGAAATGTGAGTATACTATGTCAGAAACTTGTTCAAAAATTTTTCGAATGATACCTCATTCATCATTGTATGTTTTGTATGTGAATAGAAAAGGGTATGTTGAGAACAGAAATAATATATATGATGATTGCTTCTGTATAAGAAAATGGATAGATTGCCAGAAAATATGATGCCAAATTTTCTTCTCTCGTCAAGGTCATTTCTCTAGGTTGCCAATACCCCTATATTGAAAAAAAAACCCGAATTTCAAAAAAATTTAAACACTGAATCAAACGTTTAGTGAATTCCTATGAAAGCATTTCCTCAGATTTTGCAAAACTGTTCCAAAAATGTCTTAAATACATAAATGGTACTTCTCTATTATCCCGTCGATCACTTTTCATAACAAAAAACTATCACCAAGCTATAAGATTAAACGTCAAAAATGCAGTCCCATTTATTTGATGTCAGAAGCATGTTTGTTATGTCATCAAGTGGTTTTTAATTCGACATTTGCGTGTATTTTTCATTATATTTTACTGATTTATTAGTTATTTCATTCATTAAAATAACAATTGTGTCCTTAAATTCTTTTTTTTTTATTTATTTGGATATTCCAATGGCAACATTCTCCCGTTTATTTGGCGTTACAGTTTGGCGATAGTTTTTTGTTATGAAAAATGGTCGACGGGATAATAGATAAGTACCACATAAATCAATATTTGGTACACCACTTCTTTGCGAGCCTATGGGAACTTAAAGATGGGATGTCCAAGCTTTATGGCCTGGAAGGTATTTAAGTGACGTTAGACTTCGCTGGTGTACTAACAGCTTAATGAAGTATTAAAAAATATATACTTACAATTTTTGTAAATTCCAATGAAATGTATATCTAATTGGAAGATAATCTTTAAATTACGTAATCTACTGGTGTTCCGATACAGTACGCATATACACAGCTATGATTAAACAAAGAAAACAAATAAACAATAGGTGACGCACGCGTAAAAAAATAAATAAAAACCCGATTAAAAGCTCGATATTTTTCCAAAAAGTACGCGCAAGAAATAAATTAACAATCGTATTTTAATTGCATTAGAGGATGACGTCATCCAATAATGCAGTATTTTATTTTTGTCGCAACACTGATTTGAGAAAATCTTTCTTTTCATGTATGAAAACAATGTCGATTTAATTTTTAATTAACAGCAATTTTTAATCGAAAAACATGTTTTAAAAAAATGTAAGTGTACTATGTCAGAAGCCTGTTCAAAATCCTTTAATATGGTATCTCATTCGTCGTTCTGCGTTTCGTACTTTCTTTGAAAAAGGGATGTTGACAGGAGAAATAATATATATGATTATTGTAACTCTCATACACTTTTGACTACATTGTTGCCAGAATAGCTCATATTTTGTGCCAAACTTCGGCTGTGGACTGGATTACGGAATATTCGCCCCATGGTATTTGCGATGATCATTATAGCTGAATATTATTTTGTATGGTGTAGAAGTAACAAAAGTATTTTCAAGTATTAGTGTAACATTTTCAAAATATACTACTTAACCCTTTAAGAGTTTCGTTTTTTTTGGACACAATAAACTAAAAATAGGGACAATACGCCACTTTTTGCGTACTAAAATATTCGCCTTATATCATAATAAAATATCTGCCACTTAATAGAGCGAAAATTACAGTTAAAATTTAGTGGTATCAAAAAGCTTTTTCGTAATAAAGCAAACAAACTCTTCTTGCATGAGCGGCGTTCAGGAACAACTGTTAAGAGGTTAATGCAATCGGGGTAAAATAGATATTTGCACCACCTCTTAAAAAAACGAATATATCAACTTTTCAAAAAAGTGTGTAAAACTATTTACAACATCCCCAACGAAATTATAGCAGAATTGCCAGACTATGAGGTCTCCAACCCCAGTAAACGTGTACGTCCTAAATATGTCTTATTAATTGATGATGTAGATTGTGTTTTCCTCTCTCTCCAATTAAACTTAATTTTTCTTGTTTTTTGTCTTTGTATTAAAAAAAAGTATCTTTAGTCTGCCTTTTGGCTTTTTATTAATATTTTTTTATTATTTTGTAACTTTTAAACTAAATGTATGGTCTCTGTAAAAAGTTTTTTTTTTTTTTTAGATGGGTTCGACCCTCGGTAGGTTTCGTTTGTCATCTTCTTGTATCTAATGGGAATTTGTTTATTTTATGTACTTTTTTACTTTTTATTGTTAAAATTCTATTTCATTATTATATTTTTATATTTTTGAATATTTTTATTTAGTTATTAACTTTTTTAAATTTCTCACGGCTCCCTATTTGAATCGCAAGTCGATTACGTTTAACCTAGAAGTTCAGTTGGTATGCAACTAGGTATTCCATCCTGCTAACTACATTGTTCCATTGTAATCGCGTAAGGTAAAAAGTATTCTTTGTAAAAATTCAAACTGGTAACATTGTAGCGAAATCGCGTCTTTTGAATGCATGTAACTCCACCAATGAGCAGTATTTTTGCAATTTACATGTTACATTATTTATCAAAACATATAGATTTGATTGTATTCTTTATATAATAAGTATACTATGAATATAAATACTTTGAGTGGAAACATAAAAAAAAACCCTAAAAATTATATATATAAAAAAAAAATACTAACAATTCCATACCTTTAAAAATTTTGTGTTCATGCATATGAAACTTCGTGTGCAATATTCACATAAACATTTCTTATTTATAATGCGTTTGTCTGAAAATTCTAAAAATGGAAAATTACTATGAAATGAGATAAAATGAACAAAATGTAAAACCCGAGGCAGAGTAATGTGAAAATAAAATGTAGTTTAGAATTCTCCTTCTTTTAAAAGCATTTAAAGGCATTGTCCCGCCAGGGGGAACAATGGGACATCTTGAGTACCTTTCGAAATTTCTTTTTTTCAAAGAATAAAATAAGTATAAATTATGAAAAAAATACAATGAAAGCTAAAAGTTTTCAAAATATTACCCTGTATTTGTTTTATTTTTTTAATTAAAAGGGAAGAAATTATCATAAAACAAGTGAAAATTGTCCCACTGTACCCCCCTCTCCCCTATACTATGAATATAAATACTTTGAGTTGAAACATAAAAAGACCCTAAAAATTATATAAAAAAAAACTAACAGTTCCATACCTTAAAAAATTTTGTTTTCATTCATATGGAACTTCGTGTGCAATATTCACATAAACATTTCTTATTTATAATGCGTTTGCCTAAAAATTCTAAAAATGGAAAATTACTATAAAATGAGATAAATATGAACAAAATGTAAAACCTGAGGCAGAGTAATTTGAAAATAAAATGTAGTTTAGAATTCTCCTTCTTTTAAAAGCATTGCTTTTAGCATTAAAACATAATGATAATTTTGGTCACGTAAGCAATCTTTTTCTTGTTTATTTTTGAGAGAAAAATAAAAATTCAAAAGGGAATTCCACATATAAATAAAAGATCATAAAAGCCTTACAATAGAAATGTTAATGGTTTAAGGAAAAAGGTGAGATTTTTTATTTCATAAAGTTTATATGCTGAACTACTAGACTGTAAGTTCAAGCTGAAAAGTTAAATTAATGAAGTGAAAATCACTTTTCAAAAAATATGTCGAAGAAAATCCTTCTATGAAATAAAGTTTATGTTCTGTGATTTGTAGTTATAACTATTTGTAGCAACTATTTTTTTTTGTTTTTGACCAATTGGATCAATAATAGTTTATTAATATGAATGTGAAAAAAATCATATAAAGGTTTATTTTAAATACCCATTTTTCAGCTTTATACACCTATAGCAGTGTGACTGATTTTAGTTTTTTATGATTAGTTATTTTAGTATAAAATTTGACACGTTGACGGACACTTGCGTCTATAGCCGTCAAAGCGAAGTTCACTATGTGGCATGACGGCAATAGCCGTCCGAAACGAAACGGTCGTTTTTAGACACTACGGGTATAGCAGCACAAATGTGCATTTACCGGCGTACAAGTAGAAGCCCAGTGTCATGTTTTGGAAACAATTTTTTATGTTGAAGTTTGTTTTCCACCTGTTATACGAATTGCAGCTTTAGCATGCACGTGCATGGTGGCTAGTGGTCAGGGAAAAATACAGTAAAAAAATGATAATTACCAGTACATTTTTATAGAAAAATTCAAATTGATTGTTTGATCGAATAATTAATATAAATTTTTATAAGAATATACTGGTGTTATCACTTTTTTTTACTGTATTTTTCCCTGACCACTAGCCACCCTGACGTGGTTATGAAGGGAGTAGTGCAACCTAATTAAAGGTGTTGAATTAATCAAAATTAAGTTTATTTAAGCAGAAAGAGTAAAACTATACTTCTAATATTCTAAAAATTACAAAAATATATAGTGTCAATTTTCGAACTTCACTTGTTCCTACTGTCCGTCAATGTGTTTGTTAACTTTTAATTTCCTGTTTTTCTCCGCATGTGATTCTGTTATCATACATAAAATGCTTAATCATAATTTAAAAAATCATTGTTTTTATCACGAATCTTTTGTTAGTAGCATATGGATCACTTATATGAAATGAATACTACGTTGAAATGAATGAGTTGAATGAACTACGTTGAGTTGAATGAAATGAATGCTCACTTGAAATAAATACTACCTTCAAAATATTTCATGAGAAAAGAGTATTTTATTTTTTTTCAATGGCTTCCATAAATATTAATCATAGTAAATCCCAGTTAATACAAGTCTAGTTGAAATCCAAACATTATTTAAAGCGACGTTTTTAAAACTCTCTGCAAATCGCAATTTTTTCTTTGCTTTTATACCTGCTTATAATGAGTGCTGCAAAATCTGTTATCAGAAAACGCCCTTTGGTGGCCATTTTTGAAATTACTTTTTTTAACCTACTAAATGTCTTTCGCATCCCTTCATTTAGATGCATTCTAAATTTCATACTTATCTGATGAATAGTTTCGATTACCGTCAACTCTGAGTACGTGAACTTTAATTGTGTAAATTATGTACTACAGCCTTTTTTAACACTTTCCAACCTAGTTGAAAAGTGTTTATGACTTCGGTTTGTCTGGCCGTCTGGCAATCTGCCGTTTGGCCGTCTGTTCGTGCTCTAACTCCCGTAAATATGCTCGGATTGCCTTGCAATTTTTATATGTTATTGTCGTTATCTATAGCATGTTCCCTATCTCAACTGAAGTGTGTAGCACTTATAGTTTTTTTACAGGGACACTCAAATAATTCCGTTACATGACGGTCTATGGGGAAAAATCCTTTGCGGTTTATTATAATGATGTTACACAATTTCAAACACATTTTAATGGATATATATCACGAAGGTACATTACAAGAAGCTTAATATGGAATACGGTGTGCATAGCACTTATAGTTACTTTACATGGACTATCAAAAGAATTCCGTTACATTGCGTCTACGAGAAAAATCGTTTGAAGTTTAATTACATAATGTTTCACTATTTTAAACGCATTGAAATTTATATATATCACTAAGGTGAATTACAAGAGGCTTACTACAGAATATTGTGTGTATAGCAGTCATCGTTTATTTACAGGTACACACAAAAGAATTCTCTACTGTCTGTTAACAATAATTCCTTGAAGTGCGTTTTCCTTGAAGTGCGTTTAAATTTAACTCACGTTTTGTTTATTACTTGGTGTGTATAAATTCTGCAGATCCTATACAGGGCAGCACAAAAATCCACGAACACATTTCTATTTATTGACAGAAACTCCAGAATGAGAATTTTAAACTGTGTTACGCGTTTCTTAACTAAACTAAAATTTAGCACCCTATGTAGTATATATACAAATCTATAGATCCTATACAGAATTGAATAAAAGTACTCGGATATTTTTCCGAATAGTGTATATGTTGGGAATTCCTGAAATTACGTTTTTAAATATGTTATGCGTTTTGTTTACTTAGATGTTATCTTTCAGCTTATTAAACGGTAATGATTTGTAAAATTATTTTGGAAGCGTTGGAAAGTGTTACATAATATATGCTTGACGCATGATTTTTCGATCTTGTTTTACCTTCGATGGATGGAAATCGACTACTACGATAACGCAGTACTTTTAACACGTTATTCACGTTCCAAGTTCATACTTAGTTGTAGCTTCAAGAAAGTAGAATCACAAAACAAGAGCTAGACTCTAAAAAATTCACCTCCTTCTTATAGTTCTCGAATAATGTATTATCCATTCGAATCAAGGTGTGTATATACTCCTTGGAATTTTTAATGAGTACATTTCACTATTTCATTATACCACTTTTTCAGATTAGAAAAGTTTCATATTTAACGTATTGGTGACGGCTAGTTTTCGTCATTTAGACAGGAAGCCCCGATTAGAGGCGTTATACTTGCATGTTACATCTTCTATACTAATAAAACAGAGTTTCGCTCTGTGTGTGTGTGTGTGTGTCTGTTGGCGATGGCTAGGAAAATTTAGCGCACCTAGCAGTCTGTAAATTTAGATTTAGGTAGTCCAAACCCTCTCTTGGTGCACCTGACACTCAGAATTTTAATATTTTGATAATTAGCCTAGATATTAATTAGATTCTCATTAACCATCGCTTCTAAAATGACATCTTTTAAATCGAAATGGCGAAAGAAACGAACCGGCGCGGCGCATTGAATTTGCAAGAGGAAATGAACGAATTCGAAATTATTTTACTAATTAGCGAATTTTAAGAAAACAAATTGAAAATTTCTGAGCATATGTAAAAAAATATTCTGCATCTGACTATGTGATTTTTGAAAAATTCGGTTGGTAATTTTTTTTAATTTATGCAAAAAACTGCAAAAAATCTGCCGGCGCCAGTGAAAACAATCCGAGAAAGTTTCAGACAGGGATCTGCTTTCATTAAAAACTGAACTACAAAGAGATCTGTTTCTCTGGCCCATCCCTCATTTAGTTTGCGAAAATGAAAGGAAATAATTGCCAATTTTTACTAATGAACAAAAATTTAGGTAACTAATTTAAGATATAGATTTGAAATTGAGGTCGGGAAGGGGTGTCATCTGCCGGCTATTTTAGCGTAGTAGCGTCTTCGTTATGTTCTAATTATCAGAAAAATGTAATTCTTTTTTTAATGATCGCGTTAATGTAGGTGACGGTGGTTCTCTTGAACAAATGATTCATTATATTTGCGGGTATGGGGAGGGGGGGGGGCGTTAACGCCTTTCTCTGAGATTGTAATTATCTCGGGCCCGGGCAACGCCGGGCGGGTTAGCTACTTATTTAGTAAAAAAGATGTTCTCTGCTCGTGTTTATATTATACATAAATAAATCTATATAATAATGGTTTCGTTTCTAATTGAAGTATTTATAAATAATAGTATTGATTCTAACTGAAGTACTATTTATAAATAATGGTTTTGTTTCAAATTGAAGTATTTATATAACAATGATAGTATTTCTACTTGAAGTATTTATATTCACTGTAGTCTAATTCGACAAATACGAATTTTGCACGTGTTTTTTGAGAAATAATATAACACATAAAATGCAAAACTATCACCCTTGGGCGGAATTACACATATTCAAAAGACATGAATTCGCGTTTTATTTCAGCAGTGTTTTAATATTTAACCCCTTGAAGGGCGGTGATGTATATATCCCATATACTTTTAGCCTCCAAATGTTAGAATGGCACCAGAATTTTGAAATATTTTTTTACATATAATATACGTGAAAAAAGCTTTTACTTATTTTTAAATAAATTTATCCGTTAATCCTGGCGTCAATCAATCATTTTAACATTTTAACAATATTTTACCCTTAACCCTTTCAGGGGCAAAGTACTTATGTTTCTAAAATGTTGAAATCATTGAGTCACACCAGGATTTAACAACAAATCTATTTGCAAATAAGTAAAAGATTTCTTCACGTATATTATAAAAGTAAAACTTGATTCCAAAATTCCGGTGTCATTGTGGTATTTGAGAATTAAAATTAAGTGGGATATATTATATCCCACCGCCCTTCAAGGGGTTAAAGGGTTAAAACTCAGAATTTGTTAACAGCGCATTTAATCGTAGAATTTTCAATTGTTCTTTGCGATTAAATACGACAAAAACTTCTTTTAAAATTGTGGTAGAACTGGTTTGAACCCTGTAAAATCCAGCCTAAATTTTATTTGCTATAATTATTGTCCATATAGAATTACGAGGGGTGTTCAAATGAAAAGGTACGAAACGTCGTAACAACCAAACCGGTTGAAATTTGAATAAGCCTCTTTGGGGTAACGTAGTGGGACATCTTGGACGCGAATGGAGTGTCCGAAGTGGTTGTGGCGCCCACCCATGAAGGAGGAGAGAAGCAGGCATTCGTGTATTCCGTCCAATTGAATATTGGCCGGTTTAATCTCTTCCGCAGTCAGAAATCTGATAACACATCGTTGTTCCCCAATCGTCGATTTTGCAATGAGAACGTCATGATGACCTCACATGCACTGCCGCGTCAATTGCACCGGACACACGGTGCTTCTCTTCTCTTTCATGCGAGGGAACCCACGCATGCGCACAACCACGCCGGACACTCTATTCGCGTCCCTAGATGTCTCATTACGTTATCCCAAAACAGCATATTCAAATTTCGACTGGTTTGGTTGTTACGACGTTTCGCACCTTTTCATATGAACACTCCTCGTACATAAAACAGAAATTTTTATGCAAATTTTAATTTCTTTAAAGAAGATTATATAAAATCATATGAAATAAATCGTACTCTAAATGTTATTTCGTTTCTTTGTAATTTTATGGAAAGTTAAGAGTGAAATTATTATTTTTAGTTTTCAAACAATTTCAATCTTCTGTGAAAAAAATTAAATCAAAGTTGCACAGTTAGAAATTTATATTCGATACATTTACGTTTGATTAAATATTAACGCTGTAACTTTGTTTACGCAATATGGGTAGTTTATTGAATAAATTTTGAGTAACTCTATTACATACTGCTCATAAATTTTAAATGATAGCATGCTCCCATTGGAATGTAATGCATAAATAAATTATTATGCAATATTGAAAAAGAGTTGTATGCATTTTAAAAGCTATATTCCAGTACAAGAAGAAATATACTTTGTATAAACTAGATTTATTTTAAAATTTTACATGTGAAGTAGCCTGAACTGCTGAAATCAAGATTTCAGTAAAAAAGAATTTTCTAAATGCCCGAAAATTTTTAAAAGATAAATAATATGCCTTTTCGTTATCTTTCCTTTTGCCCAAGGATGTGATTTTTTTTCAAATATTGTATCAAATTTTAGCGAATAAAGATAACATCATACATGTATGGAAATGAAAACATGTAAGAATTAAATCATATTATGAAATGTAAACAACAAAAAAAAAAAATCAGGAGTATTTTATTTTATTCTTATCTAAGAATATTTTTTCCGTGCAAACAAGAAATCTAGCTTAATATCTGATACGCCTAATATTTTAAAAGTATTAATATTTATATATTAAAAAATATAAATCTGTTACACGGATTCAGAAATTAAAAGCACGCACATGTATTTCATCAACTGTAATCTGGAATTTTGAAAGTGACGGGAAAATGCCTTAGGCCAGTAATTCTTGTGCTGTGATTCCAAGAGGTATTTAGCTCGTCGTCAGAGGGTTTGCGAAAGTCTTGCGTTTAATGAACATTTTTCACTATCTAATAGAATATGAGATCTTGTGAGTGAAATGAAATGAAAATATAAGAATATAGTTAAAAAATTGCACTATAATATGCAGAGTTGCTACACCACCTAGAAAATCTGGAGACGTCAAGGAATTTCAATATTTTACCCAAAATCTGAAAAAGTCAGAGAGTTAAATAAAATTTCGTTGGAGTTGCCAAATAAATGCGAGCTTTGTGCCATGACAGGTGAGAAAAATCTTCCATGTTTTCACAGATTCCATTTTTTTTTCGTTAGAAAATTCACCAAAATCACCCGGAACAACAAAATTTTCACTTCCTACTCTTACCAACCTCTCACACATATTAAGATATTTAAAACTCATAAATGTACTTTTTTCTACAATATTTGTTATTTTGAAGTGACATTTAATTTATCTAATGCATCATTTCAAATCTCCTCAACCGCCACCCTGACATGTCTGCTTCCCTTTCCCCCTTTGTCTTAAGTCTAACTTAAGAAGAAGTTGCTGAAGTGAACTATGGTTCAGTACAAAAATATTGTATTGCTTTTTATTTTGCCCTTTCAGTTTGGAGAAAATTTTATTTGAAAGTTTGTAACTTTGAATGCCGTCTCTCTGCCGTGTGTCTGTGCTCTAACTCGCGTAAATAGACTCCGATTCCCATACGATTGATATATGTTATTAAGGCTTACTATGACATGTTTGGAATTGAAAATGAAGTGGATAGCATTTACAGTTCATTTACAGGGACGCTAATAAAAAATTCCGTTACATTACGGTCTATGGGAAAAAAAATCGTTTGCGGTGTATTTTAATGATGTTGCCCTATTTCAAACATTGAAATTAATATATATCACTGAGGTGCACTACAGGATGCATACTGTAGAATATGGTGACCATAGCATTCATCGTGCATTTAGAGGGACACTCAAAATAATTTCGTTACAGTACTATCTATTAACAATGATTGCTGGAAGTACTTTTTTAGTTGTGGTACGCATTTGTAAATCTAACTAAATTTTTGCGTATAAATTTTATAGGTGATATACAGGACAGCACAAAATATCTCTATTACATTTCCGTTTATTGACGGAAATTGCTGCAGAAGAATTTTGAACTGTGCTATGCGTTTCCTAACTGAACAAAATTTTGGCATACTATGTAGTACATATAGAAATCTATAGATGACATATAGAGCCCCACAAAAGGCTAATGAAAGTAATAGATGAATTTGGGTTTTCAAATGTGACAGGAGTTTTCCAAATTGTTTACTTAGACATGTTCTTTCACCTTTTTAAACGGTGAAATTTCGTTAGGGTATTCTGAAAATTTTTGAAAGTGTTTCATAATCTGTGCTCGGCGCATGATTTTTGTTACTTAATTTTTTAAAGGGTTTTTCCTGGTGGTGGTTCTATTATAAATTTAATCGAAATCAAAAAATGGTATAATTAAGTACCATCCAATAATGTAAGAAACAATCCATTTCAGTCGGAATTTTTACGTAAACTTACCTGCATAAGTAGATATAGATACTCATTTAGTAAATAAGTTTTCCATAAAAAATATTACATCAAATAACAGTTTTTATTCTAGAAGAGAAACAAAATAATTTTTGGTACTATTACTGGATATTTGATAACATAAATAAGGTAATTTATTCATAAATAAAAATGACCAATTCCCAAACACCATTACTAGAAATATTACGTAAATTAGTTTGTTTATAGTACACTAATGCAAATGGAAAACACATTCCTAGCAGTTTTCTTACTCAGTATAAGAAAAGAATTCCTCTGTAAACAAAAGAAATCAAAAAGGGATATATATAAATTTGGACGTTATCCAAATAAGCCCAAATTTTAGCAAACGGAATATGACAAACATGTTTAATGTGTATTAATGAAATATTAATGACATATTGTTTGAATAACTTATTGCATAGTTCTTGTTGATAGGAGTACATTATTTTTCATTTTCAAGAAATTTTCTTTAAAGTTAACAGCACTTGAATGATTTATTTTTATAAAATATTACTTTGTATAGTATGTGTCAAAATGCCTGGCTACTTATTTATAAGAGTACTCTAGTGGAGTGTGATTTTGCGTGTTATCGAGTTGTCTTGCGAATCCGAAACCTATTAGGACTTTCTTTAAATTTTGCAAAGTGCGTATGCATATCCGGAGTCTGGTTGTTACGGTTATTTTAAAATAATATGTTCATTAGGTAACTGTGGTTGTGTAGGGGCTTTAAATGAGGTTTTAGGTGAAACAAGCGGATTTGTAACAGAACTCCCCGAAGTGCGTTTAGCGCCAGCAAGCTTTGATTTGATTCTCGCCACGTGAAGATTGATTTGAAATGCAGATGTTTCTGATGAGCTCGCAGTTTCCGAAAAAGGTAGCAGAAATGAGTTTCGTCTATTTGGAAAGGTAAACCTTTCAATATTTCGAATAACGAAGTACTTGTATTTACCGGAAATAATTTAGAGTTTAGAATAATCTTCTAAGTGTAATTGTTAGGTTCTCGTAAAAGGAACTACGAGGACATTGTGAGCTGAATTAAATACTTTATAAGGCACTTTTCTGATATAGGAGCCTTGGCATGTTTTAAAAATCTTGGCGGAATTCGAGCTTCAGAAAGCGAGATTTGTTGCCAAATGATATAAACAGACAAACAAATGAAAACAAACCTGATGAACTTTTATGCATATATGGATTCAACAACATAAAAAAGCCGATAGTGCTCTTCAAAGCATTTATTAGAGCAGTCACATGTACAAGCTTGACAGAAAAAGTTTCAACCATAAGAAAACATATTTCATTTTACCATATTAATGTAGTGTATATACTTTCACTATAATATATATAAATCTATAATTCTATTAGAAATATTAACCTCATCCGACTAATTTATCACCAGAAAAACCACTTTCATTTCCTTTTTGCGAAACGGAAAGAAGGAACGACCTTGATAAAGAAAATAGTTTCAAAGTGATAAACATTTCTATCTACTCATAATAAATTGCTTAGTGAGATTTATGACCCTACTCAACTCTAGATAAATGTTTCAAGAGATCTACTAAATTAATAAACTGTTATTATGTGAAATAGACTAAAAGACATTTGAACAATAATTATAAACATTATTATACTGATTGCATTATTGCTCTAATACCGTGCAATGTGTAATTTTTCAGTGACGTATCAGTAATTCCAATGATGCAATCATGAACCTTGAACTCATTCTTTATGACTTTAATTTAGTCAGTCCTCTCCAAAATGTAATCGTGAACACACGTGAGCCTGCGAGCTCAAATAAGATAAAATATATGTTTCCTAAAATTATAAGTGTAAACGTAAATGTTTAAATGTTTGTTATGTATAAGTTTTCATATAATCAAGAATATATAATCCTTAATATGAAAAAAGAAGTCCAATTTATTTTTGTGTGCAACTACTAATACAATTATTTAGTTTCCAACGATTAGTGCGATCGATATTTACCAATGCCATGGATTCAACGACTGGATTATTCTTCAATTGGATTTAGCCATCAGATACACCTTCAGAAAAGGTAAGAAAATTTATCTTATCCTTTTAATCTTCTTGAGATAAAAACAGCGCTCGATCGGTGATATCGAACTCCTCCTTCAATGATTATTGAGACTGAAAAATTGTCTCAGAAGGAAGGTGTGAATTAAAAACTGAAAAACTGAAAAACATTTTAAAACTCATTTAGAAAGCACATAGAACTAATTTCAAAAGAAAGAAAATAAATATAAGAATCTTTAAAGAAATAATTAAATAAAACTTAATAAAAACAATAAAGAAAAATTAATCGAAGAAATGGCTTTCTCAAAAGAAACACAGATAATTGAAAAGTTAAACCAAAATAACTATTCTATATGGAAGTTTAAGGTCCAAATGTTATTAATCAAAGAGGATTTATCTGAATTAATAACAGAAGAACCACCAAACCCAATAACACCTGAATGGCAAAAAAGGGACAAGAAAGCAAGGGCAATAATTAACTTAAGTCTTGAGGACTCACAAATTGTTCATATAAGAAATTTAACCACGTCAAAGGAAACATGGGACAAATTAAAAATTATTCACGAAAGAGGCAATCTGTCAAGCAAACTTTATTTGCTTAGAAAATTATATGGAGCTAAATTACAAGAACATGGCAATATGCAACGTCACATAACAAACATTCTTGAAATCATCGACAAACTCTCCGCAATTGGAGAAAATATAAGTGAATCGCACATATCAGCACTATTACTGTGCTCACTTCCACCTAGTTACAACACACTCATAACGGCTCTGGAAGCCAGGCCGGAAAATGAATTAACACCAGATTATATTAAAAATAAACTTGTCGACGAATATACTAAACGAGTAGAAAACTCAGAACCAACCGAAAATTCGGCAAAAGCGTTTAAAACACAGAAAAAGTACGTAAATAATGATTACAAAAATCATAATAAATATTGCAGGTATTGCAAACAAAATAATCATAACTATAAAGAATGCTGGCACTTAAAAAACAGAAATTCACAAAAAGCTACATCGAATAAACAAACATTTAAACCAAAGAAGTTTACATCGTCGCTCTGCTTCGAAAACACAATCGGTGATAGTGAAAATGATAGGTACAAAACGAAAGAAAAAATAAATAAAAACGTACAAATAAATCATAACAAAAATCAAGATGCAGCATTTATAATCGAAAAGCCCGGAAAACCAACCTGGATTATTGATTCCGGAGCATCTTCCCATATTGCGAACAGCAAAGAAATATTTACTGAAATAAACAACACCGAACAAACATCCGTAATAATCACGAACCGAAACACACTGAATTCCTATGGATCCGGTGAAGTTATGATTAAAACAAAAACATCTAACGGGGACTCAAATAAAATAAAATTAAAAAACGTGTTATATGTTCCAGATTTGGAAACAAACTTAATTTCTGTGAGTAAAGCAACTCAACACGGTTACAAATTAATATTTGAAGACGAAAAATGCATGCTATCCTATAACGGCAAAACGTATCTGGAAGCGAAAAAGAAAAATAACTTATATGAGGTAATTCTCTCAGATAAAGATATCCCAAACACAGCAAATATCGCAAACGACTGCAAAAATAAAGAATGTCTAGAACTTTGGCACAAACGCCTGGGCCATAGAAATTACGAAAGTATAAAACAAATGATGAAAAACAACTTGGCCAATGGCATAAAATTAAACAACTGCAGTCATACTACACACTGTGAAACATGCATAAAAACAAAAACTACTGATGCACCATATCCAAAATTATCTGAACATAAAACGACACAGGTACTCGACCTGATACATACAGACGTCTGTGGACCGATAAGAACAAACTCTTTAGGGGGAAAAAGGTATTTCGTCACATTTATTGACGACCACTCAAGATTTACTGTTATATATTTACTTTCTCACAAAGATGAGGTCTCAGACAAAATAAAGGACTATACTCAAATGGTTCACACACAATTCGGGAGATATCCCAAAGCATTCAGATCGGATAACGGGGGCGAATATATCGGTAAAAATACGGAGGACTTTCTTAGAAAAAGAGGTATAAAACACCAATTTACTATTCCACACTGCCCGAGCCAGAACGGGATTGCTGAAAGGAAGAATAGGAGCCTGATAGAAATGACCCGAGCTATGCTCTCAGAAGCTGGGTTACCCCACAGGTTCTGGGGTGAAGCAATAAATACAGCAACACATCTCCAAAACAGACTACCAACAAAGGCTACAAATAAAACTCCGTACGAAATTTGGTTCGAGAGAAAACCAAACTTACATTACCTTCGAGTATTTGGCTGTAAAGCTTATATATACATAAACAAGATACATAGAGGAAAATTAGATAACACAGCCAGGGAAGGAATATTTATGGGATATGATAACCACTCAAAAGGTTATAGAGTATACACTAAAAATAATGAAATCATAATCGGGAGAACTGTAAAATTCTTAGAGAATAACACACACATTCTGAATGAAGAAAATAATGAACCAGAATGCCTGCTTGATAACAAAAATTATATTGAAACTGAAATAAACAATACAGAACAAACACAAGCAGAACCCGATCAAAACATTCCTACATTAAGAAGGTCAGAAAGGACAAATAGGGGAGTTCCACCCAATAGATATACATCCGATAATTACATCTGTATAGTAAAAAACGATGAAACAATAGAACCGAAAAATTGGAAAGAAATCAACGAAATAAAAAATCCTAGAGAAAAAGAAAATTGGCTCAAAGCCACAGATGCGGAAATAGAAGCGCTAATGAAAAATAAAACATGGGAATTGGTAGAACCACCACCAAACAAAAAAATAATAGGATCAAAATGGATCTTTAAAAGAAAAGTCGATAGCTCAGGGAAATCACCCATATATAAAGCGAGGTTAGTCGCCCAAGGATTTAGCCAAAAATTTGGTGAAGATTATGACGAAACATTTGCACCAGTAGTGCAACATACCACCATTCGTGCATTTTTAACCGCAGCCGCTTATAAAAATCTAGATGTACACCATATTGATATAAACGCGGCATTCCTTCACGGAAATTTACAAGAAGAAATTTACATGCAACAACCAGAGGGTTACATAGATAAAAACTCTAATTATAAAGTTTGTAAACTAAACAAGACCATATACGGTCTCAAACAGGCAGCAAGAGCCTGGCATATGAAAATAGAAACTTCATTAAAAGCACTTAATTTCTCGCAAAGCACAGCCGATACATGCTTATTCATAAGAAAAGAAAAAGAAAATTTCACATACGTAATAATCTACGTAGATGACATACTTATTGCAAGTAAACCGGAAATAATAAAAGAAATCGTGAAAACATTAAACGAAGAGTATGAATTGAAAAATTTAGGACAAATAAAGAGATACTTAGGAACCGAAATAGAAAAATTACCGGACGGTTACGCACTAAACCAAAAATCAAAAATTGAAGAATTAGCTAAGAAATTTAACCTTGAAAATGCGAAACCATACAGTACACCAATGGAACCCGGTTTTAATAAAATAGAAGATGAGGAAAATTTGTTACCAAACAACACAGAATATCGAAAAGCAATAGGATCACTTCTTTACATCGCGACAGTTACTAGACCAGACATATCAGCACCAGTCAACATCCTTAGTAGACGTAATGAAGCACCGCGAAACAAGGACTGGAATGCAGTAAAAAGAATAATCAAATATTTACACTGTACGAAAAATTTAAATTTAGTTTTAAATACTAAAAAGAAACCAATATTAGAAGTCTATACCGACTCAGATTGGGCGGGAGATACAGAAACGAGAAAATCAACTTCAGGCAGTATTTACATGTTGGGAAACAATCCAATACAGTGGATCACAAAAAGGCAGACATGTATTGCCTTATCATCTGCTGAAGCAGAATATATATCTGCAGCAAATGCTTGTCAAGAAACTTTATGGTTAATTAAATTACTGGAAGATTTAGGATTAACTCAAGAAACACCAATTATAATGCATGAAGACAACCAAAGTTGCATTAAAATGATACACAACGAAAAGTTTGGTAAGCGTACCAAACACATTGATGTAAAATTTCACGCCATAAAACAGCTTAGAGAAGAAGGAATCATAGAATTAAAATATTGTCCTACAGATCAGATGATAGCAGACGCGTTAACCAAGCCCATACCCAAACCTGCACTGGAAAGACATAGAAATTCAATGAAACTTTTTATGATCAATTCCTCGGAAGAGCTTAAGGGGGAATATTAGAAATATTAACCTCATCCGACTAATTTATCACCAGAAAAACCACTTTCATTTCCTTTTTGCGAAACGGAAAGAAGGAACGACCTTGATAAAGAAAATAGTTTCAAAGTGATAAACATTTCTATCTACTCATAATAAATTGCTTAGTGAGATTTATGACCCTACTCAACTCTAGATAAATGTTTCAAGAGATCTACTAAATTAATAAACTGTTATTATGTGAAATAGACTAAAAGACATTTGAACAATAATTATAAACATTATTATACTGATTGCATTATTGCTCTAATACCGTGCAATGTGTAATTTTTCAGTGACGTATCAGTAATTCCAATGATGCAATCATGAACCTTGAACTCATTCTTTATGACTTTAATTTAGTCAGTCCTCTCCAAAATGTAATCGTGAACACACGTGAGCCTGCGAGCTCAAATAAGATAAAATATATGTTTCCTAAAATTATAAGTGTAAACGTAAATGTTTAAATGTTTGTTATGTATAAGTTTTCATATAATCAAGAATATATAATCCTTAATATGAAAAAAGAAGTCCAATTTATTTTTGTGTGCAACTACTAATACAATTATTTAGTTTCCAGCGATTAGTGCGATCGATATTTACCAATGCCATGGATTCAACGACTGGATTATTCTTCAATTGGATTTAGCCATCAGATACACCTTCAGAAAAGGTAAGAAAATTTATCTTATCCTTTTAATCTTCTTGAGATAAAAACAGCGCTCGATCGGTGATATCGAACTCCTCCTTCAAATTCTTCCATAACAAACATAAAAAAGATATTCTAGCGTTCGCGAATGATTGTGCATTATAAAAAAGGCCAGAATTAGAGTACACACGGAGAAACCGCATTGCGGTTTATAGCATCGACCAATCAATGCACTTTCCAAAATTGTTTAATGTAGTATAGAAAAGATTATGCAATAAAGATCTGAAACCGACATTAAAAATCCCCTAACGCGTCCCTTTGAATGTGAAAAGGAAACATCTAGCAGAAATAGAATATTCTAAATTTAAATGAATTTGGATGCTAAAAAGCTAAGATACCAGACGCTGAAATAATTTAATCATGAGATAAGTAAAGTAAAAAAAAAGCATTTTAAGGATGGAATAAGTAAATTAAATGGAAAAAAATACATAAATTTATAATATTTTTATTACGCACACGCACACACACATACACAAATATATATATATATACATATAATTCCTCAAAATATGAAATATTTAAATTTTATGAAAGAAGGTGTATATAAAACTAATATAACAGGTGTGTATAATATAAATTATATATATATATAACAATTCGTCCAATGCTTTTCTAGAAATTCAAAAATTTGTCTTAAATAAATAGATTATTCACATTGTCTTAATAAATTTCCACTCTATTGCATTTAATATTTTTCTTTCCCTCCTGAACTAGAAAAATAAAAATGTGCCCAACCCTTTAATCCCATCTTGTAAAGCGCAATTATCAACAAATTGTATAGTTACATAATCAACTTACTTATTCTCTCTCAAATTGAAATGAAATCAGAATATGTATCACACTAAACTTATTACGCATGCCAATAATTTGATGGCCAAATATAGTTACAACCAGAATCGATCAATCAAATCATGGATGGTTTTAATGAATGGGAATTCATGTCAAAATTGTTTAAGACGTAAATTATTTCATTAAATAATATCTGTCCTCGAATAGTTCAGCATGCATTATTAGTCACATTACGAGACATCACACATAAAATATGTGCAGAACTTAGATTTAATTGTATGAATGGTAAAAGCTACATTATTTGAAATGATATCGATGTAGTCCCGTAAAATAGATATTATGTGTTAATTTTCATTTAAAAATACATTTTCGATGTTCGACCATATATTTAAACATTCATACCGTATATTCCGGCACATAATGTGTATAATTTCAGACTTCGTTCTCCAATTTTTTTGGTATGTAAGTCGTATTAGATACACTCCTTTCTTCGCAAATAAATTATCATGAAATACCTAGCAATATATACGTATACACACACACACACACACACACACATATATATACAGGGATTTACAAATTTCATAAAATCTGATAGCCAGCAAAAAATTCTCATCACCAGTAAAAAATATTTACCTTCCCCTCCCCCTCCCCCTTTTCACCGTCATTGATTTTCGAAAAGCACAAAATGCTTTGTCACGAATTAGTTGAGGAAAAATAATAACAAGCATAGTACAGAATTACTAGTTACATAGTTTAGAATACTACACCATTTCGAAAGATAATATAAACTATAAGTTTTCTAATGAAACTTATCAAAATAATATATATCTAAAAAAAAAAAAAAAAATACAATGAAGACTGAATTAACCAGTATGTTAGGAAAATACCGATTTTCGAATTCTTTAAATGTCCGGATAGTTCATTGCTATAAAATTTATATCTGATAAAGGGGTGGGGTATCGACGAAATAGAGATGCAGGAAAACAATTTTTTGCATATTTTCCTGTCTAAGTTAGTCAAATAACTGTGATTTTATTATTTTCAAATTTGCATTTGATAAACTTACTTTTGACAAACTAAAAACAAAAGTTAAAAATATTTGATTGTGTGAATATAATTGATAAGTTTATTTCGCAACTTTCCAACATCTGTAATATCTTTTGTGGAAGGAGAAAAAAATACTGTTTGTGCTAATTTCGTAAGTCAATGTTTGAAGAAAAAATCCCCATTGTCGCCAGATAAGAAAATTTGGTTGCCAGTGGCTAACTGGCGACCGCATTTGTCAAGCCCTGTATATATATATATATATATATATATATATATATATATATATATATTACTGTAAAGTATAATAACTATTATTTTTCATGTAATCCTATAGAGACAATGATAGAAAAATTATAATGTACCTGCACCAAATAAGGCCGCTTTAAGCAATCAGATCACAATAAAATGGCTTATATCCACATTGACAATTCAAATGTTGTTGGATGTAATATTTATACATATTTTTACGATATTAAATCATGCATACTTTTGTCGCTGTTCAATTTTGCCCAGGATAGTTTAAAACAAAAGACACTTCAAAATGGACTTGTTGAGAGTATGTGTTCTAAATAAGGCTATAATTTGTTAAATACATGGTTTAACTTTTCTTAACAGATATTTTACGTATAATAGAAATATGGAACAACATAAAGAAAGTGGTAGAGCATTGGTGCATAATGACAATGGTCCTGATTCGAATCCAAGTCTGCACACTTTTTCACTCTATTTGTTTCAACTCTGATATAGACAAAATTCAGTAATTATAAACTCATTTATTATTTCTAGAGGTGAATGAAAGTTCTATATATTATATATATATATATATATATATATATATATATATATAATATGTTTATATATATAATATGTATATATATAGACCTATATATATAGATTCATTGATACTGGAAAAATGGCTATTAGCGTCTTATGCTTGCCACAGGAATTGTGGTACATGAAGACATTCCATATTGTGCTGCGAGTGCAGACTTACCAACTTATAAGAGTGAGGAGTGCCAGGCTGGATATCGCCCGGGTAGCTCAGTGGAAGTGCTTTGGCGCGTAATGCCAATGGCCCTGGTTCGAATCCAGCTGTGGACACATTTTCTCTCTGTTTTACGCCTGATCCAGCAAAAATTCAGTAATTATAAATTCATTTAATATTTCTACAAGAGTATGTTAGTTCTACAAGTTATATATAAAGAAGTGTATTTAAATTGCAAATGTTAACTGTTGATTAAATATGTAGATATAAAAAAGTCAAAATAAAATCAATAATATTTTATGAAGAAATCCAAATGAATTGATTGATTCCAAATGAATTGGGGCAGAAAATGTTATTTGTGTCCATTCGAGTAAGTTCTACACATTTTTCATGGACACATTTCTTGCACTTTAGACAAAGAAGCATATCTAAGACAATATCCTGTTGCCAAATGAAGCAATACTTTATTAGGGAACATACTATTTCAATATACATTTTAAAAGATCGTTAAATTATCTCTAACATCATGCAAAGGTTGCAAAATTCAATCAATATTTTACACTGATTTCATATCAAAGTTTACTTACTGTTTTTAATAACGACGACGTGTCGAAAGATTCAGTCGTCCAAAAAGGATGAAAAAACCGGTATACGTTGCGGTGGAAACAATCAGCACGCGTCAAAGACGCATAAACTGCGAGGTATGTGCTGCCATTTATCGTTCCGAGACCGTTCTAAGGTATAAGCTAATTGTCTTATTAATCACTTAGCTGTTTTGCCCGAACGCCGCATTGTGCGGCGTTTTGATGATATAAATTGACAAAATTCATTTTTCCGATTCTCTCGGAATTTTACCAGACCGCGTATAGTGGTTGCTGAATGTTTCGTTTGTGGAGATCCGTTCGAGTTTTGTCGAAAAATTCCGAGGTGTCGATTGAGTACGACCGTAAAAAAAACAGTTGGATTGAGGGATTTTCAACAGTTGCACTAGTTTCCTGTATGTTCGAAAGCACGTCATGACTATTCCGTTTTAAGTGAAAACACAAGTTTACTGGATATATGTCACATGTTTGTTACAAGATTTAACCTATTGTTCTTTGAAAAAAAGAGCCCTTTTGTTTACAAACTTCATCTTGGCTTTTAACACAGTGTTAAACAGTATTAAGCAATAAGCATTTTTTTAAAATCAAAGTGCCATTCCTAAAGTATTGGAAACTAAAGAAAACTCCTGCAAAAGTTTGCAAATCATTAAGTTATATTGAATTGAAGTGTAGGTATGAATGTTTAGTTCAAATTTTGCAAGTCAATTTTAAACCACGTTTAATTATCCGATTGAGCTGAAACTTTGAATACAAGTGTGTTTGAATGACAATAGAATATTATAATATAAATAGATAATAATATAAAAATAATAATAAAATAAATAATGACAGTAATAATATAAATAATTATAATATAAATAATATTAATAAAATAAATAATGATAGTAATAATATAAATAAAATAATATAAATAATAATAATAATAATAATATAAATGATAATAATAATATAAATAATAATAATAATAACATAAATAATAATAATAATAATAATATAAATAATAATAATAATAATATAAATAATTAAATAAACCAAATATTAATCACTGTTTGAGTATTTTATTAGTGATACATTCGAAAAACCAGCAAAATTTAATTAAACTTCAAAGCAATAATTTTGTACACCTAGATCGTCTAAACGCCCCATTGTGCGCCGCTGGGGCAAGAAGAATTGGCTTGCTTTATCACTAAAAGCTTTTGGATAGCACTAATTCTTAAATGTAATCTTCGCTTAATTAATTGGTAGACATTTTTCGACTATATAAGGTAAACATTTTAGTATTCAAACAGCTATGTTTTGACCCTATTTTTAGTTTATTGCGTGAAAAATACGAAACTATTAAGGGGTTAAGAGTAGATACTTATTTGATGCAAGTATTTTATATATATCTTTCGCTGCATATTCACGTGTAAAATGCCTTACCTGAAGATGTTGTAAATTCTAGCTATATACAACTATCTTTCAATGAGAAAAATTAACAAAAAATAGTGAAGTTAAGGTTGTTAGTTTAGAATCTGTTTAAACAAGCACATAAAAATAAACGAATAAATATCAACATTGCAATATTTCAATTTACGTATTTAAAAGTTGCAAAAAAATCTAAACACGTGAAATAAAAGTTCTGAATTTATTTATTATATTTGAAGAAAAAAATTATTCTTTAAATGTTTGAATATTTTTTTTTCGCATAACAGAAAATTTTGAGAAAAAAAATGTCTGAATTTCTAATGTGCATTGTAAGAATGTAATAAAAATTATGTTGGCTGGAATATCTTTTATATTCCTCCTTATTCTCTCCTCATTCCTACACTGGTGCATTATTCATTTTTCTGGCTCTAAAAAATGTGTCCATCTTAAGATAAATGGAAGAATTTTATAAATTTCAAAAGATGAGACGTAGCAAAATTTATCAAATAAGTGAAAAATATCTGAACTTCTAATGTGCATTGTAAAAATGCATTCAAAATTATGTTGGTTGGAATGCTTTTATATTCCTTTTTATTCATTAGAAGTTCAGATATTTTTCACTTATTTGATAAATTTTGCTACGTCTCATCTTTTGAAATTTATAAAATTCTTCCATTTATCTTAAGATGGACACATTTTTTAGAGCCAGGAAAATGAATAATGCACCAGTGTAAGAATGAGGAGAGAATAAGGAGGAATATAAAAGATATTCCAGCCAACATAATTTTTATTACATTCTTACAATGCACATTAGAAATTCAGACATTTTTCTTAATATTTTTCACTTATGTGATAAATCATGTCTCATCTTTTGAAGTTTGTAAAATTCTTTCATTTATCTAAAGATGGATGTATTTTTTTAGAGCCAGAAAAATGAATAATGCAGTATTGTAAGAATGAGGATTCTTACAATACTGCATTATTCATTTTCTGGCTCTAATTATTTGTACAGAATAATATTTTGCCTTCATATCACGTAGAAATATTATCATGCAGTGTTTATCGGGTTTAAAATTATATTTCAAGTTTGCGGTTAAAAAAAAAATCATACAGTTATTCAATTCTAAATAAGTTTGCCCTGAAATTAACAAATAATTCTGCGTAGACTTTTGATATGCAATGTGCAAAATGTAAACATTTAGTTTGTAGCTGTTTTTTAAATTCTAATTAAATACGATAACAAAATATTTGCGATTAGCACTTTTCATTGCAACGCTTTAAGTTATAAATTACTGAAAATTACACTTTAAGCCTAATGAAAATCAACAAACTAATAAGTTTAGTATTAGTATTTATTTGTGGAATTTTATTATTATTTTCAAATCTGTCTAGTTTAAACTTACATGTGATTTTTGTTTAAAATATAAATGTTTAAAGTTGAAATACAGGTAAATGCATTTTACAACTGGTTACAAAGATTTATAAAATAAATTAAAACTCTCTTGAAACAGTTACTGCCAGTATATAATATACTTTAATCGTTTTGTGTGTCCCTATGACAGCACAAGGAATGACTATTCGGAAAAATGCATATGCAAATTTCATTTAAATCTATGGTATAAAGCATGTGAGTAACTCTGACGTCATATTGACAGTGGCAACGAATTGACAATAAATGCCGCTTTTACTGCTGTTTTTTTACTTTATCGACAACGCAAGATTTTAATTTTTACACAGTCGGATAGAAAAAAAAAGTTCTTTCAAATGCAGATTGTTTGATAACTGCATATTAATTAACTATTTTTTTTTATAATTTCTAAAATTATTCTCATTATTTTTTTTTAAACTCTATCACGCACAGCCCGATTACGGTAGAATAACTCATTTGAACTGAAAACAATATAAATTTTTCAGCATTTGCTTGCGGCTAATATTTCATAACGAAATTAAAATTTCATCGGTAAATAAATAAAATAATATAAATAAAACAAATTTAAAAACATGTAATCAAACTACGTACTTAAACCACTGAAATTATCGGAATAAAAAAGGATGTTGTAAGTAGCGAAATCTTTGGCGATATATATATTAAATATAAAAAAAATATATATTTATTTTTCAGTAACAAAAAAATTTCACCCATATTTTGTAACCCGTTGGATCTCTTAGTTACCTTAAAATATTTGTATGCCGCAGCAAACGAATAATTAAACGCAGCCCACTAAATTTACTAGGTCTACCCGCTGACTCAAAAAAAAAAAAAAAAATGCATGGGTATCTTATATTTTACTACTGCTATTTTTTAATACAAATCTTTTCCTTTTTTGTGCTGTTATATAAGGTAAAGATAATTATTCAGAAAGAGTGGTATTAAAATTAAAGGACCGTACGAGCGATTAAAAGATCCGGCTACGACAGGTGATTTTTTCAAGTATATAATCACCATTTCCAATAGCGAAATGCGATAGTGAATCTAAATTACATATATCAATTTCAAGAAATTCAAATTTTAAATCGTACGCTTTAAATTATCGTAAATAAGGTTTCACCCCCCCCCCCCTCATTAGCTTTCTCCTTTATATAATATAGGATCAATAGGATAACATAATACTATAATATGATAATATAGGATTATAAAAAATAAATTAAAACCTTTCATTACTTAGTTAAACGTTTTTTGCATCGGTATCGGTTAGTTTTGTAATTTTTTTTTTGTTAAGGGAAAATCCTTTACGGAAAAAAGTTCCGATAATAAATAATCCAAATTTCCATTTTCGCGTAAGGTTCTATAAACAATCTACTTAATTCTACGAAATTCTTTGAGCAACAGATTAAAATACATTTTTGCATTTTATTTTTTCACATTGCTAAATCTATAAAAGTTCAGTATTCATATGCATGGTACAAATAAAGCTGTTCTCTTCTGCAAATAAAAAACTCTCTGATGCCTTAACGCTTAATTTCTAGTTTCCCACACACTTGGCAAAAGTTCCTACTGCTTTGAGTTCTACAAACACAAGTATGTTCATTTAGTTATGAAAGACTGTCTAATAATCTTTTTTCTTGAATATAAAGGAAAGATTTCTAATATAGAATTTCATGTATATAGTAAAAAGCCCTGCAGTTTTTTAAATTCAGACCTCTCCCAAACTGTAGTGAACTAGAAACTCTCTTATAAAAGGATGATTTTGTGAAAGCGAACGTGTTGTTAACTTTAACCCGTGTGCGTAACAGCGACATTTGTACTTTATTTTTCCCTAATTTTCCGAAGTATGTTTGGAGCTCCCGGAGTTTACGGTTACTGTTTTTCGCTGTAAGTTTAAGAAAATTTAGCTTCGTTGGTCTATCTGCAAGGTATATAAGGTGAATCGAAAGATTGTGTCAGCGGATTCGGTCGAGTTCTGCCATCTTGGTAAGGAACGCCTGAGTCGAAGTAAAGTTGTGATTGCGACACGTGCTGAGTGAAATCAAATCTTGCAGAGTGAAAATTTGCCGGTTGGGTAAGAGACTTTGTATTAAAAAGAAAAAAAAATACACCCGTAGAGCAAAAGTGATATAAAACATTTTGTTAATTTCTATGGGCATTTTTTAATTTGAAAAAAGAACTCCCATGAATTATTCATCAAATCAATATGTGACGATTTGAGGGAAAATGTATAAACCGTATACTGGTTCCGGGCTGCTTTGATAAAAATAAAGAAAAAAAAACATAAATAAAATATTAATTGAGCGTTACTACTTGAGAAATGATGTTTAGTACAATTTTTAATATGTAGCCAACCCCTTATAAATAAATAAAATAAAATTATAAAAAAAAATTATTCGAATTAAAATGCTACTTTTCTCTACCTTATAAGTATTTCTATGTTATCCTCTAACGTATCTAAATATTTTTTTTTTCTTAAAGTGCACCAAATCTTACACGGAAAATGTATAACCGAGCATTTAGAAATAATAAAATTTCCTTTATACACAGCTGTTGCATTTTCTGTTAAATGTTTATACATATTTTCATCCTTGCAATTCGTTAGTTTAAACTTACAAATTTCATGTGTCTAAATAAACTTACCAACTAAAATTAATCTTTAATATTGAGTTGAAGTCAATTTACAAAGTAATGGGAAGAAATTATATAATAATATCTTTGAGAATATTCTATCAAAACGATAAAATAATAAACTGGTTAAAAAGAAAATGAATTTTTAATTATTTTTTAAATTTTAAATAAACTAAAACTGATAATGCACGCTTAATGTTAGACATACAAAAAAAATTCTATTCTTTCGGAAGGGAAGTTTTAACACAGAATTAATGTCACTCACTCCTACTACTTGGAACACATATCACGTTTCTTGCTCTCGGATGTAAGATGATCCCAGATGTATTATCTTGTCATGTGTATTGTGAGGACCTGACAAGAATAATATATTTATGCATGTTGGCGATGCAAAGTAACATTTCTTGTATAATGCAGTAATTAATTAAATATCCGCGCCAACAATGCAATGTATCTGAAACAGAAAGCAATATATGTGGATCCTTGTGGATTTGTCAGATATATAGATACAGTTTTACAAAAACTGTTTTATATGTCAGGATATATAGATACAGATTTATTAAAACTGTTTTATATGTCAGGATATATATTACATTAGAAGAGAAAAAATACACAATTGCCCTTTATATCGAAATACAGAGAGATTTAAAACAGATTCTATAAACTTTAAAAGGTGGTAGTGCAGACTAAAACAAACATTTTCGGTAAAAGAAATTAAGATCGTAATTTATTTTTTCATTAACCCTTCCAGGGGCAGTGGTATGTTTATGAAACCACTTAATTTTAATTACCAAACGCCACAATGACACTAGAATATTGGTAAAATCTTTTCCATTTAATATGCATGTGAGATATAGACCCTTTTCTTATTTCCAAATAAATTGTTTTGTAAATTCCGGTGCCAGTCATTTATTTCAACCTTTTAGTAATAAAGTACTTTGCCCCTGAAAGTGTTAAACAATAAAGAAAAATCATGGGTTAAGCGCAGATTATTTGCTAAATTTATTGGCTGAAACAATAACGCACGCTTAATTAAGCTTAAAATGGGACATACAAAAAAACCCTATTCTTTTTGATGGGAAATTTTAACACAGAATTAATGTCACTCATTCCCACTACTTGTAACACATATCCATAGGTGCCAACCTCTCATTAATATTCCGTAATATGCAGGTTAATTTGACCCAGTTTAACAATTCTTCAAACCAGAAAAATTATTGGATGAATCTTTATTTATTCAATTTCAGGTTTATACGTGGAATTCATTTAATTTCATTTCTTAAAAAAAATTCTGGTGCGAAACGTGTTAAACCTGGGTCAAATTAACCCACATATTACGGAATATTAATGAGAGGTTGGCACATATGCATATCACGTTTCTTGCTCTCGGTTGTAAGATGATCCCAGATGTATTATCTTTTCATGTGTATTATGAGGACCTGACACGAATAATACATTTATACATGTTGGCGATGCAAAGTAACGTTTCTTATACAGTAATTAATTAAATATCCACGCCAACAATGCAATTTATTTGAAATAGAAAGCAATATATGTGGATCCTTGTGGATTTGTCAGATATATAGGTACAGTTTTACAAAAACTGTTTTATATGTCAGGATATATAGATACAGATTTATTAAGTCTGTTTTATATGTCAGGATATATAGATACAGATTTATTAAGTCTGTTTTATATGTCAGGATATACAGGGTGATTATAATTAAAGTCCCACTTTCAAAATTCTGTAAAAAAGGAACCATTGGTCAGAATGACTTCAAATATGAACTGAATATACTGCAAGAAAGGTGAAACGGTATTGCATAAGAATTTTTTTTCAAATTGTATCAATAGATGGCGCTGTAAGCGGCATACTATGCAAATTAAAAGACATTCATGCGCTGTTAAAAACCAAATCATTATGTGCTTTTTAGGCGGTTTTTGGCCCAAGGACAATTAAAAACCGATTTTTCCCATCAAAAGTGCTGCGACCTTGCCGTGGTGGATGGGCTTTCTACTAACAGTACCACAACTGTTGACTGATTTGGAAGTCATTTTTTTCCCTCAAACAACCGAAACACTCATGCACATTGAACAGTATGGTTGGTTTACAGTGCCACTCATGCCAAAGCTGTCGTATTTCGATTAGAAATGTCACTTGTAGCCGAAACCACTTTCGGTATACCGCTTATAGCGCCATCTATTGATAGACTTTGGAACTTTTCCTTTGTTATGCCATACCGTTTCCCCTTTTTCCAGTATATTCAGTTCAAATTTGAAGTCATTCTGAACAGTGGTTCCTTTTTTACAGCAAGTTGAAAGTGAGACTTTAATTATAATCACCCTGTATATTACATTAGAACGGAAAAATGCACAATAGCCCGTTATACCGAAATACAGATAGAAATATAGATTTAAAACATACTTTATAAACTTTAACCTTCCTACCCTGAATGGGTCTAATCGACCCGTTTGAATGATTGATTTCATTCGATTCGAACCAGAAAAATTTTCATAAAATAAGTTAAATAAAAGATCGACATAAGTAAGTAAATTAAATATGTTAAATAGTTTCAATTAAGAATTCTGATGCGAAATGTTTTTATCAAGGTTGAGTAAAATTTTAACAGGGTCGGAAGGTTAAAAGGTGGTAGTGCACACTAAAACAAACATTTTCTGTAAAAGAAACCAAAATTGTAATTCATTTTTTCATTAAACAAGAAAGAAAAATCATGCGTCAACCGCAGATTATTTGTTAAATTTATTAGCTGAATCAACAATGCACACTCAATTAAGCTTAAAAAAAAAAAAAAAAAAAAAAAAAAACTATTTTTTCTGAAGGGTTGTTTTATACATGTTGGCGATGCAAAGTAACGTTTATTGTATAATACATTAATTAATTAAATATCCATGCCAATCATGCAATGTATCTGAAACAGAAAGCCATATATGGGGATCCTTATGGATTTGTCAGATTGATAGATACAGTTTTACAAAAACTGCTTTATATGTCAAGATATATAAATACAGATTTATATAAAAATATAATAAATTATAACACCTTGTAATAATAAAATTTCTTTTTGCTAAAAGCTGTAAACTAAAAACCATAATATACAGTAAAATAACTTTTATTAGATTGTTGAGATGTTTCAGCTCACCCCGAGTCATTACCAAAAACAAATGAGAATATTCTATTATTGCACGGTCTTTGAAGTTATTATCTGAAATGCAAGTAAATGAAAGTAAAATAATATTTCCCCCCAGTCTATACTATCCATCCATAATAAGAGAAACCATAGAGATAGTAACACGCAAAAATACAATATGTAAATATGCAACATCAATTAACTTGCCAAAATTGTGGCTCGAGTTACTCCATGGATACAAATATGGAACTAAACAACCAAACAAAAATCAAAAACTAGTCGTTGGGGTCCACCGTAATACTTACCCATCATAAATATGCATAATGTAAAATATGAAAATAAAACATGTGTAAACTATTTATAAAATGCATTGCAATTCGAATAAAATCGTGGCTTGAAGACGTCCTAAACTTTAAATGCTTTATTACTGAATTGCGTAAAAGAAACATCATTATAACTCCAAAATCGATAATTATATTAACTAACGGTTTACTGCGTCGGATTAAGCGTCTCATTTCCAATTAAAATATATCTTTAAATTGAAATTTGAATGATATACAGGGTCATGAAAAATCGAAGAGTGTGGAAAATAGGATTACAAATATCTCGGCAACTCATTATCCGATCGACTTCATTCTTTATGAAAAATTTATGATTTTTTATTGTCTTTTATATTCATTCCTTAAAATAAACAATTTCGAAAATTTTTATATACCTTTTATCAGAAATAATGTTTCGAGAGTCCAAAAAAAAATAGTTCCGGCTAATCGAGGTTACTGAAATTCAACAAGCTTCTTTCCATTATTACATACTAAGTACATACCAAATTTCAAGTCTCTATCTCAAGTTGGCGTGATAGGCGTTTAAAGACACACAGACAGACGGACAGCAACTTTTTTTTCAAAAAGTATGTTTTTCGGAATCTCCAATGTCTGAAACGTGTAAATCCGTCATTTTTTTTTTTCGTTTTTCAAAACTATTACAAGATTTACCCTATACTACGTATGATAGGTAAGTAATAACGTGCGTAATTTTAAAAAGTACATGAAAAATAAATGATAGCATTTCAAATAATAACTTCAAATATCATGCAATTATAGAATATTCTGATTTGTTTTGGATAATGGCTCGGAGCAAGCCGAAACATGTCAACAACCCCATAAAAGTTATTTTACTGTATATTATGTTTTTAGTTTACACCTTTTAGCATTTAAAAGAAATATAGATACATATTTATTAAAATTGTTTTATATGTCAGGGTATATATTACATAACAAGAGAAGAAATGTAAAATTGCCCATTGTATCGAAATACAGGGTCATTTAAAACAGATTGTATAAACTTTAAAAGGTTGTAGTGCACACTAAAACAAACATTTTTTGTGAAGGAAACCAAGATCGTAATTATTTTTTTTTTCATTAAACAAGAAAGAAAATTCGTGCATCAAGCGTAAATTATTTGTTAAATTTATTAACTGAAACAACAATGCACGCTTAATTAAGCTTAAAGAGAGACATACAAAATAATAAATTCATTTTCATGAGCATTTATAATGCAAAATTAATGTCGCTTACTAATATTACCCAAAGCGCATATTACATTTCTTATTCTCCCAGGTAATATGTTCTGTAATATATTAACTTGTCATATGCATTGTAAAGGAGCTGTAGAGAACTATACATCAAATATGTTCGCGATACAAAGCAATATTTCTATTATATTGCAATCATAAATTAAATTTAGAATTATTAGAAATTTTGCGTTATCATTATGAGATTAAAATTGTTTTATATGTCAGGGTATATATTACATAACAAGAGAAGAAATGTAAAATTGCCCATTGTATCGAAATACAGGGTCATTTAAAACAGATTGTATAAACTTTAAAAGGTTGTAGTGCACACTAAAACAAACATTTTTTGTGAAGGAAACCAAGATCGTAATTATTTTTTTTTTCATTAAACAAGAAATAAAATTCGTGCATCAAGCGTAAATTATTTGTTAAATTTATTAACTGAAACAACAATGCACGCTTAATTAAGCTTAAAGAGAGACATACAAAATAATAAATTCATTTTCATGAGCATTTATAATGCAAAATTAATGTCGCTTACTAATATTACCCAAAGCGCATATTACATTTCTTATTCTCCCAGGTAATATGTTCTGTAATATATTAACTTGTCATATGCATTGTAAAGGAGCTGTAGAGAACTATACATCAAATATGTTCGCGATACAAAGCAATATTTCTATTATATTGCAATCATAAATTAAATTTAGAATTATTAGAAATTTTGCGTTATCATTATGAGAAAATGCAAAATATCTCATAGACTAAATATATAATCGATAATTTAAAAATAAATAATAATTTTTTTAATGCAGTTTTCGCATTACTTCTAATTTTTTTCTAAATATTATCATACATGGAATACATTATTTAATGCTTGCGAATTTCTTGGACTTCTGTTTAATTATTAGTCCAGTAGAAATAGCATTTTACCTTACAAAAATTTGGGTAGTTCTGATTTTTGGGTATGTTGTAAAGGTTGACCCTCTAATAAAAAAAAAAAAACAAGTTTTCGACCTTCTAGACCTTGTGCGTTTTTCACAATATTGAAAAAAACAATATTTTTCGGTATTTATTTCGATTTTTCCTTAATAATTCAATTTCAGTGCATTTTACAGAAAAAAAACTTACACCATTTGGTAGAGCATAAAATTCTCTACAACTTGCAGTATTCATGTTTGTAAATTGTCCAAATAGGGGGTAAGATACGGTGCCGGGAAAATAGGGTAAAATTTGCAAAAAGTACAAAAATCCACAAATGTAGTCAGTTTTTGCTTAATAACCTACTTTTAGTGCGTTTTAGAGACAAAAGTGTCAATATAAAGTTTGTAAAGCATGACGTAGTCTATAAGTTTCATTTATTAGATCATTAAATAACTATAATAGACTCTTAAAATCAGAATAATGCAATTTATGGTTAAAACAAAAAAATACCGCCTGACAAGTCATTAATTTAAAAACGAGCTTTTATTTTTGATATTGATTAAACGATGCAATTAGTTAATTATAGTATGTACAATAATAGGTAACTGTTGAATAGTTGAGGGGGGGGGGGGCGAAGTTAACCAAAAAACCTAGTCGGTAGATATTGGTGCAGGGCCAAGAATTCAAAGTCGAAAGTAAAATTAATAGCTGGGAATAATGTAAAAAAATACTTGAAAGATAAATAAATTATAATTTAGAAATTTTAAAAAGGAAGTTTAGAGACAAAAGTGTCAATATAAAGTTTGTAAAGCATGACGTAGTCTATAAGTTTCATTTATTAGATCATTAAATAACTATAATAGACTCTTAAAATCAGAATAATGCAATTTATGGTTAAAACAAAAAAATACCGCCTGACAAGTCATTAATTTAAAAACGAGCTTTTATTTTTGATATTGATTAAACGATGCAATTAGTTAATTATAGTATGTACAATAATAGGTAACTGTTGAATAGTTGAGGGGGGGGGGGGGCGAAGTTAACCAAAAAACCTAGTCGGTAGATATTGGTGCAGGGCCAAGAATTCAAAGTCGAAAGTAAAATTAATAGCTGGGAATAATGTAAAAAAATACTTGAAAGATAAATAAATTATAATTTAGAAATTTTAAAAAGGAAGTTTAGAGACAAAAGTGTCAATATAAAGTTTGTAAAGCATGACGTAGTCTATAAGTTTCATTTATTAGATCATTAAATAACTATAATAGACTCTTAAAATCAGAATAATGCAATTTATGGTTAAAACAAAAAAATACCGCCTGACAAGTCATTAATTTAAAAACGAGCTTTTATTTTTGATATTGATTAAACGATGCAATTAGTTAATTATAGTATGTACAATAATAGGTAACTGTTGAATAGTTGAGGGGGGGGGGCGAAGTTAACCAAAAAACCTAGTCGGTAGATATTGGTGCAGGGCCAAGAATTCAAAGTCGAAAGTAAAATTAATAGCTGGGAATAATGTAAAAAAATACTTGAAAGATAAATAAATTATAATTTAGAAATTTTAAAAAGGAAGTTTAGAGACAAAAGTGTCAATATAAAGTTTGTAAAGCATGACGTAGTCTGTAAGTTTCATTTATTAGATCATTAAATAACTATAATAGACTCTAAAAATCAGAATAATACAATTTATGGTTAAAACAAAAAAATACCGCCTGACAAGTCATTAATTTAAAAACGAGCTTTTATTTTTGATATTGATTAAACGATGCAATTAATTAATTATAGTATGTACAATAATAGGTAACTGTTGAATAGTTGAGGGGGGGGCGAAGTTAACCAAAAAACCTAGTCGGTAGATATTGGTGCAGGGCCAAGAATTCAAAGTCGAAAGTAAAATTAATAGCTGGGAATAATGTAAAAAAATACTTGAAAGATAAATAAATTATAATTTAGAAATTTTAAAAAGGAAGTTTAGAGACAAAAGTGTCAATATAAAGTTTGTAAAGCATGACGTAGTCTGTAAGTTTCATTTATTAGATCATTAAATAACTATAATAGACTCTAAAAATCAGAATAATACAATTTATGGTTAAAACAAAAAAATACCGCCTGACAAGTCATTAATTTAAAAACGAGCTTTTATTTTTGATATTGATTAAACGATGCAATTAATTAATTATAGTATGTACAATAATAGGTAACTGTTGAATAGTTGAGGGGGGGGGGCGAAGTTAACCAAAAAACCTAGTCGGTAGATATTGGTGCAGGGCCAAGAATTCAAAGTCGAAAGTAAAATTAATAGCTGGGAATAATGTAAAAAAATACTTGAAAGATAAATAAGTTATAATTTAGAAATTTTAAAAAGGAAAAGGAGTATCTAAGGCCGAAACTAAAGGAGGTGGGAACCAAAGGAGCATGTGGCCCGGGCTCTAGAATGGAATCGATTTTTCCTAAATAAATCAATTTCAGTGCATTTTGCAGAAAAAGCATTTTCACCATTTTTTAGAAGATAAAATTTTCTAGAACATGCAGTATTCATGTTTATAAATTGTCCAAATAGGGGGTGTGGGATACGAAGCTGGGAAAATAGGGTTAAATTTGGAAAAAATGCAAAAATGCACAAATGACGTTATTTTTTGTTAATAATCCACTTTTAGTGCATTTTAGAAACAAAACTGTCATAATCAGCTTTTTAGAGCATGAGATAGTCTATAGTTTCATTTATTAGATAAATATTGGTAATAGACCTTAAAAATCAGAGCAAAAAGATTTTGAGTGAAAACGGGAAAATACCGCCTGACAAGTTATTAATTTAAAAAACGAGCTTTTATTTTTGATATTGAAAACACGATGTGGTTAATTAATTATAGAATGCACAATAAATTAATCAACAAATACATAGTAAGTATAGTCGCTTTGTCATATATGTTTCCTTTTTCTGCTGCTTGGTCCTGGTAATGATACCATCGTCAAAGATACTTCATCGTTCGTCTCTGTACTTGACTCGATTGGTTGTTCTAGGTCATCAAAGTCCTCAAGGTCCAGTATAATATCAGGAGCGTTGCCACATAGTTGGTTGTGGCACTTCACACAGATAACTGAGCACTTCAAGCCTGCCTTTCTAGAACTGCAATTCGTACTACTTTTTTTTTTTTTTTTTGCATTGGCAAGATATGAAATCGAGTAGAGTTTGAGGAACTGGTCCATTCATCATGGTTACTGGAATGAGCCAATGACCACCCCACTTCCAGCCGCATTCGAAAGGATCCTTTTCGTTTCCCAGCCATGTCTGAATGCATGAAATTCAGCAGCATCACGAGTAGGTGGTAGTCTAGCTAAATTTAATTTATTATTGTTAGCTGCTCTAGCGAAGCTGACATACCGCAATACATTCAAGTTTTGGTTGGGATCACCTCCATACAGTGCAAGAAGTACACCTTCTGTGGTTTCAACAAGTTTGTGCCTCTCTGCATTTGAGTCTTTAAAGATTTGAACTTTTTGGTTCAGGGATGGGTTCTGAAGAATTCTTCAATATTTCATTTTCCCATGGCTGTAGATCACAGAAGTGGTGTCACAACCACTTACTGCATGAAGAAAAAGAATATTTTGTGCAACTTTCTTAAATTTGAAACACTCTTTGGAGTAGAGATCATCAGGCAGTTTCCCTCTCCTGGCCCTTCGGAAATAAACATTGTCTACAGCTAGAGAAGCCACAAGAACAAGAAGGTCCATGTCTTCACCACTGACAATGACAGCATCGTAATCACGGGCTTAGGAAATAGCTGTGTTCACTATTAGCACATCTTCATCTTCAGTGGCCTGCGTAGTGATCAATTGTGCTTTTTCAAATTCATTTCGAAGCATATAAATGAAAAGTTCTTTATTTTTTTTTCATTCCCCAGCAATTTTTCTTGTGGCATCTGTGGAAACATAGTCTCATTGAACTTAATCTCAGCAGAAGTATGAATCTTCAAGCGACGAGCACTTTCTGCACTTTTTATACTTTTTTGATTATGTTCAGGATAAGTTTCTAATATTTTCTTTATTTTGAAATTTAAAACTGAATTCAAAACACCGGAAAACTATTCTCCTTTATACAGGTTTCCATCTTATCAGGTATAATTGTTGTTATTCTTTCTGTTGGAACTAACATTCTCAAACTGAGATACATTTACCATCAATGTAAACTTTGACTAACAAAAATATGTGGGACAAATGAATACAAACACGACAAACCAAATCTTCATTGTGCGCCCTCTTCTCCTTCCATTCTAGCGCTCGGGCCACATGCTCCTTTTGCTCCCACCTCCCTTAGTTTCGGCCTTAGATACTCCTTTTCCTTTTTAAAATTTCTAAATTATAACTTATTTATCGTTCAAGTATTTTTTTACATTATTCCCAGCTATTAATTTTACTTTCGACTTTGAATTCTTGGCCTTGCACCAATGTCTACCGACTAGGTTTTTTGGTTAACTTCGCCCCCCCCCCTCAACTATTCAACAGTTACCTATTATTGTACATACTATAATTAATTAATTGCATCGTTTAATCAATATCAAAAATAAAAGCTTGTTTTTAAATTAATGACTTGTCAGGCGGTATTTTTTTGTTTTAACCATAAATTGTATTATTCTGATTTTTAGAGTCTATTATAGATATTTAATGATCTAATAAATGAAACTTATAGACTACTTCATGCTTTACAAACTTTATAATGACATTTTTGTCTCTAAAACGCACTAAAAGTAGGTTATTAAGCAAAAACTAACGTCAGTTGTGGATTTTTGCACTTTTTCAAATTTTACCCTATTTTCCCGTTTCCGTATCTCACACCCTATTTGGACAATTTACAAACATGAATACTGCATGTTGTAGAGAATTTTATGCTCTACAAAATTATGAAAGTGCTTTTTCTGTAAAATGCACTGAAATTGAGTTATTTAAGAAAAATCGAAAAAAGTGCCAAAAAAAATATTGGTTTTTTCAATATTGTGAAAAACGCACAAGGTCTAGAAGGTCGAAAACGGTGTTTTTTTATTAGAGGGTCAACCTTTACAACATATCAAAAAATCAGAACTACCTGAATTTTTGCAAGGCAAGGCCCTTTTTTACGCTATTTCTACTGGACTATATATTTTTAACTAAAAGGTAATGATTTAAATGATTTTGATGACGAAATGAAGCGAGTTTACAAAGTAAAGAGGAAAAATGATATAATATTTCCTTTAAAGATATTCTACCCTCACGATAAAATAATAGATTGGTTAAATGATGATGGATTGATTATTTGTTAAACTTAGTTTCTGAAACTAACAATACACGCTTAATGAAGCTTGAAGAGAGGTATACAAAATAATATATTAATTTTCATGGGCATTTATAATACAAAATCATTGTCGCTCACTAATATTACTTAAAGCACCTATTACGTTTTTTACTCTCCCATGTAATATGATCCCTAATATATTTACCTTGTTATTGTAAGGAGTTGTCAAGAACTATACATCATATATGTTCGTGATACAAAGCCATTTTTCTATTATAATGAAATCATTAATTAAATATTCATAGCCTGGTTAAATGATAATGAATGTTTTGTTAAGTTTAATAACTGAAACTAGCAATGCACGCTTAATTAAGCTTAAAGAGAGATATACAAAATAATATATTCATTTTCATGGGCCTTTATAATACAAAATTAATGTTGCTCACTTATATTACCAAAAGTGCTTATTACGTTTCTTAGGTAATATGATCCCTAATATATATACATTGTCATTGTAAGGAGCTGTCAAGAAAAATACATCATATATGTTCGCGATACAAAGCTATATTTCTTTTAAAATGCAGTCATTAATTAAATATTCATAGACTGATTAAATGATAATGAATTTTTAATTATTTGTTAAGTTAGTAACTGAAAGTAACAATTCACGCATAATTAAGCCTTAAGAGAGACATACAAAATAGTATATTAATTTTCATGGGCATTTATAACACAAAATTAATGTCACTCACTTATATTACCAAAACCGCCTGTTACTTTTCTTACTTTCTCAGGTAATACGTTCCCTAATATATTTACCTTTTCATTGTAAAGAGCTGTCAAGAAAAATACATCATATATGTTCGCGATACAAAGCTATATTTCTATTAAAATTTCTATGCAGTCATTAATTAAATATTGATAGACTGATTAAATGATAATGAATTTTTAATTATTTGTTAAGTTTAATAACTGAAAGTAACAATTCACGCTTAATTAAGCTTAAAGAGAGACATACAAAATAATATATTTATTTTCATGGGCTTTTATAATACAAAATTTATGTCGCTCACTTATATTACCAAAAGCGCCTATTACTTTTCTTACTCTCCCAGGTAATATGATCCCTAATATATTTACCTTGTCATTGTAAGGAGCTGTCAAGAACTATACATCAAATATGTTCGCGATACAAAGCAATAATTCTATTATAATACAATCATTAATTAAATATTCATGAGAACAATACAGCGGATCATAAAATAATATATTTATAAGGACTCTTCTTTATTTGTGTGATAAATAGATACAGGTTTATTGAAATCATATATGAAGGATGGGTCTTAAATTATAGGAAAATAAAGTATATGTCTTCCCATTATAGTATGTAAATATAGAAGTTATCGAAAATTATCTTTGCAACTTTCACACGCAATGTTGAAGAAATAAAAACTTTATGGGTCTTTTTCACGAAAAGGTAAATTTTACTATCCCGAAGGGATAAATATCAGGAAATGTAGCAAGTTTACTTACATTTTCACTAATATGTATATTTAAGTTTTAAATATGCTATTAAATACATTTCTGGCAAAATAATTTTAATATTTAAATTTAATCTTTTAATGAATATAAATCGAAAGTCCCTTCCGTGGACGTCCCTACATCTGAAACATATATCCCTACACCCGCTCTTCATTTCACTGATATTTAAACAATTTATTTATTTTTAGAATTGTTTTCAATAATAACTAATTAAAAGTCTAGTTAAGATATAACTTAATGTTTCTTAAAAATTGTTTTATTTTTACTAAGAAATGAACTTATAAACTTTGTCCCTAGCCAAAATAGTCTCCCTCTATGGACACTGAAAATAAATAAAAACAAGTTGGAAATTCTACGCCTAACGTGACAAATGAGGAGCGTTCGTACTATAACTAGTTTCAGTGAAATTAACTATATCGTCTGTTATTATGATATGACTAATTTCCGAAATAAAGTAAGTACATTTTAAGTTTTCAACATTTTGCCTTTTGTTGACATTTACTGAAAATTCCAATGGGAAACTTAAGATTAACTTTAAAAATGTCAGAACTTGAAATCCATATTTCGACTTTTTTCCCATTTTATATCTATTTCTCCGGAAACATCTATCCGAAAGACTGTCGGTAGATTATATGATTGATATAATTAAACAATTTTAGTATATAAATTCGGTTTTTAAATCCAATAATACGAAAATAATATGACTCCATCTTAAATAGGACACAATAACCATGGCAATCTAGAATCATTACCTATTATGGGATATCATTGGATTAATTACGTATGATATGATTTAATAGAATAAAGAATGTTACTATAACTTGGTCATACAGGTTATAAAATGTCATATACGTTATATATGACTATAACGTCATACATGTCAGATAATTTGACGATACATCTCGGTCGCTTGACGATTAATCATCGGAAACTGCTACAACAAGGAAGTACCAATTTTTTTAAAAATCAAATTATTTAATAAATATTTTTATTAATATATTTTTAAGTTTTGATTCGATTTTCATAAAATTTGAAATTACTCGACAAAATTCTGCAACGATTATGTATATTAAATTTCAAACGATTCGGTTGGGTAGTTTTTGCACTGTTATATGCGGACAGACGGACAGATCAGACGACGACTATAGGTGCTATGTATTTATATAACTATGAGCGCACCTAAAAAGTGCCATAGATCACAGTACATTCCAAAATATAGTTAGGTAGTCTTTTGTTTTTTATATATAACTATTTGTTCTGCTGTGAAATTGTTGAATCTTTTCCAATTTATTAGTTTCATTTGGGGTTTGGCAAAGTTTTCAATGTTTACCCCGCGGTAATCATAAATAAGTTTAGAAAAAGCTAATTTATAATTATAATACAAATCTTAGACAGCTTTAACATTGCATTTAATAAAAATAAATACATCATCTTAGGAAACTGAAAACTAAAGTAGTTAAAATTTGAAAACATAATTTTTGTCACTTCCGTGGAATTGGCATATACAATTTTACTGATATTGGGTCATTTATCAAACACTGTGTGCAGTATAATGAGGTATCAGATACAAAAAAAAATTGAAAAATAATAAAATCCTGATGTGCATTATTTTTCAGAAAATTACATTCTATAAATTCAAAAGTTAAAACAATTCTTTTAGTCAATTTTGCCTTTTCGTTGAGAATTATCCATAACAGTTGAACTATAGAAAATAAATACGGGGCAAGAAAGTGCCAATCCACATTCTTGGTGAAATAATCTGACACTGTTTTTTTAACATTTGAAGGAGTGTTGCTTTGAGACCTATAGCTACACAGGATGTTGTCTCGAATCCATATACGTGGTATGATCCAAAAATTCGGGGACTGCGGCCATTCCTGACAACGAAAGCAAGTACCTAAAGTTAAACCACTGGAAATGGATTCTTCCAATCCTCTCCTACCTGCCCAGGTTGGTTTAGGCTATTTCATGCGACCGACCCGCACGCGCAGCTGTTATCTTCCAAAGTTAGTTACCTTTGCTCCGCGACGTAAGAAAGATGGCTTTTCTTGAACAGCGCTGCAACATTAAATTCTGTCAACGTTTAGGTAAAACACCAATGGAGACTTTAAAAGACTTTGGACCCACCGCGATCGAAAAAATTCCGGCATGATCGGAGCAAAGGGCAAGTAATGATGGAGGTATTTTTCGATTCTCAAGGAATTGTGCATTGAGAATTTTTTCCGGAAGGCCGAACAGTTAACAAGAGGCATTTTATATCATTTGAGGAAATCCATTCGTCGTAACCGGTCTCAGTTCTGACAGAGTGACGACTGGTACCTTCTGAAAGACAACGCACCAGCAAATTTATCCCAATAGTTAAAACAGTTCCTCGCCAAAACTCGCACTAATGTGCTTTCATATCCACCTATTCACCGGACTTAGTTCCGTGTGACTTTTACTTGTTCCCATCAATGAAGAAACATTTACAGGGACGCTGTTTTGTGTCATCAGATGAGGTGAAAGCAGCATCGCAGGAGGCCTTACGGGAGGTTGCGAAAAATGACTTCCAGCAGTGCTTCCAGAAGTTATACGAACGCTGGCAGAAGTGTATCGGCGCCCAAGGTGACTACTTTGAATAAGGATGTGCTTCGGTGCTGTGAACTATTTGGGGTAAGGTTTTTTACACCTTGTCCCCGAACTTTTGGATCAGACTACGTATATTTATTCACAGAAACACATAAATGACTTCAACAATTACATAAATCTTCTTGTTGAGGACATGATAGACACAAGGGAATTATATCACTGAAGAATTACAGCCCGGACCTCCACAATGAGTGTGCAATAGAGATGACGGGAGTTGAACCTGTCGGCCTGACTCCTACGCTCTCAAGCGATTAGCGGAGTGGTGCCTAAACCACTCGGCCACGGATGGCTCATCTGACACTGTAATCTGTTGTTTAATATTGTATAAATTAGAATACCCAACATATTATTTTTTATGTCATTAGGTGGCAGTATATTTCCCAGGTTTCGTGTTTGCACTAGATGTTTCTATAACTTTATTACCATAAAGAAAGTGTATATCATTAAATTAATATTGTTAAAGTAATGTCATATTGTTATTCAGAATATCTCAAATGTTACTCAGAAATTGGCAAAAAACCTTTATGTTTTATATTTTGATTTGAGTATACCTCAGATGTTCAAAAATGTGGCTTAGCACTCTGCCACAACCTCCTCAATTGACTCTTGATAAAATATGAAAGATCTTCTATATTTGTATAAAATAAATATTTGTGTGTCGTTGTGTTTGCTCGCGATGGCTAAGGGAAATTTATCACATCTAGAGATCTTCAAGTTTGATACGCGATAGATGAAGACAGGTCCGATGAACATGAGCCTTAGATTTTCAATTTTTAACACTTTTCAGTACACTAGATTAATTTTGACACAATCATTCTAATTAGCATCATAGAGAAATCATATGAGATGTAATCTTCCCAACTGAGCGAAAGGACCAGGATTCGAAAACTAATTCAAAGCAGGCCGATATCGTTAGGGTTGCATTCTAAGCAGACCAATAGCGATAGGGTTGGAACTTATAACTTTCCCAACAGCCCCAGTGAGCTTTAGAGCTAAACCGGCTTGTCATCCTCCTTCTGATTCTTTTGTTATTCTATGATTGGAACCAGAGTTTTCAGGATACGGGTTATCATTGATAGTTAATCACTAGTCATAATGTTTGACAAAACAAAAGAAATAATTGCAAATGTTTCAGATGCACAGCTTAAAATAATTTTATACGTAAACAAACAATCTTATGCCAATAAAAATCAATATTACATAAAATATTTTATGCAAATATCAGATTGTCAAATGGCCAAATATTTGATATTATTTGATTATTTGGCGGCTTCTGTGTAAATATTTACGAATTGCCTGATATTTAGGCATTTTTGAAGTCTCGTATTAATAGTATTGATATTTTAACATTAATATTGGTAGAGCAAACATTAATTTGGTTTAAAACGCGTTAAAATTTACCTTACGAAAACCAAGAGGCGTATTAAAATTAAATTTCTTTTTGCGAGCTGCTTATATGAATTGCAAACTTGCTGAATAAGATTATTTATGAAAACTTGATTTATTAGTTATAAATCTACTCAGCGGAACTAATATTTGCTTTCATGTTTACACAACAAAGTGCAAATATTTCAACGCTAAAACATTAAAAATATGTAATTTATTAAATCATTTGTTATATATATAAATTTTCTCAAACACCGAATAAATTTTCAAATTGATTACTTTTACGTTAGCAGCTTTCACATCTGCCGTGTAGAATTATGAATCATTTAAGCATGACAATCTTACATTCCCAACATGTTATTAGAAGTATTGGAATTGGAGTTTTAAATATTGTTAAGAAAATTATGTCAAGGGTTGATTTTAACTGAAAACGTTGAAGTATAAATTCAAAGGTTTCCAACAGTTGAAAAGAACACATGCGTGAGATTTGATCATAAGGAAAATAATTTTACTAAAATTAAAATTAATTAAAACATATTATATTTTGCTAACATTATTGTATATATATTATAAAGGACAAACGACGTCATTTTGCGAATGGCAACACTTAACGATGAAATTTCGGTTTTGCGATTTATGCTACTGTAATTTTTTTAATTAAAAAAAATACCATATAATTAGAAAGCATGTTTACACACACATATATATATGATCAATAGTTTTCCGTAACCTATATGCATTGAATAATAAAAATAAATTTATTCTTTAGTAAAATTCACGAAAACTCAAGAATTTTTTAAAAAACTTCTAAAGCGATATTCTTAAAATTAAATCTTGAAGTTTCGAGAGAGGAGGAACGCAAAAACGAATAAAAAAAAATACCACATTGTTTACAATCTGCATTTTTTTCTTTTTAAAATTTTTATTTGTGAACTTGTGTTTTTAAAAAGACAAGAGCAATGTAGCTTAAGTATTCTCTTGCGAGATTTAGAAAGTATTACTTGAGGGAATATATCTAGTAGCGTGTTATTATTTCTCTTTACAATCTTGTTAAATACAAAAATTACTGGATTTTTAAGCATAAAATGAAACAGTTCAAAATTATTTTAGAAGAAAACTAAGAAAAATACAACTGAAAATTTGTAAGGAAAATAGTAAATAAAAGTTTTTGCTATTTTAAAATATTATCACATGTTTATTCGCACAGGTTTGTTAAAAAATAATGAGTTTGTACTTTTAAAACGGAATTGGTTGGAATTACTTAAATAATTGTAAAGTCAGTAGTTAGGTAGTTAATTGTAATATGAAACTAAATAGAATGAAAGAAGGAGTTAAAAATTTCGAAAATTGCCGTATATCGGTACTCAGATTTTATATTTTCACCAGAGTTTTTCATATATATATAAAATCATATATTATAATATGAGCAAATCTTGTGTCTATGTGGCTATGTGTCTGTATGCAAATTTTATCTAAAAAACGGCTCTAACGATTTTGATTAAATTTTGTGCCCTACCCTTTTGGGGTACGAGAAGACAATTGGACTGGTCACGTGTTGGAGAGAACTCGATTAATGTGTCATTTTGGTGTCACTACGGGTCAAGGTAATTTGATCTTATCTATAAAACTGCTCTAACGATTTTGACTAAATTTTGTATTCTACCCTTTTGGGGAAACGACCATTGAGCTAGGTCACATGTTCGAAAAATTTTTATTAGTGGATCCTTTTGAGGTCACAGCGGGTCAAGCCAATTTTATCTAAAATACGGCTCTAACGATTTTGACTAAAATTTGTATCCTATCGTTTTGGGGTACGAGAAGACTATTGGGCTAGGTCACATGTTCAAGTGGCAGTATACTGACGTGGCAGGATACTGACAGTATACTGTCAGTATATTTTGTGTTTTTTCACGGAAATATTTTTTACAGTGAATATTCTGAACTGATTAGAGACAAACGGTTTATTTGCTTTAAAAGCTAAATTTTAATTGTATGTAAAATGTCACACCAACATATTTTGGACATAACGAGAAGCTTGTAAAAATAAAACTGTGATAGATACATGGTGTTCTAAAATGAAATGGACTCTTTTAAAGTTGAATAACAAGTAAATGATGAATGATTCTGAAGTTGTTCATTCAGGAGAATAATGTGTAAAGTTAGGAATTAGACTACTGAGCTTTCCTGTTTCACTTTTAACTATCACCGATAGGTGGCTCTAATGTCTGTCCCGTTTATGATCAAGGCTCTTTTGCATGCTATGGAGACAAAATATATGTGTTAAAATGAAAATTTACCAAATATATATGTACAAAAAATATGAATAAAAAATGCGGAAAAAAATTATTAAAACTTAAAAAAAAAAACAATTTACAAAAAAATTATAAAATAACAAAATTCCCCCCCCCCTCCCTCCCCCCAAAAAATATATAAAATAAAAATACCATTTAGGAGGAAAGTGGCGGGACTGCTAAAAAAAGTTACAAACATTTTTATTAAAAGAAAAAAAAAAATGGGTTTTATGCATTTAATCGTTTTACTCACATCACAACATCATTTCTACAACATAAATACACACAATGTTGTATACATTGTTGTATAATACACACATTGTTTATACATTGTTAATTATTGTACTTGTCTTCCCATATGATCCTTATTATATTTAAACTAGTATATAACCCCCGTCAAAAATGACGGAATGTTGATCTTCGTTCCAATTCCATAAGACTTCATACAAACAAACAACATGAAGATTTTATTATTGAAAGGTTTGTATTGTAGAAAAGTACATTTTAAAGCCGGTAGATGGCGCCAAAACAATATTTAAAACAGAAGCGTAATACTGGATTTATCACCGCGAAAGCCTCCCTACGGAAGAAATCACCGCAATTTTTGAAAAAAAAGTGTTTACAGAATACATGCTTTATATGAAATTATAGTATTTAACCTCCGTCAAAAATGACAGATAGTTGATATGGGCTGCATTTTCATAAGATTTTATACAAACAAACTGCATGAAGATTTTATTATTGAAAGGTATGTATTGTATAAAAGTACATTTTAAAAATGACAAATGATTTCTACAAATAAAAATGATGAGGATTTTTTTTTTTACTCAATATTAAATCTTTGAAATAGTTCAACGATTGGACAAAGCATTCAAATTAAATATTAAAAAATAATCCATGTGCGAAAGTTTTTGTAAATAAGTGTTATCAATGAGTTTCTAAAGAGCTTGACTTACCACTTAGCTAATTCTTTGATTATATAAGCAAAATTAAATGGAAATTACTCGGAACTATTTATTCCTTATATTTTAATTATGTTTCATAAGAAAATATCATTTTATTTACGATGGAAACAAAATTTCAAAATTTGTTTGTATAAGGCATGAAAGTGGGAAACAGGAAAAAAGTTGGAGAATTTTTTCCATCTATACAATGGCGCCAAACTCTTATAATTTAGACACATTTTAACAATTGTTTATACAATAAAATGCAATATAACTGTACATATGATTGTTATTTTTTTCCATAACTTAGAAAGTACTAAAAACAAATTTAAACTAACAATAAATGCATAACATAATTGCATCAAAAAATAAAACTGAATACAGTTTGCTAAAGGTATAAATCCAAATATATCTGATCAGCTTATGTACAGTGATTAATTTTTCAAAACAAATATTATTCTGGATGATTTGGCTGTTGAAGATTTCCCCCCTTTTTCCAAAAGAAAAAAAAAATCTTCATGCTAAATATTTGCACGTCAAATCAATCTTTGCTCCAGAAATAAATCTCCAAAAATGCATCAGTGAAATTATCCAAAAGTGTTGTATAAATAAGACAATTTATTCTATCAAAAATAGAACCTTATGAAAACTTCCTAAAATAAATTTCACTCTGCAAAGACACTTTAAACAACTTCATTTATATACATGACTTTCAGATACTTATAATATAAGCTCGCCTTTCATTTGATGGCTCTTTTGCATAGCAATTCAAAAGCAAACTCCAAAGATTTGAGTAGACGAAATGTCTGATTATTAAATTTTTCAGACCCCTGTCCCCCCCCCTCCCCCTACAATTTTCTTTGCATTTTTGCATCAACCCAGACAATGTCCAAAATTGCTTTAAAAAAGATTTTGAATTCCTCTTTTAGGAGGAACTCTTTCATGCCTGTTGTATTATCTGCCAAGAGATGGCGCCAGCATATTTAAAAAGAAAGCGTATACTGGATAACAGTGTTCGTTTGTTGATTGGGATTCGTCGTTGGGATTCCGATGTTTAATCTGGAGTTTTAATTAAGAACTTAAAATAATTTAATAGGATATGATATAGATGTTTTATAGAAAAATATGTTGAACAGGCATGATTTTAAGTAGAAGATATTATCTCATTTTGCTCTAGCTTGCATACGTTTTTTATTAAGCCCAACTGCACCGTTTAACTACCGTCGATTCGTGGATCAGAGTGGTCCTGCCCGGATTGGTTACAGAAAATTTCTTGCCTTCGGATTTTATTATACACTGCTCAAAACAATTAAAGGATATTGCAGTTTTAGGTGGATTTTGTATCTGGGAAACTTTTTATCTGATTGATACATGGTCGACAGACATAGTAGGTTATATGAGAATAAATTACACATGTTTGGCAGAAAAAAATGCATTTTATTGCGCATTTGTGTACAAAAGGAAAAAAACACAATTTGTGCATATGAGAAAAAAAGAATAAGAAAAGGTGTTTTCTTCAAATAAAATCATTTTCAGTAAGGGGTATGGTTTCTACGGGCGGCCAGCAACGTTGAACACCTTTGAGGCATGGACTCAATGAGGCTATTAATGACGAGTTGGGGTATTCTGCCCCACTCTTCCAGAAGAGCTCTTTCCAGTTCTTGGAGAGTTTGTGGGGGTTGTTGGCGGCCAGAAACTCGTCTTCCTAGAGCGTCCCAAACGTGCTCGATTGGATTCATGTCTGGAGAACACGCTGGCCATTCCATTCGAACGATTCCATCGGTCGGCGAGCATACAGACCTACAGCATGGAGCCGGTTTCGGACAGTCTGAGTTGAAATCGTGGTGCCTGTAGCCGAGCGAAGGTGTTGTTGGAGAAGAGTAGCGTTCATGTTTCGGTGTCTCCGAGCTGTTAACGCTAAATACCGATCTTCATTGGGCGTTGTTGCCCGTCTACGACCTTGCCCTGGTCTTCGGCCTGCACATCCACTCTCCAAAAAACGGTTCCAGATCCTGGAAATGACACTTTGTGACACTCCAATGGCTTGCGCTACTTCGGCTTGAATTTGGCCCCCTTCTAACCTACCAACAATTCTCCAAGCTTCTGAATCTGTCAAATGACTTCGCTGAGACATCGTACTCATCGAAAGAAAGCAATCACTGAATGCCGATCATCCTTGTCTTCATTCTCTTTTATCCAGTTGAAAGTCAAATTTCATTCGCTGCCGCTGAAGCGACGTTTTTGACGTCGAACTCAAAATTTGCATACTCCACAGTTTGAAAACCAGAAAAATTTGCATTTGTGATTCTCTTCTTCTATTTTCGGCAAAAAAAAATTCTTTTGTATCTTTATTTTATATAAAACTTCAAATATCCTTTAATTGTTTTGAGCAGTGTAAGTAAGATTTTATTTGCTTCATTAAGTTTCCTCACATTTAAAATATTATCTGCTTTGTAAATATATGTTTCTCATTATCTCTTTTTATTATATTTCATCTTCATCACTAACAGATGACAGCAATAGCAATTTTTTTAACTTGTCTACAATTTTGATTTTACTTAGCATTTTCTGGAATAGATGGCAGCACTACATAATTTTATATTATCACTATTCTCAGGAAAGTTTTGGGCTTTGATATGTAGCCATTTTGAGCAGGTGCAGGTGTCTGGATAAATTTCAAGTAACTACAATCTTTTTCCACCTACTTTCAAATTTGTCCTTTTTGGTGAGTCCTGAACATTATTTTGTGTTCTATTTACTATTTAAATTGAATATTTTTTTATTTATCTAATTTCTATTTCAGTTGCATATTTATTTATTTATTTATTTTGCTATTTGAACCTCTTGTCGGGTTTTAATTTTCTTGTTTCAATTTATTTTGTCATTGGAACCTCCTGTCGGTATTTAATTTTCTTGTTTCATTTATATATGTTATTAGGAGCTTAATATTGTCGATTTTAGGCATAATGCTGACAATATTTGTTGAAATAACATATACTTACTATGAATATTCTTATAAAGCCCTTCTGAAGATTCTATAAGATATTCATAGTTTTCCAACATTGCTTTAATTTTTTGTCATCCTTTTAAGTAAAATTCCTTCAGTGTCCATTCCATCGCTTTTTATGGTGTTTTATCCTTCGTTCTTCACATGTATATATATATAATTACAAGAAAGCCGTGATTTAAACACATTTTATTTCAAATTTTAATTTAATTATTAGATTACAATTAAAAATAATTCTTATTCAATTAAACCTAAATAAATATACATTTAAATTGAAAAATCTTCCCTAATCAGAATGTGCTATATTTTATAACAACAATATTTTCTTGTAAAAAAAAAAACTAATCAATTGGTAAAAACAATGCATAAGGCTCAGTTTTGGAAAATGAATTCTTGTAAAATTATTAAATAAACATTATAAAATCAAAAATAAATAAATAAATATTGACATAATTACAAGAAAGTCATGTTATATTATAAAAAACACATTTTATTCAAAATTTTAATTGTTTCTTGTGTATTAAAATTTATTGTATTAAAAAAAATACCTATTGAATTACACTTTAATAAAAATACATTTATATTGAGAAATCATCCACAATCCGAGTGGACTATAATTCCTAACAAAAATATTTTCTCAAATGGATAAAAAAGAAAAATAATTTTTATTTTCGCTAAAAACTATACGTACACCTCACTTTTGAAAAATGAACTAATGTAATTATTAAATAAACCTGAAATTATTATAAAAACAGAAATATTAAATAAAAATGAAATTATTATAAAATTTATACTTTATTATTGCTCATCTTATGTTTTACTGAAGATAAATCTTGTTAAAATATCCCTTTCACCCTAGACACTGTAATTTAATAAAGAAAATGTTTTGAAACTTACAAAATCAATTTGCTTGCAGGGATTATAGGGCTAAATTCTGCAGAAAAAATAAAATTAAAGTTTATCAGATTTTCTCTTGTGAATATTATATCCGATCTTGAATTATTCAGTTTTAGCAAATATAAATGTATTAAGTTTTAAAATACAACAGTTTTCTACATATTAAAGTACTTAATTATACTTTAAAATATTATACGCTATATCTCTATAGAAAGAAAATGCCTTTAAATAAATTGTAAGAATTTTTAACATAAATTTCATTTTATAGAGATTTAATATGAACCCAAATTCATCTTTTCAACACAGACATTATTTTTGTTATATATAAATATATTTTTTAATAAAATGCATACTATATAATACATAATATAAGGCATAATATAATGCATTTACACAATTTATAATGCTATTTTTCAAACTATTGCAGTTGAGCTTTTAATTTAAAACCCCGTTTCCATTTTTACCGTTTAAGTTCAACTTTAATATTATTATTGGTGATTATAATTAAAGTTACGATTTCAAAAATCGATAATTTTAAAACTACTGGTCAGAATGACTTGATATTTTAGCAGAACAATCGTGAGGCAATGGAATTTTGTTTGTCGAAGGAAAAAAATAGTTCCAAATTGTGCCGATAGATGGCGTTGTCAGGGTAATGTCAGGGGAAAGACCAAAAATGTATTCTTGAACCCTTTCCGACGCGGTGTAAATTTGTTTGCAAAATGATGAAATAATAGACTGACACCGGAATTTACAAACGAATCCATTAGTAAAAAGAAACTTGCTTATTTTCTGGTTCTTAATGAAAGGAAAATTTTAATTAAATATTCTTGGTGCCGTTTGTCAGTTTTAGAATTAAAATTGGGTGTCCTTTTTTGTGACCACCGCCCGTTAAAGGGTTAAACATAGGAATGATGTTGCCAAAAGGAAAAAAATAGAGTTCAGAGATTTACTAAAAATTTATTAGCGAAAAGACAAGACTACGTGTTTACAGCGACGACAGCGATAATGACAAAAAATGAAAAAAAAAAAGAGCTTCATGGAACAAACACCTTACTGATTATTAAGGCATAAGTTGCTCAATATGCCCTCCGCCTTGTTCCGCTACTGATTGGAAGCGCAAAACGGCATGCTCCACAACAGGTCGGAGGGTATCTGTACTAATGCAATGGGTGTGTTGTGTGATGCTTGCCTTCAAGTCGGCTAGATTCTGAATCCGCCCGCTATAAACAGCATTCTTCAGGTACCCCCAAAGGCAGAAATCACACGGGTTTAAGTTGGGGGAACGTGGCGGCCACGTTGTTGGAAAATGGCGGCTTATGATCCTATCATCTCTGAAATTATCACTCAGTAGCTGCTTCACAGTAGTAGCAATGTGTGGAGAAGCGCCATCTTGCATGAATATTATGCGATCCACACACTGACGCTGTTGAAGTGCCGGAAGAACATGGTTACGCAAAAGTGCTTCATACCGCTTGCCAGTAACTGTGCAGGTAACGGGACCCGCAGGTGTGATCTCCTCGAAGAAAAATGGACCGACGATAAACGCTGCCGTTATTCCGCACCACACAGTGACCTTTTCAGACTGAAGAGGTAATGGCTGTAGCTGGGACGGATTCTCGGTCGCCCATATCCTGCAATTTTGCGTATTTACAGAACCTTGCAAATGAAAGTGGGCTTCGTCAGACCACAGAATGTTCCATGGCCATCCGTTGTCCACTTCCATCCGGGCAAGAAATTGTAGTGCAAAAGATTGACGTGCTTCCAGGTCAGCAGGTAGCAACTCCTGCACATGAGTTATCTTGTACGGATAACAGCGTAAGACGTTCCGTAGGACTTTACGCACCGTGCTGTTCGGCATATCCAGCATTCGGCCAATCCCCCTTGCACTGCTGATTCCAGCATCACTGTCAGTATGTTCCTGTAATACTGTAGCCACATTTTCCACTGCCGCAGCTGAACCTGGTTTCCTTCCTCTACCCCGTTTAACGTCAAATGAACCGGTCTCTTCGAATTTAGCAATCATTTTTTGCAGACCATTTGTTGTTATTAGACCTTTTTTATGGATTTTAATGTCCGAAACTTCCTAATAGCTGTAAGTGCACAGTCATCGTTCTTATAAAAAAGCTTCAAGAGCAGAGCGCGATCCTTCATAGTCAGAGTCATGATGAAGCATTCAGGCAAAAAGCTGCTGCTCTACATTTTTATGGTAGCTATATCTGCGATGCGCATATCACGTATTAGTAATTTGCATATCTTCAGACAATGTGAACCAAGACAGCGCCATCTATGAGCACATTTTGAAACTTTTTTTTTCCTTCGCCAAACAAAATTCCATTGCCTCACGATTGTTCTGCTAAAATATCAAGTCAATCTGACCAGTAGTTTTAATTAAAATTATCGATTTTTGAAATCGTAACTTTAATTAAAATCACCCGGTATTTAATTAAAATTTTCCTTTCATTAAGAACCAGAAAAATAAGCAAGTTTCTTTTTACCAATGGATTCGTTTGTAAATTCCGGTGTCAGTCTATTATTTCATCATTTTGCAAACAAATTTACTCCGCGCCGGAATGGATTCAAGAATACATTTTTGGTCATTACCCTGACAACGCCATCTGTCGGCACAATTTGGAACTATTTTTTTCCTTCGCCAAACAAAATTCCATTGCCTCACGATTGTTCTGCTAAAATATGGTGTCATTCTGACCAGTAGTTTTATAATTATCGATTTTTGAAATCGTAACTTTAATTATAATCACCCGGTATATATGTTTTTTAACATTCAAAATTTAATTTCTACAAACGATTAAAACTGAACACTGTAATAATGTTTGCAGCTTATTTGAATATCTTTAGAAAATATATTTTAATTTTAAAATCATTTAAAAAAAGTAATAATAAAAATGTGTGGTGCTTAAAACGACAAACGATTTTATATCTTAAGATACATAAACGTGTATACACTGGCAAAAATTTGGTGGTACATTGAAATGTTGCAATAGCCGCAATAAAAAAATGGTAAAGAAATTATCATTATTTGGTATTTCACATGAATTTTCTGACGCACAATATAAAGACATAATGTAGTTTTAGGTTTAACCGAAAATATGTTTAATTGGCCTGCACTGTTCACAACTCTACCGCTAAGAAATACTCCTTCTAAATTCTCCTTAATTATATTCTAATTTCACCTTTCTAGAGGGAACACCCATTCTTCTACCTGCATTGTTTGAGAGAGTGGTGAAAAAAAAGGGTTTTTCAAGGGTGGACCCGAGAAAAAAGATTTTTGGAAAGATTAGAAGACGGAAAATGTAATTCATCTCAATATTTTATACCACTGAATGATCTAACTTGTAACCAAAATTTTTAACAGGATACAATAATAAAATAATTGTCTTCTGCGAAAGCAAAATATTATGAAATTCTGCCTGATACTGACTGCTGAAACAGTTCTCGAAAATAATCTTCGCGCACATATCTTCATGGCTATTTTTTACTGCATTAACCCTTTGATTCCATGATTGGGACATATGTCGTCCCAGCTAATATTTTTTTTATTGTGTTCGCACAATTTTTTGAAAAATATTATCTGCCATACACTTGTACTAGAATACTTTAAAGAGAAATCTACTATGAAGAAAGTTTTTTGTAAATTGTGGTACGAGTGAATATAAAAATAGCCATCAGTCCTAGCCCGTAATCAAAATGTTAATTCATTGTAATGTAGATAGACAGGATATCGATTCGTATCTTGTATTGCAACTGCAATTGAGAATATTGTTCGCTGTCTGGTAGAGGATATCTTTATGCCTTTATCTTTCATTCCCAATTTAAATATATGAAGTCATTGAAAGGATATAGGATTGATTTACGCACCTATTTCGGGTGAGATATGCAATAAGTATCGTTAAAATATCATTGGTTTACGTAATATGCTTTGTTATTCAAGGTAAAATAAGTGCATTAAGAAATAGAGTTGACAACCACAAATCCGTCCTTTCGCCAAAATTCACTCACCTTGTTTCTTTTCTACATATTCCTGCGAGTTTTTGGCAAGATCATAAATTACTTCTTTATCTCCCAATGGTGCATTTACAGGGTGATTAAAAGGCACTTTTGTATTTTAGCACAGCATATATCAATAATAGTTTGAGGAGAATCTCGTCATAGTTTTTATTTAAATTAGTTACGGCAATATCTCCAGCACCTCTGATGTCGATATTGTTCTATCATTGGAAGTATTTCCGATTTCTACAATATGGAACCAATACTGGGCTCCAATATAACCAATGTAACCAGTGGTGGTTTGCCACTAGGGAAATAATTTATCATACATTGTTAAAATTATTGTGTAAGGTTGAACAAGATTTTGGTAGCTGCAATCATAAAATGCTGAAAATTTTACCTTGATTTGGTACTTTACATGAACCATGAAATTGTAATATTTTGTACCTTAAATTTTGTTTCAGTTTGAACAATAATCTTGTGTAAGTGAACAGTTAATTTATAAAATATTGAACCAAGCATCGGAAAATGTTGAATTATAAACTGATAAAATATTAAAACATAAAGTGGCACCTATAGTGGCGCCAACGTTATACTTTTCATATATGGAGAAATTAAGCCAGGTCCTTTGTTTGAGAGATCATTCGATTCATTATTAACATACAAGTCTTGTCCGGGATTCGAAATCTGCCATTTTCAGCGTTATACACTCAGAAAAAAATCCGTGAATTGAACGAATTTTTCTATTGATTATAATTCGTTAAAATACGAAAATTTGCACTTTGAGTTACTCATATCTCCCCAATATAACGTAAAACTTACCCAAAATCCTTCAATCTAAAGCTGTATTTCTGATAAATCACAAGAGTGTTCCGGCAACTGTGCTGCATAGTACTTTTTGCATTAGAAACGGAAATCGTACTCACGTTCGTTTCCCCTTAAATCTCGAACAATTCGCGAATTTTGGCTCAAAATATCTAGAAATTCTCCAGCCAAAAAACAGACATTTCTTCAAATAAGAAAGAAATATTTTCCAATCACAGGAGTGTTTCTTCAACTTTCAGCCTGTATTTTTTAAAATTTTTTGACGAAATGTGTTTTGAGATTGTAATTACAGTACAAGCACGGTCTTTCTAGTTCAAATCAGCATATTGAGAGAGCATAATAATATTCGTACTAATTGTGTCCGGATTAGCACTAATTTTTGGTGAAAGTTGAAATTATTCCCGAGGTTGAAATATAAAGAGGATTTTCGTTTAATTAAAAAGAATACTAATGTAGTTTACCCACTTATTTTACACTTCTAAACGTTTTAACTCTGTTCTAACATTTTTTAAAAGTATACTATTAAAGAATTTATTTGATATGTTGTAATAACTTTATAATTACTCATCAATGTCTCAACTAAAATAAAATATCTTGAAATTCTCCAGCTAAAAAATGGACATTTCTTCAAATAAGAAAGAAATCTCTTCCAATCACAAGAGTATTTTGTCAGCTTAAAGCCTGTACTTTTTACATTTTTTGAGGAAATGTGTTTTGAGATTGTAATTACAGTACAAGCAGGGAGATAGTTTTCTAAGCAACATATTGAAAGAGCATAATAATATTCGTACTAATTGGCCCTGGATTAGCACCAATTTGTGGTGAAAGTTGAAATTATTCCCGAGGTTGAACTATAAAGAGAATTTTCTTTTAATTAAAAAAATGATAATGTGTTTACCTAATTAATTTACGCTTCTAAACTTTTTTCTTTTTTTTATACTGCTAACCAGTTTACTACCTGCCCGGCATGACTGCCTAGCTTGACCAGTTAGTACCTGGGAGCGGTGCGAAAATAGCCTGATTACATCATGGCTGTGATCCACCTGACAATAGCCTTGCTGGCATCGCTGCAGTGCTCTCAAGTGCTTTGCTACAGTTCTCTTTGTTTGCTGGTTCAAGGTTTCTATTTAACTTTGTTGAATTGGCAGATTTTAAAAAAGCAAAAATTAAGGAAGAGAAAGAAATTTGTCTCGTAATTTAGCACCTTGATCAGATGACGAGAACTTCACCTGACTAGGCACCCCCAGAGGTATAATTCACATGGAACTTGAAGGATTTTGCACCCACGACGTATTTTACATGCACTGTAAAAAATGACCAATGTTTCTTATTTTATGAAAATATACTATAACCACGAACGAAAATATAATATAATCTTTTGAGTTATCCGACGTTCCGAAAAGCGTGTTCCATTGTCTTTTGAATCCCCAGAAACCAATACATTTCCAAAATTTAAAGAATTATTCATAAAAACAAAGTATTTTTTGCTGCCCGTATTTTTCAGAAACGTTTCCGAAGGGTTTTTATAGTGCATTAATTAGTGTCCTCAGCCTGGAATACCTGTTATTCAAATGTCATCAATTGTCAAGTAAACGTTTTCAGCCGGATAAGTTAATTTATACATGAAAGAGTAAAGAAATAATCTTAATTTTAATGTTATTGTTAACGCTGTTAATTTTGCATGTTTGTCTGTTAAACATATTTTCTGAGCATGAAAATGTTTACTTGAGAATTGATAGCAGTCGAAAAACAGGTATTCCAGGCTGAGAACACTAATTAATACACTATAAAAACCATTCGGAAACGTTTCCGAATAATACGGACAGCGAAAAATACGTTGTTTTTATAAATAATTCTTTAAATTTTGGGAATGTATTGGTTTATGGGGATTCAAAAGACAATGGAACACGCTATTCGTAATTTCGGATAACTCAGAACATTATATTATATTTTTGTTCGTGGTTTTAGCATATTTTCATAAAATAAGAAACATTGGTCATTTTTTACAGTGTGCACCAGGCGCACGGTGGAAGATTTTGTAGAAGAAGAGAGGTGGAGGATTCTAGCTGGCCAAAAGTCGATTTTTCAAAGTTTATCCAACTGGAATTTTTTTTTTTACCACATGTACCTTATATGTGCAGGTGGTGGTCACCGCAGATGTTTTTGATATAAATGCAACCGTACTGCCAGTAGGTGAGTATGAAGTTGGCGTTTATTAGAGGAGAAGAAATCGATGATTTCTAGTATATTGTTTTAATATGTGAATGTAGAAGAATTTGAAAGAAATTGTACATTATGAGTGCTTTAGAACATGGTATGTACTTTATTATTTTTTATTTATATACATAATTTTTTTCTTTTGTCAATAGTTATTTCACATTTAATGTTTTTAATGACTTTATGTATTTTTAATAATTTTCATTTTGAAAATTCATAAAGTTATATTAAAAAGCTAGATAAATCTCAATTTTTAATTTTAGTAAATAGTTTAGAGTCTTAGATATTGGATAAACGTTTACTTGTCTGCATCTATTTGCATCCGTAGATTTTAAAGTTGTTTTTATCTTATGAAGTCTAATATTATTTATTATATTTTTTTATTCTAAGAACACTTTTCTTTTACCAGTGTCATCAGAATTTAAACCAATCACACGAATAAGCTTTTATAATATTATACAGTAGCAACAAGCTTCCGCATTTAACGAAAAGTTCGAATTAGCCGAAAATGTTTTGTTGATAAATGAAAATTATAACGAAGTACGAATGAAAGTTTTCAAGCAGGAAATGAATATACAGAAGACCCAGTTTAGACAAAAGTGGACTGCTGTACATGGAGCACATGAGAAATTTCTGAAAAAGTATGAAACTTGGCTGCAAAATAGTTTTGAAATACCTCGTTCAATAAGTACTCGTAACTTACTGAGGAAAGCCAGAATAAAGAACCCGACCTGCCAAGTTACCGGCTTTTTGGACACCAGTAATTTAGTACAGAAAATATGTTTTTATTTAATCGAAGCATTTTACGATTTAAAAGGACAACATTTTCTCTAAAAATGTTTCCTTTTAAATCGCAACTACTGGCAATCTACTGGTGTGCAAAAATCCGGAGACTTGGCAACTCTGAAGAACTATCAGATGGTGAATTGTCAGAAAATTTCTAAGCAATTTTCTTATTCATTTGTATATATAAGTATTACTCTTTAATATTTATTTTGTATCCCGATTTCTAATGGATTATTATAAAAAAATACTTTTATAATTTTATATCATATAATAAAAAAGTAATTGTATTGCTTAAATCTTAATAATATTATAAAAGTTCATAAATATTGTCCTTTTTAGTTATCAAGTAAAAGATTAACTCATTCATTATATGTTTTAAAGCTTTAAATAATTTAAATATTTAACTGAATGATACATCATAGTAATATAATAAAAAAAATCACATCTAATGTACTACATTGCTAATTTTTAATTAAAAATAATGATTTCTTATTAAACTACCGTCTAAAATTTCATATATTTTCTTTAAATCAGTCTAATATATCGTTTATATAAACGAAAAATAGATTTCAACAAATAGAAGTTGAAAAATAATTTTGGCCAACTAGAATCGGTATATCTCCCACCGTGAGGCGCCTTTAACTCTGAACTAACATTTTAAAAAGTATACTATTAAAGAATTTATTTAATATATTGTAATAACTTTATAATTACTCACCGATGTCGAAACTAAAATAAATATAACAAATATCAATGATCTACAAAAAGAGATATCAAACGGTGGAAGATTTTGTAGAAGAAGAGAGGTGGAGGATTCTAGCTCTAAGATTAAAAATCAGTTCTAAGATATTTATTATAGAAACTAATATTTCAAGATTATTCTTCCTCAAACAGCTGTCACTTTTCTTATTTATTGACGTCAAATGACATCATATAACATGTCTTCAGTACCCCGAGGCAAATACAAATATAATATATAGATAGATTCGTCATACTATGAACTATTTCAGTTATAATGCATTTATTCGTCAATCTCCATGAATATAATGCATTGAATCTGAGCGATGAGTCAATCTATATGCACATATAGTTATTTTACAGGCTTGTAAATATGAAGTTAGTCAGGTTCTAATATATGAGTATTTATTATTCACGTTGGTATGAGCACCTGAAGAGTGATTTCAACCAATAAATATAGCTATAATTAATAGAGGAATGTTTAGGTCTGATGATAATAATTGATTTAGATTTGTTTAGATTTTCTTCCATTAAATGCTAGATTTTCATTTATTGCATTATGGGTATTTGTAATAATGATAACCTTTTTCGTTTATTTTACTTTTTTTTAAAATTTTGAATTTGTATACTGCTTTTTGTTAGAGGGTTTGGCATTTAATCTGTTTTTCATAATGTATTAAAACTATTAATTTGTTTGTCCTTTATTTATTTTTTTAGACGTCACATTTGTGAGTTTTTTGTTTTGACGACTATTTCGCATTTCCAAAGTTTCAATTCATAAAAAAATTATCGATCAAAATGTACAGACGAAAGAAAAAAAAAGAAAAGAAGATTAAGAAGAAGTGGAAGGGAAATAGCATCTGCAATAAACTTTAATCACCAAAATAGTCGTGGAGAAAAACAAACAAGCCATTAGATTGGAAATCATGACTTTATTAGATTTATATTTAAAAATAAACTTAGGGGGTGTGGGTGTCAATATTATAAAACGAACAAATTTTTCAATACAGTAATTTAGTTTTGATTCCAGAATAGGAGTCAAGATACGGTTTTAACATAGACACAAATTTTTATGAAGTATCTGTAATTAGTTTCGGAGATATTCAGTATAAAAAAAAGTTAATTCCATATTTTAATCTTCTAGAAATCTGTTTTTTTTAAGTCATTTACAATTAATATTTCGAATATTTGATTGATTCATATTTCCCGAATAAAAAAAATAAGTGCTTAAATTCACATAATTATTATTGTAATACTTAATACTAGTACTTAAATTCACATAATTATTGTTGTAATACTTAATACTAATACCACAAAAAAGATCAGAGTTAAAATATGAAATGAATGAAAATATTAAAAATTAATTTAAATTATGTGGTTAAAACTTTACATTTCATAAGCTTCTTCACCGAATTGCTTCAAATTCTTTTGAAGTATCTTAATATCGCCTTTATAAATTAGCTATGCCCAGATGATAAATGTCTTTGATTAAAATTTTCCAAGACAAAAGAATTTGATATTTTCATTCATTTTGTGCAAATGTTTAATAAAATATATGTTAAAATAGCATATTGTTGATTTAAAAGCACCAAATTATTGCTTTGGACAAGATACGAAAATATACACAACGGAACATTATTACCTGTATGATATTTCTGCATTCCTTTTATAACTGCTGTTCGATTTGTATACACCTGTTGAATACCCATAGATTTCTATGACTATTCTGGGCATGAAACTAAATGAAATTTGTGTAGCTTCACTGGCATTTACAAATATCACATATGTTTAGCAAAGCTAATTCTTGAAATTATGCATGCTTTTTTAGAGAAACACTGATTGCTTATAACAGCGTGTTTCAAAAAAGAAACAAGAAAGCAAATATCGTGATTCAAATCTGAATTATGAAGCACTTTCCAGCGCATTCAGAATACTGTAGAAAAACTTCAGATTTTATAAGGTTAACGATGATGTCTAAGTAAACAAGGTCAAGATAAAACCGGGTGGGGAGGCCTACCTTTCGGCTTAAGCTCAACTATCCACGCACAACAGGTTTGTTTACTAGGTGGCAAGGCCCAACCCAGGGATCAATGCCCGGTAGGACCACCCAGAGAGGGAATCCCTCTCTATTGAAAATTAACTGTCAAAGATTACAGTGTCAATCACAAAATCTATCCAATTATACTGGACAAGCCAAGTTAAATACGACAATGAGCTGAATGAACAATTGATTTTAAATAAATATTTTAGAAAACACATAACATATTTGTAAACCCAATTTCAGCAATTACCATCTGTAGTAAGAAAAATCTACGAATTCTTTTTTGTAGCCCTGTATATGATCTGCAGTTTTGTATATATACTACATAATATACAAATATTTAGCTCAGAACACAGTTAAAAATTCCGCTGCAGGTAATTCCGTCAATAAGCAAAAATGTACGCGAATTCTTTTGTGATTACCTGTATATGATGTATACATTTTATACATACCAGGTAATATGAAAAAAAAAATTGGTTAAATTAAAAAATATATATCACAATTGAAAACGCACTTCCAGCAAATATTGCTCACAGACAGTACTGTAATCTAACTCTTTTTGTGTGTCTCTGTAAATGAACGATAAATCCTATGCACATCATATTCTTCTGTAAGCATCTTGTACGGCATCTCTTTGATGTATATCAATTGCAATTGAAATAGTGTAACATCATCAAAATATATTGTAAACCAGGGCTGTCCAAGTTTTAAGTAAGCGCGGGCACGCACTCATCTTGTCGCAAACATTAAAGAATACTATTATTCACATGCCTGGAAACATAAAATATTATTACCTCATTATAGCTGGTTGAATTGATGACTTCGACAAGAACATTGAAAATCTTATATATGTATCATATATACGCTATATATTCCATACGCTCATTTATGTTCAATATGCATCATTATATACATATTATTTACGTCTTACATGCCATTATCCATTCTATACGTCTTATACACATGTCATATATATACTTGATATATGTGTACCATAACGTGGCGTATACGTAACGAAATCCTATGTAGTACATCATATATCATGTGATATGTTTTATAATTTGGCGATCAATCTTGGTCACTTGGCGATTCATCCTTGGGGCCGCTTATAATACGGAAGTACCGGTTTGTTATTAAAATGTTTCGATGCATTTTAATACGCACTGTAATTAATCACTTTTAGCATGTATATTTTATTTGACACTGTTAAATTTAACTCGATTCTGATTAATGCAAATGTGGTACTTTCTACCTCTGTATCATATCATATTTTCGTCTCTTAAAGATATAACTTTATTTCTAGTATCTAGAAAGTAACAAATATTGAATCATGTGAGAAAATTAAAGACTAATTATGCCTTTCGAATGAAACTAGTCATTGGGGGCCACCGTAATACTTACCCCATCATGGATATGCATAATATAAAATATGAAAATAAGACATGTGTAAACTACTTATAAAATGTATTGCATTTGGAATAAAATCGTGGCTTGATGACGTCATAAACTTTAAATGGTCTATTACTGAATTGCGTAAAATAAACATCCTTATAACTCCAAAAATGTTAATCATATTAACTAACGGTTTATTGCGTCAGATTAAGCGTCTCATTTCCAATTAAAATATATCTTTGAATTGAAATTTGGATGAAATACAGGGCCATAAAAAATCAAAGAGTGTTGAAAATATGATTACAAATATCCCGGCAACTAATTATCCGATCGACTTCATGCTTTATGCAAAATTTATGTTTTTTATTGTCTTTTATATTCACTCTTTAAAATGAGCAATTTCGAAAATTTTTATATACCTTTTATCAGAACGAATATTTCGAGAGTCCGAAAAAAATAGTTCCGGCTAATCGAGGTTACTGAAATTCAATAAGCCTCTTCCCATTATTACATACAAAGTACATACCAAATTTCAAGTCTCTAACTCAATTTATTCGGTAGATAGAACATTTTCAGACACACACACAGACAGACGGACAGCAATTTTTTTTTCCTAAAAATATGTTTCTCGGAATGTTCAGTGTCTGAAACGTGTAAATCCGTCAATTTTTTTTTTTTCGATTTTCAAAACGATTACAAGATACCCTATACTACGTATGATGGGTAAGTAAAAAGGCAGAAATTCAGAAAATTACTTTTGAAAAAATACTTCGCCAGTTTATTTTGCACATGGTTAAACTATTGGTAATAAAGCGTTAAAGGTTTTGCATTGGTGCTTATTTCTTGCATTACCTCAATTTCATATTAAAATATTGATTTTTTAAAAGTTTCATTTCACATTCTTGAAAGCATGATGAATCTTTGAGTAAAAATAAATAAGAGCTTATTATTAAGTATGTATTGATCGTAGTAAGCTTTTTTGTTCTATAAAATTCAAGTAATACAGAGACAATACATTTGAAAATGTGCATTTTACTATTTAAAATTATTGGGTTTTAAGGGATAATTCGTGTCTTTTGGAAAAACTAATTCACACCGGAAAATTATATCATTTAATTATTCGACATTAATTCCTATAGCTAATGTCTAATAACTAACAGGCAGAATTTTCCGATGCGAATTAATTTTCCCAAACGGCACGCATTTTCCGGAAAACACTTTATATATTTTTTTAATCTTCTAGTTTTTCTTCTATCATAAGTAAACTTGTGATGTTTTCATAAAAATGCTCTGGTACGGTATATTGTAACGCTGGAAATTTATCTGAACACCAAATCAATTTCTATAGGGAAAATTATTTAATATATTGAAATATCACAACTCTAAAAGTGAACTCCCGTCATATTACACCTGAATTTATTCCGTTTTTATATTTCTTTGTAACACGCTTTAGTGAAAAATGAAGACTATTTTAAAACTGTAACATAATTTCTTTTTTATCCCCATTTTGAGAAAGATATTTTTCCAAAAAAGATTCCTGAAACCCACAAATGATGTTTTTTTATTATTTCTTTCACGTTTTCAGATTAAAGTCTTTTAAACTTTAGACTTTTAAAAAAAGTTTAAGATTCCTTTACAAGATATTTTTTTTTATATACATCCTTAACAAATGAGGTTTGAGTCCTTTCTTTCAACTTATAGATTATCTAGACACAATAAAGGAACAGGTTTTAGTTACTTTGATACAAACGAATTTTTGGATGTTTCTGAAAAGAACTCGTTTTCTATATATTTCTAATTAAAGATTTAATTTTAACTATTAGTTATTTTTAGTTTATTATTTCTATTTTTAACTGGATTTATTTTGCAATGAATTTGTTCTTATTTTCTTGTTATATTGTCTCATTAGAAAAAGCCCTTAAAAGAAAAATAACTAGTAAATCTGCAGATCAGGAGCTTCAACGCCAGCTCTGCAAGTCATTGTTTTTTAATCTCACTTTTCATATTATTTAGCATCTTACAATCCACAGATTATTTTTTTAACCCTTTCGGCCCTGACGTCCTACTAATATGACATATCTTTTATTGAGTATTATTTTGTCTTAAACATTATTTTTATTAATTCCAGCACCTAATAGTTATAGTATGAATCTCTATATTTCCTATTATGACTTCACTTATGTTTAGCATTTAGTAATAATAATAATAATAATAATTTTCATAATTATTAGCAAGCCGTTGGCATTTCTTTTAATTAAAACATACGTTTCCCTCTTTAAATTAAAATTTGGGAATCCTTTTCCGAATTGGTAATTTGTGATAAAAGATAAAAAAATATTACTAAATTTTTTATGCTTGTTTAATTTAGTTGTAATACGACATTTTCCAAACGTCTTCAAAAATTCTTTTTAAAGACTATTGTTATATGAAAAACACGCAAAATAACTACATTTGTGAGGTTTTGGTAAAGAACGCATTCGTTAACTTTCATTAAACCCTAACTTCTGTGATTCTGATAGCTATTTTTCATTTTGTTAGCATAACAGTAATTTTTTCCCAAAATTGAAAAAAAATCAGGGCCGAAGGGGTTAAAATTACATACATATGTATAGGCATATAAAATACTTTGGTGGTTTCGGAAATTAGAAGCGTTAAATTAAACACGGTTTATGCAACTTAACATAATATTTAACATCCTACTATCCGCAATTTAATTTTTTTAATTACACACATATTTATAAATATATAAATTACTTCGATGGTTTCAGAAATTAGACGCGTTAAATTAAACAAAATGTTATGAATCATATTCTGAAATTCTTATAAGGTGTTTATTTTTGTGATTTTTTAGATAGAAAAGTAAATTTCATCAGGGGTTTCAGCCCCCCTGAGCCCCCCGTAATTTTATTAAATTTATATTCGTGATTTCCTATTGATTGTGCGAATGGTTATAGTATATCTTGGATTTCGTTTTACACTGTGGTTTAATTAGGCTTAGCTACAGTTTGCAAAATAATTACATGCTATCCGTTATGGTGTGGTCGCCTTTTGCGGTCCCCGTAGTACTTCTCCTAGACTTGAGACCCTAGTCTTATGGTATTTGCTACCACCACCGGTATTAAACTGAAATCAGACACGTTGGAAAAGAAGTTCTCACATAAATAATCAACTAATGATTTATTGATTAAATTAATATGAAAAAAATGCTACAGTGATAGTTCTTATTGGTTAGTACAGGTTATTGTCACTTGCTGTATGTGACTGTCGAAGGACAATCTCCCTGTTCGCACGTTTTACTCTATTTCGTTATGCACTATTCGTACACACCGTTCCGTCTACGCTGTAATTAATGCACTCTGTACCAAACTGTCCGATGCACGTTCTCTCTGAAATTCAATACACTCCTCTGCGCTCTTGGCTCTGTGTGTCTATCCTCTACGCTGCGTACTGTCCACTCTGGCGTCCTACTCTTTCCGCTACACATCAACGAGTTACACGTCTTACCCTCTTCACGGCACACCAGTCACCCCTGCGTTCTACATTCTTAGCTGCACCTCCACGAGTAATCCGTCTCTCATCGTTCACAACACTCTCCAAATCATTGAGGCTGTGAATCTCCTTCCATGGAGTTTCCATAACTGTAGAAGCATTTCTTCTTGACCATTCCACCCCTCCATTATCCTCTGACCCCAGCTCGCTAGGAATCCAGTGATCATTGTATTTTCCTCCCAAAGCCGGATTAGTACTTTCAAAATGATCTCGTGAACGTCCCTCAAATATATAATTGGATCAGGGAAATTCCATTGTCAATCACATACGGAAGTTTTGCAGAAAAAGCAAAATATGATGGATTTATAACCATCTCAGATATCATTAACTGATTTCAAAACAGGAAGCAATTCAAAGACACAAACATTTGAACACGTAAATAAATACATTAAGTGATAATAAATCATTCTATAATGAACAAACTTTTCTATTTTAGCCAAATCATCCTACTCAAGATAAACAATGATATTAATATGTGAAATATGTTCGCGAAATTAGTTTTAATATCAACCCACGCATGTTGCGTCTGTCTGACGTCATCAAAAGAACTCTGACTCAAAAACTCTTTTTATTATTAAGTTAGTTGCCCTTTTTATCTCAATAGAGAAAGATGTAATAATTTTAATCTGTTGCTGCAAAAGGCAGCTGTATGTAAAATGTTAATTGAAAATATTAAGTCAAAATTTGAAATATAATTCTCCATTACAATAATGATCAGTCTCAAGTGTGGACTCAATATAAATAATATAATTCATTTTAACCAACACTTTTCTGTTTTTAACACTGTAGCTCCGTAATAAATGGATTACCGCAGTTAAAAATGTGCACCAACCCGTGGTATGAGGAATACTGCTGCTGAAGAAAGATAAAGATAAGAAATTACCTATATTATTATATTAATTGTGTTTTCATGGCCAGAATGATTTCTATTTATTTATCTAAGTATTGGCGCGCGTAACCTACAGCGCAGAGCAGAGGCGGCTTTTTTGCCAACAAAATATATATCAGAATACAGTTGCATATAATAACGATTAAATATAATTAATTAAATTAATTGGAAATACACAATATAAATTCTGTTAAAGTCAGAAACCTGACACTATCCTAACATCCATATAGCAATATTTACTCCTGCATCTGATGAATAAGTTGAATAAAATCTCATGTATGAAAGAAAGTTATGGAAATATAAACTGAATCTACTATAGTCCACTTATATCCATTTTAGAAATACTAATGTTTTTACACATTTTGTTTCGGAAAAACAGCTTTGATGGTCATTCTATATAATATTTAGATGTAAGATGTATAATATTTGGATATAAGATCTTATTTAAGTACATCCTGATTTTACTGTAAAAAAAAAAAAATCCGTGAAAATACAAAAGGGTTACCGTAAAATTTTACGGAGAAGTTTCATTTTTACAAAACTTCAGTACAATTTCCGTAAATGACATTAGTTCCGTTAAAGAGATTTCAAATCCGTAAATATGCAGAAAGTTTTCCGTAAATTTAATGGATTTTTCAGTATTTCTTTCAAAACAGTACAATCCCCGTATTTCTTCCTAAATAGTGCAATTTCCGTAAATGATATTTGGTTGCGTACAGAAATTGCCTTCTTTGAAATGCGAATTAAGATTGTTGTATTTACTAGAGTTCTTCTAGGATACAGGCCTGGACCGGCTGTACTCGATGTCCCATTCTAACCGAGGCCATGTCAATTTTTTGTGAAAAGAATATTTATATTTATATTTTTAAATGAAATATTTAAAAATTTATTTTAATTTTATAAATTACAGATTTTTTTTTTTACAAATTATCGCTATGAAAATTGGTATTAAACTAAACTGATTTAGCTTATAAATTTATGAATTACACTAAATTTTATTATTTTATAAATTTTAATTTTACAAAATTTATGATTTTTTCCTTAAATTTATAAAATTAATTAATATTTTTTCTTTACTTTTATAAAAATGAAATTTTTACTTTAATAAAGTTTTTAATTTATTCCGTTAGTTTATATTTTTATAAATTAAACTAAATTAATTTAAATTAAATTAATAACTCCAGATTTAAACTTACCTATACCAAGATCATTAATTTCACAATTTTCCCTAAACATTTATATTTGTTTGTTTTAATATTTTACTATTCGGTACTATTCGGTTAAACTATTCAGTTTAACAGAACCGTACGCAAAAGCTCTCAGCATAAGTGAAATTCATTATAAATTGTATATTTACATAAGTTTGTTAAAATAAGAGATAAAAAACATTCTTTTAAGAACATGTAATTAACACATCTGCTTAAGATAATTGTTACTGTTATTGGAATTGATAAATAGATAATCAGGGAAATAATTTTTAAAAAAAGTACATGTTCGAAAAAAGAAAATGGTGGTACTATTGCAAAAAGAAGCAATCATTATTCTTAATACAATGTTTTTCGCATATAATACATAATAAATTAATATTTATCTCTTATAAGGCATAAAATAAAACAGTAATAGTATACTAAAATCTCCCCAAAATAGGTATATTTGGAAAGTTCTAAACCTATTGAGTAATCATTCATAATCGTGTTCACTGCAAATTCCCTTAATAGTAAACATGATTTGGTACTCTAAAGTATTTTTTGTGATAGCATTTTACGTTGTCAGTTCTCAGTATCTGTGCTAATTCAGGATTTGACGATGTGTATGGATGCGTTTTACTACTCTAAGTTCTTTAGATTAACCATCACGTTGTGCGAGAGATTTTATCCTAAAAAATAATACTAACTTTTCAACCACGAAACATCTACATATGTTCCAGAAATTGAATAATATCTCATGTAAGAAATATACTTATACAAATGTAAACTCCTACTTCGAGATTTGAATCCAAGTTACATGTTCAACGTTTTTATAATTTTTGTTTGGAAAAAAATGTTTTGGCAATCACTCAATAGTAGTTAAAAAAGAACTTTTATACAGATAAATTATCACCTATTTCAATAGAATACTAAAATCATACAAAAATATGTTATTTTGCTAATAAAATATTACAGAAAAATAGTGGGATTTACTTGAATTTAATTGTTTTGCTGCGCTTAGATATACAGTTGCTAGGCGATAATAATGTTAAAGAGGAATATAAAAATAAACTAGATGGAACCCGTCAAAACTTGACGGCAAACAACTTGATAGTAACATAAAAATAAAATTCATAGCTACTTTAAAATGTTAGAAATTTTTGCAGAATAATTCAAATAAAAAAATCCTACCTCGAATTAAAGCTAGGTTGGGGACCGGCAATTGGATGAGTTACACTGCCACAGCCACCACAGAATTTATTTCGCCTGACACTTTTCTATTTACTGGCACAACAGCGATAAATCATATACAATTGTCACTATACAACGTCAGTGAATGCAGAATGCATTTATATACACTACACACTTTTCAATTTATTGATCCGATAACATTTTGTCATTATAGTGTATCTAAATGCAGTATTTGTGATATAGGACAAAATTAGCACTCGCCAATTAGCGAGTAATACTGAAAATTGACGATTGACTTTATTGCCACCTAAAGGTGAAAATAAGCACTCGGCAATACAACTTGAAAAACTGGCGATTAAAAATATGGTAAAAACTGACCAAATGCAGGATTTTCTGATTTTTTTTCCGTTCGCGTTTTTTCCACGTCCGTTCAACAAAATTCAGAATTTTCCTTCACTCCATTGTCGAAATTAATGATTTTTCCGTACCCAATGGACGAAATTTATGAGTTTTCTTCACCCAATGGACAAAATTTGTAAATTTTATGCGACCACTTGACGAATTCATGACTTTACACACCTACTTGACGAATTCGTGATTTTTACGCGCCCATTCTACAACATTCATGATTTTTACGCGCCTGTACGACGAAATTCCTGATTTTTACGCACCTGATCGACGAAATATTTTTTTCTGCGCCCGATCGATGAAATTAATGATTTTTATGCACCCGTTTGACGAAATTCGTGATTTTTATGCGGCCAATTGATGAACTCATGATTTTTACGCACACACTTGATGAATTTCTGATTTTTACGCACCCACTTAATGAATTTCTGATTTTTACGCGCACACTTGACGAATTTATGAATTTTAGTAACCATTTGACGAAATTCGTGATTTTTATGTGCCTACGAAGAATTAATGGGGCGAATACAATTCATGAAATTCGTCAAACGGACACATAAAAATCAAGAAATTCGTTGATCGGGCACATAAAAACCATTAATTTCGTCTATCGGTTGCATAAAAATCATTAATTTTGTCGATCGAGATCAGAAGAAACAAATTTTGTAGATTGGGCACGTAAAAATCGCGAATTCGTCAAGTGGGTGCATAAAAATAACGAATTTCGTCAAACGGATTCATAAAAATTATTAATTTCGTCGATTAGGCTCAGAAAAAAATCATCGATCAGGCGCGTAAAAATCATGAGTTTCATTTATCGGGCGCATAAAATTCACGAAATTTGTCAAACGGGCGCATAAGATTCAAGAAATTAGTTGATCGGGCACGTAAAAATCGTGAATTTTGTCTATCGGGTGCACAAAAATCATTAATTTTGTCGGTCGGTCACAGAAAAAACAAATTTCGTCAATCGGGTGCGTAAAAATCATGAGTTTCATCGATCAGGCACATAAAAATCACGATTTTTGTAGAATGGACACGTAAAAATCATGAATTCGTCAAGCCGGCACGTAAAATTTACAAATTCATCAAGTGGGCGCGTAAAAAATCATGAATTCGTCAAGTGGGTGGGGCGTTTAAAAATCCTGAATTTTTGTCAAATGGGTGCATAAAAATCATTAATTTCGTCGATCGGGCGAAAAAAAAAAACAAATTTTATGAATCAGCCGCGTAAAAATCATGATTTTCGTCGATCAGATGCGTAAAAATCACGAATTTTATAGAACGTGCGCTTATAAATCACGAATTCGTCAAGTGGACGCGTAAAAATCATGAATTCGTCAGGTGGGCACACAAAAATGACGATTTTTTTCAATTGGGTGTATAAAAATTAAATTTCATCCATCGGGTGCGGAAAAATCATTACCTTCACCGATCGGGTGCGGAAAAATCATGAATTTTGTCGAACGTATGCGAAATAAACGCGAAGGGAAAAAAGAAAATTAGAAAATCATGCATTTGGACAGTTTTTCATGTTTTATCGCCGAGTGTTTATTTTGACCTTTAGGTGGCAATAAAGTCAATCGACAATTTTCAGTATTACGCGCTGATGGATGAGCGCTAATTTTATCTTATATCCAGGGATGAGATTTCTCCGCTTTTTTGCATACCAGTATAATTTTACAGAAAGTGTATTTTTATTTAATTAGAACATTATACGATTTAAGAGAACAACGTTTTCTCTAAGATGATACTGGTATGCAAAAAAGCGGAGAAATCTCATCTCTGCTTATATCACAAATACTGTATTTAGCTATACTATGATGACAAAATGTTTATCGGATCAATAGATGGAAAAGTGTGTAGTGTATATAAATGGATTCTGCATTCACTGACGTTGTATAATAACAATTGTGTATGATTTTTCGCCTTTGTGCCAGTAAATGGAAAAACATTTACTGGCACAAGAGCGATAAATGTGTGTCAGATGAAAGAAAATCTGCGAGTGCATGAGCCAGTGTAATTCAGCCAGTTGCTTGTCTCCAACCTAGTGTTATTTCGAGATGGGTTTTTTTATTTATTTGAATTATTCTGCAAAAATTTCTAACATTTTAAAGCAGCTATGAATTTAACTTTTTGGTACTATCAAGTTGTTTGCCGTCACGTTTTGACGGGTTCAAGCTAGTAGTGTATGTAAATACAGTTTGTGATGTAGGACAAAATTAGCAGTCACCAATCAGCGAGTAATACAGAAAATTGATGATTGATGTTATGTCACCACTGGCTAAACTTTAGTTACACTCGTCAATTGCGATGATTAAATGAAAAATGAGTTTTTTTCCGCTATCGCTTAACGAATTTGAAAACTATTTGGCGAAGATTTTCCTGAAACCATTTTGCGAATTTCCTGATTTTTTTCTTCAAAATCATTTGACGAATTTTGTGACTTTGACAAGGCATTTGACAATATTTGAAATTATTTTTACCCGAGACAATTTGACGATATTCTTAATTTTTTTGCGCAATTCGTCAAACGTTCATGGAAAAAATCATGCAATTCGTTAATCAATAGTCTATAAATTGCCAAATTCGACAATCGATAGCGGTAAAATCGCAAAATTCGTCAATCGATAGCGGAAAAATTATGAAATTCATCAATAGTCTCCGGTAAAAAAATTGTCCTGCACGCTGATGTGATGATCAAAAGGGTTTTTGAAGGGTTTTTTTATTTATTATGTTGTGTATAAATACCTACGTGTCAATTTTAATTTTAGCGTTAAAAATGAATTTAGGCTCATTTAAGTAATAAAATGCATTATGTGTAATTTTAATTTTTCAGATTCTTTCTACTCTTTCTTCAAAAATTGTTAGGAGATTCGTTCTACTGTTTCTTAGGAGATTGTTAAGAAATTCGTTCTACTGTTTCTTAACAGATTGGTAGGAGTTTCTATCTATTCGGCTTTGCACCAGTGTTTGAAACGATTGCTTGTAAGTGCACTGATTTGTTTCAAAGGGATATTGGTATTCCGTATTGTTATACAGATTTATCATATTGTTTAACTTATTGAGATTAATGGCACACTATTCTACGTTTGAACATAGAGAAAACTATGAGCTACTCGGGCATGTTTTAAATTTCACAATGTAAAAAGTGTAATTTATAATAATCCTAGATTTTTTTGACAGACAATTGCTTTAAACAGTTTTATATTAATATATAAAAAATATTACCCATAGTTAAATATTGAAAAAGAAGTGGCCTTAAAGTTATTTGTCAGTGAGATCTCAAATTCGCCTCGCTATTTTTAAACCTATAAAAGAGGAATGCAATCACATTTTCAAAATATCTCGTCAGTAAATAAATATTTTTAACTTCAATTTTCTATGTAATATTCTTAAAGGATGCCCCTTTTCTTTATTTGTCAAAATATTACTAAAATATATATTTCATTTTATTTTAAATGTTAAAATCTTACTCAGTTATAGCCAAGATTTTAAAATATAAAAAAATACATATATATTTTAGAAACATTTTAACAACTAAGGGAAAAAACAAGATATTCTTTAAGAAACTTACACAGAGAAACGAAGTTAAGAATAATTATTTTCTGATTAGATATTTTAAAAATACGAATGTCTTCCACTCCTATAGGTTTAATTTGAGATCTCCCTGAATTTGTGAAATTAAATTTTGTCCGGGGTATAATAGGAATTACTATGGCTCTAATGTGACTTAAACATAAATGTTTCCTAAACAAGTAAATTCAAGAGTTACATGACACTACTATAATTTCAATAAACAAAATCTCACTTTAAAAATTTAATTTTCTTTCTAATTTTTTAAATCTTACCAAAGGAAAAATGATTGAGGTCTTTATTACTTGTTATGCTTTTAATGAAAGTTAATTTGGTAAAATTGTATTAATTTTAATATATATAAAAGAATAAGACACATTACTTAAAAAATGTATCATTTAAAGTGAATTTTACATGCAAAAACATGACAATTTTTATAATAACTTTGGAGTCCCCCAATTCGACATATTCCATTAGTTATCACACCATTTTGAACGGAATTTAAGCTTATTGAAAATTAATTATTTATTACTAACACAAAACAAAGATTGCAATTGAACAATACATATTAAAAGTTTTATAATATACATTTGTAATATTTTAAAACAGAGTTGAAACTTTATCAAATCAATTATTTATTATACATAAAAAAAATCCCTCATAGTTAGGCTTACAAATGTTTTGCTTCTTACTTTGTAACAAAATAATGGCAAAAAAAAAAGGTCCAATATATGTGCTTGTGAAATACTGGTATTTATATCTATTGACAAAAGGCTGAACACTTAAGTGATTTATTTTACGAGGAAATACATTTGTTTCAATTAGCATCCATGTCCCATTATCCCCCAGTCTCCTTTAATTACTAATAGTTTGTATAAAATAAGTATTTCAGTATTTTTGTAAATTCATGTAGTACAAATTTTCTTCATTAGGTGCGTCCGTAATTGTATAAATAAGTAGCACCGTCTGGTCCGTCCGTCTGTCCGCACATAACAGCGCAAAAACTACCCAACTGAATACTTTGAAATTTAATATATATAATCTTTGTAGAATTTTGTCGTGTCATTTCAAATTTTATGAAAATCGAATTAAAACTTAAAAAGATATTAATAAATGTTTTCTTCATTCTATTAAATCCTATCATACGTATTTAATTCAATGATATCCCATGATAGATAATTATTCTAGATTGCCATGGTGATTATGTCCTATTTAAGATGGAGTGCTATTACTACCGTATTACTGAATTTAAAAACCGAATTTGTATACTAAATTTATTTAATTATAACAATCATATAATCTACTGACAGTTTTTTGGACTGATGTTGCAGAGGAATGGATATTAATTGGAAAAATAGTCTAAATATGGATTTAAAGTCATGAAATTTTCATAGCTAGGCGTAAGTTTCCCATTGGAATTTTCAGTAAATGTCAACAAAAGATAAAATGATGCCAACTTAAACTGTACTTATTTTATTACGAAAAAAATCACATCATAATAACAGACGATATAATTCATTTTCTCAGTGAAATAATAACGATGATTTATTTTACATCGACTTGTATTGGATATTTGCGCTTAGTATAATTTTAATGTAATAGAATTATAATTAATTGTTTGGAAAAATTTATTGAAACTTAATTTTATAAAATAAAATTAATATCTATAATATGAATATATGCACATAAAATAAATTTTGTATTCATGCATTTTTGCATAAAAGTGCAAAATCTATTGCACCAAGATCTGAATATTTATAAAACAAGTTATAGTATGAAAGCATCTCATTTGACACGTTTGACGTACAATTACCAATTTCTCTTAAATTAAGTTCAAGAAAGTGTTTTGCGTTTTATAGGGATACAAATCACATATCATAGATGAAAATTTTTTAATAATGTTAATATTCGTCTTTTTTCATTCTGATATTCTAAAATTCAAAATATAAATATGAATCTTTTTACCTAACTTAATTTAAAACAAGAACGAAAAATCATGCGTCAAGCATAGATTATGTAACACTTTCCAACGCTTCCAAAATAATTTTACGAATCATACTCTTTAATAAGCTAAAAGATAACATCTAAGTAATCCGAATACTTTTTTTCAGCCCTGTATAGGATCTATAGATTTGTATATATACTACATAGGATGCTAAATTTTAGTCCAGTTACGAAACACGTAGCACAGTTTAAAATTCTCCGTCTGGAGTTAAATAATACGGAAATGTGTTCCCGAACTTTTGTGTTTCCCTGTATAGGATCTACAGAATTTATACACACCACGTAATATACAAAAAGCGATTTAAAATTAAAATCGCGTTCAGTAACATAAGGGTCGTTTACATACTACACTCTAATCCTGATTCAATCCACGCCGATACCATCATTGTATTTCCGACCCCGTATACAATGAAAAAGCCGGTATGAAGATGAAACTAGCCTAGGTCATTTTCACCCCTGCTAGCTCCTAGGGCATTAGTCCAGCATTTACCCATGATTCCTGTCGGGTAAACAAACAGCGCCAGTTCACCGGTTAGGGTGTTGGTGTCTCCATCTTTTGAAAGTTTTGTCAGTGCTTTTATTTTTGCGCTATTTTTTTTTTTTTTTCAACTTTATTTTAAGTTCTTTTTTGTTTTCAAAAATGCAAAATTACGTCAATTCTTCGCGATGGACGGTCGAAAATTTTGCTTTCTGCGATTTTTCTGATCTTCATGAAAATAATTTGTTTTTAAACTTTTAGACTAATATAGTAGAGTTTGCCCCCCAAGTTTTTTGATTTTTTACCGATTTTTAATAAGATTTTCAATACGATTCTTGGCGGGGGTTTTTTCCGTTCTGCTGCGATTTTTTGCAATCATTAAGAAAAAAAAATCTGTTTTAAATTTTTAGCCTAATATAGTAAATTTTGTCCGCCACGATTTTGGAAGTTTTTGCAATTTTCAATGCAATTTTTAGCCCACCCCCCCCTTTTTTTTTTCTTTCCGCGATCATTTTTTGATAACCACAAAAAGAATTCTATTTTAAACATTTAGCATAATAAATTAAATTTTGTCTCCCGCGATTTTTAATACGATTTTTTGCTTTGTTGCGCTTTTGTGCCAATTTTTTTTATATTGAAAAACGAATTCCTGTTAGAATGTTTTAGCTCTCACTGTAGTAAATTTCAAAGTAACTGTAGTAAATTTCACTAAAGTAAAATTAAAGGTTTTTTTTTTTTTTTTTTTTTTCGTTTTCTCGGCGATTTTTCAACATTAATAATAAGGAATCCGGTTTTAATCTTTAAGTTTAATAAAAAAAAAAAAAAAAAAAAAAAAAAAAAAAAAAAAAAAGTTCTCTTTTCAATAAAGTTTATTCGCAATTACGTACAGGGATTTTTGGAATTTTATCCCGCGTTTTGCGGCAATTATATTTTTATTTATTTATTTATTTTATGTTCGTAAGAGTAATTTGGTTTCAAGATTATTTTCTATATTGATTAGTGCGATATAAAAAACTCCTTTGACAAAGAAAATTCAAGGTGAATTTATTATCGAGTTAAATACTTCACTGTTGATAGTTGTGTTTTTGAAAATAGTATTACTATTGTAAAATTAAATCTTCATATAGGTAATTTGAAATAATAAGGTAATTTTCTCCGCATATCATAATTTTTCTATTTAATTTCTATAATATATTGTGAAGTTTACTCCAGTAGGTTTATCTATTTATTTATTTTTAGCTTGATAATCTCTGATTGCTTTATAATATTGATTTCGATATCGTAATAAATGAGACTTCCCCAAGGCAAAATAAAGGAAAATTAGGTCTTAAAGATTTACCTTATTTTTAATAGCAATTTTCTTTTAAATATTACCAATAGGCGATTTTTGATAGTTTATTAACAGAAAAATCTGCTTTTTGTAATGCACGTATTATAATTATATGTTAATTGATATACCATGCTATCAGGCATGATATTGTTATTATGGAGAGCAACATCAGTACAGGCACTTCGTCTTTTTTTTAAGTAACTAAATATTTTTTTAATGAGAGTCAAAAATGTAAATTATTACAGACTATATAGAAAAATCTTTTGAGAGAAATGGTGTGTTTTTGTAATTACCAAAAAATATAATATATAACGAAGGGTTTGTACTGATGTTGCTCTCCACAATAATAATAAAGCCCAGTAGCATGGCAGAGATCTGCACGGGCCAAACTCGGGCCAGGCCCGGTCATACTTTTTCTGAAAGCTCGGGCCTTACTGTTTTCCTGAAGGATTGGGTCGGGCCGGTCTAACTTATTTTTTCTGTACCGAGCCGGCACTGGTTTCATTCTTCCTACTCTTCACAGGCCGAAATTTTTTAGTCCCGGTTTTGCCCTGGCAAACTTGGTAGGCAAATTTGTTTAAAACTTTAATAAAAACTATGATACACTTTCTATTTTTCATGGACTTGGCAAAAATTAGAAATAGAATTGTGAACATTATTAAGCTTTTTACAAATAAAAACTGTTTATATTTTCTAATTGTAGTAACGTGGCAAAATTATAAAACTAATTGGCAAACGTCAAGAACTATCTATTTTTGTTTGCCAATGGGTTGGCAGATACTGAAATTTCACTTGCTAATTTAAGGTCCCCTCCCCCTCCATTAAAATTTCTTAGCGATGGCCCTGAAAGGGCCGTAGTGACCCCATGGGGGGAGAGTCGGGCAGAGTCAGGTCTGAAACTAGAGAGGGTCAGTTGGGGCTTGTGCCCCAGGCGCCAGAATTTCATTTTCACAGATAATGAAATTAGTCAAAAATGCTCCCACAGTTTTAACATTAGCTTGCCATTAATTGTCTTCGCTTAACATTATGTGTCCTCATTTAGATAAATAATGTTAAGCATGTCGATAATGTTTTATAATTAAGATGAAAATGTTTTATTTGTAATAATTAAAATTCTAGTTTTGGTTTAAGAAATAAAATGGAATTTTAGTCTTTTCTGGGACCCCCTATAAAATGGATTTTGAAGTGTAAGTTTTACTCTTTGTATTAAGTTTTCTTGTAAATACTAGTAGAATATGGTTTATTCATTTAATGCCAAGTTAGCAGTATTAGTAATATTAAAAAAAAAAAAAAATCTTACGTAGTTTGATTATTTTAAATTTCTTAAATGTAAACAAATTTTATACATCTGTTTTCTTAAAAAAAAAATTATAGTTATCACATTATTTACTTATTTTTAAAAAAGTTTGAGTAATGGTGAAAAAACGATTGCGTCATAAGGGCGGCAAAATAATGCTCGCCTTAAGCAGAAAATTGTCTAGCGGTGATCTTGGCTCTGGTGTTACAAAGATATCAATCAAAGTTTGCATTAACAAAAAGCGGTCAGACATTTTAATTCTCAATAAAGCAAAAGAACGAAGATTATCACACGCGAAAAGGACTGTAGGAGGTTTCTGTTTATGTTTACACCGGAAGTTTGTACCGCAGTTCCCTAATCAGCCAATCATAATTCAGAAGGAAAAATTACGCAGCTTCCGGTTTTTTGCAGGGGAGGGGTTTTATGCTTGCGTTTGTAAATGGGTGCAAAATGAAAGCAGGAACGATAGTGGCATATTAACACGTCCTGTAAATCCGGTTTGATACCAAGTGATATTGTAAACGCTGCTTTAAAGCGCACTTCCAGGAATTATTGTTAACATACAGTAGAGAATTCTTTTGTGTGTGCCTGTAAATGAACGATGACTGCTATACACACAATATTCTGTAGTAAGTCTCTTGTAATGAACCTTATATAAATTTCAATGCGTTTAAAATAGGGAAACATTATTTAAATAAACCGCAGACGATTTTGCTCCATAGACGTAATGTAAAGGAATTCTTTTGACTGTCCCTGTAAAGTAAGTATAAGTGCTATGCACACCCTATTCCATATTAAGCTTCTTCTAATGCACCTTAGTGATATATATAAATTTCAATGCGTTTAAAATAGTGAAACATTGTTTAAATAAATCGCAAATGATTTTTCCCCATAGACCGCAATGTAACGGAATTCTTTTGAGTGTCTCTGTAAAAAAACTATAAGTGCTACACACTTCCGTTGAAATAGGGAACATGCTATAGATAACGATTATAACATATAAAAATTGCAGGGCAATCCGAGCATATTTACGGGAGTTAGAGCACGGACAGACGGCAGACGGCCAGACAAACCGAAGTCATAAATACTTTTCAACTAGGTTGGAAAGTGTTAAAAATAGCTTGTTTGGAAACATATAACAAAAAATGCCTATTCTGTTTCCAGTTTTATGACTAAAAAAATATTTAATATTGACTATTAAATATATTGAGTATTATTAAATATTGAATAATACTACATAAGGTATTTAAAAATTAAATTTTTTTTTAAAAGATTCATTACTAAGTAAAAAATAAAAATTCTTAGAATGTCACTTTTACAACAATTAATGTTTACGTTACCAACGATACAAGAAATTAAATGTTTACTTTTCTAAGAAAGCCCCAGTGAATATGTGAACGCGTAAATTTGTAGTTAAAAATAAGAAAGATAATGAAGAATAATGGCTTTTGCATGTTTTATTGTTTTGTTTGCACAAGTATATTTTCTCGAAAAAAAAACCCTCTAAAAACTTTTTATTTTTCAAAAGAGAAATTTCGTCGAGAAAAAAATCGGTTTAATAGTTTCTTAAAAAAAATGTTTTCTTTAATGCTTCATTTAAGCTTTATTTTTTACTAAAGTTTGTATTGAACATAAAATTTTAAATTATAAAACCGATTTAATGTTTGAAATTGTTACATTTTTTTTAGACTAATACCATTTATTTTAAATGTGTTCACAATCATTGATAGTTCTACAATATTAAAAATATTAATTCCCTCTTATAGGAATCTGTGGCGTAAAATAATAAGAATTATCACAATATAATTCTTCTTAAGCTTCAAAAAATGTCTTCACGTTTCCAGCTTGAAAATCACTTCATTTTTCGAAAAAAAAACTATTAAACACAGCCAATCAGAAAGAAAGCTCTAAATTTGTGAATAGTATCTACATCTTCTATTTAAACATAGGAAGGTTTGGTAATTATGATTCTGCCTGCTTATCTGACAGTTAGAATACTGCCTAAAAATCAAGAACTGTCATATTCGAATCCTAATTCAGGCTTGGTTGTCCAGTCCATAGTAAAGATGGAAAAAGCAGTTACTTTCTGGTAATACGTCCCATCGTTCCACTGTATCGTGATAATATGTTCCATTAGCGTATTAATTTTGTAATTTGTTACCAATGTCTGGATCTTGATGATAATTGCATTTTTTAAACACTTATTTTCATTTTAGGACTTTAAAAAATTTTTCTCCCTTTAGAAATTTTCAGTAATATTTTAACTTTTACAATAGTTTTCAGATAATTTTTGCTCTTATAAATTTTTCTAATAAAATATTCAAATTATACAATGATTCTATTCTCAAATACTGAAATAAGATTTTTCAGAGAAATGAAATCCAAAGACAATTTAATTTTAAAACATTGCTTAACATATTTTTAATGCATAGTGGCGACGAAAAAGCTTTACACAGACATTCCCACCTCACTAATGTAGAGGAGCTACATAACAAAAAAATTAAGGATCTTAATTGAATACTGTCAGTTTACATCTGAATATATCTCTAAGTAGCTCAGGAAACTGGGCAAAAAGGTTCCTCTTTTTATAAATTAAAATATTTAAATCATATTATGTTTGAAATGCCACACATTGAAGCATTGCAATATAGAATAAATATTTTAAGATGAAAATTTGTGGATTCGAGAATTTAAAATTATAACTTTCAGTAAGTAAAATCAGTCTTTAGATATTTTTTTTTTAATTTAACATCCTTTTAACATTTACTAGCTGTGTAACCCGTTCCAGCACGGGAGCTCACGAATGAAACAAATATGAAACAAAAATTGGCATAAAAACGCAATGACAACAAACAACTTTAAAATATCTAAATAAGAAATAAGAATTCCCCTGTTAAAGTGTTGAGTTGTTCAATAACTATTGATTTAGAAAAGTATTTTTCTACTCCTGTGCATTTTTTTAATGAAATTTAATTTATCATGTTGCTATGGCAGTAGACGATAAAACAATATCCTTGGAATAAGGGAATAAATAGAATAAAAAGTTTTGTTGATGTTTGTGATAAAATGTTTTTATTTATTTATTTTTAAATGTAATAATTAAGCGCAAGGAAATGATCTCTAATTATTTGCATGCGAGCTAAAGAATTATTGTAATACCCTCTACAGCTTCTTTGTATTGCAGCGGGGCGTACATAATATGTATATCTCACATTGCAGTAAACATTTAGAACTGGTTAGAACTCGCGCGATTACGGGTTGAACATAAAAAAGGCAAAAATTCGTCAAAAACATAAAATAAAAAAATCTATTTAAAAAGTTTTGTTGATGTTTGTGATAAAATGTTTTTCTTTATTTTTTTAAAAAGGTAATGATAAAGCGCAATTAAATAAACTCTAATTATTTGCATGCGAGGTAAAATAATTATCGTAATACCCTCTACAGCTTCTTAGTATTGCAGCGTGGCGCACATACTATGTATATCTCACATTGCTGTAAACATTTAGAACTGGCTAGAATCCGCGCGACTACGGGTTGAACATAAAAAAGGCAAAAATTCGAATAATTCATAAAATAAAAAAAATCTATTAAAAAATTCTAATTTTTTGTCCCAATCTTTCATGAGCCCCCTACCAGCAACCCGTGTGCCAAATTTCGTAGCGCTGCGCCCTGTGGTTTCCGAATTTTTGAGGTTACATTGATAGATACGCTCACGGATTTTAATAAGATAGATTATAATTTTTATTCTCTTTTGTAAATTCTGATTTTCACAACACAGATTCAGAAAAGGATGTAATTTCAATTAAAGAAAGAAAAAGTTAAACATATATATTTAATCAAATTTTGGGGTTTAGAAGAATTTAGCTAAACGTTCCTCATTTCTTTGAATTGTTCTCGTGATTGCTGTTCCAGCTTTTATAACTAATACTCTGTATTGAGTTAGAATTATTATAAAAGTTAAGCATAAACTTTTATATTAATAACTAGAACCTCCCTCCGGCTTTGCACGGGTGCCAGGATTGATTTTCTTAATACGTTTATTTCTAAAGTTCAAATTCGACATCATTTTTAATTTGCATAAATAAAAAAATTACTGATTACATTTTAATTGTTTTTTTTTATTCTATCAACTAAAGACACTGTCCACGTCATACATAAAAATTTAACTGGAAATGCAAAGAATAATAACAATGTGTATAAATGAGAGATAAAATTTACAATACATATAAGAAATATTAATATATATATGCTGCGACTTTCGCGGTAATCTTATACAGGGTGTTTCAATACCAGACCGACAAACTTGCAGTAGGTGTGGGAATCACAGAGACGACTCGGAATCACATAGCAATGCAGGGTCAAAAATGCCGTAGTTGCGATCTAGTTGCGTTCAAAGAAGCGCAGAAAAAGAACAGAAACATATTAATGGGCCAGAAAACATTTTATTGAAAGGTTGTACTACAGAAGATGATTGAAATTACAACCACAAGTCGTCAGGCAGGCTTGACAGCGGCGCTGCATGGATTCCTTTACGTTCAGGAAAATTCCTGGCGGGTCGCGTATCCTCCCGGTAGCTACAGATATTCGATCGGCTATGTCTTCAACTGAAGGAAAGGGGATCTCGTACACCAAACTCTTCTTTGACCCCAGAAGAAGAAGACGACTTCTGGACGTAATTTCGAACATATTTTGTAGTAGAATCTTTCAATAAAATGTTTTCCGTCCCATTAATATGTTGCTATTTCTGTTCTTTTTCTCTGCTTCTTGAACCATAACTGGAAACTACGGCATTTTTCGACCCTGCATTGCTATGTGATTCCGAGTCATCTCTGGGCCCTCTGCATCTCCTGCAAATTTGTCGGTATGGTAGTGAAACACCTTGTAGTATATCATAGACCACAAAGTCTGTTTTTTTTTAATACAGGCTTCAAATATAGGTAACAAAAGTGAGAAATTGCCAAATATTGCTTTAATGGCCTCTTTTGACATTGAATACTTTTTTTAAGCCGCACGCGAACATTCCTTTCAAATTTAAATTAAATATCTTCGTTTTATAATATTCCTTCTCATTAAAACTTTATTATTTTGTATTTTAAATAAAATTAGTAATAGTTTTTTTATTTAATTTTCCCAGTGTTTGTATTTTTTTCAGCTCTTAAGCTCTTAACAAGGCCAAATATGTCTGAAACATATCAGTATACAGTAGAGTATCTTTAGATTGCATTCCTTGCGACCAGAGGTTGTGCAGAATATAAATTTCTGCATAATATACGAGGATCGATCCAGAAATAAGGTTCCCAAAGATCTCCAGCCTCACGGGAAGGTGCGAGGTGAAATACGAACGCTGGCCCCGCACTCACAATTTCCTCGGCCGCGCTTTGCTAAGCCGCTCATTCTTGGCTCAGCAGCCGTCCGAGATGGAGGTTCCCATTGTTGATCCCGCCAAGTGCGAGATTCGTCCAGTTATTGTGCAACACTAAGAAATCTCAGGCGAGCAATCCAGAACCGCTATCGAGGACGACTGACAGCCGGTGTACCGCTGCTTCACGACAACGCCCGATCTCACACCCAGTTAAACACAGTATCCCGTCAAACGCAGGAACTTTTGACACAATTTGGGTGGACTGTCATGCCCCACCCACCTTACAGTCCGGACTTTGCACCTAGTGATTATCACTTGTTCCCCAAATTAAAGGAACACTTCCAACGCTTTCGGAGCGACGAGGACGTCAAAGAAGAGGTGAAATGCTTCCTCAACGAGTTAGCGCCGGAGTTCTACGACATTGGGATACAGAAATTAGAGAATCGCCTACAAAAATGCGTAGAAAGAGATGGCGATTATATAGAGAAATAGAACAAACTTTCTTCTTTCCAACGATGTAAATTTCTATGAGAATAAACAATGTTGTCTATTTGTAAATTTGATGGGAACCTTATTTCTGGATCGACCCTCGCGCCTCGTAGATCATTTCACACATTGTTAAATTTACTACAAATAATTTATTATAGTAAGCATTTAAAAAATATATATATATATTGTAATAATAGCAATTTTTTCATTAAAAAGCCCTGAATTACAGAGATAACAAGAACGAAAATTCATGCGTCAAGCATAGATTATATAACACTTTCCAACCCTTCCAAAATAATTTTGCAAATATTTACATAAGGTGTAAGCTGACATCTAACTAAACAATTTTGATACGCATGACATATTTAAAAATCCAATTTCAGGAATTACCAACAATATATGGAAAAATTTCCGAGCTCTTTTGTTCAGCCCTGTATACGATCTATAGATTTGTATATATACTAAATAGAATGCTAAATTTTAGTTCAGTTAAGAAACGCGCAGCACAGTTTCAAATTCCCCTTCTGCAATTTCCGACAATAAACGGATATGTACTCGAGAACTTTTGTGCTGCCCTGTATACAATCTATACAATTTAAACACACCAAGTAACAGACAAAAAATGAGTTAAATTTAAAAACGCCTTCAGCAGGAAAAAGCATTCCCAGCAATTATTATTAATAGACAGTACTTTAACCGAATTCTTTTGTGTGTTCCTGTAAATGAACGATGAAAGCTATACACACAATATTCTATAGTAAGCCTCTTATAATCCACGTTAGTGATATATATCAATTTCAATATGTTTAAAATAGTGAAATATTTTTAAAATAAACTGCAAACGATTTTTTTTCGTAGACCGTAATGTAACGGAATTCTTTTGAGTATCCCTGTATAGGAACTAAAAGTGCTATGCACACTACATTCTAGAATTAGTCTCTTCTAGTGCATCTAAGTGATATATATCAATTTCAATATGTTTGAAATTGTGTAACATCATTAAAATAAACCGCAAATGATTTTTTTCATAGACCGCAATGAATTCTTTTGAGTGTCCCTGTAAAAAAACTATAAGTGCTACACACTTCCGTTGAAATAGGGAACATGCTATAGATAACGATTATAACATATAAAAATTGCAGGGCAATCCGAGCATATTTACGGGAGTTAGAGCACGGACAGACGGCAGGCAGACAGACTAACAAACCGATTTCATAAACACTTTTCAACTATGTTGGAAAGTGTTGAAAAGGAAATAATGTATTACATTTTGTCGTCTGATAGTAGCATTTTTTTACAATGTGGAATGCGTTACATATAGAGAATTGCATTATTAAGATCTGTTACTGCATTTGGCATCTAATACTCAAAAATAGAAATGGCATTTTTAAATTACTTTCTAAAGTTTAACACCAAATGTTACCCATATTTTTTAAATTCCAGAAACAAAATTTTAAATAATGTTCATTCATTATTATTTTTATGTGATAAAAGGTTTGGTTGTTGGTAGATCATGATCACTTAAAATATTTTTATTGGAAAAAATTGCCACACGGATGTGAAAAGGTTCGCCGTTGCTGGTCTAGATCAGACGAAAAATATCTTTAAAAAATTCCAAATTAAATAATTTTGTAGATAAGACATTTTTTTTTATCTCGTTCCATGTGTTTATTGCGTTCCACTATGCATTATACAATTACAATTTGGCATAAAAAATGCAGAAAATATACTTACATTTCGTTAGCACATGGATTTTTCTACACATAACTGTTTTTATACATTTAAAATCTGTAAAATGTTTTTTTTTTATTGAAAAATGAATTTTCGTAAACAAGTACTGTACAGTAGAGTCCTGCATCGGGCCGAATTACCCGATTTTACCGGAAGCCGAACCGACAATTTACTCGGTGCGGGCCAGGTTGCATTTAAATACTTCCGGTTAAAGTTGTTTTCGGGTTGAGTTTTGATTCTTTTGGATCGGTTCGTATAGACCCGACTCTTTAAAAGAAATTTCCGAATATTATTTTAAGGAAAAACACTAAATATTTCAGTGAGTGTACATGAGTATATTTGTTATACAAAAAGGGTAAAATTGATATTAGATATATAATTCTAGACTACGCATCCATAATTCTAGACTACTTATCCATACTTGTATCAAAATATGGATTAATACTTTTCACATTGAGTTCGGAATTAAATATTTTGAGTTCATATCGGATTCGGGTTGAGATTTATCGGGTTTTGGGTTGACGAATTCTTGTGTTGAGTTGACTTTAAGCTGAATTTGGGGGTTTCGGATCGGGTACAACCCGACACGTGCAGGACTCTACTCTACAGGGATATTTTCTTTTTGAATAAATTACCCGGTGGATGCTTCAAGGCTGATATTTAGCAATTTTCGTGTGTACTAAAATGTTTCTGCATTATTTGTATATCCGACGATACACGTTAGATGTTTCTGGCTTTCTATTATTTCGCACAGTGGCATACAATAATGACTAGTTGTTCAACTTGTGTCACCGGGTAAATTATGGCATTTTTTTTACTCCAAAGAGCCTGTTGTTGAAATTTACGGGATTTCAATAGTTTTATACATTTGATTTTAAGATAGATTTATACTTGTATAAAGCTCGACGTAGCAATTGTAAATTGAGATTGACTTTGTTTATTGAATAGATCACTATAAAAGTAGTTAATATCCCCCCTCTCAAATTAATTCGTGCATTATGGAATACTTTAAATCTTTTTCAATCGAAAACTGTAATTTCCTTGTTCTTGTTTTAAAAAAAAGTGTTATTTTGCTAATTGTTACGAACTTGAGTGTCCATTTATCTCAGATAAAATGGAAACCTAAGAATCCATCGGGGTTACAAGCATGTCAAAAATTGTGATGGAAATTATTTCTTGTGACTCTTGTTTCCTCAAGCGCATGTATATTTTTATAGAATCAAAGGACAGAGAACAAACACTCGCTCATTATTTTTTTGCCAGCATCCAGTCTTATATAAATAGCTTGGTACTTCTCTATTATCCCGTCGACCACTTTTCATAACAATAAACTATCGCCAAACTGTAACGCCAAATAAACGGGAGAACGTTGCCATTGGAATATCAAAATAAATAAATAAATAAAATATGAGGATTTAAGGGCACAATTGTTATTTTAATTAATGCAATAACTAATAAATCAGTAAAACATAATGAAAAATACACGCAAATGTCGAATTAAAAACCACTTGATGACATAACAAACACGCATAATGCTTCTGACATCAAGTAAATGAGACTGCATTTTTGCCGTTTAATCTTACAGTTTGGCGATAGTTTTTTGTTATTAAAAGTGGTCGACGGGATAATAGAAAGTACCAATAGTTTTCCTGGAACTATTGAACTGCGTCAAATAAGTAACATTCTTAAAGTAGAAATAAATCATCACCATTCTTAAACCAGAAATAAAATAGAAAACGGCAGGAAAGAGTAAAAAGTGTTTAAGAGCTGTGTAGTTAAAAACATATTTAAACAGCATTAGGTATTTACTATAGCAAATAATATAGTTAAAATTGCTGATAAAATAAAAGTTTTTTTACGCAGAACATACAGCAAATAGATAACTAATATATTTGTTCAACCTCAATCTCCTACGTGCTCAGATGTGGATTTTGTGGACTCAAAGGACAAAAACTACACATGCTGATTCTTTTATAGCGAACAGTCAGTCTTGCATGAAGTAGATTTTCTGAAATTATTAAACTAAAAAAAAATAAATAAAACCTTAAGCCAGAAATAAGACAAAAAAGCGACATCTGCAAGAACTGCATAGTTAAGAATATGCTTAAACAGCATTATGTTCAAAATGCCTTTTTTTCTTTGCCGTTTACGTAGAAAATCTAATTAAAATTGCTGAAAAAATGAAAGTTTTTGTTACACGGAACGTACCGCAAATAAATACTAACACATTTGTTCTGTTCCAATCTTTTAAAGCCCCGGATGTAGGTTTGTGGATTCAAAGGACAGAGACTAAACACATGCTCACTTATTTTTTAACGAGTACTTTTTCTGGAATCATTGCACTGAATAGGCATAATCTCATCAACAATCTTAAACGAGAAGTAAAACAGAAAACTGCGTCTGCAAAAATTGTGCAGTAATGCATATTCTTAAACAGAATTAAATTCACAGTAACTATTTACATATTTCTCAAGCAATATTATTCTGTTTATCTATAAAAACATTTATAATAAGTATTTCATAGGTAAATATAGTTCCAATTGCTGATACCACAACAAGATATATAAGCAAATTTCCAGATCAAAGAATTGCAGTGAGGCTGAAAAAGTTCTTAAAATAAATAGCATTTGCGTGTAACACAGTTTTTATTGATGCCTGAAAAATTAAAAATCTTAGACTAATAAAGTTTTTTAAATCATTGATTCAATTAAAAACTGTTACTGCAAGAATTGTGTAGTTAATCACATCCTTAAACAGCACTAAATACACTATAATTATTCACAAATTTCTGAAATAATGATATTCTGATCAAGAAAAGCGTTTATAATAAGTAAATCATAGGTGAATACAGTTCTAATTACTGACACCACAATAAGATATATAAGAAAATTTCGCGGTCTAAGAATTGTAGTGAGCGCTGAAAGAGTTATTAAAATATTTGCGTATAGCACAGCTTTTATTGATGCCTGAAAAATTAAAAATGTTAGACTAATAAAGTTTTTTAAATCACCGATTCAATTAAAAACCGTGCCTGCAAGAACTGTGTAGTTAATGACATCTTTAAACAGCACTAAAAATACTACAATTATTCACACATTTCTCAAATAATGGTATTCTCCTGATAAAGAAAAAGCGTTTATAATAAGTAAATCATAGGTCAGTACAGTTCCAATTGCCAATTAAAATATGTAGCATTTGCTTTTTGCACAGCTTTTATTGATGACTGAAAAATTAAAAATCTTAGACTAATAGAGTTTTTTTAAATCATTGATTCAATTAAAAACTGTGCCTGCAAGAATTGTGTAGTTAATCACATCCTTAAACAGCACTAAATACACTATAATTATTCACAAATTTCTGAAATAATGATATTCTGATCAAGAAAAGCGTTTATAATAAGTAAATCATAGGTGAATACAGTTCTAATTACTGACACCACAATAAGATATATAAGAAAATTTCTTTTTGCACAGCTTTTATTGATGACTGAAAAATTAAAAATCTTAGACTAATAGAGTTTTTTTAAATCACTGATTCAATTAAAATCCGTGCCTGCAAGAACTGTGTAGTTAATCACATACTTAAACAGCACTAAATACACTATAATTATTCACATATTTCTCAAATAATGGTATTCTCGTGATCAAGAAAAGCGTTTAAAATAAGTAAATCATAGGTGAATACACAGTTCCAATTGCCAATTAAAATATATAGCATTTGCTTGTAGCACAGCTTTTATTGATGCCTGAAAAATTAAAAATCTTAGACGAATAAAGTTTTTAAATCACCGATTCAATTAAAAACCGTGCCTGCAAGAACTGTGTAGTTAATCACATACTTAAACAGCACTAAATACACTATAATTATTCACATATTTCTCAAATAATGGTATTCTCATGATCAAGAAAAGCGTTTATAATAAGTAAATCATAGGTGACTACATAGTTCCAAATGCCAATTAAAATATATAGCATTTGCTTGTAGCACAGCTTTTATTGATGCCTGAAAAATTAAAAATTTAGACTAATAAAGTTTTTTAAATCACCGATTCAATTAAAAACCGTGCCTGCAAGAACTGTGTAGTTAATCCCATACTTAAACAGCACTAAATACACTATAATTATTCACACATTTCTAAAATAATGGTATTGCCATGATCAAGAAAAGCGTTTATAATAAGTAAATCAAAGGTGAATACAGTTCCAATTGCCAATTAAAATATATAGCATTTGCTTGTAGCACAGCTTTTATTGATGCCTGAAAAATTAAAAATCTTAGACTAATAGAGTTTTTTAAATCATTGATTCAATTAAAAACCGTGCCTGCAAGAACTGTGTAGTTAATCACATACTTAAACAGCACTAAATACACTATAATTATTCACATATTTCTCAAATAATGGTATTCTCATGATCAAGAAAAGCGTTTATAATAAGTAAATCATAGGTGAATACAGTTCCAATTGCCGACAAAATAAAAGATTTTGTTAAACGGAACATTCCGCAAACAGATATATATGGTATATTTTCTATCTCAATCCTCCTCAAATACAGTAGTACGTTTTGTGGAATCGGAGGACGTAAACGAAACACATGCTCGTTTATTTTTTCGCTAGCAGTCTCTCTTATTTCAGAGAATTTTTCTGGAATCATTGAACTGCAAATGGACAAAATCACTAACATTGTTATGCCGGAGGTAAAACATAAAATGTCCTCAACAATAAAAGTATAGTTAAACAGATCCTTAAACTGCATTAAGTAATATAATGCTACAAAAATCATGAATAAAGAATAAACAATTGCGATAAACAGCGGATGATTCAACATCGCGATCAATTCATGCAGTAATTTAGTCATGTTGGGGTAATCTGCAAGAAAATTTATATTTTCGTATTTGTTTGTGCTACGTAAATTAGACCGAAGTAATGTATTATAAAACTGCAACAGTTCAGCATATTTATACAATACAACACTTAAAATAAATGTTAATGAGAAAGGGAATGCGATGATGTGAAAATAAATTAAATTTATCAATACTGAAATGATTACCTGAGCAATTCCTGTTGGAATTTTCACATTCAAGGTCCAAAAATTCACCGTATCTTTTTTTGGTGAATCGGTGTGAAAACGCATTGATTGAGATAATACAAAAAGTGTTGCTATTAGGATAGCTATAACCACTTGTACAAATGTTGAAGCTGTATGTTCGATATTATATAGCTTGCGAAACTGGAATAGCTTTTGAATAACGGCTGAATTTTTCTTTCTTTTTACAAATAAAGAAAACCAAAAATATATTCCACCTACACCTAAGAAAACTCCCGAAATGCCTAATTTGAAGTGTGCGTATAACATGTAGTTACAAGATGCTACCACAAAGTAAATCGTAGAAAGATGACAAAGAATGACAAAAAGAGTAGCGAAAGCTTTGACGTGTAAATCACTTTGATGATCACAGATCCCGATGACTGCTAAAAGATAACGTAATATTTTATCACTTACCACCATACTTTAATTTTACTATGAAAGTTTCAAAACTTTTGAAAAATTTACTGAATTGTTTAATGTCTTTTACTTACACAACTAACTGAGTGAAAAAATATTTTGCAGTTTACCTCTATCTATAAATCACATGCGTTATAAATAATAGAAGCGTTATAGAGAATGACAATAAAACTGGCAAAAGCTGTGCTGTGAGATAATGTCAATAAATGCCGAGATGGAAATACTGGAATTATCTTTTCCAACAATGACGCAGACTTCTTGTCTTGATATTTCCAAAAATTTTCCAGGATAAACCTAGTTTTCACTTTGTGGCTTTTCCTTGTTTATGGCAAACATTTCATTTTTTTGCTAAAGAAATTTACCTTAATTTGAAACTTTACAATATTCAATATAAATCTAATAAGTATCAAAAACACTAACCCAAAGTTTTTTCTAATACCTCTTTTCTTTGTTACTTTAAGTCTTCTGTAGCCTGCTACTAATCTAAAGATATTTTACTCTTATCAGGCATGTTGTAAATTTATTCTTTGATTGAATCTCCACTTTAAATTACATTTTCATTTCTATTTAATCCCTTTTGAAAATCATTCAAAGATATTAAATAATGTTCATAAATTTAATACTTTTACATAATACTTTGATATAATATTTACACATGCATTTAAAATGCATTATTTTAACAAATATATGATTAGTTAAGGTTAGAGTTTATGCCAATGTTTTCAGATTGTTTAATTTTGAAAGCGGTAAATTTTCTTTATATTAATTTTAAGCACCATTTTATGAAATATCAATGATGAATTACTTATTCTTGAAATGGAACATTATATGGTTTAGAATTTTCATCAAAGAAATATTATGTATGTATAATTCAAGGTACGACAAATAGTTGATTTAAAAACGATTGATATATTTAATATTTTTTGTTGGAAACTCAATTTGAATCATACTTTCAGTGTTACACTTCGGACAAGAAACTAAATATATTCAAGAACATAAACTACGGCAACTGCAATATCCATTTTATTGTTTGAAAGTGCTCAAAATGCATTTCTTTGGAATACCGTTCATCTGATATTTCAATAAGATTATAAGCAGTTTACAATTTTACAAAATACATTTTCTATACATTTACATTAGCAAGAGATGCCTGATTGGGCTGAAACGAGCAGATACATATTGTACTGACTACACTTTAAAAAAAATCATGCAGCTTTTATAGAAACATCCTGTCAGTAATGCTACCAACTTTCCCCTGTAACTTGTTCAGAGAAATCCTGTTAAACGTACATATTTTCTCTGTATGAAATATAATTTCTCCATGTTACAGACAGTATAATCTTGTGTAATTGTAGCAGAATTTCTTCGTATGAAACAAAACTCCTCCGTCTTGTAGCAAGAGTAATCCTGTTCAACATAAGCAGAGTTCTTGTATAGTAATCAGAATTTTACTGTATTACAACATAACAAGAAATTTGTTTAACTATAACTCAGATCTTTGTACGAGATGTCTTTCCTTTTTCGATACAGAATTTCTTGTATAATTTGATTTTTTTTAAAGTTGTTTTTACAAGATCACTTCCATTTTTTTCTTACATTATTTCTGATATTTCCGAAATTTGTTTGTCAGTCTAAAGCTAAGAATCTCATGACTTTAAATTTTCTGCTAGAGGACGAAAACTATGTCTATGCTGCATAAGAAACGAAATCTGTAATTTACATCAAATGAAAATAGTCTGTAATTTGTAGATGGTAACTGTGATTGTTGGTTTCACGCTTCATTTAGCAAAAATTCAGCAATTATAAATTCAATTTGAAAATATTCTGTTTAGCATACAGTAAAATATCTGTTAAATCAACAGGTATTTTTAACATTGTTCGCTCCACTCAGCAATGAAAAAACAAACTCTCAAATCAAAACGTGGACTAACTGAATGTAGTACCTAGAACGTGCAACCCTTGGAATGGAGGCAACATTAAAATTTTCTAAGCATTCTATTGATCTTTTACTTCTAACCCAGTCAGCAAACTCAGAAAATGAAATTTCATGTATTGACGAATTGATTTATCGCATTTCAGAATTTTTGATCATAAATTATACAAATAATCGTTTTGAAACATTATTCACATTTTATTTTGATAGGCATAAATTATTTTCAGACATGTTTACGCCTTTGGCAAATCTTTTCAGAACGCATGAATATAAGATTATGTTAGAAATGAACTTCTATTCTAAAATCCATCAATAAAATAAAATAAATATATTTTCTTGATGCAAATATATTGGGAAATTTTTTTGTATTGTATCATATTTGTCTGTTAATTGTAGTTCGATAAAAATAAATACGAAACAGCCTTTGCAATCTTTGTTTGAAGTTCCTTTATAATTTTACAAAACTAAATGCATTTAAAACGAATTATTCAAACTAAATCAATTTTTTGAAATATATATTACATCTTCTTATATTTTTACGTTATGAAAACATTTGCGTAAAGTCTCACATCTATAATTACGCCTAAAATAATCGTGAATGTTGTTGGAAAATGATTATTGATATATTTTTGATTAAAAATTCTCAAATTCGACTATTAAATATTCAGTACCAGGAATTTGTTTGCTCGACACATAGCGAGTTATTGGGAAAATCTAGTTTTTGTGTTTCAATCAATTTCTTTTTGTTGTTAATTGCATATTATTTTATAGTTTTTTACAAAAAGTTCTGTTTCTTCAATTCATAAACAATCAATGTTGAGATGTAATTGTGTCAGCTTCCCTTTCATTTTCAATTAACTGCAAAATGTGAACTTATTTAGAGTTGAAAATATGACACTGTAACATCTTTGAAATGATATTTATTGATCGCTATGCGATGTAAAGCATTAATACGTACAAAATAATACGTTAATTCTCGCATAGCATGCACAGTCACAGTGAGTCACGTACGTCACGTCACATCTGTGACCAAAATGACACCACTTTGTAACGTCACACTGTGATCAAAATGTGAACGTCTTGAAGATCTAAAGAAAACTTAAAATAAACTTTAGAACATCTTATGGTATGAAGAAAATTACTTTTTGACAGCTTTAAAAATTTTTGCGACGTTGCAATGACGTCACTGCAAGTCACATAAGTCACGTAAAACCTATGACCAAAATGCCAACACTCTGTGACTTCACGGTGTGATCGGAGAGAGAATTTGGAAAAAAACTCATAAAATATAGAATTGAATTATGTCATGTACCTAAATCATTAATAAAAACATTGTCACACATTATTTAAATATATTGTATTTCCAAAATAAAATAATAAATAAATATTTGTCTACATATATGAGGCAGATATTTTTTTACAATTTTCATTGCCATTTTCATGAAATTTAACAAAATATACTATATAATACACAGGTAAAAATCCTTAAATAGAAATTTAGTAACGTAGGAAAGTTTTGGCGGAAAGTAATTCAGAAATAGATCTCCCATTCTAATAAAACTGTTAGCGATTTAGAGATTTGTTAGCATTTTAAATACAAACATTTAATTTTTTTTCCAGCACCGCATAGAACTAATTTGCTAATTTTGTGATACTAAAAATATTTTAAAAATCTCCAATGTCTTATTATTTTGAGGGGCCACTCAACCCAATCATCAGCTTTCTGTTTAAAAAGTGAGGACACCATTTTTGCGCGTTCGACATCGGGGGTGCTCGGGGTGACCGTCGAACGCGTTCAAGATTTTTCTTGTACTGAATATTTAAGGTGGTTCTCAACTGACCTGCTCCACAACGCGAAGCTTTCTGACATAATTTCTGACATAATTTCTGACATAATTTCTGACTCATTTTTAAACGTAAAGGCATAAAATGGGCAGGACTGACTATGGAAGCAATTTGGAATCGAAATGAGTTTTCCATTTTTTGATAAATTACTTATCGAGTTATAAGCAATTCGTGTCACGTGACGACTGGTTTTTCTCTTTTCTTTCCCTGTTACGTCGGGTATTTGGTGCAAAACGCTGACTTTGACATTCTTCTCTGAAAGATCTTCTGATTTTACTAAAAAATGGAAAACGTCTTTCAATTACAGAGTTTCTGAATAAAAACAAAAGCCAATTTCATGCGTTTCCGAACAAAAACGAATTAAAAATATGTCATAAAATATATGTCATTCCTACAGCAATTTATTCCAAAACTGGTCAGTGCTTAATAAGATATCACCTCTGTTAAATATATTGCTCTTTTCAATAGAGTGTAAAAAATCAAAAAATCGTATTTAGGAAATCTGATTGCAGAATAGTATTTATATTTATGTCGTAATTATTTTATAAAGACTATTAAATCCATTTTTATTTAAAATTTATGTTTACTGTGGACGCCTAAAACAAATGCAACTGATTAAAAAATATATAAAAATTTAAATTTTCACAGCTTATTTCCAAGAATATTAAACTCTCTCATATAAAAACAGAATATTATAGTTTTATTAGAAGTTATTTGTCAGCCATATAAACTATAAAGCATTTGAAATATCTTTATTTAACTGTTTTCTTTCTATTCTTTTTCTGGAAACACCTGCTAGATGTTACTTTGTGGTAAACATTACTGCGCAGATCATGATCGCAGATGTTGAGGGCAGACGATTATTTTCATCGGCGGATTAGAGTGTGTGGTGTTCTTTTAAGTTTGTGGAAGTATATTGTGGAATTTATACCGTGAAAGTAAATTAACGTTTTAAAGTGAATCATCCATTTTAACCTATCCTTATGTCTAGCTGGGTGCGTTATTAAGGTCTGCGTGATATTTGATATCTCAGATCTATGAACACACCTAAGCTGGACACTTTGCAAATTAAAGCAGTGGATTTGAGTCTCATTTTTCAATGAAAAGGAAGCAGTCAACGACCATTAAAACTTAATCTCCAGAACTGGTGGTTTTACTTATAGATTAGCAGGTAACTTTTAATGTCTTCGCAGTTTTGTTAATAGTACATATTTAGTAATGGTACATTAATAGTGCATTATTTAAATGTTAAGATGTTATATTACTTTTAAATGCTAAAGGTGTAAAATTAACAACTATAATATAAATTAAAATAACTTTTATTAGTTGTTTTACATGTTTCGACTCTTCTGTGTCATTTTCAAAAACAAAGATTTTGTTTTTGAAAATGACTCAGAAGAGTCGAAACATGTAAAACAACTAATAAAAGTTATTTTAATTTATATTATAGTTGTTAATTTTAGACCTTTAGCATTTAAAAGTAATATACTATTACAAGGTGTTATATTTTATTATATTGTTAAGATGTTTAAATCTTTCTTTTTTTAATCACTTGTATAAAATTTTATCTTTAATGTTTTAAATCGTTTTAAATAGAGAGTTTGGAAAAAAGCTTAAAGTATTTACTAACAATATATATTCTAAATGTAAAGTGTTATTTATAACGAGGAATGTATTTATATTTTGCGTTTCTCAGTTTAATTTTCATAGTTATTCATTGTAATTAAAAACATTACAATTTTTAAAACTATTAATATTTGATTTACAATTTGAAAATTTCTTAGGTAGTTGAGGTTTTGAGAAATAATTTTCTGGTATATTTGAAATAATTGCGACAATTTAACTCATTACAAATTTAGTTGTCAAGATATGTCAATATTAGGTGCACAAAAATAATGAATATTAATGAAACAATAAAACAGCTATTCAGTTAAGGTAATTTTTCCAGTTATGTTATCGAATTTTTTCTATAGTAAAAATTGATATTTAAGGTCTGCATTTAGTATATTATCAAAAACTATAAATAAAATAATTTGTAAAGAAAAAAAAATATTTTTTTTTCTTTGCGTTTATGATCCTAAGTTTTAAATTTCATTTGCTTCGAAAAATGTTTTATTGCTTGATACAATGTTTATTATTTAATAATATCGCACAATAGGTAGATCTATTATTTAAATGGATTCCTAATATAAATTTTTCACAATGCTTATTTAAAAATCTATACTTTTATTTTCATTAAATTTGTAATCAAATCCAAAATAACTAATTTCTGAATTCATTTTTATTCGGAAGCACATGAAATTGGCAGGTGTTCTTATTCAGAATATATGTAATAGAATGGCATTTTCCATTTTTGACAAAAGATGTTTCAGAAAACATTATCAAAGTCGATGTTTTGAACCGAATTTCCGACGCGCAGCGTCAGAAACGGAAAAAACGTGACCAAAATTGCTCTTAAGCATTTCATTTATCTAAAAATGGAAAACGCTATTCATTCCAAATCGCTTTAATAATCAGGCATGCAAGTGCCAAGCGTTTAAAAATTTGTTCATAAATGTGTCAGAAAGTTTCGTGATACTGAACGAGGGGAAATATGGCAAAGTATACACATTTAAAAACTTCAATACTTAAAAGCAAAATAGCATAGTTTTAATTATTGTCAATATTTTTGGTGGTTACATAAAACAAATGGAAGTCGAAGTTATTTTTAAAAGTGGTTATTTGCAAAATAGAATTTCATATTATTAAAATATTTACTTTTATTATAATTTTTAATGGATTCATCTATTATTTTTATATTAGTATGCGTTTTTTACATTTATAATTTTCTTGTTTAACGGCTACATTAGGCGGTTTCCCAATCAGATGCAAAGTTTTAATTTGAATACGAGTTGCATAAAAAAAATGATTGCCGATCCAATCCTTATCGTCGATCTTATCCGTATTTGGTGAAATCTTGTTATCCGAATCTATGCGAAATCATTTATCAGGTTCGGTCGGGTTGTGGGCCTACAGAATTTTTGTTGTTGTTGTTGTTGGGTTAGGGTAAGATTACGGGTTGAATGTAAATATAGTTTCAGTCAACCATCATTCATGTTCAAGTAGACATTCAATCATGTTCAAGAAGTATATAACCGGATTCGTGCATGACTCTAGATCCGAGCCGACATCAGAAATTGCATCGTAACACAATTTCTGATAAAATCTGGTTACTTGGTCGTATGCAAGATTCTATTCTGAACAAGACTTACAGTAAAAACATTATACCCGACTCGGGTCAGATCGGGTTCACGAAAATCAGGTCACACGACAACTAATCCAAATCTATTCTGTAGCCAAACAAATCCAAAAAGATCGATCCGAAGTTTCTGGATTGTATTCAGGCAAAATCTGGTCACCCGACCCGGTGCAGTGTCGTCACAAACGTCACAAACGTGAACCATAAAAAAATTTTGATCCGAACAATCCGTATAGGATTCGGGTAAAATCTGGTCACCCTATCCGATGCAGATTCGTCACATTTTTCACATTGATGTCGCACGGTGACTTCACAAAGTAGTCACATTGTGAGGTCACAGAAAGCCTTGAAAACGGCCATAACGACCTCGCATTTACGTCACAGTGACACCACATCGACGTCACTTGACGTCACGACGACTGTCACAAAGTCACAGTGTGACTTCACAGTGACGTCGCCGTGATGTCACCATGCCTTACGGGTTGTGAAAAGATTTTATTAAAAACTAGCAAAACCCGCGGATTTGCTTGCGTAATTGTTGAAAAATGCCAAGTGGTATTCGTGGGCCGATTTTCATCAGAGGAAATTTTACTGCCACAGATAATTCAAAAATTAATAATTTAGCTACATTTTGAGTAACCTTCATTCTTATACTGCATTAGGCGAACATCAGACTTAAATGAATGAGAAGAGCTACAATCATTTCCAAATTAATACTAATTTAGATTATATTTTGAATGTTTTTTGCTCATTTGCTTTTTCATAAGAAATTTAGAAATTTTTAGAAACAGATATTTAAAAGTAAGCATCAAGCCAAATTCCAATCTTCTAGTTAAGCAAAATTCCGTAATACCTGAATCACAGGAATTGCAATTTTTTAACTTATTTGTTCCTGCACGCATTAACATTTCCAAATTTTAAAAAAGTGTTCTGTGGATGAACTTGTATCTCTAACGAAACAGACATGTAAAATGTTTCTATCCCTAACAATTTCAGATAAATCATAGTTTAGAATGTTTTAAGAACTTTTCCAACTCATTTCACTCTTTTAAATTTCGATTTTTTTTAGAAACCGTTCTTAGAGAGCATCGAAATCTTAAAAATAGCCACCATACGAAATTTTGATTTTCTGTACCAGCAGCATCTCTAAAATCGCAATTTTAGAAAGTCTTTTGATTTTGCAACTTTTTAAATTTCGAATTTTGTAAAAACTGTTCCTTGGGAGCAGTCTACAAAATAATAGGCATGTCAAATTTTAAATTTCTATCCCTAAAAATTTAGAAAACTCATTTACATAGAAGCATTTACGTATAAAAGATAACAGGCATGTTTAATTCCAAGTTTCTATCGCTATCAATTTAGAAAAAATAAAAAATATAATTTATAACGCTTTCCCGTTCATTTTGCACTTTTAAATTTCGTTTCTTTAATAAACTGTTTATACTGAGCGTCTGCATCTTAAAATTTACTTCTATACTAAATTTCAAGTTTCTAAATCGAAAAAAATCCAATTAAATCATAATGTAGACCGTTTTCCGCTCATTTCAGCATGTTAAATTTCGATTTTTTTAGAAACCGGTCTTGGCGAGCATTTGCATTTTAAGAGTAACCACCATTCCAAATACGAAGCTTCTATACCAGCTGTACCACATAGATTGCGTTTGTAGAACGTTTTTTTTTTTTTTTTTTTTTTTTTTTGCTCCTGCTCTTTTAAATTTAGCATTTTTAATAGGCTGATCCTTTACGTTAGTAATAGCTATGCGAAATTTCAAGATTCTTGTTTTAACAATTCCAAATAAATCGTAATTTAGAACGTTTTTAGAACGCTTTTCGTGCTTTCACGCTTTTAAATTTCAATGTTTTAAAAACTCTTCTGTGCGACCAGTTACGTCTTAAAAGCAAAAGCCATGTCAAACTTCAAGTTTTTTTTATTAACAATTCCATAAATATCTCAATTTAAAACGGTTTTAGAACGATTTTCGCGCATTTCGTCTTTTAGATTTCGATTTTTTTCATATTCTTCTGTGCGACCTTTTATGTCTTAAAGACAACAATCATGTCAAATTTCAAGTTTTTATACCTAACAATTCCATAGAAATAGTAATTTAGAAAAGTTTTAAAACGCTTTCCGCTCATTTGACCCTTTGCAATTTTGAATTTCCTTACATACCATTGTTAACGAGCATTTGTATCTTAAAAGTAACCACGATGCGAAAATTTGAAGTTTCTAATCCTGTTAGTATAAAAAAAAATGTAATTTAGAACGTTTTTTCCTCCTTCACCCTTTTAAATTTCGATTTTTTTAAATAAAACTGTTCTGTGTTTTAAAAAGTATCAGTAATGTCAAATTTCAAGTTTCTGTCCTTAATTAAATAGAAATCGCAATTTAGACCGTTTTTAGAACTCTTTTCCCTCATATCACCCTTTTAAATTTCGAATTTTTTAGAAACTGTTCTTAGAGAGCATATATATCTTATAAGTAACTATCTTGCGCAATTTTGATTTTCTAACCCCTCAGTATCACAAAAATTGCAAGTTTAGAACGTTTTTCGTTGCTGCAACCCCTTGAGGGTAGTGGCACTGACATAAAATATAGCCTATGTTAGAGCAGAGACTGTCACCATTAAATTTGCGATCATTACGTTTAAAATCAGTTCTGTAGTTTCAGAGATTTCATAGAAATTGTAATTTATAATGTTTTTAGAGCGCGTTTAGCTCATTTCACTCTTTTAAATTTCGAATTTTTTAGAAATGATTCTTAGAAAGCATTTATATTTTATAAATACCTATTATGTCAAATTTCAAATTTCTAGCCCCTTCAGTATCACAAAAATTTCAATTTTAGAACATTTTTCGCTACTACGCCCCTCTAGAGTAGTGACACTGACATAAAATATATTCTATGTTAGAGCAGGGACTTTCACCATCAATTTATCAACATTGCGTTTGAAGTCTGTTCGCTAGTTCCAGAGATTCAATAGAAATTGTAATTTAGAATGTTTTTAGAACGCTTTTCGTAGATTTCACCCTTTTAAATTTCGAATCTTTTTAGAATTTGTTATTGAACAGCATTTACATCTTATAAGTAACTACCATGCCAAATGTCAAGTTTCTAGCTCCTTTAGTAATGCAAAAATAGCAATTTTAAAACGCTTTTCGCTCCTGCGCCCCTGGGGTTAGTGATACCGACATGAAATATAGCCTATGTTACAGTAGGAACTGTCATCATCAATTTCCCACCATCACTTTTGAAAATGGTTCTGTATTAAAAAAGGTGTTCCGGTTCTGTAGTTCCAAAGATTCTATAAAATGTTTTTATAACGCTTTTCACAGATTTCACCCTTTTAAATTTTGAATTTTTTTGAATTTGTTCGTGGACAGCATTTACACCTTATAAGTAACTACCATGCCAAATTTCAAGTTTCTAGCTCCTTTGGTATAAAAAAATAGCAATTTTAGAACGGTTTTCGCGCTTGCACCCCTTGAAAGTAATGGCACCGACATGTAATATAGCCTATGTTACAGCAGAAACTGTCACCTTCGATTTTCCACCTTAATGTTTGAAAACGGTTCTGTAGTTCCAGAGATTCCATAAGAAATTGTAACTTAGAATGTTTTAGAACGCATTTTGCATATTTAATCCTTCTAATTTTCGATTTTTTTTAGAATTTGTTATTGGACAGCATTTACATCTCATAAGTAACTGCCATGCAAATGTGAAGTTTCTAGTTCCTTCAATATCACAAAAATAGAATTTTAGAACATTTTTTGCTCCTACACCGCTTGGGGGTAGTGGCATCGACATGAAATATAGCCTGTATTACGGCAGGAACTGTCACCACCAATTTGCCACCACCACTTTTGAAAGCGGTTCTGTAGTTTCAGAGATTCCATAGAAATTGTAATTTAAAATGTTTTTAGAACACGTTTAGCTTATTTCAACCTTTTAAATTTTAAATTTTTTTAGAAACAGTTCTTAGAGAGAATTTATATTTTATATGCAACTACCATGCCAAATTTCAAATTTTTAGCCCCTTCAGTATTACACAAATTTCAGTTTTAGAACATTTTTCGGTTTCACACCCGTCTGGAATAGTGACACTGACATAAAATATATCCTATGTTAGAGCAGGGACTGTCACCATCAATTTACCAACATTACGTTTGAAATCGGTTCTGTAGTTCTAGCGATTCAATAGAAATTGTAATTTATAATTACAATTAGCGTTTTTAGAACGCTTTTCGCTCATTTCAGCCTTTTAAATTTCGAAATTGTTTTTAAATTTGTTCTTAGAAAGCATTTACATCTTATAAGTAACTACCATGCCAAATTTCCAATTTCTAGCTGGTTCACTATCGCAAAAATCGTAATTTTAGAACCTTTTTCGTTCCTGCACCCTCCCCCCCCTGGGGCTAGATGTACCGACATGAAATATAGTCTATGTTAGAGCAGAAACCGCTAACATCGAATTTCCACCATCACTTTTGAAAACGGTTCTGTAGTTCCAGAGATTCTGTAGAAATTGTATTATAGAATGTTTTTAGAACGCTTTTCGTAAATTTCACCTTTCAAAATTTCGATTATTTTAGAATTTGTTCTTGGAAAGCATTTACATCTTATAAATAACTACCATGCCAAATTTCCAGTTTCTAGCTCCTTCACTATCGCAAAAATCGTAATTTTAGAACGTTTTTCGCTCCTGCACCCCCCCCCCCCCTCCGTGAGGCTAGATGTACCGACATGAAATATAGTCTATGTTAGAGCAGGAACCGCTAACATCAATTTTCCACCATCACTTTTGAAAACGGTTCTGTAGTTCCAGAGATTCTGTAGAAATTGTATTATAGAATGTTTTTAGAACGCTTTTCGTAAATTTCACCTTTCAAAATTTCGATTATTTTAGAATTTGTTCTTGGACAGCAAAACAACTACAATGCCAAATTTCATGTTTTTAGCTCATTCAGTATAAAAAAAATTCAACTTTGAAACGTTTTTCGCTACTGCACCCCCCTGGGGTAGTAGCACCGACATAAAATATAGCCTATGTTGGAGTAGGGATTGTCACCATCAATTTGCCATCATCACTTTTGAAATCGGTTCGGTAGTTCCAGAGATTATCCCTTACAAACAAACAAACGTTACTTCTTTATAATATTAGTATAGATATTATAAGAGTTTATGATTACAGTAAAACTTCCGTTTCTAAAGTAAGATTTAAATATAGTAACAATAGAAATATCTGACATAAAAATAAATTTAGATACAAAGTACTCAACAATACGAATTTGCGTAATTAGAAAGACATTTAAAACCTTTGATTTTGAATACAATAAACATAGTATTAATATTTTTAATCAATTCACAATAAATATCTTTATATAATAGTATAAATTTGTTACTAGCAAATTATTTTGTCAACGAAATTTCAAATCCGTTGATTTTTAAAGTGAGTCAAGTCTACTTTGAATAGAATTATTTTTTTATGTTGCATAATATTAACAATCACAATCAGAATTTAGTAGTTCTAGTTAGAATTATTTTTTATGTTGCATAATATTAACAATCACAATCACAATTTAGTAGTTCTAGCTAGAATTATTTTTTATGTTGCATAATATTAACAATCACAATCAGAATTTAGTAGTTCTAGCTAGAATTATTTTTTATGTTGCATAATATTAACAATCACAATCAGAATTTAGTAGTTCTACTTAGAATTATTTTTTTCATGTTGTGTAATATAAACAATCACAATCAGAATTTAGTAATTTTACTACGACTGTGGTGAATTGGCAACATTGGTAAAACACTGTTATATCAATTGTTTTACCAATAAATTTAATTTCATAGGAAAAAGTGGAAAAAAATACTAAGTAATATGTTTTATGGCACCATAATTCATAATTATACAACATGTTACTAAGTTTTTTTTTTCCTTTTTCCTATAAAATTATATTTAGTTTTAGTTTTATTGTAACTTTTCTAAAAAGGAATGAAATATTGAAAATGGAAGTAAATAAAATAAAAATTATTTTTAATCATTATAATTATATTCCATTCAAAGAAAATCAACGATATAAAAAAAAATCACTGTTTTTGAAGGTGAAACAAGACCATTGGCGCATACCAAAACTATGACTGTCTTCAGATAACATGGATAACCATTGTTGCCTATTAAATTTGCATAAAATAAGACAGTGGGGATTTTATGTGGTATTTGTTTTTTGAAGGAAAATTTTTCATTTGAGGGGAAATCATACATTTTCCTGGAATAAAAGGAAATTTTCTCTTTTATCCTTATTTGTTGAATGTTAAAAATTAAAATGTTCTTTCCAATAAAGACAAATAGAAATATTTCTTTTCAATTGATAGAAAACGGAAAATAACCAGTTAAATTTTCATGATGTTGTTTTGTTCGATAACCAAGCCGTTGGGGGTGGACATGTGATATAGGGAACAGAGCAGGGCGAGTACCAACGTTCGAATCCCGAGGAAGCAAGGCGATAACAAGTTGAAAATTGTACGTCAAACGTGACAAATGAGGTGCGTTCGTACTATAACTAGTTTTATAAATATTCAGATCTTGGTGCAATAGTTGTTGCACTCTCATGAAAAAATGCATGAATAGAAAATTTATTTTATGTGCAGATTATCATATTATAGATATTTATTTTATTTTATGAAATTAAGTTTCAATACACTTTTACAAACAATTAATTACAATTCTGTCACATTAAAATTATACTATGCTCAAATATTTAATAGAAGATAATGTAAAAAAAATCATTGTTATTATTTCATAGTCATTGTTATGTGAAATGAACTATACCGTCTGTTATTATGAAATGATTAATTTCCGTAATAAAATAAGTGCATTTTAAGTTGGCAATATTTTATCTTTTGTTGATCTTTACTGAAAATTCCAATTGGAAATTTAAGTCTAGCTTTGAAAATTTCAAAACTGAAATCCCCATTTAGACTCTTTTTCGATTTAATATCTATTTCTCGGGAATCAAGTATCCAAAAAACTGTCGCTAGATTATATGATTGCTATTATTGAACAATTTCAGTATACAAATTCGATTTTTAAATTCAGTAATACGGAAAATAATATGATTCCATCTTAAATAGGACGTAATCACCATGGCAACCTATAATCATTACCTATCATGGGATATCATTGAATTAATTACGTATGATAGGATTTATTAGAATGTAAAAATTTTTTATTAATTTCTTTTTAAGTTTTGATTTGATTTTCGTAAAATTATAAAAGATTCGAAGAAACTCTGCAAGGATTATATATATATATTAAATTTCAAACCATTCGGTTGGGTAGTTTTTGCGCTATTATATGCGGACAGACGGACGGAGCAGACGACGGCTATAGGTGCTACGTATTTATATAATTACGAACGCACCTGAAAGGCGCGTATGACAATGCGCAATACAAAAAACCTGTTCCGTATAAGTCATCCGTATATGTAGTTATTATATAATTTTCTTCTAACATTACTCTATTTCTCATATTTATAAAACAGAAATAATTCTTCTTGAATAGAGGAAAATTTACATCTTGAAAACAGGGAAAGACCAAAACGAAAACTTTGTAAAAAAAGAAAAACGGATAATAGATGTCAACTTTGCTGGCAATACATTTTCTGTTTTTTCATGGATTTTTTTTTTTTTTTTTTTTTTTTTTAACCGTGTACGAAGCAATTAATACGGAGACTTATCTTGTAACTATTAATGACATTCTTGAAAATTTCAAGAAAATATTTACTCAATGACCATATATTTAAAACTATCTTTAAATGTATCTACAAAATGCTAAATACATCATTTATTTACAATATTATTTTCATTGAGTGATAAAAAAGGTATCGACAAACAGCTTTTTAAGAATTTCATAATTTTGTCCTCAACAATGAGAAAGTTTCAAAATATGAATGATGACCTGTTGATATATGATTAATAAATCGTTAGCTTCATAATCATTATCTTTAAAACGGTTAAATAACTACTTTGTTAACTGCTGTTAAACGTTTTTTTTTTTTTTTTTTTTTTTTTTTTTTTTTACAGTGTTGATCAAAAACAAAACCAAGTAATACAGTATGTAAGAGTATAAAATGTTGCATGTTGGACAGAAACATTCGGAGACCAAATCATAAATACATAGTTTAAAATCCACTCAAGTTATTAAATTTTACTTGCAGTGAATAAAAACAAGAATGCCGATCACGTCCCTACAAAAAACTCTGCTTTATTTTTTCAATTTTTCATTCAAAATTTCGCTACCTGAATAAAGATTTAATTCATGTTTCGAAAAGTCATTTTTTTACACGCTGTTGCATGATTTAAAAAAAAAGGCCCAAATAATAATATTTACAAACATTTTCAATTGAAAAATATATTTACTTGTGAATATTAAAAAATAAAGAAAACTTTAAAAAAATTAAGCTATTACTTGCGAAAAGTATTTAATGGTAAAAAGTACGGCATATTTATAAAGCCCAAATAAAAATATTTCCAAAAAGTTTTCAGTAAAAGATATATTTACACTTTAATATTTAAGAGAAAGAAAACTGTAAAATAGTTAAATTATTGCGTGTGAAAAGCATTTAATGGTGAAAATTACGTCGTATTTAAAATGATATATTTAAAATATCAAATTTAAAACGACTTTTTATAGCATCTAAAATAAAACTTTTATTCTAAACGTGATAAAAGTACCGAAGGCAGCGCCCTTTTTCACTTAATCATTTTATACAAGTTGATTTTTAAATGTGTAAATGATATTTTTTAATCAATCACGAAAACAGACCTCAGCTTTCGCGATAACGGTAGATGCAGCCTTGGAAACCAAAAAACCTCTAGTCAAAGGGAAATGAATGGCAATCGGATTACAGAAGATCACCACTGATCGTGATAATATCATTTAATCTTCCGTAATTGGGTAATCCTTTTAAAACAGGATAAATTAGCATGTTTTTAGATCCTGCGACGTCTGGACAATGGTTGGTGCAAGTAGCGCGTACCAGGAAGCGTCTATACTTGTTATAAAAGGGATTTTCTGTAAACTTTACTAAAATATTTCACTAATTGTTAACATAAAAAAGCTTAAGAAAAGAATTAGATAAATTAATTAAAAAAATAATTTAACAATATGCATAATGTATCGAAAAAAATGTATTTGAAATTGCATGTGTAATATCACACGTTGATCATTTTGTTTTGCAATGATTCCCAGAATTTAGAAATACATTTGTACGTAACAAAATAGTTCCGATGATAAGCGTAATTGATTTTAACGTAAAACAGCTACTAAATTTTATACAGCGACGCTTACGACACATCTATTCATCATGTCTATGTGTTATTTTGCAAAATCCATAAGCAAGAGAATTCTGCAATATAAAATACATTACATAATATTTAATAGCATGTTACGACTCCAAATTACTGCAATACATATAACACAAACGACTTCATTTTACCATGTCTTGAATTATTCATCATTCAACAATTCCTGTTTCAATAATTTACAATTACGGTCAGCATTTACTAAATACACTAATGCATGATCATTCAGCTGTCATATTTATTCAGTATCTTTGAAAATATAGATTCAGCTGCTATTAAAATATAATAAAACTCACGTTTCCTTCGTTATATTTAAATGCTTTTAATATATTTTTATGCAACTTGGAACGAAGGAGATTATACAATACGTTTGTAATTTTTTTTTTGTATTTATGTACGTACACGTATAACATTTGAACGGATAGTCTAATTTCCATATTTTTTGTTGTTGCTGTTACTGTTTAAAAGGTTTCTTTCTTCTGAAGAACCCATTTCAACATTATTAGGTTCTAAAAATGATATGTTTGCCTGTTTGCCTGTTTTCATGAGTTGTTTTGAATGTATATGCCAAACGGAACTTCTTCGTTATCTCGTCGACCACTTTCAATTAAAAAAATGTCACCAAACTTAATTAATTTTACACAAAAAATGCATGATCGAGATATCAAATTCACGAGACCTCATATTCCTTACGTGTGTTTGTTACGTCATAAAGTGATTTTTAATTCGACGTCCATGTGTATTTTTAATTATCTCTTAATGATTTATTAGTTATTTTGTTAATTAAAATAACATTTACGTCATTAAACGCTGACGTCATGATTTTAAAGAGAAAAAGCATTGAAAAAATACTGTGTTACGTACAATAAATAAGTTTTAACTGACGTCACAAATGTTTATTTTCTCACCGAGGAGGAAAATTGAGTAAAATAACAAAAATATATTGTAATATATTGTTTTCTGTTTTCATTAATATATTGTAAAATTTATTATTGAAAGTTACTGATAGTTGTCGCTTTAGTGATCGGGGCTTTTCCAAATTTCTTGTATTTCATTAGATTCTAAGAAAACGAGGTCGCTGCATCCATTGATTTTTGTTGTTGTTTCCATATGCAGTAAGCGTTCACATATGCGATATAGTAATCGCTTCATTGCTTCATCGAGTTTCATGTATTTTCGTTTTTTCAACTTCGCAATGATCGTTAATATTTTTGTAATATTGATGAAATGTGCATTAAAACGTTGTTTCCTACTGCTCATATTTACTTTTTCATATGTATATTATTAAATTTGTGAAATTGTTTGTTTATTCTTTAATTTAATAATTTTGCATTTTTAATTCTAAAATTACTTCTTATAACTAAATTAATCCATTCTTATAATTATTTCTTAAAATGGAAAGTATCCTTTTGTCCAAAATCGTCCGAACGAATCAAATTATATATCCGGTATGTTGCTACTCTCTTATAAAGGCACCCTATTCCTAATAAATAAATATTTAGTTCAAATAATGTGTACAAAAATTAACTAGGATTTATTTCTGAATTAGTGTGGAAGTATTTTAACAATATATTGTAACAATTCCCATATAGAGTCTAACGGAACAATTTTAAATTTTTTGCACGTGTTTTTATCTACTAAATATTACAAATATATCCGATTTTAATGTATTTTTGGTACTTTTATATAGAGGGGCGCAAATTTCGCCAAATATACTTTTTTCGTGCGTAAATAAGAAAAAAAAATTAAACTAATTTTTGTTGTTGTTGTTGTTGTTATGATATTGTTTCTAATTATTAGCATTTTTTTACTTTAAATGAAATGAGTGAAAGGTTTTTATTTTAAATGTATACAATGTAGATATTTTAAAAGGAAGTTATGTATTTGAAATGAATTTAGTAAAGGTTATGTATTTTAAATAAAATAAATGCAATATGAAATATTTCAATGTGAACAATATTCGGTGATTTATCACCTGAGCTCAGCTGACATAAAAGTGCTGTTTCTTAGTTTTCGATCGGTTGTTATAGTACCATATTCTGTAGCATGCTTTAAGAGCTGAAAATATTCTTGCGAATTCTCCTACACAAAATTTCTAAAACTACACTGGTGTACAAAACTTAAGCAACAAACACAAAATTCTAATTTCTGAACACGTGAGTACTCAAAAAGGAAATTCTATAAAGAGCAAGTGTAGAAAAGAGGTACTACCCTAACAGCACGGCCAGTCGATGTGAAGTCCCCTTGACGTCACACATGGTTAGAAGTGTCACAATCGCTAAGGTGAATCAAAATATGGGATATTTCACTGTCTTATTATTATTCTCAAATGATTGTTAACACTGAACAGTCACCGTGATTGTCACTTTGTGATGAGTCACCAGGTGACATTACAATGAAGTCACCTTGTGATTCTCAAGCCACTGTCAGTTGAAGACTGAACTTTGAAGTCATCGTGAGCATTGAATTGTGATGAGTCGCCCAAATAATGTCACAATGAAGTCGCATGGTGACTTTCCGGTGATCGACACTCTATTGTGAAGTCATCATTGCACTCCTTTGTGAAAAGTTACCAGATGATTTCATTTTCTGTCTCTTGGGAATTCGTCACAGAACAGCTATCATGATGACTTTACAATGGAGTGTCAAAATGACAGTCACATGAGAGTCACAAGATGACTTAATTGTAAAGTCACCTGGTGACTCGTCAAAAAGCAGCAGTCATGGTGACTGTTCAGTGGAGTGACCAAATGAGAGTAAAAATGAGACGAATGAAAGACATCACATCGACTGTCTGTGCTGTTAGGGTAGTACCTATTTCCTACACTTGCTGTTTCTGGAATTTCCTTTTGAGTCCTCACGTGTTCAGAAATTAGCATTTTGTGTTTGTTGCTTAAGTTTTGCACACTAGTGTATAATAATAATAATAATAATAATAATAATATTGCATAAAAAAATATAACACTCATCTTTTACGAGTCAAGTCATATTAAATACAAAAGTTAGACAACGTTGAAATGTCATGAGTCAAAAGGTTAAGAGAAAGTTTGGAAATTTATAAAAAGTCTCTGATTATAACAGCAATGTTTATTAGCTGTCACCAGTTCCACCAGTTTTCAAAGGCGCCAATACATTGGTCTGACCCTGCTCATAGCGTTTTTCTAAATTACGGAACAAAAGAAGGGGCGTACCCTGGCGGTTGTATTTGGAATTGAATTGTTAATGAAAGAAGGTTAACCAAATAAATAATTTACAGAATTATAAATTGTTTTTAAAACTATCAAATATATTATAAGAAGCGTCTGTTCATCATTTCTGTGATGTAATAACTTCAAGAATTTTGAAATACATTTATATATTTACCAAAATCGATTTTAAACATAATTGACTTTTAACCAAAAAACAGCAAACAATTTTAATGCACCGACGCTTCGTACACACCTCTTCAAGCTCGTATTTCAAGTCTATGTATTACTATTCAAAATACATAAGCAGCAGATCATTAATATAAAACACACCGCATAAGATTTAATAGCGAGTTACTGTAACATGTCTTGAATTATTCATAATTCAATGATTATTGTTTCAATAATTTACAATTACAGTCAGCATTTACGAAATACGCTAATTCATAATCATTCAGCGTCTTTCAAAATATATAATCAACTACTAGTAAAATGTAATAAATTTTATCTGAATAAAACTGAAATGTCCTCCATCATATTTGAATGCTTTTCCTTCCTTTTAAATGACTTGAATATATGTTTTTTCAAATAAACTATCATTTACTTCAAAATATTGTGTACTCTAATGAACACATATTTATTTATGCATTTATAATATTTTAAGTGCATAACATACGAGCACTTTTTATTCTATAAACTTACAGTTAAAAGCATTCGATGAAATACACACTACTGCAGTTTTTCTGCTGTAGTAAAAAATTAATGGCAAAGAAGTATCTTCTTTTTTTTTACAGGAAAGTGAGCGATATAAAGGTAAAATAACGTAAGAATTCTGCTAACGTATTTTATATGTCGGAGTTTGACAGAATTTTTCTGTTATATATTTATTTTTTAAAGATTATTTTTTACAGTGCATTTGTAAAATTATAACTAGGGAATGATTAACTTGCCTGCTACCATGGTTACATGGCCTGAGAGTATCAACATTTGAATTATAAATTTTTGAAACAAACAATAATTTTCTTTAAAATAATTTGTGCTCAAACGAACTAAGATTTTTTTGTTTAATGAATTAATAAAGAGTGATTTTGTAAAACTTCATATACCAAATATGGATTATTGGAGCAATTTATATTTTTTTTTCAGTTGTTTTAGTTATTTTTCACTGCATATATAAGGAAATTTAATGCTGTTGTGTTTTAATGCGGTAATTATATTACCGAATACTGCAGTGTGCATTGGAGATTGGAATAGTGACACCTTGACAGTTTTCATACACAGTACTTCTAAAATTATTATACGTATAAAAGGAAAGATGGTTTTCTTTTAAAACATTAGAAGGATATGCCCCTACGAGTTACGCTCGCCAACCCCCAGTACAAACATCGCAGGCTCCAAAAACATGCTAATTTGCTCTGTTTTAAAATAATTATACAAGACTTAATTATAATAAAACGGCGAGCGGCTATTTTCTGTAACCGTATTTCCATTCATTTTTCTTTGATTTTGGGATTTTAAGGCCAAACCTACTGCTTTCGCGAGCTAACGGCTGTTTTCATGATTGATTGAATACGATCAATTAAACATTTTAAAAGCAGCTTGTATAAAATGGTTAATTAAACAATGTTGCTTCCTCCCCAAATTTTATAACAACGGTATAACAAAATTGTCTTAAATAAGACATTTCAAATACATTAATTCATATAAATTTTATTATGTTTATAAAAAAATAAAGATGATTAAAATACACTGCAAACGATTTTACCCCATGGGTCATAATATAATGGAATTTGTTGAGTTTCCCTGTAAACGAACTATAAATGCTACGCACTTCATTTCCAATAGCGAACATGCCATAGTAATTGTCATTAACATATATGACTTGTAGTCTGAGTATATTTACGAGAGTTAGATCATGGACAAACGGCAAACAGACAGACAAACCGAAGTCTTAAGTACTTTTCGACTATTTCAGAAAGTGTTAAAAGGTGCTTTAACTCCATTTCATCTGGATAAGCAAATAATTTACTTTCTGGAAATGACCATAGGTCGAAAGTGATCACGAAATCAATTTATACTTTAAGTATTATTCCGGTGGTGTAATTAATAATGCATGTAGTAAAATGTAGAGGGTCTTTAAGATTTTTAAGATTCATTGAAATTGAAGTCATCATGGTGATTGAAACAGTATTAAAGTTCTATTTCTGACTGTATTTCTGTGCTCGTATGTTGTTAACCTAAATTTTAATAAATGCATATATAAATATCAGTATATAATATTTTGTAATTTGTTTGTTAATAATTGATTCATATAAAAAAGCCGTGCTTTAATATCCTCTTTAAATACCTCTTTTTTGGGGCAAACAATTTACTGCCTAGAAATGACCATCGGTCGAAAGTGATCATGAAATCAATTAATACTTTAAGTGTTAGTCCGGTAATGTTTCCAGAAGCTTAAGTAATTAATAATGTATGCCGTAGAATTAGAGGACTTTAAACCCTTCGGCCCTGACGTCCTACTAATAGGACATATCTTTTATTGAGTATTATTTTGTCTAATACATTATTTTTATTAATTCCAGCATCTAATAGTGATAGTATGAATCTCTACATTTCCTATTATGACTTCACTTATGTTTAGAATTTAGTAATAATAATAATAATAATAATTTTCATAATTATTAGCGAGCATTATTGGCATTTCTTTTAATTAAAACATACGTTTCACTCTTTAAATTAAAATTTGGGAATCCTTTTCCGAATTGGTAATTTGTGTAATTGGTAATAAGGTCTTCAAAAATTCTTCCTTAGACTATTGTTATATGAAAAACATGCAAATTAACTACATTTGTGAGGTTTTGGTAAAGAACACATTCGTTAACTTTCATTAAATCCTAACATCTCTGATTCCGATAGCTATTTTTAATTTTGTTAGCATAACAGTAATTTTTTCCCAAAATTGAAAAAAAAAATCAGGGCGAAAGGGTTAAGAATCTTAAAGATTCATTGCAGTTGAAGTCATCAAGTTGTTTGAAACTGTATATTGAAGTTCCATTTCGTAGTTTATACTACGGATAAAATAATATTTCAATTTAATATGGCCATGAACTTGCTTTTGGTTTTAAAAAAAATTATGGCGCCAGTAAAGATTGTGAATTGAGATCTTGAAGATTAATAATAACTTGTGCTCGTGTGCTGTTAACTTAAAATTTTATAAATACGTATTTAAATATAAATATATAATATTTTATTCACAGATGAAAAACTTGTTCGTCTCGTTTGCTAATAGTTGCCTTATCCGAAAAAAATGGCGTTTAATCCCCTCTATAAAACTGCTTTATTCGGGGAATCAAATAACTTACTTACTAGAAATAATCATTGGTCGATAAGGATCTCGAAATCAATTAATTCTTTAAGTGTTATTACGGTAATGTTTCTGTTGCTTTCTAAGTAATTAATAATGCATGAATTCAAATTTAGAGGGCCTTTAAGAGACTTAAATATTCATTTCATTAGAAGTCATTACGTTGAGTGAAACCGTATTAAAGTTCTACTTCCGAGTTTATAGTACTGATAAAATAATATTTTAATTTAATATATGGCCATGAATTTGCTTTTGGTATTTATTTTCAAAATTTATGGTTCCAGAAAAAAGTTCGCAGTGGATTATGAATTAGGATCTTGAAAATTAATAATAACATGTGCTTGTATGTTGTTAATCCTTTGTATCACCGCGTCGCATATCTGCAACATACACTGCAGCTAATAAAAATTGTTGAGATAATTCTCACCAGACGGCGATAATGAGTTTATTTCTCATGCTAAAGTTTTATTTATCATTTGAGCAGTTTCACATCGTTATTGTTAAAATTAATTTCGTGAATTTTTTCAAATTTAAAAGGCTGGGTATGTCCAAAGATAAACTGAAAAAATGACTCTTTCAAATCTGAGTAAATCGATGTTTTCATTTCGTTACGAAACTTTTTGTTACAAATATGACGACTCCATGCTTTCAATTCTGAAATACCAGAAATACTCAGAATATTGAAACATGGACATACTCAAAACTGATTAGGATCAGTTCAGACTCATTTTGAAATATGGACATATTAAAAAATGAGCACGTAGAAATCAGCTCATACTCATTTTTGAAACCTGGACATACTCAAAAATGAGCACATAGAAGTCAGTGCATACTCATTTTTGAAACATGGACATACTCAAATATGAGCACATGATGTTTTATTCTTGAGTGTGTGCATGTTTTTAGAAATGATTGTATACATGTTTCAAACTAGAGTAATTTTGATTCGGGGCCCTTTTGACTGTGTGACTGTGCGACATACTGAGATTTGTGTATTTTTTGCTGAGTTTTGAAAATGTCGTTTTTAGAGTGTAGATTTTTTTTTACAAAATTAAATTCGTATACTTTACAATTTTATATTAGAAAATTAACAATATTTATCAGAAATGTGTAATCTTCTGTTTATTGCAGATGTGAAAATTTAACCTGTTAGTCATTATTTCTTTTATTTTAATGCTCTAAAATTTTTTTATTACTGTTTACATTCTTAAAATGGTGTATTCTAACATCTGAATAAATATTTTTCAAATCCGAGTTGTTGAGACACAAAGGGTTAACTTAAAATTTTATAAATGCGTATATGAATATAAGTATATTATATTTTATTCGCTGATAATAATTTGATTGTCTTCTTTTCTAATAATTCCTTCATATTAAAAAAGTGTATTTTAACTTCCTCTTTAACTCCCTCCCGTTTGGAGAAACAAATAATTTACTTGCTGTAAAATGACCAGTGGTCGAAAGTGATCACGAAATCAATTAATAATTTAAGTGTTATTCCTCTAAAGTTTCCGGACGCTTTCTAAGTAATTACTAATGCATGGATTAATATTTAGAGTGCCTTTAAGAGTCATAAAGATTTATTGCATTTGGAGACATCACGTTGAGTGAAACAGTATTAATGTTCCATTTCTGAGTTTATACTGCAGATAAAATAATTTTTAACTTCATATGTGGTATATATGCATTGAAAAAATAAATATATGTTCACTATAAAGCATTTAAATGATCAGTTGTAAACATTTATCCTATTATTGAAATGATACAGAACATTCTCGTCTGATATATTTTGTATTAATTTTATAAATAGTACATTATTATAAATGTTATAATGTTTAACTTCATATGTGGTATATATGCATTGAAAAAATAAATATATGTTCACTATAAAGCCTTTAAATGATCAGTTGTAAACATTTATCCTATTATTGTAATGATACAGAACATTCTCGTCTGATATATTTTGTATTAATTTTATAAATAGTACATTATTATAAATGTTATAATGTTTAACTTCATATGTGGTATATATGCATTGAAAAAATAAATATATGTTCACTATAAAGAATTTAAATGATCAGTTGTAAACATTTATCCTATTATTGTAATGATACAGAACATTCTCGTCTGATATATTTTGTATTAATTTTATAAATAGTACATTATTATAAATGTTATAATGTTTAACTTCATATGTGGTATATATGCATTGAAAAATTAAATATATGTTCACTATAAAGAATTTAAATGATCGGTTGTAAACATTTATCCTATTATTGTAATGATACAGAACATTCTCGTCTGATATATTTTGTATTAATTTTATAAATAGTACATTATTATAAATGTTATTATAGTGTTTGATATATATTTGTTGCAAATTTCATACACTGAGATAAAAAAATACCTATTTCAACTAGAATGAATAGTTAGACATTTTCTAAATCCTTAAACTAGAAATATAGAAGTCCAAGCTATGCGAATAGGGTAAGCAACTAAACTGAATGGACGAAATGATCAAGAATTTCTGGTCTCTTGTTTTCTAGGTGACGAAACGATAAGGAATCGTGTAAATTGCGAGAAATTATCACTTTATTTCTAGAATGGATTTATAAACTAGCATTATAGTTACCAAAACTAGCGTCTTGTATTCGCATCTATTTGCAGACAATTTAAAATAAGTTTGACCAGGATAATATAGGAAAACACTCTTGAATTCTAATAGGAGACTCCAGAACTCTCTTGCAAAGAGAACTAGAATTTATAAGGATGACATGGAACTATTTTTTCTAGAGCCACAATCTAGATTCTAGTTGAGAAGGTCAGATTTTTTTCTCAGTGTAAGGAAGATTACGGTAGTGGTGGTGTATTTATTTATTAAGAAAGATGAGTGTTATAAATTGTATTATCTTGTTGAACTTCAGAATTAATTGCAATAGGTTTTGGTTCTCAGTATATAGCCATAAACATTTTTCCAGACTTTCGTCTACCTAGTTAGACAGCTTTGCATAAAGGACAACTCAAGCTAATCCACAGATTGTCTGCTAAGTTTATACCATTTAGCGCTATTTTTGATCGGAGATTACATGTTGCAGTACTATTCCTACATGTCATTGTGAGATGTCCCATTCGTACCTGAATGAGCAGGAATTTTATTGGATCTCAGAATGAACCAATCTCGAAGTAACATTTTCAATGAGTGGTCAGGCTAGACGAAATACGAATCAGAAAGAAGGAATTTACAATCGTCATTATTATTGAAAAAGTTAATTAACCGACTCAAAAAAGGAGGAGGTTATTATTATTAACCGACTCAAAAAAGGAGGAGGTTACCAATTGTGTATGTATTTTTTTTTATGTATGTACACCGATTACTCCGGAACTATGCGTCCTATTGGTGTGATTTTTGTTCGAAAGAGAATACTCTCGAATTGGTCCCATTTAAATTTTATCAAAATTGGTTCAATACTTTTTCAGAAATTCAACAAAAACGAAAAAAAATAAACATTTTAAAAATAGTTAATTTGTTGGCTTTTGAGTGTTGCCAAATTTGAAAAGCAAAACTACATAAAATTGTGAATTGGATAAATATAGTACAACGTACAGATAAAAACTATAAATTATGCTACAACAAATCTACTTTTGAATCTTTTAAAATCTTTTATATATGTTCACCGATTACTCCGGAACTATGCGTCCTATTTATGTGATTTTTTTTTATTCGAAAGAGAATACTCTCGAATTGGTCCCATTTAAATTTTATGAAAATTGGTTCAGTACTTTTTCAGAAATTCAACAAAAACGAAAAAAAAAATAAGCATTTTCAAAATAGTTAATTTGTTGGCTTTTGAGTGTTGCCAAATTTGAAAAGCAAAATTACATAAAATTGTGAATTTGATAAATATAATACAACGTACAGATAAAAACTATAAATTATGCTACAACAAATCTACTTTTGAATCTTTTAAAATCTTTTATGTATGTTCACCGATTACTCCGGAACTATGCGTCTTATTTATGTGATTTTTTTATTATTCGAAAGAGAATACTCTCGAATTGGTCCCATTTAAATTTTATGAAAATTGGTTCAGTACTTTTTCAGAAATTCAATAAAAATGAAAAAAAAAATAAGCATTTTAAAAATAGTTAATTTGTTAGGCAGACGACTTTCATTTAATATCATAAAATATTCTATTACGTGAATTTGCAAATAATAAAAAGACTGACATATTTAAATCAGCTTTAACTTGTCGGATTTATTTTCATAGAACAAACTTTTTAAGATCTAAACAAAAAGTTTTGAGTGTTGCTAAATTTGAAAAGCGAAATTACATAAAATTGTGAATTGGATAAATATAATACAACGTACGGATAAAAACTATAAATTATGCTACAACAAATCTACTTTTGAATCTTTTAAAAGTTCCATTGTTGCAGTTTCACAGCGGTTTGGCATATTTTGAGGAGCGTTTATTGGCGCATAATTAAATACATTGTTGTTTCAAATACCATACAAATGTACGAGTTACAGAAAATATTTGGCGATTTATTACCTGTGGCGCACTAGTTGGAAACTGCCTTTAAAATATCCAATATCTATATTATATTATACAATACAGTTGTACATAAATGCTTCTGCAATTGTCTTTTAATATTTCTACTACATAATATTAACTATAGAGTGACAATATAGAAAGAATTAAAGAAAGTGGTTACTCCGAATAGTATTAGAGGCGACATTGTTGGCGCAGTGTATTTACCTTGTACGGATCGTAAAAATCAGTACACATTAAGCATAAGCACCTAAATCAGTGAGTTACACAGTTATCAAAACTGTAGTATACAGCCCGATTATGACACAATATCCAAGACGGTTAGCATGAAATAAAAAATATATTAGCAACAATATGGTTTAATATAAATATAGACATCATTAAAGGCTTTAGACATTAGATGAGAATAATGATAAATTTTCTAATCTTCCGTAATCGAGTCTGCTGCCAAGGTTAGCGTGAAATAAAAAATATATTAGCAACAATATGGTTTAATGTAAATATGGATAGCACTAAAGTACTAAATAAATAAATAAACTTTTTAACCAAAAAAAAGAAACCGACTTCAAAAACTACTAAAAAGCGAAAAATAAACTTTTTAACCAAAAATTGAACCGACTTCAAAAACTACTAAAAAGCGAAAAATAAACTTTTTTACCAAAAATAGAACCGACTTCAAAAACTACTAAAAAGCGAAAAATAATTTTTTTAACCCAAAATAGGACCGACTTCAAAAACTACTACAAAGTAAAAAATAATTTTTTTTAGGTAATAGTTAATAAGAAATTAAATTAAGAGCATTGTATTTACCATGCATATTATTATATTTATGCACATTAATTTGATTTTTTGGAGTCGGTGCCAGCCAAGCCAAGTACAAAATTCAAAACAAAATATCCAATATAAATCGTAACACGCGTATAAGTTATATCTACATAAATACGAGACAATAAAAAAAATACATATAACTCATCAAATGGTAGAAAATACAATGATTTAAATGATTAACTAATTTCCAAAGCAATGTTTGTCAACATATAGTTGCTAATCTCATTTGAAAATACACATTTATAACATCAGATGAAATGTTTAAAAATGGTAACATGGCTGGCACCGACTCCAAAAAATCAAATTAATGTACATAAATATGGTAATATGCATGGTATACAATGCTCTTAATTTAATTTCTTATTAACTATTAACTAAAAAAAAATTATTTTTTACTTTGTAGTAGTGTTTGAAGTCGGTTCTATGTTTGGTTAAAAAAATTATTTTGTTTAAAGCTGCTAAGCTGTGAACTAAAATTATAAACAGCACTTAGCGCTCTTTATGAACTCAGATTACGTGATGCAGCGCCAGCCCAAACTGACAGTCGTGAGATGTCCGATTCGTAGTTGAATGCATTGAAACGTAAATCGATGTTTTCTTAATTTATATGAAATTTTTTGTTGCAAATATGACGACACAATGCTTTCAATTCTGAAATTTCCCAAATACTCAGAATATCGAAACATGGACATACTCAAAACTGAGCACATAGAGGTCAGTTCATGCTCATTTTTGAAACATGGACATACTCAAATATGAGCACATGATGTTTTATTCTAGAGTATGTGCATGTTTTCAGAAATGAGTATATACATGTTTCAAACTTGAGTAATTTTGCTTCGGAGCCATTTTGAGTATGCGGCGTACGCAGATTTCAGTATTTTTTGCTCAGTTTTGAAGATGTCGTTTTCAGAGTGTTATTGGATCTCAGAATCAATTAATCTAATATTTTTTTTTTTGAATGAGTGGTCAGAATTAAACGAAACTCCAATTAGAAAGAATGAATTTATAGTTTTCAATATTATTGAAAACTGTAACTTTGTTCATTATTATTTAAAACTTTAATTTATTATTGAAAACAATTTAGTGATTTGATCTTATAGTAGATAGATGGTGCTTTCACATAATAGTAGATAGAGGATGCTTTGATCTGATAGTAGCTAGATAGTGAGTTGATCCGAGAAATTGATGACGTTGTTTGAGGAGTAGAGCGTTAATAGTGGAGTTATAGAGAATGTAGCGAAGAGTTTTTCTTTTATAAAGGATGAGAATGTCAGAAGTGAAATTCCGTAATAAGAAAATGTTTCCAGGTCTACAGACGATGATAGATTACTACTCAAGTGCCAAAAATTACACTGCTTAACACTACGCCTGTTGCATTCAATATTATTTATGGTTTTGATTGCAAACTTAAAAAGTATTTTTTTTAGCAGTGGTAATTTTTAGAATATTGAACAGGTGTATTTGTTCCAAAAATACAAGATTTTCAATGTTTTAACATCTTATTAAAAACAAATTATTGCATTTAATCGGAAAAATAAACTTTATTTTATATGATTAGAGAACATATTCAGAGTTCTGACTACTCCTCTGAAGAATCAAACAATAGACGTCCATTGTTAAAAATTTATCGTCTTCTTAAAAATGTTTAAAATATAGGAAAAATGTTTTTTTAAATGTATTACGTCTGCATCTGACGATTTCTTCTTCATGATGAAAAAAGTTTTTCTATATTTATAATAGGTAATGAGTAATCACCTAATTAAATTTACTCATAGCTCAACATGAAATTTTGCTATCGGGGAAGACTGCTGACGCATAATTTTTCTATATGCATTCTTTTATAAGCTTTTTTAGAATAAACGCAAATTGAGACCATATACATTTATAGTAGATGATTCAATAAAATGTGTCGTGTTCATCTATAGATAAAATACATATATATAAGTTTTAATGTTTTTCGTTCTATTATAACCTGATTATCGAAGAGGAAAATGGGACAGCTTCCCTCGAACTTCACCATTACAGTGCTCGGGTAATATTTCTTTTTCTGACATCAGATATCGGTTGTAAAAAGGTTATGGGAGGATAGATATTTACACGGTCCCAAGCATGGAACGAGGCCCGCAAACAGACATGCAGGAAAAACGAAGACAAACTTTCAAACGTTAAATTAAAATAAATGTTCAACTTAAAAATAGCACAAATAAAAATATATAAAATAGCAAACAGCTGTTTCGGAGCCTCTAAAGCTCCATCATCAATGCCAAATTTAAAAAGATTTAAAACTGATTTAAAAGTTTAACCCATGTATGTATGCTTGCGTCTTCGCACGTGACCAAGTTTTGAATGGCGGCGAGTTTTTAAAAATAACAGCGGAGTCAGAAGTCACATGTGATGTAGGAGACCAATAGAAGCGCTCGGACAGATTGGACGAGTTTATGAACGGAGGAGAAAAAGGGGGGGGGATGGGGAAGGGAAGAAAATGAATTAAATTAAAGGTAGCCAGACATTTGAAAAATTTGGAGTACTGGACATATCATTAACTAAGTTGCCTGAATTCTTCTATATATGATAAGCTTCCCAAAAATCAAGGTCGTAAATCGATAAACACTTCTGAATTATTGAACCTTCTGAAAAATGAAAACTATGATTGCTAGACCAGCAATAGTTAGAAATCGAGTGTCACAATATTTAACGTTATTTTTATGTTCCCCCACGCGAACTTCAATTTTTCTGAAGGTTCAATAATTCAGAAGTGCTCATCGATTTACGACATAGATTTTTGGAAAGTTTATCATATATGGAAGAATTCAGGCAACTTAGTTAATGATATGTCCAGTACACCAAATTTTTCAAATGTCTGGCTATCTTTCATTTAATTCCTTCTCTTCACTTTCCCATCCCGCTTAACCCCCCTTTTTCTCCTCCGTACTCAAACTCGTTCAGCCTGGCCGAGCGCTTCTATTGGTCTCCTACGTCACATGTGACTCCTGACTGCGCTGTTGTTTTTAAAAACTCACCGCCATTCTATCTTGTTCGCGTGCGGAGACGTAAGCATACTTACATGGGCTAAACTTTTAAATCAGTTTTTAATCTTTTTAAATTTAGCACTGATGATGGAGCTTTAGATGCTCCGAAACAGCTGTTTTCTATTTTATATATTTTTATTTGTGCTATTTTTACGTTGAACATTTATTTTAATATAACGGCACAAAGTTCAGTCCACCTATTTTAAAAACTTTCAAACGTGCTTGGCCAACAGAATAAAGATAATTTTTAACGGGATGGGACAATAAAAAAAATAATAAATGGGTCGGGTCTATAAAGAAATTAAATGGGTTAAAAAAGTTAAGTGAACCGACAGACTTAATATAACTAATTCAAAAGGTCCCGATTAAGCCGACAAAATATTTAAATTTTCAATAGACCTGGCTTTGCCGGGAATGAATTATAAATGTGCTGCACGAGCCAATGCTAGTTTGACAACATCAGTACAGAATTTGCTATAATCAGCATTGAAATATGTATTGGTCAGTCACATCGTGTCTAAATCCGGACTTTATTTTTCACCAAATTTGGACTGGGTCCAGGCTTGCATTTTTTCACATACTCGGGTCGGGCCTGACCTAGATTTAATTGTTCCGAGACGAGACTGGCAGGTAATTTTTTTTTTGTAAAAATAACAGGGATAATGATTTTTGTTAACGGAATCTTTGGAAATATACTTTAATAAATTACAGGGAAATATTTTGAAAATCTACTTTTTTAATGTTATTATGCAGCTTTAAAAGTTGTGATGTTTTTACCCACAGTTTTTCTTTTATTCTAAACTTCATTAGTTTTTTTTTTTTTTTTTAATGAATAATCATTTGAATGTAATAGTCTAAGAATCTATAAAATATATAGAAAGTTTTTAGTAATTTTTATTATCAACCAGGTGCGTAAATCAAATCTTTCAATAAAATAGGTTTATCCTTAATATTTTTATAATCATTTTCATTCAGCAACCCAACTTTACTACGTAATGGTAGGAAAATAGTAAAAATCTGCCTTATCTTTTGATTTTATTGATTCACACACGCTGGGTTTTGAAGCAAAATATACTTAAAATAAAAATAAAGTTTTCACTAATGCGAGAGACTCAATATATATATGTATATATATATATATATATATATATATATATATATATATATATATATATATATATATATTTAAAAAGTAATTTCCTTTAGACTCACATCTTTACGTAATAATGGGAAAATATTGAAAATCTGTCTCATCTGCAAATTTTCTTGATATGTCTGTACGAGATTTTCACAAAATATGCTTTTAAAACAAATCAGAAAAAAAAAATCATTGATCTGCGGCACTCAGACGCTTAAATCAAATCTGTCAATAAGACATATTTTAGTAAACATTTTAACTTCCTCATGCTATTTTTATTCTAATGTAATGCATAAATATCCATTACATTGGACTTGTTGCAATGAACCTGGATGAAACCAGCACTTTGGAATAGGATCTTTGGAATAAGGCTAAAAAATATCAAGCTAATTGGAAAATAGCAGATGATTTTGCAAGTAGTCTGGCTCTTTTCAAAGAGCCTGATTTCTCAATTAGCCTACGCTGTATACATTTTTTAAATCATGGAATTGCACGATCTCATTTGTGTGAAGTCGGTTAAAAACTTAATTCCGAAATCTTATCCGGTAATTCATTACTCAAACGAATGAAAAAAAAATCTTATATAACAAATGTATTTCATATGCTTTACACACACATATATATAATAAAACCTTTTGCAAATAATAAAACTATTCAAACATATATTAATCGACACAATATAAATTAACCATTAATATGAATTCAATAAAAAAAAAATATATCCAAATATTGCTAAAAACTCTTAAAAAAAAGAGTTATAACAAAAAAGGTAATAACATTCCAAAAAGGAAAAAGGGAACTTTATTCGGAACTTATATGTATATATATATAAATATATATATGTAATAATAAAAAAAATGTTCCCTTCTTTTCGCCATTTTCTTAGTCCTTATTCCAAATTATCACCATTCTATTAAATTACTAAATGTTATCTATTTTATTATTTTTAATATTTCTCTCTCTTTTATTTATATCTTAAATCCCCTGTTTGATTTAATTCTATATCTTAGTCAAAATATTCTTTAAATCCCTATTCTAAAAATAATTCTACATTGCAAAAACTTCCTACAAAGCATTTGATTAAATTCCTTTTATTGAGACGGTGAAATTTATTCTCTCAGAATATTTTTTCTTTACATTCTTTTTATTTTATTATTTTCAGATATCGTTCGATTTGTCCCATCATTCCCTGCGTTCGCGCGCTTATTTTTTCCTCCAAAATTCATTCGATTCTTGTAATGAGTTCTTACTTGTACGTCAGGTTACGCCGCCCTTAACCTTATTTCTTAGCCATTGATGTTTAAGTTTTTTGGTGATCTCTTATTGGCCACACCCCTTTTTTATTCTATTGGTTGGTAATTTTCGCGCGTTCGTGTTCTTACACCAATTTGTTGAGTATAAAACATACTGCCCGGGCGCGGACCGCCAGAATTTTGCTCTGTTTTGGTTGTTAAAATAATATGCGGCTCCAGTGACCCCCATTTTCCTTTCAACATTGTCTTTCACCATGTACATAATGGGTCATCTAAGTGTATTGTGTTCATTTTGTACATAGTATGTGTACTAAGTGATGGTAGTCTCTTCAATATATGGTATTCCCTTCGAATGTTGGCATCGTACTCCTGTGAAAACCACTAGTGACTCTGCATGATGTAACTGATGATGTTTCCACGAATATTGAGTCTCCTACAATAAGCCTTCTCCTTGAACTACTGCTCGGGTATGTGTGTCGATTATTCGGTGGAGTTACTTCAGTACCGGATTTTCAGCGAATCAATGGCCATACTTAATGATGTGACGACTGCGTAAATTTCATGGTGATTACCCCATAATAAGAAAACTGGTAGTCACTAATGACATTCCTTAATACCTGCAGTTTATCGTAAGATATATATATATATATATATATATATATATATATATATATATATATATATATATATATATATATATTTGCACCGTTATTGAATAAATCTGTTATTCCATAGCAGATGGCAGTATTAATGTTCCATTTATTTTATCATCATGTTCAGCTTCCTGCGATTACATGGACTGTATCTGGGAGACTGAATATTTGTGATTCTTTCATCTCATTTTTTACTCATATGTTGTATTTGTAAAAACCTTTTGGCAACGATTGCGTTTTTGCAACATGCCTGTATTTCTAGAGTTCTGTGATGATGATTCATCCATTCAGTCTTATTCTGTTATTTAAATTCATTTTCTTCTTTTATAATGTACGATAGCTCTTGATTCATTTATTATTTAAACTAATTAAAGCTTATACTTGTATATGGATGAAATCGTACATTTTGTGGTATCTACAGTAATTTGGAGCCTGAAGATTCTGCTGCGGTCGTACAAATGTTTCAATAATTTTTTTATATCTTTTCTCTTTTTTTCCTCAAATTTGTTTTATATTATCTTAAATATATATATTCTAATTTTATTGTTCTAGATATTATTCAAACAGGTATGGTTTAACTTTTCATATTTATTTTTAGTCCCCGATTGTTGTATGATGTTTCTATTTTGTCTTTTAACGGTTTGTCTTGATTTTTCAATAACAAGGGATATTTTAAAGTGATTTTCAGAGATATTTTAAAGATTATTTTCAGAGATATTTTAAAATGATACCCTTAAAAGAAAAATAATATATACGTATTGCCCATGCCAGAACATAAAACAGTAATTAAAGATAAATATAGGCTGGCCGTTGAAGACGTCTAGTATAATTATAATGATAATTACAATAATATCATCAACACTAATAATGATAATGCATACATACGGAATACTTATAATACATATGCATTTATCACATACACCGCATATGAAACTTTATAATTAATTTTATGGTTCGATTATGTAAATTTTCTAAGCAAATGACAATGTAGCATTTAGTCTTTGCACAAGTGATACATCATCTATTATTTAGCTTCCAACATGTTACACTGAATGCTTCTTACTGCAGTAATTCCAGTTAACATTTCAATTAACATTTACAAGCAAGTATGTAATTACAACAATAAACATGTACTTCAGCAAATATTTTCATGTGAAGAATGCCTTTATATCGCTCATAAGCATGCCAGGTAACCATGAGACTAAACTTGCTTTAATTAAATAATTATGTGGTTGAATAGCTTTTACATAACATTAGCATGCTATGCACTAAATCAAATGTATTAAATTTTCTTAAACGCATGAATTAGCTATTAAAAGTGAAAGCCGTTTATTCCGAAATACCATCTTTACGCGTGTATATTACGCATGCGTGTTTAAGGCAACCCTCTGTGAAGAGAAATTTTAAAGAAGAAGAATCAATCTTTCATTTGCTTGTTTATTTTTACATTCACAATATATATTTTCACAATCGCAGACATAACAATTTACAGTTCACAAACAAAACGTAAAACTGATCTAAGTTCCTTTTAGAACAGATAATTTTTAATGACAATGCGTTTAAATATAGACATTGGCAAAATAAATTCCTATGAAATGAATTAAATACTAAATTAATTCCCTGCCAACATTGGGCGTAGATAAAATAAAACATAATGTAGAAACAAGAACACATTCTGTGTTCAGCAAGCAATTCTAAACACGAACCTAAAAAAAAAAAAATGACAGAATTTTGAAAACATTTTAAAGAAATTTTGAAATTTTATTTGAAATTTCATTTTAAAGAAAGCACAGTGGCGCCAGCTGTTATCTAATACAATAACAGATTGACATAAATTCACTGAGCACTTTCATTGATAAGAAAAAACTATATATTTTTTTTTGTACAATGAACTTCATATTACACTGGATTATTTTTTAACACAATTATTTCAAATTGGTAAAGTAATCATGCAAGTTGTAAATTTCCAACTGGACGAGAAACGTACGGGCCAGGATTCGAACCTGGGATCGCTTGGCTGAAGCCGCCACGCTCTACCACTGAGCTATCCCGGTCGAATCTGGAGGGCATAATTCATCCAGTTAACCTTATCGATCAAAGCATCTGGTATATCAGACCAGATGCATGCAATAAACATTTTTATATAGTCATGATAGTAGAGATGTTGTAAAACATTTGTGTTCATTTGTAAAAAAAAAATAAAAAATTAATTTGCAATTACATTTTACTCAATCTAATGATTGTAAAGCAATAAAATATAAAATTTTATATTAGAAAATCATGCATCAGTCATAGAATATGAAACGCTTTCCAACAGCATCAGATTTTTGTTAATAAATTTCATTTTATAATAAAATGAAATGAGATATCTAGATAAACCAATTAAAAAACACACAACCCAGTAAACAATCATTTTCAGCAAATGCTGTCCATAGTGCGATTTTTTTGTGTAGCCCTGTACACGATCTATAGAACTTCTGCACATCTAAAACAATATAATCTAATCACTTAATTTAAACAAAAATTTAATTTAATCTAATCTAATCCAATAACTTCTAAACAATCATTTTCAGCAATTGCTGTCCATAGCTAATAACGTGAGCGAATTTGTTTGTGTACACGATCTACAGAACTTCTGTACACTACGTAATAAACTAAAACTTTTTTAAAGTTTAAAAATGCAATCTATAGCTGAAAGCGCACTTCCAGCAATTATCGCTTATTTACAGTTCTGTAACCAAATCCTTTTATGTGTCTCTGTATTTTATATATATGTGTCTCTATATTTTATATATATTTACTATAGGTAATGTAACTTACCGTTTTTTTCTGTGTATAAGCCAAGAATTTTAGAGCATTTTTTTGGCTCCAAAGTGGGAGTGTCGGCCTACAGGAGTCTAAAAAATTCCAAAATTGATATCCTAAAATAAAAAATATTGTAAATAAAAAAAATAATTACAAATTTCTAAAAATAGTTTAATAAACCATTCTTTTACTGTGAAAAAAGTCACCAATCATCATTCACCATTCAAGTCATTATCAGAATTTTCAAGCAACTCCTTACATTGGTACATCAGGATGAATATCGTCAGTATCAAATTCATCATCATCTTCATCGCCATCTTTTTCAAAGGTGGCATTATCCCCAGTTTCATCCATTACTGATGCAAATTTTTTGAAATATCGGACAATCATTTCTTCTGGTAATTCAAGCCAAGTTTATTTCACAAATATGCCGTGCGCTTTTATCCAACCATCTTTTCTTAAGACAAAGCAATACTAAAATAGGACGTTTGGGTTCTATGACCGAGCAAGTCATAACAGGATGAACGGAACCCAATTATACAGATTTGACAAGCGCCACGACAGATTAGGAGAGATCAATATTTCGGAGAGCGCATTCTTTTTTCTATCAGCTATGCACAAAAAAGTACTAAGTTCACTGAATTTTTCATGACCTAATTTTAACATCGGCTTCTAAGCGGGTTTCCGATTTTGGACGATTTTTCACTGAAAAGTCGTATGCTCGGTTTATACACGGAAATATACGGAATTATGTTACTTCATTTTACTATTGCAAGGAGGCATCTATATTTAACTATATAGATATTTATTATAGATGTTTACAAATCGCGGTAAAGACACAGCTTCATACAAAATCCAATTCTACAATGATATCTCGTATATTTACTCACATGCAAGAGCTCACGAAATGCGTCTGTTCGGTGTCGCCATCTCAGATTACAACTTGATACAATTCTTTCATTGAGATATGACAATAGGAAAACATGTTGTAGTGCACCTCAATGAGGCAAAACTGCTCCATTATGTTTGAAGTAGTGTAACCTCATTTTACCGCTCTGCACTGTCAGAAAAAAGGCAAAAATGTCAGCACAATTTGCTGTAAAATTATGCACCCAAATTACCAGCATTTTTTTCTGTAACATTTAGTATGATTATAGTCATATTTGCAGTAAAATTAGCATGTTTGAAGCACATTTTGCTGTAAAATTCCAAACATAATACTATTCAAGACCTATTTTGCTGTCAATTTACAGTAAAATATGCTGGCAATTTGGGTGCATAAATTTACAGCAAATTTTGCTGTAATTTTTGGAGTTTTGTCTTATAGTGTGGAAACGAATTTCACGATAGGTCATAAGGTAATCGAATTATTTTATGCGTCTTTGTAAACAAACTATATATACTACTTACTCTGTACTCTATAGAAATTATGTTGGTATCTGCATCACCGATTCATATCAATTTCATTATACTTGTAGTATCATAAAATAATTAAAATGCATAGTGAATCATTTATTCTCATAGACCATAATGTATCCAAATATTTTTGTGTGTCCCGGTAAACGATCTATAAATGATACATGCTTCATTTTCAAAATCGAGCATCGTATAGTAAACCTCAATAACATATATGAATTACATGGCAAACCAAGTATATTTATGAGAATTGCAACACAGACAGACAGAGAAACTGAATTCATAAACATTTCGCATTTCTAATGCAAATGCTAACTACGTCGTTCAAAATATCCAAGGAACATTATCATGCTTTAATTTTAGCGAATATCTAATAAGTTATTTGAATCACGAATTAATTACCTGGAGACATTTAAATCGAAATGATTGATGACAATGCATACTGATTATGCATTGTTGCCAACCTCCCGATTTTTTTCATACCAGTATTTTTATGAAAAAATATTTGTTTTGTGTAATCGTGCAATTTCTGCTATTTAATAAAGCGAAAATTTTTGTATGATTTTACTGGTATTCAAAAAATCGGGAGGTTGGCAACTATGGATTATGTCTCAGAACACTCCCCATTTATTTCCTAAATAATAAATTACTTTTCTGTTAGTGCTTTCTCGTTTCAGTTTCCTGTTCACAAGATTAGATTGCTCTACTTGCATTTTCTTAGTAAAATTTCATACTCAGGAACACTATTATTGTGACTTTATAACAGTAATATCCATATATGCTGTATTTTTAAAAATAATTAAGCTACATAAATTTTTCGAATATTAACTTTTAAGCTATTTTATTTATATGCTATTTAATAATTGTAAGGAAAACTATAATTTGATTGTTAATTTAAACATCAAGAAAGTGTCATCTATATATATAAAACGGTAAGGTGCGTAGCGGCGAAAAAACGGGTATTCCTCTTTTGCCGATAGGAAATTGATGTGTTTAGAAAATCAAACCTGCTAAACCTAACTTTAGCCTAACTTCATTATTTGTTGTATTAAGAAAAGTATTGCAGAACTCACAGAATATACGTAGTTTATTTTTCTGATTCCGAAAATTTTGCTGAAATCGGACGGCAGCTTTTCTTTATCTTGGCCAAAATCTAAAAGATTTTTTAACAAACTACATTGTTGCCAATTTAAGAATACTTTTAATAATACTAATTGTTTGAAACAATGACAATAAATGTTACTTGCAACAATCTTGGAGGTAAAACTTTAATCAAATGCAAAATATGCAGTTTATCGTACAAAAATTTATTTTTTATACGGCAAACAAATAACCGATATTTGAAACAGTAAGATTAAGCAATGAATATTGACATGGTGTATTTGCTAATCCATAGTTAATGTATGCCATCATTTTCCTGATTTGGATAACACCAAAAGTTTACAAAAAACCTGTTGTACTAAATCACATCTATCTTCAATATATATAAAAAGCTGCATGTTGGCTAAAAAGCGGTTATTTCTCTTTTGCCGATGGCAACGACTAGTTTGTTTAGAAACTCAAATCTACTAAACCTAACTTTAGCCGGCTTTGTTATTTGTTGCATTAAGAAAACTATTGGATGTATAGTTTCAAATTCATAGTATATACATAGTTCATTTTACTGATTCCGGAAATACAATTTTTGTGAAAATCGGACGGTAACTTTTCTTAATTTTGGCCAAAAACTGACCTTCCGTGAATCAAATGACGCAGGCATTTGAGGGGGTTTACTGAATTTCTTTTCGCTTCGGGGTCCGCCTCTATATTTACTTTCCTACACTGTTAAAAATCTCCAGCTTTTGCTGCAGACACACTCCACTGCTTTTAGACGAAACGGTTACTTTACTACATTATGGAGCATTTTCATTGATCAAAATAGAGATCTTCTATAAAAGCGGTGGAGTGACTATGCAGCAAAAGCTGAAGATTTTTTACCGTGTACAGACGAAAGGGTTACCAGAGAAAGGGTTTCGAGCAGCGATTTTTAGAATGTTTTCGCGTTTCGTCCAATTTTTTTATGGGACCGGGCAACGCCGAGCGGATCACCTAGTTTATAGCAGACTGGAGTAACATGTGCCCAGAACAATAATAAAGTTTTAAATGCGTTCTAGCGCTAGTATGTTGTGAGTACTGGCATAATTCAGCATTACTAATCACTCCAATACACTCAGCATAAAAGACACATGACTAATTTTACACCATTTTTGTTGTTGTTTACGTCGATCTAGTTAATCACAATTAGAGTTTTGCATTGGGTCTGGTAATTCGATTTTACCCCAACCCGACCCAATCAACGGTTCGTGTCGAATTGACGCTTAATGTTTTCGTTGAGGGTAAGGGTTCCGGTTAGGTTTGGCTCTTTCGGGTCGATCCTAGTTGACTCGATTTCAGAAATATTTTTCAATTGAAAATATCTATATATGTGAATATTAATTAGAGTACATGTGTTTATTTTTATACAAAAACATAATAGTTGCTTTAGTGTATAAAATGACTGATTTATATCAGGAAGACTTTATTAAATATTGTTTTTATTATTATCTTTGTTGCTTTCTGACGGCAGATCACACATCATAAATATTTTATGGGCGACGTTTTTCAATATTCAACGAGATTTCATTGCAGAGTTGGTAGATTTTCTTAAATTTTATCAAAGATATCGTAGAGACAACAGTAGTCTGCTCGAAGTTTTGGTGAAACTGGTGAATTTTTTATGGAAAATGTTTTTTTAAATTTGATTAGCAATGTCTTGGGTCCTAAATTTTAAGAAATATTTTTTAGCCAGTGAGATTGAAGTGGCAGTGTACAATGTCAATCCGTCGATAGAATTTTCATTGCTTGTAGGATAATGGAAAATCTATTAGTTTCTGCAATCGGCAATTTTACTTATAATTAATTTATTATATCTATTATTTATTACATACATATATTTATTATATATATTTATTTAATTACTATATATATGTTATTTGATATTGTGTAAATGGTAGGACATGGATTTTTAGCCAAGAGTTAAAAAAAAAAGTTATAAGATATTTGCGACATACGGTCAGTACTGTGAATAGGGGTTGCTTTATCCACAACGGCTGTTCTCTCGAACGATCCATTTTATTGACATGACCTTAGAACACAATACTTGACAAAATTTTGTTTCTTTATTTTTACATCTATCTTCATATTATTTATTCTTCCATACACGATGTGATAGCCTTTATACAGAATATCTACATTAAGACAAAATTACAGCCAAGAGCAGTTCACTAACTGTTTGCGACGGAAACGTCGGGAGTTAAATCCGACACTACCATCGTTACAAACGAACACACATACGCCCTTGGCTATACGAGCAATAAAATTTCATTAACAGTGAGGATTTTAGTCAAAACAATGGCGAGCCTCCCACTATCGCCAAGATAATATTTGTATACCTGTCTAACTCGTCTAAGAGAAATCCTTCATGTGAATAACCCCAAGTTCTGTAACGTAGGTTGCATTTTCCGTGTGGGTCAAAACTTTCTGGTTTGAGAATGCGCCCCCTGCGCATATCATCACTCTTTTATTGAAGTATTTTAGTCAAGAGGTGTCTTGTTCAATCCCATATTGCAATTGATATTCGTTGTTTTAATTTTTGTATGTAAGCTGAATACCTTGATATGTATATCCCAGCAAGTCTAAAGATTCCCAGATTTGAATTAATGCGATCTTTTTTAACTCCGAGGACATATGTCAAAGACTTTGTCTACAGTGATTCCTTAAAATCTCTATTCGATCTTAAAGAAAGCAGAGTACATAATATGCGTAACTGGATGATTATCCTGCGAAGATCTAATAAATATTCTATGTTGTGGTTCAAGATGGTAGCAGTCGATGATAGCCATCATATGGAACATGTTTGATTCTAAACTAGCTGACCCGTCCGGCGTTGCCCAGGCCGGTGATAATAACCTTAAGTAAAACTAAAATTTTTGATTATATTTTTAAATGAAAATCGTTCCAAATGAACCTTTTCCACTGCTAACGATCTTTCTAAAAAGGTTGGACAGATTTGAAAGAATCATAACTTTAAAAGTAATTGAGTAAATGCAATTATTTTCTTTCCAAAGTACTAGGCAATTACCCATGATTTTTCAGACGTAGCATTTTTAAAGTCGTGATATTCAGACGAAGCAAATACGCAATTGCACGGTGAACGAGGCCTTCGTGCTGTCCTACATTTTCGATGATTCCGGAGTTGAAAGCGTATAAGTCTAAAACTATTGGTGGTATGTGGAAATTGTCAATTAGAAAGTTCTTCAGCATTGTCGATTTAGTAAGAAAGGATCCACTATGCACACAAATAGCCTAAGCAAAAACTGAAAATTCCAAATGTGTGGTGCAGTTTTCATTTTCAGATCATCGATGCTGCGCATCGTCTGAATGTCACGACTTTAAGACTGCTATATCTGACAAATCTTGGATAATTGCCGAGTACGTTGGAAAGAAAATAATTGCGTTTACTCAATTACTTCTAGAGTTATGATTCTTACAAATCTGTCCAACCTTTTCCGATGACCCTGTATAGATTAATTTTCTATCACTTCGGTTTTGGGTATGAATATTTCGCGTTTGGGTTGAAGTATTCGGGTAAAGTATGAGCCGAACTCGTGCAGGACTCTAATCTGGAATAGGCAACCTCGATTCGATCAGCCCAAGGTTCGAGCATTCTTTAAGTGAATTCATTCTTTACTCAAACTAAAACTGTCTTGTTCAAACCATCCAAAACTGAAAGATATAATATCTTATAAACGGTCTTTTAAGAGTACGTTAAAAGAAAAAAAAATATCTTTAATGCACACGAAATTTTTCCACAGATTACCAAGGAAGTTTTATTTCGAAATGCTTCCCTGAATACTAAATAATCTCGTGCTTTAGTCTTAAGACAATACTAAATCTTTAGAAAAGCCCTAACATGTATCTATTTCAACAAAATTATTTAAGAGAAATGAGAGTGATTCAAATGATTGAAATACCACCATTATCTATTTCAAACGTTCTTTATTTTGTTTAATCTTCCGAAACGTTTTATATACTACTATCACTGAATTCTTTCTTTGGAATTCTGCTTGTTTACTTAAGATAACCAACCGTTTATTTTTTAATGTTAGTTTTAAATACAGGAACTTACACAGCTGCTTTTGAATAAAATCTCATAAGTTATTTTGTTCCGTTTTAATGTAAGAGAAAATTTAATCCTTAATATTTAGATTCACTCACTCAAATACAACAAACACTCATTTTTAACGCTTTCCAATATAGTTGAAAAGTATTTATGAATTCGTTTAGTATGTCTGTCTGTCGCTCTGTTTGCCTTCTGCCTGTCACTGCTCTAACTTGAGTAAATATACTCGGATTGTCATGTAATTGATATATGTTATTGAGATTTAACATGGCATGCTGGGTATTAAAATGAAGTGTGCAGCATTTATTGTTCGTTTGCAGTGTATGAATTCTTTAGTGCAGCCTTGTACGAGGGTGTTAAGAAAAGTTCTCGGCCAGCCAAATAAAATACAAGATACACAAAAGTTTTACACGACTTTGTCTGAGCTTTTTCATACCCAAAACATCGTGTAAAATATTGTGACAAAGTTTTACACGACTTTGTCTGACTTTTGTTTTCACAAAGTCAGACAAAGAAAATACAAGATATTTTACAATATTTCATTTTATTTTTCAACTTGCAACACAATACATTTCAGAAGACTCTTAAGAAATGTTCATTCTTTGGCGTTTTTAGTCGACGTTCAACAAACGCGGCACGCATCGAACGGAAAGCTTTTTCATACCCAAAACATTGTGTAAAATATTGTGGACACGGACTATCAAGATGTTTGCAATGTCTGTTAACCCTTTCCGGCACAGACAAAATCTGTTCGTAAAATGAGAAATTACTGACTGACACCGGAATTTACAAACGACTTTATTAGAAAATATGAACTCCTTATTTTAAGCTTTCATTATAGAAACAAAATTTTATTAAAATATTCTTGGTGCCGAATGCAAGTTCGGAATTAAAATTAGGTGTGCCCGGAGTGGGACCACTGTGCTGGAAAGGGTTAAGTTCGCGTATCTCAATCGGTGATCATTCAATACGGCATTGTGAATTTTTAGACGATTTCGTCGGTCGTAGAGGTTTTTGGACGTCTTGAGCGTTCATCATCGTGAATTGATTTCCTACCATGTGTAAATTCAGCAGCCCACTTTTTTAAAGTCGAATATGGAGGACAAGAATCCTTTAAGATGGAAAGTAACTCTTTTTGTATGTCTGTCGGGGTTAAACCTTTTTAAACAAAGTATTTTATGACAGCTCGAACTTCAATTTTTTCCATTTTTAGAAAATGTCAAAACATGTTTACTATACTTTATCGCTAAGCAATAACCAATAAACTCTCGCTTCTAAAACTCGACAGCATGTGATCTAAAGGATCATACTTTATAAACATCATTGTCATTTGGTCATACTTGTTCCATCTCTGTGTCAGGCCTCGAACTTATCAGTCCATATTCGTATATACAAAAATCTATAGAACAGATACAATGCTGCACAAAAGAATTCGGATATTTTTCCGACTATTACAAGTAATCGCTGAAATTAGGTTTTCAAATGCGTTCTGTGTTTTTCAATTTGTTTATTTAGAGTGTCGAATTCAGACAATTTTCCCTAGGAGGGATTTTTTCAGCTCCGTTGGAGTGGGGATTATGGAGTTTTGGGAAAAAATTACTCTTCTATACCATTAATAAATGGAAAATCACAAGTCATCCAGTGAGGTACATTTTGATGCTCCAGGGGGGGGATGTCCCTCAACGGAGCACCCCCTGAATTAAACTTTATTTACTTAAACATCATGTTTCACTTTTTTAAACGGAGAACTTTTGTTACATTATTCTAAATGTGTTGGAAAGCGTTTCTCAATCTATGCTTGATACATGTTTTTGCTTTCTGGCTTTAAATTACTCAAGAATTTAATATGCTTATTTTAAAACCCATTTCAACATAACCACTTTAAACCGGTGAAATTAAATTGTTATAAAAGATTTATGCATGAAAGATAAGAGAAAAAAAGAAGAAATCCAAATCCTTATCTTTTACATCTATGTAGCAGAACTCCAGGGAGAGCCCTTGACTTTTGCTACATGGATTTCAAACGAATTACTCTCAGTTTAAAAACGAAGCTGTTTGAGCAAATATAGAAATTAACAAGAACGAAACATCATGCGTCAAGCATAGATTATGGAACACTTTCTAACACTTCCAAAATACTTTTACAAATCTTTACTGTTTAATAAGGCGCAATATGATATCTTAGTAAACAGTTTGGAAAACGCATAACATATTTAAAAGTCCAATTTCAGGAATAACCAATAATATCCGGAAAAATATCTGAATTATTTTGTGCATTCCTGTATATGATCTATAGATTTGTATATACACTACATAGAATGCTAAATTTATTGTTCAGTTAGGAAAAGCGTAGCACAGTTTAAAATTCCCCTTATGAAATTTCTGTGAATAAACGGAATTGTACTCGAGGACTTTTCTGCTGCTCTGTGTATGATGTATAGAATTTGTACACACCAAGTAATAGACAAAAAATGAATTAAATTTAAAAACGCGTTCAGCAACTGACAACGCACTTCCAGCAATTATTGTTAACATACCGAACCGACTTATTTTGTGTGTCCCTGTAAATGAACGATGGATGCTATACACAAAATATTCTATAGTAAGCCGAGTGTTAGCAAGTTAAGCCAAAGATATTGAGTTCGACTCCCGGCCGAGATATTTCCCTTCTCAGTTGGAAAAATTACATTCCCACGTTATCTTTACCCATGAGTATGTTTGAGTTAAAAAATAATAAAGTGCATTAATGAAAAGACGAAATTGGACCTTTCAGAAAGAGCAATAATTTGAAATTTTTCTTTCAAAAAAAGCATCAACTTTCACATATTATATGATGTTCTTGAAACAGCTAATGTTACTTTTTTCCAATCTTATTAAACGGTATAATTAATTTATATAGTATTAAATAAAGTTAAAAGTAAAACAAATATTTTTGTCAGAAATATGCAATAGTTATAAAACTTTTCGACTAGCGTTTATTTGCGTCTTAGAAAATTAATTTAACCATGTTTGGAAAATATATTGAAATACATTTGTCACCGAAATGTTTCTGTGGAATTTCAATAAAAGTTTTGTTGTTATAGTTAAACTCTCCGACATTGACTGATCTATTTCCAGTCAAACGAAAATTCGTAAATAATTGTAGATTCGAGAATATATGAGAATTTTGTAAAACAGATTTTCTGAAATTTGTTTAACTAAAATTTTGATTTTAATGTAGCGTCTGAAGAAATTATATTTTAGTTATAAGTACGGATTATTTATAGAAAAAGTTTAACTTTCATAAGTTATTTTTTTGCTGGATAGAAATAGAAAAATCGATATTCAGTATCATTTTTGGAAAAAGAAAAAAAAAAAAAAAAAAGAAGCTCTAAGAATGTACGACGAATTAATTGTTGTGTTTTTTATTTTTACAATTCATTTCATAAAAGGAAAAGTAATGAAATGAGTAGGTTACTGTAGCTTCCATGCTTTAATAACTACTGACATTTCAAAAATATTTTAAATTATAACACCTTTAATAATATGTATTTTTTAAATGCTCAAACAGTGTAAATTAGCAACATAGTGTAGTGTAAAATAAATTTTGATAGATTGTTGACATGTCTCGGCTCACTCCGAACCATTTTCAAAAGTAAATGAGAATATTCTATAATTGCACGGTCTTTCAAGTTATTATTTGAAATGCTATCATTTAATTTTCATGTACTTTTTAAAAATTTCACAACTTATCTTTTATTTTTACTTGATTGTCTATTTTCATATTTGTAACCCTGGAGTAACTCGAGCCACAATTTCGGTAAGTTGAAAGATGCCGCATCATTACATATTGCATTTTTGCGCGTTAATATCTCTATGGTTTCCCTTATTATAGATGGATAATATAGACTGGAGGGAAAATTATTTTACTTCCATTGAAATTTATTTGGATGATTTCTTCTTGATATAATTTTGCCAGGGCTGCGGTTTTTTATTAATATCAGCTGTATGCTCCTTTTTTCTGTAACTAAATTTCCTGCTGGTAATGCCAATATAGCAATTCTTAGATCCGTCTTCTTTAATAAAAGGTATTTCATATACTCCTGAATAATTCTCAAAATTAATTGGGTCAATTTTACTGCAAATTATATTCTTTAATTTCTGAACATTCTTACCTTTTAGCATTTAAAGGAAATATAACTGACATTTCAATTTAATATTCATCGTTACTACCTTCATTAATTGTTAGTTCATTAGTGAACAATATTGGAATAATATATTTTTTTTTGGAATGCATTTAATGGTATCTTCAAATACTTGACGTCATTTCAATTCTTATTGGGAAAATGGATATTTTTCTCCCTTTGGTACTCAGCGAATTGATTTCTCGAGTTTTCTAGATAACTGATAGGCTGAAAATTTTGATGAAGGTGGAATTTGCCGACAGCGTTGATTCCAATATAGGTCTATAATAGAATAGAAGCTATATACTTAGCTTCCACAATTTAAAAATAAATCGAGAACGCATTTTTGACATCTCAGAAAGTACTTGGGGATTCTTATTAGAAATAAATTGCTTCTTTGCTTCAGGTTTAAAGCATGGACGATATAACACAAAACTAAAGTCCTTCCGGCCTGTACCGGGAGAAAAAGGTAGCTTTCCTATATCTTCGTTTTAAAATTTTAGCTAATGTTACACGAAAACAGCAAGTTAAAATGCAAAGAAATGTTTACAAAAGATTCGTTAATACTGAATTTCAATAAGAAATTCGGCAAATTATTGAGCAATAGCCAAATTGGCTTCATTTATGAAGACTTATTTTGGTCGCCAAATTTGGTGATATTTCGCCAAATGTCGCCAATTTTGCCAATTTTGGCGCTAACGGATATGAATATATAGTTTTATGCGTATGATTGGGAAAATTATTACAACAATGAAAGAAAATAATTTGCGAGTAATCGCGTTAATGTGCTGTTTTGTTTCAAAATGTCAGCCACCCTAGAATTTCAAACTGCTCTATCTCAGCCATTTTTTAAGATAGAGGTAAACCAAAAAATGCTCTTGAATCCTTGTATCAAGGCCTAAAACGTAATTAAAAAATAAATTTGAATTTTTAATTTTTTGTATATTTATTTTAGTTTTAAATTTTTAAATGGGCGCCATCTTGAAACAAAATGGCGGACCAAGCTGGCCAACGAACTCGGTCGAGACATTGGTTAGCTTAATACACACAATTAGTTTCATCAAAATTGATTTATAAGTACGAGCGTTATCGTATGACATAGGTCAGATATATATATATATATATATATATATATATATATATATATATATATATATATATATATATATATATATATATATATATATATATATATATATATATATATATATATATATATATATATATATATATATATATATATATATATATATATATATATATATATATATATATATATATATATATATATATATATATATATAATATATATATATATATATATAATATATATATATATATATATATATATATAAATCAACATTTGAACGGAGGGTGGTTTTGGGGTCTGGGGGTCATGATCGGTGAAAATATATCGAAATTTTCCGGAAATGCTTTCCTCCGAAGGGCTGCAATAGGTAGCTTTATACTTTTTTGTATTGAAAGCTACCTAATATGCATTTTGAACTAGGAATTACTATTTGCAACATTACTAATAGTAGAAGAAATCCTCTTGCACATAATTAGTTGTTTTTTGAGCGAAATCAAAACACGCTGTTTCTGGCAGTCGTATTTTACGACCAACGTATAATACTTTCTTTGTTTGAGCGAAAACGACATTGCAAAGGATGATGGGAAAAACTATCACTGAGCAGGCACGATAGAGATACTGTATAGAGCTGCCATCTACTGAGTTAAAGTTTAACTATAGCAGCTGTTACAGCCCCACATATTACATCATTATTCCACATAAGCTGTAAATTTGATTTTACAGATTGAATATTATACAAAATGATTTTTTTTTATTTATAGCATACAGATTTGAAATTTTATAGATATCTGACGAAAGGTAATATTATCGAAAATTACAGTAGAAAAGTTTGATTTAACACTTTATATAGAAATGAACAAAAAACTGTTGGTACAAACATTCTAAAAGACTATTTATTGTTCAAAAACAAAAAAAAAATATTTGTAGTTTATTGAAGAACACATCTTATTTTTCCTGACTTTCACTTTTTTTTTCAAAAAGCACAACTCTAAAATTAAATATCCTAGAAACTACCACCTTTTATACAAAGCAGAAAATTTAATATCAACAAAACTGCTTTCACATCGAGTACAGGTTGATGAATTAAATCAGCTGACAAAAATCTTTAAAGTAGTAATCCATTCTGATGTCCTTTTATATATATATATAAAATAAAGGGAACGTATATAAAGAATAATATTGAACGGTTCCGTTTTTAAATGTTACTTGTTTGTAATAAACTGATGTATGCGTACCCCTTTTGTTCCTTTGATAAATCTTTAAACTTTTAAATATGAAACTTCTTATAAGTTTTGAATAGATCACTGTTAAATTTTTACTTTCTGTACACATACAGTGTACGGAAAGAAGCTAAGAAAAAAAGTGATCGGAAAAACTTGACAGAAACAACAATAGCAGAAAAACGTGACTGGAAAAAATGTGAAAAGGAAAAAACGTGGTTGGTTGGTTGGTTGATTTATAACGACCGATTATCTACTCAAGGGATATAGGCCCTAGGGGGAGTGCCCTCCGTGGGGGGTCTATCTAAGGGATCCTAACCCGTATTTACAGCAAAGTTCGAAGAAAACCACGGAAAACTGCGAACGGTTAGGTCGACAAGCGCAACAGGAGGGGAAAAAAGGTGACCGGAAAAATGTGACAAAGAATTAACAAATATTGATAAACATTGAACTTATTGATAAATAAGAGCTGAAAACCAACCAAGTGATAAATGTCTGATTTGAATCATTCTCGTAGGCGAGTATTTGCTGTAAATATTTGCGAATTTTATTAGCAATAGTGTATAAAAGCGGGGATAATAAAAATTAAATTAATTAATTAAATAAATTGCTCACTATTGTAAATAAAATAGCACAGAACATTAATTTAAAATAAATACAATTATTTGAAAAGATCATGCATATATGCAATTAATTAAAACAAATGATGTGAAAAAATGAGAAAAGAAATACATTCAACGACAGTTTCTTTATTTTAACAGACAACAAATCTACGGAAATTTAAAGGGGTGGTTTATATATAACACATTAATTACAGGAAGGAAAACTATTTACTAAAACAATATACTCTTTACCACTTCTTTAGAAAATAAACAATCTCACGTCATTAAAAAAATCACTCTCTATTATAAATAAAATAGTACAGAAAATTAACCTCTTAGTTTTATCCTACTAATTTTATCTTTAGCAAACTCTGATTATTAACGATTCTGTATAAAGCTTACTTTGTAATTATAATTTTCATAATTTATAAGAGTATTTAAAGTGTTATTCGGAGTAACAAATTTTCTAAAGTAAAGGGCACAATTTTGAGCTTGATTTTTGATTTCGGAATTATATTTTTGCTGAACAAAATCTCGGAATTTTTGAACTGAGGCAAAAAGTTTCGAAATAATAGTTGGGTATTGTTATTACATTTACTATGTTGTAGTAGTAGTACTTTTAATTATAATTTACATAATTTATAAGAGTATTTAAAGTGTTATTTGGGGAAATCAATTTTCAAGTAAAGGAACAATTCTAAGCTTGATTTTTGGTCTCGGAATTATGTTTCTACTGAACAAAATCCCGAACTTCTGGAATTGGTGCAAAATTTTCCGATATAAAAGTTGGCTATTGTTATTACATTTAGTATGTTGTAGTATTACTTTTTAATTACAATTTACATAATTTATAAGAGTGTTTTAAGTGTTATTCGGGGTAGTCAATTTCTTAAAGTGAAGGATAAAATTCTGAGCATGATTTTTGGTCTCGGAATTATGTTTCTGCTGAACAGAATCCCGAAATTCTTGAACTGATGCAAAAATTTTCGAAATAAAATTTGGCTATTGTTATTACATTTAGTATGTTGTAGTAATAGTTTTTCATTATAATTTACATAATTTATAAGAGTATTTTATGTGCTATTCTGGGTAATCAATTTTCTAAAGTGAAGGATATAATTCTGCGCTTGATTTTTGGTCTCGGAATTATGTTTCTGCTGAACAAAATACTGGAATTATTGAACTGATGCAAAAAGTTTCGAAATAAAAGTTGTCTATTGTTATTACATTTATTATGTTGCAGTAATACTTTTTCATTATAATTTACATAATTTATGAACTATGTTGTAGTAATATTTTTAAATTATTATTTACATAATTTATAAGTGTATTTTAAGTGTTATTCTGGGTAATCAATTTGCTAAAGTGAAGGATATAATTATGAGCTTGATTTTTGGTCTCGGAATTAAGTTTCTGCTGAACAAAATACTGGAATTATTGAACTGATGCAAAAAGTTTCGAAATAAAAGTTGGGTATTGTTATTACATTTATTATGCTGCAATAATACTTTTTCATTATAATTTACATAATTTATAAGAGTATTTTAGGTGTGATTCGGAGTATTCAATTTTCTAAAGTGAAGGATACAACTCTGAGCTTGATTTTTGGTCTTGGAATTATTTTTAATCTGAACAAAACACCGGAATTCTTGAACTGATGCAATGTTTTACGAAATAAAAGTGGTTTATTGTTATTATAGTTTACTTTCAATAACTATATTATGTAATCTTATTGAATTGGTAATTTCATAGAAAAGCTGTTTATATATCAGAATGAAAATATTATATTTTTACTGCAAAACAAAATGAAACGTAAAAATTTTACTTTCTAATTATGTTTGTCTTCACACAGTTTAAATCTCTGAAAGTTTGAGTCATGAGTTTAGAAAAACCCTTGTGTATTAAACGTACTGTACAGTAGCCATTTTGATTCAGCAAGGTGGGACTATATTTTAAATATGCACTAGGGTAATTAATTATTCACATATTTAAATCAGAGTTTCCTTTTAACACTTTTCAACAATATTGAAAAGTTCTTATATTTTCGGTTTGTCAGTCCGTTCTCTAACTCTCGTAAATATACTCGAATGTCCATGTGATTTGTATATATATTATTTTGTTTTACCATAGAATGTTTGATATTAAAAATTATGTTTGTAGCATTTGTATTTTGTTTATAGGGACGCACAAAATAATTTAGTTCCAGTATTGTCTATGGAAAACAATCACTTCCGATGAATTTTAATGATGTTAAAACACTTCAAACATAATTGAAGAATTAATATGCATCACTGAGGTATACAAAAACATGATTTATCAAGAGTATAGAATAATTAGCTCTTTATAATTCGTTTACAGGGATATACAAAAGAATTCGAATACAATATGATACAAGGGGAAAAATCGTTTCTGATACAGTTCAATAATGTTATGATACTTCAACCACAATGAAATTTAAAATGATCGCTGAGATGCTCTACAACATCTTTCCATAGATAATTGAAAGCGTAGTATTTATCGTTCCTTTACAGAGACGTACGAAAGAATTCGGTTACAGGACGAACTATGATCCATTTCATTGTATTAAAAAAAGAAAATTTTCTAATATATGTTCTAATATATGTTCTAATATATGTTGTATATATGTTCTATTAGTGTTGTAAAGTATTTCACAATCACGCACGATTTCTCGTTCTTGTTTTTTTTTTTCAAAAATGTTACATAATTCAATTTCTCTTATTTCATTTAAATCTAAGAAATAATTATAAACGTTGAAAAAAATTTATGGTCTACAACATCTTTTCATAGATAATTGAATGCGTAGCATTTATCGTTTCTTTATAGAGACGTACGAAAGAATTCGGTTACATGACGAACTATGATCCATTTCATTGTATTAAAAAAAAATTTCTACTATATGTTCTATATATGTTCTATTAGTGTTGTAAAGTATTTCACAATCATGCACGATTTCTCGTTCTTGGTTTTTTTTTTCAAAAATGTTACATAATTCAATTTCTCTTATTTGATTTAAATCTAAGAAATAATTATAAACGTTGAAAAATTTTCCATTCAAATTTTTCACTCATAACTAAAATATCATTTGTAGACATGGATTAATAATACTAAACTAAAATCAAAGTTTAGTTAAACATGAAATCTGTTTTATAAAATTCTCATATACTTTCCTACCTATAATTATTTCCAAATTTTGTCGCGCTTGATACAGATCAGTCAAAGTCAGTGAGTTGAGTAAAACAACAAGACTTTTATTGAAATTCCCCAGAAACATTTCGGTGACAAATAGATTTCAGTATATTTTCCACATCTGGTCTTATTAATTTACTAAAACGTAAACAAACTCTAGATGAAAAGTTTTATAACTATAGATGTAACTGTTCTTATTTATGACTATACGTACATCTGAGAGAAACTTTGAGTATATGATATTTGAATTTATTTAAATTCTAAAATGCATTCTTTTAAAAAATTGATTGTACATGTTCAGAATTCGGTGAGATACATAAAAAAAAGTATCGTTACATAGGGGAGAGTGCGGTAAAACCGTGTACTCTTTTTTCTTCCTGATGGGTGCTGCCCTGTGGACAGCACCAGTGGTGTAGTGCTGTAGAAAAAAGTGGGGGGACGCTCATAGGGTATGAATAGTTGAAAAATACAGGGTTATTACAAATGAATCATCGGGTTTTGATACGTTACTACGTGCGAACTGGGAAACGTATGTGTTTCCATGACAACTCAAACGAGAGGGCATTAACTACAGTTTCGCGCTGCGTATGTGTCATGCGCGTGTGGTCGACATAGTTGCTGCGCGAACGTCATATTCAAAATAGCGACTGGACAGCAGAAAGCGTTTTGTGTACTAGGATTTTCAAAGTGTGAATCGCTTATAACCGTTCAGCGAGCATTCTGGAAGGCCTACAAATGCAAACCACCAACCCAACAAAGCATTCCTCGCTGGAATCGTCAGTCCAAAGAAACCGGTTGTTTATGTAAAGGCAAAAGTTCCGGCCGACCAAGCGTTACTGAAGAAACAGTGAACCGAGTTAGAGAGAGTTTCATCCGTAGTCCCACGAAATCGACAAATCGCGCTAACCGCGAACTTTTCATTCCACAGCCAACTGTGTGGAAAATTTTGAGAAAAAGATTACGATTATCGCCTTGACATCTACCGTATCATTCAAGGAGCACATATTGAATATCTGTAGTATGGACATCAATATTGTATACTTTCGGTTTATTTTCATGTATAATTCATTGTCGTAACCCAATTATGTTCCGAAATAAACGCTTCGGAATCCCGATGATTGCTCTGTAATAACCCTGTATAATTCGGAATTCAGTAACGCTAATTCAAGTAATGAGATTTTCATTAAAATTTGCTATGCAATTTATGTTTTTGAAATAGTCTTAGAATAACATTAAACCTGATGTCCACTGACAATGATAGAAATTACTACATTTTTACTTTCCGGACATGTTTAGTGTGATAAAATTATTGTAATCATAAAAAACAGATTATGGCATGTTAGTAGCTTTACGTTTTGAGGTTCCCTGGATCCTATTTGCTTTTCTACAATGATTCTGTATGTATGTGCGCGTACGTTGGCATTTTCTTACGTTTCTGCTGTTTTACGAAGAGGCAGTATATGTGTACGTGAGTGAATGAGTAAGCATGATAGCATTCAAACGATGGTTTCGACTATATACACCAATTTTAATAGTAATAATACTACAATGAACATTCATCAATTTTGTAGCAATTTAAGCAAACCTATGAAAGTTTGACTAAAAACAGATATATAGACAGAGAGACAGAGAGACAGCCTATCCGAGGTTATAAAAAACTTCCACGTGAAGTATTAAAAAAAGTCCTTTATCTCTTAAAATTGTTCATTTATTAGGAATTATCATTGCTTATATCTTAAAAAAAATAAATTTTAAAAGTCTTCCTCCTCCCGTGTCCCCAGTGCCACCTTGAAAATAAAAAAGTAGGGGGACGTTTGAGATAACATGAAAAAATTAGGGGACGCCGTCCGCCCGCGTACCCTCTCGACTGCACCACTGGACAGCACCCGTCTTAACTACATTCCTTAGCGGCCCCTAGCAGTGTGCTATCGCTTTTGAAGGGACTTCATCTCTGTATCGAACTATTGGAAAGAAATTCACTGCAAAATGTTTAATTTTTCACCATCTTTTTATGCTGTTTAAATAAATCCAGTCCGATGGGTTGATTTAGGTAAAGTAAGCCACTGTTTTCTAAAGCTTTCACACGATATTTTGAAGCGAAGTAGAAATCAAAACATCCAGCTATCCAGAAAAACCACCATCTTGATTTTTGGTCGTCTGCTGGGGTAAAATCGAGTACTCATGGTTTAGCATTGAATTCTGCAAGGAATTGTTTCTTCACTTAAAAGGTGTTTAAGGATAGATACAATGTTCAGTCCGCAAAGTGTAGAGCAAATGAGGAGAGCAGCGGATACAAGAGTTAAAAGTTGAAAAAGCCATTTCATGACAACATTAAAAATTGCTTGGAAACCTTAAAAACAATTGTGATTTACTGACATTGACTGAAACTGACCTTAAAAATTGTATATATGTTTTAAAGTTTGATTAAAAATGTAATACAATAAAACTTTTTGTTGAAGTGTAATAAAATAATTTCTGATTAGACCATGGTTTTGCCATCTCACCATATTCGGAACTGTTTTAGATGGTCTAGAAAACGCCTTTTCCCAAGTGGAGAAGAAATTTCCTGTGGTAAACAGGTGTGGTTTAGTCCAAACAAGTGTTGAAATGATCAGTGGTTGGTTAAAAATATAGTATTATTATAACACTATATTTCTTCACAAACATTGTATGTTCTTTTCCAATCATTTTTTACCTTTTTCAAATTTGTTAAGTTAAACTAATATGCATCCTTAATACAGTTAAGTATGTAAACACTTGGTTAGAGATGTTTAGTTAAATAATTGTGCAATTTAAACATTATAAAAACAGTCTAACCTTCAAAAAAATGCATGTATCTTAAATTAAGCAGTGGGTCTGTGTCTTCGCCCCGGGAATGCACTTGTACTCTAAAGCGAAAGCTGGATTCCCGGGCGGTCATCCCTTGCCATCCCTTGTTTACTTAGATATCATCTTTCACCTTATTAGACCCCCACTAAAAATTATCTGAAGATTATCTTAAGAAAGTGCCACTTTCTTCAGAAATTCTACAGAAATCTGAAGACATTTTGCAGATTTAACTTTACCTTTAAAAAATCTGCAGAATTTTTTAAGACATTTCGCAGATATTTTGAAGATTTGAAAAAAAGTGGGCCAAATACCTACAGATTTTCTACGGAAATTTTTTAAAGATATCTTCAGATTTTTTTAGTGGGGACGGTAAATATTTGTAAAATTATTTTGGAAATGTGTTACATAATTTATGCTTGAAGCATGATTTTTCGTTCTAGTTCTTATTTCATTAAAGTATAGGAAAAACATTCTGTACAAAATCTCCACTTCCAACTAAAATATCATTTGCAGACTTAGATAAATACTGCACTAAAATCAAACTTTAGCTAAACAATTTTCAGGAAATCTGCTTTATAACATTCTCATATATTTTCCTATCTACAATTATTTCCAAATTTTGTAGGGCTGCAAACAGATCAGTCAAAGTCAGCAAGTTGAGTAAAACAACAAGACTTTTATTGAAATTCTCCAGAAACATTTCGGTGACAAATAGATTTCAATATATTCTCCATGCCTGGTCTTATTTATTTACTAGAACGTAAACAAACTCTAGTTGAACAGTTTTATAACTACAAATGTAACTGTACTTATTTAGAGATCTTAGAGAGATTTTGAGCATGATTTTTGTATTTATTTAAATTCTAAATTGCATTACTTTAAATACACGATAAAAATTTGGTGATATACATCAATGGATATGTATCGTGATGTATATCATGATGCATTCCCAATATTTATTCTGAAAATGTCATAATAGTTGATATTTTCAATATTTTCATGTATGATATTTATTTACAATATATTAGTGTGTATGATATATTTTATATTTTCAGTCACAACAAGTGTAAATGAATATTACAACTGCTATGCAAAGAAAAAGAAAACAGAAACATTTTACAAGCTTTATGGTTGAAGATATATTTTTAAATGTAGAACTAATTATATCGTAATTTTTTTAAACAATATGATAAGTGATAGTACCTATTGTCGCGAATCCAATTGAATTAAACGTATTCTTGGCTCCTACTAACAGGAGATGTTTTCATAAATGTATCTTTCTAAGCTGTGTGAGAAAGATGTTTTGTTTTTGTAGATGTAAATTTCTAAGCTGTGTGAGAAAGATGTTTTTTGTTTTTGTAACTGTATTTTTCCAAGCTGTGTGAAAAATATGTTGTTGTCGAAAAATGGTTTTGTACAATGTTTTTGTCGGCGCGGAAGTGAGAGAATAAAGATATTTGTTATGTATTTTAAGAGGACTGTTTTTCACGTATTAAAGTATTATTTTCTTTTGCTTTAGAAATGACGAAAGTATTAAAACGGGTAGTTTTAATGTTTCGAAAATCGCTATGTATGTAATTTGCGATACCTATAAAAACGAACAACATTTTCAATGAATCTTAGTAACCAAAATCACTTATTCTGTGAAAAATACAAGGTGTTTCATATGAAGCTGAACTTGGATTTTCGTTTCGTGGTATATACTAAATTGATTGATACACGATATGCATTTTAAAAATATCGTAATTGTTGATATTGTCGATATTTTCATATGTAATTTCATACTTATCAGTGTGTATGATATTTTTAATATTTTCTGTCAAAAGAAGTGTAAATGAATTTTTCAACTACTATGAAAAGAAAAAGAAAAGAAAATTCTTTTTCAAGCTTTACGTTTGAAGAAGAATTTTTAAATGTATAACTAATAATATACAGGGCTATCGTAAATTGTTTACAAAAAATAAGACTAGTGATAGTAAAACTATTTGCGAGGGAACTTAGTATCCAAAATTATTTAGTCTGTGAAAAGTAGAAGGTGTTTTATACGAAGCTAAACTTTGTTTTTCTTTTATAACTTTATCAATAATGGAGATATTTCAATAAAAATTTGAGTACGTAATTTTGCTTTATGTGAAATGTGATGAGATCATGGGAAGCCAGGAATTTAATTGTAATTCGGGGACACCGTATGTAATATCAGCTGCATTCTGAATAATAAATTGCCTGTCTCACCTTTTTTTGTGTGTGTGATGTGAATAGCGGAAATACCCTACATTTCGTATGAGATTATCACATTTCATAGAAAGAAAAGTAGGTTTTGTGAAAATAGTGTTAGAATATTTTTAGTTTTGGTGAAAAGTTCTATAACTATAGATGTATCTATGCGTATTCATGGCTATACGTGCAGAGAAATATTTGTAGTATACTTTTTGAATTTATTTAATACCTAAAAAATTATATACAGAGTAAACGTAAACTGTTTAAAAAAATAAGCGAAATGATTTAAAACCTATTTTAAAACCTATAAAAACGAATATCATTTGCAGTAGAACTTAGTATCCAAAATCAATTATTCGGTTAAAAAAAACAAGGTGTTTCATACAAAGCTAAACTCGGATTTTTGTTTTTATCTTTATCGGTAAAAGATATATTTTTACGAAAACACTAATTTGTTTTGTATGAAATGTGATACCATCATGCGAAGTTCTGGAATTAAATTTATTTCAGTAGCACCGTATGTACTATCAGCTACATTCAGATTTGAGTAATACAGCGTTTATTGGACGTGAATGGTGGACATTTCCCGTATTTCTTGTGAGATCATCACTTTTCACAGAAAGCAAAGTTTTTTGAAAATATTGTTAGGATAATTTCATTTTAGGTAAAGTTATACATGAAAAACCCCGATCGGAGGAATCCTCTATTTTTGACTGAAAAAAAAATAGATTGCGATCGTAATGTTTATTGTAATGGTCACTCCTCTTACTTTGTTGGGACAGTTTACGATTCTTCTCGTAATCTTCCCCTTTCATTCCTCTTATTTTGTTGAGAAAGTTTATGATTGATCTTTCACTCCTTTTATTTTGCTGAGGCAGTTTACGATTCCCCTTTCATTCATCTTATTTGTTGAAAAAGTTTATTATTCCCCTTTCACTCCTCTTATTTTGCTGAGGCAGTTTACGATTTCCCTTTCATTCATCTTATTTTGTTGAAAAAGTTTATTATTCCCCTTTCACTCCTCTTATTTTGCTGATGCAGTTTACGATTCCCCTTTCATTCATCTTATTTTGTTGAAAAAGTTTATTATTCCCCTTTCACTCCTCTTATTTTGCTGATGCAGTTTACGATTCCCCTTTCATTCATCTTATTTTGTTGAGAAAGTTTATGCAATAGTAGTTATTAAAAAATAAACAAAAACGAAAAATCATGCATCAAGCATCGATTATGAAATACTTTTAAACACTAATAGAATTTTATTAAGAAATTTCATATTTTTAAATACAATGTAAGGATTTATAGTTCATTCTGTAACTGAATTATTTTGTGCGTCGCAGTACACGAACTATAAATACTACTTAGACATTTTTCTTAGAAAACTTTCATCTTATTATACATTGTTAAAAATGTGCAACAAACTGTCCAGTCATTTAACCGTTTTTACAGAAAACGGTTACAAAACCGTAATTAAACTTTATATTCTGACCATAATATGGGCAATAATATGGTAAGATTAAAGTTAAATTACGTTTTCTATAAAAACTGTCAAATAACTGGACAGTTTGTTGCAAATCTTTAACAGTGTACTGTGAAGTTTTGTTACAGTATTCTTAATCTGTTGGAAAGCGTTTCATAATCTATGTTTGACGCATGATTTTTCTTTCTTGTTTTATTATTATTTTTTTAATTTGCCTCTTCTACAGATAACGTTTGATAACTTTTATGTTACTTTATTATTACAATTGAATTTCTGTCGTGCGATCTGCTTAAATTCAAACGAGTTTTAAAATCAGCATTTTATATTCTTGAATATTCTAAAAAGTGAAAGGGTGAAGTTTGTTTTGAACAATTGTAAATATTAAACAATATTTTCTATTACTTAAAAAAAATACATAAAGTTATTTTATGAGATTTATTTTAAGCATTTGTGCGAATTCCTATATAAAACAATCATTAAATAAACAAACGGTTGATTACATTCAATAAACCAGCAGAACTCGAAATAAAGCCTTTAGAGAAGGTATATAATAATAGTTTTTGTTTAAGAACGCTAAATAAAATTAAGAGCAGTCGAAACACTTAATGGTAGCATTTCAATCATTTGAATTACCCTTATTTTCCCTGCATTATTTTGATAGAATAGATTCATGTAACAGCTTTTTTTATGAATAAATCACATGATTTAATATTCAGGGAGGGATTGTGAAATAAATATTTCTCGGTAAACTGTGGGAATGTTTTGTGTACATTAAAAAAAATTATTTTTTCATTTACGGAATACTAAAAGAATGTTTATTTTTCTAAACATATTTTATTTTTAGATGAGTTTAGGAAGATAGATTTAGAATCAGTAATGGATGAATTCACTGCACTGTAAAAAAAAAATCTGAAATTTAAAGAGAAAAACATTATATTTTTTACAGAAAAAAACTATTTAAAAAAAACCAGTTTTTTCCTGTAAAAAAACTGTGGATTTTGTGATTTTTACAGAAAAAATCTGTATCTTTTACAGAAAAAAATATTTTAATGAAAATATACAGATATTTTCTATAAATTAAACGGTATTCTACTGGCGCCAAAATTGACAGTTTTTTTCTGTCAATTTAAGATTTTTTTTTTACATGTGTGGCAACTGATTTCTGTTTAACACTTTACAACATAGTTGCAAAGTGTTTATATTTTCGATTTGTCTGTCTGTCTGTCTGCCATTTATCCATACTCTAACTCTCATAAATGTGCTCAGATTGCCATGCAACTGAGACATGTTATCGAACTTTACTATGACATGTTTGGTATTGAAAATGAAGTGTGTAGCATTTATAGCTTTACAAGGACACGCAAAATAATTCCGTTACATTGTGGTCTACGGGGGGAAATCGTTTGTGGTCTGTTTTAACGACGTTACACTATTTAAAACATATTGACATTTATACTTATCACTGAAGTACACTATAAGATGCTTACTATAGAATACATAAGGCATAGAATTCATCGTTCATTTACAGGGACACTAAAATAATTTGGTTACAGCGCTGTCTATGAATATTAATTGGTGGTAGATCGTTTACAATTGAGGTACACGTTTTTAAATTTAACTGATTTTTTGCATATTACTTGGTGTATATAAATTTTATAGATTATATACACGGTTGCGCAAAAGATCTCGAGTACATTTCCGTAGTGTGACGAAAATGGAATTTCCAACTGTGCCATGTGTTTACTAACTGAATTAAATTTCAACATACTATGTCGTATATATACAAATATATAGATCATATGCAGGGCTGCACTAAAGAATTCGGATATTTTCCCTATTATTCATGGGGGTTATTTGGTCAAATGGTTTTCAAATGTTTTATGTGTTTTCTAAGTTCATTACTTAGCCATCATTTTTCACCTTTTTAAACTATGAAGTTTTGTTACAGTATTCTGAATGTGTTGGAAATTATTTCATAATCTAGACTTAACGCATGATTTTTCGTTCTTGTTATTAATACCAGCAAATATAGCAAGGGTTTCCCGAGTTAAAGAACATACTGACCTGTGTGCAAAGCATACATGAAAATTATTTGTACTACTATGATATTATCGGTATTTGATTGGCTCTTGGCTAATGCTTGTGGGGGAAATTGGGACGCTGATTAGCTATATAAAAAAGTGCCATTCTGATCACCTGTCTCAGGGATACTAGGCCTAATCTCTGACGCAAAAATGGGGTTGTCTTAGGTGGGGTTTTTTAAGCGTTTGTACGGTTCCCTGAATTTACACACCAGTATCTTTTAAAAGATTTCTTTGACTGAAGAAAACTTTTAGAAATTATTGGTATAAAATTTCAAGGAACCTTACAAACGCTAAAAAAAATCCGCCTACGCCTACTATTCAGGAAGCGGTGATGGTGATATTGGATGACGTTTCTTGTCCTTCACTTAAGCGGCAACCGTAGCGACGTCCCATTGTGGAAGTGAGAAATCAAAATGGCGAAGACACAAGAGAGAGCGTGGGTATTGTGGTCTTCGAAAACAAATCCATCACCACTACACAACGTCATTGTTCAATTAATAACTTTTGGATTATTTTGATAAAAGTTTAAAATTAATTATTGTATGATTATAATCGTTGTTTGATTAATAACGTTTCGAGTAATTTAAATTATTACAACTTGCTAATTTTTCGACTTTATTGAAGTCTATTGCAATTAGAGATTTATTATTTAATCTGGCTATTGCAGTGGTAGATTAATTTAGGTTTATATCTCGTCTATGTTCTTTCATTCTGTTTTCAATTTCCCTTTTTGTCATGTACATATATGAAATAGCTTTTCCCAAGTTATCATTGAAATTAATTCTGTATATTCCTGATGTCTGTTGATAATCAAATTTCTCTGCGTCTGATCTGATTAATTTGAAAATCGATGGATCTGCGGTGATGGGGAAAGAAAAAGGATCTCAATTTTTTCTAAAACCTTCAGTTTGGATTGTTGTTTAAGTTAAACTTACGGCTTCTTCACACCTCTTGTTTAAATAATTATTAATAAGTTAGGAAAAAAATGACAGTCATTCTAACTGACAATTGGAATTATCTAAAAGGATAGCTAATAAATAATAATACTTGTAGATGATTAGAAAGACAATTTTAAATATTCATTGTGAAACTTTTATTTAACCTTTTAACAGAATCTTAAATTTACTCCCCCTTTGCATACAAATTCAAGTGTACGCATCTATATAGAAACGCAAAAAAATTATTTACTCTTTATAAATCAAGTTATAAATATTTTATCGTTCCATAAATAAGTTTTCTTATTAAATATTCCAGCTGTACTTTCAAGGGTCTTTTATGTCTTTTTTTTTAAAAAAAAATTCTTATCCATTTGAACTGAAAATGTAGTTATTTTTTTTATCGATTCCATTTAAAACAATAAAAGAGATGTGCGATAATGCAGTAAATATATATAAAAGTACGAAACAAAAATTATAAAAGTTAATTAGTTTCTAGTAAAAGTAAAAAAAAAATGAAAAAAAAAGTCAAACTCTCTTAATTATAAAATGAAAGGAAATAAAGTTGTTGAAATATTTGCACTCAAAAGCTTAGAACTCATTTTTTCTGTTTATTGGTTGCAATTTGAAATAAATGATCTTCGTGACGAGGGAGAAAAAGATATGAAGTTTCATTTGGCGTCATAAAAGAAAAATACGAAAGTTTTATTTGTTTCATCAAAAAATAATTAGTTTTTGTGTTTTTAATTTGTTCTGTTTAATTGCTAAAATATTTGAAATGACTTAAATTATTTATCATAAAAATAAATCTCTATATTTTTCACTTTCCGAGGGATTTTTATATTTTAATACCAATAAAAATAGATTAGACTGACTAAATAGATTATTGAAACAAACAAGGAACAGTGATGTTGTCTACACCAATGTAATTTTATAATTTTACATGCTTATGTTTTGTTGGTTTTTTTATGAGGAGTAGAGTGTTTTTTCAACTATATTTTTGCATTAAATTTTTGTATTTCTGATTAAAACGGTTCTTCATTCCTCCACGTGCTTTAAGAAAAAGGAATTGATTAAAACTACAAAACATTTTTGTTGAGTACATTTTGGTTGTTTTAGCAAAATTCAAGTAAAATTGAGCCATTTTACTTCAATTAACAAAATATTTTTTGCTGGCGATACAAAATTTGTTTTGGAATTGCAAAAAAAAAAAATGGTTTTCAACAACAAAAAAAAAATTTCGTTGATTCAAACAAAATTTCCATTGACCTATATTTAAACAAAATTTTTGTTTAAATATAGGTCAATAAAAATTTTGTTTGAATCAACATTTTTTTTTTTTTTTTTTTTTTTTTTTTTTAAATTTTACTTGAATTTTGCTAAAACAACCAAAATGTACTCAAAAACATGTTTTGTAGTTTTAATCAGTTTCTTTTTCTGAGTGTTCTGAATAAAGTCGAATTGCTTCTAACTTTTTTTTGTTTAGATTAACTAAAAATTTGTTATTCTTGGTCAGGTTCGTATTGGCTTAATGTTAATTTTTTTTTTCTTGCGTGTCAAAAGTCTGGTTTTGTTTTGTCAATACAGATTTTTAGAAGAAAATCCAAAATTTTGTTTCAGAGGAAAATTGTTATATATCTGAATATATTCAGATAAAGAAAAAAGAATTGAAATTTCATAACAGATATGAAGCAGACTGGTAGGTTTCATAGGTAATTAGTAATAATTTTCATTCTTTTTTGGTTTTGGATGATGGCCTTTTCTGGTATAAATATTTTGGGGGTGTTTTGGATTTGGTCTAGGTTAAGGATCGACGAAATTAGTTGTTACGTTTTCGAATATAGTTGCGGAAGGATGAAAATTATTTTGTATGTTTCATACAATAGCCCGTCGATGTGAAGTCGGAATTACTCAAATGGTTGCAATCACACTGGTAAGCAATAATGTCATCTTATTTTGTCACATTATGACATTACAGTTACAGTCACATCGTGACTACACTGAGCAATCACAGTCTTTACTATGTAGTCACCGTGGCGGGTTTTGGGGTCAAATGCGTTCCATCAAAAAGTGGGGCATACGTACTTCACAGTGATTTTACAACGACCTATTTTGTACGCGCGTGACAGCAATGTGGACAGTAAGATTGGCCTTTGGGTGGCAATGCTTTCACATTTCGATCACTTTCGGTGCACGATGTAGTTAGCGTGAGTATAACCCCACTCGTCCAATTTTCTTATCATATATGGGTCATTTTTCCAAATCAAGCAACTTTTCAATATTGAAACATTAAACAAAGGATATGTATATATATATATGTTAAAATGTTTTGCATACATATAATTAAATAATAATAATAATAATAACGAGGTTTGCGTGTATTAAATAGCGAATCTTAGTGCTTGACACGGTTTGAAATAAAAATTATTTGAAGATTCAGGGTTGAAATAAATGACGCATTAGCATACATTTTGGCATGATGTTGATATCACGGAAAAGTACCAAAAGGTATCCAAAAAACTTCGTTCCAAATTAGGCCAATTCTCTGTAGACTATATTATGGAATAGGTCAGCTTAAAAAAAATTGAATAATTGTGTTACATTATGGTGTTTATGGGGAAAACAGATTGCCGTTATCATTATCTTTTTACGCGTGAAGGTTTTGCTGTGGAACTCTATTGTGAAATTTGGTAATTTTTGAAATTCAACATTTGAAAAACGGCATAATCATTAGATTTGAAATTTATATTCAGAAAAATACAATTTTTTACTTTTCTAACGCAGTTTGTCTAACAATTTTCTGACGAATACTTTTCGAGCTATTAATTTTTTCTTTAACTTCAAATGTTTCATTTTCCGAGATTTATATGTGGCAACGATTAGCGAAAAACCCAGTCGTCAACAACACATAGCTTTTTATTAAAGAGGATTATTTTTCATTGTATAAAATACTTTATTATAAATACATTAAATTAATTGTTATTGGAAAATTAGTTTTATTATTAATTTATTTAATATTTATAATAGCTAGTTATAACCCAGGATGATGATTTTTGAACATTTGATATTTTTCTCTTTATAAATTTATTGTTTTTTTTTCTTTGAATTTGCTAAATATCTGTAGGTTATCCCACTACATTAAAAAGTTATTAAAATACCTTTAATTATTTTTGTTTTGTTTTTTGCAAATTATATAAGATAGTTAAGTGCATTTTTCCTGTTTTGGGAGAATGATCCATACATCAGAGATCTCCATTGCGCTGCTTTCCGGCCTGAGGTAATCAGGATCTGTAACGACACATTTCAGATTATTATACATTCAAAAGCATACATAAATTATAATTTTAATGTATAATTTAAACATAATCAAATGAAAATAATTTCTTTGGTATCTTCACTTGCAGTCAGTCGATTATTAAAACCCTTAACATTCGAAATCAATATTCCGTAGAAAATTTTGCTCGCAGCTATTTTTGGATACATACTCTAGCATCAATAATCAAACTTATTCCAAAACTTAGAATTACACATTACTAAAGGAAAAATGGTAAGAATCAATTTTATATGTAACTTGAAACAGCAAAGTTTCATTAAATGAAAATGCGACCAAGACAATGTTCAAATGATTTAAAATTTACCAATCATATTTAAGCGTACTTCACAAAATCAATAACGTATTTAATTTTAGAATTATTTGTTTTATTGGTTTTATCTTCAACACATAATTAAAATTATAGTAAAATACCATTTCATATAAACTCATAGTGTTATATGACATATTTTTTTGTTTTTATTTAATGTCCAAATTATTGTTTTTATACATATTTAAAGGAAAATCAATATGCATAAAAAATATTTTTTTAATACACTCTTTTATAAACATTCAATGTTTTATTTTTTAAATCACGCTTATATTTCTTTACTGCAATTTACAAAATTTACTGCTTTTTACAAAATTCCGATACAATACATGCAATTGGCGTGGGCATCGAATCCAATTATAGAAAGTTCGCCACTTTTTTATGCTTGATGGAAAGCGCAAACTTATGAATCTATTAAAAAAATTAAATTTTTGCTCTGTTTCTTTTGTTTAAAGCATTATTTAAACTATCTTTTGGGGGCTTCAGAACTGATTTCTCGACATATAATAATTTGATTCATAAGAAACTATTAATTGATTGAAGCTAATCACTTTTTCAATGTTACACTCTTTATTTTTTATTTATATTTTCTACTTTGTAGTGTTTAAAATATTTCGTTTTTGTAGGTTCACAGCCAGTAGGCCTTTTTTGGCGAGCGTAATTTAGCACATCATAATTAAATCCATTGTTGTTGTAACACGTATACAATTGTAACCGCTAGTCGTTGGTGGCCACCGTAATACTTACTCATCATGGATAGGCATAATATAAAATATGAAAATAAAACATGTGTAAACTATTTATAAAAGGCATTGCAATTCGAATAAAATTGTTTCTTGATGACGTCATAAACTTTAAATGCTCTATTACTGAATAGCGTAAAAGAAACATCCTTATAACTCCAAAATTAATAATCATATTAACTAACGATTTTCTGCGTCGGATTAAACGTCTCATTTCCAATTAAAATATATCTTTGAATTGAAGTTTGAATGAAATACAGGGTTATGAAAAATCAAAGAGTGTGGGAAATAGGGTTTCAAATATCTCGGCAACTCATTATCCGATCGACTTAATTCTTTATGTAAAATTTATGTTGTTATATTATATTTTATATTCACTCCTTAAAATAAACAATTTCGAAAATTTCTATAGATCTTTTATCAGAACGAATATTTCGAGAGTCCGAAAAAAATAGTTCCGGATAATCGAGGTTACTGAAATTTAATAAGCTTCTTTCCATTATTACATACTACGTACATACCGAATTTCAAGTCTCTATCTCAATTTGTTCGGGAGATACAGCGTTTACAGACACACAGACACACATGCACATACACAGATATACGGACGGCAACTTTTTTTTCTAAATATTCCGAAAAAATGTTTTTTGGAATCTCCAGTGTCTGAAACGTGTAAAACCGTCTAAATTTTTTTTTTCGATTTTCAAAACGATTACAAGATTTACCCTATACTACGTATGATGGGTAAGTAATAACGAATAATAGTATATTTATCACCCGTGATAGGGTAAAGGTAAATACCTTAAAATTAAGTTATTACTTTATAATTAAGTTCTAAAAACATTAAACTGTTGTACTGTCATCGGAAACACACCTTTGTACATATATATATATATATATATATATATATATATATATATATATATATAATTATAGCATATTAAGAAGTTTGTTAAAAATCGATAAGAAAATTCCGTCTCTACATACAGAAACCAAGCTGAGTTAAATAAAAGAAATGTAAAAATGTTTCATGAAAATTTGAAGCGTTCTAACTTTATTTGAATTTTATTTTTTAAATGAATTTTATTGCATCAAATGTTCGTGTTCTTAATATACTTATTTTCGTACTTTCATTGTAATATTCCGGTACTTTGTTTCTCTATATCTCTTATATTCTTTGCATGAAATATTATTCCACTACTTTCATTTGGCAACTATTACTGTTGTACAATAACAAGTGATACTATAATGCAATTTTAACAGTCCCTATTTTTAAAGATAAGGGCAGAAGTGTTTTATTGTTAGCTGTCTTTCAGAGATTTTTCGTACAATTAATATTTTGTTTTTGTTGTATTCATGAATATTCTTTTTAAAAATGGACGTGTTTGCTTGAAAAAAGAGATAGCTCCACTTTTGCTCTTTTGGGAAATCAGAAAAAAAAGCCTTTTAATTATAAAATTTTAAAGTTTCGTCAAAACTATTTTTTCTACTTTTGTCTTAATCCATACACCTATGAATGATTGACCATCAATAATAACCAAAAATATCTATTCTGAGTGAGATTTTTTAAAAAACTTTTCAATACAGTTGAAACGTGTTTAAGAATTTGGTCAAAATTCCGACGTTTTTCCCATTGTAAATTTTGTACTTGTTTATCAGTTTATATTATTAGTTTGTTATATTCATTAATCTCTGTAAAGTAATATTTCTCAACTTGTTTAGTATTATTATACCACTATACTTCTTCACAAAAATTGTATATTCTTTTCCAATCATCTTTTACCTTTGCCAAATATGTTAAGTTAAACTAATGTGCATCATTAATACAGTTAAGTATAAAACACTTGGTTAGACATGTTTCGTTAAATAATTGTGCACTTTAAACATTGCAAAAACTGCCTAACCTTCAAGACATTGCATGTATCTTAAAGTAAACAGTTGGCTTGTGTCTTCGCCCTGGGATTGCACTTATACTCTAAAGCGAAAGCTGGGTTCTCGGGCGGTCATCCCTTGTCTGTCGGACGGTCTGCCTGCCCATGCTCTAATATATTCTGATTGTCATGAAATTAATATATGTTATACAGATTTACTATGGCATGTTCGGTATTGAAAAATAAGTGTATAGCACTTATAGTTTTTTTTACAATGACACTCAAAGGAATTCAGTTACATTACGGTCTATGGAGAAAAAGCGTTTGCGGTTTATTTTAATAATGTTTCGCTGTTTCAAACGTATTGATATTGACATATATCACTAAGGTGCATTACAAGAGGCTTACAATAGAATATTGTGTGTATAGCATTCATCGTTCATTTTCATGAACACACAAAAGAATTCGGTACTGTCTGTTAATAATAATTGCTCGAAGTGCTTTTTCAGTTGCTGAACGCGTTTTTTAATTTAATACATTCTTTGTCTATTACGTGGTGTGTATAAATTCCATAGATCATATAAAGGCAGCACAAAAGTTCTCGAGTATATTTCCGTTTATTGACGGAAATTCCAGAAGGGAAATTTTAAACTGTACTACGCGTTTCCTAACTGAATTAAAATTTAGCATTAGTAGTATATATACAGATCGATAGATCATATACAGGGCTGCACAAAAGAGCTCGGATATTTTTCCGAATATTGTTGGTAATTACGGAAATTGAATTTTTAAACATGTTATGCGTTTTGCAAATTGTTGACTTAGATATCATGTTTCACCTTATTAAACGGTAAAGATTTGTAAAATTATTTCGGAAGTGTTGAAAAGTGTTACATAATTTATGCTGGACGCATGATTTTTCGTTCTTCTTTAAGAAGAATGTGGACATCTCAAAAAAGTAAAAAATGAAGTTACCTCTTTTTTACAGCAAAACCTGGTAAAACTATCCTGCGCCGTCAGGCGCCCACAGGGGTCGCCGACGCGCGTAAACGACCATCGCACCCAAGCCTCTGAAGGGCTTTTAACGCACCAGGGCTTTGTCTCGCCCGGCGCTGCGATCGGCCAGAGGCCGCTCCCCACTGCGGACCCCCAGGTCATTTTACCAAGGTTGGTGACATAGGTCGTCACGGTAGTAACCCCACACTTCAGAGGAAACTTCCGCAGAGACGGAACCTTGATGAACCGCCATGGAACCCCCGACGACTTCGTTCGCGAGACCCCATAGGGGGAGACGGTCGCTAGGTCATATGTCGAGCTACCACGACGGCTCTTGCTTTACCACAGCTCGAGGGGTGTGAGCAACCTACAGAGGTTGTCACGTTCCCTTTTGCAGTGGATCCTGAAAGGGAAAGGATTAGTACAACAACATATAAACTCTAAATTTACAACAACAACAACCACAAACATGCTTAAACATTTTAAACATTAACAACTAACTACAACAACATATATATACACAACTGTGACTAGCCCATTTTATCACAGACAACTGCCGGCTTATGAGACGAATCTCAAGCCTGCGTACTTATTGCACCATTACCTCTACCTCTACGTCCTGCGCCGTGGGGACCACGGGCATTTCGCAGTGCGTTCAAGTGTGGGCGTGGAAGAGCTCGGTGATTTCGGCCTGCTCTTTGGCGACCAAGGTTGCGATCTAATGTAAATAACTACATCCGAACTCGGTTAATACGGGAAGCAAGGAAACTGTAAAAGTACTCGTATTAACCGTTACTCGTAATGAAGATAACAAAAATCTTAAAAAAACACACACAATTAAATTAATTAATACTAATTAATACTATTCGTTGCTATCTGAATGCTAAAATTAAATTAATATCACAGATTTGACATAAAATATTCCATCTTACCTTTGTGGGTGCCATTTTCTTTTAGACGGATCTTTTTTTTTTCATTTTTGACAAAATCATAGTATTGAAGTAAAAAGTCTATAAAGAACTAATAATCCCACAAACCTAAACCACCAAAGACAGAAAATACGTACAGTAATGCAACAGATCACATCTCTTTATCCCGGAAAATATCGCCAAACATTACAACAGTCACTGCAATTTTTGAACTATTTATTTCCCGTATTTTTTTAATTTTAACAGTGCAATAAGAAACATAAAAAGGCTGGTTTATTTGTCCCACAATCCATATTTTAGGAAGGAAACAAATAAATGTTTTCTTCTATCTTAATTCTTTTTCAAGCCTCAGTTGTCTTACAATAAGGCGCTAATTGAAACGTCCTTATCTCTCCCTTCTTTCTTTCATTGTTTAAAGACTTCAGGTCAGTCCTTTAGATTTTCTCTGGTAGGGGTGCCCATGAAGGTTCATTTTCTGTCCGATAAAACTGATAGATTATTACATTTTGACAGGCAGTTGTAATGCAGAAATATTACCGTTGAGGGAGAACAGTGTTCGATAAGAAAGGGATTTCATTCCTATTTCTACCCTATTTTTCGCCGAAATTACACATTTAATCCTGAAAAAGTAATTGAAAAATTAATTTAAATTTACTTGTATGTATTGATCTATGCTGGACTTGGTGTGGCTTTAAAAAATCGTCTTAAATTTGTCAAATGGTTTGTGTGCTCTGGATGACAATTTAATCTTGTGCTGCGGTAGCAGCCTATCCGACATATAAAGGGTATTTCTACGATCATGGGACAAACTTGGAGGGGTGATACAGAACGCTGTAACAAGCAATTTTTGAATAGGAAACCAGGGTCAAAAATCCATTTATACAGTCAAACATACTTTAAAATTTGCTTTGTATGATTTGTAAGCGTACTGTAAGGCTTTCGTTAAAGTATCTTCACTGCTGAAGTTGTGTACGACTTCGCGACTTCGGAACACGACTTCGGATTGGAGGGAGACACCCTGTATTTTTGACTGCATAAATGGATTTCTGACCCTCGTTTCCTATACAAAAATTGTTTGTTACAGCGTCCTGTACCACCCCTCCAAGTTTGTCCCATGATCGTAAAAACACCCTGTATAAGAGGAAGAGATGCCGAGTTGGGATATCGTTCCCTGTAGCTCATTGGTAGAGCCTCAGAGCGCTATTCTGGGATCCCTGGTTCGATTCCCGGCTTGGGACATTTTTCACTCAGTCGGCATTACGCTCAGTTTAGCAATAAAAAAATCCGCTTGTTTGTTACTCATTAGTTTCGGACGAATTTCACTCCTGAAAAATTAATTGAAATTTACTTTTAAATCTTACTATATTTAAAATGATTAACTATTCTTAACTTACAAAATTCTCGTTTTAATCATGTTCGTATTAAACAAATTCAACTGTAATTCCCATAATTTGAATTTTATGTACCACCATATTCTCCTTAAAACAATTTTTATTTGCACTTAAAGGTAATAAAGCATACATAGAAATATGTTTAAAAGAATATTTTATTGAATTTAAAGTGAAACAAATCTATTCGAATTTTAATTTTGTTTTGGTATTTCTTCCAATACATTTTGAGTTGTTAATCTAAAAATTCTCATACATTCTTTGCAATATTCTCAAGCCCTTTTCCTCTCATTTCCCTATTTAAATTCTTGCTTCAAATATTTTTCCGATACTTCCAGTTGGCAAGGAATTTGATGTCATAAATATACCCATAGACTGGTGAAAGATAGCAGATGACCACATAACATATTTTTAACTTCCTCTGTTTTTAAAGATAACGCTACAAGAATTTTATTTGTAGTTATTTTTCAGACATTTCACGTGCAGTTAAAGTTTTTGCTTTTAATAAAATAATGCACTTTTTAAAAATGTTAAAACAATTACATAATGTTATTTAACACTAGAGCTACCGGAAATTTTACTCAAGTTTTTTAAAACTATTTCACACCAGAATTTTATTTAAAACTACTTAACTTATTTGTTTAACGTATTTCTGTGAGTTTTATATTTAATTTATTTTAAAAAGAAATTTCTAGTTCGAATCGGAATATATTCATTTGGTAACCGTCAAAATGACGGCTCATGGTAGTTCTAATGTTAATTTTTTTTTCATAGTGTTCAATCTAAAACACTTTTCATCTTTATACTGAAAAGTAAAATAGCATACGTAACAAAATATTAAAAACATATTGTTATGATATATCGAAGGTAGATAGTTCTATGCCCAATAATTATAAAAAATATATTTCTCTATAAATATTGTATATTTAATTTTAAATATATAGGTAGAAAAAATTTTCTTACCTGAAAACAGTCGACAATGGTCCTACATGATAGTGCGATGTGTTGGATAGTAATATTATTTTCGTTTGTTTTAACAACTCGATTGTTAACACAATGAATCTTCAAAACATGATGATTACTGAGATTAATCAAATTTTAATCTGTCACTTACACTTCTATGAAAATAAAGGATTATTAATTAATATTGCATGATTAAATATTTACAATCTTTATGATCAGAGCATTTGAAAGCTTCTGATAAATTAACAGTCTGCTTAAAGCAGTCAGCAGCAAGAGTAAGAATTAACGTATATAAGTAAAATGTTTATGAGTCTCTTTTAACAAAGGGAAAAGTGTCAATTTAGCAAAATTTGCTTTCACTACATAATGTCCGAAAATGCTTTCTGTTTGGTGGCGACATCTAATGGATCGATCTCCAGTTACACTTTGCAATCAAACGAATCAGTTGTTAGAAATGGAAAAAGGTTTCTCAGTTCACTAACACATATTTTACTGATATCATTCAGAGATTGTCGTAAAATGAATGTCTTAAAAGTAGTATTACTTGAGTACTTCACATTATGTTTAAAGCATATTTTATTAAATTTAAAGTAAAGCAAGGCTATTCGAATTTAAATTTTCTTTGATTTCTCTTTCAACATATTCTGAGTTGTTAATTTAAAAATTCTCGTATATTTTTTGCAATATTCTCATGTTATTTTCCTCTCATTTCCCTTTTTAAAATCTTGCATCAAATGTTATTCCGATACTACCAGTTTGCAAGGAATATTATGTCATAAATATTCCCTAATACCATTGAAAGAAAGCATATGACCCCATAACATATTTTTAACATTCTCTGTTTATAAACATAACGGTAGCAGACTTGTTTTTAGTTTTTTTCAAATACTTCAAGTACAATAAATGTTTTAGATTTCAATACACGAATATACCTTTTTCTATGAAATGTTATTAAAATAATAACATCATGTTATGAAGTAAACAAAAATATTACGTCTGGACATATTTATATTTATATTAAAATCATTAAAATTACAGACATTACATTACAAAAAACATTAAAAACATATTAAAATTGGTCGTTTCGGATTTACATTAAAATCTCTCATCAGCAAAAAAAATTTTTAACGTAAGTCACCATAAGTTCTAAAACATCAACACATAGAAAATACAACGCATCAAAAAAAAAAAAAAAAAAAAAAAAAGTTAGTTTTTTGATGCGTTATATTTTGTATGTGTTGATGTTTTAGAAGTTATGGTGACTTACGTTAAGAAAAAAAAATTGCTGATGAGGGATTTTAATGTAAATCCGAAACGTCCAATTTTAATATGTTTTTAACGTTTTTTGTAATGTAATGTCTGTAATTTTAATGATATAAACATCATGTTATTTGAATTTTTTATTCTGATAGTGTTCAGTCAAAAACGCTATTCATATTTATACTTAAAGATAAAACAGACAAAATATTAACAACGTATTTCAGTGTTATCTTTCAAAAATTCTTGTACAATTAATTAAAAACTATATGTTATTGAATTTAAAGTGCAGCAAAGTTATTCGAATTTTAATTTTTATACGATTTTTCCTTGCAAAAAAATTCGTGTTTATATATTTTTTTCAACATTTATTGCATTTATTTTAGCATTCTCGTATATTTTCTTCTATTTCTTATATATTTTTGAGATATTGTTCCAATGCTTTCAGTTGACTGCTATTAATGCATAAAGCTAACGGATGACAATTTTATTTAAAATTTTCTATTTCTAAAGATGACTGCGCAAGAGTTTTAACGTTAGCTATATTACAAAGACTTCCCATACAATTGATGTTTTATTATTGTTGGATAATACTAAATGCGTACTCAAAAAAACTAGTTTACATCATATAAAGTTTTCACCCTTATAGCGTTCTGTGTAAAAATATCTTCACATTTATATTTATTATTATATTATATCAACCATAATAACACAAATCATTCTTATTAAGGGGCCAGACGAATTTCGATTTTTAAGGGGTCTTGTTGTACATTTTAAGCGCGACGAAAATCGAGAACAACAATCAAAGTTTCAATTAGTGTATTTCAAAACCTTTACATGTATAAATATAAAGTTTTGATTATTAATTAAATAAATTATACTTTTTAATATTATACTATTAGAAACTGACTAATATATTTTACTGAATATGTGCATTGTTGAAATTAAAATAGCTCTTTTTTTTTTTACTCCGTAAGTCATTGCGCGCATGATAGCTTGGGAACGCATGCATGGATTGTTATGAAATTTGATTTAGATAATAAGCACATATGTGTGTTTAAAATGATTTACTTTTAAATATTTACAATGATGAGATTTTTAAATATGACTATTTTTATTCATTAAAAGATGTAAAATTTTGAAATTTTTTACAAAAATATTTTTTTTTACATGGTTAATGAAATAATTTTGACTTAAGAGTAGATCATTTTTAAAATACATATGCGATTATTATCTATATCAAATTTCATAACAATTCAGTAATACGTTTTCAAGATATCATGCGCGCAATGACTTACGGAATAAAAAAAAGGAGCAACTTTATTTTCAACAATGCTCGAATTCTGTAAAAGTGTAGTCAGTTTCTAATGGTATTGTATTAAAAAGCACAATATGCTTAATCAATAGTCAAAATTTCATGCTTATACACAACTAATAAAAGTTATACTAATAGTTATACTAATTAAAAGTTTGAACGTTTTTGTTGAATTTCGACGAGTTTAAAAGGTACAAGACTCCTTAATAGATTATATTAAAATTTGATTTGTTAAAGACATTTTAAAAGAAACTGCATGCAAAAATTCTTTAGAAGGGAAGTTAGGGCCAAAATAGTTTGAGAACTTTTTATAAGATCAAGAGGCAATTTTACCTTTAAGGGTACCCGGAGGTCAAAATTCTCAAAAATGTGCATTTTTCTCTTTTTTGGAAAGCAAATATTACAAAATTTAAACAAATTAAATAAAGCAAAAAGTTTATTTCTACGATGATTATATCAGCAGATAATGCATTTTTTGTGTAGTACTATCAGTCCTGTCCCACCCGTAACTAAAACTTCATGTCCATTTATCTCAGGATGGATTTCTTCACAACTTATCATGTTTAAATGGATATATCTAAACTTCCTTTAAAGTATGGTTATGAAATTTCGTGCAGAGTTTTTATGTTATGTTTGTAATAAACTTTCTTCAGGAATTTTAATTTCATATGAAAAATTTGAAAATAAAATCTTCGAAGTAAAAATCATTCTCAAAATTCTCTTTATTAATTACTCATCATACGTAGTATAGAATAACCGTTGTAATAATCGTCTAGAATAATCGTCTTGTAATCGTTTTCAAAATCGAAATTTTTTTTGACGGATTTACACGTTTCAGACACTGGAGATTCCGAAAAAAATATTTTTAGAAAAAGAAAATTGCCGTCCGTCTGTGTGTCTGTATGTCTGTGCTCTATCTCCCGAAAACAATGAGATAGAGACTTGAAATTTGGTATGTACTTAGTATGTAATAATGGGAAGAAGCTTATTTAATTTCATTAACCTCGATTATCCGGAACTATTTTTTTCCGACTCTCAAAATATTGGTTCTGATAAAAGGTATATGAAAATTTTCGAAAATGTTTATTTTAAGGAGTGAATATAAAAGACAATAAAAAAACATAAATTTTGCATAAAGCATGAAGTCGATCGGATAATGAGTTGCCGAGATATTTGTAATCCTATTTTCCACAGTCTTCGATTTTTCATGACCCTGTATTTCATCCAAATTTCAATTCAAAGATATATTTTAATTGGAAATGAGACGCTTAATAAGATGCAATAAACCGCTAGTTAATAGGGATTATTGTTTTTGGAGCTATAAGGATGCTTCTATTAAGCAATTCAGTAATCGAGCCTTTTAAGTTTATGATGTCATCAAGCCACGATTTTATTCAAATTGCAATGCATTTTATAAGTAGTTTACACATTTTTCATTTTAATAATTTACATTATGCATATCCATGATGGGTCAGTATTAAGGTGGCCCCCAACGACTAGTTCTTTTACTAAATTTAGCAAAAATTTTGTAAGTAAATTTTTATAAATCCTGAATGCAAATTAACAAGAAAATTTTCTGCACACACATGAAATTTTGACTGACAGTACAAAACTTACAGGTGCACGAGATGACCTGTTACTATGTTCATAAAGTAGGAAACTTTGAAATTATGACTATTTTTATAAAAGCAAAATCAGAATTTTGAGGGATTTCTTATTTTTTCTAAAGAACTAATTATTTTATATTTTCTAGTGTAGGTCATTTTAAACATATAATATATCTCTACTGAATATATATATATTTCAGCTCACTGTGACAATTCAATTATGAGAAGAATTCATTTATTAAAAAATTACTACATTTCAAACTAAATTAAACAAGAACGAAAAATCCTGCGTCAAGCATAGATTATGTAACACTTTCCAACGCTTTAAAAATAATTTTACAAATCATTACCGTTTAATAAGCTGAAAGATAACATCTAAGTAAACAATTTGGAAAACGCATAACATATTTAAAAACGCAATTTCAGGAATTTCCAACATATACTTCCAACATATGCAATATTCGGAAAAAATATCCGAATACTTTTATTCAGACCTGTATAGGATCTGTAGATTTTTATATGTACTACATAGGATGCTAAATTTTAGTTTAGTTAGGAAACGCGTAGCACAGTTTAAAATTCTCCTTCTGAAGTTTCTGTCAATAAACGGAAATGTGTTCGCGAACTTTTGTGTTGCCCTGTATATGATCTACAGAATTTATACACACCAAGTAATAGACAAAAAGTGAGTTCAATTTAAAATCGCGTTCAGTAACTTAAAACGCACTTCCAGGAATTATTGTTAACAGATAGTAGAGAATTCTTTTGAGTGTCCCTGTAAATGAACGATGACTTCTATACACACACTATTCTGTAGTAAGCCTCTTGTAATGCAGTTTAGTGATATATATCAATTACAATGTGTTTGAAAATGTGTAACATCATTAAAATAAACCGCAAATGATTTTTTCCCATAGACCGTAATGTAACGGAATTCTTTCGAGTGTCCCTCTAAAAAAACTATAAGTGCTACACACTTCAGTTGAAATAGGGAACATGCTATAGATAACGAAAATAACATATAAAAATTGCAGGGCAATCCGAGCCTATTTACGGGAGTTAGAGCACGAACAGACGGCAGACGGCCAGATAAACCGAAGTCATAAACACTTTTCAACTAGGTTGGAAAGTGTTATCAACTAGTTTGGAAAGTGTTATCAACTAGGTTGGAAAGTGTTATCAACTAGGTTGGAAAGTGTTAAAAAGAAACACATTATATTCTTCTAGAGAGTTTTTCAGAACATTAACTTTTAGAACGAACCTTCTTTAATGCGTGTCTAAAATTTCATATGCAAAATTTAATTAGATCTGGAGTTATCGCAATCTATATTAGGGTCATGTTTACGTATAATTTGTCAGTTTAGAAGGTACTTGATCCTTTAAAGCTAATACATGACAAAATATTAAAAAATATATTTGATTGAATTTAAAGTGAAGTAAAGCTATTCGAATTTTAATTCTACATGGTTTTTTCTTGCAAGAAATTTTTGTGCTTTTAATCTCAACATCAAGAACGCCATTGTAACATTCCCATACTATTTTCCTCCATCTTTTATATTCTTTGAATGATATATTATTCCAATACTTTCAGTTGGCAGATTTTACTGCTGAACGATAACAGATAACTGCAACATATAATTTTATCATTTTCTATTTTCGAAGATAACGACACATAAATTTTATTGTTAGTTATCTTTTATAGATTGATCTTACAAAGCATTATGTTAGTTTTATTTATTATGATTATTTAGAGTTATCTTGCATTTTAAAAAAATAATACGAAATTAAATTAGTCAAGGCAAATTAACGTTTTAATAGTACTATAAATGATAGTGGCTACAGTAATAAACTAGTCCTTGGGGGCCACCGTAATACTTACCCATCATAGATATGCGTTATGTAAAATCTTAAAATAAAAATGTGTAAACTACTTATAAAATGCATTGCAATTCGAATAAAATCGTAGCTTGATGACGTCATAAACTTTAAAGGCTCGATTACTGAATTGCTTGAAAGAAACCTCCTTATAACTCCAAAAACAATAATCCTATTAACTAGCGGTTTATTCACTCTAAAATTGGAAGGAGTGAGAAGTTGACTTGGGGGGTGACCGCCTACGAACAAGCGTGTGTAAAAATGAGTTTCTCTCTTTTTTTTTTATTCAAGAATTTTAGTCACTCCTATCAGGGGTGAAAAAAGTCACTCCTTTTGCAAGCACTCTTCTGAAAGAGTGAGTATCCACTCCTGTTCAGAGTGAATATTCACTTCTCAGGAGTGAGTATTCACTCTTTCAGGGAGTCAAGAATTTCACTTTTTCCTAAAGTGAATAGTCACTCTAAAGATGTTGGGCAAATTTTGACTCTGCGATAGAGTGAATATCCACTCTTCCGGAGTGAATAGTCACTCTTTCTTATTTAGAGTGTTGCATCTCATTAAGCGTCTCATTTCGAATTAAAATATATCTTTGAATTGAAATTTGGATGAAATACAGGGTCATGAAAAATCGAAGAGTGTGGAAATTAGGATTACAAATATCTCGGCAACTCATTATCCGATCGACTTCATGATTTATGCAAAATTTGTTTTTTATTGCATTTTATATTCACTCTTTCAAATAAACAATTTCGAAAATTTTTATATACCTTTTATCAGAACGAATATTTCGAGAGTCCGAAAAACATAGTTCCGTGTTAATCGAGGTTACTGAAATTCAATAAGCTTCTTCCCATTATTACATACTAAGTACATACCAAATTTAAAGTCTCTATCTCAATTTTTTCGGGAGAGAGAGCGTTTACAGACACACAGACACACACACAGCAATTTTTTTTTTCTAAAAATATGTTTTTCGGAATCTCCAGTGTCTGAAACGTGTAAATCCGTCAAAAAAATTTTTCGATTTTCAAAACGATTACAAGACTTACCCTATACTACGTATGATGGGTAAGTAAAAGATAAATATTGTTGTAATTAATTAACTTGTACTTATTTTTAAAAATATTTGTAAACTTAACTTATATAATTCTACGCAAATTAGCATTTTGATTATTATTATTATTACAAATAATAATAGTAATAGTAATAATAAGAGCATTATTAAGAATATTATTATTATTATTATTATTATTAATTATCCGGTACTAAAATTAAATTTACATTTATATTTAATTTTAAATTAAATAAATCATTCTAAATTATTTTTTAACACTTATTATTAGCATCATTATAAATAGTAATTCTAATAGTAATAGAAATGCTTTCAGTTGCTAAGTATTTAAGCAAACATAACCGAGCGCTGCCACTCGCGGAAGCATCACGCGGTGGAATCGGAGGTCCCTTCATTCGATTACTGATCGGAAGCGTAAAATACCCGATCATGGAACATTGCCACCGGAAAAATTTAAAAGCTAAATTCAATAAGTCGGCCAGTGTGTCAGATAGTTGTCGGTGCTTTTAATGCGTCGGGCGATCACGCGGCTTCAAGATCATTATTGCTCTATTTGAGAATATTTTTTAACATATTTTTTAAGTCATACGATTAGTAATTTTTCAAACAGTGTGAATATGCATCCAAGCCGGAACTCGATTCCAGAACATTATTTTGCATTAACTGCCGATGCTGTTCCATATCGTGTTTGTACAAAATTATTACTTGGACATTTTGAAGTGATGTAAATATGAAATATATACATTGCTATCAATTAAAAGTAGTATTTATTTTTTGTCTAATTACGAAATTTATGAAGTATCAAATCCTCTATGTATGATTACGTTTTAAATATGTATGAAAAGAATTTAGAAAATAAAGCCTAAGGACATGTCACATAATATGATATAAAAGTAAGTTACGCCGTCAGGAGACCTGACGGAGCGCCCGGCACGTCCCGACCGTCGCGCCCAAGTCTCTAATAGACTTATATCGCACCAGTAGCTTTGTCTCGCTACGGCGCTGCGACTGGCCTAGGGCCGCTCACCACTGCGGACCCCCAAGCCTTTTTACCAAGTGTCGACGACTCAGGTCGCAGCGATACGGCAGTTTATCCCACATCTTAGAGGAGACCTCCCAACAAACACCTGATGAACCACCGAGAACACCCAGTGACTTCGTTGCCGAAACTCCAGAAGGGGAGCCGGTCCCTTAGTCACATGCTAGGTTTCACGACGGCTCTTGCTTTCCCACGGCATCCGATCGTCAATATGCATAGAGGGGCAAGCAACTCGGCTCATATTCCGTGGGTACACTGTAAAAAAAATTGCAGAAAAGTAACCGGTCATTCGCCCGTTATCTATAAAAACGGTCGAAATACCGTACTTAACCGTACTTAACCCTAATTTAACACTATTTTGACCATTATATTTCCCATATTAGGGTCAGAATACTGTTAAATTACGGTTATGTAACCGTTTTTTATAAAAACGGTCCAATGGCAGGTTACTCTGCTGCAAATTGTTTACATTGTACACGGTATGATTTAAAGAATTATGACATAACATTAATGGCCAAACCTCCAACAAAATTACAAAATCTAGTGCACAGAAAATAGACCCCATACATATGCATGAAAAGGCAGGAATTTATATCATCCCATTTAAACGTAAAAATAAAAATGAAGTACTTACATTTATAGAAATGGCAACAAGACCGAATAAGGGAGCATATGACAGACATAGCAAGAGGAAATCCACCAAGAGCACTCTCTCGTTTAAATTTAGAAACAGAAATTGATATATATTTCAGTAAAGTAAAGATAAGAGCGCAAATGAATGATTATAGTACATATATACTGAGGGATTCTGTAGAAATACTGATAAAGGGTAAGAAATCTTGTAACAGTGTGTTATCATGCAATATACCAAAAATCTGGTTTAACTAATTGGTGTGAATGGTACATTTCGGTTGGAACAACCCACTTTGTTCAATACACCCATCCTCCCTCCACCCCTCTCTTTCATATTTGGTTTCGCCCCCTGATATTTAACCAGCAAACATTCCGGATGTTACTGAATTTTGTTTTATTTTCGCTCTTTGATGATGGCCAAGTTCTGGTGGAAAGCGCTCGAGACTCCGAGGAAAGTTTTAACACTTATAGAATGGTTTTAATGTTTTAAAACTTTTATTTAATTTTACTCCTATTTTAGTAATAAATAAATTATCATTCATTTTAAATGTTTTGATATTTTTAATTTTTTGTCTATTTAAAATTTTATGACGTATCAAATCCTCTATGTATGATTACGTTTTAAATAAGCATAAAAAGGATTTAGAAAATAAAGCCTACGGACATGTCACATAATATGGTATTCTAAAACAAGAACATATTCATAAGTCACACTGAGTTATAATATTCTACATATGAATATGCAAATGATTTATTAATTACTATTCATAGCGGTAATCAGTGATAGCTATTCATTTTGCAGTTGCCTGTCACTGGTTTAATATACTGCGTGAATAAGACATGAATTGCGATATCACATTCCTATTATGTCACGCTGCATGATAAATACTCTGTAAATGCACCAGGCAATTCATAACGTCTGTATTCAACAATAATTAAATACGTTGATCGTTTTCCATGACTGACTCTAGGTATTATACTAAACATTAATACTCGAGCTAAACACAATCATGCAAAATATAATTTTATTAAAAAGATAGAACATACAAAATAACACTACAAATGTGAATTTTCTTTTCACTTTGCTTAACAGCGTACAACCAACTTGAGTGAAAATTTCGTCCAGACCGGGGATCGAACACAGATAGATACCTTGGTTATAGCACAACAAGTGCTTTACCAATTAAGACATCCGGACGATATCCAGTCTGGCACTTCTTTCACTAATATACACCCAGAAAAAGGAATTGATTAAAACTACAAAACATATTTTGTTGAGTACATTTTGGTTGTTTTAGCAAAATTCAAGTAAAATTGAACCATTTTACTTGAATTAACAAAACATTTTTTGCTGACGATACAAATTTTTTTTTTTTTGGAATTGCAAAAAAAATTTTTTTTTGTTGATTCAAACAAAATTTCCATTGACCTATATTTAAACAAAAAGTTTTGTTGGGTCAACCAAATTTTTGTTGATTCAACAAAACTTTTTTCTGGGTGTACATTGGCAAGGCTGCGACTCCGCAGCACAAGATAGACTGGCATCCTGTCTTGGATGCCAGTCCGGATGGCTTAATTGGTAAAGCACTTGGTGCGCTATACCAAGGTATCTGTGTTCGATCTCCGTTCTGGAGATATTTTTCACTCAAGTTAGTTGTTCGCTATTAAGCAAAATGAAATAAAAATTTCATTTTGAGTGGAAATTACATTTTCCAGGAATAAATGGAAAACGTCATTTTTATCATTACTCGTTGAATGTTAAAAGCAAAAATGTACCTCCCAAGACAGACAAATGGAAATGTTCCTTTTCAATTCAGGACAAGTTCGAAATTGTACGTCAAACATGACAAATGAGGTGCGTTCGTACTATAACTAGTTTTATAAATATTCATATCTTAATGCAATAGTTGTTGCACTCTTACGCAAAAATGCATGAATACAAAATTTAATTTATCTGCAGAATTTCATATTATAGATATTAATTTTATTTTATGAAATCAAGTTTCAATGCACTTTTATAAACAATTAATTAAAATTCTGTAACATTAAAATTATACTAAACGCAAATATCCAATACAAGACAATGTAAAAAAGTCATCGTTATTATTTCACTGAAAAAATGAATGATATCGTCTGTTATTATGATATGATTAATTTCCGTAATAAAATAAGTACATTTGAAGTTGGCAACATTTTATCTTTTGTTGACATTTACTGAAAATTCCAATGGGAAACTTAAGTCTAGCTTTGAAAATTTCAGAGCTTGAAATCCATATTTAGACTCTTTTTCCAGTTAATATATATCTCCCCGGAAACATCTATCCAAAAAACTGTCGGTAGATTACATGATTGCTATAATGAAACAATTTTGGTATACAAATTCGGTTCTTAAATTCAGTAATACGTAAATAATATGACTCCATATATGAAGTAATCACCATGGCAACATAGAATCACTACCTATTATGGGATATCATTGAATTAATTACATATGATGGGATTTAATATAATGAAGAAAATTGTGTTCTTTTGTTTTTATGGTGATTCTTACTATGTTTCATAATTCAATTGGTATTTTTCGTCAGTTTTTTCGGTGCTGTATCATCTGGGATGTAGGATTTGTATATGCTATAAATTCTCAATTAAATATTTTCAGGTTCAAGAATCGTGTTTTTCAGACAAATATAATAAATACCCACGATTTCCGAAATCTAGGATCTTAAGAAACCTCAGGAACCAATATAATCTGCAGAAGGATTTATAAAAACAGTTTCTTTTACTCCACTGATTTTAGGAAACATTTCAGGGTAATTTTTATAGGGTATTATGAGGTTTCTCAACCTGGGATATAGGCGCCCAGGACGCGTTTACAGCCCAAAACACGTCCTGTGTGTTCTTTTGTTTTTATGGTGATTCTTACAATGTTTTATTATTTAATTGTGATTTATCTCCAGTTTTTTCGGTGCTGTTTCATCTGGGATATAGGATTTGCGTATGCTGTAAATTTTCAAGTAAATATTTTCAGGATCAACAAACGTGTTTTTCAGACAAATATAATAAATACCCACGATTAAAAATACCCACGATTTCCGAAATCTAGGATCTTAAGAAACCTCAGCCAAAAATATAATCTGTAGAAAAATTTATAAAAACAAAGTTTCTTTTACTCAACTGATTTTAGGAAACATTTCAGGGTAATTTTTATAGGGTATTATGAGGTTTCTCAACCTGGTATATAGACGCCCAGGACGTGTTAACAGCCCAAAACACGCTGCGAATACGCTGTTAAACATGCTGAGTGTTCTTTTGTTTTTTATGGTGATTCTTACAATGTTTTATTATTTAATTGTGATTTATCGCCAGTTTTTTCGGTGCCGTTTCATCTGGGATATAGGATTTGTGTATGCTATAAATTCTCAGTTAAACATTTTCAAGTTCAACAAACGTGTTTTCCATAAAAATGTAATAAATTAACAGCAATAAAATAAGATAAAAATTCTTTTTTTTTGTAACTCTTGCACGTTTAAATTCAGTTACGCAGCTAAGAAAAGTTTATTTGAGAATTGATAACATCCTAAAAAATCCCTGACGGCTCGGCCTACAGGCACAGGTAGATTTCGAAGACGCAGACCATGGGGCGCCTGTTTGTTGGGAATTGCGGAATAAATGACCTTTTTGCCATGATGTCGCAGTTGGGTTCCATAAGGGACTGCCCACTTCGAAATCTAACTTGTTCGCAGGCGGAGCCGGCAGGGTTTTTATTTTGTTTTTAATTTTTTTTTTGCTATAAGGGGTAGTCCCATAAAAAACTTGTCAATATAAAAGTTTTAAGTATAAAAGTTAAAGATAATAGTAAGAGGATTTATAATAAATTTAAGCGGATTTTATATCTTGTAAATTGAAGAAGTTATGAATTTCTTTCTTCTGAAACCCCCTTTTCCCACCCCCCCCTTTGGACCATTTTTAATGCTATCAAAAATCTTTTATACATAAATTTTCGGCCCTTTTCCTAGAAGTAATAATAACTTTAAACGGATCATAATTAAGACGTTATGGGTTTTTTTCTGTTTTCACAAAAAGCCCCCCGGCCATTTCCCCCCCCCCTGGTTCGATTTTTCCCATTAACGAACTTGACCGAGATTTTATGCCCCTTGATTTTATGTATCATTTTGGAAGAGATTTGTGAAGAATTATTCGAGATATCGTGTCCATAAAAAAGTGACATAGATAGATAGATAGATAAAGTTTTGAACTGAGGGTGGTTTTGGGTTCTGGGAGTTATGATCGGCGTAGATCTGCAAAAATTTTTCAAAATTCCAACTTAGGGGAGAATGTAATAGGTAGTATTTCTTACGAAATCTACCTCAAATCGATATTCCGGTTTGAGAAAAGCATTAATACACTATAAATATATTCAGAAACATTTCCAAAAATCAGTGGCAGCAAAAAAAAATAATTGTTAACTGTGTTTAACTGAGTGTTATTTGTTTTTATGGTGATTCTTACGATGTTTTATTATTTAATTGTGATTTATCTCCAGTTTCTTTGGTGCTGTTTCATCTGAGATATAGGATTTGCGTATGCTATAAATTCTCAAGTAAACATTTTCAAGTTCAACAAACGTGTTTTTCAGACAAATGTAATAAATTAAAAGCAATAACATATGATTAAAATTCATTTCATTTTGTTACTCTTGCACCTATAAATTCAGTTACGCAGCTAAGAAATGTTTATTTGAGAATTGATAGCATCCAAAAAATCAATATTCCGGTTTGAGAAAAACATTAATACACTATAAATATACTAAGAAATAATTCCGAAAATCAGTGGCCGCAAAAGAAAACTTAATTTTTATAAATACTTCTTTAGATCTCGAAAGTTTATTGATTGTGATGTTTCTATAGATAAACAGCTCTTTTCGAAATCGTGGGTAACTTGGAAGGGGTTATTGGATATTTTTGTACGTGGTTTTATTGTTTTCGTAGATTAAGAAGCACTTGAATTTTTTTACTGTGTAGCTACAATTTTGATTTGAGAAAGTCCTTCTGTAATTTTATATTTGTATATTTGAAACTTCTAGATATTTATATCTTTTAAAAAACTTATAGGTTGCAATTAATAATATTTTAGAAAGGTTATTTCAGCTATATTTTGATAATAATTTTCGTAAAATTATGAATGAATATTTTACCACAACTCGTTTGCTAGAATCTTTAAATATGCGAATCAAAAATTACAACTTATTCCGTGATGTAGTTTTTGAATTAAAATTTCGCCACATTGTAATTGCTTTTGCAACAGTTGAAAATGAATTTAACAATGGAACTTTCAAACTTTAAACGTTTAAAACTTCCTAATTCCTAAACTTGTTGACAGATTGACTTCCCGTTTGCTATCCTAAAGTAAAATATGCAGAAAAAGGTAAATATGATGTCAAAATTAGGTGTTGGCATTGAAAAATTTCAAAATTTGATACAATTTTAATACGAAGAAAATACCTTAATCTTATTATTCTAACATAAATTGAAAAAAAGACATAATTTCCAGTCTATTACCATTTTCAAAATTTTTTCTGATAAATTGCATATTATGTTTTTTAATGCAATCAAAGCACTTCTACTATAAAGTTAGAAAAAAAATTTCTGAATTACCGGTGGTAAAAGATAAAAATTCTGTAAAGGTCGCTTATCACGAAGGGGTTAATAAGGGTTTAATTATTTAAATTATACTTTAAACTAATATCAACTTAGAAATGAGAAAAGAGTATTTTATATCAACGAAACTTACTTCTTGGCAGAAATTTTTCTCTCGACTGCCAAAGTCATGAATCTAACGGTATTCATCATGATGATATACGGCTATTAACATCAAGTTCTCACAAATTATCTATTTCACTGTCAGGGAAAAATTACCTTCAATGATTCTGAAAATTACTTTGTTTAATAGGTAGAATATAATTTGCAGCGTTTGTTGGTTGGATTTTATGAACATTATTTAATGAAAGAAACTAATTTACATGTATAAAAGTGAAAAAGATATTTTTAATTAAAATAAATTGCAATTCTTAGAATAAATAGTATGGAAGTAAATAATTTTAAAAAAAAATTAGGATCGATAAAACTATGAAAGTGGCAATTTTCAAAGGTGAATATAGAAGTTTTTCCGAAACAAAAATTATTATAATAGTATAAACTGTTTATTATAACTATTTAATGTTATTGTATATTCTGACGTATAATACGCACTCTTGAAACAAGAAAATCGATCAAAATATACAGATGCGCATTATACGCCCGGTATAAAACTGAAAGATTAAAAATTAAGCAAAGAATTGGAGATTTCTATATTAATGAACCAAAAAAGAAGACGTGATCATTTGATAGAACAACATTACGATTCCAAACGCCTTGTGGGGTATTCAACAGGTGAGGCATGGCAATAGCGTATGACCTCACTTATTATTTGTTTATTTTCTTAATATTTGTACCAGTTATTACACATTTTAATGATCTTTATCACCGGTGGTAAACGATTAAATATCCTGTAAAGGGCGTACATCGCGAAGGGCTTAATAAAGGACTTATTATTTAAATCATACGTTAAACTAATATCAACTTACTAATGAGAAAAGAAAAATAATCAATATCAACGAAAATTACTTCTTGGCAGAAATTTTTCTCTCGACTGCCAAAGTCATGAAACTAACGGTATTCATCATGATGATAGACGGCTATTAACATCAAGTTCTCACAAATTATCTATTACACTGTCAGGGAAAAATTACTTTCGACAACTGGGAAAATTATTTCGTTAAGTAAGCTAGAATAATTTGCAGGGTTTTTTGGTGGGATATATTAACACCATTTAATGAAACAAACTAATTGACATGTATAAAAGTGAAAAAGATTTTTTTAATTAAAACAAATTGCAATTCTTAGAATAGTATAGAATTAAATACTTTCTTAAAAAGACTCAGAACGATAACACTATAAAAGTGGCAATTTTCAAAGGTGAATATAGAAGTTTCTCCGAAATAAAAATTATCATAATTGTTTAAATTGTTTATTATAACTAGTTAATATTATTGTATATTCCAGCTTATAATACGCACTATTGAAATAAGAAGATTGATCAAAATATACAGATGCCCATTATATGCTTGGTATAAAACTGAAAGTTTAAAAATTAAGCATAAAAATGGAGATTTCTATATTAATGAACCAGCGAAGTAGACATTATCGTTTGAATGAACGGCATTACGATTTCAAATTCAAAGTGGGTTTCAACCAGAGGCGCTTGATAGTAGCTATGAACTTACTTCTTATTTGTTTATTTTCTTAATATTTGCACTAATTATTACACATTTTAATGATCTTTATTACCGGTGGTAAAAAATTACATAGTCTGTAAATGATGTTCTTTGCGAAAGTGTTAATAAAGTATTAATTATTTACAGCGCCTCTCAAAAGTATATGAACAATGTTTTGCAATAACAGTTCAAAAAATGAAACAATAATAACGAAAAAAATATTAAGAATATGGAATCATAACATAAGTTTATTACAACAAAGAAATGCTGTATAACGTTTACATAATTTTTGTCAAAAAAAAATCACAATCAAAATAGGCTGTCCTAAAAAGGTATGTACTTATTTTGTATTTAAATTCAAATTATGGATCCATTCCTTTGAATTATCTGGAAAAACCTATCAGGAATGCTTCGAACTAGGGTTTGGAGAATGTGTAGTTGTAAAGAGAACGTACTCTGCTCTACTTGTTGCTTTAACGCCTTAATAGTCGAAAACTGACAATCGTGAGCATAAACCTCTCATGCAAATACTCCCCAAAGGTTTTCAATTTTATTCAGGTTTGGACTGATGGCTGGCCAGTCTACAGTCACTTGATTATCCGTAAACCAAGCTGTTGTTGATTGGAGGTGTGAATCGATGCATCGCCCTATTGGAATTTCCAGTTTTCCCATCCTAAAATGTTTACAGTTAGAAGTAGATTGCTTTTGAGGACATTTTGATAATCTTCAGAGCACTGTCGACTATTAAGAAAAGCAATATCAGTTGTTCACAGAACGCGCTCCACACCAAAACAAAACCCTCTCCTTGTTGTCGACTAAACAACTCGCAAGTTTCTCTTTGTAGATCATGCCAATTGTATTCCCAGCCATCAGGTATTGTATTGAATTGTTTTCGTCACTGAAGAAAACATTTAACCTTTCATCCGTCCAATGTATGTGTTTTTTAGCTCACAGAACGCTTATTTTTCTATGGCGCAATTATTGCATAGGTGTTCGACATATTCTGCGATATTTATGAAATTTGCTTCCTGTACAAAAATAAACAGTATATCTCGAAATAGGAAACACTAAAGTCCTCGCAATTTCATGAACAGATTTATTTAGGATTGAAAATGCTCACAAAATATCTCTATCTTATCGCTGACAAGTTTTTCTTCGTCTAATTGAACGCTATTTTGTTATCGCATTGTCACCTTTCGATTAAATTTCATAAATTCCAGATCAGTTACGCTTCATTTGTTTAGTAATATCAGAAACTTTAACATTTTGAGCCTTTAAATGTCAAATTACACCCATATCAGCTGCGGAGAAATGTGTGTTGCGATCAGGGAAGAGATTTCTCCGCTTTTTTGCATACCAGTATAATCTTAGAGAAAACGTTTTTCTCTTAAATCACAGAATGTTCCGATTAAATAAAAAAACCATTTTCTGTAAGATTATACTGGTATGCAAAACAGCGGAGAAATCTCATGCCTGGTTGCGATGCATTTTCAAACAAATCGAGAATTGAAGAACGAGCAGTGATTTTATATTTCGAAGTGGTTACGCCACATGTACAGAACGCAGAATATGCAAATTTATTTGATACGGTGGCAATAAAAACGATTATTTTCATTGTCCATATATTTTTGGGACTGCTTATTTTGAATATTATTTTTTTACAAACAATCTGTGATATGAGCATAATACTTCTTCTGTACTATAATAAATTTATGTTATGATTCCATATACTAATTCCATCCAGATGATTTTCTCATTAAGCTTTGTTTCCTTTTTGGTTTTGTTATGGATTTTTAATATATATTTTTTCTTAACTTTTACTTTGACGCAGCCTGTCCCTAATGGGACCTTGCACCATTAAACCTTATACAACCAAACAACGAACCATATGCTAATTATTTTTTTCGTGATTATTAATTCATTTTTTTGAACTGTTATTTCAAAAAATCGCCTGTCCATATATATTTGAGACGAACTGTAAATCATACGTTAAACTATTATCAACTTACTAATGAGAAAAGAAAAATAATCAATATCAACGAAAATTACTTCTTGGCAGAAATTTTTCTCTCGACTGCCAAAGTCATGAAACTAACGGTATTCATCATGATGATAGACGGCTATTAACATCAAGTTCTCCTCACAAATTGTCTATTTCACTGTCAGGGAAAAATTACCTTCAACGACTGGGAAAATTACTTCGTTTAATAGCTAGAATAATTTGTTGCGTTTTTTGGTGGGCTTTTATGAACACAATTTAATGAAAAAAAGATAATAATTTGCATGTATAAAAGTGAAATAGATATTTTAAATTAAAATAAATTTAAACTCTTAGAATAAAATGTAAGTAAATACATAATTAAAAGGACTAGGATCGAAAAGACTATAAAAATAGCATTTTACAAAAGTGAATACAGAAGTTTGTGCAAAACAAAATTATTATAGTAGTTTAAATTGTTTATTATAACTATTTACTGCTACCGTATATTTTGACGCACAATGGTCTTCAAACGTTAAAGTACAATAAATCTTTTGTATCTAATTTGAGAACAAATGAAAAAAAAAACTTGAAACTTTTAACAGTTATTTATCAAATGTTATTTTATTTTAACATTAAGCGTGATTTACAAATAAAAAATTGAAATTTTTTGCAAAAGTTCACTTTTTGATAAAAAAATTAATGGCTATTTTTTTGTGGAAATAAATAAATAAATAAACGGATTTTAATACGGCATGTGTCCGGCTCTACTTCTAATGTATTTGTGGCATCGACATTCCATACTGTCAGTTAAGTTATCGGACACTGGAAAGGGAAACAACGCCCGTACATGGAGCAATGCTTGTTCCAGCTCATTTAACGATTTCGGAGGAGGACTTACGGCAGCCACCTGTCTCCCGAGATAGTCTCAAAGATTCTCTATCGGATTAAGGCCAGAAGATTGAGCTGATCATTCCATTCGCTCCAAACCTTGATCCTCAATATATTCATCAGCGACTTTATCTTAATGCGATCGGGCATTATCATCCATTAAGATTAATTTATCACCAATAGCACCAGCATAAGGTGAGACAAAAGAAGCAAGGATATCGTCCCGATATTTCGCAACAGTTAGAGTTCTACCATGGCACACATGGATGTTACTGTGACCACGAGAGAGATTCTAACCCAAACCACGATTACACCTCCTCTATAACTGTGTCTTTCAACAATGTTACACAGGTAGAACCTGATGCCTTGTTCTGTTCAGATCAGCAGCCGAACTGAATCACTCGCCTGTGAAGTGTACAGAAGCTCATTGTTTTCTGTTCCAGGTAACGTGTTCTTTTCGCCAACATAAATGGTCACATCTGTGTTGTCGATTAATAGGTACATACACAACGGTTCGTCTTGCATAGAGTACTTAATTGTGAAGACGCCTGTGCACCATAGTAGCAGATATTGTCATCCATTGCGTTACGATTCCTGAAATGAGATGAGCCGAAGTAGTGTTCCTTCTCTTTTGGGACAAAAGATCTAAAATGCGATCTTGTGCAAGAATTGTAATCCGTGAGTGTTCTAGAATAAGTTTTTTTTATACTGAATTTTCGGATTAAAATTGATCTCAGAATCTTTGGACCACACTACTTTCATTTTGTTAAATATCAATTATTAGATAATATTACAAAAATGAAATTTGAAAATGATTGCAGATTTTTTCACAAAAACAGTTAAGGAAGACAAAAATATATTTCCCAATTTTAATAATTTGAAATGTGTAATTTTCGATGTAACTTTTTATGTAATTTTACATATATATGTGTTTGTGTTTATAGAATCATTCAAAGAAAAAAAAATGTATTGTTCGCTGGAGGGGTGTTCTAGGTTTGGAGAAAGCGAGATATTTTTTATGTGCACCCATACACCGTTTTTTACCTGCCCACTGCCCGCTTATTCTTGCGCAGTCAGTCTGCCACAGAGTGATTACACTTAGATCGTGCGTAGTACGTGTTAAATTAGTTAGCGCACACAAGAGCAGCTTTCCTCTGCTGCGGCCAGTTCTCAAATGAAAATGTGAATGCGCTGTGTGCGCACCATTTGCAAATTTTATTCACTTACATCAGCGTCACTTTCCTATCATGAGCCAAGTTGCAAAAACAGAAATTCGTCGGGAAAACCAAAAAAGTATTAGTATTTCATAGGTTCCATTAGTAGTCGTTAAGTTCATACATTCCACTGACTTAACATAAGCGTGGGTTTTTAATTTAGGGTCCATACTTGACCTGGTCACTCATCTGCGTCTCGAATAATATTTTTCAATTTGACTTTGTGATTTTTCTTGTTTAATCTTTTCTTTTTCCAGCATGCAAAAAAACAAACAAAAACAATCAGTCGTAAGAGGGCGCTATTTCCAACTTGCGAAATTTCTTCCATTCATATACCCAGGTTTAAAATATAATGGCTTTGGTCTGCGAGCGTATCTTATAGGAATGGAAATGCTGTGTGTAGCGCCAAATGATAATTCCACCTGTGTGGAATTCAAGTATTAATTGTGTATTTGTTAAGCGTTTTGTGCCCGTTCAATAGAACTGTTTTGTTTCACGATCGATGAGTCTGAGTGACTCTAAAGTAGCAACAATAACCTTTAAACTTTTTAATTGAAATCTATTTCTAAACGCTTCAAATATGAAAATCCAAAATTATAGCTCATTCCACTTAGTAGCTTAAGAGTTATACTTAAAAAAACTTGCAAAAGTTGTCATCACCATAACGTACGAAATACTTAGCAAATTCGTATCTAATTGCTACAGTGTGTTGATCTTGCAAGTATCTTAGGTTAAGTATCTTAGGTTAGTATCTTCCGTTAATCTAGTATCTAGTTCTTATAGTTTGTTTACAGGGACACACAAAATCAAAAGACATGCAAAAGTTTTCATCACGATAGTGTCCAGACTACTGAACGACTTTGAATGTAATTGAGTTCAGTGCATTGGTCTTGCAAGTATCTTAAACGAGTTCGTTAATCAAGTACGTAGTCCTTATACTTTGTTTACAGGAACACGCACAAGCTAAAAACATTCAAAATGCGTCTTCTCGATAATGTCCGAAATACTGAACCAATTCCAATCGACTTGGACACTGTATAGTTGTCTTCATATATCTTGGATGAATTCGTTAACTCCTTTAGCGATGAGCGTCTTTTACGCTCCTTTTAATTTTTCAGCACCAGTTTTTCAGAATAGAATTTTTTGCCTTGTTGAACTTCTTAAAATAAACAATTATATATGGCAAATGTTTCTGAAGGCAAATTGAGGGATTTCGTGCATTCTGTGAGGTAGATATACATGTACATGGCGAAGGAGTTAATCAACTATTTTGCTCTTACAGTTCGATTACAGTTACACACAAAAGTTTTCCACGACGTTCATTGAATTGTTTGAATAATATTACAGCCTATGAGTAAATTTTAAACAATAATTTTTACATATTTGTAACATTTATGGTATATTGTCGCATATTCAAAGTCCAACAGTGGCGCGGACGAATAAGCTCGGTTCTGGTAAGATCACCGAAAGTGAAGCTGCATCGACCGTTGTCAGTGCTTGGGAGTGTGACAACCTATCTCGGCTGCGGCTGCTGTGGGACCGTGTAAGTTAATGGGAGCTGGTGCACGTAAAATCTGTTCGTGGTTCCAATGTCCTCCAAGTTTAGAATAAGCGTTACCTCTGGGGGTGCAATCCAGGTACAGGTCTCGTTGGAATTGGTTCAAAATTAAGAGACCAACTCTTCTGGACATGGCTTGTGAGAGCTTAAGTCATTTGGTAGGCCTCCCCAACCAGCTGATTTTTGTCGCATATTCATTTAATTATATTTGATAAGTTAAGTTTTCCCTGGTAACTAACTACCTTTCACGCGAAAACAGCGAACTTAAAAGGAGTGAAACTAATTTGTTTAATTTGTGTGAAGTCTAATATATATACCTAAAGTAAAATAAATAAATAAATAAGAAATCAACCGAGTACCTTTGATAGAGATTGGCCATGCATAAAATAAGAGGTGCATTTCCAATAACTTATTTTCAATACTTTAAAGAAATGCCATATAATTTATTCCTTCACATATTTTTAGACTGCCACGATAAATACAATTGCAGATAATGCTTTAATAATGCATGTAATATTTTTTAGAAAAATAAATCAAGTAGATAGAAGGGTGTAATTTTGTTTGATTTGATATCTTGCATTATTTTTTATTACGCAATATTTCTTTATATGTCATTATATAATAAATGCTTTGATTAAATAATCCGCTCTATAAAGTAAGAATTATTTTTCTACAATTAATTCCAAGAAATTATTAAACGAATATATACATCATTTTGTAATTTGATGATAAAAAAATATACGATTAGTTATGAAATATTACCATGTGTCACATGAATCTCAACAATGTCCAAAATTCTGAATTACCGATTTTTTTTTCTAAAGTACACATCTAAATATGTAAAAAAAGTGTCTTAAAAAAGAGATATTGAAATGACTAAGATTTTGATACTGAAAATAAAGAGAAAATCAAAGATTTATTAAGAGAATATTAAATTCTGTTATAAAAAAAACACTGCGTTTACGAAGAGATAAAAAAAGTTAAGAATTTCAAAACAAACAAAATTTTATAATTTCTAATAATTTTTAAATTAATCTATAAAACAACTGAAAAAGATATTGCTCACCTTATTGTATTAGTGTATTATTTACAATAAGATAATACTAATGCAAACGTAAGGAAATGTACTTATCATTTCATAATTCTACATTCTGTAATGAAGGACTGTCAAGAATTTTGCATTTTATAAAGTTATTTTACTTATTGTCATTTTATTTATTATTGATAATATACTGAAGAAATATCGTAACAGAACATATATTTTTTAAATTATATATTTAAATCTCGAATATCAAGATAACTTAAAAAAATAGTAGTAGTTTATACGCAGGACTTTTTGAAGGAGATAGAATTTTTCTCTCTTTTGCTAAGCTAGGTTTTTCCCGCCTCCTTTTTTCGTTACTGTTTATCCGACATGCATAAAACGACAGATAAAATATCTATTTCTAATAATTTATCTCCAATACTTTGAAGAAAATCCATAAATTATATTGCTTCACATATTTTATGAGTACCACGACAGATATGATTGCAAATTAAGAAATGTTATGTAAGTAATAATTTTCCGGAAAAGATTTTTAAAAGAAAATAAGTGGAGCAGAGAGAGTAACACTAATATTGTATTATTTCTTGTTGTATCTTTATACAGAGCATTACTTAATATTTCTTTGTATATCATTAAATAATTATTGTCGTGATGCTATAATTAATTAATCAGTTTTATAAAGTAACAATCATGTTTCTACAATTGCACGCACAGAAAATTGTAATGGGATATTTATTTCCGTTGTGTAGATGTGGCAGGGTGCCTAACTACTCTTTTATAGAGGAACTCTAGCAGACGAGTGAATTATGAAATTTTACATGCGATTATGTTGTCCTGAATTCTTAGATTTTTGCGTGAATGAAACATATCCTGCCAATTATTTAAGTTTCGCAAAATGCATATGTTATCTCTGGTAATTTGGTTGTTACGATTATTTGTACAATAATATGTTAATTCGATAACCATGTGGTTATGTTGAAGCTATATATAGTGCGGAAGGAGATGGATTTAGTGGATTTTGGAACACATCCAGGTCTGGGATTTATGAAATATCTCGTGAAATTGAGTCACGTGTTAAATTGACGCAAAGTTTCAGACTAGTAGTTTTGATAGAGTCATTGGCTGTGAGCTTTCTTCAACCTGAAAAAATATTGAGCATAAGTATGCTTTTTTCCTGTATCGTAATCAAGTTAATTGTAAAGGTACAGGAATGCAGTTTTTTGCAAGGATCTAGTTAGAGCTCAAAGAAAAACTTTCTAATAGCCCAATTTTGTCTATCGAGGACGTATACAAATTTAAATAATCTAACTTTTTGAAAATTAATGGGAAGACTTTTTTCATTAACAAAATTCAATTTACTTCCTTGTGTTGAACACTTTTGGATTTCAGATTGCTTAATAGGTGCCAGTGACTTTAATGTTTATACATGTAAATGTCTAGACAAGGTCAAGGCATGTGTATAGCAGGGGAAAACATCCACCACTATTTTTTAATAGTAATTGTTGCTTTCCTTAAATACTTATACTCAGGGGTAGGAAAAACTACTTTTTATTGTAGCAAACTACAACTACAACATTTTTTCGAAAATGTAGTTAACTGTAGTATTGAAGCTAAATGTAGTGTTCAAGCTATATATAGTGCGGAAGGAGATGGATTTAGTGGATTTTGGAAAAAAAATTCTTAGGTCCGGGGTTTATGAAATATCTCGTGAAATTGAGTCACTGTTTTTGAGTCACTGTTAAATTGACGCAAAGTTTCCGGCTAGTAGTTTTGATAGAGTCATCGGCTGTGAGCTTTCTTCAATCTGAAAAAATATTGAGCATAAGTATGCTTTTTTCCTGTATCGTAATCAAGTTAATTGTAAAGGTACAGGAATGCAGTTTTTTGCAAGGATCTAGTTAGAGCTCAAAGAAAAACTTTCTAATAGCCCAATTTTGTCTATCGAGGACGTATACAAATTTAAATAGTCTAACTTTTTGAAAATTAATGGGAAGACTTTTTTTATTAACAAAATTCAATTTACTTCCTTGTGTTGAACACTTTTGGATTTCAGATTGCTTAATAGGTGCCAGTGACTTTAATGTTTATACATGTAAATGTCTAGACAAGGTCAAGGCATGAATATAGCAGGGGAAAACATCCACCACTATTTTTTAATAGTAATTGTTGCTTTCCTTAAGTGCGGGATTTCTGTCCCACACAAGTCTTAAATTACTAATCGTAAATATTGGTGGAAGTTTGCCTCTGTAGTAATTAGGCTCTTGAAACTGCCAGTTCTCAACAATTATTTTATATTTGGAATTATGTAAATATACTTATACTCAGGGGTAGGAAAAACTACTTTTTATTGTAGCAAACTACAACTACAACATTTTTTCGAAAATGTAGTTAACTAGAACTACAACTACTTGTTTAAAAAGTGGCGACTACAAAATACTTTTCAAAAGTAGTCACTATTTCGCTGCTGTCAAATATTCTCAAAGTGTTCAATTTACACTAGAAATTGAAGACACGGATTAAATAATAAAGTGACCTCTTTTTATATCGCGTCTGCCGGGGTACAATTAAATAAATGCGACATAACCGAGGACATTAAAAAATTAAGAAAGATACCATACAGGAAAATGTTTTGTAGTTTATACAGACTTAACAAATTTCGTATCAAAATTAAGAGAGATATTATAATCTAGAAAATTACAGACAAAAAACCTTAAATGCAAACAATAAATAAATCTGTAAATATAGCTGCAGCTAAGTTTTGCCAAAGCGATTCTTACACTGTTGAGCAGAACAAATTCTGCACAAAAGAAGCAAGTGTCGACCACGTGATTTGCAGAAAGGCATCCCTCCCCCCTGAAGTAGCGTTAAAAGTAGCGTCGGTTCTCACTACAACCTACTGATATTTTGTATCGCGCTACTCGCAACACTACATTGTTCAAAATGTAGCGCGCTACACTACAAACTACTGTAAAAAGTAGCGATTACTGTAGTTTCGCTACACTGTAAAAAATGACCAATGATTCTTATTTTATGAAAATATGCTATAACCACGAACGAAAATATAAGATCTTCTGAGTTATCAGAAATTTCAAATAGCATGTTACATTGTCTTTTGAATCCCCAGAAACGAATACATTTTCAAAATTTAAAAAATGATTTATAAAAACAAATTGTTTTAGCTGCCCGAATTTTTCAGAAACGTTTCCGAAGGGTTTCTATAGTGTGTTAATTAGTGTCCTCAGGCTGGAATACCTGTTTTTCGAATGTTATCCATTCTCAAGTACACGTTTTCAGCCGCATAAGTTAATTTATACATGGAAGAGTAAAGAAATAATCTTAATTTTAATGTTATTGTTAACGCTGTTAATTTTGCATGTTTGTCTGTTAAACATTTTTTTTAGAGAATGAAAATGTTTACTTCAGGATTGATAGCATTCGAAAAACAGGTATTCCAGGCTGAGGACACTAATTAATACACAATAAAATCCTTTCGGAAACGTTTCTGAAAAATTCGGGCAGCTAAAAATAATTTGTTTTTATAAATTATTCTTTAAATTTTGAAAATGTATTCGTTTCTGGGGATTCAAAAGACAATGTAGCATGCTATTTGAAAATTCGGATAACTCAGAAGATTATATTATATTTTCGTTCGTGGTTATAGCATATTTTCATAAAATAAGAAACATTGGTCAATTTTTACAGTGTACTTTCGACCCCAGCTTATACTCTAGCAATAAAAATTTTAAGATTAACAAAAAGTATTTGCAAATGTGTACCAAAAATTCTTACAGAACTGAAATACTACTAAAGTACTACTGAAATTAAGTGTGACATTTTTGGACTGAGTGTGAAACATTTAAATACCAAAAGACCTTAAAAATCTCGCAAAGTTTTTAACACTCCAGTTTTGTATGAAACGTTTTTTAAGGAATTTATCAAGGTTCATATTTTTTGCATCTGGTATTCTATAAGAAATACCCGATGCTAGTATCAACGGAGAATTTTACATCCCTTTACTCTATGAAGATGACTATGTAAAATGAAATTCTTACTAATTAAGAAATTGTTATGGTGAAAATACACTGTTAAATACCTCCAGCAAACTGTCCAGTCATTCCACCATTTTTAAAGATAACGGTTACTTGACCATATCATGAAGCGTATCTTATTATATTATTGACCACAAAATGGTCAGAATAAAGATAAATTATGGTTATGTAACAGTTTCCTATAAAAATGGTCGAATGGCTGGACAATTTGCTCTCAAATTTTAACAATCTACACTGTTAAAAATTCGCAGAAAACTGTCCATCATTCGACCGTTTTTATAGAAAACGGTTACATAACCATAATTTAACGTTATTCTGATCATAATATGGTCAAAATTATGGTCAGATACGCTTAATAATATGGCCAGTTAACCGTTATCTTTAAAAACGGTCAAATGACTGGACAGTTTACTGTCAAAGTTTAACAGGCTAGAGAAAAGTATCTCTTTCAATGCTTTAAAACAGATTAAAATTCAATATAAACGATATTATCAGAACAATATATTCTGTTTCTTTATTGAAATTATTAAAAAAAAACGACATTTTTAAATTTCAAAAAACATTGTCTAAAAAACAACCTATAAGATTCTTTTAAACGTAAATTAAATTCCTGAGCTCAGAGAATTATGTAAGATTTTAGATGCAATAGTTTTCATATATGAAGAAATTCACTAAGATATAGGAATCCTCATAGATTCCTCGATAACTTTAAATTTATCTTTCAAGTTGCATAATATTCCTCTATAAGTCTAAATTATTAAGAGAATGCATTACAGATTATTCATGCTTCAAAGGATTTTATTTCAAAAAGCTGCAACTTGAACATCGAATGCGCATTCAGATGAGTAGTGGGGGAATGCCTCGAACAATCTAAAAAATATCAAATGAATCAAAGGAAAAACTTTTATACATTCTTCAAGTTATATAAGATGCTATTTTAAGTGAATGTAGAAATGCTGTAAGTTAAAGTTAACATGGACATTCTTTTAAAACTATTTTCTGAGAGTATTTTCGGTACCAGTATTTAAGATATAATTTTAAATAAATATTCAGATGTGATTTTCATTAAATTCATTATTTCTCCTCAATCAAATTATTTATTTCAATCTAAATAAATTATTTATTTCAAAATGTAACAGAATTTTAGTAGTGGTCTAGTATGAAAAATTTGATCTTATTTTTAGGTAGCTTCCATTACAAAAGCAGCCGTCAGGAGGAAAGCAATTCCCGAATATATCGGTATATTTTCCAGTATATATATCAGTATATATCCGATCATGACCTCCAGACCCCCAAACCACTCCCGTTAAAATGTTGATGTATATATATATATATACATATTTATATATTCGTTGGCCAGCTTCGCCATCTTTTTTCAAAATGACGCACACGTAAAATTTCAAATTCTAAACGCTGTACAAAAAAGTTAGAAATCCAAAACGTTTTTAGCCTTAATTTTTGGTCTTTATACAAGGATTCCGGAGCATTTTTTGTTTTGTCTCTATCTTAAAAAAATGGCTGGGACACAGCAGTTTGAAATTCCAGGGTGGCTGATTTTCCCATAATTAAGTTTCTTTTATGAGCTTTACACTGTTAAAAAATTGCAGCAAACTGTCCAGTCGTTTGAAAGTTTTTATAGAAAACAGCTACATAACCGTGATTTAATTTTATTCTGACCATAATATAGGCAAGAATGCGGTCAGAATACAGTAAAAATTGTGGTTATGTAACCGTTTTCTCTAAAAACGGTCAAATGACTAAATAAACTTTAAAAAAAATGGGTCGATCTACTAAAAAAATTTTTTTTCTCATTGATTTTTGCAATTACTAAAATTTGTTTTGTATTTTTACTCAGTTACAAGAAAATCTGTAAGAATTACTAGAAAACAGCTAGCACATTACTAGAAAAAAGGTAGCAACGATTCCGGTTTATAGTATCCGTTTCTAAAAAAATCTGTGGAATACAAATATAATAAAAAAAAATTAGTAACCTCAGGATTTTTTTTACAGTGTGGACAGTTTGCTGTAAAATTTTAACAGTGTAGAAAATGTGGTTTCTCACAAACTTACTTTAACTGTTGTAACTATGTTGCTACTGTCATACGCTTAAAACGTCATAGTCATATCCACCAGCATGAAATTCTCGCGATGCTATGCGGTACTTGGAGGGATATTGCCAAATTTGGCGACAAAAAATAAATCACCATAAATCAAGCCAACTGGGATATAGCTGACTAATTTGGCAAAATTTTTAGTCAAATTCAGTATTGACGAAAACGGCGATTGCATTTTCTGTAATAGGGTTCCACCAATTTTTGGCTTCGTGTGCTTGAGTAATATTAACTGATTTTTTAAAAACAAGGAATAGAGAAGGTTCAGGCCAGGAGGATTTTTTTATCGTCTTTTTGCAATTATTTATTAAATTTAAAAATCGTAAATAAATTAATAATGCATTTAATTGCTACCATTAAAAGATAGAAATCAATATCAAAACTTCAATGATATAAAAGTGAACAATTTAACTCTTTCTTAGGCAAATTAATTATATTGCTAGAATGGTGAAATGATTGAATGTCACCAGAATTTAAAACAAAATTGATTTGAAAGTACTCTCAAAACATCGCCAATAAACGAAAAAAGTGCAGACAGCAAGTTGCAGGAACAAAAATGTGATTGGAAGAGATTTTTCAGTTATTTTTAAAAAAATCCGTCCTTTGAACGGAGAATTTCGGGAAATTTTGAACTTTTGTTCGTGAATCTTTTGTGTTTTGAAGGAAAAAGGACTTGCGTAAAAAGTACGTTTCTGATACAAAAAGTAACACACAGTTGAATTAACACTCTCTGATTTGTATAAAATGCGGATGTCTAAATGCAGAGGGTGGGGTCGGCAAATAAAAGCGAAAATTTTCGCGTTTTAACGAAAGAAGCAACAGGAAAAAAACCTTCAATTCACAGATTTTTTTACAGTGATAATGCTTTTCGTCACTTAAATTATAAAAGCAAATTTCGTATTTGGGGATTAAATTAAACTTTGAAGCATACTTCCAACTGTCTTAGAAAGTATTAAAACAACGTAAGCATGATGTTTTGGCCAATATGACATACCAATGTGCGCGACACATTAACCGTCATAACGTTACAGATCTATGGATCAGGGAAATTCTTATAGAAAAATTTGCCTTATTTAATCGTGCGAGTAAATTACACAAATTTTTCTATAAGAAAATACTGGTAATTTCCTTGAAAAATTCCCTTACCCGTAGCAATCTTGATAATATTATATTCAAATTTATTATAAAACCCTTGACAGAAGGACTTTTTTCTGTGCAAGTAAATATAATGCTTCACTTCCTAAGAAATTTGTATTTTATATACTTTTATTGAAACTATTGATGACAATGCATAGTATTTGAGTAGTGCATAAAATCCTGTAAAAACAATATATATGATATGATGATTAATATAAAAATGAAAAATTCTGCTATGTTTAATCTAAGCAATAGTTAATTATATATGAAGTATTTAAGTAAATTATTACAATGGAATATAAAAATAAATTTTTTACTAATACCTGTCGCTAATGATTGGTTGATTTTTACATTAACTTATCCGCCAAAGTATATAAAAAGGAAAGAAAAGAATGCATAAATTGAAAACATAAAACATTTAATCAATTTCCTATTTTTACCTTTTATGATGAAGTTTATTGAAAAAAATTTTAATTATTAACTTCTCAAACTTTTAGTGACTTTAGAATCCTTTTTAACAATATAAAGAGCTTAATAAAGTTTAAAATGACTAAAACGATAAAACAAAGCTATAAAAACTACTATTTTTTTTATACCGATTAGGGATAGAAAAACAAGCAATTGATATACTTTAATTTGATGAGACTTAAAAATGTTAAGTCCCCAAAAATATCTGAAGTAATCTGCTGTAAAATTGCATTTTTCAAATTTTATTCATTATTTTCTCAAAAGCTACTAAAGCGATTTTGACTTTTTTTTTCAATTGATTTAGAATCAATGGGCTATTCACCAACCAGAATACAAAAAAAAAATCCTCTACCTGAAACCGACACGGTGAAATCCGACTCCAACCCGAACTAGAAGTAATACGAAACTAAGCTATAATACAATTATGTAAAAGTAGTCTACAAGTATATCTATAATGTCATCGTTTTTATTTAAAAATTAACACATATACACTCATTAATATTCAAATGTATATATTTTTTTCTCATTTGAAAAGTATATAAGACTTTCTTTTGAAACATTGGGTCAGCCCGAACCCAACCAGAAAGTGTCAAAACCCAACCCAAACCCGCAGCATTTAGAATCAACCAAACCCTATTCCGAAACATTTAAAGTCAGTCCAACCCGCAACGAAAATCATTAGTTGACGCTATTTTTTCCGTTGTGGGTCGTGTGACATACGGTGTCGGTCGGATTCGAGTAAAATCCGGTTACCTCACCCTATGCAGAACTTTATTTTGAATGCTTCATATCAAAAACACATCAAACTGACATAATTGAAACACATTAAAATTCGCAAATAAACCTACGTTTTTCATCTTATATAACGCATTTAAACAATATTCACACAAACATCAATCGGAGAATCAGTAAATGCACATCATAAATTAAATTAAAACAAACAAAACATCTTAGAAAAAAGAACAATTGTCTGGAAAAGGTGGGGAGGGTAGGGCAGACATCATTGTTTATCTACAATCTTCTTTTTACAAACATTCACATCATCTAGAAAAGTATTGATTGAAAATGCCTGTTGCATTCATTCCATTATAAATCTGCCATAGCTTCTTTGGCCAGTTTAATATATTACAGGAATGCATTAGACATCATGAATATTTAAATGCTTTTATCTCTTCAACCTGAGCATTAATATCAAATACATATGCAAATGTGTGGAAATAAAACCGTGCATGCCTTTGAGAATTATTTAAAAGCATCTCTGTAATATGCCTTTCAGATACATTTGCGATATTGAGAAGTTCTGTAAATTTAAATATAGAAAATATTTTTTCAATAACCAGCTGTGCTATTATAATTAGCTAGAACTTCCTAAAATGTACTTTTGTTGATAATATTGCTGTTTTCTTTCTTTTCTTTTCTTTCATTTTTTCTTCTTGCTTTATTTTTTTTGGATTATTTTATTTTATTAAATACTATTCTTTGTAACGTCAGAAAGTTTTCCTGTTTTTTTTTAATACATTAAAACCTTGCCAATCCACACTAATTAGGATTAGCCTGTTCGGATTCGCAGATTTTTCGGATTATCCGTACATTAAATTATTATAGTAATGTGTACTAAAAAGTATTATTATTAAACTTCATAATACGTAATTGTTAACTACGTAATAAATACAGTACTTTAGACAGACATATTGCTTTACCGATGACGTCATTTTTATGAGTGGTTTAAAATTGCGTGGCATTATCTAGATTTACATCTTTACGTCAACAAAAAGTTTCCGATTTCATGCAATCAAACAGTGAATGAAGTTATCTGTATACCAGTAAGCAATTAACTGAAGGGATCGGGGAAAGAAAGTGCCAAGCCACATTTTTGGTGAAATAAATATAATACTGTAATTTGTTGCTTAATATTGTAACTTATACTATCCAACATATAATTTATTTCTAATGTCACTTGGTATCAGCATATGTGGCAGGTTTCATTTTTGTCCCAGATGTTTATGCCCCAATGAATATAGCTAATTTACAAAAAATTTAATAGTAATATCATTAAAGTAATGCCATATTGTTACTCAGAATATCTCAAATATTACTAAGACATTAGCGAAAAAACTTTAGGTTATATATCTTGATTTGAGTATTTGATCAAATTTTCAAATTGAAATATCTCAGAAGTTCAAAAATGTGCCTTGGCACTCTCTTGCCCCTACCGCCTCAATTATACTGTATTTCATACGTACGTAACTATATAATTATGTACGTTTTGCATTACTTTACTGAAAATTGGTACTATACGTAATAAGATTTGTATCTTTTTAAGGATAAAAAAAAGTTAATTAAACTTTTTTTCGATTCGGATTATCCGAAATTTCGGACTAATGGTGTTCAGACGGCCGAGGTCTTAGTCTCTTGAGAATTGCCAGAATGCTGATAACTTACCACTTACCAATCTCCTAAACACCACTTACCAGTTTCATCTCTTAATATATACAGAATTTGTCTATAGAAATTACACTTCCAAGTATAGGAAGTATAGGAAGAAAAGTAAAAAAAAAATATATATATATATATATATATATATATATATATATATATGGCTAAAAGGAACCGTTTCTAATCACTTAAGTTGCCCCAAAATAAAATTGTTAATACATATGTAAAGATGTATGTAGAAATCAAACTGTTCGTGCTTTCGATAATTATTTAAAAGCATGCCTGGGATAAATCTTTATGATATTCAATATTTCTAGATAGATACAGGGAAGAATCATAAAATAAAAATTACTACTAAATATAACTCTTTTAATAACTAAAATAGCCCCAAAATGAGAAAGTGAAAGTAGTTAAACTGATGCTACTGAAAAATCCAGCTTCATTTAAAAGCAAAACTGAAATGAAATTTGGTAGATTTATTAAAATATACATAGACAACCGCAGAAAAGTATGTATTACCAAATATGAATATTTAAACACCATTCAATAGATAATTTTATTTAGAATGTTAAATCAAAGTGAGTGCATGGAAATACTGCGCTTTTTATTTTGGCTTCTTGTGGATGCCCCAAAACCTGCACGTAAAATCGGTGGTGGGAAAAGTCCTCTTGTTGCAAGCTCGGTAGGGGGTGAGAGAGATAACAAGCAGGGAGATTCTGTCTTCTGGAAAGGTAGTGAAAACCTTGAAACCTGAAATGGAAGCTGCGCCGTCTTCGCCCAGCACCTTCTCCGTACGTATAAAATATATCATAGGTATAAAAAGGTCACACGTATAAAAGTGGATATCCTCTTCCGACATTCTATTCCGTAAATAAGCAATTCATAAACAATTCATAAGAAAGGCGCTGTTATTATTTTTATCTCTTTAGCCATTGCAGTAATTATGCGTAGTAGTTATTTGCAATGTCTGCACAACTATATTTTCGCCAATTATCTGCTGATATATAGTTTTTCGTAAAGTGTATTTTGAAATAAATTACATAAATAAAAATCAATAATAAATAAAAAAGGAATAACTATATATGTTTAAGATTTAAATTGTTCCTAATCCTAAGATCTCTTTTATCTGCAAATTAAATATTATTATAAATTAATTAAAACGTTACTTTTAAAAAATCGCGTGTATTCTTCCTAAGGGTAATAAGCTGCATTTTTAGGGCTTGGATTGATAATTTAAAATAATATTCCGATAGTAAAATAAAAACTAAACTTATTTTATACTTTATTATAATAATAACAAAAATGAGTATAAGTGTCAAAATATAATCTATTAGTAACCACTATTATCATCAATATAATTATTTAGTATACATTACAATTCAAATTATTGTAAAACAATACTGAATAAACAGCTGATAAATGGGCATTAAAAGGCTAATATCAGGACTACACTAGAATCAGGACTTGCTCATTCATTATCATGACGTCACAAATGGTGGCTGGTCGCGACGAAAGACCACTGAGCTCTATAATAATACGAAGAGCTAACTCACCGATCCACTTTCTGCCGCAACCCCATCACACTTTCAGTGCGCGCGAGTAATGAATCCTGCACTTTTCTTAATATTACAGGCAATTTTTTTAACTTTTCCGCACACTTTTTGTCACTTTTGGCTATTTCTACAGCTTTTTCATAATTTTATGAGCAATACTTAACATATTTTTCTCTGTTTTTGATTGATCTTATATAAAATTTCCTTTTTAACAATTATCAAATTAAATATTGGCGATGAATTTAAATAAAACCTGTAGATTTTACAATAACAAATATATATCAGTGAAAATTGTAGCAACTTCGTTATATTTTTAAAAGATAATCTAATTTAAAAATATCTAGCCCATACTATTCTATGGGAAAAAAATCTGTGTTTTGCCAAATATTTTCCTCCGAAAATCTTTGGCATTGTATTCATGGGCGGACCACTGGACACAATGTATTAGAATAGGAAGTTAGCTCTCCGTTCTATTGTGGAGCTCAGTGCGAAAGACATACAGCGATTGGCACAAAACGATGGGTCAAAACTTTCTGTCAATCTCTGGTCGCGGACAGCCATTATTTGTGACGTCATGAGAATGAATGAGCAAGCCTTGTATCTAGTGATGCCTTGATAATATTACACCATCCGATACAGAGTACAAAATTAGAGAAGAAGGATCTTCTAAGATACTATTAAATGTTTGCCACAACGAGAAAAAAACTGATTGAAACAATGTATTTTATTTTGCACCAACCAATTCTCTTTTAAAAGGTTCAATTGGCTGTATGTGTGGATACGATTATGTAAACTTTTCCCCCTCTATACAAAACATACTACATAAAAAAGCGCTTTATAATATAGAACGTATTGTATAAAATATGCTAGCCAAGAATAACCCATCATATTTAACCACTAATAATTTTAGGCATGGTGCCCGCACAGTATTTGTAAATAGCTCATCCGGAAATTATATATTCTGCATACATTGAAATAATAATAATAATAATCGTATGTATGAAAGCAATAACTGTATTATCAGACAAAATTCATGTGTAATATTATATTGTAAAAATTGCATACATAATTCTGTAATTGTGGTCTCGCTGGTGATAGAGGCGTGTCAGCCCCTCAGGATTGCACACAAACTCTAAGGCTTAAGCCGGGTTTCCTGAGGTGGTCATCCCTGCATATTTATACAGTTAACTAAAAAGTAATCGTCAAATACTTACAGGGTGTTTCACAAAGGTCCCCTAACTTTAAAAATCAATAACTCGTAAACGGTGATAGATGAAAACATGAAACCAGTGGTATGTTTATTAAAAAAATCGTAAGAATCTTATACATAAATATTACAAAATTTAATTTTTTTCCGCAATTATTCTATAAAATTTTTCCATTCAATAATATTCGGTATATAACCCAGCTTATTAAAATAATTCTCATTCTTAAAATAGCCTTTTACTATCCATATGTAAAGCCAATTATTCCTAATCCACTTAATAATATTTATTCGAAAGTAGTTAGTCTAAAAATGACGATAGCTTTTTTAATTTATTCTTTAAATAGAACATCTTTATTTTAATGCTAAAATATCGTATCTCTTAAAATATTCCGCTCAAAAAACCTTATTTCATAAAGTTATCCTATTATTAAATATCAAATGTCTATTAAAATATTTCCGAAAAACTTTAATTCTTTCTTTTTTTTTTTTACCCTTTTATAAAGATTCATTTTCTTTTCTTCTTATTATTTTTATTGCGTATTAAATTTGAAGTTTAGCTACAGCCTCAAAACAGATAAGCTCGTTTGTTGATATGGCAGGCATCTGGTACGAGATTATGGAATATTCTGGAGGGGCGTAGAAGGTTTTTGGCGGTAAGGAAGTCATTTTACGACAAAATAAATCCACCGGAAAAATTAATAGAGTTCCTAAACAGACCTTTTGATTCGATAGAAGTGGGTCACGTGACGTATTCTGTATTATTACGCAAGCTAGTTTAAAAACACGTACCTCCTGATTCGGAGAGAATTTTTTGACGCTGGTGTTTGCTCAAAGAATCGGGACGGATTCTAGAAAATAATGGAACGTTGGAGATTTTTTTTTTCGTTTAGCGTTGGTTAACGAGCATTTTCCCTGAAGTGATGTCTTTAACTGGAAATAAACTGTTCTTCGACTAAAAAACGGACTGAATTTTCTTGTTGTTGTTGATGATACCACACGGCCGCCTGATGCGAGCTAAAAGGGAAACCTATCACAGAGCTAACCCTGTTTATCAACGAGCACGACTGCCTTTCATCCCGGATTCGAACTTGGAAATACGACATAAATCTCAAAATTTAGTTAAAATTTGCACCGATAAATGGCGCTATGAGCGTTAAGAATCCTTCTAAAGAGAGTTCAGAAGCATAGAAAGACTAGCCTTCGACGATTTGGCCACTTTAATCGGACCTCTACTAGCGTATAGTGAAAATAATTCCGAAAGTGATTTATACCGTGGAGGAACGTGTGTTTATTGTGCTGGAGTACAACCGATTAAATTCTACTTGAGGTCCTAATTAAGTCCTACTGCCACAAGGAGAAGTTTTCAAAAGCAATTTCAAGTAGCAAAAGGCCTAGATGGAAAAACAATTCGTGAGCTTTTCAAAAAAATTCAACAGACAGGCCGGTGACATACAGCAGAGAGTCACTGACAATTTCATTCTTCATTTGCGACATGTCTGTTGTGTAAAAGGTACGCATTTTGGATCACTTTTAATGTGATACGACTATTTAACACAGCGCCATCTATCGGTGCAATTTTGAACTAATTTTTGAGATTTATGTATAATATTCTTACGATTTTTTTAATAAACATACGACTGGTTTTATTTTTTTATCTCTCACCGTTTCCGGGTTATTAATTTTTAAAGTTAGGGGTCCTTTGTGAAACACCCTGTATCAGATAGCGATAAACTACTTGAGACGTGCCAGACGAAATGTTTGTCATGATCTATTTGTTCTCAAGTAAAGTATGTTAATGTGTCCCATGAGCTGTATATTTTACCAACCTACTAAACTGGCGTCCTTCCTGCAACTGGCGTACATGAGAAAATTTCCTTTCCGGAACGAACTTCTCTCACTCTTGTCCAATTGTTAAACAAGTTGGAAATTGTACGTCAGACATGACAAATAACGTACGTTCGTACTATATTTCATTTTATAAATATTCAAATCTTGGTGCAATTCTGGTGCAATTCTTGGTGCAATTTTGTATTCATGCAAATATGCATGAATGCAACATTTTATTTTATGTGCAGATTTTCATATTATAGATAATAAGTTTATTTTATGAATTCAAGTTTCAATACACTTTTACAAACAATTAATTAGATTTCTGTTACATTAAAATAATACCATCCCCAAATATCCAATACAAGACATTGTAAAAAAAATCATCGTCATTATTTCAGTGAAATGAATTATATCGCCTCTTATTATGGTATGATTAATTTCCGTAATAAAATAAGTACATTTTAAGTTGGCAACATATTAACTCCATTTAATCACCATGACAAAATAGAATCATTATGTATCATGGGATATTACTGAATTAATTACATATGATAGGATTAAACAGAATGAAGAAAACTTTCATTAATAACTTTTTAGGTTTTGATTCCATTTTCGTAAAATTTGAAATGACTCGACAAAATTCTGCAACGATTATATATATTAAATATCAAACCATTCGGTTGGGTAGTTTTTTCGCACTGTTATATGGGACAGACGAACGGACTAAACGATGACTATAAGTACTACGTATTTATATAATTACGAACGCACCTAAAAATTCGCGATTGTTTATATTATTCTTAAAAAGAGTTATTTTTATGCGTAATTTATTTGTTATAATAATGTAATCATTGCTTTAACAAACAAATGTTCATTGTTGACATATTCATTGTTCACATACCCTTGTATACCTTAAATAAATAATTTTAATTATAATTCCAACCCCAAAAATATTTGGTTTATTTCTAAGAAATTTACATCCCTCCGATATTCTTCTTTTCGTTGTCATCTCCTTCATTCTATCTTTAAACTTTTCTTCTCTCGACTTCCAAAAAAGGTTATAACTTTTCTTCCATTATTAACAGGTACACATATTTTTAATGTACCCTTTTTTAGTTAAAAAAATATGTATACCTGTTATAATATTCCCGATTGCTTCTTCATTTTTTTCTGTATGTCGAAGAGGAACACGTGTTTGATCTATCTTTTTAAATATTTTTAGCCTGAAACAAAAGAATATGTTAAATTATAAATTAAAACCCAAGACAAAAATAGTTTATTACTCATAGGAATCATACATACCTCAGATATAAATGTTGTTTTCTATTTATTTATCTCGTGGTTGTCTCCTTCATACTAGCTTGAAACTTATCTTTCTTTGACTTCCAGAATAAGTTATAAATTTTCTTTCATGATTTACAGGTACACATATTTTTAATGGATCATTTTTAATTAAAAAAAATATGGGTACCTGTAATAAACATCCAGATTACTTCATCATTGACCTTCTACAAGTCGAAAAGGAACATATCTTTGATCTATCTTTTTAAATATTTTTAGACCTGAAACAAAAAAAAAATGTTACATTATAAATTAAAACCCAAGACAAAAACAGTTTATTACTCATTGGAATCATACATTACTCAGATATAAATGCTGTTTTTTAATTATTTATTTCCTGGTCGCCTCCTTCATACTAACTTGAAACTTTTCTTGTTTTGACTTCCAGAATAAGTTATAACTTTTCTTCCATGATTAACAGGTACACATTTTTTATTGGATCATTTTGAATAATAATGAAAAAAATATGTGTACCTGTAATAAACATCCAGATTACTTCATCATTTTCCTTCTACAAGTCGAAAAGGTCTAAGAAGATCGAAAAGATATCTTTGATCTATCTTTTTAAATATTTTTAAACCTGAAACAAAAGAAAATATATATATGTTACATTATAAATTAAAACCCAAGAGAAAAATAGTTTATTACTCATAGGAATCACACATACCTCAGATATAAATGTTGTTTTCTTATTATTTATTTCCTGGTCATCTCCTTCATACTAACTTGAAACTTTTCTGGTTTTGACTTCCAGAATAAGTTATAACTTTTCTTCCATGATTAACAGGTACACATATTTTTAATGGATCATTTTTAATTAAAAAGTATGTGTACCTGTAATAAATATCCAGATTACTTCATCATTTTCCTTCTACAAGTCGAAAAGGAACATATTTTTGATCTATCTTTTTAAATATTTTTAGACCTGAAACAAACAAATATGTGGCATTATAAATTAAAACCCAATAAAAAATTATTTTATTTCTCATAGAAATCATACATACCTCAGATATAAATGCTGTTTTCTAAATATTTATTTCGTGGTCCTCTCCTTCATACTACCTTGAAACTTTTCGTGTTTTGACTTCCAGAATAAGTTAAATTTTCTTCCATGATTAACAGGGACACATATTTTTAATGGATCATTTTTTAATTAAAAAATATGTACACCTGTAATAAATATCCAGATTACTTTATCATTTTTCTTCTGTATGTCGAAAAGAAACACGTGTTTGACTATCTTTTTAAATATTTTGAGATCTGAAACAAAAAAATATGTTGCATTATAAATTAAAACTCAAGAAAAAAATAGTTTATTACTCATAGGAATCATACATACCGCAGATATAAATGCTGTTTTCTAGTTATTTATTTCGTGATCGTCTCCTTCATGTTAATTTGAAACTTTTCTTGTTTTGACTTCCAGAATAAGTTATAACTTTTCTTCCATGATTAACAGGTACACATATTTTTAATGGATCATTTTTAATTAAAAAGTATGTGTACCTGTAATAAATATCCAGATTACTTCATCATTTTCCTTCTACAAGTCGAAAAGGAACATATCTTTGATCTATCTTTTTAAATATTTTTAGACCTGAAACAAACAAATATGTGGCATTATAAATTAAAACCCAATAAAAAATTATTTTATTTCTCATAGAAATCATACATACCTCAGATATAAATGCTGTTTTCTAAATATTTATTTCGTGGTCCTCTCCTTCATACTACCTTGAAACTTTTCTTGTTTTGACTTCCAGAATAAGTTAAATTTTCTTCCATGATTAACAGGGACACATATTTTTAATGGATCCTTTTTTAATTAAAAAATATGTACACCTGTAATAAATATCCAGATTACTTTATCATTTTTCTTCTGTATGTCGAAAAGAAACACGTGTTTGACTATCTTTTTAAATATTTTGAGATCTGAAACAAAAAAAAATATGTTACATTATAAATTAAAACTCAAGAAAAAAATAGTTTATTACTCATAGGAATCATACATACCTCAGATATAAATGCTGTTTTCTAGTTATTTATTTCGTGATCGTCTCCTTCATGTTAATTTGAAACTTTTCTTGTTTTGACTTCCAGAATAAGTTATAACTTTTCTTCCATGATTAACAGGTACACATATTTTTAATGGATCATTTTTAATTAAAAAAAATATATGCAGCTGTAATAAACATCCAGAATACTTCATCATTTTCATTTTACAAGTCGAAAAAGAACATATCATCATCGAGCTCTATATATAACAGGAGTTCAGAATCAGCGGTCAGAAGCATGAAAGGCAAATGAAGCTTGCAAGGCAAAAGTAAACAAGAACGAAAAATCATGCGTCAAGCATAGATTATGTAACACTTTCCAACGCTTCCAAAATAATTTTACAAATCATACCGTTTAATAAGCTAAAAGAAAACAGATGTTTTCTAGATGTTTTCTAAGTAATCCGAATACTTTTAGTATCTATAGATTTGTATATATACTACATAGGATGCTAAAATTTATTTCAGTTAGGAAACGCGTAGCACAGTTTAAAATTCTCCGTCTGGAGTTAAATAATACGGAAATGTGTTCGCGAACTTTTGTGCTTCCCTGTATAGGATCTATAGAATTTATACATACCACGTAATAGACAAAAAGCGAGTTAAAATTAAAATCGCGTTCAGTAACTTAAAACGCACGTCCAGGAATTATTGTTAACATACAGTAGAGAATTTTTTGTGTGTCCCTGTAAATGAACGATGACTGCTATACACACAATATTCTGTAGTAAGCCTCTTGTAATGCACCTTATATAAATTCCAATGCGTTTAAAATAGGGAAACATTATTTAAATAAACCGCAGACGATTTTTCTCCATAGACGTAATGTAACGGAATTCTTTTGACTGTCCCTGTAAAGTAACTATCAGTGCTATGCACACCTTATTCCATATTAAGCTTCCTCTAATGCACCTTAGTGATATATATAAATTTCAATGCGTTTAAAATAGTGAAACATTATTTAAATAAACCGCAAATGATTTTTCCCCATAGACCGCAATGTAATGGAATTCTTTTGAGTGTCCCTGTAAAAAAACTATAAGTGCTACACACGTCCGTTGAAATAGGGAACATGCTATAGATAACGACTATAACATATAAAAATTGCAGAGCAATCCGAGCATATTTACGGGAGTTAGAGCACGGACAGACGGCCAGACGGCAGACGGCCAGACAAACCGAAGTCATAAACACTTTTCAACTAGGTTGGAAAGTGTTAAAAATAGTCCGTGTTGTCAATGTCAGATTATTAGTATTCTCATTCATTATTATCCTAATCTATGCTGTTATAATTAAGCTATGCTTATGAGATTCATAAATAATTCACTAATCATGTAAGGAAATGTGATAGACAGCATGTTTTGCCATGAATGCGAGCTAAAATTATCGTCACTGTATCCTTCCGCGCTGACCGCTGGAAATCATATTGGACATTAGAAAGACAAATCTCCTGTTATATTTGGAGCTCAGTGCATATCATTGATCTATCTTTTTAAATATTTTTAGACCTGAAACAAACAAATATGCGGCCATTATAAATTAAAACCAAATGAAAAATTAGTTTATTACTTATATAAATCATACATACCTCAAATATAAATGCTTTCATCTAATTCTCTCTTTCGTGGTCATCTCCTTCATACTAACTTGAAACTTTTCCTCTCTTGACTACCAATATAAGTTATTTATTCCATTATTAACAGGGACACATATTTTTAAAGGATCCTTTTATTTATTTAAAAAAACATATGTATTATACATGTGCCTGTAATAAACTTCCAGGTTAATCTATCATTTTCCTTCTATAAGTCGAAGACGATCATATCTTTGATCTATATTTTTAAAAACTTGTAGACCTGAAACAAAAAAACATTTTTCACGTTATAAATTCAAACACAGTAAAAAGAAAAATAGTTTATTACTCTCGGGTATCATATACATCCGAATTTAGAAGAAAAAAAAATTCATTTCCATATAGAACTTGTCTCATTGTTGCCCCATTGTTAAAATAGACGTGATTGTTTATCATCATTATTATTATATAGTGTTATTGTTACACGCGATTTGTTTGCTAAAAATATTAAACATTGTTATAACAAACACATATTCATTATTCACATATTCATATATACTTTAATTAAACAAATTTAATTATAATTTCAACTTCAAAAATATTTTGTTTATTATTCTTAAGGAATTTACATATTTACATATCTCCTATATATATATATATATTGTCATCTGTTTCAACCTATCTTGAAACTTTCTTTCTCTTGGCTTTCTGAATAAGTTTAAACTTTTCTTGTAAAAATCACGGAAATACGTGTTTTTAATGGACTTTTTTTTCTTTTTTTTTAAAATAATATGTATACTTGTATACATATAATAACTTCCAGATATTTTTATAAAATATCAGAAGTATATTTCCTAAGGTTTATAAACTAATTTTTTTAGGGTTTCAATTTATAAATTGATATTATAATTATGATTAATCCCATATTATTATAAAAAAAAAATTATTTTATACCTTATCATAATAACAAAAATGACTATAAGTGAATAAATATAATATATAGTTAACCATTATTTTAATCAATATAATTATTTAGTATATATTACAATTAAAATTAATGTAAAAAATACTGAATAAATATGCATGTTAAATATCAGTGTTAAAATAAATGTGCATTAATACGCTAATATCACACAATTGGATACACAGAGTAAAAAATGATCGAGAAATGATATACTAAGGTTCTGTTAATGTAAGTAACAGAAAAAATCCCTGTGCACAACAATGTATTTAATTTTGCACCAATCAGTTTTCTTTAATAAACGTCAATTGGTTGGTGATTCGTTTATGCAAACATTTCTTCATGAATACAAAAAATATACTTCGCAAAAACTTTGCATCTTTATAAAGTTAAATAACAAATACTCGTCAAATACTTACTAGTTGGCGGTAAATTACTTGAGGCTTGCCAGACAAAGTGTTTGATATGATCTATTTCTTGTCAAGTAAAGTGTATAAATGTGCCCCAGGAGTTATATATTTTTCCAACCTACTCAACTGGCGTCCTCTCTGCAACTGTCGTAGATGAAAAAAATTCTTTTTCAGAAAGATATTGTCTCATTCTTGTCACATTGTTAAAATAGACGCCATTGTTTATATTATTTTTATACAGTGTTATTGTGATGTGCGATTTGTTTATTAGAAAAATGTAAACATTCTTATAAGAAGCAACTATTAATTGTTGACATATCTACTGTTGATATATTGATGTATACCTGAAATATACAAATATTTTTAAATGTAAACTCAACCTCCCGCCCACACAAAAAAAACAAAATAATTTTTTTACTCTAAAGAACTTTGCATACCTCCGATATTCATGCAGTTTGCTGATTGTTCTTTTTGTCGTCGTCTCTTTCATTCTCACTTGAAATAGTTTCTTCACTTGGCTTCCAGATTACTTTATAATTTTTCACACACATAAAAAAAATCTGATTACAACAATGTATTTAATTTGCCCCGAACAATTTTCTTTAAAAAACGTAAATTGGCCAGTGTTCCGTTTATTCAAAATTTTCCTCATCAATGCAAAAAATATACTTCATGAAAGTACTATACAGTACTTAAGAATTTTTATACAGTTAACTAAAAAATAATAGTACAGCACTTACCAGTTGTCTACATATTGCTTTAGTCTTGCCAGAGAAAATACTTCTCCTGACCCATTTCGTGTTAAGTAAAGCATCTAAATGTGAACCCAGGAGCTGTATACTTTACTAACCTACTCAACTGGCATCCTCTGTGAAACTGGCGTTGATGAAGTAATTTCTTTTCCACAAAGAACTTGTCTCATTGTTGTGCCATTGTTAAAATTGACGCGATTGTTTATATTATTGTTATACAACGTCATTGTGCTGCGCGATTTGTTTGCTGTAAAAATATAAGCATTATTATAACAATCAAATATTCATTGTTGACATATCTATAGTTCACATATACCTGCGTACCTTATTGCTTGTTGAAAAACATTTTTAATTATAAATTCGACTTAAATATATTTTGTTTATAACTTTTAAGACATTTTCATATCTCTGATACATCTTCTTTTCGTAGTCATCTTCTTCATTCTATCTTCAAACTTTTCTTCTTAAAATCATTTTCATGCATGATTATTTTTATATTTACTCTATTAATTTTTGTTCAATTATTTTTTCTCTTCCTATTACGTCTTTTGTTTTTTTCATAGCGAATATGGCAGAATTCATTACTGCTTCTCTTTTAAATTTTCTACTGTTAATACTTTGATAAAATTAGTGTTTAGTCGATTTTTAAAAGTATTTATTTCGATAAAAAATTAGGTATTAATATTAATAAGTTGCAGCGGGTTTTCTTTCTTTTTAAAAAATACATCAATGATTTTTTTAGTTGTTGCTACTATAAAGAACAAGTGGTAACCTAAATTTCTATATTTTTTAGTAAAAGTATGTTCCGTTTAAACAGTTTTTAGCCGTAAACGGAAAAATGAGAAGAATAATATCATTTAATAATTAATTGATAATTGTTACTCTCAATGAGAATTTTTCTGTATTATGTTTATTCATGTTATTATGTTTATTCATGTATTTATTTTGCGATGAGTGGATTAGAGTGAAAGTGGATTAAGTCAATATTTAGTAATTTGAGAAATGTAGGGTTTTGCAAAACTTGTCGTATTGCCGTTGCATTAAGGGATGCAACTTGTTTTGCTCTCTAGTGACTCCCTAAGTGAACTATGACTTATTTGAATGTCACACAGAAACATAAATAAATATATATTCAGTGAAAATTTGGTTATCTAGATTTTTCAAATTTTTAACTTACTCCACTGTCATTCTAACCCCCTCATTTATAGAGCAATATCTTTTCACTTCATGTAGTGGGTAAGCACCACAACTATAGTTACTAGAGCAGTTAATTATCGCATCTCTTCGTCTGGTGATTAGAATCAGAGAGTAGTTCGCATGAAAACGACAAAGCAGTTTCTGTATGGAAAGTTTAATTGTTTGATCTAAAATGGAAAAGAAAAGGGACAGTGATTGCTAAGAACAATAAAAAGAGTCATTGGAAAGATAGTCGATAATGAAATGAAGATATAAACAGGAAAAACTGGAAAGTGGTGTGAAAAGAATACTGGAAGGGAAAACATAGCCAATCACATACATAAACAAAAAAAGAAAGTTGTGTTTATGAGTGTGGATTGCTATATTCCCTCCCGCATTCATTCGCAATCATCTATCCAATTTCAGTTTTTTAAGTGTGTTGATGGCAATGTTTCTCCCTCGAGCATTCCTTTTCACCCATCTGGCCAGTTTTTGCTGTTAATGTCTGCAGTTTCCTCTTCCCGCATTCCTTCTCAACCATCTTTCCAATTACTGCTATTTATGTGAGTGGGCAGCTACAGGGCTCAGAAAAGTATGAAAATGGTCGAATAACTCGAGAAATATACATCGGATTGAAAAACGGAAAAATGCATGTTCAATATTTTGGAAAAATCTAATTAGGGATATCAAAGTTGCACCCCCCCAACTCTGCCCCATGGGGGAAAGGGGGAGCAACTTTGAAATCTTAAATGATACCCCCCCCCTTTTATTGCAGATTCGGATTCTAAGAAAAAAAATCCCTAACTTTTGTATTTAACATTTTCTTTGAAAAATTGTAGATGGCGCTGTAATCGAGTAAAATGCAGTGAAAATCGTTTCCATTGCAATATTTGGAAACGGTCGAATAAAACGAGAAATATACGTCGGATTTAAAAACGGGAAAATATGTGTTCAGTGTTTTAGAAAAATGGGAACTTTGATAAATAGATTTTTCAAAAGCATTCAACATGCATTTTCCCGTTTTGCAATCCGATGTATATTTCTCGAGTTTTTAGACCGTTTCCTTACACTTTTCCGACACCGTGTATATGTTTTCACCTCCCACATTCCTTCTAAACTCGCCTTTAAAATTTTTATTGTTTATATGTTTGGACATATAATGCTTTGTTTCCCTCTCTCACTTTTCCTGCACAATCATCTTTACAATTTATAATGTTTATGTGTGCAGGTTGCTATGTTTCCCCCTTCAGCATTTCTTCTCAACCATCTTTCAAATTACGGGTGTTTATGTGTGTGCATATGGCTATGTTTTGCCTTCTCGCATAAATTCTCTATTTTTAGAGTTGATACGTTTCTTATCTTTCAGGGAAATAAATAATATTTTTATGCAAGTATCCGGTTCTTATACAGAAGAAAAAAAATCTTTTTTTTAAATATCAAATGTTATAAATTAACAGCTAATTACCAAACAGTCTTTATTATGCTTATTGGTGCTATACGTCTTTCCTTTAATATGAAGAAATATTTCTAAATTTGATTGAAACGGCAGATAAAAGTTATTGAATGCTTGAAAAAACATCCCTGTAATTATTTCATGTATCAGTTAAACAAAGAATTTAAACAAACCTATTGTTTTAAAATAATTAGCGCGTTTTTGAATAAAAATATTTTTCTGTAGTCATTAAAAACACGTTCTTAAAGAAAATAACTCTACATACAAGAAATAAACAAAAATGGTGTCGATTTAAGCATGGCTGTTTAAAAAATAATAATAATGAATAATTTTAGGTCAATTTTTAACATTTGTGATCAATTTATCTCGGTAAAAATGTCAGATAAAAGAAAAGTTAATTGTTGTTGAAAATATCCTTGTTTATAAGGAGGCACTAATTGAATTGTTCCCCAAATTAAGCCAGAAGATTTTATCTGATAAAAGCAAATTGGTTTCATCAGGAAAGAGTGCTGAATTAATGAAATGCTACATTTTTTAAATCGAAATATCGATTTACTAACTTCCTGAAATGCTCCAGATAGTAAAGACTGTTCCACATATTATCCAGACATCAATGCACTTTTTTGGAACTAATAACATTCTTCGCGGGCTACTGTAAATATATATATATGTGTAATTCAAAAATTTAAAGGAAAAGTAAATTGCAAGTATAAAAATAATAATTCCATGTGTCGGAGAGACATTTCCTTTATATGGAAAATATATTATTTAAAATAAGAATTAAGAAGTACAAAGCATTAAGCAAGAAAAATTAAGAATTCTCAGTTTATGGAAATTAAGAATTTGTAGTTTATGGAAACGAATTTATAGCTTATACGCACAAATTCCTTAGTTATTACGATATTTTGATTCTATTGGGTAGCATTGAATCTTTGCTATAGCTCTGGATCGAAATTAACAACAGATTATACTTAATTTTAATACAATAATGTCAAATTCCTTCTACTCCTTTAGGGAAATTTTCAAAGGTTTTTAGCGCATTTTAACAAGCCAAACGCAGAAAAACTATGGAGGACGCGTGAAATAAATTTGCAGTTATTTCTTCAAATGGGACAAAATTTATTGCTGTTTGTGTTTCTTCCTTTCGCTATACATGCGGAAGTTTTGTGAATGCGTGATTGGTGATTTTCTTCATGTGAATCTGTCATTTATACATGACTTTTTCATATAAAACTGTAATTTTATTTTCGAATTGGGTTCTAAAATATTTTATTGACAATAGAGGGAATTTACTTTAAATTTACTTGTTACATTTTTGAATTTTCATTTGCTTTCATAACAAAATCCAGCAGAAATCATAATCCTCTTTACACTGTAAAAAAACTCAGAAGCGTTTCGGCACAAGGCGGATAGGTTACCGGAAATTTATAGTAAACTTTGTGTTCTCCTCAGTTACTTGTTATTTCGGAATCGTTACACCTATTTTCGGAAAAATATTCAAAGCGGTGAATTACCCTGAAGAAGTCAGAAACGTTACATTCCATAGCGGAAATGTTTTCGAATAGGTAGTGTAAAATGTTGGTTACTGAAAAATTCGGAAATGTTACACTCATTCCGTGTAAAGTTTAAAAAGGGAATTTGAAATGAAGTAATATTTGCGCAAGCTCATCTACTCCGACCTATTGCACATGTCATTATCACGTGATTTCTATTGTTCTCGAGAGGAAAGACAGCTTAAAACAGATGAAGATGCAACGTTTTTATATGAGCTGTAAGTATTCTGTTTTATAATTTCTTTTATTTGAGAGAACAATATGCTTCAAAAAAATTAATATTATCAGATTCTATTTTATTGCATATTAATATTACATTTGCAGTTTTGTTGCATCTTTTGTTGTATACACAAAGTTAAGTAACTCGTTCGATAGTTCCTTTATACTCTTGTTCCATGAATCTATAACAAATATTAGATATTTGATTGATGAATTATAATGTAGTACTAGTATTAATGAAGTACAGATAGCACCGTATATACGTCTTTAACATCTCTTCGTTTTGAGATCGGTTCCGTTTCATAACTTTTCTAATGATGAAATGTATCATTTATATAACAGAACAAATTCCTAATTTCACTTATACTATACGTTTTTCCTTCATTTTTTATGAATCAGATATTTATAAACAAATATGATTGAAAATTTGATTTATAAATCTATAAATAATTCTTTTTTTAAATCCGGTCTCGTGAATTCCATGCTGTAAACAGATACATATGCATTATGAAAATGCTTTATTTCCCAAAATAGATGTATTATTTTTAATACTTTTAAATAAATGTATTTTTTTATCTTGTAAGTATAGATATTATGTCAAAAGATTTCGTATCTGTAAATAATTATTTTATTCTATGAACTGTATACTTATAAAAATATATTTATTTTCTCAGGTTATCTCAGCACTTCTCAAGTTATACGAATAAAATAATACCTTTAAATGAATATATTTAGAAGCATGATAGTTGTAAAACACTATATTAAAAATATTTACAAACAGACAAAACATTTTTACCAATATATCTATTTATAAGTGTACAATTCTTGAAAATAAAACAATTACCACAGATATAAAATATTTTCCAATAGTATAACTATTTACAAGATTAAAAAGAAATGTTGGAAGGTATTACTAAAATCTATCTATTTATAAGTATAGGGAAATTAAATATTTTCATTGAGTATATATTTAGAGGATGGAACTCACGAGGCTGCATTTAAAAAAAGAATTATTTATAGATCCATAAATCAAATTTTCAACGTTATTTATTTACAAATATCTGATTCATAAAAACTGAGTGAAAAACGTACAGAGTGTCTCATTTATTTTTCAATCCGCGTAAATGCGAAGCAAATAAACAACACAAGTGCATGCGCACACCGTTAGCGCAGGTAGTGGTGTGGAGGGGCGTGCGAGCAACACTACTAACATGCTAGATAATCGCACGAGACACTTCAGTGCTAGGGAAAACGAAGTGAGAGGTAGTTTTAAGTCATGGTGCTATGTGCAGAAAAATGCGCATTTATTATTGGACATTATTTTTGAACGTCTTGGTACAAAACAGTCAAGGAATGGTATGAAAACAAGTTTCCAGACTTGGTGGTGCCGAATAAAAGCATAATTAAGCGAATCGTGGACCATTTTCAAACAGAATGGACTGTGGAACCGAAAATAAAGAACCATCTGTCGTTTGTCCTAACTGACCACAAAATGAAGGAAATCGAGACGAAGCAGATGAACGAAGCATGTTGGGAGCAGATGAACGTTTCGTTTGGTTTTAACAGGATGGCACTCCTGCGCATACGGCTAACGACACTCTGTACTTTCTCCAAGAATTTTCTGGTGATCGGATAATTACAAAAGGACTATGGCCTCCACGCAGTCCAGACCTGTCACCAAGCGAATTCTATTTGAAAAATCACGTGTTCCGTGAACCGGTAGCCTCGATTATTGAACTGAAAACTCGCATTACGGAAGATTTAAACGCTATTACACCAAACACATTACAGAATGTGTCTCCAAACCTCCTTAAACGGACCCAGATATGTACAGATGAAGACGGCGGTCACTTCCAACACCTTTTGTAGACGCTTAAGCACTTCTGTAAAATAAAAATTATTGTTTGTACATTGTTCTTTTTTGAGGGTTGCAAAATAAATGAGAACACTCTGTATAGTATAAGTGAAATTATTAATTTGTTCTGTCATATAAACGATACATTTCATCATTAGAAAAGTTATGAAACGGAACCGATCTCAAAACGAAAAGATGTTAACCCTTTCCGGCACAGTGGTCCCACCCCAGGCACGCCTAATTTTAATTCCAAACTTGCATGCGGCACCAAGAATATTTTAATAAAATTTTGTTTCTATAATGAAAGCTTAAAATAAGGAGTTCATATTTTCTAAACAAGTCGTTTGTAAATTCCGGTGCCAGTCAGCAAGTTCTCATTTTATGAAGATACTTTGTCTGTGCCGGAAAGGGTTAAAGACGTATATACGGTGCTATCTGTACTTCATTAATACTAGTACTACATTATTATTCATTAATCAAATATCTAATATTTATTATAGATTCATGGAACAAGAGTATAAAGAAACTATCGAACGAGTTATTTAACTGTGTATACAACAACTTCTAAACTTGTTGTACTTATAAACTTGTAGTAGGTAAACTAAATAAGTTTCCAGACGACTCAACTCTGTTCCTACAAAGGAAAATTTGGAACCCTCTCTTCAGTAGAAGGACATACTCTCAAATTTGGAGTTATTTTAAAATGACAGAAGTATTTGTCATAGAATTAAGTTTTTTCAAAGTTTATTTCGCCTGTATTAATAACTTTAAAGTGATATCTTGAGTAGTATCTGATAATAAAAGATGAATAATAAAACAAGTTCAGAAAAATATATGTTTCACACCAGAAATTACAGAAAGTTTATAATATTGCTAATTCTAGAGCATAATTTATCTACAAGATCATACTTCATAGGATCATTTCTATAGTATGATTAGCGAGTTCGCTCACCGAACTTCGCAGAAAACCCAACCACGATGATGTGGAGTGGGGTTTCGCCTCGAGCGAATGTAATACAGTAGAACCTCAATCGATCGCTTTTCAAGGGACCATTCGTTTCAAACGATAGTTACGGGAAAACGATTAATGCGGGTCAGCATAAAAGATTTTCATGTGAAAAAGTATATGGCATAAATAAATTTATTATATTGAAATATAGAAAATTTGAAGGAGAAAAATACTTACTTACTACAAAAAATTTACGAAGCAGAATAAAGAGGAATAGATATATTTATTTACTGGAAATATTGGGAAATTTTAGCTTGTACACACTGTTTTCTAACCCAAACAATAAATTTTCGACATTAGTGACATCTTTCTGCTCTCTTTTGCTTAATGCATGTGGATAAACAAAATTTCTCATTGTTTCAAATCCTTTAAGTGCTTCAATAAACGTTGGAACTGGTTCTGTATTGACATTTTCATCTTCATCGGTATCATCATCCATTTTTTCATTCTCTGCGATCATTTCTTCAACAGAAATCAAGCCACATGTCGCAACCTCCTCATCAATTGATGCATAATCGTCAAAGGTGATGTTCGAGACATTTGCCCCAAACTGTGATAAATCATTTTCCTCTACATCGTTAGCATCAGCAGTTACATTTTCGAGTTCTATGACATCCCCCTTAGCCTTATTAAAAGAGTTATTTATAGTTTATTGGGTTACTCTCTCCCATGCAGAGACAACGAAATAAATGGCTTGTAAAACGTCAATTTTGATGCTATTGCATTTTCCTTCATCCATCATAGCTAGAGCTTTTCTAACTAAATTCTTTCTGTAATGGCGCTTGAAACTGCGAATAATACTCAAATCCACGGGTTGAACCCTACTAGTGCAATTAGGGGGATAAAAATGAACCGTCACATTTTTTAAATGAAGATATATCCGGATGGGTACGCTGAACAGTTTTCAATGAATAAAACTACTTTTATTTTTTTTATTTTCCAACTGACTTGTCAAAATCATTCAGAAATTCAGAGAAAATTTCATTTGTCATCCATGCTCTTGAATTAGCACGGTACGACACAGGTAAATTTTTGATGTTTTTTTAAACACCTTGGTTTTCTGACTTTCCGATTACAATCGGCATTCTTTTATCGCTTTCATAACTATTTGTGCACAATAAAACAGTCAGTGTTTCTTCAGAACTTTTGCTTCCATGACCTTTTAATGCCAGAGTACAGTCCGGCAAGCATCTATAAAAAAGCCCCGTTTCATCCGCATCGTAAATGTCACGATGTCCTTCAATTAATGCCGGTAATTTGGAAAACCAATCGTGAACCACTCTGTCATCAAAAACTCCGCTTTGACCACACAATTTTTTTAATTTTAATCCATGTCGCTCTTTAAAGCGTGAAATTCATCTATTTGATGCTGCCTTTTCAATACCTTTAAAGCAGCGATTTCTAGGACTTTTTCCCGCAGAATTGTTCCATCTATTGGAATTTGTGATACTCGAGCTTGACTATACCAGTCGTACAAAACAGTTTCTAAATCTTAGTATATTGATTCCCGACCAGTTTTAAGTTTTTTCGCCGAAATACCGTACATATCAAACTGCTTTCTAATTTCGGCTTTTTTCTTTTTAAATTATAGAATTCAATGTTGAAGGTGGTAAATTTAAACGTTTAGCAATTAGCACTCTTTTTTCAAACGGATGTTTTTCTACTTCTTCAATGATACGAATTCTTTCCTCTAAAGTACGAATTTGTTTAGTCATGTTAATCCCAAACAAGTGAAAAATAATGAAAACAATAGACACACAACAATAGCCTATCACAGCTAATACTGAAATGAGATCCTAACGTAAAGTGCCAATGTTTTAACTTCCAGAAGCTATGACGTTTGCAGCTAATCCCCGCCCTCTCTGTCAATCATTCACTCTTTCAACATTTTTCCAAAAACACACGAAGGATCTACTGTCCTCCTTAATTTCATTGGTTGAAAGGTCTTCATCCCTTTCTCTCCCTCTCTCGCTCTTAAGGTGACTGCTTTAATAAATACAGATATCCGACGCCACGTCGTTAACTAAAACTAAGTTCTTGTTCTACTTTTTATAAAAACAATTCACTGCTCATTATTTTACATTTTTTTTTCTATTGCAAACTTTTTTTCATTCCACCTGTACACTGGAGGGTTGCCACTTAAAGAATGGCACGTTTATCGCCCGTTTGGGGATTGCATTTAAAGATCACCACACTCTCGTGGAATCGCTCTCAGTTTATCAATACACACGTGCATCCAAGGTCACAATTATAACAACTTTTTTTTTTCTTAAACAAGAATACAATGTGATAAATTCTCCATTTTTTTTGGAAAGTTGATAAAATTTTTGAACAATAGATGCGGGAATCTGAATGTTTAAAAAATGACCTAAGCGGGTATAATTAACATTATTTAAATAGTATTCGTGACGGGACCTTTAAAACTAGACAATACATACGGGATAACGAAAGATGCGGGAACGATGGATCGAGGTTCTACTGTATTAATTTTTTTTTTAAAGCATATTGTTCTCTCAAATAAAAGAAATTATAAAACAGAAATACACAGAAACATTTCCAAAACACACAGAAACATTTCCGATGTATACAAAAACATTTCTGACGTATGCAGAAACCTTTCCTATGTATACAAAAACATTTCCGATATATGCAGAAACCTTTCCGATGTATACAAAAACATTTCCGATATATGCAGAATCGTTACTGAATATCTGACTGAAATATAAAGAAACGTTTCCGAAATGCACGTAAATGTTTCCAAAATATACAGAAACGTTTCTGAATATCTGACCGAAATATGCGGAAACTTTTACGAATATCTGACCGAATATGCGGAAACATAACAGAACCGATGGGCCACATTGCTCTCAAATAAAAGAAATTATAAAACAGAAATACACAGAAACATTTCCAAAACACACAGAAACATTTCCAAAATACACAGAAACATTTCCAAAACACACAGAAATATTTCCGATGTATACAAAAGCATTTCCGATATATGCAGAATCGTTACTGAACATCTGACTGAAATATAAAGAAACGTTTCCGAAATGCACGTAAATGTTTCCGAAATATGCGAAAACTTTTACGAACATCTGACCGAAATATGTGGAAAGTTTTACGAACATCTGCCGAAGTATGCGAAAACTTTTACGAACATCTGCCGAAATATGCGGAAACATGACAGAACATCTGCCGAAATATGCGGAAACATGACAGAACATCTGACAGAAATATGCGGAAACATGACAGAACCGATGGGCCACATTGCTGCCCTACCAGATAGAGTAACGTTTCCGAGTTTTTTATTTTTTTTTTACAGTGTATAAACTTTTCGTTACATAAGTTGAATTTTTTTATCGATTGCTCGATGAAAAATTATAGCTAGTTGAATAAAATCATCACATGTTTTCATTTAGCAATAGCTATGTGTTTGTTAAAGCAAGTTTTAGGAAGACGTCATCCACGACTGTTGACAATATTTCGGAAAATTTCAAAGAGGGTGCACTGTAAAAAACGACAATCATTTCTTAAACCATTAAAATTTATAGTAAACAAGGACGAAACTACACAATAAGCTTTTCCGAGTTACACACGATTCACGAAAAGCGTTCTTTATCTTTAGAAACCTCAAAAACAAACATTTCTTCGAGATTTAAAGAAGCATTTAGCTTTTACTGAAAGGATTTTTGGAAACGCTTCCGAGTCGTTTTCATAGTGTATTAATCCGTTTTTTAACCCGGAATATAGTTTTCTTTTACTGCTATCCAATGTCGAGTAACTATTTTCATGTTGTAAAAGCATACTTAACAGATAAACAAGCTAAATTAACAGTTTTAGACATTAACAATAAAATTAATATTATTTTGCTACTATTGTATGCATACATTCAGTTACACAACTCAAAGTGTTTACTAGAGAATTGATAGCATCCAAAAAACCGATACTTCATGTTGAGAAATCTAATTAATACACCTTAAAAAACTACTCGGAGACGTTTCCGGCAGCTACAGAAACCTTTGTTTTAGAAATGCTTCTTTAGATTTTAAAAATTTATTGGTTTCTGAGTTTTCAAAAGATAATGATTGCTTTTCGGAATCGTGAGTACCTCGAAAGAGGTTATATTATACTTTCGTCTATGGTTATTTTATATTTTCTTAAATTAAGAAACATGTGTCTTTTTTTAAGAGTGTAGTATATAATTTTGTAACAGAGCATTGGCTCTGTCTGATAAAGAGAAAACGACCATACTATCACAAAAAAAGAAAAAAAAATGGAATGTAAGTTTTAGAAAGATTCTTTAAATATTTGTGTAATAATATTTAGCATTAAGGTGGTTCTTAAAAATAACCCGCTCAATAACGCAAAGCTTTCTTACATGTTTTCTGACTCATTTTTAAACGCAAAGGCATAAAATTGCATGCCTGACTATTGAAGCGATTGAAGGAATGACTATTGAAGGAATCGAAATGAGTTTTCTCTTTTTGATAAATAAATTACTTATCGAGTTATAAGTAGTTCGTGTAAACTCAAAAAAACTCGCTTTACTTAACTAAGGTTTTCCAAAATACATATATAAACAAACAAACCACTAATATATTTCGGTTTCATTAGAGATAAAATCCATTATGATAAAAATACATCGATTGAAAATTGTGGTTTGTTTGTTATATATGTCTTTTGTGATGCCTTACTTAAGTAAAAGAAAGTTTTTAGGAATTTATATATTTATTAAAAAGTGGTGTTTTCTTTTAAATTTTATTTAAAAAAGTAATTCGTGTCTCGTGACAACCGGTTTTTCTTCATTCTCGTGCTGCCACATCGGGAATTCTGTGCAAAACGTCGATTTTGATAGTATATTTTGAAAGATCTTCCACTTTTACCATAAATTGAAAAACGTGTCTCGATTACATAGTTTCTAAATAAAAACACTCGCCAATTGCATGCGTTCCCGCACAAAAATGAATTCAGAAATGAGTCTTTTGAATTTGAGGACAGCCTTAAACGATAAATGTAATTGTAAACTAAATAGTAAACTAAAATAATCCAATATTACGTTTATTAAAAATATTTTACATTAACCGTTCATTGAGAAGTTAAATAAAACGAATTTTTAAAGGGACTACTTTTAATAATAAAAAAGTTATTCGACAAAATTAACAATACACTTAGCTTTTATACATTTAAATGCTATCATTACACCTCTCTACAGGTAATCTTATTCTTAACATTCCAATATTCAGTTGTACTTACTTATTTTTAAATATTAAATAGAACCTTCAAGAACGTTAATAAACAAACTTTATTAATGTTAAGGTATTTCAATGAACATAAGATCATTAGTATGTTCTTCAAACAAGTTTATTATAAAAAATCTACAAAGGAAATAAAAATAATGCAATATGCGTTTATTAAAAATATTTTACATTAAATATTGATTGAGAAGATAAATAAAACGACTGTTTTAGAGAAATTACAATAAAATTTCTAATTTTAATATTTAAAAAAAATATTCGATAAAATAACCAATGCATATAGTTTTAATATCTTTATACTATTTTCATTAGATTTCTCTAGAGTTAAACAAATAGTTAATATTCTAATAATCATATATATTTACTTCTTTAGGTACGTTCCTTATTATAGAAATATGCAGCACTTAGAGTCATCGTCTGGTCCGTCCCTGAACGTCTGTCTGTCCGTCCGTTCGCATATAACAGAGCAAAAACTACCCAACCGAATGGTTTGAAATTTAATATATATTATCGTTGCCGAATTTTGCCGAGTCATTTCAGATTTTATAAAAATCGAATCAAAACTTAAAAAGATAAAAGTTTTCTATATTCTATTAAATCCTATCATACGTAATCTATATAGTAATAACAGTGCGAGTGATGTGATTGAGGGAAACAAATATGGGTTAACCACTTCTTTTTTCATATGCTAAGCGGCCATTTTTACTAAACATTATTTCTATATTCTATTAAATCCTATCATACGTAATCTATATAGTAATAACAGTGCGAGTGATGTGATTGAGGGAAACAAATATGGGTTAACCACTTCTTTTTTCATATGCTAAGCGGCCATTTTTACTAAACATTATTTCTATATTCTATTAAATCCTATCATACGTAATCTATATAGTAATAACAGTGCGAGTGATGTGATTGAGGGAAACAAATATGGGTTAACCACTTCTTTTTTCATATGCTAAGCGGCCATTTTTACTAAACATTATTTCTATATTCTATTAAATCCTATCATACGTAATCTATATAGTAATAACAGTGCGAGTGATGTGATTGAGGGAAACAAATATGGGTTAACCACTTCTTTTTTCATATGCTAAGCGGCCATTTTTACTAAACATTATTTCTATATTCTATTAAATCCTATCATACGTAATCTATATAGTAATAACAGTGCGAGTGATGTGATTGAGGGAAACAAATATGGGTTAACCACTTCTTTTTTCATATGCTAAGCGGCCATTTTTACTAAACATTATTTCTATATTCTATTAAATCCTATCATACGTAATCTATATAGTAATAACAGTGCGAGTGATGTGATTGAGGGAAACAAATATGGGTTAACCACTTCTTTTTTCATATGCTAAGAGGCCATTTTTACTAAACATTATTTCTATATTCTATTAAATCCTATCATACGTAATCTATATAGTAATAACAGTGCGAGTGATGTGATTGAGGGAAACAAATATGGGTTAACCACTTCTTTTTTCATATGCTAAGCGGCCATTTTTACTAAACATTATTTCTATAGTCTATTAAATCCTATCATACGTAATCTATATAGTAATAACAGTGCGAGTGATGTGATTGAGGGAAACAAATATGGGTTAACCACTTCTTTTTTCATATGCTAAGCGGCCATTTTTACTAAACATTATTTCTATATTCTATTAAATCCTATCATACGTAATCTATATAGTAATAACAGTGCGAGTGATGTGATTGAGGGAAACAAATATGGGTTAACCACTTCTTTTTTCATATGCTAAGCGGCCATTTTTACTAAACATTATTTCTATATTCTATTAAATCCTATCATACGTAATCTATATAGTAATAACAGTGCGAGTGATGTGATTGAGGGAAACAAATATGGGTTAACCACTTCTTTTTTCATATGCTAAGCGGCCATTTTTACTAAACATTATTTTTTTTACTAAAATTGCATAAAAGTTACATTTTTAGAAAGATCGTTCAAAAATATTTTTTGCTTGAGAGTTGAGTTACATTAAAAAATGTATAGATTCTGAGATAACTTCAGTGGAAATTAGATTAACAGCCAAATATCCCAATCCATTTAAGTAAATAAACACAAGAGATTCGTTCATCGTGAGTCATAGAAATATTAAACCATGGAAGTAATCATTCGCAAAGCAAGATCTGCATGGTGCATTTTGCAGCACTGTCTCTGAAAACATGGCATACGTAATAAGAAAAAAAAGCCACGCTCATTTCGCTTATAACAGACGAAAGAATTAATTTCACAGAAATAATAACGATGATTTTTTTTTGCATTGTAAAACTAGTTATAGTATGGACGCATCTCATTTGTCACGTTTAACGTACAATTTCCAACATGTTTCAGTATAAAACAATAGCCACAATAAACCAACTTAATTGCACTTTTGCAAGAATTGTACTTGAAGTAACGATTTCAATTTTCAACTAAAATTTTTGATAATCCTTTTATGTATAACAAAATTAATAAATATAATTTTTAAGATTAGTTTACATTGGCGTATATTCCAAAGGAAAATTTCCTGAATCGACCTATGTAAGTGCATTTGTATTCGCATTGCATTTGACGAACACAATTGAACCTGAATAGTACTAGGACAAGAGACAAGGACACCTCCAAGACCAAACAAGAGCAAAAAATCTTGCATCAACTATAGATTATGAAACACTTTCCAAACCTCAAAAAATATCATTAAGAAATTTTCATTTTTTCATGCTATGAAATGCGATATCTAAATAAGCAATTTAAATAAAATACACCGCAAACGAATTTTCCCTATAGATCCTAATTTAACGGAATTATTTTGTGTATCCCTGTCAACGAACAATAAATGCTACCAGACTGCCGAACTATAACTTCTAACCTACCATAAATGCTTCCGAACTATAAATGATGTTCACTTTTCAATTTTCAACTGTGAACATTATATACAGAGTGATCAATTTAAAAGATTACCCGTTTATTTTTCGTTTTATCCACATCTAAAATATATGTAGCGAAACTTTCAACATCATTACTTATTTAGTATGTCTATATTGACTATGCGGGTATCGTATTTTTCACTTTCTAATGCGAAAACTCGTTTTTAACACTTTCCAACCTAGTTGAAAAGTGTTTATGACTTCGGTTTGTCTGCCGTCTGCCGTCTGCCGTCTGCCGTATGGCCGTATGCCGTTTGGCCGTCTGTCCGTGCTCTAACTCCCGTAAATATGCTCGGATTGCTCTGCAATTTTTATATGTTATTGTCGTTATCTATAGCATGTTCCCTATTTCAACGGAAGTGTGTAGCACTTATAGTTTTTTTACAGGGACACTCAAAAGAATTCCGTTACATTGCGGTCTATGAGGAAAAATCATTTGCGTTTTATTTAAATAATGTTGCACTATTTTAAACGCATTGAAATTTATATGTATCACTGAGGTACATTAGAAGAAGCTTAATATGGAATAGGGTGTGCATAGCACTTATAGTTACTCTACAGGGACAGTTAAAAGAATTCCGTTACATTACGTCTATGGAGAAAAACCGTCTGCGGTTTATTTAAATAATGTTTCACTATTTTAAACGCATTGAAATTTATATATATTACTAAGGTGCATGACAAGAGGCTTAATACAGAATATTGTGTGTATAGCAGTCATCGTGCATTTACAGGGACACACAAAAGAATTCTCTACTGTCTGTTAACAATAATTCCGGGAAGTGTGTTTTAAGTTAGTGAACGCGATTTTAATTTTAACTCGCTTTTTGTCTATTACGTGGTGTGTATAACTTATGTAGATCCTATAAAGGGAAGCACAAAAGTTCGCGAACACATTTCCGTTTATTGACCGAAACTCCAGACGGAGAATTTTAAACTGTGCTACGCGTTTCCTAACTGAACTAAAATTTAGCATCCTATGTAGTATATATACAAATCTATAGATCCTGAACACATTTCCGTTTATTGTCAGAAACTCCAGAAGGAGAATTTTAAACTGTGCTACGCGTTTCCTAACTAAACTAAAAATTAGCATCCTATGTAATATATATACAAATCTATAGATCCTATACAGGACTGAATAAAAGTATTCGGATATTTTTCCGAATATTGTATATGTTGGAAATTCCTGAAATTATGTTTTTAAATATATTATGCGTTTTCCAAATTGTTTACTTGGCTGTTATCTTTTAGCTTATTAAACGGTATGATTTGTAAAATTATTTTGGAAGCGTTGGAAAGTGTTACATAATCTATGCTTGACGCATGATTTTTCGTTCTTGTTTAAACATAGATTCACGTGGATATTACTAGTAATTTTTAATCCAATTCTGCATTTAATTTCAATAGGCATCTGGCCAAGTTGAAAGAAGCAGACGATTTAATCAAATCATTTGCGCAGAATCGGATTAAAAATTACTAGTGATGTTCACGTGAATTTATGTTTAAAAAACGATACCCGCACATTAAATATAGACATATTAAATAAGTAATGATGTTGAAAGTTTCGCTACGTATATTATACATGTGGATAATACAAAAAACACACGGGTACCCTTTTAAATTGATCACCCGATAGTAAACCTGATGAACTATTTCAATTATGTTGGAAAGTGTTAAAGAAAACCATGGCTATTCATGCCCAGTTACGACACTCCTTCAAAAGGATTTTTCATGAATTCTATTTCGTTTTATGAAATTCAACGACAAAATGACTGCAAAGAATAAATAAATTAGAAAATTTTACGTTCTTAGAATACCTTTCTGTGGAAGAGATAGAAAAGATGACATACCGCATATATTCGATGAGATTAAAAGGGTAATGATATGATGACACCCCAAGTAAATTCCGATGAGTTTATGCTGCTAGGTATCTTAACTATTGTCACTAACCTTTTCACCACTCAGTTCTTTAAAATAAATTTAACTCTCAAGTTACTTTGTTTTATGCATTGTGTTTTTCTATGATGGAATATTTCCGATAAATATAACTTTTTTAATAATAATTGTCTTTCTTCCTTTTAAGGACAACTTAAAAAATTCCTATAAGCAATGTAGAAAAGAAATATATTTATATTTTTTAACAGTTCAATACAACATGTATGTGCTACTTTTGAAGATTAACCTATAGTGAGAGTTGCATAATCGCGCACGTGGTCAATATTACAAATAATGCTTTTCACAAAATTAAGAATAGAGTGTGATTAAAAAAAAAATCCCAATTTGACCCCTAGCTATCATACCGTTCACAGAAATTGAATGAAATTTTGGTTTAAAGTATTTTGAGGTAACAGACTTCTCTTGCCATGGTACGTGCTTCAGTATCATTCGCCATCTGCCTCACACACTCTAAAAACGACATTTTCAAAACTGAGCAAAAAATACTCAAATCTGAGCATGTCGCATATTAAAAATGGCTCCGAATCAAAATTATTCAAGTTTGAAGCATGTATATACTCATTTCTGAAAACATGCGCAAACTCAAGAAGAAAATATTATGTGCTCATATTTGAGTTGTCCATGTTTCGAACAACAGTAAATAACTGCTTGAAAAAAAGAGCTAGTGATGCCATCTCTGGTTCTACACTATATGGCCAATGATGTCCGGTCACTTGCGATTTTAGACGTTTTGTTAAATATCTGGAAAGATGCACAAGGAATTAATTTGAAATTTCAGGAGTGTAAACTAACATGATAAACGTTATATATTTCGGCGAAGATTTTTCCCCGAAACCCAATAAGGGGCCGCCAACAAATTGAAGAAAAACGAATGTCTTTTGAATAACCCTGTAAAAACTAATATCGCAAAAGCGTTGAAACGGTAGCACATGCTTAGGAGGCTTCTTTTAATAAACTATGTTCATTTGTATGGGGATTGCACGTATACTCGTGGAGAAATTAAGGTTTTTATAAAAACAATTCCAAATTTCACCAAGTATTTTGCTTATAATTTTCAGAGTTCTTAATATAAAAGAATGTTCTTTTCAGGAACGATGACACATAACATTATATACAATACCCTGCAATCAGAATTAAAAAATGGTAAATATTGGATGCACAATGAGCAGGTTCACTAAATATTGTTTCACTGCGAATGCGCGAATGCAATCAAAATATATTGTGCATAATATATTAGCTAAGTGTATAGACCAACTTTTGTAAAAGTCTCAAAAACATAGCTTGAAAAATCTGGTAGTAATCGTCGATAGAATAAGCTCGAAATTTGCTGGTCCCAAAAGGAAGTAAAAAGATGAGGGGTGGTATCCAAATATACTAGCTTATGAAAGTTGACATAATAAGAATGAAGCGTGTCTCATTGTATATTTTTATACCACCCCTCATCTTTTTGCTTCCTTTTGGGAACAGAGAATTTCAAGCTTGTTCTATCGACTATCACTATCAGAATTTTCAAGCTATATTTTTGAAACTTTCACAAAAGTTATTCTATACATTTAGCTAATATATTATGCACAGTATATTTTGATTGTATTCGCGCATGCGCAGTGAAACAATATTTAGTGAACCTGCTCATTTTTCATCCAATATTTATTATTTTTAAATTCTGATTGCAGGGTATTGTATATGTTGTTTGTCATCGTTCCTGAAAAGAACATTCTTTTATATTAAGAACTCTAAAAATTATAAGCAAAACACTTGGTGAAATTTGGGATTGTTTTTATAAAAACCTTAATTTCTCCACGAGTATACGTGCTATCGTCATAAAAAAGAACATAGTTTATTAACAGAAGCCTCCTAAGCATGTGCTACCGTTTCAACGCTTTTGTGATATTAGTTTTTACAGGCTTATCCAAAAGATATTCGTATTTCTTCAACTTACTGACGGCCCCCTATGGGGTTTTTGAAAAAAATCTTCACCGAAATATATGACGACGACTATGCTGTTTACACGCCTCAAATTTCATGATAATTTCTTATGTAGTTTTCTAGATATTTAACAAAACGTTTAAAATTGCCAGTGACCGATCATCATTGGCCATATAGTGTATTTGCGATTATGGCAGGAAAAACTAAATTTAAGCTTTTACCCAGAGTCAGCATCGAACCCGATTCCTACTAGTTACAAGTACATTGCCTTATCCACTTCGCCCTCCAGATCACATGCGAAGGTTAATTTTATCCTCTCACTGACAAGCCCGTGTTAATACGTTCATTAAGCTCCAGGTTTCACTGCACTATAAGCATTATTTAAAGTAATAAAATTCGATTGATTTAATGCACTTTTAATGCGCTGAACAATGAATAATAACTCTCAAGGATGAAATTCATATTTGTAATTAAGTTTATTATATTCAGTGTTGAAAAATTAGTTTTTCTTAGCATTTAAAACAAAATGCAGAGAGAAAAAATATTACAGATTTGCTCTTTTTCAAGACTGTCAGAGAGTTTAAATGAAAGTCATCGAATGAATCGATCGCACCGTAAAAAGCCCTGCTGCACCGTTCCAACGCAATTTTTGGATTTTCACTATGATGATCACATTCCAATAAATAAAGTAGGTGTTACCATTTGAAATTTTCGAAATTATGTCACTGTAACCGTAATTGTTAGAGTTTAACTGTTGTTTTTCATATGATTCTTGAGCGCAGACCTCAAAATAAATTTCATTCAGTTTCTGTGAACGGTATGATAGCTAGGTGCTCGTATATGGGGATAGTTTTTTATAATCACCTTGTACATTAACTATTTTAGTGTGTACAAGATTGTCAAAAGTTAAATTTCCTCAACTAAGAAGGCTATTTGTCATAACAACATACAATTCAAAGTACATGCTTGTCCCATCATGCGCTCAATATACATTTAATAAAAATAGTATAGTAAGCAGTGTCCTACATAACTTCTGCAGGCGGAATATTCTGATCATAGCATCAAACGTCTGTGATATATAAATTCACTGACAAAAATTTTATCTGTCATTGAATAAACGCACTTTTAACACCTGCTGTGCAATACATTTTTTTTTCTGATAAATTGATTTATTTGCGACAGTTTGCGCAGAAGATTTTTTTTAGCAAGCCACGTTTCACATGATAAGCGCTGTCTATTGTGAGCTTTTCGAACAACTAAAAAAAGATTTTGAATATCATATCTGCATGTCACCCTACAGAGTCATCTCAGTTAATGAAAAAAATAGTTACAAATCCCTATACATTTTTTATATTCTTACGTTACATGTTAATTCATTCATATTTTTATTTTCTCATGTATTCATAAATAGAAACTTTGGATTGGTGAAAATTTTCGACTTCTGTTTTTTATGGATTTACACGTTTTTTGATGTAATGAGTTTTTGGAAAATGACTGTCTGCGGGTTACACAAATTTTATGGGAGCTGTAATTGAAGAACTGATGCAGATAATTCTATAAAAATATATACTTGGTTGGTCTGTAAAATGTATTGCTGCTGATTTGATGTTAGTTTATAGAATCCAGATGATGGCGTTGCTATGTCATACCTTTCACACTTTGCATGAGATACCTCGGTATATGTATGATTGAATTGCAACAAATTTAGTGTATAAGATGCTTACAATAGAAAATATTGTAATTCAATTTTGGATTTGATCACTCAACAATCTGGGATGTTATGCTATGCTTGGGAATATATCCATAATTGTTAAACCGGCAATTGTAGTATTTTAGTAAGAGTGGTTTGGAGTATAATTAATCCCATTTTTTTTTTAACATTGTTGTAATTCTCATACACTTGAAAAAACATGCCTACCAGAATTGCTCTTGTGTAATGCGAACGTTGCCTCTGGACTAGGTTTTCAAGTTTTTTGTTCTATGGTTGTGCAGAAAGTGTTATTGCACTGTTTTTTTTTTTTAAATTACTAATCAATGTAATTTCATGTTGAATTCGAAGAAATGCGCTATAGTGCATCACAATTTTCAAGTTGTTTAATTGCGCTATTTAAATTAAGATAATAAAATTATATGGCAGAAAATTTTGTGATGACCACAAAATAATAGTTTAAATTGTTGATTTTATTATTTTCGTTTAAAGTGAATTTAATGCAATATATCTAAGCAAGATTTATTTTCTAATTTAAAGCACTACATTATATTCGTAATCGCAGATTATTCTAAAAGGAAACGTAAATTTTAAAATGAATATTTTAATAATGTTGAAATTTTACCCATATCAAAACATGAAATATTAAATATTTACACAAAATTCTATTAGCAAAACAAATATTAATAATATTTTCTTCATCATTTTTTCGTTATTTTAATATGGAATTGATTTTTAAATAAGGAGTTTACAAGAGATATGAATTTTTGTATGTTTTTCTCTTCATTTTGTTTAAATTTAGTTGGGAATGAAAAAGCTATTAAAATTTGTTTATATTTTTAAAATAAAAAGTTATTGGATATTACATAATTATAGACATTCTAGAGCATGCGTAAAAATATATTACTTTTCCTAAAACTATGATTCCTTTCACTAAAAATTGAACCATTTATGAACCATTTATATTCTTCTTAAACCACTATTAAATTTAGCATTATGAAATTGGACGCAGAAATAATTGATAATAAAGAAAATTAATATACATTTTCTATACTTATTAAATTCATAAATTCAGACCGCGTATCCAAAATCATTGTTAAAACTAGCATTTTCTAAAAGCAACTTGGCATTTTAAACTAATAATATACAAGAGAGAAAAATCATGCATCACGCAAAGAGTATGAAATATTTTTCAGAATTTAATCCAGTTGAAAAATGCGTAAGGCATTTGAAAACGCACTTTTATCAATATCCATTGATATACACTTATTAGGCGCATTATTTGGCGTGAAGACCACCTTTTTTTGATAGAATTTGAAGTTCATTCGTTGATAAATAATTTAGGGATTTCAAAATAAATATTTCGGTCCATGACCGAAGGCGTAAAGGTTCTCGTTTGTCAAGGTTTTGTGGTGCCGAGTGACTCCATTACACACATTTTGTGGAGTTTCCAGTTGTAATCTTCAGCGAAGTCTATTTCCTTGTGTATATCGAGTCCTCATCTCGACGAATCCTTATATTCGGAAAAGGTTGTTGTCAAGTGAACAAGACTAATGTGTATTCTTAAGGGGACTCAGGAGTCTTAATTTTTCACTGAAGGTGAAATTTAACGTCATGTCACATTTAATTTTATTTCTCATTCCCTATAAAACAGAAATACATAAATTTTTTACAACTAATAGCTCAATTTATGTTCTATACAGCATAATTTTTTCAACATTCTACAACTGATATTTTACTTTTCTTTAAATTTTTAATTTTGATAAAAAATGTTTAATTATTTTTTGCCTTGCATCCACTGCGCGTAAGACTGTAGCAAATCTATTGGTTCTAGATCCCTAAATAATACTGATAATGATGTAAAACTAATGTACCTGGAACGTATACTTCATTTTTAAACAATTAAAAACATAATTTCTTTTAAATTTAAATTTAAATTATAAAATGTTGCAAAAAATTCACGTTTTTGTTGATAAAATGCTAATTTTAAATACCCAATGCAATTATAACACTAAATTTGAAGTATAAGTTATTCCCTGCATCAGAATGATGAATGTATCCGTCAAGTTTCATACAAATTGCATTCTAGGTTTTTGAGAAACGTTACGCTCAAGAAAGAATTTTTTTTTTTAATTAAATGTATAAAACCAGGAAAATATCTGTTGTATAACATTGAAATAACTATGCTACATATAACCAATATTAAGCTGTCAGTAGTAAAAATTTTATGTATTTGTGTTATATAGGGAATCAGAAATAAAATTAAATGTGACATGATGCTAAATTTCACCTTAAAGGAAAAGTAAGACTCCTGATAGCCCTTAAGTAAATAATTGAAGTCCTACGAAAAATTAACAAACAATAATCAGAATTTAATTTCACTTTGGCTGTAAAATTTAAAATTCTAATCTCAGTTTTAAGTTAACTGACTATCTCAAATGTCTCACCATCAGATTAAAAAAAAAATTCTAAGAGTGATGGCAAATGACATTTTTTGATTACAAGCAGTGTGCATAGGAAAGTCCCTTTATCCTGAAATAACTCTTGGAAGGATAAAACTAGGATTGTAGAACAAGTGTCTCACTATATAAAAACGACCAGGCATATAAGAGTGACTGCAGCTCGTTTAGTGGTGCCTTCTAGTGCCGAGTTCAACTCCCTGAGACTCCATTGCACACAATTTTTGGAGTTCCTATCTGTAATCTTCAGTGATGTCTATCTCCTTCGAAAAGTTGACAAAAATAATCAGTATTTAATTTAAATTTGGCTGTCAAATTTATATTTCCAATCTCAATTCTAAAATTTGACTGACAATCTCAGATGTCTCACCATCAGATAAAAAATATATTTTCTAAGAGTGATAACATATTTATGCCTTTTGATTATAGACAGAGTGCATAGGAAAATACCTTCATACTGAAATAACTACTGAAAGCATTAAGGTAGCATTGTAGAACAAGTGTCTAACTATATAAAAAGGACTATGCATATGAGAGTGACTCCAGCTCCCTTAGTAGTACCTTCTGGTACCGAGTTCAACTCCCAGTGACTCAAATTGCACACACATTGTGGAGTTCCTAGCTGTAATCTTCAGTGATGTCTATTCCTTGTGTGTATCCATTCCGAAAAATTGACAAAAAAAAAATCAGAATTTAATTTCACTTTGGCTGTAAAATTTATAATTCTAATCTCAATTCTAAAATTTAGCTGGGAATCTAAAATATCTCACCATGAGATAAACAAAATATTTTCTAAGGGTGATAGCAAATTTATGCCTTTTGCTTACAAGAAGTGTGCATAGTAAAGTCCCTTTATCATGAAATATATCTTAAACGGATAAGGCTGGGATTGTATGACAAATGTCTAACTATATAATAACGACTATGTGCTATAACATGAGAGTGATTGGAACGGCCTTATTGGTGCTTTCTGGTGCTCAGTTCGATTCTCGGTGACTACATTTCACACACTTTGTCAAAGCTGTAATCTTTGATGATGTCTATTTTCTTGTGACTAATCCCGTCCTCATCTCGGCGAATCCTTGTAAGCATGAATAATTGTTGTCAACAAAACAAGTCTAATGTATGTTCTTAAATATAAATATATAAATAAATGAAAATCTGACAAAAAAAAATAAAGTGATCAGAATTTAATTTCACTTTGGCTTTCAAATTTACAATTCTAATCTCAATTTTAAAATTTAGCTAACAATCTCAAATATATTATCTTGAGATAACAAGATATCTTCTAACAGCGACAGTAAATTCATACTTTGTGATTAGAAGCAGTGTGCATAGGAAAGTTCTTTCCTCCTGAAATAAACTCCAGAATGGATAAAGCTAAAATTGTATAGAAAGTATTTAACTCTATAAAAACGACTATGTGCTATCATATGAGACGTATTGCAGCACCTTTAGTGACGAAATTTGGAAGTTATCGATGCTATCTCGTAAACTATCAGAGATAGCGAAAAACGTCAATTACAAAAGTGTAGATCATCCTCTATAAAGCAGACACTGGTTCTACTATTCTAGCTTTAACCGTTAAAGATTTATTCCTGGGTAAAGAGGCTATCCGATGCACAGTATATATATATATATATATATATATATATATATATATATATATATATATATATATATATATAAGTAATAAATAAATCTGTATTAATGGTCTTTTTGTTATTGTACATTGTTGTTAAAATTAGCAGTTGAACTAGTCATATTGTTTTTAAGTAGAAAATTGGAAATATTTTATTATTAAACCAAGAAAATACCAATCTCCATGTAACAATTTTTCTTAGTTAGTCATCACTAACAGTTAAATACCAAAGGACCCATGCGAGTATTTCGAACTGCAGTTTATTAATGTTTAGCAATATTTAATATTTTTTAGATGCAGGTTTAAACTTCAAAAGAAAAATTAATTATAAAAATACCTGCAAACAACAGTAGTCAAACGAGAATATCGTCTCATTTATTCCATTAAAGTTACAGTAAAAACTAATTAAAGATAGGAAAAGGCACGCGCACGAAAAAAAAATTAACAATCGTATTTTAACGCCATTAGAAGATCACGTCATCCGCTTCTTGAAAAACATCAAAGAAAAAAAAATTGAATGCATTTAAAATACAATGTAATCTAATATAACAAATCATACTTTTTATTCTACACGTGAATTAATGCTGCTTCTATCGATTAATGGTGTCTTTTTTTTCTAAATATTTCAATTTCAGATTTGTTTTTTAAACATAAATATAAAATAAACCCGTGCAGAGAAATCATAGTTTATATTTTTTGTACTATTTATTTTTTATAATCATTGTTGGACATCATATAATGCGGTATTTTATTTTAGTGGCATCACTACTTTGAGGTAAACCTTTCATTTCATTTATAAAAAACAATGCCGATTTAATTTTTAATTAACAGCGATTTTTAATCGAAAACATGTTTTAACGAAATGTGAGCCACTTTAAAAACCTTTAGAATGATAACTCAATCGTTGTTGGGCGTTTCGTAAATTAATACAAAAGGGATATAGACATAAATAATATATACGAAATATGATTTTTTAAAACTATTTTTTTGTTACTTTTATATTTATTTTTTTTTCTATTGCCACGAAAAGTCCGACTCTTTAACAAGTCCTTACAAAATAATATATATGATTAAAATTGAATTTCGTATTAGGAGAAACATGTTTAAAAAGAAGCAATATAGAAAACATATCAGTGTAAATATTGAAATTCGGAAGTAAAGCTGTATTTATTATTGTGAAATAGTGCATAAAGTAAATACTGATTATTCTCTTTACATTATCTAAATATAATTAAAGAGAATAAAAAAAATATTTATTTTATTTCATTTTTTATTTTTTAACAGCGCTTTCTCTCATAGTTAATTCAACAACAACGAAAAAAATTAAATAAATCTTTCACTGCGGAAACTTTATCTTGCGTATATTCATGCACGATTAAACATTAATATCGAAAACTATATTTATGCAAAACACGTAGTGAATAAATTTCGAATACTTCTGTGACACTTTTAGTAAAATTTAATGCATGAATAAATAATGATGAGACTTTCAAATAAAGTATGATACAATTTAAATTATACAGCCTGAGACGCAGAAAAGTACAATTTTAATAAAAGGACGTTCCGTTTCAAATTATATAGGTAAAAACATGATTATATAATTTTTTTTTCTAAAATCTTTTTTTTTTTTTTTTACTTAAAGGAACATGATAATTTTTCAGCTGGAAAAATAAATGCAGGTGCGCAATAATATTCATTGTTAAAAGAAGTTTGCATTAATTTTTATCGAGAAATGCATTTTCTGAATTCTTTTTAGATGCGTTCGTAATTATATAAATACGTATCACCTATTGTTCTCGCCTGGTCCGTCCGTCTGTCTGTATGTCCGTCCATCTGTCTGTCCGCATATAACAGCGCAAAAACTACCCAACCGAATGGTTTGAATTTAAATATATATTATTGTTGTAGAATTTTGTCGAGTCATTTCAATTTTTTTGAAAATCGAATCAAAACTTAAAAAGATATTAATAAAAGTTTTCTTCATTCTATTAAATCCTATCGTACGTAATCTATATAATAAAAGCGCAAGTCATGAGACTGTGGAAAACAAATACGGCTTAACCCCATCTTTTTCAATATGCCAAGCGGCCATTTTTATTCAAAATTATTTTTTCGAGTAAAATTGAGTAAAAGTTACATTTCAAAAAAATCGTTTGCTTGAGAGATGGGTTACATTAAAAAATGTATACATTCTGAGATAGCTTCAGTGAAAATTAGGTTAACAGCAGAATATCCCAATCCATTAAAGTAAATAAATAAAATATTCAATAATCGTGAGTCATAGAAATATTAACTATGGAGGTAATTATGCACAAAGTAAGATCTCTATGGTGAATTTACAGCTCTTTCTGGTGTAGAAAAAAAATCGCGGCTGTAAACATGGCATACGTAATAAGAAAAAGAAAGGCATCCTCATGTCATTCATATCAGACGATATAATCTATTTCACTGAAATAATAATGATGATTTTTTACATTGTAAAACTAGTTATAGCACGAAACGAATCCACCTCATTTGTCACACTTTACGTAAAATTTCCGTCTTGTTCTTCTCGATATTGCCCAGCAACAAGTAGTTTTCTCAGAGTGGTTTTAACTGAATTCAATAAAATAAATAATAAGGACAAGTGCAAGTAACACTCGCACCCTGAGCGTACTTTCCTATTATGTTATATTATAGTTAAGAAAAAACCGCTACAATGCATTAATTTGGCGTTAGTACTGATTATGGAAATTCATCAGTTTGTCATGTAAAAAATGGTCATAGATTTGTAAATTAATGATTTTCGGACTTTTTCCCTGTACACATAGTATAAAACCTTCCTTCATGCCCAATTTCAAGTTTCTAGATCAACTGGAAGTACCCTACAGGTTTTGAGAGTAAAACCAAAAAGCCATTTCCGGTTGCTAATAGCCATTGCTAACAGGATCCGATCGGAGTGTCAGGAAATCATTCTGGTTCTAGCGAAAGTTTTATAGTAAATGTTAATAGAATCTTCTATTTAAGTTATATAGCGTGTCCGAGAAAGGTCTTTATCATTTTAAACAATAATAAAGAAAATACTAACAGGTGAAACAGAATGTAGTTTTCGGCAGAAGAATGAAGAAATCTAAGAGTTTTTTTGGTATCAATTCCCTGAGATATGAAATGACTAATCATGAAATCATCACTCATTAAACCTCACTGTTACACCGCAAATGTTAAAAAACACTTGCAGGGAAATCGAGTGCAGGCACGACATTCTTCGTTCTACTGACGCAGCTCATGTACAGCTACATTGAAGGTCTTGTAAAAAAACTTTTATGTTTTTTCATTCTTTTGCAGCAAACTGCATTTCATTTCACCTGTTAGTATTTTTGTTATTAATGTTTAGAGTAAGTAATACGTCTCTCAACAGCAGTGATTACCTCGTCTCTCTATTAAATATATATATACCAGCTGGGATGACCGAGCTACGTTCGGTTAAAATTAACTTTCTATTCAACTCGATATCACATAATGTTTATATGACAATTGTATATCTGCAACAGGTGTACGTTGTATGGAACAACGTCTGTGTTGCTCAAGAAAGTTCTGTGTAGTTTGATTGGTTGAATCATGTATATCGGCTGAGAATTTCTGTAAAATTCCTTGAGATTCTTAAAGCCAATTTTTTCGCCAACATTTGGCAAAAAGGCGCAAACTTGGCGATTATCTTTCCTTTGGTGCCAAGCATATATTTTTCTATTGGTAGAAAATTGATTTTCCACCCAAATCTCGTCAATAGAGTCAACATTTCGCCAATTATCACCAAATTTACGAGATTCTGCCAACTTTGCTCTTTGTTTACTGTCCATTTTTCAACAATTAAATAACTATTTCAACATTCATTCCCATTAAAATGCATTGACCAGCAGTGAATCAAAAATTACCCACTAATCGTGACACTAAATATGACACAGCCAAAGGACCACAGCCAAAGGAGGGGTACTGTGACTCGTACCCCAAAATGGTAGGATACAAAATTTATTCTAAATCCATAGTCTTTTTTTTTTAGATAATATTATCTGGTCCCGTAGTAACCCACTAAAGAATGATCCACTAAAGAAATTTTCTCGAACATGTGACTTAGCCCAAGGGTCATCTCGTAAGCCAAAATGGTGAAATACAAAATTTAGTCAAAATAGTTTGAGACTTTTTAGATAACGTTAGCTTGAACTTGATTCATAGTGACCCAAAATGACCTACTAATCAAATTTTTTCGAACATGTTACCCAGCCCAATAGTCTTCTCTTGCCCTAAAATGGTAGGATACAAAATTTAGTCAAAATCGTTAAAGCCGTTTTTAGGCATTATTAGCTTGACCCGTAGTGACCCAAAAAGGACTCACTAATCCAATTTTCTTGAACATGTGAATTAACACTATGGTCTTCTCGAAATCCAAACCTGTAGGATAAAAATTCATTCAAAATCGTTAAAGCCGTTTTTCAGATAAAAATAGCTTGACCCACAGTGACTCAAAAATGACCCACTAATCGAATTTTCTCGAGTATGTGACCTAGCCCAATCGTTTTCTCGTAACCCAAAATGGTTGGATACAAAATTTAGACAAAGTCGTTTGAGCCGTTTTCAGATAATATAAGCTTGACCCGAAGTGAAACAAAATGACCCACTAATCGAATTTTCTCGAACATGTGACCTACTCCAATAGTTTATCTCGTGTCCGAAAACGCTAGAGATACAAAATTTAGTGAAAATCGTGACAGCCGTTTTTAAGATAAAATTTGCATATATATATATATATATACACACACAAACAATATTTGCTTGTATTATATTATGTGAACAGTGGGGAAGACCGAGCTTGTAAAAATTATCTTACCCCATAGTGACTCCAAAATGACCCACTATTCGAATTTTCTCGAACAATGGACACAGACCAATTATCGTAGTGCAAAACAGTAGTATATAAAATTTAGTAAAAATTGTTAGAGCCGTTTTGTAGATAAAATTAGCTTGACCTGTAGTAACCACAAAAAAACCTACTACTCGAATTTTCTCGAACGTGTGACACAGCCCAATGGTCTTCTCGTAACCCAAAATTGTAGGGCACCGAATTTAGTTAAAAACCTTAGAGCCGTTTTCAAGATAAAAATATTTGACCTGTTCTAACCCCAAAATTACTCACCAATCAAATTTTCTCGAACATGTGACCCAGCCCAATAGTCTTTTCTTGCCTTATAATGGTAGGATACAAAATTTAGTCAAAATCGTACACAAAGTAATTCGATTCCTTACTAATCTTGCCATTATGATAACGTCCTAAGTCCTGAACCATTTCAAACTTAGATGGGGCAGTGGAAGTATCGTGGATGAATATTCATTAATGGATTATGTTGCTCTTATAGTTGGTTTACAGTGAAACACAAAAGTTTTAGATGGAATTCATTGAATGATTTGGGTTATATTACAGTCTACGGGCAATTTTTAAACTTAATATAAATGACACATATTCATTCAATTATATTTGGTTAGCCTAATTTAAAATTTCCCTGCAAATTACCTTTCTTGACAAAATAGCTAACTTAAAAGGAATGAGCATCAATTTGTTTAATTTGTATTACATACGATATGTGACGTTAAAATAAAAAATATAAAGTAATCAACCTTTTTTTCAGGCTAAATATGAAGAACTTGTGAATATTTGCATTCTGACTGTAAATGTACGGTAACAGTTCACGAGTATTTGTTCCATTTGTACCAGTTCCATGAGCATTTGTTGAATGTCTTTTATAAATGGATTGTAATAAATTATATAGTACCGTGATTTCATTTACTGATTTTACCTTTTTTTATTAAACACAAAAACATAAGGAAAAAAAAGGAGCTTTTTTATAATTTAAAAAATATAAAAACAAAGATACAAGTATATACCGTTATCAAAAATATCAATACTATTATCTACAATATCAAAGCCTGCCGATAAAAAAAAAATCAAAGAAGTTAAAAACATGTTCATCTAAAAACATGCAATAACAAGTTATTGGATAATGGTTGATGGGCGGAGTCAAATTTCGTGTAACTTGCAAAAATATAAAACATAAAACACTAATGACAAAGAAAAGCACTTAAAATATATGTAGTTATTAGTTAATACATTGTCATTTGCATAGTTTATTTTATTTTTCGTGCAAATATTGTAAATTGTCAAATATAAAATGTGTTTATTTTCTCTTGGTAACTGATCTTCACAAACAAATACAATTATATTTACTTTCCTTTGTTCTTGGTTTATGATGTTTCATTTGCATTTTATGCCGCATTAATTCTTTTTTTATTCATTTTTTGGCGTAAATGAGAATTTATGTTTTCTGTTGATGCAACAATCAATCGCAATATATTACTAGACATTTCCAAACATAAAATTGAATTTTCTTGAGTAGAACACTGCTAATATACCTATTGCAGGGGGAATTCAAGTCCAGCTATACAGGGTGCCCGCTAAAGTTCTGTTCCCCCCCCCCCCACGCTCTCAGTTGCTTCAGAACGACTGGTATCTTCTTAGTTTTACAAACGTATTATTAATTACTGCTTTTTTTATTCTATAAAGAAATATTTTACTGTCATTGAAAGTTTGCTATTATTCAATACTTTGACCGCTACGAAGAATGAATGTTCCATTAATACAATAGATCAAGAATTACTGGTCAATAAATAATCGCTTAGAATCTCGTTATAACGAAAATGAATCATTCACTAAGTCACGTTTTCCTATTTACTAATTTTAAACTTCTATATCATGAATCTATTTCATGAATTTTTACTCAGATTTTTGACAGATATTTACTAGAGACAGATAGTTCAAGTTAATAAATACCAGTTGGGATGAACGAGCTACGTTCGCTTAAAATTAACTTTATGTTCAACTCGATATAACAATATATTCTCTGTACAACATATAAGAATCAGTTCTATGTACCTGTTTGGTTGAATACCGTTTTTGGGAACATTCTATGGCCTCTGATTGGTTCAATCACGTATCTCAGCTCCTATTGTGAATTTCTAGAAAATTCCTCCAGTTTCACAAAGCAATTCTTTCGCCAAATGCCGAGAAAATTCATTTTGGTGTCAAGTATGTGTTTTGGCATTGGTAATCTTGAAAGTCAAATTTTACACCAAATTTCGCCAATGTCACCAACTTTTTGCAAATTTTGGCGAGATTTGGAGAGATGTTACCAACTTTGAGATTTCGTTTACTGCCAAATCTTCAATAATTTAATAACTGTTTCAACCTTCATTCACATTGAAATGCATTGACTCGTAATAACCAGAAAATGACCCACTAATCGAATTTTTTTGAACATGTGACCCAGTCATACCCCAAAACGGAGGATACAATAAAGTTATAGTCAAAATCGTTAGAGTCGTTTTTAGATAAATTAGCTTGACCTGTAGTGACCCAAAAATAACCCACTGATCGAATTTTCTCGAACTTGTGACTTAGCCCAATGGTCTTCTCGTAATTAGAAACGATGGGATACAATATTTAGTAAAAATTGTTAGAGCCGTATTTTAGATAAAATTACATTGATCCTTAGTGACCCAAATATGACCCACTAATCGAGTTTTCTTGAAATACATTGACCCGTAATACCCTAAAAATGACTCACTAATCCAATTTTCTCGAACATATGAGCCAGTCATACCCCATAACGGAGGATAGAATATTTAGTCAAAATCGTTAGAGTCGTTTTTTAGATAAATTAGCTTGACCTCTAGTGACCCAAAAATGACCCATTGATAGAATTTATTGAACTTGTGACTTAGCCTAATGGTCTTCTCGTAATCTAAAACGGTGGGATACAATATTTAGTCAAAATCGTTAGAGTCATTTTTAGATAAAATTAGCTTGACCCGTAGTGACCCAAATATGACACACAAATCGAGTTTTCTCGAATATGTTACTTAGCCCAATGGTCTTCTCTTAATCCAAATTTTTAAAATACAAAATTTAGTGATAATCGTTAGAGATGTTTTTCGATAAAATTAGCTTGACCCTTAGTGACCACAAAATAACTCACTAATCTAATTTTCACGAACATGTCACTTAGCCCAATGGTTTTCTCGTAATCCAAATTGGCAGGACACAAAATTTAGTCAAAATTATTTGAGTCGTTTTTTAGATCAAATTAGCTTGACCTGTAGTGACCTATAATTAATCCACTAATCTAATTTTCTCGAACATGTAACTTAGCCCAATGGTCTTCAGGATACAAAATTTAGTTAAAATCTTTTGAGCCGTTTTTTCAGATAAAATTATCTTGACCCTGACCCGTAGTGACCCAAAATGACTCACTAATTGAATTTTCTTGAACATGTAAGCTATCCCAGTAGTCTTCAGGAAACAAAATTTAATTAAAATCTTTTGAGCTGTTTTTTAGATAAAATTAGCTTGACCCTGACCCGTAATTACCCAAAATAACGCACTACTAGAATTTTCTCGAACAGGTAAGCTAGCCCAATGGTCTTCTCGTGCCCGAAAAAGATAAGATTCAAAAGTTAGTCAAAATCGTTTGAGTCGTTTTTTAGATAAAATTTGCATACACCCAAACACATTTCAACTGAATTATTTTGAAAAAGAAGATTTATGAAGATTGATTATGAAGAATTATGCGAGGAAGAACTCAATGAAAAATTTTAAAATAATCGAAAAGTCGTTTTATTTGGAAGAGAAATTTTGTTATTTAAAAAAATTATTAAGATAAATATTATGCATGTAAACTATTCATAATGCTTTTTTTTTTTTTTTTTTTTTTTTTTTGTGATAACACATGTATATAACCTGACTTTCCAGAACTATTGGATGAAAATATTGATTGTTTTTTATTTAAACGACTTTCAACAAAGATGGATATATAATTTGTCTGTATCTTTCTTTTCTATGCATGATGAAAATGCGCTAATGAACAAATGCGCTAATGAACAAATGATCCGATTTTTTTTTTTTTTTTTTTTTTTTTTTTGAAAAAGTCTTGTTCTGTAGATGGGCCGCTTTAATAACATTAGTTCGAAAAATGATATATTTGTCTGTCTGTCTGTCTCTTTTCATGAATTTCTTTAATTTATAACCTTAAACGTAAAACTGACCAAACGTCAGGTAATTTTAATATAGTGTTAATGTACACAGTACTACTTTACGTTTTTAAAACAACTGTCGTTTCAAGTATAAATTTTTTTTTACAGGGACTACTGAAAAATTTTAATGTATCATCTAATGATGCGTGTCAAAATAAGTGATATTGACAACAATAATATTTAACATGAATGTGTATTACAGTTCTGCATCATGACAAGAAACATGATTTTACCCGAACCCAAACTAACCCGACTCAACTCACGGTTCCAGTCGGATATGGTTGGCAATAACATTTTTAGGGGCTTTCGTAATTATATAAATATGTAGCACCTATAGTCGTTGTCTGATCCGTCCGTCTTTCCACATATAACAACGCCAAAACTACCCAACCGAATGGTTTGAATTTACTATAGATAATCGTTGCAGAATTTTGTCGAGTCATTTAAAATTTTATGAAAATCTAATCAAAACTTTAAAAGAAGCAAATAAAATATTTATTAAGTAATTTGAATTTTTTTTAAAAATCGGTACTTCCTTGTTATAGCAGCTTCCGAGGATTAATCGTCAAGCGACCGAGATGTATCGCCCACTTATCTGACATGTATGACGTTATATTCATATATGACGTATATGGCATTTTATGACCTCTATGACCAAATTATTGGTACATTCCTCATTCTATTAAATCCTATCATACGTAATTAATTCAATGATATCTCATGAAAGGTAATGATTCTGGATTGCCATGGTGATTATGCCATATTTAAGATGGAGTCATATTATTTCCGCATTACTGAATTTAAAAATCGCATTTGTATACTAAAATTGCTTAATTATAGTAATTATATAATATATCGACAGTTTTCTGATTTTATGTTTCCGGAGAAATATATATTAAATGTACACAGGGTCTAAATTATGGATTTCAAGTTCTGAATTTTTTAAAGTTAGGCTTAAGTTTCCCATTGGAATTTTCTGTAAATGTAAACAAAAGATAAAATGTTGCCAACAGAAAATGTACTTCTTTTATTACGGAAATTAATCATATCCTAATAACAGACGAAATAATTCATTTCACTGAAACTAGTTATAGTACTGACGCACCTCTTTTGTTAAGTTTGACGTACAATTTCCAACTTGTTCTTGGCTTGATAACCCTTTTTTTCAAAAGAATGGTACAACATTGTTTATAATGAAAAACTATGTTGAATATAAATGACTAGTATATATACATTGTTGGCCATTAAAATTGCAACACCAGGAAGAAATGCAAATAACCGAATGATATTTATTGGACAAATATATTATAATGAGAAGGACAAGTGATTACATTTTCAGAAAATTTGGAGGTATAGATCCTGAGAAAACACTACCCAGAGTAGCCACACCTGGACGCAATAACAGCATTTATTTGCCTAGGCATGGAGTCAAACAGAGATTGGATGGCATGTACGGGTACAACAGTCCATACCCCTTCACACTATGCCACATTTCATCAACCGTAGTGACTGGCGAGTGGTGGTGTTCCAGTCGCTCAGAAACCATTGATCAGGCATTTCCAATTGGAGAGAAATCAGGGGAGCGTGCGCTGGCCAGGGCAACAATTGAACATGTTCTGCATCAAGGAAGGTCAGGATAGTACGGCCAACATGCAGTCGTGCATTGTCCTGCTAAAACATAAAGCTGCGGATGCAACGAAGTAGGGCAGAACCACGGGCCGTAACACATCAGAAATGTAATGGAGTCTGATAAAATTGCCGGCAATGCGAACAAGAGGTTGCCTAGACGTGTATCCAATGGCACATCATACCGTCACTTCAGGTGATATGCCAGTATGATGATGTCGAATGCAAGCTGGCAATGTGCGTTTTCCACGATGCTGCCAAACATGGGTGCGGTCATCATGATACTGTATATGACGCATGAATAGCGTCTCACATTATCTTTTCAAATGAATCCAGGCTCTGTATACAGCATCATGAAGGCCGCATCCGTATTTGGTGGCATCCTTGAGAATGCACATTACCAGCTTGCATTTGACATCATCATACAGGCTCATAACTTGCAGTGATGGTGTGGGATGCCATTGAATACACGTCTCGATAACTTCTTGTCCCTCTTGCCGGCAGTATGAACAGCAGTCGTTATATTTCTGATGTGTTACTGCCTGTAGTTGTGCTGTATCTTTAAGGCCTACGGAACTCTACGTTTCAGCACTAAAGTGCACGACCACATATTGTTCGTACTATCCTGACCTTCCTTGATACAGAACATGTTCGACTGTTGCCCCGGCCTGCATGTTCTCCTGATTTCTCACCAATTGAAAATGTCCTGTCTGAAATGACTTCTGAGCGACTGGCACACCACCACTCGCCAGTCACTACAGTTGATGAAATGATACAGTTGATGATAGTGTTTTCTCAGGATCTATATCTCTAAATTTTCTGAAAATGTAATCACTTGTCCTTCCCATTATAATGTTTTTTTTCCAATCATTTGCAGTTATTTGCATTCCTTCCTGGTGTTGCAATTTTAATGGCCAACATTGTATTTATATATTTTACTACATAAAATATAAAATTCTTATCAGAAATGTAATTCCAGAGTATGTTCTAATAATTACCTTAAAATAAATATTAATATGATTAAAATAAATATTAAATATGAGGTTGAAGTTTGCCTGGTTCTGGTCGGTATATCCCGCCCCATGCAGGACTTTAGGGTGAATAACAGGGAAATACAAGTCTACCACAAAAACACGAAGGTAAGAAAAAAATCCATTGAAGTCGGTTTTATTTTTTGTTAAAAATTACTTGTTAAGGTATTTTTTTTATCATTTTCTAAATATTTTTTTCCTTCTTAATAATGAGATTTACCAAAAAAAAAAAAAAAAAAAAAAAATCACTAGATAAATGATAATTTACGATTATTGTTAATTTATTTGTAAAATATAAAAACAGCAATAGTAGGTGAACCAAAAGTTCGTTAAAACTTTAAAAAATCATAAAGAAGGCAGAAATTATGATAAAGAAGTGCGGTTTGCAAGAAAGAGCTCACAAGGTAGTCGGATTTTTTTTTAGCAGCAAAAAAACTTTTAGTTAAAATAGTCACCTGTAGATGGCGCTAACATGCGAGAGATTCAGCAGAATTATGCAAATTAATCCTGCAATAAAGCCCGGGATACACGAGGATTTCTCATTCGCTTTCAGAATGTTATCATTACCCGATCGAGTGTTGTTGGTGAAGTTGTTCTATTTGAACGGAGAGTCAACAACTGTTGCGTTGCGAAAATTTCGCACGCAAAAGGACTGAAGACCTTAGTTGCGTCGTACAATGTTCTGGAGGTCATGTTGAACAATTGTTGTTGCAAGAATAAATGAATGGAGTGTACTGTTGTCCTGTTCATTGCGTTTCGGCTCGTCAGCGCCCTCTACCCGTGACATTTTTAACTATTTTTTTTTTTGCTGCTAAAAAAATCCGACTACCTTGTGAGCCCTTTCTTGCAAACCGCACTTCTTTATCATAATTTCTTTCTTTTTTTATGAATTTTTAAAGTTTTAACGAACTTTTGATTCACCCGGTATATTATCCTAATAAATATGTATAATCTCTCTCATCATTTATATTGAATTACTATATATTGCTCTAAAATAAAATTACGCATGACTAAGCATGGATTCATAATATTTTAATAAATACCTATTTATAACCATCTTTAGTAACTAAAACATAATTGAAAGACATCACATAGACACGTAAATGTTTATGTACTGTGTATTAATATGTATGATCCTTTTTCAAGGAATAGGATCTGTAAACTTATGTTCTCCATAAACCAGTGAGATAATGTTTAGAAACTGAAATAATCAATAACCAAGGGAGATACATGTATTATGCATTTTAGGTTACGTTTCTTCATCCTGTTGTAACACATGGATAATTCATTTAATTTGTATGATATTTTTTTTTATATGTATGCATGTTTAACTTGATTATTATAAAATTTTAAATTTAAATTTTATGTTAATGTTTATTTAAATGTTAATTTTAAATTTCCGATTGGAATTTCTACTAATAAACTCCAGTTAATTGTCCATTTCCAGGAACCACTTATAAATATAATTTTTTCAAAAGTTTAAAAAATAAGTAGTCGAAACCCTAATTGTTGATAAAAACTTCTAATTATAGTGGCTAGTTTTTTTTTTTTTTTTTTTTTTTTTTTTTAGAAATGTAACATGTTATGAGAGAGTTAACACGTAATTATTTGTAAGTAATGGAGTACATAAAAATTAATGAAATTCCTTTTCCATTATTTTATTTAAAATATTTAACATTTCAAAAATTAAAATGCATGGCAATGCGAAAAAGTTCAAAGTGTTTAATAACTAGTCGGATGTGCCAATCCCAAAACTTTCTTCTATCTCACAAAAATTTCGCATGCACTAAAAAGAATCAGCACCAATTTATATCAAGGTCTAACTGAATCTGAAGTTTTATTAAATTCTGTGCATTAGTTCTTGAGATATGACTATTGCTAAAATCGTGTAAATCCGTAAATTTGCAGCATAGCAACGCCACCTGTTGGGAGATTTAGACCAAAACCTAATCAACAACCACTTATGTCAACGTCTAACTGAAACTGAAGTTTGGTGAAAATCTGTGCATTAGTTCTTAAGATATAGTTATCGTCATAATAATGAAAAAAGTAGCATAGCAGAGCCACTTGTTGGGCAATTTATACCAAAACGTAAGCAGCATCTATTTATGTCAAGGTCTAACAGAATCTGAAATTTGATGAAATTCCGCGCATTAGTTCTTGAGATATAGTTATGGTAAAAATCGAGAAAAAAAGTGGTATAGTAGCGCACCTGTTGGGATATCTGCACCAAAACTTAATCAGCGTCTATTTATGCCAATGTCTAACTGAACCTGAAGTTTGATGAAAATAAGTGCATTAGTTCTTGAGATAGAGCTATTGTGGAAATCGCATAAAATGCAGCGTAGCAGCGCCACCTGTCGGACGATTTTCACCAAACACTAATCAGCACCAATCTGTATCAGGGACTAACTGAATATAAAGTTTTATTAAATTTCGTGCATTAGTTCTTGAGATAGCGCGCCCACAAAATTTTTGTCACATACAGACAGACAGACTCACAGACTCACAGACAGACATTTTCTAAAAATGGTCAAATCGTATTCAGGACCTTCTAAACCGTATAAATCCGTCAAAAACCGGAAGTGGAAAATTTTCACGAATCCAAAACTTTCTTCTTGTAAAGATAGAAGAAAGTAAAAATAATGAAGTACGCAAAAGCGGTAACTATTTATTATGCACAATTTATATTGCCTGTTTCTTAGATTTTCATTTTATTTTGTTTTACTTACTCATTATTTTATTCATGGTAAAACAGTGTCTATGTTACTAATACCATATTTACGGACATTAATTGCAATTGAAATCCGTCATCTTGATATTCCGTCACTTTGTCATAACTTTAGTCGATTTTGTGCAAATAGGGCGATATTAGAAGACCTGGGGAGAAATTGGTTAAACCAAACATTTGAGGGGGTCGGGGCAAAAGAGTGCTCAGCCACATTTTTGAACTTCTGAGATATTTCAATTTGAAAATTTGATCAAATACTCAAATCAAGATATATAACATAAAGTTTTTTCGCTAATGTCTTAGTAACGTTTGAGATATTCTGAGTAACAATATGGCATTACTTTAATAGTACTACTATTAATTTTTTTGTAAATTAGCTATCTTCATTGGGGGCATAAACATCTGGAGCCAAAACGGAGCCTGGGACATATGCTGCCACCAAGTGAAATTAGAAACAAATTACATGTTGGATATTATAATTTACAATATTAAGCAACAGATTACAGTGTTATATTTATTTCACCAAAAATCTGGCTTGGCACTTTCTTGCCCCGACCCCCTCATTTATATCCCATCATCAATGAAAACTAATGCATACTTGTAAAAAATATTAATATATGTGTTTCCGAAATTTTAAGCATAAAATTACACCCAGAAAAAACTTTTGTTGAATCAACAAAAATTTGGTTGACCTAACAAAACTTTTTGTTTAAATATAGGTCAATGGAAATTTTGTTTGAATCAACAAAAATTTTTTTTTTTTGCAATTCCAAAAATTTTTCTTGCATCGTCAGCAAAAAATGTTTTGTTAATTCAAGTAAAATGGTTCAATTTTACTTGAATTTTGTTAAAACAACCAAAATGTACTCAACAAAACATGTTTTGTAGTTTTAATCAATTCTTTTTTTCTGGGTTTAGAAAGTCTTAAAAATGCGCGCAGTTCGATTACATGCATGTTAAATTTGTATTTTATTTATTTATTGATGAACCTTTAAGTTCGTTATGGAGTATTTAGACGAAAAGTAATGCTGGTCATAATTATTTACATTTTTTACCGTGCAAACCGTTTCGTAATCGGGTTCCAGGCGATAGAGATATATTTCGTAAAAAAAAATTATGCTTTATAAAATAATTTTTAAACTATAAGAAAGTCAGTAAGTTAAGATCAGGGTTCAAACAAATTGCATTTGAAACAACGTTTTTTACCTATTCGATGGTGTAAAAATTGAAATTGTACAATGTCTAATAAAAGTTAATAAAAGTGCTGTAAAAGCGAATTCAGTAGGTCAAGTGTTGCTGCCGTTATTATGACGTCAGCGTAACTCACGGACATGTTTTAGCTTTATAATGTAGATGTATTCCGAGATGTGTAATTCTAGAATTAGATTCCCTTCTCTTAGATGATAAGTTTTATGATGTATTAAACATATATTCGCATTCAAGGCCAGCGTAAATACTGTTTAAAGATAATGTAGCACAAAATCAACTTTTGAAAATCATTGAAAAAAAAAAAAAGGAAGCGTTACTCAGTTTGTTTGTTTGCGCATGAAAGAGTGAGATAATTGATATTTTTACAGTAATAAACTTTTTACTGCATTGCATCCGAAATAGAATACTAAATGATGCCAAATTTTATTCCTACTTAGATTTACGAAACAAAGGAATAAACCAGGTAATTTAACGAGCTGATGCAATGAACTCAAATAAAGTGTAAAAAGTGGGTGTTACCAGTAAGCATTACCATTTAAAAAATAAGAGTTGTACGATTTTTATAATATAGATGACTGCTTATTAAAAGAAGAACGAAAAATCATGCGTGAAGCATAGATTATGCAACACTTTCCCAAATTTCCAGAATATTTTAACAAAACTTTACCGAATTAATAAGATGAAAGTTGATATCTATGTAAAATATTTGATTTATCATTTTTAGGGTTTCGTTCATCTCACGAAACCCCATTCGTCACGCTACGTTGTCTGTCCGTCACATAGTCGGTTTTCAGAAACTTACAGACATGAAATTTTGTGTACTTATAGCTGAATACCTACAATGAAGCTCGAAATCATAAAATTTTGAAAATATCGTATTATTTTAATATAGAGAGACAAAAAACCAAAAATCTAACAGCCTTTTCCTTTTAAATTTAAACATTTTTCGTTATAGTAGTTGCCAACAGTTAAAAATCCACAATACATTTTTTTACAATAATTTATAATAATTTAATAATTAATAAAATGTGAAATATTTGATTTTTCATTTTTAGGATTTTGTTCATCTCACGAAGCCCTATTCGTCCCGCTACGTTGTCTGTCCGTCGCGGAGTCGGTTCTCAGAAACTTACAGGCATGAAATTTTGTGTACTTATAGCTGAATACCTACTATGAAGCTCGAAATCATAAAATTTTGAAAATATCGTATTATTTTAATATAGAGAGATAAAAAAACCAAAAATCTAACAGCCTTTTCCTTTTAAATTTAAACATTTTTCGTTATAGCAGTTGCCAACAATTAAAAATCCACAATGCATTACTTTTTACAATAATTAATTTTCTATTGAAAGATTTCCACGTGAAAAATGAAAATGAAATAAAAAGTTTCACCAATTGTAAAAAAGATAAATATGACGTTATATTGCTAATAAAACGGAAATTTTCAAACATTTCTCAATAATACAAGGAGTATGAGTATGTGTAAGTTCAAAAAGCAGGTTAAAATGATGTCATTAGAGAATTAAAAAGAAAATTAATCTGACGTCATATTGGAAGGTTAACGGACTTTTTCAAATGTTTGAGAATAATACAAAAAGAGTATCAATATGAGTAATAGAGAAAGCAAGTAGATATGACGTCAGCAAGTGATTATGAGTCATATGAGTCATATGAGTTTGAGGAAGGTATTGAATTATGATAAAAACCCGATTATGAAAATATTGGAATATTTTAACATTTTGAAGGTCTCTGTACAACATGATTAAGTTTGAAAAAAATTTTCTTTTAAATATCGCATTTAGTCAACATGACAGATATTATTATGACATAGTATAATAACGGGCTTCGCCCTCAATCAGTCCGGTTCAGATATTCGAAAAAACGATAACAATAGACCGGTAATTTTTTACTTTATAAAAAACGACCTTTTTTATTGTTTTATTATTATTATTTTTTTTAAATGAAATTTATTTAGTTTATTAAATAAAGGCTAAAGTGTTTTGAAAAGAATATTAATCGAAACCCTTTGTGCGATCTTCGATCACACTTCCACACTGGTTTATTATGTTTGTAACAGGGTAACATGATTAAAATACACCGCAAATGATTTTTTTCCCATAGACCATAATGTAACGGAATTATTTTGAGTGTTCCTGTAAATGAACTATAAAAGCGTGTGTTTACTTTCTTTTCAATACCGAACATGCCTCAATAACATATATCAATTGCATGGAAATCTGAGTACATTTACGCGAGTTAGAGTACAGACAGACGACAGATAGACAGACAAACCAAATTCATAAACACTTTTCATCTATATTGGAAAGTTTTAAAAATGCATTCATATATGTAAAAAATGCATCGTGTTCTTATTTTGTATCTAATTACATCTTTGATGTGATTTTATATTAAATTATATACGAATATTGACGGGTGTGTTTTTTTCTATTAAACAGACTGCACATTCACAATAAAATAAAATATAAATTAAACGTAGACAATTCTATTTTTTTTAATTGCGCATTATTTGAATACAATGAAAACAATTTAAAGGGAGAATTTCAAGGAATGTATTGGCACGCATAAATTCTCATTTGCGGCGAGCATAAGCATGAAGCTAATGCAGCATGAAAATCATATTTAATAAACCATAAGAAAGATAAATTGTTACCCATTTTTTTTGTTTGCACATGCAAAAGCGAGAAAATTGATATTTTAACAAAAAAAAAAAAAAAAAAAAAAAAATTACTACTTTCTATTTGAACGGTGACAATTTTTAATTTCACGCACACTCTAAAAACATCATTTTCAAAACTGAGCAAAAAATACTCAAATCTGAGTATCTCGCATAGTCAAAATGGCTCCGAATCAAAATTACTCAAGTTTGAAACATGTATATACTCATCTCTGAAAACATGCACACACTCAAGAATAAAACATCATGTGCTCATATTTGAGTATGTCCATGTTTCAAAAAGGAGTATGAACTGACTTCTATGTGCTCATTTTTGAGCATGTGCATGGTTCAAAAATGAGTTAGAACTGATTCTAATCATATTTGAGTATGTACATTTTTCAAAAATGAGTATGAACTGACTTCTATGTGTTCATTTTTGAGTATTTACATGTTTCAAAATATGAGTTTGAACTGATTGTAATCATTTTTGAGTATATCCATGTTTAAAAAATGAGTATGGACTGACTTCTATGTGCTCAGTTTTGAGTATGTCCACGTTTCAATATTCTGAGTATTTCTGATATTTCAGAATTCAAAGCATTGGGTCGTCCTATTTGAAACAAAAAGTTTCATAACAAAATCAAAACATCGATTTACTCAGATTTGAAAGTGTCATTTTTCCCAGTTCAGATAAAAAAAAAATGCATAAACTATGTACCTACGGACTCATACAAGGATCTCAAATAAAGTGTCAAAATTGGGTGTTACCATTTGAAATATAAAAGATGGTATAATTTTTAAAATATAGATGACACTTTATTAAAATAAATGCATTCATATTCGTAAAAAAGACATTATTTGCTTTCTAATGACACTTTTGATGTGATTTATTGTAAATTATCTGCGAATATTGATGGGTGTATAATTTTTTATTAAACAGACTTCCCATTCACTATAAAATTAATTAAACATTGACAAATCTTTTATTTAATCAAGCATTATTTGAATAAAATGAAAACACTTCAACTGGAGAATTTTAAGGAAAGTATTTCGAATAAGTTTCATGCCGTGGCACACATAAAATCCCTCTTACGATGAGCACAAGTATAAAGCTAATGCAGCATGAAAAATTTAATAAACCATAAGAAAGATAAAGCGTTACACAGTTTATTTATTTGTTTCCACATGAAAGAGCAAGATAATTGACATTTTTACAATAATAAATTATTTACTACATTGGATCTTAAATATAATTCCAAATGAGGACAACTTTTAATACCACGAAGATTTTAGAAAAAAAATGCATGATCTGTGTACTAACGAGCTGATACAAGGCGCTCAAATAAAGTGTCAAACTTAGGTGTTACCATTTGAAAAATGAAATATGGTACAAATTTTAAAATATGGATGATCCCTTATTCATAAAAGAATTTATATTCGTAAGAAAGGCATTATTTCTCTCATGTCTAAAGCGGTTTTGATGTGATTTTATTGTAAACTATCAGCGAAAAATGGCTGGTATGTCATTTTATATGAAACATACTGAACGTTCCCAATAAAATAAAATTAAAATTAAAACTGTTTAACCAAGCATTATTTGTATATAATAGAAACAATTCAACTGTAGAATTTCAAGGAAAATATTCTGAATAAGTTTTATGCCGTGGCAAACATAAATTCTCATTAGCAGCGAGCATAAGTATGAATCTAATGCAGCACGAAAATCAAATTAATGAAACCATGAGAAAGATAAAGCGTTACTGAGTTTATCTGTTTGTGAATTAATTGATATTTTTTTTAAGTAATAAAATATTTACTACATTGCATACGAAATAGAATCTCATATGATGACAACTTTTAATTTCACGAAGATTTATGGGAAAATATAAATGCTTGACCTATGTATTTACGATCTCATACAACGGAGCAGGGTTGCCAGTTTGGCCTTTTTATAATTCAGAATTCCCCAATTCTTAACGGTAGTTTTGAAAGAAGAATTATCATCTTGAGAAGTTAGAAAATGTCTCTCATTAAATAAAATTTAATTTACACCTATTATTTTCTGTTGTGAATTCAAAATTCCGAATTAAAAAAAAGCCAACCTGGCAACCATGCAGCGGAGTCAAATAAAGTGACAAAATAGGGTGTTACCATTTGAAAAAATAAAAGCTGGTACAATTTCTAAATTATAGTTGACCCTTTATTAAAATTAATTCATTCATATTCGTAAAAAATACATTATTTTAAGTCTACTGACGCTTTTTATGTGATTTTATTGTAAACTATCATAGAAAAATGACGAGTGTATCAATTTATATGAAATAGACTAAATATTCACAATAAAATAAAATAAAAATTAAAAGAGGACAAACCTCTATTTAATCAAGCATTATTTTCTCAATACATTGAAAACAATTCAACTGCAGAATTTCAAAGAAAGTATTCCGAATAAATTCCATGCCTTGGCACACACAAATTCTCATTTGCAGTGAGCATAAACGTGAAGCTACAGTAGCATGAAAACAAAATTTAATATACCATGAGAAAGAGGAAACATTACTCAATTTATTTGTTTACGCATTAAAGTGCCAAGTAATTGATATTTTTACAATAATAAATTTTCCTAGGTACCGATAATACTGCATCCTAAATAGAATACCAAATGACGACTACTTTTAACTACAAATATTTAAGAAAAATACACAAGATTTTCCTTACGAGCTGACGCAAGAAACTGAAAGAAAGTGTCAAAAGTGCTGTTACAATTTGAAAAAAAAAATCCCTGACGGCTCGGCTTACAGGCACAGGTAGATTTCGAAGACGCAAACCGTGGGGCGCCTATTTATTGAGAATTGCAGAAGAAATGACCTTTTTGCCATGATGCGGCAGTTGGGACCACCCACTTCGAAATCTACCTGTGTCTGTATGCGCAGTTGGCAGGGATTTTATTATTATTATTTTGCTGTAAGGGTTGGTCCTATAAAAAACTTGTCAGTATAAAAGTTGTAGATAATATTAAGAGGAGTTATAATAAATTTAAGAGGATTTGATATCTTGTGAATTGACGAAGTTATGATTTAAAAAAAAAAAAAATATGGACAACCCCTTATTTAAACGATGTATTCATATTCCTAAAAAAAAACATTATTTCGTGTGTAATGGTACTTTTGATATTTTATTGTAAACTATCAGCAAATAATGACGGGTGTATCATTCTTATGAAAAAAAAAAACTGCACATTCACATTAACAGGATATATAAATTAAACTATCTAAATCTCTATTTAATGCAGCATTATTTGTAGCTAATGAAAATGATTCCACTGTAGAATTTCAAGAAAAGAATTCCGACTAATTTTCACGCCGTGGAACACATAATTTCTCATTTGTATCGAAGAAAAGTATGAAACTTATGCAACATCAAAACCAAATTTAATAAACCATGACATAAATGGAGTGTAACCCAGTTAATGCGTAATTGTTATTTTTAAGTAATAAGGTATTTTCAATATTGTATACAAAATAGAATCCCAAACGAAGGAACACATAAATTTTCATTTGTATCGAAGAAAAGTATGAAACTAATGCAACATCAAAATAAGATACCTAATAAAAGAATTCCACTGCAGAATTTTAAGGAAAGAATTCCGAATACGTTTCACGCCATGGAATACATAAATTCTCATCTGTATCGAAGAAAAGTATGAAACTAATGCAACATCAAAACCAAATTTAATAAACTATGAGATAAATAGAGAGTAACCCAGATAATCTGTGACTGTTATTTTTACAGTAATAAGCTATTTTAAATATTGCATCCAAAATAGAATCCCAAACGATGACAACTTTCACTTCTGCGAAGATTTAAGAAAAAAAGCCATGAAGAATGTACTTACAACCTTATACAAAGAAGAGAAAAAAGTGGGTGTTACTATTTTTTAACGCTGGTACAATTTTTAAATTATAAACGACCCTTTTCTGAAAAAATGCATTAATATTCGTAAAAAAGACATTATTTCGTATATACTGACACTTTTGATGTGATTTTTATTGTAAATTAGCTGACCCTACAGACGTTGCCCGGGTCTGTGTAATAAACTTAAATCTCTTAAAAAACGAAACTCTGGTCCGGGTCTCCGATGGCTTCGGCACCGTATACCGGGCAGGCTCGTACAATCCGGAAAATCTTTTATTTCAACCTTCCACCGCTAGGGGAGCATTCTATTCTAAACAAACCTCTTTCCGAACGAAGATCTGACACAGATCCCCGCTGCCTACGGCACCATATAGTACGTATAGTAGACGTGTTACAAAATTTAACTGGTTTTGAGAAGATGGGGACATTATTAGGCCAAGTTATGAAACTAAGGCATAGTTAGAGAAAATAACCTTGAAGATTGTGCTGGGGGGAGGGAGGGATGTTCAAATATTCTTCAGAAAATGACTAATGAGAAGGACCACTATGAATCCTTAAAAATTCGTTCATTTGGTTAAGCTAGGAGCTTAACAACAAATTTGGCTTAAACTATTCATCGGAAGTAGTGGTAGCTACTATTTATACATTTCCTTTAATGCAGTGTTTCCCAACGGGGGGCGTACGCCCCACAGGGGGGCAATTTGACTTTTCAGGGGGGCAATTTAACTTTTCAAGGGGACAATTCGGAATATCTGTGAACCCATACTTTCTGAATTGTTTTTCTAATAGTAATGTTGTAGACTGAAAATAAAAGTTACACATTCAAATTTCAAAAACAAAATTTAAAAAAAAAATAAGTTTTTTATTCAATTTTTAAAAAGTATCCATTCAAAAGTTTTAAATATACTTCTACCAGAATAATTATAGATAAAACTTTTAAAGATATTTAGATACTTTTATATATTTAAAAATTCTTTATAATTTTTCTGATTTATAAGTATTTTAGAATTTTAAACAGCTTTTTCGATTATTTATTGAATGAGTCGCACTGTGATATGTCACATAAAAATCAATTTTACACATGACACTATTCAAGTGTATATTTATCAATTGCTTGACGACCTTCATTTACAGAATCTTTTATCACGTTTTATTCTGATTAGAAATTGTTGTGTAATTTAATCGCAGAAATTCTGTGATTAAATAAGAAAAAAATTGTTTTATTCAAAATTATCGATTTTTCTAATCAAGGATTCTGAGCACTCTATGCATCACGCATACGTTGCGACCATGTGCCAGTAAACTACGAGGAGTATCAGATGATTATAAAAAATATTTGATTCATCCATTACCTTCGGCACATTTCAGAATCAATGTTAAATGATTTTTACTCTATCAGGAGTAAATTCTTTTAAAATTTTATAAGAATTATGTGTTATAGAGGGGGGGGGCATCATCATTTTAGAGATGTTTTGGTGGGGCGCGGCTAAAAAAAGGTTGGGAACCACTGCTTTAATGTTATAGAAGGTGACAATTAAGTTAATTATATTGTTTATAATCAGTTACGTTGAAATCGGAAAGATGGTTCCTGAGTTATGGAAATGGGACATAGTTAAAGAAAAAACCTTGAAAGACGTGGTCGGGGAGGAGGAGATGTTAAAGTATCATTTAGCAAATAACTAATTAGGAGGACCACTTTGCATCTTAAAAAATTTGTTCGTTGGGTTAAGCTAGGAACTTAATTACGCATTTGGCTTAAACTATTACTGGGAAATAGTGGTAACTGCTACTCATAAATTTATTTTAATGTTATAGAGGGTGACTATTAAGTTAATTATAATGTTTGGAATTACTTGCGTTGAAATCGGTATGATAGTTTCTGAGTTTTGAAACCGGGGCATAGTTAGAGGAAAAAAAAAACCTTGAAGGAGGTGCCTGGGGAGGGGGGGGTGTTCAAGTTCCCTACAGTGAATAACTAATTAGGAGGACCACTAAGCATCTTTAAAAATTCGTTCGTTTTATTAAGCTAGGAACTTAATTAGAAATTTGTCTGAGATTATTATTCGGAAATAGTGGTACCCGCTACTGATAAATTTATTTTAATGTTATAAAGGTTGATTATTAAGTTAAATATCATGTTTGGAATCAGTTGACGTGAAATCGGAAAGTTAGTTGCTGAGATATGGAAACAGGGCACAGTTAGAGAAAAAGCCTTGATTGATTCATTTGGTTAAACTAGAAACTTAATTTGAAATTTGACTTAGACTATTATTCAAAAATACTGGTAACTGCTTTCTAGAAATACACCCTTAAGCTATGAATGCTAATTTTTATGATAATTTAGAAAATGGAATTGGTTTGGAGAAGTTCGGAACATTGTTAGCTGAGTTATGAAAATAAAGCACGGTTAGAGAAAAAACCTTGAGGGAGGGGCCGCGAGGAGGCGCGCGGTCAAGTGCTTAATAACAAATCTCTAACTTTGACTGTTGGTATGCATCAACCGAATACGGACTGTGTACTTTTATTAGGAACACAAATTTAATTTTTACGAAAACTGTTATTCTAAAATAGCGGTATTACCTATATAAAACAGCAATTAAACGCTACGGGTGAAGCTAAAAGCATTAAATTTGTTAAATGTAATTAATTCTGTTGAAATCAGAGCAGTAGATTTCGATTTATTAAAAATGAGAGTCAATTAATGAAAATCCCGCCACCAGGTGGCGCGCGGTCAAGTAAAATAAATGTGAGTTTTAATAAAAAGTCGTTTACACCCACCCCACCCCATCCCTGCAAATATAACAAAAAAAAACTTTTCTGTATTAATAATCGCTATCATACTAATATATGTCATGTAGAAAATGCCCGTTAAACCCTGCTTATTATCATTCATTAAGTCGATAAAATCATTTAAAATTAAGTTTTCAGTATTTGGCAACAGTCGGTAATTAAGTTGATTGTCTATATATCATATAATCTCTGATACATCGATTTTAAACACTCGACTCGCAATTGCAATGAACTTTACATTGAGTAATTTAATGACTTCTACTGAGACGTAATACAATCAACCAACCGAATATAAAAAAGCGTATTTTTGATCAGATCTCTTTGTGGATTTTAATTAATATTTCGGTAAATAATTAAAATATTAAAATTCTTTGTCTCATGTGCATTGAGAAGACTTGGACTATTTACACCTAAATTTTCAGATTTCTAGGTGCGTTAGATTTTTCTAGTCATCGCTGACAGACATACAGACACACACACACACACACAGAGCGAAACTTTATTTTATTAGTATAATCATTGAATAATAACGAGTGTATAATTTTTTATGAAACAAACTGAACATTCAAAATAAGGTGAAATATAAATTAAACTTAGATAAATCTCTATTTAATCAAGTGTTATCTGTGTACAATGAAAACAGTTCAATTTCAGAATTTCAAGGAAAGTATTCCGAATATGTTTCATACCGTGGCAAACATAAATTCTCATTTGCGGCCAGCATAAGTATGAAGCTAATGTAGCATGAAAACCCAATTTAATAAACCACGAGAAAGATAAAGCGTTGCTAGCTGTATTTGTTTGCGCATGAAAACGCGAGAGAAGTGATATTTCCACCGTAATAAATTGTTTAGTATATTATATCTGAAATAGAATCCCAGAGTATTACAGAAAGGAAAGTATTCTTCATTTCTTTAGATCTTATCTGTTTATTTCTGTCTGTAGTTTTTTGTCTTCTATTATTTGTAAGAAAAAAATATATCTTATTTTAAAACAGTACAATTTTTTTGCTGTTAGCGTCTGCTTTTATTTAGCTAAAGGCTGTAATTATGCTCATCTACTATCTACTACATATATAATATGCAATATACATGCAATATATTATGCAATTTTTTAATTGATAAAAATGTTTTAATTAGTATCATATAAAACATATTTAATTAAACATTTTAAAGTAAATTATATAGAAAATTATATGTAATCTATTTGCTTTAGTTATTCTATTTGTAAAAAAACCCCAAAATCTAGAATAAACAAGGATTAAACATTATTACTGTCCAAAAATACACTGTATTGTTAGTTTAAGAAAATAATATTAAAAACTAATTAATTATTTTTTTATTATATTACCTTATATATAAAATGTATAAAAAGAAAGAAAGAATAAGTTCGAAATGTGCATTAATATTTTGAGAAATATGTTAAAAAAAAATTTAAATCACATGAAAAAGTTCGTAAAATAGAAAAATTCTAAAATAGAAATTGTTTAAATAGAGGTCGAATGATAGTTAAAATAAAAAGAAAACAAGTGGGTAAGTGTGATCGAATATCACACAAATGGTTTCGTTTAATATTCTTTTGAAAACATTATATTCTTTAATTAATAAATCTAAATAATTAATTTATAATTATCCTCATCATATATGAATATACTTTATCAATAAGAACATAGATGGTATAACACCATTAAATTTAATAATAAAATGATAACAAGAGGAAGATATTTTTTAAAATAAAATTAAAAATATTGAAGAATTGTTTTTTTAGAAAATTATAACATCATATGTTTGTATATCTGAAAACATATTTAATTACATTATTTAATTTTAGCTAAAATAAAGGAAACCCTTAAAATGGCAAAAAAGGCGAAACTTCTTTTAATAAAATTAATCGGTCAATGGAATCTAAAAATCGAAAATTTTAACTTTCGTGTTCCAGAATAGAAGCTTACGTTCCTTTGGATTAGGAGGAAAATGCGCTACCACTGAACCATCTATCCTACGTGAAAAAGACTGAACTTAACGTTCTGTTTTAAAATTTAAGAAAATTGCAGAACTGGCTGGACGTCATTAAATTAACTCATTGAATTAAATTAATGAAGGACTTTTTCAAATTTTTATGATTTGCGTGTGATGGATTCAGCTATAAGTATACAAAAATCCAAGTGTCGAACTTATACATTTTCCAAGTACGAACTTACAAACAGAGCAGTGAAACGAATGTGGTCTTGCCAGATGAACAACACACTAAAAATGAATAAATACGAAAAGAAAACATATGACACTGTCGAGCACATCTGTATATCTGAATCTCCTCAAAGCTTTGACAATCAACATATCTTTTATTAATTTTTCATTTTACATTTTCATTCACACGCGTATAATGCGCACCTATCAATTTTGAACGATTTTCTTGTATCAAAAATGTGCGTTAAATATATGATAATATATGATGGAATATATTGATAATTCAAATATATTTGAGTGGGCAGTCATTTATTGAATATAAATATTAAAAAATAATCATAGTTTATCTTCTTTCTTTCTTTCTTTTTTCTTTCTTTTTCGAAAAGAAAGAAATTCTTGTGTATTCTTGTATTTTATTTAAGTCTCATGCTTTACTATTTTGTTCGTTAAGGAATATAAGACATTTCATTAATTTAAGAAAATAATCATTTAATAAATGTAAAAACTAAAGTTTCTTACCTTACATTTTGAAATCTTTACTGAGAAGGAAACTTAAGGAAATACTCTGTCTCTAAGTGATCACATATATTTATGTATTTTTTATTTCATAATGTCACGTGAAACCACACCGCAAAAAAAAGTTGTTAATTTTAGAGTATAATACTGCCATCCCAGCTGCCAGTATTATATCGTAAAATTAACAGTAATAAACAGTAAAATAAGCAGTATGGTGTATTACTGCTTATTTTACTGTTATTACTGTTAATTTTACGGTATAATACTGATCGCTGGGGTGCCAGTATTATACTGTAAAATCAACTTTTTTTTTTCAGTGTACCGCTGTGTTGCTAGTTGGGCTACATTTCTGACCGAATTGCTGGATTACTGCCACTTTTTAAAAATAAAAGCATTCGCCTTATTTAATGCCAGATTAAATAAGGCGAATATTATTATAATTTCAAACAAGAACGAAAAATCATACGTCAAGCATAGATTATGTAACACTTTCCAACGCTTCAAAACAATTTTACAAATTATTACCGTTTAATAAGCTGAAAGATAACATCTAAGTAAACAATTTGAAAAACGCATAACATATTTAAAAACGTAATTTCAGGAATTTCCAACTTATATTTCGAACATATACAATATTCGGAAAAATATCCGAATACTTTTATTCAACCCTGTATATGATCTATAGATTTGTATATATACTACATAGGATGTTAAATTTTAGTTTAGTTAGGAAACGCGTAGCACAGTTTAAAATTATCCTTCTGGAGTTTCTGTTAATAAAAGGAAATGTGTAAGCGAACTTTTGTGCTGCCCTGTATATGATCTACAGAATTTATACACACCAAGTAATAGACAAAAAATTAGTTAAATTTAAAATCGCGTTTAGCAACTTAAAACGCACTTCCAGGAATTATTGTTAACAGACAGTAGGGAATTCTTTTGTGTGTCCCTGTAAATGATCGATGACTGCTATACACACAATATTCTGTAGTAAGCCTCTTGTATTGCACTTTAGTGATACATATAAATTTAAATGCGTTTAAAATAGTGAAACATTATTTAATTAAAACACAAACGATTTTTCTCCATAGACGTAATGTAACGGAATTCCTTTGACTGTCTCTATAAAGTAACTATAAGTGCTATGCACACCATATTCCATATTAAGCTTCTTGTAATGCACCTTAGTGGTATATATCTATTACAATGTGTTTGAAATTGCGTAACATCATTAAAATAAACCGCAAATGATTTTTCCGCATAGACCGTAATGTAACGGAATTCTTTTGAGTGTCCCTGTAAAAAAGCTATAAGCGCTACACACTTCAGTTGAAATGGGGAACATGCTATAGATAGCGACAATAACATATAAAAATTGCAGGGCAATCCGAGCATATTTACGAAAGTTAGAGCACGGCCAGACGGCAGGCGCCAGACGGCCAGACGGAAGACGGCATACGGCAGACAAACCGAAGTCATAAACACTTTTCAACTAGGTTGGAAAGTGTTAAAAAACGGTAGCAATCAACCTGAATAAAATAAAGTGTTGCCCAATTGGCAACACTGCCTGAATCAATGTATATTAAGATACTATGAACTACAAAGACTAACCCTTAGCAATCGACCAAACTCTCAAAAACACCTGTGAATTGAACGAATTTTTCCATATATTATATTTTGTTAAAACACCAAAAAATCCGAGCTTTGTTAGACACATTTCCCCTCCAAAATAGAGGAAATTCCACACTCTAACGTAAAACTTATTCGAAACCCTCTTATATAAAGCTACATTTTAGTCAAATCAGAGAGAATCGACAGGTTGATACTTCATGGTGTTCCGGCAACTCTACTGGTTTGTACTTTTTCGTATTAGAAACTAAATTTTTACGTATGTCTTTATTCCCCTCAAAACACGAAAAATTTTCAAACCTAAGGTCAAAATTTCCTGAAATTCTCCAGTTAAAAAACACAAATGTTTTCAAATAGCATTAACAATCTATCCCAATCACAGAGGTTTTCTAGCAATTTGTTTCCAGTATTTTTTACGTTTTCACGAAATTTATTTTGAGAGTGCACCTCTGTCTGGTTTTATGCTATTAGTTCTACTTAGAGATTAGTTTTTAAAATGTGTGTATTTTTTTTTTTAACGAATTAGTTATAACTGATTTCTTATCTCAATATTACAGCTAAATTTGCTCTTATTTTAAACAAGAACCAAAAATCATGCATCAAGCATAGATTCCCGCATAGCATGCACAGTCACAGTGACGTCATTGTGACGTCACTGTGAGTCACGTACGTCACGTCACATCTGTGACCGAAATGACACCACTTTGTAACGTCACACTGTGATCAAAATGTGAACGTCTTGAAGATCTAAAGAAAACTTAAAATAAACTTTAGAACATCTTATGGCATGAAGAAAATTACATTTTGACAGCTTTAAAAAATTTTGTGACGTTGCAATGACGTCACTGCAAGTCACATAAGTCACGTAAAACCTATGACCAAAATGCCAACACTCTGTGACTTCACGGTGTGATCGGAGGGAGAATTTGGAAAAAAACTCATAAAATATAGAATGGAATTATGTCATGTACCTAAATCATTAATAAAAACATTGTCACACATTATTTAAATATATTGTATTTCCAAAATAAAATAATAGATAAATATTTGTCTACATATATGAGGCAGATATTTTTTTACAATTTTCATTGCCATTTTCATGAAATTTAACAAAATATACTATATAATACACAGGTAAAAATCCTTAAATAGAAATTTAGTAACGTAGGAAAGTTTTGGCGGAAAGTAATTCAGAAATAGATCTCCCATTCTAATAAAACTGTTAGCGATTTAGAGATTTGTTAGCATTTTAAATACAAACATTTAATTTTTTTTCCTACCACCGCATAGAACTCATTTGCTAATTTTGTGATACTAAAAATATTTTAAAAATCTCCAATCTCTTATTATTTTGAGGGGCCACTCAACGCAATCATCAGCTTTCTGTTTAAAAAGTGAGGACACCATTTTTGCGAGATCGACATCGGGGGTGCTCGGGTTGACCGTCGAACTCGTTCAAGATTTTTCTTGTACTGAATATTTAAGGTGGTTCTCAACTGACCTGCTGCACAACGCGAAGCTGTCTGACATAATTTCTGACTCATTTTTAAACGCAAAGGCATAAAATGAGCAGGACTGACTATGGAAGCAATTTGGAATCGAAATGAGTTTTCCATTTTTTGATAAATAAATTACTTATCGAGTTATAAGCAATTCGTGTCACGTGACGACTGATTTTTCTCTTTTCTTTCCCTGTGACGTCGGGTATTTGGTTCAAAACGCAGACTTTGACATTATTTTCTGAAAGATCTGATTTTACTAAAAAATGGAAAACGTCTTTCAATTACAGAGTTTCTGAATAAAAACAAAAGCCAATTTCATGCGTTTCCGAACAAAAACGAATTAAAAATATGTCATAAAGTATATGTCATTCCTATAGCAATTTATTCCAAAACTGCTTAATAAGATATCACCTCTGTTAAATATATTGCTCTTTTCAATAGAGTGTAAAAAATGAAAAAATCGTATTTAGGAAATCTGATTGCAGAATAGTATTTATATTTATGTCGTAATTATTTTATAAAGACTATTAAATCCATTTTTATTTAAAATTTATGTTTACTTTGGACGCCTAAAACAAATGCAACTGATTAAAAAATATATAAAAATTTAAATTTTCACAGCTTATTTCCAAGAATATTAAACTCTTTCATATAAAAACAGAATATTATAGTTTTATTAGAAGTTATTTGTCAGCCATATAAACTACACTGCTCAAAACAATTAAAGGATATTTGAAGTTTTATATAAAATAAAGATATAAACGAAATTTTTTTTGCCGAAAATAGAAAAATAGAATCACAAATGCAAATTTTTCTGGTTTTCAAACTGTGGAGTATTCAAATTTTGAGTTCGAAGGTCACAGTTTGAGTTCGAAGGTTTGAGTTCGAAGCGACGTCAAAAACGTCGCTTCAGCGGCAGCGAATGAAATTTGACTTTCAACTGGTTAAAAGAGAATGAAGACAAGGATGATCGGCATTCAGTGATTGCTTTGTTTCGATGAGTACGATGTCTCAGTGAAGTCATTTGACAGATTCAGAAGCTTGGAGAATTGATGGTAGGTTAGAAGGGGGCCAAACTCAAGCCGAAGTAGCGCAAGCCATTGAGTGCCACAAAGTGTCATTTCCAGTATCTGGAATCGTTTTTTGGAGAGTGGATGTGCAGGCCGAAGACCAGGGCAAGGTCGTAGACGGGCAACAACGCCCAATGAAGATCGGTATTTAGCGTTAACAGCTCGGATACACCGAAACATGAACGCTACTCTTCTCCAACAACACCTTCGCTCGGCTACAGGCACCACGATTTCAACTCAGACTGTCCGAAACCGGCTCCATGCTGTAGGTATGTATGCTCACCGACCGATGGTATGTGTTAGATTAACATCAAGGCATCGTCGCGACCGCAGGGAGTGGGCAACCGAGCATGCCAACTGGAGGAGAAATGAATGGAGCAATATTCTGTTTTCTGACGAGTCCCGTTTTTCTGCGCATCCGGATAATAGGCGTATTTTCATCTGGAGGGACCGTGTCAGTAGGAATAATCCTGCGTTCGTGCACGAAAGTGTCAGATTTGGCGGTGGAGGAGTGTTGGTGTATGGTGGCATCTCCATTGACGGGCGCACTGACCTCTACATCATTCGAGATGGAGCTCTGACTGGTCGCCGATATAGGGATGAGATCCTCAGACCTATTGTAGTCCCTTACGCTGCAGCAATCGGAGATAACTTCATTTTAATGGACGATAACTGCAGGCCACATCGTGCAAACCTGGTGGAGGATTTCCTTTTCGAGGAAGGAATCGTTCGAATGGAATGGCCAGCGTGTTCTCCAGACATGAATCCAATCGAGCACGTTTGGGACACTCTAGGAAGACGAGTTTCTGGCCGCCAACAACCCCCACAAACTCTCCAAGAACTGGAAAGAGCTCTTCTGGAAGAGTGGGGCAGAATACCCCAACTCGTCATTAATAGCCTCATTGAGTCCATGCCTCAAAGGTGTTCAACGTTGCTGGCCGCCCGTGGAAACCATACCCCTTACTGAAAATGATTTTCTTTGAAGAAAACACCTTTTCTTATTCTTTTTTCTCATATGCACAAATTGTGTTTTTTTCCTTTTGTACACAAATGCGCAATAAAATGCATTTTTTTCTGTCAAACATGTGTAATTTATTCTCATATAACCTACTATGTCTGTCGACCATGTATCAATCAGCTAAAAAGTTTCCCAGATACAAAATCCGCCTAAAACTGCAATATCCTTTAATTGTTTTGAGCAGTGTATAAAGCATTTGAAGTCTTTATTTAACTGTTTTCTTTCTATTCTTTTTCTGGAAACACCTGCTAGATGTTACTTTGTGGTAAACGTTACTGCGCAGATCATGATCGCAGATGTTGAGGGCAGACGATTATTTTCATCGGCGGATTAGAGTGTGTGGTGTTCTTTTAAGTTTGTGGAAGTATATTGTGGAATTTATACCGTGAAAGTAAATTAACGTTTTAAAGTGAATCATCCATTTTAACCTATCCTTATGTCTAGCTGGGTGCGTTATTAAGGTCTGCGTGATATTTGATATCTCAGATCTATGAACACACCTAAGCTGGACACTTTGAAAATTAAAGCAGTGGATTTGAGTCTCATTTTTCAATGAAAAGGAAGCAGTCAACGACCATTAAAACTTAATCCCTAGAACTGGTGGTTTTACTTATAGATTAGCAGGTAACTTTTAATATCTTCGCAGTTTTGTTAATAGTGCATATTTAGTAATGGTACATTAATAGTGCATTATTTAAATGTTAAGATGTTTAAATCTTTTTTTTAATCACTTGTATAAAATTTTATCTTTAATGTTTTAAATCGTTTTAAATAGAGAGTTTGGAAAAAAGCTTAAAGTATTTACTAACAATATATTCTAAATGTAAAGTGTTATTTATAACGAGGAATGTATTTATATTTTGCGTTTCTCAGTTCAATTTTCATAGTTATTCATTGTAATTAAAAACATTGCAATTTTTAAAACTATTAATATTTGATTTACAATTTGAAAATTTCTTAGCTAGTGGAGGTTTTGAGAAATAATTTTCTGGTATATTTGAAATAATTGCGACAATTTAACTCATTACAAATTTAGTTGTCAAGATATGTCAATATTAGGTGCACAAAAATAATGAATATTGATGAAACAATAAAACAGCTATTCAGTTAAGGTAATTTTTCCAGTTATGTTATCGAATTTTTTCTATAGTAAAAATTGATATTTAAGCTCTGCATTTAGTATTCTATCAAAAACTATAAATAAAATAATTTGTAAAGAAAAAAAAATATTTTTTTTTCTTTGCGTTTATGATCCTAAGTTTTAAATTTCATTTGCTTCGAAAAATGTTTTATTGCTTGATACAATGTTTATTATTTAATAATATTGCACAATAGGTAGATCTATTATTTAAATGGATTCCTAATATAAATTTTTCACAATGCTTATTTAAAAATCTATACTTTTATTTTCAATTAATTTGTAATCAAATCCAAAATAACTAATTTCTGAATTCATTTTTATTCGGAAACACATGAAATTGGCAGGTGTTCTTATTCAGAATATATGTAATAGAATGGCATTTTCCATTTTTGAGAAAAGATGTTTCAGAAAACACTATCAATGTCGGTGTTTTGAACCGAATTTCCGACGCGCAGCGTCAGAAACGGAAAAAACGTGACCAAAATTGCTCTTAAGCATTTCATTTATCTAAAAATGGAAAACGCTATTCATTCCAAATCGCTTTAATAATCAGGCATGCAAGTGTCAAGCGTTTAAAACGTTTCGTGATACTGAACGAGGGGAAATATGGCAAAGTATACACATTTAAAAACTTCAATACTTAAAAGCAAAATAGCATAGTTTTAATTATTGTCAATATTTTTGGTGGTTACATAAAACGAATGGAAGTCGAAGTTATTTTTAAAAGTGGTTATTTGCACAATGGAATTTCATATTATTAAAATATTTAATTTTATTATAATTTTTAATGGATTCATCTATTATTTTTATATTAGTATGCGTTTTTTACATTTATAATTTTCTTGTTTAACGGCTACATTAGCCGGTTTCCCAATCAGATGCAAAGTTTTAATTTGAATACGAGTTGCATAAAAAAAATGATTGCCGATCCAATCCTTATCGTCGATCTTATCCGTATTTGGTGAAATCTTGTTATCCGAATCTATGCGAAATCATTTATCAGGTTCGGTCGGGTTGTGGGCCTACAGAATTTTTGTTGTTGTTGTGGTTGGGTTAGGGTAAGATTACGGGTTGAATGTAAATATAGTTTCAGTCAACCATCATTCATGTTCAAGTAGACATTCAATCATGTTCAAGAAGTATATAACCGGATTCGTGCATGACTCTAGATCCGAGCCGACATCAGAAATTGTATCGTAACACAATTTCTGATAAAATCTGGTTACTTGGTCGTATGCAAGATTCTATTCTGAACAAGACTTACAGTAAAAACATTATACCCGACTCGGGTCAGATCGGGTTCACGAAAATCAGGTCACACGACAACTAATCCAAATCTATTCTGTAGCCAAACAAATCCAAAAAGATCGATCCGAAGTTTCTGGATTGTATTCGGGTAAAATCTGGTCACCCGACCCGGTGCAGTGTCGTCACAAACGTCACAAACTTGAACCATAAAAAAATTTTGATCCGAACAATCCGTATAGGATTCAGGTAAAATCTGGTCACCCTATCCGATGCAGATTCGTCACATTTTTCACATTGAAGTCGCACGGTGACTTCACAAAGTAGTCACATTGTGAGGTCACAGAAAGCCTTGAAAATGGCCATAACGACCTCGCATTTACGTCACTTGACGTCACGACGACTGTCACAAAGTCACAGTGTGACTTCACAGTGACGTCGCCGTGATGTCACCATGCCTTACGGGTTATGTAACAATTTCCAACAGTTCCAAACTAATTTTACAAATTATTACCGTTTAATAAGCTGAAAGATAACATCTAAGTAAACAATTTGGAAAACGCATAACATATTTAAAAACGTAATTTACAATGTGTTTGAAATTGCGTAACATCATTAAAATAAACCGCAAATGATTTTTCCGCATAGAGCGTAATGTAACGGAATTCTTTTGAGTGTCCCTGTAAAAAAAAAAAAAAAAAAAAAAAAAAAAAAAAACTATAAGTGCTACACACTTCAGTTGAAATAGGAAACATGCTATAGATAACGACAATAACATATAAAAACTGCAGGGCAATCCGAGCATATTTACGGGAGATAGAGCACGGGCAGACGGCCATCCGGCCAGACAAACCGAAGTCATAAACACTTTTCAACTAGGTTGGAAAGTGTTAAAAAAGCCATTTTTATGTTGTATCCACGTTCCTAGTAGAAGAATACGACGTTTTGAAAACGATGAAAATACGGAAATTTCCCTGCAATTTCATTCTTTAAATGTTTTTGAAACATTCTGAACAACTAGAGAAATAAGGAATTATAATTGCAGTGCCCCTATTTTATATATTTCAGTTCTGATCAGCCCATACATTTAACAGCATACTCAAAGTTGATATTATTTTGTTATTTTGTTTATTACTTAGTTTTTGTTTTTTATTCGCTTGTTGTTTTGTTCATATTATTTTGGTTTTTGTTCATATTGTTTTTTTGTCTGTTCATATTATTTTCGAACGGGTTATTGATATTTATATAATTTTTACCCAATTTATGTAAATCAGTGTAGTTACAAAATCAAAAGCTTAAAACTATATAACTGTGCATTTGAGTGCTGAGAATACTCATGTCCTTTTCATTTAACTGCATCAACACATAAATGTTATATATGTATAAGCAGTAACCATCACATCATAAACAAAACAGCTATATATTCGTGTGAACAGCGCTAGAAGCTGCATATTAAAACACACAAATTCAATATAATCCAGCAAAAACATGATTTTGGCCTGAACTAGCACCACCCCCCTCACCAGAAACAAGACAACACAAGAAAACACAGTAGAAAATATATGTAAAAATAAACAGAAACAGAAACAAGCTGCGGCCTCATCAGCAGTGGGTAAATTCAAAGGCAGCCAAGCATCCGAACAAAAACATTAACAATAAGTGGCAGTGGGTTTCGGCCAGAGCTCTGCGTAGCAAAAATTCAAAATGTACAGAAACATATTTGAATACTACTTAACAGACGCTCCCCCCACCGTACCTTACACCACAATATTAAGCGAATGCTGTACCAATATCACAATACTGAAACATTATAGTTGAAACAAATGTCTCTTCGAAAATGCACACAACCAATTCAGCCACGTTGCCACAATTAAAAAAGTAAAACACGATAAACAATCCAAATCCGTCATTCAGTCCACAATCCAGATTCGTTCCACGTCGGATGCCAACAAACACAGCCATCATCATAAAACCGTCCTTTTCAGACTTTAGGAATTACGAGTCATTTACTGATGAATGTAAGCAATCTATCAATAATGGACGCAGTTTGCAAAATCTGAATATTTTTTGATAAATTTTAGAGGGATATTGTTTTTATAATAGAAATGACTGATAAAATAAAATAGTTCCTTATTAAACAGGTTTTTATTTGAACAAATTCTGTAAAAACGATAAATTTTACCAATTATAATATTTATATATATACGTTTGTGAATATTTGAAGACCAATGAATTAATTGATTCACATTAAACGAAAAATTGGTACGCTTATCAAAAACTGAAATTTGTAATCCATTTTTAATCAAAATTTTTAGATCAAGATAATTAGCGAACTTGTTATCATCATTAGTTTTCTTTAATACTAAAGAGTCAGGGTAAATTACTTGAGAAATCACCCCAAATTCTTCATCGAAATTCAAAACAATTAAATCATCTATGTATTATGCAATAAATCGAACATCAGTTGTATTGTTAATATATTGGAACTCATAATAAAATAAAAATAAATTAGCGGCCGTAGATTAATAACTCGTACCCATCCCGATACCATTGATTTCTGAGTATATTTTGGAACTTGTATAAACATAATTGTTATAAAGACAGAAATGACATAATTTGAAAAATAAAGTAGAGTTGAAATCAATGACATCTCAAACCAATTCAGCTGTCTTTAAAAGTGCTTCCTTTAAGCTATTAATAGTGATATTTGTAAATAAATTTTCGAAATCATAAGTTTGGATGGAATGTATATTATCACCTTTTATTTTCTTTGCAATTTCATAACTATTCGAAATTATCCAAAAGCAGTTAGTATCTTTGTATTTGTATTTTAACATGTTTAAAACTTTTTTAAGCAGCTCTTCGAATTTCTTATTGAAGTTATTACCAATACTATTGACACTACTGCATATAAACCTGTATTTAACCGGTATTTTATGAAATTTGGGGGAAACAAGAACGAAAAATCATGCGTCAAGCATAGATTATGTAACACTTTCCAACACTTCCAAAATAATTTTACGAATCATACTCTTTAATAAGCTAAAAGATAACATCTAAGTAATCCGAATACTTTTATTCAGCCCTGTATAGGATCTATAGATTTGTATATATACTACATAGGATGCTAAATTTTAGTTCAGTTAGGAAACACGTAGCACAGTTTAAAATTCTCCGTCTGGAGTTAAATAATACGGAAATGTGTTCCCGAACTTTTGTGCTTCCCTGTATAGGATCTACAGACTTTATACACACCACGTAATATACAAAAAGCGATTTAAAATTAAAATCGCATTCAGTAACTTAAAACGCACTTGCAAGAATTATTGTTAACATACAGTAGAGAATAATTTTGTGTGTCCCTGTAAATGAACGATGACTGCTATACACACAATATTCTGTAGTAAGTCTTTTGTAATGAACCTTATATACATTTCAATGCGTTTAAAATAGTGAAACATTATTTAAATAAACCGCAGACGATTTTTCTCCATAGACGTAATGTAACGGAGATCTTTTGACTGTCCCTGTAAAGTAAGTATAAGTGCTATTCACACCCTATTCCATATTAAGCTTCTTCTAATGCACCTTAGTGATATATAAATTTCAATGCGTTTAAAATAGTGAAACTTTATTTAAGTAAACCGCAAATGATTTTTCCCCATAGACCGCAATGTAACGGAATTCTTTTGAGTGTCCCTGTAAAAAAACTATAAGTGATACACACTTCCGTTGAAATAGGGAACATGCTATAGATAACGATTATAACATATAAAAATTGAAGGGAAATCCGAGCATATTTACGGGAGTTAGAGCACGGACAGACGGACAGACGGCAGACGGCAGACGGCCAGACGGCAGACGGTCAGACGGTCAGACGGCAGACGGCCAGACGGCAGACGGCCAGACAAACCGAAGTCATAAACACTTTTCAACTAGGTTGGAAAGTGTTAATAAATAAAAATGGAAATGATAATTGCAGTGTTGCATTGTTTTTATTGCAGGGAAAAGGAATCTTAGTTTGTTTAGAAAATGCCAGATGCTTTTTAATAAGTGTTTGTACTGAAGAGTTATACATTTTGTAGGTTAAACTATTATTCAGATCTGCATTGAGCATTTCAGCATAATATTTTTTTTCAAATAATTGCAAAATTACCAGCAGCCTTATCGACTGGACAAAAAACAAAAATTTCTTTCAACTTTGTTATTTCATTTCTAATTTCCGCATTGAGATTATGATATGTATATGCAGAATTATTAATAAAACTATTTTGAAAAGATTTAAAATCATTTAATATATGAAATTTCCAATCAGTAAAAAGGGGGATTGGTCTATTATATTTGTAACTTAAATTTAAAATAAAAGTGTTCAATTCAGCTTTAAATATTTCCAATGATCTCTTTTGATTTAATTTTTTTATTAATACGATAGTTAGTACCAAAATTCATTAAATTACGGAGGTATTCGGATGATTTTGATTGTAAGTAATAAAATCCTTATTTATACCTTTAATACGATTTCCAGTTACAATGTGCTGACTATTGCTATCCAAGAAAGTTAAATTTTCATAATCCTTACAATGGCAATCTAAATTAAGGTAAGAGTCAAGATTTTGAGAAACATTTCTATAATTAAAAAGCGTACTGCCTAACGTTTTAGTATATTTATAAGCTGAAATAACTGTAATATTTCTAAGTGGAAATATGCCAGACTTTCCAAGTCTCCGGCTTTTTGGATACCAGTAATTTAGTACAGAAAATGTTGATTTGTTTAATCGGAGAATTTTGCGATTTAAAAGAACAACATTTTCTCTAAAATATTACTGGTGTTCGAAAATCCGGAGACTTGGCAACTCTGAATATGCTATTATAATGAGAAATAATTTTACTCAACTGTAAATAATTAAAACTTTTCTGTTGAAATGTACATACAAAATAAACTTTATCAATACTTGGAGATTTGTATACGCCAACTTTATACAGCAAAATATCAGTAACTAAATCAACAAAATGCGAATTAGCACACTCAAAACTTTTTAACTTATGCTGTAATTTTTTAAGAATTTTAATTTTTAAACCAAATAAAATTGTTTTAAGTTCCTTGATATTATAACTATTGCTAAATACATTACATAGTTTCTGTAAAATAATAGAGGGGTTTATGTCAGAATATTTTCTCTGTAATAATTTATTATTATGACTTCCACGTCTACCTCTATTGTAAAGAAACGAAGGTGTAAATACTGATGAAAAAAGATTATATATACATGTAGAATGTCCAGTTTGATAACTTAACTTTGTATTTAGTCCATACGGATATAAAGTTCTTAAACGAAGTATGTAAAAACTTTCACTCCTTAATCTGAAAGGATCATCAATAATTTGTTCTAAAACGTGAATTTTAACATTATTAAAGCCATGTACAGTTGGCAAAATAATTATTTGTACACTCTAATATGTTTAATTTTTAACTAAATAAAAACAGATATTTTGACAAAAATAGTTTTAATACAGTATGTTTAAAGTTCATGTTAAATTAAACAGCAGAAAGTTTCGATAAAGATGTAAAATAAATTTTTAACTGGAAAAGTTTAAAAGTTTCTTGCAAAAAAGTATTTGTACATTTCCACAGCAAGATACGCACTGCGTGTATAGTGGTCATGGTTCAAAAAAACTATTTATAGAGTAGCTGTTAATAATTGTTAACTTCATATTATATTGGTCTGGCATTTAATCTAATTTCCTCATGAAGTAATTGAGAATAGAAACTAAAACTAGAGAGGTACATCTAGACATAAGAAATCGTATCATTGCGCTTCATAAAAATGAAAAATCGTACCGAGAAATTGGAAAAGCTATTAAATTATCATTTAAAACTGTTGGATACATAGTGAGAAAGTATGAAGAAATTGGATGCATCGAAAACAAACGAAGAACAGGACGCCCCATCAAATTAACAATGAGGACAAAAAGAAGTGTTGTTAGAACAGCTTTAAAAAATCCCATGGGTTCAGCTCAAAAATTTCCTGAAGAACTTGCAACATCTTCTAACATCAGAGTAACACCTCAAACAATAAGAAATGTTCTCCAGAATGCAGGTTTAAAAGGAAGAACCCCAAGGAAAAAGCCATTCATCAGTGAAACAAATAGGCGAACACGCCCGAAATTTGCTTTTGGCATACAGAAGCAAACCAATGGATTTTTGGAAAACAGTGATTTTTTTTATGAGAGTAAATTTAAATTTTTCTCTCCACCAAGCATTCGAAAATTTGGCTTAAAAATAAAACTGCTCTAGATCCAAAACATATACTCCCAAATATCAAGCATGGCGGGGGAAATGTTGTGGTTTGTGGGTGTATCGCTTCTAATGGAGTAGGAAATTTGGAATTTATCGACACTAGAATGACAGATATAACATACATTGATGTGTTGCGGCATAACTTATTACCGCAGTGCTAGGAGATTAGGCTTAGAGGAAACTTTTCACTTTCAGCAGGATAACGAGGAAAAACATACTGCTATGATCAAGACATGGTAACCAGGACATGGTAACTCTACAGTGCTCGAAGGCGATTGGTAACTCCTCCACAATCTCCAGACTTGAATCCAATAGAAAATTTGTGGATGCTATTGGATGCACAAATTCGAAAATTACATATATCAGGTAAAAACAGCTTAAAAGAAGCTATTATTGAGTCATGGAATAACATAGACCCAGTCGTCACATAATGTTGGTGGAATCTATGCTACAATGTCTAGAAGCAGTCATTAAAGCTAATAGACCTCACACAAAGTATTAATTTGTATCATTTAACTATATTTTCATTAATTATAGTACATTAATGTGGTGTACAAATACTTTTTTTTGCATTATATTTTTGTATATTTATTTGTTAAAATGTAAAAAATCAATTCTTTTTATTTTGTATTTGCTTTGATATCATTATAATGCATTAAATTAATATATTACATTGTTGTTTGCTTAAATCTTTTATTTTATTTTATTATAATTAAAAAAATGAAGTGTACAAATAATTTTTTTGCCAACTGTATGTGGAAGTGTCTAATTTGAAAAGTCCTTCCGGCCTGTACCGGGAGGAAAAGGTAGCTTTCCTATATCTTCGTTTTAAAATTTTAGCTAATGTTATACGAAAAATGCAAGTTAAAATGCACAGAAACGTTTACAAAACATTCGTTAATACTGAATTTGAATAAGAAATTCGCCAAATTATTGAGCAATAGCCAAATTGGCTTCATTTATGAAGACTTATTTTGGTCGCTAAATTTGGCGATATTTTGCCAAATGTCGCCAATTTTGTCGCCAATGTCGCCAATTTTGGCGCTAACGGATATGAATATATAGTTTTATGCGTATGATTGGGAAAATTATTACAACAATGAAAGAAAATAATTTGCAAGTAATCGCGTTAATGTGCTGTTTTGTTTCAAAATGTAGAATTTCAAACTGCTCTATCTCAGCCATTTTTTAAGATAGAAGTAAACCAAAAAATGATCTGGAATCCTTGTATCAAGTCCTAACACGTAATTAAAAAATAAATTTTAAATTTTAATTTTTTTGTATATTTATTTTAGTTTTAAATTTTTAAATGGCCGCCATCTTGAAACAAAATGGCAGACCAAGCTGGCCAACGAACTCGGTCAAGACATTGGTGAGCTTAATACACACAATTAGTTTCATCAAAATCGATTTATAAATACGAGCGTTATCGTATGACATAGGTCAGATATATATATATATAAATCAACATTTGAGCGGAGGGTGGTTTTGGGGTCTGGTAGTCATGATCGGTGAAAATATATCGAAATTTTCCGGAACTGCTTTCCTCCGAACGGCTGCAATAGGTAGCTTTATACTTTTTAGGATTGAAAGCTACCTAAAAGACGAATTAGGATCATCTTTACTAGATGAAGATCTGTGATTGTTCATTCTCATATGAAGCTCACCGGATGTTTCACCTACATATTTCTGATTTCAAATTGTACAGGTTAAAAGGTATATGACATGTGTAATTTTTCAGAGCTGAAAATTTAAGTTAACCATATTATGAGTGTATGTATTAGCAGACATTAGGTCAAGTTTTACATCTTTTATCTCTACATTTTTCCAAAACCATAATTATTTTATTTGTTATTCGTAACATATTTATGAATGTTTTTATCGAGCTAATATACTCGTTGCAGAAATAAGAAAAATAAGAAAAAAAACAAGAAAAAGTGAGAAAAACGAGCCAGTCCAAAACCAAAAAAATAAAAAGCAATTGCATTCCAATTTAGCGCTAAAAGGACGGTTTTATGATGATGGCTGTGTTTGTTGGCATCCGACGTGGAACGAATCTGGATTGTGTACTGAATGACGGATTTGGATTGTTTATCGTGTTTTACTTTTTTAATTGTGGCAACGTAGCTGAATTGGTTGTGTATTTTCGAAGAGACATTTGTTTCAACTATGGTGTTTCAGTATTGTGATATTGGTACAGCATTCGCTTAATATTGTGGTGTAGGGTACGGTGGGGGGAGCGTCTGTTAAGTAGTATTCAAATATGTTTCTGTACATTTTGAATTTTTGCTACGCAGCGCTCTGGCCGAGACCCACTGCCACTTATTGTTAATCTTTTTGTTTGGATGCTTGGCTGCCTTTGAATTTACTCACTGCTGATGAGGCCGCAGCTTGTTTCTGTTTCTGTTTATTTTTACATATATTTTCTACTGTGTTTTCTTGTGTTGTCTTGTTTCTGGTGAGGGGGGTGGTGCTAGATCATGCCAAAATCATGTTTTTGCTGGATTATATATATATATATTAAAATTTTATTAAATCTTTATGTTGAAAATACCACATTACATTTTAAGCGAAATAATTCAGAAAGATGCTTTTACCTACTTTACAAAACTTAATAAATCCATAACTCTGTGTAAAAACCTATGCGCTTCTGATATTATGAAAGTTGAAATTAAAGAAAATTTGGAGCTACCGTGTCTCTTAATAATTAACAGGAAACATGTAAAAGGATAAATAAAAAATGATTTTACATATGAAATTGGAATCACTTATGCAGATTTTACTGCAATATTTTTAGGAAAATGTAATATTTTAATAATTTTTGTGCATGTTTGAATGTATGCGAAAAACAAAACTATACATGTAAAGATATTTCCATTCAGTATAAAAATTTTATTTATTATCATAATAACAAAAAATCATTTATTTTTGTTAATTCTAAGTGAAATAAACTTAAAATTAAATATACCATAAAAACTTTTAGAAGGAATGTTTTAATCTTATCATCAACGAGCTTCAATCGAATTAATAGGAAGAACTTCGAAAATATCCCGTAAGGCATGGTGACGTCACGGCGACGTCACTGTGAAGTCACACTGTGACTTTGTGACCGTCGTCGTGACGTCACGTGACGTCGATGTGAAGTCACTGTGACGTAAATGCGAGGTCGTTATGGCCGTTTTCAAGGCTTTCTGTGACCTCACAATGTGACTACTTTGTGAAGTCACCGTGCGACTTCAATGTGAAAAATGTGACGAATCTGCATCGGATAGGGTGACCAGATTTTACCCGAATCCTATACGGATTGTTCGGATCAAAATTTTTTTATGGTTCAAGTTTGTGACGTTTGTGACGACACTGCACCGGGTCGGGTGACCAGATTTTACCCGAATCCAATCCAGAAACTTCGGATCGATCTTTTTGGATTTGTTTGGCTACAGAATAGATTTAGATTAGTTGTCGTGTGACCTGATTTTCGTGAACCCGATCTGACCCGAGTCGGGTATAATGTTTTTACTGTAAGTCTTGTTTGGAATAGAATCTTGCATAAGACCGAGTAACCAGATTTTATCAGAAATTGTGTTACGATACAATTTCTGATGTCGGCTCGGATCTAGAGTCATACGCGAATCCGGTTATATACTTCTTCAACATGATTGAATGTCAACTTGAACATGAATGATGGTTGACTGAAACTATATTTTGATTCAACCCGTATTCTTATCCTAACCCAACAACAACAACAACAAAAAATCTGTAAGCCCACAACCCGACCGAACCTGATAAATGATTTCGCATAGATTCGGATAACAAGATTTCACCAAATACGGATAAGATCGACGATAAGGATTGGATCGGCAATCATTTTTATTGATGCAACTCGTATTCAAATTAAAACTTTGCATCTGATTGAGAAACCGGTTAACACGAAACTTTCTGACACATTTATGAACAAACTTTTAAACGCATGGCACTTGCATGCTTGATTATTAAAGCTATTTGGAATGAATAGCGTTTTCCATTTTTAGATAAATGTAATACTTAAGATCAATGTCGGTCACGTTTTACCCGTTTCTGACGCTGCGCGTCGGAAATTTGTTTCAAAACACCGACTTTGATAGTGTTTTCTGAAACATCATCTGCCGTTACCAAAAAATGGATAACGCCATTCGATTATATATAGGGTAGATGTGCCAGTAATGGACACCCTTAAGGAATTTCTTTAACAATTATTTTTTAATTAATAGTTATAATTGTTATATTCAACATTTTTTAATATTATATTACTCTACCAACAATATTTAACCATGCTCATAGTCAAATTTCCCAATGTGAATCTAAATTTAATTGTAAATAACAGAAATAAATCAAAACACCCTAAACTCCAGTAATGGACACCTCACAAAAAGTAATAGATAAATGATATTATGATTGCATTTACAACTAGTGCTCGCGATTATACGTTTATATACGTTTAAACGTATACGTAGTCAAGCCTTTTTTCCATATGATTTCTATTAAAAATCGTTACCGGTTACAATACGTTTTATACGTATTATACGTATAATCGCGAGCACTATTTAAAACTAGAATTTAAAGATAGCATATTAATGAAATAAATAAAGCTGAATTTTTATTGGTTATTTTTTTATAAACCAAAAACATTGAAGGTGTCCCATTACTGGAAGGCGGTCCATTACTGGCACATCTACCCTTTTCTGAATAAGAACACCTGCCAATTTCATGTATTTCCGAATAAAAATGAATTCAGAAATATGCCAGAAATTAGCTATTTTGGATTTGAGAACAACTTTAAAGAAAATATAAGTATACATTTTCAAATAAACATTCTGAAAAATTTATATTAGGAATCAATTTAAATAATAGATATACCTATTGTGCGATATTATTAAATAATAAACATTGTATCAAGCAGTAAAACAGTTTTCGTTGTAAATGAAATATAGAACTTAAGATCATAAATGCCAAAAAAAAAATATATATTTTTTTTTCTTTACAAATTATTTTATTTATAGTTTTTGATAGAATACTAAATGCAGAACTTAAATATCAATTTTTACAGTAAAAACATTCGATAACACAGCTGGAAAAATCACCTTAACTAAACAGTTATTTTATTGTTTCATCAATATTTATTATTTTTGTGCATCTAACATTGACATATCTCGACAAATAAATTATTCAATGCATTAAAATGTCACATTTTTTTTTTCAAATATACCGGAAAATTATTTCTGGAAACCTACACTAGCAACGAAATTATTAAATTGCAAATCAAATATTAATAGTTTTAAAAATTGCAATGTTTTTAATTATAATGAATAACTATGAAAATTGAACTAAGAAACGCAAAACATTAAATAAATGCCTTTTTTTACATAACACTTTACATTTAGAATGCATATTGTTAGTAAATTCTTTAAGCTTTTTTCCAAATAGTCTATTTAAAAAAATTTAAAACATTAAAGATAAAATTTAATACAAGTGATTTTTTAAAAGAAAATTTAAACATCTTAATTTTTAAATAATGCAATATTAAATGTACTAGTACTAAACATGCACTATTAACAAAACTGCGAAAACATTAAAAGTTACCTGCTGATCTATAGGTAAAGGTGTTATTGTTGAATGCTCCTTATCTGCTTCCCTTTCATTGAAAAATTAGACTGTACATCCACTACAATAATTTTCAAATTATTCCAGCAGAGAGGTGTGTTCATAGATCTGAGAAATCAAATATCACCCAGGCCTTATGAATGCACCCGGCTAGACACAGGGAGATGTTAAAATGGATGGTTTACTTTAAAATGGAGATTGTTCACTTTAAAACGTTAATTTACTTACACAGTATAAATCTACAAACTTCAAAGAACCCATAACACACGTTAATCCTAGCTTCGAATGAGAAAAAGTCGTCTGCCTTCAATATGCGCGCGCAGTATTGTTTAAACACAACAAAATAACAGCTAGCAGATGTTTCCAACTTTACCGCAAATGATATAGGAAGAAAATAATTTAAATAAAGACATTTCAAAACCTTTATAATTTGCATGGCTGAAAAATGAACTTCTAATGATGCTATAATATTCTTTTTTTATATGAGAGATTTTTGTTTTCTTAGAAATAAGCTATGAAAATTTACATTTTTATATATTTTTTAATCCATTGCATTTGCTTTAGACGTCAAAAGTAAAGATAAATTTTAAATAATAATTGATTTAATAGGCTTTATAAAGTAATTTCGATATAAATTTAAATTGCAATCAAATTTCCTAAGTACAAATTTTTTATTTTTTACACTCTATCGAAAAGAGCAATATATTTAATAGAGGTGACATCTTACTAAGCACTGGCCAGTTTTGGATAAATTGCTATAGGAATGACATGTTTTTAATTCATTTTTGCTCGGAAATACACGAAATTGGCTCGTGTTTTGTTCAGAAACTATGTTATTGAAAAACTTTTTCCATTTTTTGTTAAAAGCAGAAGATCTTTCAGAAAAGAATGTCAAAGTCGGCGTTTTGATTTGAATATCCGACGTGACAGTGAAAGACAGGAGAAAAACTGGTCGTCACGTGACACGAATTGCTTATAACTTGATAAATAACTAAATTTCTATTTAAGGATTTTTACCTGTGTATTAAATAGTATATTTTGTTAAATTTCATGAAAATGGTAATGAAAATTGTAAAAAATTATCTGCCTCATATATGTAGACAGATATTTATTTATTATTTTATTTTGGAAATACTCAATATATTTAAATAGTGTGTGACAATATTTTTATTAATGATTTAGGTACATGACATAATTCAAATCTATATTTTATGAGTTTTTTTTCCAAATTCACTCTCTGATCACACCGTGAAGTCACAGAGTGTTGGCATTTTGGTCATAGTTTTTACGTGACTTATGTGACTTGCAGTGACGTCATTGCAACGTCACAAAAATTTCTAAAGCTGTCAAAAAGTAATTTTCTTTATGTTATAAGATGTTCTAAAGTTTATTTTAAGTTTTCTTTAGATCTCCAAGACGTTCACATTTTGGTCACAGTGTGACGTTACAAAGTGGTGGCATTTTGGTCACAGATGTGACGTGACGTACGTGACTCACATTGACGTCACAATGACGTCACTGTGACTGTGCATGCTATGCGGGATATGACTTACTTTAAAAAAAAGAAAAAAAACGCAGATGAAAATTGATTTTTTATGCAAAGCAAATAGAAATAATCTGTCCAACTGTAAGAAATTTATTCGAAGAGCGATAAGATATAGAAAAATACTTGAACTAGATTTGGAAAACTAACAAAAAAAATTGAGAATTTTTTCTTTCTAATATCTCTTGTCAAACAAAGTATTTTAATTTTCAACTTCAATTTTACTTTATATTCTTATTACTTGACTTGGAGACGTTATTTGGTTACGTATCATTTGCTATTTTACAATTAATATTAAGTTTGCTTTTCCTTAAATAGTATTTGTTCCAGATTATGAAAAAACAAAATTTCAACATTAAAATGTTAGTGTAATGAAATGTACCGATTTTTCGGAGTATAGATTTATTTATTTACTTAATAGTACTGTTTTGGAAATCATTTATTTAGTAAACTAGTGATATTATTAATAAAAAACATAATCTTTTTAAATACATTACGAATACAGTATATGTATATAGATGACTTAGTACACCAATACCGTAATTTCTGGCGTATAATCCGCAGCTCAAAGAGTCGTTTTTCGACCCAGAAATATTATTTTATAAAATGTAACTTAAAAGATCGCTGTAATTATTTAACTACAATTATTGAATAATATTTCTGGGTCGAAAAACGACTCTTTGAGCTGCGGATTATAATCCGGAAATTACGGTACATTGTATGCATACTTTTACATATATACCAGGTAATCCATCTATTTCACATTTACTTTCATAAACATTGGCTATAAAATGTCTTTTAAATTTTAAATGTAACAATTGCACATTGAAGTAAAGAAGGGCTATAAGAAAAATTCTTTTTTGACCTAGAAGCTAAAGATACTATTGAACTTCTTAATTCTTATCATACGGGTTTAACCATTGACAATCTATTGCATTTGACACAGTAATAATCGTTACCAGAGCACCACTGCTGAATCAAGTTCCAAAGGGAGTCATATTTGCGATTGACACCGAAAATATCCCAAAACAGGGAAATCAATCAATGCGACAGAATGCCCGTCCATAAAAAAAAAAAAAAAAAAAAAAAAAAAAAAAAAAAAAAAAAATCTGGATTAGGACACTTCCATGCACCCACCATAAGAAACCACGAGGAAAAGCACACAGAAAGCCCAATAAAAGCGGTCTGGCGCACCGCTCTATTTAGACCTCCAGAGAAGTGTGTTATATAACTGGTTAAGTCGTGAGCCTTAAAGTAAGTGTTCATCAACACATCGTATGGAGATAAGTAGAAGGGGTAGACAGGATAGAGTATGCTTCAGGCAGAAAAAAACTCAGAGGTAAGCACACAGCTCCTTCTGTCGCTAAAGAAACTCCCCGTTTTATGTTATATATTATCACATCTGCCCCCCCCCCACACACACATACACACCTTATCGTGTGCAAGCCAAACTGGATAAACCGCAAGAACTGTCCATTAAGACAACAAAAGAGAAGCAAAATTAACATCAGTCTTTTTAGTGCAAACTGCCCCGCTGAGAAGACACGGGTCTGCTCATGCTCGAAGAAGAACCAACGAACTCCTCGTCGTTGTTCTTAGAGATGAGATCCAAACCACTGGAAATGATCGCCAAAAATTATGTCACAGGAATAGTTGAAAATTATCAGTAGAGCACGACCGCCGGCATGTACTCTCTGCCTCAGAAACAAAACACATTGTTAGTGGAAAGGGAGACGATTTTTACACCAATGGCAGAGAAGCAGATAGCTTATCCAATCGACGGTGTTGAAATTCCTCATAGTCGCTCTAAACTGGCTGACAACTCAGGTGTTCTAACTCAGTATCAAGAATCACCGCGTCACACCATCCGAGAAATGTTGCATGTCACTCATGCAAGGCCATGTCGATTAAACATCAAACGATTGTCCTTTAGACAAGTCAACCGCAGCATAAAAAATGCACACACATTAGTAGCTGCACCAAGCTGCAAAACATTTACTTTCTTTGTTTGTCAAGGAATGGCTTGAACCTTCCATTCTAGGGAAGAATTACTTCAAAGAACATTGCTTCCTGAGACAGTTTGTCTTAGAACACAGCCATTATTTCCCACACTCGCACAACAGAACAAAAGCGAAATACACCAGAGTTGCCCATAGAAAATCAGCAAAAGGGCCAGATAATCAAAGTTAAAATCTCCCGATCGCCAGGCCAGACTAACCTCGGCAGCTGCGGGTAAAATATCGCCGAAACCCGCCTGCTACTATATACTCCTAATCGTAGTTGCTGTACGCCGTTTAACATATGATTAAACAAATGGGCCACTGTGCGCTAGTGCTTTCGAGGGCACATTTGTCCTTCTCTCTTCTCTCTTTCTACAGTTTTCGATAATGCCCTACATTTTTTCACTAGTATTTTCCAATCCTTACCATCTCGGCCTAAAACCGGGTACTGGGTACAATCTACTGAAACCCTACAGCAGTTGGGTCTAATTGCTACTTTGTAATACCAGTCGCTCGGAGTTAGACACCCTGTAACCAGAGAAGAAGTCAGATTCGAAGTGAGTGCCAACGTCAGGAATATTTATCTCAGTCATTTTAACCGTTAGAAGACGGTTGGATTAAATATCGGCCACACATTGTTTCTTAAACTATAGGAAGTGTGAATATCTACAAATCATTCATTTCTCCCCAATTAGTGTTCGCATGTGTTGCGGTGCGTGAAGAAGGATTTATTGTTTGGAGAGTTCTCCAATAGGAGGAATCACTTTAACTCATGGGAGTGAAAAAATCACCCATTATCTATTGTTGAACACAAAGACACATTACGAAAAAGGAAATGGAAGGAATAAGTAGAAATTTTACTTTCAATTTTTTTATCTTTATAAGCAGACAGTCGAAACCATCGCCACCGTCGTGAAAAGGTTAAATGGCTTACTTGTGACAACAGGGTCGGCGGACTGACATATGGTCATCATTCCCTATTAAGAGACCAGTGAGGTAAATTTTCGGTTGTTTGGATAATTTTTCTGTACTGTTTTAACCTTCTTCGATTTTGAAGAATTATATAAACATAAATAATATACAATTGATATTGATATTAATTTGATTTCTTTCGTCTTTTACAAACTATGGGTTATTACAAATTTGTGAAAAGATGTCTTTAAAAAAAAAATGTAATATGTCTTGTTTTCTAAACATCAGTACCTAAATATATTAAAAAATCACAATGGAATATTTTCAGAATTAATGTTGCTTTTCCATGCATCGTAAAAAAATTATTAATAAAAAAATCTAATTTATATTTATTACAGGTCTTTACAATTATTTTCTTAGCCTTTTTAAACATAAACAATTATAAAGAATAAACAAAAGACATTTAAAAAACGTTCTTTATCTGGTGATAAATGAAATTTTAAACATTTTAAACCTTTTCTTTTAGTATGAAACTCTTGGTTAAATATATATAAATATATATATATAGGGTTTATCCGAGAAGTAATGTCAGTGAGCAGAATAGAAGACATTCATTGATTCTATCGGTACAATAAATTGAAAGGTTTCAAAATAGGCTCCTCTTGCGTCCATACATAGCTTCCAGCGAGAATTCCAGGCATCGAGGGAGTCACGGTAGACCTTTTCCGAAGTGTTCTTTATAGCCTTGGTGCAAGCCTCTTTGACTTTGTAAACTGTCCCGAAATGATGTCCTTTCATGGGAGTTTTCAAGCGCGGGAACGAGAAGAATTTGGGGAGGGGGGGGGGAGCCTCGTCAGGACTGTAGGGCGACTGTGGAACTGTTGGCACCTTTGAATCGGCCAGGAAGCTGGTCACGAAGAAGCCAATGTGTCCCGGCGCGTTGTCATGGTGGACATTCCAATCGTTCGCGATGTCGGGACGAATGTGATCCACTGCAGACTTGTCGAGTTACACAGAAAACATTATGGCAACCCTTTGCTCAATCGAGCGCTGCATTGCGGCTTTCACGGAAGAGGAAAACAAGGTTTACACATATGCCTCTCCTTACCGCATAGTCGGAGACGACTGAGTCAACGTGCATGCGTAAACTAACTCCTCCCTTCACCGATCCCCACCACTCCGAGCGAGCTGCGACGTGTATTCGCTTCACAGTAAAATCACTGACAGTATTTATCGGACAAACCATGTATATATACTAATAAAATAGATGTTTAGGAGCAAAAATGGGGTATAAATTATGGTATCAAATGCCAAAACGCAATTAAACTGATACGAAATTAATTGGAAAATATACATTTCATACCAATTCAGGAAAAGTAGCAGAATGTTATAGAATGATAAATAAATATAACTTTTTTTAATCAAAATACCACAAACAAATTCTCCAACAAAATCTGACTAAATTTCTAAATTGAAGATGGCAAGTAATTAATTTATATATATAAAATACTTTTAAATTAAAAAAATACTAACATATCCGAACAACAAAATGTCCCAAACAGTAATTAGAGACGGCATATAGTAATACTTTACATAATATTTACAGGGCGAAAAAAAATACAGAAATACAAAACATCATTAACTATATATAACCTACTATGGAATTTAATATAATATGATTTAAAAACATTTAATGATAAAGGATGGCAAATAAATTGAAATAAATATATTTTAATCATATATTGAAACAAAAAATGGAATATAGATTGCAAATGATGATGAAAATGTGAAATTCCATTGGACATGTGTGTATCCAATTATCAGCCGGCAGAACACCACATGTCGCTGAAAAAAATGTATTATTTCATATAACATACTGGCAAATTTGGCAAGAAATATCCATTTCATCCTGTATAATGCACTGAAAGAAGAAAGACATTTAGGAAACAAAGAAAAATTAATCAAAATGAATTGTATTCTCATTCCACGCAGCATGTTAGAAACATACAGCACTATCCCTCCAAGCAACATGTCGAAATAGGCATTTGAACTATGGAACATCAAAATGTTTGATAACATCAGTTCTAGTTAAGATGTGATAAATTTAAGTATTTATATTCCATTTTTTGTTCCAATGTATGACTAAATTATATTTATTTCAATTTATCTGGCATCATTTATCATTAAATGTTTTTGAAACATATTATATTAAATTTTACTCTGTAACTTTTATTTAGGTAATGATGTTTTGTATTTTCTTCTTTTTGCTCTGTAAATATTATGTAAAGTATTGCCATCTCTAAATAGAGTTTCGGTCATTTTGTTTTTCGAATATGGTAGCTATTTTTTATAGAACTAAATTTAAATAAATGAATAATTACATTTAAAGAATTTAAAAGATGTGTTATTAAAATTGTTAAATTTTACACATTTAATTCAGCTTAGTTTAATATCGTGGAAAATAATTCAACTTATCCCCAACGTAGTTAGAGAATCTAAATAAGGAATGGTGTAATTTTACTCGAGAGTTTCAAGAGAATTGTTAGAATAATTGCAAGTTTTATTCACTCTGACATTTACGTCACAAAACATATATTTAACTTTGATCATGTAACTTTAGAAATACAAGACTTCGTAAACCCGTTCTTTTTAAGAGGTAATCTTGATCGATGATGAATAGTTTTCTTTTTAAGTGTTTAATAAGTTTACATAAGGAATTACTGAGATATTTAAACATCTTAAAAATTTTAAATATAAAACACTGGTTTCCAAAAAAATAATAATAACAATTGTGAGGGTCATTTAAACTTTTAATAAAACGTTTCTTCTGTGTAAGGAGTAATGATAAATACTTCAAAATAATATAACATAAAAATAAAACACTGCTCTCCAAAATAATAATAACAATAACAATAATAATAATAGTAATAATAACAGTAATAATAATAATAATAATAATAATAATAATAATAATAATAATAATAATTGTGATCGTTATTTACACTTTTTTAAAACGTATCTTCTGTCTTAAGAGTGATAGTAAATACTTCAAAATAATATAACATAAAAATAAAACACTGCTCTCCAAAATAATAATAACAATAACAATAATAATAATAGTAATAATAACAGTAATAATAATAATAATAATAATAATAATAATAATAATAATAATAATAATAATAATAATAATAATAATAATAATTGTGATCGTTATTTACACTTTTTTAAAACGTATCTTCTGTCTTAAGAG